>CM046877.1:26006736-27351854 GCA_025667525.1 Glebionis coronaria
AGATTTCCTTTCGTCAAAATCTTGTGGAGGGACCATACCGAGCGGGAGGGCCACTTGGGAAACAGAGGAGTCTATACGGACCTCTTACCCTCACTTTCAGTTTTGATTCGGAGTATGTCTTTTCAGCTTTTATTGTTTTTCCAGCTTATTAGCATTTTCGGCTTGTACTCTAGTCAGCTGTAATACCTTATAATTTGGGGGACGAATTCTTCTTTTTTAGAGGGGAAGAATTGTAAAACCCAGTACGGCCGTATCCTTAATTCGGGGACACGAATTATTTTTTTTAGAGGGGAAAGAATTGTAAAACCCGTATTTAAATCGGGAATGTAAATACGCGAGTTATTTAATTAAACTAAATTCGTAGAAATTATTTACGAAAATAATCACGCGAGGAATTAAATGAAAAATGACAAGTAATCCATACTATAAAAAAAAGAAAGGGAATTATGGGCTTTAGCCCATCTTGGGTTACAAACAAAAAAAATATACATACGGGACTTAACCCCTTTCCCCATTCCACGACACAAAAAAAAAACATATTAGGGTTTCCTTTTGGCTGCCGTCAGTTTCAAAAAAAAAAAGGGATTCGGGTCTTTTGCTACCAGAAATTCGTGTGTATTCTCCTTTCTTTACCAATCATACATAGGTAACAAATCTGCTTCCTTTAATTTTCTGTATAAACGAATTATGGGTGTTGATCTAAAAGAAAAAGGAGGCTGCGTTAATCATGAAATATATAACAGGAAGTTTCAGGTTATACATGATTTAAATAAAAAAAGGGTTTCGGTTTGGGGCTGCACATAACCGAGACATCACAGTCTCGGTGGGAGTGCTGTTGTGGGTTGACTGAGGGCCAGAAAACCCAAAAAGGGGTGTTTGTTTAGGCTGTACAAATGGGGCTGTGTGGGTTAATGAAACCGAGACCCTAAGGTCTCGGTGGTCCTTCCTTTGTTTGCCCAGCCGTGACCCACAAAGGGGCGGTTCGGGCTGAGATCGGCCAAAGTATTCGAAACAAGCCCAAATGGGCTGTTCCTAAAATAAGGGTGCGTTTGGTTTATATTAAACAGTGGGAAATCATAACATAACAGTGGGTACGAAGTGGGTAATCAGTGGAAAGAAATGGGACAGGAAAACATTATAGTAAATCACATTAGCGACAGTTTTAGCGACAGTTTTTCTGTCGCAAAACTGTTATATGTATACAGTTTTTAATAGGACAGTTTTAGCGACAGTTTTAGTGACACAGAATTCTGTCACTAATTCTGGTTGACAGATTTATGTAGATAGATTTTATCATTTTATGTTGATTTGTTTAGTGCGACCGAGATGGAATATCTCGGTAGGCTCGGGACATTATTATAATAAATAAAATAAATATTCTTATATAATACCTTTTAAAAAAAATTGTTTTATAAATGTTTAAAATATATTTTAAATGTATTAATTTAAAATAGTTTCTTAATATTTAAAAGGTATAATTTTATGAAATGAATTAAATTATTTGGGAATTTTCTAAATTATGAAACTTTCTATTTTAACGGGATACGTAATATAAGTACTACTATAGCGTCGGAAATACGTTGCACCGTAACTAATAGTAGTAAGATAATACATTAAAATGAATTATTACAAAGTCAGATTTATCAGTTAAAATAAGTACGGAATTTCAGAAATATAAATAAATAAATGAAAGACCAATAAGAACATGAAATTTAAATAAGCGAATATCAGTTACTCATTCACGTCCCTTATTCATGTAGCTCGCGTGAAATCAGAGTAGACTTTCGGTCAGTTGATCTCGGTCGGTTACTGGACACGAGGTACGGATTTTCGTCCTTTCAGTAAGGACTTCCTTTTTATGCATGATTAGGATTTCCCGTCTTTAGCCAAATTTTTCCCTAGTATATGTTTAAGTTTATCAGTAATCATGTTAATAACTAAATAAATTGCCTGAGCTTTATATACAAGCACGACCAGTTTATGTACTAGTTACGGAGGTACCGTAACCACGGCACTAGAGGCACCGGTGTCGTGACTCACATGCAGGAGAGTGATATCCTGCATCGTCCCACTCATGTTCAGGTTGGCCATTTTTATATGTATGTTTAGTGGGGCGTATGGATGCATCCTAGGCTTATATGTGTTACAAGTTATCAGGGTGAATGTGGTGTGTGCTCTACATCCTTCACATTGGAGCTGATCCCTCCACCCAGCACAGTATTTAGAGGTCACCCCTCTACAGCATGACGAGGTCACCCCTCCAGTTATTCATGCACGGGTGTTACAGCATGTGACCTATATAAGCTCTGGCAAATAAAATACAGTAAATGCATGTTTTCAGAATTAATAGTTATATTTCAGTATCAGTATATATGAACCAGGTTTCTCAGATTTTATGCAGAGTTCTACCACATGTTACATATCAGTCTTATAGCTTCATTGTTGTTTTCTATTTCATTACCTTCAGTATATTCTTATCATGCTATATCCGTCCACTGAGCATTATGCTCAGCCGTAGTTTCCTTTCATGTTTCCAAACGGCAGGTACACAGGGACGATCTTAGGACTTCTAAGTGAGTACGTGCATTTGGATGGGAGCTATCCAGACTCCTTTATTTTTATGCACACATGACGTTACTTTACTTTGGTTGTTTGGACACTGTTTCGTCCTTTTTCTTTCAGTACTTAATCTTTATATTTTTGAGCTTATGTTGGACTACCGATTTTTGATTCCGGTACTTCCGCTTGGTTAGTTAATGTTTAATACATTGCCTTGCATGCTTTGATGACACGCCATAAATACACGTAACGGTCCATTTATCCAAGTGGGGTGTTACACCCTTATTCCTAGGTGTATCTCTTATATTTTATTGTTGTCTTGATTGATCACGAGGATGCATTGTTGACTTATTTCGATAGTTATTTAGGCTGAAAATAAAGTAGGACGATTTAATCAACATTTAGCTAAAGGGCAAAATCTTTTAAAACTGCTTCTCGGGAGCTTATAAAGTTCATATCTTGGCATAACTCACTTCACAATTTGAGACCTTTCTCGGATCGATATTTGGCATTGACTTCATACTTCAAATCTTGAGAGACGTTTATGAAATAATGGTCTTCTCTTCATAATAGGAATTTCTTCACTTGAACTTTTTGAAAGATTCTTCATATTTGGACCACGACTTTTTCATTTTTCTCCAATCTTTATTTGGGATTTTGATATACAACGATCCGCCTCCTTTTAGGACTTGGATCTATCTATCCTCATACCTTGTTAGGGCCTTTTTGGATAGACTTCTCCATGATCTTTACGCGAGTATTTGCTTTTCGTCGATGTGTCTCGATCCTTCATATTGATTTTTGATAAATGATTCTTCACTTCACTTTGGATCTTTAGCAACAAAATGTAGCCCCCATGTCTTGTTAGGACCTTTTCGGACTCGCCAATCTTCGCATCCCGCTTCAATAAGTTGTGCTTTGGCTATGAACTCTAATTAATACCGAGCAACTTTTAAACGATCTTGGGCTAGAAGCTAAGTAACTTTTCAAATCGTACAACCTTATTTATTGCAATTAAATTTATTAACAAGCGATGGGAGAAAAGGCTCATAATTAACTCACATAAATTCATGAAAAAATACCAAACTTATAATTGACTCTATCATCTCTCGTTCTCCATAATTTAAAATCTCAAGGAATGAGACTCGTGAATGCTTAGACAATTAAATCAAAGTTTTGGGTTTTCAAGTCATCTATAGGATCTTGCCTCTTCTTAGACTTTTTCAAGTTTAGAATTTGCGTTTTAAAGTTCCCTTGATAAACGACTTTCTAGGATCAATTATAGGAACTTGCGAAAAGTTATTGTTCTTAACCCGTAAGAGTTAAGACTTTCGCGTTTTAAAGTTCCCTATATAAAAGCCTAGCAAAACTTGACTTAAACACGTTAAGGATACTGGCTAGAGTAAACTTAGATAAGTAAACTCGGGTTGAGTCTAAAGATTCATGACGTTGAAAAATTAAAACCACTTTATTAAAATTTATTCTAGCAAAGAAAAATAACGATAACAAAGGAAAAACTACTAGGCCAAAATAGATCAAAAATTTTGAAAAATGTCGAAAAATCAATTTTCCGGTTAAAATGAGGACAAATACAAGGAAAAGCCCACTTAACTTCGATAGAAGTCCCCCTACACTTAATATAAACATTGTCCTCAATGTTTAAGCATGTGAGAGTAACCTCCCCTACACTTAGGACATTGTGCACGTTGTTTAAATCTTGCTAAGGAAGAGACAACTAAAGTGATTCCTATTTCAATCATAAATGATAAAATAATGAATCGAAAGAGTTTAGGATAGAACCGAGAAGACGGAACATGGAATCACGGGTCATCAAAAGTCATCAAGAATGGATCTTTGAAAGCTCGAATCCTTGCACATGATAAGAAAGAAAACAACAAATACATACTAGGGTCTCCCCCTACACTTATTATAAAAACGGATAAAAATGATAGATACAGCGGGTTGCCTCCCGAGAAGCGCTTGTTTTTATTCACCGAGTCGTGAGCCTGACTCGTCCCCGAATTAAATGATCCATGGGGAAGCCTCGAATGTAATACCGGGATCAAAGACCTTGTCCTCGTTCCCGGAGGACATCAATGAAGGAGAGGCGGGAGGGTAAGTCTTAAAAGGTAGGAAAGTCCTCTCAACATACGAAAAGCATGTGAGATCATGATCCACGGGAGGTGGGGTGGGTAAAGGAATCAAAATGTCAGTCCTAAAAGACATATGATTATCACTAAGTGGCAAAGTCGTAAAGGTGTCAATCATGGAATGGTCAATGTCACCTCCCGGGTCAAAGCACTCATCCTCGGTAATGGTTTCTAAAGATTGGGATAAAAGGTGCTCGGGAGGGAGACTTGGGACAATATCTTCTTACAACAAAGTGTCAAAAAGAATATCCCCCTTCGTGTCATCATCATCAATACCGGAGGTATAGAGTGAATGTCGATTTCTTCCATTAATGTTTCATTATTCTCAACGGGAGTAATAGACGGAGGTACGGACTCGGAAATAGGAGCAGAATTCAACGCTTTAATTTAAGCAATAAGAAGATGAACTTTCAGTAACTTGTCGCGAAGAATAACGTCTTCCACCTCATCTACAAGACAAAGTTCAGTGGTGTACTTCTCGTAACTCGGAGAGAATAAATCAACATCGCCCTCATCGCCTGAAGGAGAAGGAGAAATTTCAAAGGTGAAATTATCATAGCATGGAGAAAAATCATCATTAAGAGCGACCTCTTCCGTAAGCTCCACAAAAGTCGGCACATCACAAACCTCATCAAAGAATTTGTTGAGACCAAAATCACTAATCTCACTCGATGACTCACTATCCTTTGACGCGTTAGGGATGTCAAGAGTAGGAGTAATAATCTCAGAAGATGGGTTGAGATCATAGATATCATCCTCGTCATCATCATCATAATAGCAGTATGGACGCACAAGAGGAGGAGTAAAAGCACTAAGATTAGATACTTGCTCTTGTCATTGATCCTCTTGACACTTTTCGATGTATTTATTGAAAGCTTCTTGAAGTTTTTGACCTTGCTTAACAAGAGTGGCCCATTGTTCGTGGGGGCTCAAATGTTCGAAGGAAGGTTGATGATCGACGGTGTGACGTGGAGGCTCGAACTTTTGAAAACCAGAATTATAGCACGGATGTGGCTCATAATTCATCAGTTGAGAAGAATTAGAACACGTATGTGGGTCATAATAATTCATCGGTTGACCATAAGAAGTATCGTGAGGGCCCTCACAATTATTGCAACACGGGTATTGAGAAAAACCCGGTGCATTTGGCAGATAGCTATGACCATTGTCATAATTGTAACTTGGTTCTTGCTCGTCAAGAGACGGGTATCGAATAGGACACAAAATATGCCAATGAGAATCGCTTCCACAATATATGCAAGAGGGGGGAGTAGGTGCATTAGAAGCAAAGGATGAATTAGTCGAATTGCACGATGGACAAAATCGAAAATGTGAAAATTGTGAATCGGAAACGGTTGGAAGATCTTTTCCGCATTGCTCGCAATAACACCATTCACATGATTCAAAACCATATAATCGTCTCATACACCTTACGCAATACGAATCCATGAAGAATTAAAGATAAGAGGTGTTGAGAAAAAGAATTAAACACAATAGAGGGTTAAGAGGAATATTTTTGGTGCAAAACTTTGAAAAAGAGATGCTTTTTATGACTTTTTAAATGTTTTTGTACTTTTGAAATTTTTGATTTTTTATTGATTTTTGAATTTTTTTTGAAAAATGCAAGAAAAATAACGTTCACGAGTGAACGGATCCCAAAATCTAACGCGTCTCTCACAAAAACCGTTAATCTTCACGAAAAAAGCCGGCAGCGGCGCCATTTAATACACAGATTTTACTAGATTAAAAAGTTCTTTGATTGGTCTATTCGAATTGATTACTGGTTAACGTGCGACTTAGTCGTCTTTTGGTGAAAAGAAATATTTTTGGTCGTTGTTTAAAATGAAAATTACAAAACTTTAAAGTAAATGACAAGGTAAATAAAGCTGAAAATGATTAAAACGTAAATGGTGCAAAATTAAGAATTTAAAAGTAAATTAATTAAATGACAAAAAATTAAAGCTTGACGAAAAGTAAATTTGACAAATTAATAAAAATGTAGACTTAAAATAATTTTAAGGTAAACAAAATTAAAATGACACTTAAGAAAATGGCGGGAAAAATAATGATAAAAAACTAAAACAGGAAACAAATAAAACATAAGTCGGAATCCCAAAATCCTGTCACAATTCGGAATCCACAACTCAACCTAGTTCGGAATCTATAAAATCTAGCACCTAATTCGGAATCCAAAACTAACCTAATTCGGAAAGCTTAAAATGTAACCTAACACGGAATACTCAAGCAGCAGTTAGTTCGGAATCCGCAATCCTAACCTAGTTCGGAATACAGTCCGTAATGCAGTTCAGAATACAGTCCTTCATGCAGTTCGGAATACAGTCCTTCATGCAATTCGGAATACTCGGCTTGGAACTAGTTTGGAATCCGCAATCCTAACCTAGTTCGGAATCTATAAACAGAAGCTAGTTCGGAATGTTGGGTTCTTCGGACCTAGTTCGGAAAACAAATTCCTCATGCAATTCGGAATGAAGATCCTCTATGTAATTCGGAATCCACAGTTTTGATCTAACTCGGAAAATGCAAGGTTTTCAAACAGTTCGGAAAAAATGCATTCCAATCTAATTCGGGTTAATGAAAATGAAAGTAATTCGGAATATTAGGGTTTTGATAAAACCCGAATTAAAACAATTTCTTTAAGAAAAACTAAAAATAAGCTAAAATCAAATAAACACTTATCTAAAAACTAAACCAAAATGATTTTAAGAAAAAGCAAATAAGCCAAAATTTAAAAACTTTTAAAAACACTAAATAATAAAAATATTTAAAATCAACTTTTTATAAACTTTTAAAAACACTTAATTAAAATTAAGAAAAGCACACAAAATCTATAAGCTAACATAATCAAAAACATAAAAGCATAACAAACAATCAAATAAGCATGACAATAAGCAAATAAGCATAAAGATTAAGCAAAACAAGAAAGGTAGAATGAGAGATTAATATAAAAACTTGATTAAAATTAAGATTCAACAACAAAATTAAAACTTACTTGAAATTAAAGACAAGAAATTAAGATGACAATATGAAAGTGCAAGTAAAAAAATGGAAAGACTAATTTGTCAAATTAGCTAACACCTCCTAATGACACATTAGGAGGGTATTTATAGGGAGATTAGATGCCTTGATGCTTTCTTCCTCTTCTCGTCTTTTCGTCTTGTTAAATTCTTCGACTTTCTCGACTTTGTCTCGGGATTTGTCGATGGATAAACTGAACTTGTCTTATAATTTCTTCATTAATTAGACTTGAGTTCTTCGACTTTATTAAACTTCCGTCTTTAGACTTTTTCTTCGATAAATCTTCAGAATAGGCCTTGGACTTCTGTTCTTTTTGCACTCTTGATCTTTTGACTTCGTCTTTTGTCTTTTTCTTCGATAAAAGCCCGTGAAAGCCCGTGTTTTCTTCCCTTTTCACATTTTTCTCCTAAATCACAACAAAAACACAAACCACGCATAATTCCGACATTTATGACATAAAATACACTTTTTGGCTTGGTTATTATTATAATTAAGTGGTAAAAGGATAAGTGTTTACACACTTATTACATTCTCTGATCATGCATATGTAGCTCTTCTTGTTGAAGTCTGAGAGCTACCTGTTCATCATATTCTTCTTGAGCCCTTTGTTGTTCAGGAGTTATGTGCTTGTATTTTCTCTTGGGCTATTCAACCACGATCCCTTTTCCCTTGTCTTTTGGATCCACTGTTGGTGCTGGTTTTGCTTTAGGTGTAGGTTCTCCAATTCGAATTCCCTTCTGAGCTGGTTGCCTTCTATTCTTCCTAACAAATGTTTGAGTAATAGGCTTAGCAGGGGAAAAACTTACAACAGGGGGATCAATTATAGCAGGGGAAACTTTTGAAGCAGGGTCCTCTTCTTGATTGCCCATAGTCAACAATGTTTGGGCAATCTCTTTTGTAGCACTCCCCTTGTCACTTCCTTTTTCATCACTTCTTTTCTTAGTTCCTTTCTCAGTACTTGTCACCTTTTCTTGTTCTAGACCCTGCCCACCAGGATATTCATACCACTGAGTAGATTCATCTGTGTTAGGAACTTCCTCCCCTTTGGAAGCATCCTCATCTGTAGATATGATAAGCTTAGGCTTTCTCCTCCCCTCTAGTGTAGCAAGTCTGGTTTCCAAATTAGTGATAACCAGACCCTGCTTACTGATAGTTTGTACAAGTTGTGCATTTTGCTCTTTCAAGCTAATGCACATATTCGTCAATTCCAAGATGGACAATGGTTGCATTCTACTCTCAACCCTAGAAGGGGATTACTCCCATCTTTGGGTATCACTGAGTGAGGGAGAGGACTTACTGATGGTGTCACTATCCTGCTTATCCCTTTAGGATGAGACAGTAGTGGCAGCCAAACCCTCAGTGTGCTCCAACCTTTTGGAGGCTCTCCTCTCTGCTACTTTTGAAGATTCACCAGGCAAGGGAGACCTGGCAAACCTGGTTTTGGTTCTCCTTTCATGTTTTGGATCAGCAGGGGGTAGAGGGCTGGCAGGGGCATTATCAGGTTTTGTTTTGGCTGCTTCTTGTCTGATTTGTTTCATCATGATGGGAGTGAGTGGAACAGCCCTGCCAGAAAATTATGGAGATGGTGCAGCAAGTGTGTTAAACAGTTTGGTAGTGTGTTTGGTGGCTGAAATATATCTTTTGTGTTTGATAGGACCATGTTCACTCATATTCAGCAAAAGTTGTGTAAACATTGGGTACATACAAAATTTAGAATTGCTTGTAACATTTTTTACCATTCCTTTGAAAATCATTTGAGAAAAACAGTACTTTCTCCCTGTTGCTAAGCATATCAGGGCAGAAGCAACTTCACTTCCAAATTCATTAAAAGCAGTGGTTTTAGGTGACAAACATTATAAAATTGTATGAATCAAATATTTCCAATGAGGGGCAAACTGACCTTTAGCAAACTTACATTTTTGATCATCAGAAAGAGTGTACCCCAATTTTTCAAGACCCTCAAAAATTTCAGCATCAGGTAGGTTGGCAATCCCATCCTCATCATTTAAAACAAGCTTGTCTCTAATGGAAGCAAGTGTAATCACCTTGGGATGGCCATCTACTATGCTCTGAATTGTTACCTCTCCATCCACTATTTTGGTCATTGATTTAGACCAAAACTCTTGGATGTGTGAGGTGTAAATCCTAGGATTGATGAGAAGAGCCACTCTAAAATACGAAGATTTTAGAAAAGCCATTGCATCAGTGAATTCTGCTGGTTCATCATGTAAAAGAGCAATTTGATTGTGATTAGCAGCAATTTTGAGAGACATGATAAATATTGAAAACTTTTGAAGGTTTATAGTTGTGAAAGTTAGGTGGGATTTGGCCGAGGGAGAGAGGTAAACCTGCTGGTTAAGGGAATTAAGTTTTTATAGGCGAATTGAAGAGCTGTGATAGGACCAAATTTTCAAAT
This sequence comes from Glebionis coronaria, assembly GCA_025667525.1. Classification (NCBI taxonomy): domain Eukaryota; kingdom Viridiplantae; phylum Streptophyta; class Magnoliopsida; order Asterales; family Asteraceae; genus Glebionis; species Glebionis coronaria. The sequence continues at coordinate 26,016,898 of CM046877.1, forward strand.
TGCAAAAATATCAGAGATAAATCTTGATAAGAAAGTAATTTATTTGAAATAATTAATAAAAGGTTACCAATCAGCGAAGTAAGCGCCTTAAATATCTTTTGAAAAGAATAAAATATTCCTTAACCAAAATTTTAGCTAGCAGGCCCAACGACTATAAAGCAGGGTAACGGTATTGTCGGTCAACAGTCAAACAGGGAGATGTTGTTTTAGCAGGGGTATCAAAAGTGAAAGCAGGGGAAACTTTCCTAGGGATATTAGACTAATCATGAATAGATCAATGCTAAATAGCTCTGCTCTAATGCACACCCTTGTAAACACAAGGTAGATACACAGAAACTCAAGAGTCCTCCATTCAGCAAAGTTCTAAACACAAAGAGTTTAACACATAAGTAACCCTGCACCTGGTCAACCCAAGAAAATAAGCATACCTTAGTCACCATTCCTACAATTCCCTTGCCTATGGTTAGTTAGTCTTGGCAATGTGTACTAAACATCTGAATCTAGACAGCAAGCTATTGAATAAAGAAGTATAAGTACACATTATAGTGCCTCAAGGTTTCCGAATTCTAACAAGCTTTGCAGCAAGTCTTCATCATTCTGAACCCCTACTCACCAGTGGATATGATCTAGAATCATATATGAGTATCCTAAGGATACCCTAAATCCTAAAGGCGTGACTTAACCTCCTCTAAAACATAGAGCATATACCTGATTCTCCCATGAGTGTAGCATGCACCATTTGAATCTCTGCATTGTTAGTCTAAAACCACATATAACCACTTTAAAAAGAATAAACCCAACCTAAGAGAAGAACTCTTAGCAGGGTAAAATTCCTTAACAGGGGAAAGAACCCAAGCAGGGGAATCTTTGTTCAAAAGCAGTGGAATGAAGAATAATGGAAAAAGTGACTAATATATGTACAACAACAGCAATAAAGCAATCCTGAGTATACAAGACAATTTAGACATCAATTTTTTTATTAGGGATTAACCATTCCAATACTTGCAACCAAGTACTGAAACCTCCCTACATCAAAAGCTTTTGTCAAAAGATCAGCAACACTAAGTTCTATATCAATTGTCTCTTGGACAATCAACCCTTTTTCAAAACAATCTCTAATAAAATGATGTCTTATTTCAATATGTTTAGTCTTGTTATGAAAAACAGGATTTTTAATAATGCAAATGGTGTTGTTATTGTCAACAAATATCTTGGTTTTAAGAAAATTGTACCCATAATCAAGCAGATGGTTCTGAACCCAATAACTTGTCCACAGCATGCAGCAGCTGCTACATATTCAGCTTCAGTTATGGATGTGGCCAGAATAGTCTGCTTCTTACACTGCCATATAAAAAGGCACTCTTAACATCCATTGGTATACTGTGAAGTCCATGAATAAAGCATAAGCCAGAAAAAATCTAATGGCTTCAATCCTGGCTACTGGAGCAAAGACTTCTTCATAATCAATGCCTTCTTCCTGTGTATATCCTTGTGCCAACAGTCTTTCTTTGTTTCTGACCACAATACCCCTCTCATCCTTTTTGTTCCTGAGCACCCGCTTTGTCCCAATAGGCCTTGCCCATTTTGGACAATCTACCAGAATCCAAACTTCTTGAATGTCAAACTGTAAGAGTTCCACTTGCATAGCTTCAACCCAACTTGGATCATTTAAAGCCTGAAAAATCTTCTTTGGCTCTTCTTGTGACAAAAATGCAGTAAACAGGCAACATTACATGTTGTCATGATTAAACTTCATAGTGATGTTTGCAATGAAACTTTGTTACTTTGCTGAATACCTTATATGTTTAGGAGCTTCAGGATCACCTATGATTTGTGATAGAGGGTGATCTTTATTGATTCTGTAGGTAGGCTGCATGCTCATGATTACTTCTGTTTCATCCTCTTCCAAATCAGAATTGATGGGGCTATCTTGATTGGGAAAGAACTCCTCAAAAGAGCTTCCAAATGATACTGCATGACCTAGAGATGGATCCTGATGAGCTGAATGCAGCTCTGAATAACTTGGACCTCCACTCCTAATTATCCTGCTTCCACTGCTGGACATGAGTGGACCACCAGAGATAGGTGAAGATGAGGAAATGAGTGGGGATTCTCTTTTTTCATCATTAACATCATTGATAGCTGAATACTTGGTAGCAGGGGAAGCAATTGATCTAGCAGGGGAATCCTGGATTCCACTGCTTTCAGCCGTTCCACTGCTTTCAGAAGTTGACTTAGCAGGGGAAGAGATTGGTTGTTCTTTCTTTTGAGATGTATCATCTTCTTCACCTGTTTTTGGAGCAGCATTAACGGGAAACACTGAGGGTACAGTCATGTACCTCAATGGTGGCTTCTCCACACCAGTTGGTTCTTTAGTACCTGAAATGTTAGTATTTTGCAAGGCTGATTTAGAAAGAACTTCAGTATCAAAGAACCAATCAGGACTTGTTTGTACATCTTCAAGTTTGTCTTCAAGAAAATCTACATGAAGATTTTATGTCACTTTGCTTGTCTTCTTGTTGAAAACCCTATATCCCTTGCTGTTTAATGAATAACCAACAAGGTACCCATCATCACCATTTTCACTGGACTTGCCTAGATTGTCAATTGTGTTCAAAATGATCACATGACATCCAAATGGTCTAAAGAAGTCAATCAAAGGGGGTCTTCCATTGAACAGCTGATAAGGAGTCTTGTTGTGTGCCTTAAGCACCAAGTCCTTGTTTTGAACATAACAAGCAGTGGCTACAGCCTCGGCCCAAAAGATAACCGGAAGCTTGGAATCAAATAGCATAGTCCTTGCAGCTTCAATAAGTGTCCTATTCCTTCTTTTTGTAACTCATTTTGTTGAGGTGTTCTTGCTATACTGTATTCCCTCTTTATTCCTTTGTTTATGCAAAAAGTGTCCAGTTTCTTATTTCTGAATTCACCACCATTGTCTGATCTCATGGTCACTACCCTCATACTTTTGGAAAGTTCAATCTGATTGATGAACCCAATGAGTACATCTGTTGTGTCACTCTTTTCAAACAGAAAGAATGTCCATGTGAACCTTGAAAAATCATCAGTAATCACCAGACAGTACCATTTCTTCATTATGCTTGCCACAGAAGTAGGACCAAAAAGATCCATATGAAGTAATTCCAGTGGCTTGGTAGTGGACAAACTTGTTTTTGACTTGCAAGAGGCTCTATGTTGCTTCCCTTTCAGGCAAGCAACACAAGTGTGATCATTGGAAAAGGACTTGGAAGGAAGACCATGAACCAGATTATATTTGACCAGTTTGTTCATGTTCTTGAAATTGAGATGACCAAGTCTTCTATGCCATTTCCTTCATTCATCAGCTGAGGCTTTGGCAATGAAACAGGTTTCATTGTCTTGAAGAGAGATGTCCTTGAGATCAATTGTGTACATATTCTTTTGTCTTGGTGTTCTGAGTATAATAGGAGTGTTGGGTGGTAAGACAAACTCCTTTCCTAACACCAGACATTTAGTATCTGTAAACAAGATAAAGTTCTTGTTATCAGTCATTTAAGACACACTGAAGAGATTGTACTTGAGCTCTTTCACCAAGTAAACATTATAAAAGGTCATCCCATTAGTGACAATAGTTCATTTTCTTGTGATTGTTCCATGCCCATATCTAAAAGAAACACCATCATTGTCATGCAGGGGAACAAAGTTGGACAGATAAGATTTATGTCCAGTCATGCTCCTTGAGCATCCACTATCCCAATAAGCTTTATCATCTCTGGTCTTCTTTGTCACCTGCAAAAAGAAAAACAATTTAGTTTCTCTTGGGGACCCAAGCCATTACAAACTTGGATCTACCTCGTGTATCAATATAAGATAGCTTATCAAAGACTAGAGATACACCATTGGACTGAGTACCCCTTTTGGGTACCCAAACCCAACGAGATGAGGCATTCACAGCTTTTCCCCATCTGCCCATGTTTCTAGAGGGCAAAACTTTGCTAGCAGGGGATACCCCAGACTTAGCAGGGGAATCCCTATGCTTAGCAGAGGGAATCCATCTTTCATTTTGGCATCTATTGATGTGTTGGTAAGGTCTAGAGACAGACTTGTATGTAGTATGAGGTGCTGGTTTGGTCATGGAAGGGTTGGACTTGGGATATGCATCATTCACCTTTCTTAGAGCAGGAACTACATACTTATCATATACCTTGTTTCTCAAAGCAGGGGCAACATACTTGGCAGGGGAAAAGGATTTTTCCCCTGCATTCAAAAGAATGGCTTTTGGTTGCATGTCCTTTACAGGATTTGCAGCCACCACTTCCGTTGGTGCCTGACAGTCTTGATAAGTGTGATCAAAACTGCCATAGGTGAAACAAGGTTTGGTGTTTATCACAAAGTCCTCTCCTAATTGATGAGACTTTTGGTCATCCAATTTCTATGATTATCTCTAACAGACCTATACATACCAACATATTTAACAGTAGATTTAGAGGACTTTGATCATGATTTAGATTTTGGTGAACTACTCTTCGAACTTGAATCACTCCCAAAAAGTCCTTCTATTGAAAAGAGAACAGGATTATCTATCTTCCACTATTTTAAGGCAATTTGTTCCTTTTCAAAGTCCCTAACAGCATTGGTTTTCACTAGTGGTTCTTCTGTTTCTAGATTATTAGATATGTATGCACTTAAGTCAAATTCAATATCTTCCTGTTTCTTGAAACAAGAGAGACCAGTCCAAGACAATTCTTTTCTAGGAAATGATGCATATATATTGGCAGGTGGTGGTGGTATAGTAGCATGCTCATTTTTGACACCAAAACCTGTTTTTTCCCTAGGGGATTGCCCAATTTCAACTGTTTTTGTTAAATCTTTAGAAGCTTTTCCAAATTTTTCAACAGTTTCATCATCTATCTTCTTATTAGATCTAAAAACTTCTAGTTCAGCAGTTAATTCCTTAATGGAATCATTATTTTCTTTAGCACCTCTCTCTAAAATCACAATATGATCTCTATAATCATTTTCTCTTTGTTTCTACTCTCTCATGGTGGACTCTAGCTGTTCTAAAGCATGTTTGTAGTTATCAAGGTCATTATCACAATTAATGTAATCAACTTTTATCTTTCTTATTTGATCATTCAATGACTCAGTATTTTTTCTACAAGCTTTAGTACAATATGAATCATCATATACCTCATTGTCAGAACTAGAGCTTGACATGGCCATAAGAGCAAAATCTTCATCTTTTTCCTCATCAACTAATGCTTGATTTCTTTCAACACTCTCTGTTATAGCACTCCAATCCCATCCACCTGCTCCATCTATCCCCTGCATGGCTACCATAGCCTTAGCACCAGAATCATCATCCCTGCTTTCCTTCCTATAGCTGCTTCCATTCTTAGGCCCTCTACATTCCCTAGCAAAATAACCTTTCTTGCCACAGTTATAGCATTCTACTTTTGTTTTGTCAAATCCAGCTACATCAGAAGGATTGATGGAGATCTTCTTCACATACTTCTTGTAAAACCTGTTGGCTCTCATGCTGAGTAGAGCCATGTTCCACTTGATGTCCATCTCCTCCAGTCCTTGCTTACTGATTTGACTCAGATCTTCATGTAACATAGCAGATCCTTGTGGCCCTTGTGATGTTATGAAAGCACAAGCAGTGTCAAGGCTGAATGTTGCAAGCCTTTCTTCATCATAAGATGATCCAGATTTAGCAGCAAGGGAATGGGTAGCAGGGCCAAATTCGATTGCACTGCCTTTGGAGATTCCACTGCTGTGTGATATGAAATCCATGTTAGTAGGGGAATCAGTAGATCCACTTGAATTAGTGGGGATGGTTCCTAATGACTTCATCTCATTGACCACTGGCTCAAAAACTTTCAAGTTATTGTATATGTCATCAATGTTCTTGTCATCTATGTCATCCCTATTCTGCCAAATAGCCCTGTAGACAAACCATTCTTTCTGAAAATTGTTAAGAAACCTGGTATTCACCTGTTCTCTTATCATTTCTATTTCAAAGAACTCTAACGGAGCAACCAGATCTTGAAGCCTATTGTAGATAGCACCAATTGCTTCATCACCAATTGCTTTGAAAGAAGCAAATTGATCAAGCTTTTTATTCTTCTTCTTCTTCTTTGTGGCCTCATTCCCTCCAAATGTTTTGCCTATTGATTCCCCGGAGTCCCTTAGTTGTCTTATACTTTCTGAACCTTAACTGATGTCTATCAGGTAGATCCAACAACAAGGAACTGTGAGCCCTGACATCATGCCTTCTTGCTAGTATCTCCTTGTCAGCAAGAGCAGCTGACTTCTTCTTTGCCTCACCTTTGGAGCTTTCACCTTTTTCTTCTCCTGTATCCTTTTCTTCAACTTATAAAGTCTTTGGAAATTGATCACCAAATTCTATGATCTCCCATAGAACATAGTGTTCCATCTTAAGGTATTGTTGAATTATGAACTCCCATAGTTCAAAGTTTTCAGGGTCCATAATGGGTAGTTTGAGAGCATTGTTGTTGGTTGAGGATGAATGAGAATCTGAGGAAATGATTGATGTTGGTTGTGAAAGATGTTTTGTTCTTGGTTTAATCAAAGTTTCTCAACAAGCTCTGATACTACTTGTTGATCCCAAACTTAGATCTTAAACCTTAGCTTGTTTAAGGGTTGTGATAGAGAGAATAGATTCAATCTAACACTAGAGAAACTTTGAAATACAAAGTAACTAAACAAGATACGGAATGTAGTGTTTAGCACAAGAACAAATGTTTAAAGCAAACGTTAAACTTTAATATATCATAGATATACGAATACCTAATAGTGGTATTAGGGTTACAAAAACGTTAAAGTATGAAATGAAAGTTAACAGAGAAATACACACTTTGCATGATAACCTAGTGGGTCCTTTTATAGTACAAGGACTCGCGTTCAAGATCACTACTAACAAACTTGGAAAGTATCTCGGAGTAGTAACATAAACGCGTTATAATCTATTCCAAGTTTATCTCTAGCAGCAGGGTCTTTGACTTTAGCAGGGGAACCAATCCCCTTGCCTTTGTTATTTAGCAGGGGGGACTTACTCTAGCAGGGGAAACTCTGACCAACTAGCAGGGGTAAACGTGGCAAGGTGGTTGTACATAATCCGTATGAAAATTTCACATGTTCTTGAGCAAATCCAGGTGAAGAAAGTGATAGCCATAGTCTTGCTAAAGAATATGTCCCAACCCTGAACTCACTGTGGCTGTGAGTCATCATTCCAGATAGCCCATGCATAATATGGGGGCGTTATGTGTGCAAAATATGTACTTAGAGAGAACATGGGACAACAATGGATGGTCTTAAGGTACTACGTTACATATTGGCTTTCAAGAACAGTATTGATTGTTATTGGTTGTATGGACCTGTTTATATTTTTGGGCAACAAAATCATTTCGTAGAAGAGAATATATCAGATTTATATGTCTCTTACTACTCTTAAGGGACACTAGGTACATCATATTTGTAAGCAAGCCAATTTTTTGATATCATGCGTGGTTTGCTTAGCATAGGCTCTTGATTTCGAATTTGATGATAATTTATTTCAAAATTAATGAGAAGAGTAAATGAATGTTTTATGTTTACGTATTCTTATATTTCTCTTCATTTTCTTAATCTCGATAACACAATGTCACTTTCACGCTACACTAAAATAGGGTCATTTATGTGCTTAATTTTCTAGACATGGATTAGCGATCAAACTGACATGTCTACTTTGTCCAAAACAACATAGTGTTAAAAAATTAATAATTATAGGTATGAAATTATTATCCCAAAGTTAGTTTAGAATTCTAAGACACGAGAAAATCGTGTCTTCAACTGAAGCTGTTGATGCAAAAGTTGGGGTAGACCTGGCTTGACCCAAATTAGGCTTAATTTGGGGTCTTGTGGACTTCGGCTCTCGCACCAAGTGAAACTTGCTTTGGGACCCTGCACACTAAACAAACACTGTTAGGCTTACCGTGGGTTTGTTACCCACGATTAGACTCCGGCGTGAGAGTAAGTAACCAGTTTGAGTATATTAGTGTTTAGGGTATTGTGTGTATCGTACCTTTGTGGAACTGGAGGGGTTCCTTTTATACTCGAGAGAGTCCAGGCTGGGCTCACTGTTCTTGCGGCCTAAGGAAGAGATAATGACTTGAAATAGCTTGATCCTCATTATCTAACCAAGGCAAGTGTATATCCCTTTTCCTTAGGTGAATATAACTATAATATAAGTTATATTCGATTTGATCCTGTCGCACCGCGACGAGGACCTGGCTAAGTAATTAACCTCTTGTGCTACAACGGCTTACCAGGCCTTATGGGCTATGTGCGCACATCGCACAAGTATCCAACCCATTCCTGATGGATGCGGGTAGTACCCATGAGTCGGACTATCCAGCCCAACTAGGGACTATACGTCATCATGTCCCCCAGTCTAGTGGTCGCAGGTACAATCCACGGCTACTAGACTATAATCAAACACAAACAGTCGCGTATTCCCGAGCATAAACTCAGATTTGAAACATTCCCGCCAAGAAGACAAACATCCCCCCTTTCACCTAACCTCCTTGGTACTCGGAAAAAGTGCGTGCCACGTCATAGTTACCCCTTCACATTCTACCGTTAGATCTAGCAAGTGGGGGATACGTGGCACACATCTGACCATGAACAGTAAAACTAAGGAAGCCTATATAAACCCATCATGCCTCCTTTTGACTGTTTACCCCCTACAAACCTTCAAACCACCATTAACGCTTCTATTATTTACCATTATCACCAGATCTCTTATTAAGGTAATCCGCGCGAGCATTATTTTGTATACACAGCACCATGGTGAAACAGCTAACCGACGCCACGTCCACCTTGACCATTGAGCAGCTAGATGAATTCACCTCTGAGTTCTACTGTTAGCCTCAAAATATTTAGTCAAACAAGAATGCTCGGTCATATGTTTATTATGTATCGTATATTAGAACGTTGTAATAGGTAGTAGGTTAGTCGTGTATTAGAACGTTGTAATAGGTAGTAGGTTAGTCGTGTATTACGGGCTTACCTTTAAGCTAAGGTTCATTCATAAGTAACCAAAGACCAAAAGGAAAGCCCGGCCCATTATCATATAGCCCATAATGCCACATGTAGGCAAGGCTATATAAATCTCTCCTTGCATGTAAGGAGAGGTTGGTTGGTTGTCTCATAATTCTTCTAATCTAATATTTCACAAATTCTCACACACTTCTCTCTCTAGTTTCTCTCTCTAAAATTCATCTCATATCTACCTTTCTTTCTTCTTTATTCGTATAGAATCATCATATTTTAGGGACAACAATTGGTATCAGAGCTAACCGGTTTGCTTAATTTTTTGGTGTTCGTGTTATGTATCAAGATTAACTGTTCGTACTTTTTTGATTCAATTCTTTATCTGATTTTAACATGTCTTGTTATTATCATATCCTTTGATTCTATTAAAGTCACGAAATTTCTGTCCGTATCTGTGTCTAGTTTTGCCTCGTCATAAATTGTGTTGTCCCATATAATCGTTTGTGTCAAATTTTTGGTACCCGTTTATTAGTTTTGTCTCTTCATACATCACAAGATTCATTTTTTTGGAAAAAGGACAAAAACTAATAGAGTGATCCTTTTTTTTCGGTTTCCACTAAGTTGGTTAAAACCTCTTTAGATGCACATTCCGATGGCTACTTACGATCGCATTGATTGCGATGGCTGGTTTGCGATAGCATATTACGATGGCTTGCGATCGTATCTTACGATGGCCACTGCGATCGCAACTTGCGATGGCATGTCACGATGGAATGTTGCGATGCTTATAGGAGTGCGATGGGTGTGGTTTCATCATTGCGATGGGTGCAAACCATTGCGATGGGGTGTGGGACTGTGATGGATAGTATTGAAAAAAGAAAAAAACATTACGATGGGTGTGGTTTTTACACTACGATGACTGATCTGAAAAAAAAACATTGCGATGACAATAGAAAACAATTCAACAACTCAACACCCAACTCGACTATCCTAATCCCCTCGTCACTTAGACTCCATCTCCATAATCAACAATCAAGACTCGATTAGAAACATAAAAGATTATCAAGATCTCAGTTCATCTCATTCGTGACTTATAATTAAGGATATGATTTATAAAAATCAAAAGCACTATATAGAATCCTCGTCACAGATCTGTGATTTTTAACTCATTAATTTTTGAAACACAAGAATGATTTATAACAATGATGTTATAATCAGTTCTCAGTTTCGATTTATGAAAAAACTCAAAAACACCAATCAACATGCAATCTATTAAACCTACCCGAGACCACGTTTGATCTTGAAGCCCTTCCTCTCGAGTACTTTAACTCGTTTTAATTTGAGAAGGTCGAATTGTTTTGGTAATGAAGGTTATATATATTGGTCATGCATCTATTTTGAGTAGATTTCGAGTGGGATTTGAATGATGGATTAATCGACATGGATTTGATAGTTATAGTCTTGAATAGGGATGAAGTTGTTTGTTGGCTTGATTATCAATGATGTGAGTTTTGGTACCAAGATAAGGTTCTGAGATTAAGTAAACAAAGAGGCGGAGGTTTCTAGGTTTGGCTGAGATATGATCTATTTTTGGTTGAGAGAAACAATGTAGATGGAGGCGGAGAAACTGATATGAGTTTAGGATTAGCATGTTATTTAGACACCTAATCTTTAGGTAAGATGCACTAGCTTATATCCCAAGACCCCAAGTGTTGGTTTTTAAGTGGACCATCACATCCCACCCACGTAATATGGCTAATTTTTTATATACCCCACGTGTTGAGGTTAACAATGGCTAGAACGGTTAATATATTATCAATGGAGTTGGGTGGGATGCATTTTGTTTGGGCCACGTATTGAAATAAACAACAGGTTCAAAATTCTTGATGGACTGAAATTGTGGGCAAGCATTGGGTTGAGTGATACCGAAATATGAGAAGGCTCTTAGTAAATTTTTATCATCATGATAATAGTAACTTTTATGTTGGGTATTCATTATGTTTCAATCGATCAAAAGTGCTTAAATGATAAAGAAACTTTTAGGTCGATCCGCGCACCAGTTGGGCATATGACTGACGTTGAGTTTCAATGACAAGTTACCTAGACAAAATTTGTCCTTTAATGACAATTCTTTACATAATTTGTTCTAGTTAACGACATTCAAAATACAACACCAAAGCAAACAAAACACTTAACGCTAAAACGATCCGATATAAGATTCACTTTAACGACAAGGCTAGTTTTGATTCTACAAAGACAAGTGATCACGAAGTGGATTTGGTATTCTTTATTTGAAGTTGAAGTGAGATTTCATGAAGGCGTCTACTTATTTCATCATCGAGCCTTCCTTCTATTTTTCTACCCCTTTTCTTCAAACCCAGTCTATCGATTGATGACTTGCTTGGGCGATAAAATTTATGATTGAGACTTGAATTATCTAGTTTCCACTGTCAAGGGGTGGATGGTCGACGACATGGATTACTATCAATTTTGGCTGTCACACGCAGTTGCTCGTGTGGATAACTTCAAGAGGTATAAGAGATTTGTTTCTGCACCATTCTTCAATCGACATAAGTGCAAGCTTAAGTAACAAATTTGGGGGATTGTACTTCAGTTTCAAGTTTGGAATATCGGGTTTACTTCACATGTGGTCACAACAAATAGCTGAATGAATTCGAGGTTGGTAAGTTAGATAGAGAGAGATGGAATCAGCAATCAATTCTCACGGGATATTTTTGAGCTACACAACGACAATGGTACTTCATAGTCTAAGCAAAAATTTTCAAAGTTTCTCGATGACTTTCAAAACTTTTCAAGACATTTGCTTAAGACTAAGAACTTCGCGAGTATATGGACGTCCACGATAATGATGCTTCTGAGAGTTCGAAATCATCATGGGGAAGATCGTGTACTTTGAAGTAGTCAGGATCAACTTCCAGGGGGAAGTGGTGTACATGGAATGGTATCTACTTCACTTTATATGATTTTTATGAAGTATTCTGTAGGCGTGAGAAGAATTGTTGCTGATTTCCTGCATGTTACCCCAAACGGATTATCACCAAAACCTAAACGACATGAAACAGTATAGAAGTAGTGTTATTTGGTGTGGTTCTTCTACAAATTTTCGTTGTGCACTTACACCGATGAGCTAGAAGATTGTTCAAACTACATCAAAGTGTCAGAATCTGCTTAAGATACAAATATTGGTTTGGGGGGAAGCTGATTCAGAAACTTCGTCAAAAAGAAGTCTATGAAGAAAGTTTTTTAAATACATGCTACATGAATTGGGGGGAAGTTAATCCAAATCATGCATATTACAATTGTTCCACAACAAGCAAAGACAAAGAGGATTCAAGCTGAGGTACAAGTTATGAAGATAAGAAGAATTAAAAGACATCCTCAGTATTGGAAGCGCCTTGGAAGACTTTATTGTGTTGTATTTTTACTTGTTAGGAACATTGTAAGTAATTCCGTATGTCTCCACATTGGGGGAAGATTGTTAGCCCTAAAATGTGAGCGCCATTTACGGAATTACATTAGTTTCATATAGGCAAAACATGGAGGGACTACTTTTGCTAAGTTGTCAAAGTCACTCCATGTCTAGCCTATATATACCCCTCCATACTTCCATGAAGGGGTGAGGTTTTTCCATTTGTGTATTTCACTTTCTCTCTCTAAATACACACACTCATTTCAAGTTTATCTTTCTCTCTCTAAAATGTCTAAATACTTGTTTTATCCTCCCCGAACTCCGGATCACCCTCTTGTTAGCTTGAATCTTATGATGTTAACAATTGGTATCAATCGCCATGGGGTAGTTTTTGTGATTCGTTGTTGCTATTATATTGGGTTCGTGTGATTTACACCTAACATCATTCCGAATTCAAGTTTTTTCTTTTGTTTTTTGTGCTCTAAATCTTCCTCTATACGTCTCTACATCTTTCATAAGTGTGGTAAGATTTTGGTTACTTTGGTTTGGTTAGAAACACGAGTTCCAAGGTAAAAATCTCTTTTTTCTTGTTGCTTACAAGTCTCGGACTACTTTGTTGTTACGATCTGATTGTTGCGATTGCATAAAACCCTGGGGGTTTCTACTTGCGATCCATAGTCACGATCACATCCTACGATCATTCAGTACGATAAAAACTACGATCACTGAGTACGATCATAGCCCACGATCACTCAGTACGATCGTAAACTACGATTATAGCCCACGATCACTCCCTACGATCATAGCCTGCGATCAAGTGAGTACGATCAAGTAGATACGATCAAGTGAGTGCGATCAAGTGAGTACGATCAAGTGGATACGATCAAGTGAGTGTGATCAAGTGAGTACGATCATTAGATACGATCATTGGATACGATCACTGGATACGATCATTGGATGCGATCATAGAGTACGATCATGGAGTACGATCAAGGACTACGATCTAACAGTACGATCTATGAGTACGATCAAGGACTACGATCTAAGTGTGCGATCAATGAGTGCGATGGGTGACATTGCGATGGACATCCAAATTTTGTTAGAGTATTTTTTAGACTTAGCCACTATCTAGACTAGTCCCGGAACGTAGTTTACAGAAGATTAAAAAAAAGAGTTAAAATTTTCCCGTCAAGTAGATTCAAAATTTTTCCATACTAGTTTTAGGCTATTTCTAGCTCGATTTCAAAATTTGGTGATTACAAATTTTTTAGGCCTACCGTTTTGTCAGACTAAGAAAACAATTGTACCGTACAAGTAAACGATGCTGAGGATTAGGGTTATTGATGTGGTAGGTTTTAATAAATTTCGGATTATCAATAAAAGACTTCCATTGTTTTGAAACAGATCGGAATTGGACAATTGATTTAACAGGAAGCCTTTTGATGATTTCAGATTGGATTTCGAAAGGGATGTAATATCGGGATCTTGATTTTGAGAAAACTTTTTTTAGGGTTTGAAATATGGGGATCTTATTCATCAAAGTAACGAACAGTGTAGGAAGCTTTTTCATCATTTTCATGTGGTCTGACAATTTTTTTTAGGGTTTGAAATTTGGGGATCTTATCTTCATGAAAGTGACCAACAGTGTAGAAAGTGTGTGTTTTTGCTGTTTGGGCCACTGGGCTTCATTATTGTATCATAGTTTACTTGTGAGATTGGGCTTCATTGTATAATGGTTCCCTAGTAGTGGTAAATCATGTCCATATGCTTAAATTTGAGTTATTTGAACCCTTTTTTAAACTAATGGACTAAATGGGTATTACTTTTATTTTAGTTTGACTATTTGGACAACATAAAAAGCATTTTGTTAAACAAATGAGTATTATAGACTATTTGGACAACATAAAAGCATTTGGTTAAATTAATCTTAAGTCTATTTATTTCTCCTTTAATATTGTACATTAAACCCATGTCCATTTGGTCCAATGTCCATTTGGTCCAAGTCCATTTAGTCCAAATATTAAAAATTGCCCATTTAGTCCGCGTCCATGGAAACCAGCGTCCATTTAACCCACTGCCCATACCCGTCCTGTCCACCTATTTAGCCACCCCTAGTTCCCCCGTTACTTAAAAGAGGTCCTCCTAGAAATACTTTGAAGTCTTAAATTCAATTCTTGTGCTTAGGTAAATTATGACTATCACTTTAAAAGTAGCATGGTATTCGGATAATATGCCGACGGATATTTGGTAGCAATTTTTAACGTGACAAATATTACTACTCTGGGTCAAATTGTTTAAGATTCATTGTCGTGCTCATGATGTGATTGATCATCTTACGTGTGGGACCCCTCCAACACCAAAAGATAAAACAGTAGAATCTATAACTCCTACAACCTGGAGTCGTCATGATGCCATTGTACTTCAATGGATCTATGCCATAATCTTCGAAGATCTCATGCACACCATCATAAAATCTAACACAACCGCTAAGAAAGCATGGGATCGACTCAAAGTTATATTCCAGGACAACAAACATTCCCGAGCTCTCTCCTTTGAACACCAATTCGCCACCATCCAACTCGAAAGCTTTCCCAATATCTCCTTCGATTTCTAAGAAATAAAAATGTTGACTGATCAACTTGCAAATGTTGGTGTCCCTGTGTCTATCCAACGTTTTGTTTTGCAATTAATTACAGGATTAAACAAAAGTTATGACGCAGTTGCCACCATCGTTCAACAAAGTGATCCCCTCCCGAACTTTTATGATGCTCGTTCTAAGCTCGTCCTGAAAGAAACCTGCCAAAACCGACAAGCCAATATCACAGGGATGATTGCATGTTTTGTTCTTCTCACGACCACTGAATCACGTGACTCAAAACAATCAACGACTGGTGGTCATGACACCACTCGTGGTACTGGTTCTCAAAACAGTCGTAGTCGTGGAGGTGGACGCAATAACGGACGTGGTGGTGTACATCATGGTGGTCGTGGTCGAGGTGGAGGCCATAACTCAGGTACCTACAACAACCGATAGGTCCACAATACTAATGGGTATCGATCATCTCCTTTGAACCCACCTTCAGTTTGGGCTTGACACCAATATTGGGCCTCCATTCCACCCTGCCCATATCCATCGGCTCGTTGGACTCGGCCTATTGGCACAACTAGAACAACATAAATGCTTGGGCCTCGTCCACTGATGAGACTCTAATTATACATAGTCTAATCGCCTAAAACAGGCTTAAAATACGGAAAATATAATAAAAACCATGCAAAAGCCCTTTGTTTTGTTCAATGTGTAATTGTAGGTTCGGATAACATGAATTTGCCAAAAGATCACAAGAAAAAAGAAAAAACGAACACGGGAAACAAAGTCGTACAAAAAAACCGGACACGAGTGTTTAATTTCCAAAAAGACCCCTCAAGAATTGAAGATGTACAAGATTTGTCCATCAACTTTGAAGAAATAACACTTTATACCCTTGTAATTCTCAAAAATACAACTCTCTAAAGTTTCATTAATATCTAAGATCGGTCCATCAAGTTTGAAGAAAGTTACACAACTAGTCCTTTAATCCAATATGTTTACAAAAGGACTAATACTACAAAACCAAAAGAATGGATGATGCAAATTCTGTTAAGGATGCTAGTTAAATAATGGGGGGTGAAAATTGTCATCAAACCAAAGTTTTATTATACTACGGGCCAAATAGTCAAGGGGGTGAAAATGCCCAAACTTAAACCCATATCCAACCAATACCCGATCAACCCAATCCATTAAACCAACCCAAGCCCAACAATCCTACCCGGTTTGTTTATCAAACTTGGTCAGAAAAGTCAAATCCCCAAAAACGCGCTAAACACATAATCTTTACCCAAAGTGGATCTAATCCTACTGTTTACCCACCCCCAATCTTTAAACCCTAAAAATTGTTTCCCCTTATATCAAAGGGGTAATGGTTCAAGTACTCCAGATTCCTTATTGAGCACATCACCAACATGATCACGTGAACAAATCTTCCATCTTATCACTCCTTGACCCTACCTAAGGCTCCCCTACTACACTCCACAACAAGAATCCAAAAATGGTGCATAGATTGAACGACTGAGATCATTGGATGTGTACACCATACAATATACATGACTAGGATAAACTCACCAGCTGTTGTATCACATGGGAATGACAGAAGAGTCACAAGACTTTAAAACTCAAACACATTCAAACGGGATCAACCAAATGATATGGCATCTTTACCATAATCTTTCAAGGGCCTTTTAGACATCACAGACTAGGGTTTCATAGTCCTCATGTATTCTAGTATCTTCCTAGACTAGTTTAAATAGCAGTTAGCATTGTAATATTTTCCTTGTTCAATAAATTGTTTTGTAAACTCTTGTTACCTAATAGTTAAAGAAGTATTTAGACCTTGCAATCTTTTTTGAGTTCCATTTATTTCTTTCAATTTCAATTCTTGCTCATTTTAATTTCATGCAGTTTGCTTTTAAGTTTTACCAAAAATCCTTTTTCAAAACCTCTTTTGGCTAAGACATTTTTGGGACTCAAGTTTCCACTACTCAATCATCTACACCAATTGAGCCCACAAGGGAACCCACAACCGCATCTCAAGACGAGCAGCCACACCACCTTCTCCCATAACCCAAGTTGACTCTTCGAGTCCACTTCAAGCTCAGATATCTAGCCCTCTTCATATGACCCAAAACACTCACCCCTTACCATCCCAATCCATTACATCCACTCCACAACAATCTAGTCCTACTTCACAGTTCTCTCTTATACACTCACCCAGGCCTAAGCCACTAATTGTATACAAAGCCCGACGTTGACCATCTCAAAATTTACCTATCGCCCAACCTTGTAAGACCATAACAACACGTAGCATGATCGGTATTGGAAAACCAAAAGATCAAATTAGTTTTTTCACTTCCATCACTCCATCTCCTTTACCACGCAACCCAAAAGAGGCATTTTGTGACCCGAATCGAAAACAAGCTATGACTGATGAGTTTAATGCTCTTATTGAAAATAAGACATGGGCACTTGTACATAGAACAGTAATATACATGTTATTCGTTCAATATGAATTTTTCAACATAAAGTGAAATTGAATTGTTCTTTTGAGCGATATAAAGTTCGTCTTGGTTGGTGATGGTAGGTCTCAAAAAGTTGGCATCGATTGTATCGAAACATTTAGCCCGATTGTTAAACCGGCTACTATCCATCTGGTACTAAGTTTAGCACTTCCTAAACCATGATCCATCCACCAACGAGATGTTATATGCACCAACCTATTGGGTTTCGCAGCCCAGCTCATCCACATTACGTGTGTCTTCTAAATGGGTCTATTTACGGTCTTAAACAAGCTCCCCGAGCTTTGTATCAAATATTTGCATACTCTGTTTCTACTATTAGGTTCATTCATACTCGTTCGGATCATTCATTGTTTATATACAAAAATGGGCTTGACATAACCTACATTTTACTTTATGTCGATGACATAATTATCACAACTTATTCATATTCTCTTCGATGATCCACTATGAAACAGTTGGCTGCTGAATTTGCTATGAAGGATCTTAGGCCTCTTAGTTATTTTTTGGGTATTGCTATTACTCACACCTCTAATGGTTTGTTTTTGAGTCAATATAAATATGCGCAGGAAATTCTTGAACGAGCATGTATGAGCTCTTGTAAGTCTTCTCACACCCTAGTTGATACTAAAGCAAAACTTAGTTCAGAAGCTGGTGATGTGTATTCTGATCCTACATATTTTCGGAGCCTTGGTGTAACTCTTCAATACCTCACATTCACTCGCCCAAACATCTCTTATCCGGTTCAACAAATATGTCTTCATATGCACGACCCTCATGATGGTCATACGGAAGCCCTTATGAGATGTGATAGTAGTGGAGACCTATACCCTCTTACCACTTCCGCACTTAACCAAATCACTCCACCATCTACCTTTGTCGCTTTCTCTCAAAACCTTTGGCATAGGCGTCTTGGACTTCTAGGCGCTAATGTATTGTATTTGCTTTGAAATAAATATTACATTTTATGTAATCGTACAAAAGAACCTTCTTTGTGTGAATCTTGTGTTTTTGATAAACATGTCAAGTTACCCTATTATGATTCTATGTCTGTTACCTTATCTCCATTTAATATCGTGCATAGTGACGTATGGACATCACAAATATTGAGCTCAGCTTGTCATAAGTACTATGTACTATTTCTTGATGTCTACTCAAATTTCTTATGGACATTCCCAATAGGACATAAATCACAAGTATTCTTTAAATTTCTTGCCTTTAGCAATCAGATTCGTAACCATTTTTCTAGTAGTGTCACAATATTTCAATGTGACAATAGAAGAGAATATAACAACTCTTCATTTCATAGTTGTTGTCATCAAAATGGCCTGGTGTTTAGATTCTCATGTCCACATACAACTTCGCCAAATGGAAAAGCCGAGCGAAAAATCTGAGCAATAAACAATATCATTCGTGCACTCTTAGCACACTCATTTATACCTTCTTACTTTTGGCATCATGCCATTGCTATGGCAACATACCTTCTAAATATTCTACTTAGTTAAATAATAAACTACAGTCTACCATTCTCCAATCTCCATCCTATATAAATGTCATCCCACATATGCACACCTACGCACCTTTGGTTGCTTGTGTTACCCTCTTTTCAGTCGTTTTAGTAGGTTATTATACGAGCTTTTACGTTTTTGAACGTTATTAAACGTTTTCATCCGTTTTTGTTCATTTTTATATGTTTTCTTCCGTTGGGTATACGATTCTTTATGTTTTTTAACGTTATTAAACGTTTCATTTGTTTTTTAACGTTATTTAACATTTCATTTGTTTTTGTTTGCTTTTGTTCGTTCTCCCCCGTATTTGTACATTTCTAATGTTTTTCTTTCCTATTTTTGTTCTTTTTACACGTTTTTATTTGTTTGTGCAAGCTTTTAGTAAGTTTTCATACGTTTGTACGTTTTTGTAGTTACGTTTTAACATGGTTTATCCGTTTTTATATGTTTTGTACGTTTTTATACGGTTTTATACTAAAATCATAAAATACGTAAACCGTATGTAAACTTGCAAAAGGTTCATAAGTATATAAAACAACAAGAAACCAAATGAAAATAATAAAAAAAACATACAAAAACGTAAAATGAACGAACCAAAATTGTAAAAAAAAAATGTATAAATATGTTTAATAAAGTCCAAAAACGTTAAAAACATATAAAAACTCTTTTAAAAAAATATCAAATATAAAAAGTGACGAAAACGTATAAAATCATAAATAGGAAACTAACGAAAACATATACCAAAGCATTTTGAAAATTTCGGCCAAAAACGTAAGAAAAAATGAAATTACAAAATATAAAAACAAATTCAATAATTTTTTTTAGAGGAAAATCAAAAACTACAATTTTTAACCCTCACATTTACACATGTACATCATACAACAACAACAACAACAACAACAACAACAACGAACCTAATAGGGGAAGTTAGAAGGGCTAATGACATCAAAAATTATCATATTTACCACTTTATGCTTTTATGGGTCTTGAACTTTATTTTTTCCTTTTGTATACTTTAAATTCTAGTTTTTGTGTTTTTCTAGAATTTTATGACATTTTTACCCTTCACATATAAAGTACACTTTTTCTTTTTTATGGGTAAAATGGTAATTTTTTTGTCAAAAAACCCTATAAAAGTGGAAAAAAAAAGAGTTTAGGATAAAAAAAGAAGAAGTCCGAAACTCATAAAAGTATAAAGTGGAAAGTATAATATTTCCATTAGCCCAAGTTAGAATGTAAACAGATCGTACCATTACCAGAAAAGTAAACACAGGGATAAAACACATGTAAATCATGTTAGTCCTTTTTTGACAACTGGAGACAAATACAAGGACCATATGAGTTAGATCTGGTAAACTGTAATTCTGTCTATAACCCTTGTATACCAATCCTGTGTTTCATGTTATTATTGCGAGATGCAAGGGATATAATGCATATGCAAGAGTTAAGGGGTTCCTTTTTTTTTTAATAACTTTTTTCCTACTTAAGAGTGCTTTGGTTAGCTTATTTTGTGGCTTATGGGCTTATTTGTAAATAGAAAAACCAATAAGCTCTAGGGTTTAGAATCTAATCAACTTGAGTTTATAGCTTATTTAACTCCATAAGCTCGAGTTTACAATATGAAAGTGTGAAGTTCAATTTCGTTAGTTATCTGATATAGGATGTTTGGCTAAGCTTATTTTCATTTTTAAAATTCGTTACGATATGTTTAGTCACGTCATATGATTTCACCGGCTTATATGTGGGCTTATGAGCTTATTTGATTTCGGCTTGTATAACATAAGCCCTTTTTTTGGCTTTTAATGAGAATAATGGGCTTATATAAGTTTACCATATCGGAGTAATAAACTTATATAAACCCACAAGTCTGAGAATAAGCCGAAAATTGGGGCTTATGTTAGATAAGCCGAAGCCAAATAAGTTCATAAGCCCACATATAAGCCGAAACAAACACCCCCTATGTATCAGGCTTATTTTACGTGTGTATTAGACTATTACACATAGTTTGTGTTATATATTTTTTACAGCAATTAGTTCTTTTTCCAGCTAACTAGGACATCTGAGATATGGATAGGATCAGCAAACTTCCTAAGACTGATAGGATCAGTAACATTCCTCCAAGCATAATCGAAACCATCTTATGTCTATTACCGATTCAAGAGGCAGCAAGGACAAGCATACTCTCTCGTGGGTGGAGATACCATTGGATCAAAATCCCAAAACTTGTGTTTATTGAAGATATGTTTGAAGTACCAACAGATGTGGCCGAGCTTCTGGTGCAGACGTACTACAAGCCAAGTCAAAGGGAAGGGATGAACAAAAGGTGTAAACTCTTCTATGCTATATATCAAGTATTGTTAATGCACGAAGGTCCAATACATGAGTTCACTCTTTCCATGACAGCAGATAACTCATGTGTTGAGATTGACCATATATTACATCACTTGTCAAAGAAAAAAACTATCAAGAAATTAACTCTCGACATATCTTGGGGGTATAAATTACCCTTATCTCTCTTCTCAATGCATCAGTTAACGGACTTATATCTCCGTAGTGGTGTTCTTAACCATCAACCAAAATTTGATGGATTTGGTAGCCTTACAAGCTTATGTGTGCTAGAATTAGAGGCCACTGAAAAATCGCTTGTGCATCTTCTTTCCAAGTGTCCGTTACTTAAGAACCTGGGTTTGGTAAGTTTTAATAAAACAGAATCGATATGATAGGCTTTCGTAACTTGTAACTTATTTGAATATTGTAAATTACTGCAGCATAGTAACTGCACAACTATCGCATATAGTGACGAATACAATTCCTCTATTGCTGACCTGTTTGAGTGTATACTGATGATTGAATATCTGTCTATTTGGTTTCACATCGTTGTGGTAATCTTATTTTCATGTCCTGAAGTTTATTCATGTCTTGTGTTTATTACTAATATTTGTTTTTCCTATGGTTTAAGTGTTTTGTTAAAGGCAAAGTTCCTAAAAAGCTTCTCACCGCATTAGTCCACCTCAAATACTTGTTAATGGAAGATTTATCTTTTATGCACAAATATGGGTTGCCGTTTCTTGCACTTCTGATTAGAAGCTCCCCGAAGCTTGAGATACTTAAGCTAAAGGTAAATCATTTGTACCTATCTCGTATCCTCCGTACTTTTATGATTATATTTCAAGATACTCTCACATTTATATTAAAACTTCCTGTAGTTCATAGACGAAAATACCTGGCTTGATGAACATGAGATAGGGGGCCAACTGCAATAGAGGATTATTCAGATATTTGGTTGGAGCACCTGAACGAGTTAGAGATGATAAATTTTGGGAATAGAGAGCATGAGTTGGATTTTGTGAAGCTTATCTTGGCTAAGTCGCCTATGCTGAAGAAGGTGAGGATCTTCCTCTACAAAAAGGTTGACGAGGATGAAGAGTTGAAGATCAAAGAAATTCTCTTGCACTCCTCATGTGCATCACCTGCAGTTAAAATCATTGTTCAGGGTATGAAATCCAGCCGTGCATACTGCTTTCTTACAGCGGTTAGTGAAATGAGCAATCGCGTAAGTTGAGATGGGATTTTGAAGATTGTCATCTGCGCACTTTAAATTGTTAAAAACTGAAGCATTTTTTCTCTCTGATCTGTCTCGCAACTTTAGATTTTGTTAATCTATGTTGCCTTTTTATATATAAAAAACTCCGTTAAGTGTTTTGGATTTACGTTTTGGTAATGGTTACGTTACATTATTCAACCTGCATGTGATAGAACATGATGCACAAGATCGTGCTTAATCGTGATTTTGTAGGTTGGGATTGTTAATTTATGGTGCAGTACATGAATATATCAGCATTAAGAGCATAAGTAACTTGAGACGAGAACAAAAGAGACATAAGTAGTTTTACAATTTTCATGAAACATGTTCATTAGAATTTTTACAATACAAAGCAATCTCAAAAAACATAATCTGCACAATCTTATATAAACTTGCGTCTGTAATTCAATTCAAAAACAAAAACAAAATTCACAAATTAAATATATTTAGGAACAAAATGATTCTGTATCTATAAACTTAAAGACATGATAGACCCCAACCCAGCTTCACGAACCTACAAACATTCCAAAGGGTGCACTTTTTATTTCTGTAGAGATACAGATTCATGCCACATTGACATTGCGTTAAATTTTACTCCAAGGTTAACTTGAAGCTGTTTCTTTTTTCGTGGGTGCTGGGTTAAACGCTTTCTGTTCAGCACAAGTAGGCACTTCGTCGGGCCAGCGTCTTCTCTACCGAGACCCATCAAGTCAAGATAGTACAAGTAATGTGTGATGATATGATGGTATTCATGTCATCAATATCACCTTGTCCACATGTACGTTCACCATAGAGGATGTTCATGGTGCAACTGAATCCAAGAGTTTTTAAAGACAAAGTGTCGTTTTTGGTTGGTTTGTAGGATCCGACCATACAGTCATGGCCTGATATGGTTGACCCTTCTTTAATGGTGTGATCCATTGGAAGATTGCAGCTTCGAAGGCTAGAGTAGCGTTTTGTACAAGGTATTCGGGGTGGTGCAAAAGATCAACTTTCAAGCAGTCGCCACGAAAAAAGAGCATCTCTAAGGTAAATACTTTCAATAAAACCATCCAAATACTTTGATTATTATTGAAACAATTTCATTTTTGTTCCCATGTGGTGGACCCACCAGGTGCTACTCCATATCCACCTTCCACATACCAATTTGACAGAGAAAGCTTGCTTAAGAGATACTACGAAGAAGGATATCATTACAGCTCTAATACCCAACTAATTAGACGAGTGCTCCACTAAATGCTACATTTGAAAAGTTATCTGCATGTCTTGCTGTTCTTAAACAATCTCAAGCTCATGGTTTAAAGCGAAGACATGATAATCATCGTCATGATCGCTATTAGGGGGAGAAGCGGCAAAGATTGAATGATGTGGTTTCGGGTGATTTAAATGTTCAAACTACTACAGTGTCTGATGCGTCTGATGGGGCTGAGTCATCTGATGGGGAGCGAATGTTAGATCAACCAAGTAACTTATTTTATTATGAAATAGTTGACAGAGAGACGTATGTTGGATGGATGATAAATCTGTTTGTGAGAAGGGGAAAAAAGGCGCTTTGTGTCAGCTAAAGTGGGACAGTGATCCTGCAAATTCGCATGCAGGGACTGATGGTCCGATGGGACATCAGTTTCGGTCCAAGTAATAGGTATGTAGGGCTCTAATGAATTTGAATTGTAAGAACAGTCAAATAAGGTTTGTTTATATATGCCCCTGCACATGCAGTCATCTCGCTGTTAGTTCTTTTGTTCTCGTGCATATGGTTTTCATTAACTTGCAGGCTGCAGTACCCTGCAGTTGACTTAGCTGTGTGTCCATGTGGTGGTGGGTGTATCGTTTATGCTCAAAAATGTTAACCAAGGAGTTAAGAGTTATGACTAATAGTTACTCTTATAGCATTACTAACCGAGCTTTCACAAACTGAAACCATTGGAAACAGTGGAACTATGTTGCTTTGGAAATAGCTTACTTGACAGCTTAACATATGCATTGTAGAAACCAGAGCCTAGACAACAGTCTAAGTCATCTACTTTCCCGGTCTCTGGAATCGTTTTTTCGAAATCGAGATCAGATCATCAACATGAATTGCTAAGTTATCAGAACTGGAAATCGAACGAATACTATACTTGGTAATCAGCTTTCTAAATGTAACAAATATTACTTAGATCAAAGACTTTTATCCGAAAGGGACCATTTCCTCACTTTTTATATGAGCTTATGTTAATTTTATGTTATCAAGAGGTCCCAAACACTGATAAGCACCGTAACACAGAAAGTTCAAAACACTTCATATCAAACTATGTTTTTTATAAGGATATTGCAACACAGGCATAGGGCTGGTCAACTAAGTTGCGCCTTTTGCGTTTAAATAAATCTTACTAACGGGAAAACGATATCAATGTTCACAAATTATATAAAATTCATTAAAAGGCTTCTCTTCATTTAGCCTAGTAAATATTACTCTTCTTACCTTATAATATATTATGTTTTATAAAAACACTCCCTTTTTCTACTTTTATTTCTCATTTTTGCATAATTATAACTTTATCATTAGCTAGTTAATTATCGATTGTAGAACTCGTGATAGTGAATCAACGAAACATAATATGGTTAATTTGGTGAAATTTTTTTTATCTATTCTAATATGAACAATTAATTTAGAAAAATACATATGTGTATATATTTTTTGTTAAGACTTATTACCGACAAAATATAAATCTCACTAAACAACTTCAAAATAATATACCAAAAGCTCGTTGGATATTAGATAAAAAAAGTAATCAAAAGATCAATATATGAAAAAAGTGAAAGTGCAAATATATTGATATCTATATTACTTTATAAAGGATTTATGCCCTTCTAAAAATAGTAGTCTTAAAAAATTAAGCTTTATACATTTCTTTTTTAGGAATGATTAGTCTTTTGCTAATTCAAAGTCTTAAAAACATCCATATAAAATACATCAATGCATTTTTCAAATTCAATGTAACATATACAATTATAAATGACGGTTCATTAATATCATTTACAACTCATTATATAGAAATTAATAGAGTTTTCAAATTACAAAACGGCCCATTTATATCACCATTTGAAACGGTTTTTCTCCTTTCTTTACTCCCTCCAACCATTCATTTTTCACACAGAATAAAAAGAGCCACAAACGGCCAAGCCTAAACCATATATAATTTCTCTAAAAATACAAAAAAAATTGGTGGTGTTTTTGGCCCGTCCAAACAAAAGCGTCAAGCTCTGCCACTGCTGGTATACTATACACAAATTATATTTTTTTCATCATATGATAACTATCTTTTTTATTGCCAACTTTATAAGAGTAGAACTGCATAAACCATATATTCTTATATTTGTATGGATAGTAGTATCGATCGAAGTGCATTTCAATAAGCTCAAGCTTTCAAACAAAGTGTTGATGTTGGAGCTATAATTGTAACTGAAATTGATGGGCATGCATAAGGAGGCGGAACCCTTAGCGCGTAAGTATCGATGTTGGTACAAATCATTCGCCTTGAAAACAATAGTCAAGAAAAATATTTGCTCGCCACGAAATCAGTCACCGGGTACCCGTCGCGACATTGCGCGGGTACTCAACTAGTGTTATATAATGAATCGTTGCACATGTTGTGCTAGTGTTAAACACTTAATTGTTGATTAATAGGCAAAGTAGACCGAAAACTCGTGTAACACAAACACTTTCCCAATGATATTCTTATAACACGACCAAAAATATCATCACAAATTTAAAAAAAAAGCTTATAACACAATATAGAAATTATTATGCACCTATAACGCTAGAAGACAATGCAATTATAAGTTACTTTCTAAAAGCACATGGTATTGGTGATTTTCGTGTCAACTGATAGCGGTAACTGATAAAGAGAAAACAACTCGTCGACTCCATTCCTGACGCCATTATACTACCATACGTTTTTTGATAAAAAAATTATAAAAATTTATTTACTATTTATCTTCATCTTTACCTTTTAAATTTAACTTACTCTATACTTTTAATTTAAAATATAACTTTTAATTTATAATAAAACCGTTTCAAATTAATTCACTTTTTAACTTTAGTCTAAAATATTTATTGTAACTAACATGATACTTACGCAGTGTGACATGGATATTTGTTGACAATTTTTTAGGCAAACAAGTGTTATAATCTTACTCATTAGTTTGCGCAAATTAAAGTTAAAGTTTTAAAAAATTCAATCAATATAAAATAAACTCACCAAATATGACGAAACTAAAATATAATAAAAATATACATAAAATGGGTGTAGAATTAAAGAGCATAGAATTTTAAAAAATATAATAAAATAATATTATGAAAAAAATAAATTAATAAATTTTTTTAACTATATAAATAAAATGATTTTTTAATGTTGTTATAAAAATTTGTTACAAATTAAATATGAAATTGGATATGATTTGGGTTTGATTTTAAAATTGGGGTAGAGATAAACCGTTACCCTATTTTTAATTTTTGTCCCAAAACGTTCCATAAAAATACGAAACAGCCCCTAAAATATGTATCGCTTATTTGAAAAACAGACTACAATTCATTTCTAACAAATCAAGCGCCGATATCTTCATTCGGTTTGGTTCCCAGAATCACATTCATAATAGTACCGGCCAGGAGGTATCTTTTTTTTTTAATTCATTTAATTTTTACTTTTATATTAAATCAAATCATGTTTAAGTACTAGAATTATTTCATACATACTTACTAATTATAAGTCTGAAAATTGGCCGGAAATTTGAGGTTATTCTCCTAGGTTCAATACTTGTTCTTGTACATAATTTGAGAAGTTAGAGCTAATATTATAATTTATACTTTTATCTATGTATGAGGATGTACTTTATCACATACTATTATATTAAATCAAATCATGTTTAAGTATTAGTATTATTTCTTGTATTTGGTGATTAGGATTAAGATTTATGGGCTTAAGAATTTCATACATACTTACTAAGTGTTTGAACTTGCTTATAAGGATGTTTGTTTAAGCCTATTGGTGGGATAAGAATGGTGAAGATCGTCCACTATAAGTCTGAAAATGAACTTATGGGATTATATAAGCTTATACAAGCCTGAAAATAAGCCGGAAAAAAAAAATGAAAATGAGCCGGAAATTTGAGCTCATGAAAAATATGCTGAAATTGCATAAGTTCATAAGCCCACATATAAGCTTAAACAAACACCCTTGGGGTGTTTGTTTAAGCTTATCTGATTTCGGCTTATATTTCATAAGCTCGAATTTTCTGGCTTATCTTGAGATTTATGGGCACATATAAGCTTATTATATCAAGTTATATAAGCCGATTTAAAAAACTGAAAACAATTTAGCTGATATAAGCAGACCAGTATGCTTAAACAAAAACTTGCTACTTGGTACTCTGGTTGGTAGTGATCAGCTCTGACATGTTCATAGGATCTTAGCAACATAATACCAATTGTTTAAATACTTCAAACGAGTTTTGACCGAGTTAACGTCGAATGCTGACCAAACCAGCTATTTTGGCTAGTTCGGATCAAGACTCGAGTTGCTTCGATCACTGACCTTGTAGCAACTAATTACTCAGCCTTGTAATCTAAGTGTTACAACACTGCAAATAAGAGAAGTGGAGAATTAATTTGGTTAAAAAATAATTCACAAAAAGGAGGAATGCAGGATAAAAATTGGTTAAAAAATTAGATAAGAGAGTTAAAAGGTGATTTAGATTCATTCCAAATAAGCTTGGCTTGAAAACACGATGGGGCGGTAATCGAGCCAGTAGTAATCGATCTAGGTGGCAAGTACTTGGATTGGAATTTTTATATACAACTCTTCAAGTTATATGTATGACATGTTCATAGGACAGAGTTTAACCGTGTTGACCGAATTTTGACCAAACCTATTTTTTCGACCAATTCGGCTAAGGTTGCCTTCGGTCACTGATCTTGTAGTGAGTAATGGCCGATTACTGGGCCTTGTGATCCAAGTTTTACAACACTGCATATAGGCACCTTGAAATAAGTTATAACTTCTTATATTTCCCCAAACAAGAAGAAGCAGTTTGTTATGTCCGAGCAATCTTAACTGCTTATCTGTTTGAATATAAGCAGATAAGATAATAAGCAGTCCCAAACACCCTCACATCTTGTTTGTTTACTTTGTAACTATACATTTGACGATTTAATGATTGTAGTACTTTCATAACTGTTTCATCCTTGTGTTCTGAAACTAATTCCACGTCTATACACCATTCCAATTGAAGCTTCATCTTTATGTTTCTCAAAACATTATCATATTTCTACCCGGTACTATTATTTTTGTAAAGATTTGATGTTTTTTGTTGTTTTAGTGAATGTGTGTAGTTCTAGTGATTTTCAAATGCATTAAGTAATTTGTTAGAAAACGTCAATTAAATCCTCTTTAGATGAGATTTGAAAATAAATAAGTAAATATGCTTATTTTGCCCGCATAAGCTGTTGCTTTCTTGAATGTGTGTACTTCAAGTTGCGTATGTGCTAGAAATTAAGCGTTTTAAGACTACCTGTAATCCTCGCTTTTACTTTACCCTCAGTCACTACACTAACCCCTGTGTTCTTCACTCACGATTTACCTATACCCTCTTTTTTAATTAACACAAAAATGCAAACTCTAACCTGTGGAAACGAAATGGAGTGTGAGAGAGGTGGGTAGTATAATCATTCTCACGCGTGATTCACTGGCCAAATAAGCAAAATACTCACCACCCACGGGCAGTTTAGCTACACTACTACGCCTATGTACAAAGCCATCTACTACACCATAAGTTTATCAGTTAACCAACTGAGATTTACCAGGACCTTCAAATAAATACTTTCAGGCCATTATTGATGATATTTTTCCCAGCCATGTACAGCCTCTTGGCAAAGCCGAATACATTTCCTTTGACTTTAAGACTGTCCAAATTCAAAAGATAGCTGCCCCTCTATTTCATAGCACACTAACTTCTGGACTTGACACTCAAAAATAAAGGCTTCATCAGCTGTGTTTATGCCATCTGTTTCTCATGATCAGCCCATGTTTACTGGCTTAAAGCATCAATAACCACTATCTTTGATGATATATGGTTCATACTACTAGGGCTGAGCAACGGGTTAAACCTGAACCGAAACTGACCGAAACCGAAAACTGACTTTGAGAAAAACGTGAACCAACAACCAAACTGAAGTTAACCTAGCGAGACCGAAACCGGACCGAAGGTAACCTTCCTCCAAACATAATAGAAACTGTCTTATGTTTTCTACCGATTCAAGAGGCTGCAAGGACAAGTATCTTATCGAGGGAATGGAGGTATCATTGGAACAAAATTCCTAAACTTCTGTTTGAGGAGGTTAATTTTGAAGTATCATATGATGTGGCTGAGTTGTCTGTTGTGGATCAAAGTGTTAACGAATCAAGTAATAGACAAATACATAGTCCCATTTTTACTCTTTAGGAATCTATATACGTGATTGCCCATTTTTATTGTTTTGCTTATATCAGGGGGTTTCTGTTTCGGCTTATATATAGGCTTATCAGCTTATTTGATTTCGGATTACATTTTAAAAGCCCCAATTTTCGGCTTATTTTCAGACTTGTGAGCTTAGGGGGTGTTTGTTTCAGCTTATATAATGGGTTTATTAGCTTATATAAACTTATAAGCCGAACCCCAAGTGTTTCGGCTTATATATAGGCTATTCAACTTATTTGTTTTCGGATTACATTTTATAAGCCCTAATTTTTGGCTTATTTTTTAGCTTGTGAGCTTAGGGGGTGTTTGTTTTAGCTTATATAAACCGAAAAGTGTTCCATTAAATCTTACAAACCGTTAAAGGAAAGTGTTTCAATAAGCACAGTTTGTGGCGTATCATACCCCAAAACGTGACATGTGCTTCTTTTCATGCGACACATCACAAAATGTGCATAGTTCATAATACTAGGGCTGAGCAATGGGTCAAACCTGAACCGAACTGACCAAAACCGAAAACTGACTTTGAGGAAAACGTGAACCAAGAACCAAACCGAAGTTAACCTACCGAGACCGAAACCGCACCGAAGGTAACCTAGCAAAACCAGTTTAGATAGTTTATGTGTATTTTTTGGTTTCGACCCGAACCAAACCAAACCTAAAGCGAACCGAACCGAGCAAAACTGAAAACCATAATTATATAAAACAGAAAACAGAACCGAATAAGGTTGGTTCGGTATTCGGTTGATTTTGCTTGGCCTTAGTTCATAAGATACTTGCAAATTTAAACACGCCCTTCTTTCAATAATGGGGATTCATGGCTAGGACTAAGTAGTTAAGTCACATCTTTGATGACTCACTATTCCTAGTCTCTTGTTTTCGCAATTCTATCTACCTCAGTAGACTTTCGTACTCTAAAGCTACATAGCTTCAGTCTTATCACTTCCTCAATCATTTTTACTTTAATGCTATATATTCGAACACTTTTTTAGTTTAGGTACTTTGTTGGGAGTTAAATAGTTAAACACATGAAATTAATACCAATGTTCTCATGTGTTATCATCTACAACCTTTATGCTCATTTATTATCTGAACTAGTCTGTCTAAGACTTTCTTTTTGTGTGTAATAAACAGAATCTGCAGCCAACAAGAACATACTTAGATGGATAGGATTAACAACCTTCCTCCAGGCATACTAGAATCCATTTTATGTTTTCTACCTACCGAAGAGGCAGTGAGGACAAGTATCCTCTCTAAGGATTGGAGGTACCGTTGGAGGAAAATCCCAAAACTTGTGTTTCGTAGGTTTCATATACCAACTAATGAGGCTGAGTTGTTTGATGGGACTGAGTTGTCTGATGCGGCTGAGTCGTCTGATGGGGCTGAGTCGTCTGATGGGAAGCAAATGCTTGGCCAACCAAATAAAAAGAAAAACAACTTGACTGGGTTGACTATCTTGCAAGTTTTGTTAATGCACGAGGGTCCATTATATGAAGTCACCCTTTCCATGGACCCTAGTGGATCTTTTATGTTTGAAAAATGTCAGGAGCTGGATAATATCATGCTTCATTTGTCAAGGAAAAATACTGTAAAGAAATTAAATATTGACTTTGGATATATGACGTATTATAGGGTACCGTCGGCTCTTTTCTCATTCCATTGCTTGACAGACTTATGTCTAGATTGTTGTGATTTTGACTTTGAACCAACATTTAATGGATTTGGTATTCTTACAAGCTTATCTCTTTTGTATACATACGCCTCCATAAAATCACTTCTCCATTTGCTGTCGACTTCTCCCTTACTCAAGACTTTGACTCTGGTAAGTTCTCACTAAAAAAACGTTCCATTTTGGCCTTTATAAGTTATCTGACTTTAGTAAGTTTTTGCAGGAATTTAACTATACTAACGCCTCTGACAGTATCTTCAATTATACCATTATCAACCTATTCGAGTGTTTACCAGTTATTGGAAGTCTCTCTACTCAGTTTGACATCTTTGAGGTAATTTCTTCATATGATGTTCAATCGATTTTACTTGTGGGGATGAGTTGGCTTATCACTGACCCTTTGTTTTAGATTTTTAGGCCCTTTGTTCATGGCAGAGTTCTACGAGAGCTTCCAACCAGATTACACCTTGAATTCCTATTTATGCGTAATGTATGCTTTACTCAGAAACATGATAACGGGTATAATGACGGGTTATCTATTCTTGTTCTTTTAACGAAAAGCTCCCCGAACTTGGAGAAAATTGAGGTAGGGGTGATAAATCAATCTTGTATCCTGTTAGTTTTTTACTCGCCAAAATACACTGACACAATAGTTACCGGTACTTCTTGTAGATTGACAATAATGACCTCGATGAAGACGACCCGTCGATGGGATATGATTTTTTTACCAAAGATGACATATGCTCCTTTAAGCTCGAGGATTATTCAGATATCTGGTTGGAGCATATGCGCGAACTACAGATCGTCAATTTTAGAAACTTGGGGAATGAGTTAAATTTTGTAAAACTTGTCTTGGCAAAGTCACCTGTGCTAAAGAAGGTGAGAATTAGAAACGACTACAGTCTGATTGATGAGGATGAAGATTTGCAGATTTATGAAATACTCTTGAGTGCTCCACGTGCATCGCCATTGGTAGACGTAATTCTTGATTAACAGACTGAAGTATATTCTTGTTACACTTTGCGGTTTTGTAGACTGCTTAGTTAATTGAATACTTGAGCATTTGGCTCATTGTCTGAGCTGGGATTTTTAAACATTTGATGTTTTGCCATTGAACTGGTCAGAAGTTGATCAAATGAATACATGTAAGATCCATTAATATTTTATTATTTATCCCTTATTCTAAACTTTTGTTATATTCCAACTAGGTGTGTGTATCAGTGTGCATAGTGACAAGATTGTATAAAGTTATACTCCGATGAATAAGATTAAAAACCTTCTTTCAGGCATAATATAATCCACCTTATGTTTTCTACCGATTGAAGAGGCACTGAGGACAAGTATCCTATCTAGGTAACGGGGGTATTGTTGGATACATCCTACACTTGTGTTTAAGAAGTTTTGGTTTCATGTGCCAACTGATAGGCTGAGTTGACTGGACGTGTCTGACTCGTCTCATGGGGAATAAATGTTTGATAACCAAGTGGAAATGAAAAGTTGAAACAGTTGGCTGAGAGAGTGAGAGGTGCGAATTCTTTCATGCTATCTGCCAAGTTTTGTCAGAAGGTGCGTTACACGAATTCAAAGTCTCCATGGTCAGAGATGACTTATGTTTGATAGATAAAAAATGTGTTTGTGAGAAGGGCAAAAAGAGGCGCTTTGTGTTGGCAAAAGTGGGACAGTGATCCCGTAAATTCGCATGCAGTGACTGATGGTCCGATGGAACATGAGTTTTAAGGGTCTGCTAGGTGTGGTTTGAGGTGGAAAAGGGGAAAATGTAAGCATCAGGTTATAGCAGTTGTGAGTGTGGTTTGCTCAAATGGTGTAATATTTGGTCAAATGGTGGCTTGGGTGGGACATGGAAGATACATCCGAGTTGCTCTTCGGTCAAGAGGTGTCGGTCCAAGTAAAAGGTATATGTGGGGCTCTAGCGAATTGGAAGAACAGTCAAATAAGGTTCATATATGCCCCTGCACATGACAGTCATCTTTCTGTTTTTAGTTCTTTTGTTCTCGTGTAACTATTGTTGTTGGTTATGTGGGTTGTCTTAGTGGGCGTGTTTGCCTGCAGTCGGAAACACATATAGATCACTTTTCACTAGAGGTGGCAAAATGGTTGGTTGGGTTGGGTCGGGTCATGGGTCTTAGATGGGTTTGGGTTTAGATGGGTATGGGTTTAGATGGGTCTTTTAGGAGGTTGGGTTTAGATGGTTTGGGTTTAGATGGGTTTGGGTGTAAATGGGTCTTTGGGAAAAGTTTGGGTTTTTTGGGTTTTTTTTTTGTTTAAATGGGTTTTTTTTGTTTTAAATGGGTTTTTAGAAGGTTAGCCTTTTACTTTTTTACCTTTTGTTAATAACTTTACATTTTCCTCAATAAATTTACATTTTCGTCAGTAAATTTACGTTTTCGTCAGTAAATTTACGTTTTCGTCAAAACATTTAAGTTTTCATCCGTATTTTTACGTTTTCATCAGAAATTTTACGTTTTGATCAAAAAATTACGTGTCCGTCAGAAGTTTTACGTTTTCATCATAAATTTTACGTTTTCGTCAGTAAATTTACGTTTTCATCCGTAAAATTACGTTTTTGTCAGAAATTTTACGTTTTCGTCAGTAAATTTACGTTTTTGTCAGAAATTTAACGTTTTCTTCAGAAATTTTACGTTTTCGTCAGAAATTTTACGTTTTCGTCAGAAACTTTACGTTTTCGTCAGAAATTTTACGATTTCGTCAGAAACTTTACGTTTTCGTCAGAAATTTTACGTTTTCGTCAGGAATTTTACGTTTTCGTCAAAAAAATTACGTTTTCATCAGAAATTTTACGTTTTCGGCAGTAAACTTACGTTTTCGTCAGAAATTTTACGTTTTCGTCAGTAGTTTTACGTTTTCATCAAAAAATTACGTTTTCATCAGAAGTTTTACGTTTTCGTCAGTAAACTTACGTTTTCATCAGAAATTTTACGTTTTCGTCAGTAAACTTACGTTTTCGTCATAAATTTTACGTTTTCGTCAGAAATTTTACGTTTTCGTCAGGAATTTTACGTTTTCGTCAGAAATTTTACGTTTTCGTCAGTAAACTTACGTTCTCGTCATAAAGTTTACGTTTTCGTCAGAAATTTTACGTTTTCGTCAGAAACTTTACGTTTTCGTCAGAAATTTTAAGTTTTCGTCAGAAATTTTAAGTTTTCGTCAGGAATTTTTCGTTTTCGTCAGGAATTTTACGTTTTCATCAAAAAAATTACGTTTTCATCAAAAATTTTACGTTTTCGTCAGTAAACTTACGTTTTCGTCAGAAATTTTACGTTCTCGTCAGCAATTTTACGTTTCGTCAGAAATTTTACGTTTTCGTCAGGAGTTTTACGTTTACATCAGAAATTTTACGTCTTCGTTAAATATTTTATGTTTTTTTCAAAAATTTTACGTTTTCTTCAGAAATTTTACGTTTTCGTCAGAAA
Source organism: Glebionis coronaria (assembly GCA_025667525.1). NCBI lineage: Eukaryota > Viridiplantae > Streptophyta > Magnoliopsida > Asterales > Asteraceae > Glebionis > Glebionis coronaria. The sequence continues at coordinate 26,052,179 of CM046877.1, forward strand.
TTTTACGTTTTCGTCAGAAGTTTTACGTTTTCGTCAGTAACTTTACGTTTTCGTCTGAAATTTTACGTTTTCGTCTATAAATTTACGTTTTCGTCAGAACTTTTACGTTTTCATCCGTATTTTTACGTAATTAGAACTTATGACGAAACGTAAATTTACTGACAAAAACGTAAATTTATAGACGAAAACGTAAAATTTCAGAAAAAAAACGTAAAATTTCTGACGAAAACGTAAATTTACTGACGAAAACGTAAAATATACTGACGAAAACGTAAAACTTCTAACAAAAACGTGAATTTACTAACGAAAACGTAAAATTTCTGATGAAAACGTAAAATTTCTGACGAAAATGTAAAATTACTGACGAAAACGTAAAATTTCTGAGGAAAGGGTAAAATTTATGAGGAAAACATAAAACTTCGGACGAAAACGTAATTTTTTTGATGAAAACGTAAAATTTCTGACGAAAACGTAAATTTACCGACGAAAACATTAAATTTCTGACGAAAACGTAAAATTTCTGACGAAAACGTAAAATTCTTACGAAAACGTAAAATTTCTGACAAAAACGTAAAATTTCTGACAAAAACGTAAATGTACTGACGAAAACGTAAAATTTCTGACGAAAACGTAAATTTACTGATGAAAACGTAAATTTACTGACGAAAACATAAATTTACTGACGAAGACGTAAAATTTCTGAGGAAAACGTAAAACTTCTGCCGAAAACGTAAATTTTTTATTTCTAACGAAAACGTAAATTTACTGACGAAAACGTAAAATTGCTGAGGAAAACGTAAAATTTCTGACGAAAACGTAAAATTACTGACGAAAACGTAACATTTCTGAGGAAAACGTTAAATTTCTGACGGAAACGTAGAATTTCTGATGAAAACGTAAAATTTATGACGAAAACGTAAAATTTCTGACGAAAACGTAAAATTTCTGACAAAAACGTAAATTTACTGATGAAAACGTAAAATTTCTGATGAAAACGTAAAATTCCTGACGAAAACGTAAATGTACTGACGAAAACGTAGAATTTTTGATGAAAACGTAAAATTTCTGACCAAAACGTATAATTTATGATGAAAACGTAAAAATACGGTGAAGACGTAAAAAAATTAACAAGTGTGTGAAAATTTGACTAGCTTGTGAAAAAAAAATGGAAAAAAAAAACAATTTTGATATTACTAAAACCTATTGGGTGACCCATCTTGACCCATTAGTAATATAAAGGGATACCCATCTAGACCCATGTGACATATGAGGAGACCCAAGTAGGCCCATCTATAATTTTAAGAAGGAGTTTGTTTGACCCATCTAGGATAATAAGGGAAACCCAACTAGACCCCTTTCTTTTTCTAATTTAACCAAATTGACCCAAAAATTAACCATGGGTCAAAATTTGCCACCTCTACTTTTCACCCTTGCCCATTTAACTGCCCATATAGTTATGCGGCTATTAGACGAGTAAAGCACTATTGTATATGGTTTTCATTCATAGTTGTGAAGTTTTTGTACACTCAAAGGTTTTAATGGTGCTAAGCGTGCAGGCTGCAGCACCTACAGTTGATTTAGTTGTGTTTCCATTTGGTGGTGGCCTGGTGGGCGTATCATTTATGCTCAAAATTGTAATCCAAAGACTTAAACTTGGGACTTAGGACTAATAGTTACTCGTATAGCATTCTAAACAGCATAGAAGAACGTAGCAAGGCTTACAGAAACTGAAACAATTAAAAACAGTAGAAATATGTTACTTTTGAAAATAGAAAACCAGAGCCTACTCAACAGTCATAGTCATCTACTTTTCCGGTGTCTGGAATCTTTTTTGGGAAATCGAGATTAGATCATCAACATGAATATCGATATCAACATATTATCTAATTGCCAAGTTTATCAGAACTAGAAATCGAACGTATACTATACTTGGTAACGAGCTTTCCAAATGTAACAAATATTACTTAGGTCAAAGACTTTTATCCAAGGTTCCTCACTTTTATATAAGCTTATTTTACGTTATCAAGAGGTCCCAAACACTGATAAGCATAATAACACAGTAAGTTCAAAAATTGCTCATTTCATATCAAACTATGCTTTTTATAAGGATATTGCAACACAGGCACACGGCTGGTCAACTAAGTTACGCCTTTTGCCTTTAACTACCATAATACCTCAAACTAAGAAGTTCGGCCTATGCTTATACCAAAATCCAGTGAGCCTACAATAACATGTAAACTCACAATACAAAGCAGTGAACTGCTTGGCGACTGCTTGGCATAACAGGGACATTAATTCCCACCGAGTTCTGGTTTGCAGGTGCTACTGACACATGGTATTCTTACCGCTATAAAGGACACATTTATGTCTCTTGAGGAATCAAGAATATAGAGGTACAAGCCTAAAGAACAGATCTTGTTCAAATAAGGTCTTCCAAATAACTAATGGGCTTCGTTTGTTTTTTCAAGAGCTTTTTCCTCTTCATGTGCAAACCATATATGCAGAAAAAAAGGTATATCTAAAGTTTTTATCTGCAAGAAAAAGACTTTTTTTTTTGCTTTTGAAGCACTTTTTTTTTATCTTTTATCTTTTTCATTAGAATGTTTTGTTAATTGAGCATATAAATTCTTTTATCTAATGTTGGAATGTGAAACATGCAATTGCCTAAAAAAACGAAGTTTCAACAACAATACATAATGGTTCAAAATATAAAAAAATCTTAAAAACATAAAAATTCCATAGCACATAAAATTTAAAAACATATTAAAAACATATATCCCATGAACTGTTCAACCACTTTGCATCAATTAGTCATATATCGTCAGTCCAATACATTCCCTAGTGGGTTAACAACTTGATCTTCTTTAATACCTCCATGGTCTTCCAAAATAGAGGTTAAGCTAATCATCTTCCAAGAAGTGAACTACACAAATCGTAAAACCATTATTTAAAATAGAGGTCAAGCTAATTATCTTACAAACTTTTGCCTTTACATCTAAAAATATACTAAAACACTATTTAAGTTACTTGAACTACAACAGAACATTACTATAGCATTAGTCTTGGACTACAGGACATTACTAAATTTGAATCTTTACCAAGGGTGAAACTACAAACTAATAGGTGTCTACAAAGATTTAAGATGAAAACAAGCATCGCGTTGTAAGAAGAAAATAACTTGAAACTTTTGAACTACATAGCATTGTAGCATGATTTAGTAGAAAAATATCAACAATAACCACTTTCAATACCAAAATGATCTTTCCATACAAGGTACAAAACTACAAACTTAAAACATCATAAAGGTACAACTAACTCTATACAGAAAAAGTTTGATTGTGACGAGACAAAAGAAAATAATTTGCACGTCAAATGAATTTAACCTGTCACTACAGAACTGGTGTGTTTTACCATCTGGTAGTTTAAGTAGTAAATGTATTTGTTTTCATTAGAGTTGATGACTTGTAAATATCATATTTCAACACTCTTAAATATCATAACGAATTAACGATTAAGAGAAAGTTCATGTTCTATGAAGTCTTGTGGCTTAAAAACAATTCGCTTGTCCAAACGATTATTAAGGAGGTTAATGGTATGTAAACGGGTTGACCCGATCGAACACGAGCCAAACCCGTTTGACCCATGTCCCATTCAACTCGTTCTTAAAGTATGACATGTGTTCGCGTATGCCTCCGGTCAACACCCCCGGAGACGAACGCTTCCCCGCCTCATGACCGGAACCTTCGATCATTTAATAAGGTCGTTGCATGAACAGTAGAGCATTAATGAGCATAGCAGGGCCCAAGGAAAAAGCAAAAGGCGTCCATCCTATTATCCAGGGAGCTTCCGTCCGTCCTATGGGTAAAGGGAAGCGCCGCCGCCCTTGGGACAATAAAACCCTCGATTGTGGGGATTTGACTAGCCCAGGTTTCGAGGCCTAGCCTATGATGTGACTACTCAGACACGTATATACCTTGGGGTAGTATAAATACCCCTGCATTTAACACACAACATTATCTAAGATTGAATACTTCCATTAATACATATTCTTACCTTCCGGTATTCATTGCTGAATACCATTCGTGTGCGATAGTTACTTATTCTCACACCGGAGCTTGGTCCTGGGGTCAAACCCTGGACGAGTTAACGTGTGCTACTCTGTGTATCCTAGGTTCAAGGTCAAGAGACGAGCACACCTTAGAGATGTCGAGGCAAAGTCACTAACTGCTACCTAGCCGGAAGATTTTGTTTCAACATTTGGCGCCATCCGTGGGACCCTAAACTCGGATCTCCACACAACAGCTAAACAATGGCAGGGGTCTCAGGAGAGTCGGATCTGCCGCCATCTCCCAGTCGTGATCCCCTGACGGTAGTGAAAGAGACGAAAACGCCTCTAAACTTACGGGAGAAGATTTTGGAAAGTATGAGCGCACTACAAGGTCTGGTGGAGCGTCATAACGCCGCATCTAAGAGGCCCATTTCGCCTATACGCCTAGATTTCGAGGAAGATGTATCGAATCTACCGAAGGATAAGGATGAAGGGAGGGAGGCTCAAAAGGAAGCTAACCTCCCGGAAGATGATTTGCAGAAACCTTTCAAAGATGTGATGGCCTCCCCATTCACTAAAAGAATCATACAATTCTCATCACCGAAGCATAGGTTACCCGCGACCCTCAAATTATACTCGGGGGCTACGGATCCTAATGATCATATTACCCGGTTCGCTGGTGCGGCCAACTCAGGAGAATGGCCGATGCCAGTATGGTGCAGATTTTTCCAGCAAACTTTGGATGGAGCTGCTGGAGGATGGTTTGAAAGGCTGCCGAGGGGTAGCATAGACAATTGGGAAGATTTGAAGGAACAGTTCCTGGAAATATTCTCCTTGAGGAGAAAAAGTCTTAAAGCACCAATGGAAATCACCACCATCGTCCGCAAGGCACATGAAACGTTGGCAGTATTTAAAGAGCGTTGGACAGACGAAGCAAGCTACATTCAAGGTGTTCCGGAAGTGATGAAGATATCGGCCTTCGTAAATGGAGCCAAATGCCCGGAATTGGTTCGACGTTTTACAGATGATACTCCGTTGACGGTTGCAGAGATGATGCAAAGAGTGGATGATTTCATAAAATCCAAAGATGCATATCGTAACACTGAATTGCCAACAGGAGAAGCAGGTGATGGTAACATAAAGTATAGCAAGGAGGAAAGGTATGGTCCTTCCGGTTCACGTGGACGGCATAGGGGGCGTCAAAGAAATGATTATCGGTCTAGACCCCCATTTCCCCCATATGTACCTCCGGTTAACCCAAATTATGGAAGAAGGGCACCGTACCAGCGTTCCAGCTTAGAGTCACTTACCAAATTTCCAAAGGAAATCTTGGCAACTGAGTTGCAATTGTGCCTTCCCCCACCGCAACCAACCAAGGGTATCATCCGGCCGGAAAACATGGATAAGTATTGCGATTATCATCAAGAGAAGGGGCATCTTACCAACAATTGCCATCAGTTGAGAAAACAGCTGGAGGCTGCTCTAGAGTCCGGTAAGCTCAACCATTTGGTAAAGGATCTACGAGGAAGAGTGAATAAAGGGAATCAAGGAAGAGGAAATGGAGATTTTAAGGGAAGAACTATAAACATGATCGAAAGTAGGTATAGCGGCATGAAGAGGAAGGAGGTGTGCAAGATCGAAATGGATTGGATGAATGTGCCCATAACCTTTCCGCCTATACCCGATAATGAGGCTTCGGAAGAACCTCTGATATTCGAGGCCGAAATAAAGGGATATTGGGTAAAAAGGGTGTTTGTGGATGAAGGGGCCACTATGCAGGTCATGTTTGAGCACTGTTTCCTAAATCTGGATTTATCGATCCGAAGAAGGTTAACGCCCGATAACGTGAAAGTCCGGGGCTTCTCGGGGGAATAAACCACCCCTCTCGGGAAGATAGACCTAGAAGTAACCTTTGGAGCAGATAGTTTAACAAGGCGGACGGTGATGAACTTCACAGTGATTAGAGCACCCTCCCCTTATAATATCATAATGGGAAGAACTGGAATCAGGGAGTTAAGGGCCGTGCCCTCTACTGTACACTCGTCCATGAAGTTCCCTACCCCCAACGGGATAGCAACCATGACAACCAAAGCACGAGCCATCTATGAATGCCGAATCATAGAGGATAGTCAAAAGATAAAGATGATGAAAACATCGGCTGTGGGGAGAGAGTTAGACGAATGGATTGCCAAGGAAGAATTCAATCAGCAGCAATGGGTTGCAGGAGACATGACGGAGCAAATCTGCGTCAATCCTGGATACCCGGAACAGTTGATCACCATTGGAAGGTTGTTCACCAAAAAATATCGAATCCAACTCATAGATTTGCTCAAGGACAATGTCGATGTGTTTGCTTGGGAGCCTTCGGACATGACGGGAGTACCTAGGAGAATCATCAAGCATTCGTTAAACGTGGATATGGAGACCACACCAATTGCCCAAAAGAGAAGGACGCTAGGTGAAGAAAAAAGCCAAGCGGTTAAGAAGGACGTGGAAGAGTTAACAAAGGCAGGTATCATCCGACCGGTGCGATACCCGACTTGGATCTCTAATCCGGTCCTGGTCAAGAAGCTGGATGGAAACTGGCGAATGTGCATAGATTTCAAAAACCTCAACTCCGCTTGCTCGAAGGATTATTATCCTTTGCCGGACATAGATGTCAAGATAGGGGCCGTTGTGGGATACAGGTTCAAATGTTTTCTAGATGCATACAAAGGCTATCATCAAGTGCAAATGGACGAGGCGGATGAAGAAAAGACGGCATTTTATACCAATGAGGGAACATACTGTTACACGAAAATGCCTTTCGGGTTGAAAAATGCAGGAGCGACCTATCAAAGGTTAGTTGACTCGGCCTTCCGTTCGCAAATTGGTACGAATTTGGAAGCGTACGTAGATGACTTGATGATCAAAAGCCAAACCGAAGAGGATATGCTTGTAGACATCCAAGAAACCTTCGATAATCTAAAGAGAATTAACATGAAGCTGAACCCGAAGAAATGTTCATTCGGCGTCGAGGGCAAATTTTTGGGTTATATGGTAACATCAGAAGGTATAAGAGCTAACCCCAAGAAAACCAAAGCAATCGCAGAAATGAGATCTCCAAAGACTTTGAAAGAAATGCAGTCTCTGAGTGGCAAGCTGGCGGCTCTCAACCGTTTTCTATCCCGGTCGGCCGAAAGGTCCATGCCTTTCTTTGAAACGCTGAAAAATATCACCAAGGAAAACAAAGATGAGTTCCGGTGGACGGACAAAGCAGAGGAAGCTTTTCAGCAATTAAAGAAAATGATTCTAGACCTTCCGTTACTAATATCCCCACTCAAATGAGAGATTCTATACGTCTATCTGGCCGCGTCCAAAGAGGCAGTCAGCGGTGTACTCTTGGCGGAACGAAATGGGATTCAAATGCCCATAAGGTATGTGAGTAAAACACTACATGATGCCGAGAGAAGGTACGCTCCGTTGGAAAAACTGGTCCTAGGGTTGCTGCACTTATCTCGAAGATTAAGAAGACATTTTGAAGCTCACGACATTCATGTCATATCGGACCAACCGCTGAAGCAAGTACTAAGTAAATCTGAGGCCTCCGGAAGGTTAGCAAAATATGCAGTGGAGCTAGGGACGTATGAAATGTTCTATGTTTCCAGAAATTCCATCAAAGGACAAGTGTTAGCGGATTTCCTCAATGAAGTCCCGTTAGACCAGCATGAAGCTGCAACAATATACGAGGTATCCGAAGAAGAGGAGCCGGAACCACAATGGGTCCTGTATACAGATGGAGCGGCTAATAGTAAGGGAGCCGGTGCCGGTCTGGTGTTAATTAACCCGGAGGAGGTAGAATTTACGTATGCATTGAGGTTCAATTTCAATTGTTCAAACAATGAGGCTGAGTACGAAGCCCTTCTGGCGGGACTCCGTCTGGCCGAGAAGATGGGAGTGAAAGAATTGCAAGCCAAGGTAGACTCAAAATTGTTGGCTTGTCAGATCAAAGGGGAGTTTGAGGCAAGTGATGATAGGATGTCCAAATACTTAGCCAAGGTCAAAGAACTTCTTCCCGTCTTCACCAAGTTTGATATAGAACACATTCCACGCCAAAAGAACCAAAAGGCCGATGTCCTAAGCAAACTCGCTTCAATTGCATTCAACCATTTAACCAAAGAAGTGCTGGTAGAAGCGTTAGACGCAAGGTCAATAGATGTTCAAGAAGTCAACGATATAGTGGAAGAAGAGGGGGAATGCTGGATGTCTCCTATCAAAAGGTGTTTGGAAGAAGGGATATGGCCGCAAGAGCCGGAGAAGGCCAGGAACCTAAGGATGAAAATTCCCATGTATACTCTGGAAAACGGCATCCTATTCAAAAAGTCGTATTTATCTCCAATGCTAAGGTGCGTCGGTCCATTACAAGCAAACTACATAATTAGGGAGGTTCATGAGGGGGCGCGCGGAATGCACGCCGGAGCAAGGTCTGTTGTGGAAAAGATAATGCGTCAAGGTTATTTCTGGCCAACTATGCACCAAGATGCATGGGACGAGATCTCCAAATGCGATTCATGCAAAATACACGGTCCCATACCGAGGCTCCCAAAAACCAACCTCACTTCAATAACATCGCCTTGGCCTTTTTACCAATGGGGAATGGACATACTAGGTCCAATCAGTGGAAATGCCGGAAACATCAAATTTGTAATAGTGGCCATTGATTACTTCACCAAGTGGATTGAGGCAAAGCCGGTGGCTAAAATAACTGGAAAAGAGGTGTAAAAATTTGCTTGGGAAAACATAGTGTGTAGATTCGGTCTACCAGGAGTGATAGTGACTGATAATGGCAATCAGTTGATAGATGGATCCTTCGGAAAATGGTGCGAGAAATGGCACATCAAGCAGATGAATACTGCGGTAGCACATCCGCAAGCTAACGGTCTAGTTGAAAGGGCCAACAAGTCATTGATGCACGGTTTGAAAGCAAGGCTGGGAAGAAGGTTAACCGGATGGGTCGACGAATTGCCCCATGTGTTATGGGCCCACCGTACCATGCTCAAGACAAGCAATGGAGAAACCCCCTTTAGCCTCACCTATGGAAGTGAAGCAGTCATCCCTGCGGAAATAGGCATCCCTACCGCAAGAACCTTGTTGTTCGATGATGACGCGAATGAAGAGGAGCTGCGGCTAAACCTAGATCTTCTACAAGAAAGAAGAGAGGCCGCGGGCATACAGGAAGCCAAGTATAAAAAGAAGGTAGAACAATTCTACAACAAACGTGTTAAGCCCTGCTCTTTCAAGGTCGGAGATTTCGTATACCATCGCAACATGGCCAGCCGACAAGAGAAGATAGGAAAGTTAGGACCCAATTGGGAGGGTCCCTACAGAGTCGTTGAAGCCTATCAAACCGGTTCATACAAGCTCGAGACCGTCGAAGGGAAAGAAATTCCGCGCACCTGGCACGCAACCAATCTGCAAAAATGCTTTATGTAACTTGAACAAGATGTATCATTCTCTATTGTTGTTTTAATGAATGAAAACTTTTTAGCATATTTGATTGCGGTAGTTATAAACCTCGGCTTAGCTAACCGAATGGTATGTAAGTACGCTTTAAAATGTGGGATGCGCCTAAGAGGCAATCCGGGGACAAATAAAAAGCGGTCCGGTACCGACGTCCCTACATAAACCCATGAGGGTATAAGTATTGAGCACACATAAATGGATGCGTCTAAGAGACAATCCGGAGATAAAGGAAAAGCGGCAAGAATGCCGATGTCTCCCAAAGACCACATATGCACCAATGTAGACGTACAAGTGCCGGATGCGCTTAAATAGCAATCCAGAGACAAATTAAAAGCGACCAAGTGTCGATGTCTCCCACGTATGTGAAGAATAAGTACAAGTGTGAAAGCTAATTTATAAGGAACATTCCGTCACAACAATTATAACAAGAATATGATATGAAGTTAAAAAAGATAGCCATTCATGGAAAGGGGAAATGTCACAGATAAGACTTGTCCGAACAACCAGAAATGATAAAATATTTATTACAGACAAATGTTTAAAGAGTATAAAAGGACAACTTGCACCGGCATTCCGGGCCTTCGATTCATGGAGCATTGCCATCCTTCACAGGAGTCTCTTGCGACCCACCCGAACCATCCTCATGAGTCTTGGAGGAAGTAGATGTTCCAGTATTGGGAAGACCCTCAGGCACGGGAAGAACAGGTTTGTCTGCGGGGCATAGCCGTATAATATCGGCCGCATGAAGCTTGCTGGCTGTAGAAACCTTGGACACAAAGGGATACTCAACTGAGAATAGTGCAGAAAAGTCTTCTTTCCAAGTCTTGGCCAGGTCAACATTCAACCCGGTAGCAGCGGTCATAGCGGCTTCAATCTCCTCGGGAGTGCGTCCATACTTAACAGCGGCGAGAAATCCAGCATTATACATACCCGCGCAACCTAAGGACAGAGATTTCCTATACTCGTAACTGGATAACAGCTTTCTTACAAGTATGGGGAACCCATCCCTTACCAGGATCTGCCTGTCCATCTCAGCCTGAGCTAAAAGAGAAGTTAGGTGCTTCTTACCGGCCTCGAGCTCCCGTATCTTGTCGAAATCTTTGATGTGATCACGAGCACTCTCACTTTGAAGGCGCTCCAACTCAGATATCTTCTTATCTTTGGTAGCGGCAAGAGCTCCGAAGTCCTCAGATTCCTTCCTCAATCGCTCTATGGTCTCAAGATGCTCCTTCTCCCGGGCAAGACAGTTGTTGTACTTATCTTCAAGAGACTTGTGCTCCATAGCCATCTGGTCAAGAACGGACTTCCCGGTAGAAAAGTGCCCCTGAGGTCCCTCCGGTACAGCAGTTAGTCGGGAGTGTTCACGGCTAAGAGCCTCGTACCTTTTCATGAGCTCGGATACGGTCAGAGTACTCCGGGCCACGGTCTGGTAGGCAAAACTCAGGACATCATAGTTGGAAAGGGAAGATAATCCATCTTGTTTCGCAGGAGTGGCCAGATGAGACAGTAATTCTCGGGCAGAATAATGGGATTCAATGCGCACATCTTCAGTTAAACGCCACAAAGGTACATGACGGCGTACCGGCCCTTGCACATTTCCTGAACAAAAATAACAAGATAAAGAAGGGAGCAGAGAAGCTAAGAGATATTGTTAAGAAGAATGGTCTGAGAGAATGCATACCTGTGGCATCGTCATCGCCATCCGAATGGTCGCTCAGATTTATGTGAGTAGGAGTCTTGTTGGTAGCATCCGATTTGCTATGACCATCGACCGAACCAGAGGGATGGGACTCATGGATTGGAGAAGGCGAATCCGCTTCCATATCCTCAGCATCAGACTGAACTTGGTTTTGTGTAGCTTTTTTCTTCAACTTGCGACCAGATGACTGACCCTCGGCAGGTCTCTTTTTGTTTACTACCGGGTTCTTCCCCTCGTGACGAAGTCGAGCAGCCAGGATTTTGGGATCAGGAGTAGTGACAGCCTTTTGACGGTCGCTCAGCGCAGGTAATGGAGTGTTCAACGGTAATGGCCGAGTAACCCTTGGGGTCGGCACTGGCATCTTTTCGTTTTCATCTATGCCAACCTTAGCGTCCTCGAACGACGGAAGCTTGATAAATTCATCCATAGTGAGTTCTGCAAATAAAGGGGAGACAATGGTTAGAGCGAGCAACAAGAGCTCGCAGAAAATAAAGAAAAGTATATATGTAAAATACCCTCATCATCAGGGTCAACAACTATTCGACGAAGGGTAGGATCCTCATAAGGAACCCACAAGCCGGCCATAAACAACAAATGTCGGTGAGGAGGACGAAGCAGAACAGGGTCGTCAGCAAGCATCTTAGCGTGATCGGCATTGAAGTTAGTTGGAAAATCATCATGGACATCGGTGTCTCTATCCCTCCAAGGCATGGCATGAGGGATGGCCCTTCGGTCTATAAGGAACCACTTGTGTTTCCAAAGTTTCAAGCTAGAAGTAGTCTCTTTCAAACATTTGCCATACCGAGCTGGATACCGGCTTTCAAAGGAGAACCAGTGACCCTGTTTACCCAACTTATAGAATACACGAAACAAAGTCACGGAACAAGGAATGTTTAAGCTTCGACAGCGGATTTCAAACATGGTGACGCGGTTGACACTCATGGGAACTAATTGAGAAATATGCACAAGAAAATATCTCAACACAGATAAGAGGAAGGTAGAAAAAGGAATCCGAAGCCCCCCATGCTTCAAATAATCTTCGTATATTCCAATAAATCGATCCGGAAGGTTGTTCATAGTAAGAAGTGGATCCGGTAACCGTGGACGAAGCTCATTTGGTATAAGATACTTTCTGCGTATCTTCTTAAGATCATCCTCCGTCAAGGTCGAAACCCTAATGTGCATATCACATTTGGGATCACGAAAAGCAGCCTCCTCACCAGAACTACTGATAGACATAACAAAAAGTACGAACAAAAGTGGGAATAAGGAGAAGGGCACACCTGCTAAAAGAGAATCCCGGAAGAAAGAATAACAATGGCGGAAGCAAGAAAGAAAAGGAGCGTGAAGAAAATGAAAAAATAAGTAGGTATTTATACTAAGGAAAGGGGACACTGAAGAGACGTGCACAAGTTCCCAAGTCGAATCCACACCGTTGAAAAGTGAAGGGCCACGTGGAGGCAGATGGTGAGTCAAAGGGCGAAAACCAATGCCATGAGTGGCCGACAACCCAAAACCCAACAGACAAAATCAATATGCGAAGCCAAAGAGGCGGCTCGCATTAATTACACCGTTACTGTTTGAAGGACACGTATTTTAAGTATCACACCGCTAGCTGGGGCTAACGCTATGATACTGGGGGGGACTTGTTCGCGTATGCCTCCGGTCAACACCCCCGGAGACGAACGCTTCCCCGCCTCATGAACGGAACCTTCGATCATTTAATAAGGTCGTTGCATGAACAGTAGAGCATTAATGAGCATAGCAGGGCCCAAGGAAAAAGCAAAAGGCGTCCATCCTATTATCCAGGGAGCTTCCGTCCGTCCTATGGGTAAAGGGAAGCGCCGCCGCCCTTGGGACAATAAAACCCTCGATTGTGGGGATTTGACTAGCCCAGGTTTCGAGGCCTAGCCTATGATGTGACTACTCAGACAGGTATATACCTTGGGGTAGTATAAATACCCCTGCATTTAACACACAACATTATCTAAGATTGAATACTTCGATTAATACATATTCTTACCTTTCGGTATTCATTGCTGAATACCATTCGTGTGCGATAGTTACTTATTCTCACACCGGAGCTTGGTCCCGGGGTCAAACCCTGGACGAGTTAACGTGTGCTACTCTGTGTATCCTAGGTTCAAGGTCAAGAGACGAGCACACCTTAGAGATGTCGAGGCAAAGTCACTAACCGCTACCTAGCCGGAAGATTTTGTTTCAACAACATGTTTGAACCAGTAAATATAATAATATACTGTTATTTGGTTTCATTAGAGTTGATGACTTGTAACTATTATATTTTGACACACTTACAATTTGATGCATTATCATTCCTTATAACCTCATTTTTACCTAAAGTATCTTCGAACAGTGACTATAAAACCAAAAACAAAGGTTACGAAACAAAGGAAAATTATGCTTCAAAATGGCTCTAGATCAAAGGAGATTGTATGGCCATATATTTACAACTTCGCTTTTACATTATCTCTAGCTGATTGTAAAGGTCTATAGCACTACATTTCAAGTATCATTGTCCTACATATATTCTGTGCCCCACGCCTACTTTAAAACAACATGACCCAAAACGGAAAAATAATCTTCTACACAGGAGGAACTACCTAAGGGGCGAGACATGGTCTAATGGGCATCATAGAAGCAAATGATGGCACATGAAACTGATAGCCGTGGTTTAACAAACTTGGGGTCGACAGAAGGTACCTGATCTTGATGTGAGCAATACCAAACAAACCGTCCAGTTAAAATATGACAGTAACGATACACATAAAGGGTTCGAAAGACCAAATACATCAAGGTTCGAGGTAAAATTCATTAAAGGGTTTATTAATGATGCTAAGGCTATGTATGATGAAGTGAGTCAGGTGGCAAGTGATGCAGTTCGGAGTATAAGGACAGTGGCATCTTTTAGAGCAGAAGAGAAATTAGTGAAAGAGTACAGAAATAAACGTGACACTCCTAAGAAGAAAGGCATACAGTAAGGTTTCATCAGTGGGGCCGGGTTTGGTGTATCCAACTCATTACTTTTTATTATGTACGCAGCTAGTTTTTGCGCTGGTGTTGATATATTACTAACGCCATGAAAATTTGAACCATGTAGGCTTAACCAGCTTTATGCTATGTCTTATGAGACAATACCGTTATACCGGTTGTACATGCTGCAGGTGGGATGAAAGATACAGTTCAACCATTTGATCCTTATAACGAGACAGGGTTATGATGGACTTTTGACCGAGCAGAAACCGGGCAGCTGATTCCTGCTTTCGGGAACTGCTTGCTGACATACTGAGAGTATAAACCGAGTTGGGAAGGGATTCAGAGAAGAGGGATGATGCAGGATTTGAGTTGGGATAATGCAACTAATCAGTGAGGAAGTTCTTGTTGCTGCCAAGTATCAATGGTGAGTCTTAAGAGTTTTATGCTATAAACTTAATGGCTAATGTATGGGCTAGTGGCGTGAGCCGTGTCTCAAGATAATAATAGCCATAGAGGATCAACACAAGATACATAAATGTCGCTCCAAACTTCATATATGTGCCGTACAGGCACATCTTATACGACATGGTAAATATGAAAAAGGGAATCACGTAATAGAAAGGCTTGACCTCTAAACTCTTATGCCATCTGCCTAAACACCAAATCCAAACACCCCTTATATAGCATCTCTTTATCATTCTAAGCTTTGTTGTTGAACATTCAAAGTAATTTATCATTCTAAGCTCTGCTTGTCCAAACTAAAGAGATACCAGGAAGCACATGTTACCAAATCATAAGTTAAGTAAATATGAACAGCCTACCTTGCGGTTCTAACAATCAGTTTTGCATCGACTTGATACCAGGAAGCTCATGTTACTAATTCGAATGCACTCACGTGGAGACCATAATGTTAAAAGGGTAGGCCGTAGGTGTATCCAGACATTCATTCAGTTTCCTTCGGCCTTTGTTGATCACTTCGGGGCTATCTATTAGGTTATTACATAATTCTGTAAATTCTTACGGCCCGTTTAGACCCATTTTAGGCAATCAGGTATAGCTCATGAGCAGGCTGACAAAGAAGCTTCTAGAGGGACTGAATCTCCCCCTAAACGAGCTCTAATCGCTAACTCAGGCCTAGGCTCTCGAACACCAAACATAATCATCGCTCACTTTATAACATCACATACTACGTACCTCCAACAATAATTTTCAACAACTCATTACGCCTCACACTTACCTAAAAATCACACAAAAGTATCCGATTATCTAATTTTTTAATAACCAACTATCTAATTTCTAAGGTACTAACCTTAAAAGATGAAGAGGGTCCTTAAATATCATGGATTAAAGTTCAAAACCTCAATTTTAACATACCCACAAAATTAAACATCAAAATACTAACACGAAAAGAAAAGAATCAAAGAAAAACACATACCTTTTATGGTGTCTGAGATGGTGGATGCTGCAGTGCCTGGGATGATGTTCGTCGGCGGCAGATGGGATGGTGGTGGATGCTGAGATGAGGTGGTGGTGGGGGGTGAGTGGTGATAGTGTTTATGAAAGAGAAGTGAGAAAAAGAGGCAAAAAGCGATAAAAGTTGTCTGCAAGTGGGCAGAGGAGAAAAGAGCTTATACCTCTTTTGTCTGTAGAAAAACAAACAAATAACCTCTTCCCGCTTCAGATAAAAGAGGTGAGAAGTGGTCAGAAGTGGCAAATTAGAAAAAACAACAGAGCTTAGTAACATGCAAAAAGATATTTGTGCCAAATTATCACAAATTATATGAAATTCATCAGCTGCAGCAGTCATTGAAAATACAACAAATAACACAAACAAGGCTGTATAGATAACACGTTTATCTATTTCGTAACATAAGCTAAACTAAAAGACTGAATGCGATAGTTACAGCTTGATCCTAACACCTTGCAACCCATCTTCGCTATCAATGAATGATAGAATTTGGCTGATCAAGCAACAGTAGTGTTTCTATGTACGACCACGCATTAAATGCAAGATAGTCTCCACCAATCCCAACACTATTAATACGTCCTGACGAGGGTTCATAAACTCCAATTTGGGACTCTTGAGAATGATCATCCCTCATTTCGATCACAACTTCAGCATTGTTCCTAAACCCAAATACACTGAACACCGACTTACCCTCAACCTGAATAGTATATATCTTTGTAAATGGTTGATTCACACCATCTTTTCTCATCCACACACCACAAACCCACATCCCACCTTCTTTATAGAACTCAAGCAAACCAAGCGACTCATTCACCTTCACAACATTCACATCCATCGGGATTACTAGTCTCTCAGGAAGACGCACTTCACCAAACTTTTCAGTTTTCAAATCAAACGAAATAATAGAAGTACCAGTAGACCAATAAATAATCCCATCTATAAAAAAATGATCCCACATCAAATTGCATGATGTCAAAGGCGCACCTGTAAACACGGTTTTCCAAACACGTGAACTTAATGTAAAGATCTGAACCTCCCAAAAGTATTTAACACGCTTAATCTTAACAAGCTTAGGGTCATTTGTTTCAGGACAAACCCCAAAACCAATATGAGTGTTATCTGGGTTAGTGATAGGAATAGCAACACATTTCCTAACATTAGGATTCCAAATAACAACCATCCAAGTTTTCAATTCTATAGGTTTGTACCCGCCATAAAAACATACCAATCCGTCAGCAGAACCAATTATTTTTGTGTATTGTAGCAATTTAAGGAGCTCGGGAGCTGCCATCGGAAACTTTTGTTGTGGGAAAGTATCGTCATCGATAATAGATGTATATGTTGGGACGTTATTTAACTTGTACTCTACAAGTAAATGATGCTGAGGGTTAGGGTGATTGATGTGGTAGGTTTTAATAAACTCCGGGTTATCGATAAAAGACTTCCATTGTTTGGAAACAGATTGGAATTGAACAAGTGATTTGACGGGAAGGCTTTTGATGATTTGAGATTGGATATCAAAAGGAATGTGGTCTGACATTATGATTTTTTGAGAACCTTTGTTTAGAGAGGGTTTGAGATTTATATGACAGAGAATGACGAACATGTAATTAAAAAAATTTATTTTATGATGTGTGTTTTGGACTGTCGGTGATTGGGATCTGACCTGGACCGTTGGGCCTCATTGTTGTATTACCACAATTTTCATCATTATATCCCCCATTCCAACCTTTAGAGCGCAGGGAGTCATCACTCCGACTGAGTGTGTTTTGGGGTGCCATGTCAGCAAAACTCACTCACTGACTCACATGAAAAAAACAGGGGAGTCATCACTCCAAGTGATTTCCAGTTTTTCAGAATTTTACAAAACACCCCATAAACAAACTTAAATATTTCATTAAATATAAGCAACATTACAATACTTTTAAAATAAAACGAACATAATAAAAAAGACATACGAAAATTAAAAAAACATACGAAAATTAAAAAACCATACGAAAATTAGAGAGTGTTTATGTTTTGGTGTGTAAGAAATGGTTGATTTTGAGTTATATTTATAGACGGATCGAAAAATATAGCCGTTATAATTCGAATTTCAAAAAACTAGCCGTTGGGGGGTGAAATGAATTTTTTTCGAAAACTAGCCGTTTGGGGGGCTGAAATGAATTTTTTTTAAAAATATAACCGTTTGGGGGGGGGGGGGTAAAATGAATTTTTTTTTTTTTTTTAAATCAACTCACGCGACGTGAGTATACCCGCGCAGGGGACTCACGCCGCGAATTTTGCCTGGGGTGGGAGTCTTCACGCCTCTCGCGCCGTGGGTTTGGCACCCCACGGCGCCACCACTCCGAGCTCTCTTATGTCTATATACCTTTTTAAAGTTTTAAAAGTAATTAAAAGAAAACTTAACCTTTTTAAGAGAATCCTTTTTAAGTGTGGGAAAAGCTAGACTTTTATATCGAATGATGCATACTCAAGTTGGGTACCATCATTTTTAAGAGAATCCTATCTAAGACCAAAACTCACTGTTCCATTCGAGTAGCACAATAAACAAAAACTTGCGTGTTTAGACTAACTGCATTGCAGCTGACCAAAATATTTGCCTGATATAGTCGCTAAGATATTAAGCATGATAACTTCATCATCAAGACAGATCTTTTCAGCACGCAATGCAGCACATTTTCTCAACAATGAACGAAGCGCAGCACTGGTATCGGCATCTAAAGGAGTATCAATGGCTGCACAAATAGCGAACAACCATTCACAATCGGTTGTCCCCAAAGAGGTTAGGGTCTCCAAAGATGATATTCGTTTCCTCAGCATTGTGACACGAGCTACAGGTTCCATATCCATAATTGGTTGCAAGGTGCCATCATCTGCCTGATATGGATCAAGATTTTCTTGTATTCCAGATATTGTAGAAGCAGAACCCTCATTCTGCTGAGATAATGCCTATAATTATAGAATAAATAAATCAAAAGAAAAATCAAATAGCCTCAAAATAGATAACAAAAATCACACGTTTCAATAATACTCTTAATTATTATAAGCACATATGATTCAAGAGATTTATGACGTAAAGTAATATCCACATTTTGGGACTTTAAAAGCCAATTTTAGTCAATTTTTTCGTGTTAGTCGTATCTCTCGGATGGAATATAACATAATTTGGATGAGTATCATCTCCTCCCATTCAAAGCTGTGTGTCACTAACAACTTTAAACTAAAAAGTCAGTTGATTTACACCTTATTACAGTAATCTGGTATGTTTTTTTTTTAACATTAGTATGTTGGACCGATCTTTTGGGAATCGTATATGGTATAATTGAAATACTTTGGACTAATATATTTTCTGTGCAACCAATCGAAAAAACTCTAAAAATACAAACTTACCAGCCTTAGCTCCGAAAAGTCAGCAATAAAAACATCTTCCCATTCTTTTGATGGCTTTAAATGCTCTGGACAAGCTGCAATAACCATAATTTTAGTAATTTTGGTCCAATGATACCTCCATTCCTTAGAGAGGGTACGTGTCCTTACTACGTCTGGATATGGTAAAAGACATAAGATGGTTTCGATTATGCTTAGAGGAAGGTTGCTAATCCTATCCATATGAGGATATTCTTGTTGGCTCATACACACTCAAAATTAGCCTAATGCATAAGAGTAGATAAACTTTGTATATCATGTAAATCCTCATATAAACATTCAAGGATAAAACAATTGCAAACAGAATTTAACTCTTTTACTATGTAAAAATCAAAAAGAGAATATGAACAATATATTAAACAGATTCAACGATTACCACATTAAATAGATAAAACACAAACATAAACCCTAACTATATATTAAATGGGCCAAAACAAGTTTCCGGGTCAACATACCTTAATCATCCACCATAAAACCATTTACAATGACACAATTATGCATATAATTTTTTTTTATTAGGACACATAATAAGTTAATCTAAAATGGTGAAAAAACATATAAACAGTAATTATATGATTAAATACCAAGATAAATAAATGCAAACCGGATTAACAACTGGTGTAGTTATTGTTCGTCCCAAAACACTTGCTTGAATAATTCAAAGAAAAGCCTGAAAAAACATAAAACTAAAAGTAAATATAAATAGAGGTTATATGGACACGTTCATATAATCATGATATGTCCACCTACGAAGTAAACAGAATTGTCCAACATAGATGAATGGCTACGTGTTTCAATAAAAAAAACCAACGTGTGTTTCGGCTAAGTGCTTTTTGACTGACAAAAATATTTGTTTGTTATATAGTCACTAAAATATTAAGCATGATCAATTTTAACAAGCAACAGTGAAGTTTCAATAAGCTTAGCATCATGGGGAGAGTCGGTAGATATGAGCAAATGGAGCAATTCCACTAAAGATTGCTTTAATATTCTTATCCACACAACCTCTTTGATCGTTTGAAGGTATATAATTGAGTTTTAAGTTTCTTAGTTCAAGACGATCCATCAAAAACATTTAGTTTTCAGAAGAAAAAAAAAGTAGCAACTTAATAACTTAAGTAACATCACTGCATATATTTGAAACGAGAATCAGAATATGCAAGTTCAACGACTTAAACAAAAAGGAGGGATTTGCAGTAGTAATATATAATGCTAATATTAGAAGGGTTCATTTTCAACAATAAATTTTGCTGCTACTGATGATTTATGTAGGGCATAGTCACATGGAACGGGGATCGCTTCGGTACGGGATCGCGGTACGGGATCGTGGTTCGCTATTTCTCAAAATCTGGTACGACGTGGGGTAGGCTCATTTCAGTACGCTTCGGTTCGGTGTATCATATATTTCGGTTCGATGTACCAAATACTTTGGTCCGGCGTGCACAATAATAATAAACATAAAACATTTCATTCGATTTAATACTTAATGATGAAGGAAAAACATAATTGGAAGGAAAACGTGTTTGAGATTGTGTTTCGCTTTGAGTAATACTCTCATCAAGCACATGTTCATCTTCAAGATCATAGAATTCTTATGTCATGTTTTTTTCACGTTGATCCAGAGATCTTTTTTGACCACTTGCTTGATGACCAAATGTCATTTTGAAAATATGACTCTTTTTTAAAAAAGAAAAGTGCATTGTAAATATAAAAAACTCTTTACTCTTCCAATAAAAACACAGCTTCACTCTTCTCATGAAAACACACCTTTACTCTTCGCATGAAAACACATTTAAGAGAATTGTAAATACAAAAGTCGTATTAGATAGTAATCAGACACGTTTTCGAGGCCTATAAATCGCCGATCTGCAAAGTTTTGGATCGCGATCCGGTACGACTGGGAACGCCAATTGGGTACGATTGGGAACGACACTTTATGGGTTTTGGTTCGCGATCTATGGCGATCCGGATCGCGACCGTACCGCGATTGGGATCGCTCGTACCAAATCGAAATTCGCCTAAGATTTGACGATCCATGTGACTATGATGTAGGGACTCTAAGAGAGTTTCTGAAATCTCCAACTGTTTCTCCTTAAAATCTGGGCTGATAAATATCCTTAACTTCTTAAGCGCAAGTGACCCCATCAAGATGAGCTTCACAATAACTAATTCAGTCTTCTTGCTGCTTAAATAAGTAATCTCTAATTCGGCCAGATGTTCCAGCCAAATATCCGCATGATATTCATGTGAAAGGGGGAACCTCCCATTATCATGCTCCTCATCATCATGCTCCTCATCATCATCCTCCTCAACCTTGATCTACAATAAGTGAATATTTTTTGTTAGTTAAAGTGTATTTTTCATTATTAGAATAATAAATAAAATTTGGATAAAATTATGATATTTACCTTCAACTTAAGTTTCTCCAAGTTCGGGGATTTCTGACCAAAAGAAAAATCACTGGTTTTCCATAACAATAGACAAAGTCTAAACCTTCTATACACAAGTATTTGAGGTGGACCAATGCATTTGGAAGCTTTTGTGGTATTATACGGTGGTAATATTCCCCTGGAAGCGGAGCCGCCAGAACCTTGAACCACAGATTAAAAAAAACTAATATAAATCTTTGTTTTCTATTATGCGATCAAAATCAAGCATATACATTGTGGATAAGATTACCCCAATCATCCTGCACCAAATAGTTAAGCTTTCAGTAAGCATGAAAGACTCAGCTAGGTTAGTATATGTGACACCATCGTAATCGTAGAAGTCTTGAGTTCTCTGCAAAAAAACTAACAATATTCAGATAAGATGTATGTGTCATGCCCATGAGCATTGATATTCTATTTTAGTAAGAAATTACCAGAACCACGGTCTTAAGCAATGGGCATGTAGATAGGAGATGTAGAATAGTTTTTATAGAAATCTTTGAGTTTATCACAGATAAGCTAGTCAGGCTAGTCAGGGTACCAAATCCACTGGAAGTTTTATTTTGTTTTTTCTTCTTTTTGGGTACCCATGATGTCTGAGCTTTTCGCCTACGTTTTAGCAGGCTGAAGCTTGGTTTATTTCTAAAGTCACAGCCATTGATACGTAAGTCTGTTAACTGACTCATCGAGAAGAGAGATGCAGGTAACGACGTATTACTCCTACAACCATACCAGGGGCTAACAAAGTCAAGTGTTAACTTCTTGACAGCCTTTTGACTCGACAAATGAGATATTATATTGCGTACTCCCGTGTCAAAACCCAAACAATCATCTGCAACAACACTAAGGGTGACCTCATGTATTGGACCCTTGTGCATTAACAGAGCTTGGCCTACACCAGGCAAAAGTTTTCTGTCGTGGGTCTTCGTTTGCTGTAGATTCATGTTTTGTGCGCAATCCTCAATAACCACAATTTTAGTAACATTGGTCCAATGATACCTCCATTCTTTAGAGAGGGTACTTGTCCTTACTACTTCTCGATACGGTAAAAGACATAATATGGTTTCAAGTAGGTTTAGAGGAAGGTTGCTAATCCTATCCATCTGAGGATATTGATCCTGTTGGCTGCAAAGTTAGTCACACACAATAAATAAGCCTAACACTCTATAATCTAAATGGCAAACGCGTTGTACTTGAACACGATATACTATACAATTAAGCCTAACACTCTATAATCTACAGCCAAAACTTCAAAAGTATAAACATACAAAATAAGCAATAACAAAATCAAACAAATGATTATTTAACTAATCTCATCAAAATTTAGTCATAAAATAAAAATCACATTAACAGACTAGAAACTAATTATAGGCGTATTGAGGACTAACTTTCAATCCGAAATCGAGCTATGAGATTAACTAACTTCCAAAACCTAACGATTCAGTTGTCAATAACGATTGAGTGTGAATTGGGGTAAATTTTCTATTATTATATACTCTCTGGTATTATAGTCACGTTTATTTGTTTCCTTTTATGAATGTCTTATGTAGTAGTAGTACTTATAATAAAAAAAATTAGACCAATTAAATGGTTATTGAAAAACTTAATTAGTGGAAAAAGTCAAAAAACGATTTAATTTAATTAAAATAGTTTTTTTTTAGAAGAATTTGATAAAAATACGTGTCAAATATATTAAAATAAAAACTTAAAAAAGAATGAGGGAATTAACAAAACTTTAGTCGTTGAATAATAAACAAATTAGGTAGATTTAAGTATAAAGTAATATATTTTTTAATAATTTTTAAAAATAAACTAAATACCTCCTTAAACTACCCTCTATGTTTTATAACATAATCAACCATATAAATATTTTATATTAGATGTTCTTACAAATATATAATATATATATAAAATCGTAATAACGAAATTATTACTTAATTTATAATTTTTGTTTAAGTCTCATGCGTGCAAAAGCATTAAAACTAGTTACAATTACAAAATTTAACGGAACTAAATTAATTATTTAAAAATAAAACTGTCGTTATATTAAAAAGTAAAAAAGAAAATGTTATAATAAATGTATTTATCTAAACCTGTGTGTTTTTTGTCAGAAAAATAGTATTAATACGGAGAGATTAACTTTTTATAAATATGTACATATATTTTTTAACTTACGTTAAATAGTACTAGTACCACTCATTTTATAAACGATGATACTTGCGTTTCGCTTCGGGACGTTGTTAGTGACATTATGATAACTTTGTTAAATTTATAAGAGTAACATTTTTAGAAAAAAATAGTCGTTGAATACATGTCGCCGCATTACGCAAATACGATGCTAGTATTAATAAAACTATACATGTTTCCTTGCACTTTCTTGATAGTACAAGACAGTTTTCTATAGTTATGTGTTTTGTATTTTCCGCCTTTTAATACTTTTGACTCATCGAGCTTTACATTTTATGTTTCGTAATTTCAGTTTCGTTGTTTTATACTACTAATAAAAATAAAATTATACTGAAAAAAAAAGGTACCAGAATCCTAGGTAGCAATAACGATGGAACTAACTACTATTTACCGAATCATAAGCATACTGTACATCATTTTTAAGATAATCCCATCTCAGACCAAAACTCAACTGTACCATTACACAATAAACAAAAACTTGTGTGTTTCGACTAATTGCTTTGCAGCTGACCAAAATATTTGCCTGATATAGTCGCTAAGATATTAACCATGATAACTTCATCTTCAAGACACATTTTTTCAGCACGCAAGGCAGCACATTTTCTCAACAAGCAACGAAGTGAAGCACTGCTATCTGCATCTAAAGGAGTATCAATGGCTGCACAAAGAGCAAAAATCCATGCACAATCGGTTCTCCCCAAAGAGCTCAGGGTCTCCATCGATGTTATCCGTTTCCTCAGCATGGTCACACGAGCCACAGGTTCCATATCCATAATTGTTTGTAAGGTGGGCAAGTCATAAATGGTAGCGGTCTTGTCGTCTGTAGGGATGGAATCAAGAGTTTCTTGCATCAAAATGGTGCCATCATATGTCTGATATGAATCAAGATTTTGTTGTATCACATTTTCGATAATGTTGTGTGCAAGAGAGATTGATTCGATGCTTCCGGTCTCCGGATATTGTAGAATCAGAACCTTCATTCTGAGATAATGCCTGCAATTATAAAATAAGTGAATCAAAAGTAAAACCGAAGTTGCTCCAAATAAAAGTGACTAGAGGCGTTCGAAGAATACATACTGCCCGCTTGGTTGTCATTGCACGACTCGACCCACTAACCACTAACATTTGCCGTTCTAAAAAAAAAGTGACTAGAGGCGAAAAAGGGACAGGGCGGGTGGATTGGGTCAAAAGAGGAAAGTTTATGGGTGGGCGGCTCACTCGACACATACTTTTTCAGAGATTATATATTATTATTTGTGTAAACAATTAGCCTCAGAATAGAATATGACGTCAAATAATCCATGTTTTGGGACTTCAAGAACCCAACTTTTTAGTCAACTTTTTCAAATTAGCCCATAATTCCCGGAAGAAAAAAACATTATTCGTATGAGTGTTGTCTCCTCCCAGTCTACGCAGTACGACACTAAAATTGTCAGTTGATATACACGTTATTAGACTAATTTGTTATGTCACTGATAACATTAGTATGCTGCGCTAGTCTTTTGGGCATCCCATATAGTATCAATGAACGATTTTCGACGAATATATTACTATTTTTTTTATAATATGAAAAACAGAATGGTAGATGTTTTACAATTTATGTACAATCGATCAAAAGACCGGGTAAAAAGGACAAACTTACCAGCCTTAGCTTCGAAAAGTCGGCAAGAAAAACATCTTCCCACTCTTTTGATGGCTTAAAATGCTCAGGACAAGCTGCAATATCAGGGATGTTGGGCATATACACAGTTTGCTCTTTGTTCAACAGGTTCTTTTCAATCTTTGCAACTTTCACCTTTGGTATACGCTCAGTCTCCCATCTATGAACAAAAACACGAACATTAATATGCGAGAATAACCATCATCTTTTTTTTCACTGCCAAAAACTACCCTTTTTTAGGACATAGCAACATTTTTATCAGTATTTTATTAGAATTGACCCGTTTGAGATAAAGTGTAACTCAGATCAACCCTGTTATAAATAATAAATGGGTCGAAATTGACAATAAATAAGAAGTTTTAAGGTGGAATATTTACCTGACTCGCCTAAGATATTCGAGCCCATCTTGTGGATGCCCGGAATCAAAATCAGGTTCTCCAGTAACATAAAGAGCAGGTCTTTGGATGCTAACATATTCTGAATCACTGTATTCATCTTCATAGTAATCTTCCTCTACATCTAAATCACCGTCGTTTACACCATTATTGACAGGCTCGTTACCTGAAATGCATTAGCATGTCAGTTGGAATAAGATTTCTTAGTTAACAAATTTACGGTAAAAGAAACATATTTCTTTAAAAATACAAATTCATGTGTCGAGTGTCGACCACTACACGCATTGCGTGACTCATGATGTTCATCCTCAGATAACAAACCTATTGCTTAGGAAAAGGGATTCAAATCTAACTTATCACTATCTAACGTTTCTATACGAGTGTGGGAGGGACTATATGGAAGACACGGTATTCAAATCTAACCTGTCACGGGAGTGGCCTTTGCTTGCTCCTGATTATTCACTGTATTTCTATATGGTTTTTTGTGACTAATATATAAATTCGCCTATTCAGGAAAAAAGAAGTTTTTGGCTGAACCTGCAATATCTAACAGCATGAGATATATGCTACTTTTAGCCTTACATGTAATTATCCGTCACTTGCTTTAACACATCTACTAGCTATCCATCCTAAGTCGTAAATCCTAATGAAATCCCATAATTTCTAGTAAAACTTTAGATATGCATATTTACACAATGCCCCCAATTCCAACTCAAATAAGTCACATTCAAACACAAACTAATCGATACTTAACAATCAAACAAGGAATGTTTTTGATAGTCTATCGTCACTAAAAGGTGTGAGTTCTCCGGTTCAAGCCAACAACCCTGAAGTAGCCATGCTAACCTTGCCAAAAAGGAGGGTTTTACCCATCTGTGTGGCGGAGGGCTCAAACCCGTGGATTACTCGGTAGGTAAAAAAGTCGGAAACCATGAAAAGTCGGGATGATCATTTTACACACGATAACTTAGCACTATGGCACTATGGTCAAATGGGGCTGTTTGTCAAACGTATATTCTTACTCCTTTTTAGTTTTGACGATTAATGAGTGGAACAACAAACAATCCAACCTTAGTGTCAACAATGTGAGCACAACAAATCATCAAGGAAAACGCATAATTTCTAGTTAACTTGAGTGATGCATATTTACATATTACCCCAAGTTCCAACTCAAATAAGTTCAAACATGGAATGTGCTTTATAGTCTATCATCACTAAAATGTGCGAGTTCTCAAGTTCAAATCCTACTTGGCACAAATAACAAGCCTGAAGTAGCCACGCCAACCTTCCCAAGAGGGGAGGGCTCAAACCAGTGGATTAGCCGGTCAAAAAGGTCGGAACACATGGAAATTGGGGATGAGCATTTTACATACGATACTTACCAAACGGGGTTGTCTACCAAATGTATATATGTACTACTTTTTACGGTTAATGAGTGGAACACCAAACAATCCTAATTGCATTTAAGTACTACTTCATACTTTCATAGAATCTAACAGAAATTAGTAAACATAATATGAAGAGGTTACCATTCGGCGCACCCTTCTTGTCAGCAAACTGCGTCCTCGGATCAAAACTGACATAATTTCCCTCCGCGTCATAACCATTATTAAAACCAACCAAACAATCATACTCCTTGGCCACAACATCTCCAAGCCCGCAATAAACCTCACTCCACTTCCTCTTTTGCTCTTCGACGTCAACATACCTCAATGCCTCAATCTCGTCCTTCAAATACGCAACTCTCGCCCGATCACCTCTCTTATCACAATCACACACTGTCACTCTTTCAAAATCACTGTCACCTTTCTTGGCCCTTTTTCCTCTTTTTCTAACCCTTCTCGCCTTTTTCACATTCCCACCAAACCCTTCGGTTTTTTCACTTTCCGGCAAACCAGCAAAATCAGTCATCTGGGTATCGTTTTTTTGGGGTTCTTGACCATAAAGTGGGTCACTTTTTGGAACATAAGTAAAATCTGTCATCTGGGTATCATTGTTTTTGGGTTCTTGAGCATAAAGTGGGTCACTTTTTGGGAAATCAGTGAAATTGGGGATATGGGTATTATCATAATTGCAATTTGAAACAAAACCCATGTTTTTGTTTTGATTAAGAAGGTTCAGCCATGGTGGTTTTGGGTGTTCTGAGTGGTGGTTTTGGGTTTATCAGGTGTTGGGGCTTATTGGTAAATTTAAGTAGGTGTTTCATATAGTGGAAGTATATTATTTATTTATTTTATTTTTAAAATAAATATAAGTTAAAATGAGTGTTTTAATAGTAAATGGAAAAAAAGTGATTATTTGTGTTTAAAATGTTTTAAAATAGAGTTTTAAAAAATTAAGTGATAAGCTACTTATTTCATTTTAAAAGTTAAATGAGTTTTAGTAATTTTATTTATCAAATAATCAAATTTGCTAAATATTCAAAAAACTGATTATTTAATTATTGCGATTTCAAACATTATAATCAAATCCAAACACTATTTTCTAATATAACGTTTTCTAAATAATGATTATCTGATTATTCATTTTCAAAATGAATAATCTGTTTTCAGTAAGCAATCTCAAACACCCACATAGTCGGTGTCATGGGCACAGATTTTAAAGTTTTAAAATTCTAAATTTTGGTAAACTAAATTTTTTTGAGAATTAAAAATTTTAAATTTAAAAAAAAATACTTATGTAAGTTTAATTGACAGAAATCTATAATATTTTTGAAAATTTGATTTCGAGTTGATTCCATTAACATGAATAAATATTTTTTATACAAATTTTTTATTTAAACAAGTAAAAATCGAAATTTCACTTTTTATATAAACTTAATAAATTTTTATAAAAATTTAATAAAAATATTTATAAAATAATATATTAATATTATAAAAAAAGTATATAAAATTTTACTTTCTTGTTTATAAGAGTAAAAACCAAATAAAAATTTTTATATAAATTTTTTTAAAAATTATAAATTTTCTATTTAAATGAGTAAAATTTAAATTTTTTACTTTTTATATGAATTTTATAAACAAAATTTATAAATTTATAATATAATTTTTTTTATTTAAACGAGTAAAACTTAATAAACAGGTTTTTATAAATTTTCTATATAAACAATGAAAAATTAATTTTTTACTTTTTATATAAATTTCATTAATAAAAGTTCACATAAATTTTAAATATTTTTAATATAAATTATATATATATATTATAAATGTTTTATATAAACCCGAATAAAACCAATAGAAAAAAACTTTATAAAACTTAATTATCAAATAAATTAAAATTCTTCACTTTTTTGTATAAATTTTAAATTCTCTTTTCTTAACTATTCAAGGATTTTTAATTTTTTCGTTTGTCAAACTAGACATAATATTTGAGGGGAAATTAAAATATAAATACAATAAATATCCCTCAATAACCCTCAACCAAATGGCCCCAAGATTTTCAGTAGTTTTTACATTTTAAATGTATGAAATAAAGCGGTAGAAATTATAAAATATTTGTAAATTACTAGTACTATATTTACATCATATTAAATTATATTGAGTTTACAAAAATCATTATATACAAAAAACGAAGTAAAAAAATTATATTTGCTCATTATTTATATATAGAAAAAATATATTGCATGATAACTTATCGCGTCTTATCACGCTTTTTATTTTCCATTTCACGACAAGTCTTAAGTAGACGTCTTGACGTATTGTGTAGTCGCGTAGCGTGAAAATCAAGCATTGCGTTTTTGCGAGCTTTTTATAACATTGGTTTGATGGTTTAGTTATCAAACTGTTTGATTTATTATATTCGATTAGTTTGGTAATTTTTATAAATAAAATCGAATCACAACGAAATTTAAATTGCACTAAAATGAACAGAAGAATCGAAAACCCAAAAATACGCTAAACAATAAATATTCACATTTAATTTAATATTTTTCTTAAGTTTAATTTACTATTTTTTCATAAGTATAGTATATCGACAACAACAACCGTTTAAAAAAAATATGATTATTATAACTTTTTATTATTTCTGTTTTTTGCACAATAACAATTTTTGACCATACAAATCGGTTATATAATATTAATTGATAAATATTTTTTATTGTTACATATCATGCTTTAAAAAAACGATATAACTTTGTTATAGCTTTCGAAACTTGAAGCGTGAAAATGACGTTATGTTATTTCACGCTATTTACGACCTTGCTCTTATATATTGATTTTTGGTATAAAAAAACCCATGTATATGATCCACTTGTTCAACATAATAATATGGGTTAGATTTGGGTGAATAGTAGGTTGTTGGAGCATTGATTTTTGAAGCGATATAAAATCTGACTTGACCACTGACATGAAATATAACAAGTTTGAATCGAGTGTAAATGATTTTTAGTCGGGTTTGTATCAACTCATCTAACTTGGTTTTTCGGCAAGTTCGGATAAAAATAAGTTAACCTTGTCGACCCATCAACCTGTTAAAAAAATCATATATAAAAAATTAAGGGTTTTACTAATAGCAACCTTATGGGTTTTTCTTAAGACTTGTGATTTATGTAAAGTAACATTCAATAAACTTATTATTTCTATATTTATACATATTTAACTATCACAATTATAATAAGTGTAGTTAAATTAAATGTTAAATTTATAATTATATTATCTAAATATGAAAGTTTTATGTTAATTAAATATTAATTTTTAATTATGGTCACCTTAAAAACAATTACAATAGTATAATTTACAAAGCCCAGACCAAACAAACTCTAAAAAAAAACACTCCATTTTCCGATGAAACCTCACCCACTTATATAAAAAACACCACTAATGACCAATTATCATCATCAAATTCGTAACATGTACGTAGTATTTTCATTCTGTATTTCATTTCATTTCGGGGGTGTTTGGTTAAGCTTATATGAGTGGGCTTATCCGCTTATATAAGCTGGTTTTGATAAGCTAAGCCAAACACTTTACAAGGGCTTATGAACTCATGACATATAATCCATAAGCCGCTTATTTAACACAAGGGTTGTTATTTGTTTAAGCTTAATTTCACAAACCCTAATTATTCGGCTTATTTTGAGACTTGTGGGCTTAACTTATATAAGACCATAAGTCTCAAAATACGCCACAAATTTGGTGATCATGAAATATAAGCCAAAATTAAATGAAGTATAAGCCAAATTCATAAGCTTAGGTAGACACCCTCGAAATGTACCTAAATGAATCCCATTTTAATATAGATGTGAACTTGGTAACACTTGAGAGGTACATCATCTAAGACCGTGGTTCACAGATATGTCCCCACAATTTGGGTAAGCATCGTAGGAACTTAGGGCGTGTTTTGTAAGAATACATGAAAAATAGCTATTTGTTATAAAATTTCAGTCAGTTTTATATGTAAAATGTTCTAAGTTAAATATAGAAACGGATTTTCCCTGTCGCGGTTACCTGGAAAGGGTGAGCGTTTTGACTCGGATGTAGCGGCCTAACCAGAGTATCCTGTTAGTCAGTGACCATTATTGAGGCTTGAACATACCTCTTGTGAGGACATCGTGATGCTTAACCATTAGGCCACCTTGGTGGTGGTTTAAGTTAACAAAAGTAAATTTAATTATTTTTCGCAAAATTAACACTTTTATATAAGGAACTCCCTACCTGCTTATTAGACATATGTTTATATCATGCAGAGATAAGCAGAAGTAGATTGGATAACTCAAAACTGTTTTAGCTTAATAAGCAGGTAAGCAAATAAAAGTTAAGCAATTTCATACATCCCCTTGATATATTGCTTGCTGCTGTTATGTCTCCCAATGTTGTAAGATAATCGACATTATTACATTTGTATATAGATTTGTTAGCTTTTTGTTCTCGGGTAGAGAGAATGATTGTGATAAGGATGAGAATGCATATGATAAATTGTTATAAGCATCGATAACAATAAACCACACAGTTTTACTCAATACTTGCTAAACGTTTGCTTAATATTTGTACGAGTTTTTACTTATTTATGTGCAATTTGTTTCATGCTTTGGGTATTCATTTCGCTATCATAAGGGTTTATTTTTTCTGATTTTTTTGTCTATACATATCAAAATTTAAGGGTTGCAGAACTTTCATATGTACTGTTTGTTTACTTGTGTTTTAAATTGAAAAGAAATCTATATCTATGCTTTCATGTTTGATCAATTTGAAAATCTTATGTTTCGTTTCAAAACCTATTAAGATGTTCGATAGATGAGGTGTATTTTTGCATGTGTTTAGAACAAAGTTTATTGATAGTAGATTTCTACTGTTCGTAATTTTGCAGACAACTAGAATAACGTGGGATGGATAGGATCAGCAGCCTTCCTTTTAGTATAATAGAAGTCATCTTATGTATTTTAAGCATACAAGAGGCAGTAAGGACAAGTATCCTCTCTAGGGAATGGAGGTACCGTTGGACCAAAATTCCTAAACTTGAGTTTATCGAGGAGATGTTTGAAGTGTCAAGGGACGAGGCTGAGTCATCGTCCATTCTGGAGCAGTCTTTTGAACATCCAAGTAAAAGGCAGAAGATGAACAAGAAGAGTAAACTTATGTATGCTATATGCCAAGTTTTGTTAATGCACGATGGTCCATTACGCGAGTTCAGTCTTTCATTGTTACCAGATGTCTCATTGGCCAAGATTGACCATATCATGTTTCATTTGTCGAAGAAAACTACTATTAAGGCACTAAACTTTGAGTTTCATTGCAAGAGATATAGGCTACCCCACTCTCTCTTCTCATTCCAGCAGTTAACACACCTACGTCTCATTGGTTGTACTTTTAATCATCAACCTAACGTCAGTGGATTTGATAGTCTTACAACCTTACTTATGGATGGCGTGTGCATCCCTAAGGCAACACTTTTACATCTCCTATCCAATTGTCCATCGCTTAAGAACCTCGTAAGTTGTTGTTATTGTATAATATGATGTTCGTCGACTTTCATTACTTATCTGACTATTTTAAGCTGTTACAGAATATCAACAGTTTAACTCTCTCAGACTGTGACCCTTTTAGCATTGCTGACCTATTCAAGTGTTTACCGGGGATTGAAAAACTGTCTGTTTCCTTTGGCATCCTTCAGGTAATTATTAATAGTATATAGTTGATTTAGCTTCAGGAATATAGTGAGCTCATTACTAACCTTTGTTATACTTCAAGTCTTTCTGCATGGCAGAGTTCCACGAGAACTTTAGACCCTGCTATCTATTCTTGTTCTTTTAATCAAAAGCTCCCCCAACTTGGAGAAACTTACGGTCTTATGTGAAAATATACTTACACAAGAGTTGCCAACAACACTTCTTGTAGGTTCTAGACGATTATTGGGTTAAGACATCTCTCGAAGATTATCCGGACGTTATGTTGGAGTATCTGAATGAACTAAAGATTACAAATACAAAATATCGCAACAGGAAGAGTCAGTTGGATTTTATGAAGCTTATCTTGGCCAAGTCACCGGTGCTTAAGAAGGTGAGGATATTCCTACGCAAAAAGGTTTCTAAGGAACAGGAGTCTCAGATTTCAGGAATTCTCATGGGCTCCCCTTGTGCATCACCAGACGTACAAATCATATTTGAGGACTAAGAATAGTGTGAACGACAAAAACAAAAAGTTTATGTGACTGGTAATTGCATTTACAGCTTTGTGATTTCTAAATTTGGTTTTAGGCATATATTGCCTTATCTCTGCGTTTATACATTTTGGTTTCAGAGTTTTGATGTGCACGGTCCTGTGTGTGGATTGGCTTAGTACTTATCTTCACTTTGGTAAGATGTGTTCAGTAAGGGAACTGGTTTTTATAGAACTCTGTTACCTTTATTATCTGATGTTACTTGTTTGATCTGATGTTATGTTATCTTCTGTTCATTGGAAAAGTGCACGGATTATTTTAATTGGATAATTTGTGCGTGAATGTGAGTTATTTTAATTGAAATTAGGAACAATATGTATTACCCACGTTTAATAGGAATTTTATGTTTGACCATTATGTGGACTACACATTTTAGCAAGTGATAGAGAATGATACGTTAAGCGAGAAATAGTAGGTGAGTTCGGAACATGTTCCACCTTCGTCTCTTTCTATTAATCTGTTAGAATTTTCTTTTTCTTGCGACATTTTCGACCCATTTCTGAATGGGTTGTTTTGGGGGTTGCTTCAGTTTAAACGGGTCAAATTGAATAAAATACAGATAAAGGTAACGGGTCAAAATAAGTAAATCTTGATTTCTATTAGACAGATGGTTGCACCATTGTGATTGAAACCAAACTATGACCGCCACCAATTAGTGGTTGCATCGTGCAGATCATATCAGATTTGCAGACCATAAGTTATGTGTATTGAACATATGGTGCATGGTTTGTTTGCATGTCTGATCTTTGTTCAGCTATTGATAATCCTTTAAAAGCCGACACTTAGTGCTTGTTCACTTTGTTGCTTGATTATTCCGTGACCTTGTGGTCTGAAAAACTAGTCTTGATGATATAGCTATAATGCTATTATGGACATTACGGGGCAAAAACTTTTGTCTGTTGTAAACCAATTAGCAAAAGTGTGAAACACATTGCGAGTTTAATCGACTTTTCATCAGACATGTTCACCGAGCGCCCCTTTTTTCACTAGCCGTAAAGTTTTCACCTTTGCTTCATCGACCCCATTACATCCCGCCTAAGAAAGTACATTCTGTTGTATAACTCTATGTTGCACTGAGACGGATACGGAAACGGGGACGGGGACGGGGACGGGTACTTAGAAACGCCAATGTCCCAAAATCCATGAAACGGGTACGGCTGGAAACGTTTTTGTATTTTATAAATATTTATTAATAAATTAAATAAACATGAATCTTTAACCGATAAAGCAAGAAAAAATAAATACCGATAGTAAGACATAACATATACTTAACATTAATCAAAAACTGAGAATCAATTTTTAAAGGTTTGTTAGAAGATATGACGACCTACCATATGTTCATACAATATAAATGGACAAAAAAATGTTTCATGGCCCAAAAACTAGCCCAGAAACGTGTTAAAAGCCCAAGAAACGTTTCCCTTCGCGTTTCTGCGAGAGCCTCGGCGTTTCCCATCTTCAGGAAACGTTTCCCTTTTTGGGGAAACGTTTCCGCCGCGTTTCCGGGCGTTTCCAGCCGTTTCCCGTTTCCGAAACGTTTCCGGGACGGGCACGGCACCCGAGGGGCGTTTCCGTGCAACATAGGTATAACTTAAACCGACGTTATAAACAAACGAAAAAGAACAAACGAGTAAAGTAAGTAAATTCCAAACACCCCCTATATTTTGCTAGGAGCATACAGTGCATTGCGCTAGGACCATGGCTCATGCCACAACACACAAATGATAACGCCATCCACATATCGTGTTTACGCTGTTATGCCAAACCAAGAGGGTGTGTCATGGCATCATAAATATGAGAGATGGTGTTTTCTGGGATGTGATAAGCTTTCGTGTTAGTAAAAAAATGGTGAGGTGATGCCATTTTTTCCTGCTTTTCTAATTATCGAAACTGAAGCATAAGCAGAGACAAGAGAGACGCTCAAAGGGCACATGTCCTTTAACGAAAAAAATTGTAATATAAAATTTTTAAAATATTTGTGTTTTTTTTATAATTGGTTTCTTTTAATACTTTCTTTTAAGAATATTTAAAAAGAAATATTAAAGTCTAAACTTCGATTCTTGTTAAAGGTGTAAACAAGTACTTAAATGTGCTACCAAATTACCTAAAAGAGAGAGATTTTTATTTTGTTTCAAGAAAAAAATCAAAAACCACAACTAAAAAGTTGTGCACGGATTAATTTTTTAAGAGTCCGTTTGGTATATGGTGTTTTACTTTAGGCTTTGGTATTACGGTGATAATAATTGTTTGGTTGCCGTATGTAGATTTCAAATAGTAAAATGGTAGCCATAATATTTGGGTTTATCAAAAGTCATGGTTCCTAGCTGGTTTGTGGTTAGATTTCAGACATTTATTTGTCTTTTTCGAAATAAAGGATCCACCCCAATTTATAACATATATCTTCGGTAAGAGCACACGGTATGGTTGAGCCGTCGTGTTCGTGTCGTGGGCAAAAAGTGATGTCACATCACCTTTTTCTCTCATGACACCAAAACTCCCCACGACGACATAACCCCCCTCCCTGGTTAACATCAACATTCTCGTGTCGTCGTCACCCCACCATTTTTTTTCAATAATTTATTTTAAACTAAAAACACATTTCTTTCATAACAAAAATACAAATACAAATTTTTAAAAAACAATACACGAATAAAAAACACTAAAAAAATTACATCTTAAAAAAATAACAATAATTAAAAAACATCAATAATTAAGGTTCCACAAATGCTCAACGAGATCACGTCGAAGTTCATCGTGAACTTTCCTATCCCGGAGTTCCTTATTTTTCCTTCTAAATGTCCCACACCGTTCTACCCAAGTACGTTCGAGATTGGCTTGAGGCGGAGCATACATATGGTCATATTCACTAATGTCAAACTTTTGGTCTTCCAATATCATGTTATGTAGTATGATGTCACAATACATGATTCTTTTAAGCGTGCTGACTTGGTAACTTCATGCTAGTTGTTGAATAATCCCCCACCGACCTTGTAATACCCCAAACGCTCGCTCAATATCTTTTCTAGCACTTTCTTGAACCCTTTTAAATTTTATTTTCTTTTCGTCTGTTGCAATTGTATACGACTTAACAAAAGAAGCCCATTGAGGGTAAATTCCATCTGCTAAATAATACCTTTGCTTGTATGTTTTACCGTTAACAATAAATTCAGTATCTGGAGCCTCGTCCAAAAGAAGGTTATCAAATAACGGTGAACCATATAAACCATTAAGGTCGTTATTTGCCATCCCGGCACCCCAAATCCATAACTGTTGGTCTGCAACAGCCTCGAGCATAAGTGTTGGGTATTTTTTTTATCACGCCTTTAAAATTGACCATGTAATGCTTTAAGACAATTTCATCATTCCCAATGCATACAATCTATGCTCCTGAGCATACCCGGGAGATTATGTTTTCTATTGTGCAAATCATAAATATGCCCTACATCCTCAGGAGTAGGTGTTCTAAGATACTTTTCTACATACAATACATAAATGCATTTGGTAAAGTTCCATAAGCATTCACGTGAACAACTGACGCGCGTCTTGCACTCCTAGTTTTACATTTATAAACAAGACTTATTAATTCCTTAACTACGCATAAGAATAAGAGACAAATATAACAAGTAGAGCAAACCAGCAAATAAACACAAAAAACACCCAGAAAGTGAGCACCAGAAATGTTAAGCTGCAGAGTGGGATTTGCCAGAGCAGGTATCCACACCAGTCAAGGCTGGAGGGTCAAGGTGTTAACCGAATCCGTTTGCACCCACAAACTTAACAACAGTAGCTCACAAAGTAACTAAGAGAGAGATAAGAAAGGAAATGAAATAAGACTTACAGCGTAAATCAGCAACAAGTATCTATCAAACAGGCACCCAATCTCTAGATTCACTTAGTCTAGAGGATGGATGAGCCACCAACAGGAAACCCCCAAAAAACAAGAGTAACAAACTAGGGTTAGAAAACCCTAGCAAAGAGCTTTTAACGAGCTACTCGAGCTCGAGCTCGATTAACTCGAGCTCGAGCCTACATATTTTCAAGCTCGAGCCGAGCTCGAACAAAAAAAGATGCTCGTTTAGTTAAACGAGCCGAGCTTTTAAAAGGCAATATTTGGCTCGGCTCGTTCGAAAGCTCGTTGAGTTACTCGAGCCGATCGAGCTTAACGAGCCGAACGAGCTAATCGAGCCAGACATTTAAATTTTCATGAAAATTTATATATTTTAAAATTTAGTAAGTATTGATAATTTAGTTTTAATTAAAACAATAACTATAAAGATATTAAACTTTGATAAGTAAAAAACACTACGAAATCACTCGAAACATAGAGCAAGATGCTAAAACACTTTTTAAACTTTTTGTTGCTTTCGCCTTACGATTTCTGGAACACTTCAACTCCGTAATTTCATACAACTATCGATATGACATGAGATATTCAATAAAATATCTTCAAGACATGTATCACAAAACAAATTTGGATATAGTTATTCGAATTTAGATCAAACTTTAAAAAGAGACATAATTTGGCTGAATATGATCTTTTAACTAGTATAAGAAGGACATGAATAGTAAATTTATCCCACATTGCTTGAAGTAGAAAACTTTCATAGGAAAAAACTTTATATAAGCAAAGATCTCGTCCTAATTTTGAACTTAGTTAAGCTTTAGATATAATTAAACATTAGTTTTATATTCATAAACAATACATTTTGAGCTTATAAGTATAAGTTTTAGTTTGAACATTATAAAAAAATTATAATAGTAAACGAGCTTTCGAGTTCGAGCTTAAGTTAACAAACGAGCCTATCACGTTCGAGCATAAAAGTTAGTTTATTGTAGGAGTACAAAAATTATTAAAATTCTTAAACGAGCCTCGAGCTCGAGCTCGAACAACAATAAAAATTTTGATTTCGAGCTCGAGCCTATTTGTAAAACTTTGTTCGAGCTCGAGCCTGTTAGTTAATAAACAAGCCTGGCTCGTTTAATCCAAAACTCGACTCGGATCGGATCGTTTACACCCCTAACAAAGATATACCTGTGCGAGCTAGCCAAAAAAGGTAACGACACCACCAAAGGTGATACCAGGATACCAAGTAAAGAGAAAACCCCAAAAAATTAAATTAGGGTTTCAAGAAACCCTAATCCAATCTTCAAGATTTTTAACGGCACCACCGAATAAAGTGACGGCACCAACTATTAATGCTTCCTGAGCACCATAGAATCAAAAAACCCCAAAAAATAAAATTAGGGTTTGTGAAAACCCTAATAATATTTTTCAAGAAAACGAACGACACCACCAATACAAGCCTCCAGAGACATCAAGAGAGCAAGAATCACCACCCAAAGTATAAAACCCTAAAAAATTAATTAGGGTTTCGTAAAATCAAAAAATTGATTATAATAAAAAGAAACCGAGAGAGCTTTGATAGGCTGAAAGATCTACAACCAAAGCTCTGATACCATGTTAAGAAACATAATATCATAGAACAAGAGAGATCTTACACCCAACCAACCACCCCTTGGTGTATTTGTGGATTTGCTATTATATGATCCGGTGGTCTAACATGGTGGTAAATGGTGGTGGAAGCCATTGTTGAAAGAGAGAGAGAAGAGAGGTTGTGTGTGAAATGAATAAAAGATGTATTGAAAAACAAATGAACACAAGCAACACCCCTCCTTGGAAGCTAAGGAGGGGTATATATAGTCACACACGACCCTTAAACTATACATTGTACCTAGTCTAGTCTAAGCGTGCGTGACTATGATAACTAATGGGAATTCTTAAATGTCGTCACATAAAGTGAGTTTCCAACAATCTTCCCCCATGGGACGACGTGTAGAATTCCTTACAATATTCTTCCTAACAAGTACATAATGATTAAGAACAAGAGCTTTCATGAAGCGTCCAATGCTGATGAAGTCTTCTGGGGCCTTCGTCTTCAAAACGACTCATCTTTAAAGTAACTTGTAGAAGTAATAATGTAACGGCACGATCTAAGTAATACATATACTTCTGGTTAAGGAGAAGCTTCTGAATTAACTACCCCCTAATTCATGCCACATAAACTTGATGTAGAAGCTTTTAAATAGCTTCCCCCTAAACCGACAATCCTCGTAAGCAACTTTAAAGCTTTCAATAAAGCTTAGAATGATTAAGCGCACAACGGAATCTAACAAGCAAATCCCATCATATAATATGATAACGTTGCTAAGAGGGATTGAAAGTTTGGGGCACACCAAGTAGATCAACAACTTCTCTTCTCACGCTTCTTCTGAATTTTTCTTCCCCCTGAGAAATCAAGTTATGCATACTAGAAATAATCAAGACATTTCTTCCCCCACATAGTTGAAGAAAGTAAATCAATCCCGAGTATGAAGCTGAAATACTGTAGTAGACACTTTATCCCATTCATGAAGTTGACATCGTAACACCAAAGTCAATTAAGTCCCGGAAATGCACATATCTTCTTCCGGAGATGCACCAGAGTCAATTAAGTCCCGGGAGTGCATATAGGATAATGATGATGAATAATTGCAACAACCAAACAATTAAACATCGAATCAGTAGTGTACCTGATAGGTGTGAAAACACCCATCCTTTTACCACTTATTTCTTACTAAAACAAGACCAAAACGCGTGTTTAATATCATTTGTTTAGAATTATGCGTGGTTTTTGTGTTTATTATGTTTTCAGAGCCAACCGGATGAATATTGAAGAAAACATGGGATTGCACGGGTTTTATCGAGGAAAAAGACTCAAGACGAAGTCTATTGTCCAAGAGATGCAAAAGATTGGAAGTCAATGGGCCTATTTGAAGATTTATCGAAGAAAAGGACCAAAGATGGAAGATATACATATGTCGAAGAAACTCAAGTCTATTAAATGAAGAAATTAAAAGACGAGTTGAATTTAATCGTCGACAAATCCCGAATCAGAATCGAAAACGTCAACTTTTCTGAAAAGACGAGAAGAAAAGAAGAGAGGAAGAAAGCCCACTTCACCAACCAACCACTAGACTATATAAGGAAAACCCCTCACACATTTGGAAGGAGTTTTCCATTTCCCAGTTTTCTTCTTTTCTTTCGTAGGAAGCCAACACCACTAAGGTGTTGGGGATTTTTCATTTTTGTTGAATCCTTCATCTTGTAAGCTTTTATTCTTTTTCCTTTGATTGTTTAAAACTTAATCATCAATATAATCTTTCCATTTCATCTTGTTCATCTTCTCTTTTTATTCAAAGTTTTAAAGTTCTTGTTTGGTTGATTTTGATCTTCTAAAGTTAGTGGGTTGTGTGTTTTTATGATTGGGATTTGATGTTTATGGTTAGTAGATGATTTGTCATTAGTTTTGTTTAAGATTTGGTTAAAAACTTGGTTGAATTTTGATTAATTCGTGTTCCCCTGTTTTTTCGCTGTGTCTGTTCTTCATTCCCAGTTATTCCGAATAGCACGGATCAGTGTCCTTTATCCAGAATATTTTATATATTCCGGATCAGTTTCCTTTATCCGGAATATACTTTTATTCCGAATAAGCCTTTTATTCCTCATAGCCATTTATTCCTCATAGCCATTTATTCCGAATAGGATCATTATTCCGAGTAGCAATATTATTCCGGATGGCCATATATTCCGCATAGCCTATTTATTCCGATTAGCAAGTTTATTCCGCATAGCATTTTTATTCCGAGTAGTAACATTATTCCGGATAGCCATAATATTCCGGATAGCCCATTATTCCGAGTAGCCATTATATTCCGAATAGCCTTATATTCCGGATGGCAATTTATTCCGGATAGAACCTTTTATTCCGAGTAGCAAATTGTTCCGAGTAGCCATCTTATTCCGGATAGCAACTATATTCTGCATGGTCATATATTCCAAATAGTACCACTTATTCCGCATAAGGACTTTATTCCGAGTAGAGCATTTCTTCAGTGAGGTTATTTCACAGCTTTATCATTTAATTGTTTATTTTAACTTCAAGTTTTATTTCATTGACTGTTTTTGGTTTAAATCTTTATTTACTTCATTCATTTATCTTTTTAATAGAATATAAAAGCAAACCCCCTATTTGTCACCAAGAACAATCATTCCACTTTTATCTGTGATCAATTCGAGAAGATACCGAGAACAATTCTGAACCCAATGAAAATCATTGTATCAAATGGCGCCGCTGCCGACTCTTCTCGTTAAGATTAACAGTTTTTTGTGAGAACTTGGATTTTGGGATCTGTTCACCGTGAACGTTACTTTTTCATAAAAATTTTCAAAAACCCTAAAAAATATAAAATTTTCAAAAATACAAAAAAAAAATTAAAAAACCATAAAAACCAAAAATATTTCTTGTTTGCCTTGTTAGTTCTTTTGCAGGTGCATGCGTACACGTTCAACTTCTTATCAAGAGCCCGAGCCTCTCGAAGACTTAAACATGGCCGGTGTACAAAACAACAACAACAATCCACCTCAAAACAATAACAATAACAACCCACCT
Organism: Glebionis coronaria; assembly: GCA_025667525.1. NCBI lineage: Eukaryota > Viridiplantae > Streptophyta > Magnoliopsida > Asterales > Asteraceae > Glebionis > Glebionis coronaria. The sequence continues at coordinate 26,094,132 of CM046877.1, forward strand.
CTCAACAACAATAATAACAACAACAATGAACCTTTAGCGGACAATCGCCCGATGATTGAACTTCTGCAAGCACATGTAGACGGCAACAATGATCCTATTATCATACCCGCGATTGCAGCCAACAACTTTGAGCTCAAATCCGGCTTTATCCAGATGGTCTCTGCTCAACCATTCTTGGGGCGTACCATTGATGATCCTCATGACCACATCAAGAGATTCTTGCAACTCACGAATACAGTCAAATTCAATGGTGTTCCACAAGAGGTAATCCATTTACAACTTTTTCCCTTTTCTTTAGAGGGACAAGCCCGGCATTGGCTTGCTAAGGAACCGCCACAAAGTATTCTTACGTGGACGGATTTGGGGACCAAGTTCATAAATTACTTTTTCCCACCCTCTCGTACTACCGCTTTGCGGAATGAAATTATTAATTTTGAACAGAAGTACGATGAGTCTTTTAGTGAATCTTGGGACCGTTTTAAAGATCTTTTAAGAAAGTTCCCACAACATGGTTTTACCAAAGTGCACCAAATAAATACTTTTTATAATGGTTTAAGCATGAATGACCAAGATTCACTAAACAGTGCCTCGGGGGGTAATATTTTGGTTAAGACTTCCAATGCTGCTTGGGATATCATTGAGAATAAGTCTCGTGTGCAAACCAAGAGTGTTCGGACCAATGCCGCTAGTGCTAGTACTAGTGACAGCGACAAGCGACTTGACAAAATTACTACGCTTCTTGAATCGCTTGTTACCCACACCGCTAACAACACCAACAACATCAACACTAAAAACGCTCAAGAGGCTCAAGTCAATGCTGTTAGCCAACCATGTGAAATATGCGATGGTCCTCACTCTTACACCACTTGTACCGCCACCCAAGACTATCCTTCTGAGAATGTGAATGCAGCATACGGTACCTATCCTCTGGCCGCTTATCAAGCTCGCCCTCAAGGTGACCGCAACTTGCTTAGCTACCGCTCAAACAACTTTCTTTCCCCACCCGGTTTTCCTCCTAACAACCCAAACCAACAACAAAACCTCAATCTCCCTCCTCAACAACAACAACAACCTCGTGCACCATACATACCACCTCACAAACAACCATATCCACCTCAAAGAAACAACCAAGTCTACCAACAACCTGCTTATCAACCACCCGCCTACCATGCTCCTCCCCCCAACCAACCCACCGCATTACACCAAGATGTTGAAACCTACATGAGGACCAATGATGTGATCGTGGAAAATCTCCAGCGGGAAGTGCTCAACTTGAAAGCAGACATGGTGAAACAAGGGAACGATCTGCGGGCTGATATGAGAAACACTTTGGCAAGTCAAACGAATGACTTAAGGAACATGATGGCTAGTTTCTTCCAAGGTAATCAACCCTCTTCTTTGGGTACTCTTCCGAGTAACACCGTTGCGAATCCAAGAGGGGAGATGAAAGCAATCACCACTCGCAGTGGCAAAGGTACCAAGGAACCCGAGCTTCCTATACCTCCACCAGTGATTGTGACTAAGGAAAACGAGTCACCTACTCCTATTCCTCAACCTTCTACTTCCCCAATTTCTCCACCTCTTACTTCTACCCCTCCTCCACCCAAGGATGTGAGTGATCCTTCGATCCCAAAGCCTTCCTCTTCTTCCGATATACCCTATCCCTCAAGGTTGAGGAAAGAGAAGCTCAAAAGCAAGGACGATATTCAGGTTTAGAACTTTCTTAAAATGTTTAAACAATTGAATTTTAACATCTCCTTCGCTGAGGCTCTCGCTCACATGCCTAAGTATGCGAAAATGTTCAAAGATCTTCTTAGCGACAAGGAGAAGCTTCTTGATATATATAACACCCAACTTAATGAGAATTGCTCTACAGTGCTCTTAAGGAAATTACCAACCAAGCTTGGTGATCCGGGTCGCTTCTTAATCCCTTGTAACTTCCCGGGAGTAGAGAATTGCATGGCCCTAGCCGATCTAGGTTCCAGTATTAATTTAATGCCTCTAAGCGTTTGGAAGCAATTATCTCTCCCTGAGCTAGTCCCCACCAAAATGACTCTGGAATTAGCTAACCATACGGTTGCTTATCCGGTGGGGATAGCCGAAGACGTCTTTGTAGGATTCGACAAATTCACTTTTCCTGCCGATTTCGTTGTCGTTGACTACGACATGGACCCTCGTGTGCCATTGATTGTTGGTCGTCCATTCTTGAGGACCGGTCGCACTCTCATCGATGTTGAAGCGGGTGAGCTTATCATGAGAGTGGGTTACGATAAAATTGTCTTCAACATGGGCAAGCTTTCTAAACAGCCTTATTCATACGAGAGTGTTAATTGTATTGACGTTCTTGATGAGGCTTGTGAAGAACACTTCAAAGATGCTTGTAAAAGTATTCCTACCTCTCCACCCAATGTTGAGACCGTTTCCTCTATTGATTCATCACTATCTCTGTTTGGAGAAAGTGATTTCCTTTGGAAAGATTTGGAAGCCACCATGGGAGATGTGAACTTAGAACATGATGATTCTCCCACCGATTGGGATGAAGATCTTCGCCTCATTGAGAACATTCTTAGAGAAGACAATATTTCTCCACCATCTCCCAAGGATATTGCTATCGATGCACCGACTTTGAATACGCCTCCCATCGAAAATCCTCCGGATTTAGAACTTAAGGAGTTGCCGCCCCATCTCGAGTACGTGTTCCTTGAAGATAAGAAGAAGTCGCCCGTCATCATTGCTAAGGACTTGAAAGAAGAAGAGAAATCTCGCCTTATCGCCGTGCTTAAAGATCATAAGAAGGCAATTGCTTGGAAAATTTCCGATATCCGTGGAATTGATCCAAACTTTTGTACTCACAAGATTCTCATGGAAGATGACATTAAACCCGCAATCCAGAGCCAAAGAAGGGTTAATCCTCGTATTCATGACGTCATCAAACAAGAGGTTATCAAACTTCTAGATGCCGGCTTGATTTACCCTATTTCGGATTCGCCTTGGGTAAGTCCCGTCCATTGTGTGCCCAATAAGGGCGGAATAACCGTTGTTCCCAATGAACACAACGAGTTGATTCCCACTCCTCTCGTTACTGGATGGAGAGTTTGTATCGACTACCGCAAGCTTAATGATGCCATGAGAAAAGATGACTTTCCTCTTCCTTTCATGGATCAAATGCTAGAGCGTCTAGCTGGTAATGACTATTACTGCTTTTTAGACGGTTTCTCCGGGAATTTTCAAATTCCCATCGATCCCAAGGACCAAGAAAAGACCACATTCACTTGTCCCTACGGAACATTTGCTTACAAATGCATGCCTTTTGGTTTATGCAATGCTCCTGGGACGTTCCAAAGGTGTATGATGGCTATCTTCCATGACATGGTGGAAGACACTATGGAAGTATTCATGGATGATTTCTCAGTTTATGGCGATTCTTTCTCTGCTTGCCTTGCCAATTTAGAACGTATGCTGACGCGGTGTGAAGACACTCGCCTTGTTCTTAATTGGGAAAAATTCCATTTCATGGTAAAAGAGGGCATCGTGCTAGGACACAAGATCTCCAAAGCCGGTCTTGAAGTGGACCGTGCTAAAGTCGATGTTATCGCAAAGTTACCTCCACCTTCAACCGTGAAGGGTGTGAGAAGTTTCCTTGGTTATGCGGGCTTCTACCGTTGATTCATCAAAGATTTTTCTAAAATCGCTCGCCCGATGACCCACCTCTTGGAAAAAGATACTCCTTTTATCTTTTCCGATGAGTGTATTGAAGCCTTCAACTTGCTTAACGATAAGCTAGCTAAGGCACCCGTCTTGGTCACCCCTAATTGGGAGCTTCCCTTTGAGTTGATGTGCGATGCTAGCGACTTTGCTATTGGAGCGGTTTTGGGCCAAAGAGTGAAAAAACACTTCCAACCGATCCATTACGCTAGCAAGACAATGACGGGGGCTCAATTGCATTACACGACAACCGAAAAAGAGCTTTTAGCTGTTGTCTATGCCTTTAAAAAGTCCCGCCCCTATCTTGTCCTTTCCACCACAATCATTTATACTGATCATTCTGCGTTGAAGTACTTGTTGACTAAACAAGATTCCAAACCAAGACTTCTTCGCTGGGTTTTGCTACTCCAAGAATTTAAATTCGAAATTCGCGATAAGAAAGGAGCTGAAAACCTAGCCGCAGATCATCTCAGTAGACTTGAGGATCCTTACCAAGGGGGTCATCCGAACAAAGAGATCAATGACTCTTTTCCCCTGGAGACCTTAATGTCTATCAACTCGACTTCTGTGGAAACCCCGTGGTTTGCGGACATTGCAAACTACTTGGCGGGTGGAATTCTCGTTGATGGGCTAACATCCCAACAAAAGAAGAAGTTCTTCAAAGACATTAAGACTTACTTTTGGGATGACCCGTATCTATTCAAACAATGTGCTGATTTGATTATTCGCCGATGTGTTGATGGACCGGCAGCTTTAGAAATCCTTGACGCTTGCCACAAAGGACCCACCGGTGGTCACTTTGGTCCCAACTACACCGCCAAAAAAGTGTTTGACTCGGGATTTTATTGGCCCACCATTTATCGTGATGCTCACGAGATGGTTAAACGTTGTGATGCTTGCCAAAAACAAGGCAAGATCACACATAAAGACGAGATGCCTCAGAATTTCATTCAAGAATGTGAAATCTTTGATGTTTGGGGTATCGACTTTATGGGTCCATTCCCTTCATCTAAAGGAAACAAATACATCCTTGTAGCCGTTGACTACGTCTCCAAATGGGTTGAAGCCAAAGCTTTACCCACTAATGACGCAAGGGTGGTTTGTAACTTTTTGAAATCGTTGTTCGCTAGATTCGGTGTGCCTCGTGCCATTATTAGTGATCGCGGGACTCATTTTTGCAACGACCAATTTGCTAGAGTCATGGCTAAGTATGGTGTAAATCATCGTCTTTCCACCGCCTACCAACCACAAACTAATGGCCAGGCTGAAATCTCTAACCGAGGCTTAAAGCGAATTCTTGAAAGAACCGTGGGGGAGCATCGTGCCTCATGGGCTGATAAACTTGATGATGCTTTGTGGGCTTTCCGTACCGCATACAAGACTCCGATTGGTTGTACACCATATCTTCTCGTGTACGGGAAAGCGTGCCACCTCCCCATTGAGTTGAAGCACAAGGCTTACTGGGCCTTGAAGTGGGCTAATTTTGATATCAACAAAGCTGGTGACCTATGCAAGATCCAACTCAATGAGCTCAATGAGCTCAATGAACTCCGTAATGAGGCTTATGAAAATTCTTTGATCTATAAAGAAAAGACTAAGCTCATTCACGACTCCAAGATTAAAAACCGAGAGTTCCAAGTTGGAGACAAAGTTTTACTCTTTAACTCTCGGTTGAAAATCTTTTCGGGCAAGCTGAAATCTCGTTGGTCCGGCCCATTCACCATTGCCCAAATTTTTCCATATGGTACTCTCGAGCTCGCTCAACCTAATGGACCTAATTTTAAGGTGAATGGCCAACGAGTGAAGTTGTACTTTGGTGAGGACATCTCTCATGAGATAATTCCATCCCTCACCACGTTTCCCATGAACTAATTTTGGGTTGAGTCAGGCTCGTGACTGTTGATCCCAAACTTAGATCGATTAGCTTTGTGTATACGAGATTAGATCAAGTAATACACGCAGAGAAACATTTGTATATGCTTTGTGAATCTAAGTGTTATGCGGAATTTAACACTTAAACAAGAACACACAAGATATAAACAAACTTTCACTTTGATTATCAATATCGAACTTGTTTACAATGAAAGATCTTTATGAACGAAAACTTATGTAAAAACTTGATATTAAACATTAACCTAAAGCCCTTCTTTTATAGATACAAGAAGCCTTGTACAATATGCTACGTATCAGCTATTCTAGGTAAAGATAAACATAGAAAATACATTGTCGTTTCTATCCTTACTAGAAGTATTCTAGAATATAATAAACGTGTAGATTATATCTTCCATCAGTGCTTGTCTTCAATGTTGTCAACGCTTGACTTTAACTTGTCAACGGTTGAGCTGTCAGCGCTTGTTTTGTTCTTGTCAATGCTTGAATTGTTCTTGTCAGCGCTCAAGTGATCTGGCCTTAATTTATTCCCAACAATCCTCCCCTAAACTTGATATCCACTCTTATGATCAAGTTTCTAAATAAGAATTAAGGACTTGGAGGAGTCTGACAAACCTTGTCATATTGATAATGAATAAATCTGATCAAATCCTTTGCCACGTCACTTGAATAATCTATCTCCAGCTGAGTGTCCTTCATCTTTTCCAAAACAGCCTTGGATATGAAATACTGAGCATCCACAAGTAGATACTCAGCAAACTTTGTAGAACTCAAATGGTATACACCAGCACCTGAATATAACCTCCATTTAAGACTACTGAGGTCATCTTCAAGATCCTTCCAAATTTCAGGATCTTCCTCTTTTGTCCCACACATTCTTTTGAATGTGGTCCAAAGTTTTATTCCATTAGCTGAAGTTGGTGCTTCAGCCTCATACTTGGTCTCTAGTAACCTCCAAAGGTCCACCAAGTCTTCTATATCACAACTTGCAAATAAAGATATGAGAGTGGTAAAAGTGTGTACCTCCTTGCCAAATCTGCCAATCTTCCAGAATCCACATTCATCCTCATCATAACTCACAATTGGATTCCTGGAATCTAATGGTAACACTTGCACCATATCTGAAGCTTTTAATGGGGAGAGCTTGAGGCTCTTTCTTATAACTGCTTCACTTGGATATAGCGGATCCATATCTTTTGGAAACTCAAATTTAAATCCCTTCTTCACTGGCCTGGGAATCATCATAGCTTTCTTGATTTCCATTTCTTCTGCAAGTTGCTCCTTTCTTTCATCTGAAAGAAGTCTGAGAGTGTTTGCTTCCTGCACTCTCACCCAAATGGGATAAGCCCTATGTTCCAACTCATCAAATGTCAAAGCCTTCAACTTCTGATGTGTCCATCCAACTCCATGACATTTGAGCAACATAAAATAGAGCTCCCTTCTATCCCTTTTCAACTCTGAGAGAATATTGCTTGCCTTGTGCTTCAAAATCACCTTACAATCCTTCTGAACTCTAAGAAGAAGCTCTAAACCCCATATTTGATCTGAAATGGTCAAGTCTGGATTATCCATGCAACTTTCTTCCCAAGAATTGTACATTTGAACCACCTCTGGCATGTCAAAGTCAACCTGCAATTTCAATTCTCTCAACTTTTTCCTAGCAAACTCATCACCATACTCAAGCCTTTCAGGTTCTATAATCATCACACTTGAGTCTGAGCTAGCTCCATCACTTTCTTCTTCAGAAGTCACAACAAATGGTGAATTTTCCTTTTCACCTTGTTCCATCATTTGTTCAGCAAATCTTCTATCAAATTCAACTTGGGCTGCATCTTTTGGAACAATTTCTTCTACCAATTTACCCTTACCCTTATCAGATGGTGCAATGGTTGGTAAGGTAGATGGTAATACCTGATTAGAAACTTCCTTGATGATAGATGATGACTGGGATACATCACCTTCATGTGCAAGTCTGTCAACGCCCAAATTTATCCTGTCAGCGCCCAAAATACTTCTATCAGCGTCCAAATTTGCCTTGTCAACCCTCAAATATTTTCCCTCAGCGCCTTGTGTAACCTCTCTCAACAGAGCTATAAATGATAAATTTAGATTGGTTGGAGAGATTAAGGACGTATCAAAACCTGTTTGTTCCTTCAAAGTTGTAAGGGCTTCAGCAACATCCATTGATTGACCATCTTGACTGCCCTTATCACTCAGATTTCTTTGATCTTCCTCCCCTTTGGAAGACTCCTCCATACCCCTCCTAGCATGATCACTCTCCAAAACAACAATCCTCTCCCTCAATTGCTTGAGTTCAAGGCCTTGTGAGCTGACAATTTGTACTAAGTCTGCATTTTGCTTTTGCAAGCTAATGCAGACTGCCGTCAATTCCAAAAGAGTCATTGGTTCCAGTCTGCCCTCTTCTGAAATGGGGATTTGACCTCCCAAGTCAGGTTCATTGGGCATGGATGAGGACTTAATTATGGTGGGACTGCCTTGGCCAGCATCTAAGCCAGAACCAATAGTCCCAGCCTCATCCAGGTCACCAGCCACACTTGTGGTGGTGGTTCTCTCTGCTTCATGGCTAGGACCACCAGAGGAGAACACTCCAGTAGTCCTTTGGCGTTTCATCAACCTATATTCAGGTGGTGTGGAAGATGGTGTGGAAGAATGGGTAGATGTGGGTTGGTTAAGGGGTGTTTGGGATTGTGAAGGTTGTGTGTCAGCGTGGGAAATAGGCACATCAACGCCAACATTTGATGTGTCAGCGTCAAAAGGGTTCTTGGTCAATTTGAATTTGTTCAGGTGAGGGTAAAGGTTCAGGAATGGGTTCAAGTTGTGGTTGAGGGTCAATTTGAGGTTGAGGGTCTGGTTGGGGTTGTGCTGCTGCAATAACAGCAAGCATGGCTGGGGTTAAAGGTAAGTCTCTATGGGGTGGTGAATTCATCTTCGTAAAAATAGCTTTCTTTTGCTCAGGGATCATATAAAAATCATTGTGATCCCTTGAGCAATAACCTTGATCATCAAAAATCATTTGCAGAAAACGGGGATAAGCTAAAGTCATTTTTGTCCCCTTGTTTTTACACATCCCTTCAAAAATCATTTTAGAATAGTTATATTTTTGCCCTGTTGCAATGCACACAATAGCACTAGCAATGGATCTATTGATCTCATTGTGTGCAGTACATTTGGGACTCAAACATTGAAGGAGGATGTGGATGAGGTACTTCCAGGCTGGGGGAAATTCCTGCTTATGATACTTATTAAGAGTACCTTCATCAGGAAAAGGATATCCCAAAGCCCTAAGCCCTTGTTCTATTTCATTTATGGGAAGGATGGCTACACCATCAGCATCATCAAGATGCAAGGCCTGGCGTACCAAGGCCTCAGTAACCACCCAAGACCTCCCATGAACAATAGAAGTTAATGTGGTCACTCCATTAACTGTTGAGGAACTGACAGTGTTCCAAAACTGCTTAATGTGTGTGACTGGAATGAGTGGTGCATGAGAAAGAGCATACCTTAATGGGGATGCATTCAAATACGCCACCATTTGTGTGTATTGAGGAAACAGAGTATCATCAGCAGCAAGATAAGCAATCATGTTGTGTTGAGACTTGAACCCCAATTCCAATTCTGATGAGTTAAACTTTGGTGCCATTGATGAAAGCTGTGAATTTTAAGTATAGAAGATGAAGTTGATAAGAGAAAAGTGTTAGACAAGAATTATAGATACCCTGTTTAAAATAGGAGCCAAATTTATAGGAGTGAAAGAATGCATGTGATTGGCCCAAAAATAGGCAAAGATTTTCGAAAACTAATCATGAAAATATTGAAAAAGTTATAAGTTATCTCATGCATTTAATGAAAGTAACAACTCCTAAAATTACGGCTTGAAAATATGTCAAAAAGGAACAACTGGGTAGGTCCCATTGAGTGTCAACGGTCAAAAATAACCTATCAACGCCCAACGGCTATAATCTTGTCAACGTTTGCCTAAAGCCATGTCAGCGTCCAATTTGGTCACAACAACGCTTGGAAAAATCTTGTCAGCGCCCAAAAATAAAAATTGTTTTTAAAAAGTGAAAAATGACCTTAACAAGTAAGTTATCCTAGAGAAGATAACTAAAAGCTGATAATTATTATAGGGCGGCAAGCATTGTCCAGTTATGCACACTTGCATAAGCAAGATAGACATAACAGTCCTCTAGTGTCCCTTGCTAACCAAAACTCTTAACATCAAAGTTACCTTATAAAATCCTTGTTACTCCCAGGTAAATCCCATATCAAAATCATTCCCAAGTCTCCCAACAGACCACAACCAATTCTAGGCCAAAAATGTCTTGGCAGCATGCAAAGTTGATATACTATGCATGCTACAGTGCCTCATGGTTTAGTAAAACTAACCCATACTCACCTGTGGACACAATCTAGAATTGTGATAAGAGTATCATATGGATACCCAAACATCCTAAAGGTTCCTAAAACCTCCCCTTAAACGATGATACAAAAAGTTTGCTAAAATAATACATGAACATAAAAAATTTATGTCAAAACAGGAATGAAACATTCCAACCATCATCCATAAATAAAAACTTGTCCAAATGCTTCTCAATTGATCCATAAGCAACTCTGTATCCAATGGTATACAGCTAACACCATCTGCACATTTAGATTAAAAACCACAAAACTAACATTGTTGCTGACAACGCCCCGATAACACATGACAGCGTTGAGGGAAGCTTTGTCAGCGTTAGACAATTATATTGCTGACAACGTTGCAAAAACACTTATCAGCGTTCAAGCAACCTTTGTCAGTGTTAGAAAAATATAGTGGAAAATCTAAATCATCAATAAGACCAATAATAATAATGCATCATCCTGTACATACTTTTACAAAAAGAATCCAAAACACATATTATGTGAGATTAACCATTCCAATACTTGTTACCAAGTATTGAAATCTCCAAGCAACAAAAGGTTTAGTTAATAAATCTGACACATTTTCCTCAGTGTCAACCCTATCTGGTTGTATTAAACCTTTCTCAAAGCAATCTCTTATAAAATGGTGTCTAATTTCTATGTGTTTAGTTTTAGAATGATGTACATGATTCTTAATGATGCATAAAGTACTATTATTGTCAACAAATATCTTAGTATGCATGAAATTATACCCATAATCCAACAGCTGGTTCTGAATCCACAACACTTGACCACAACATGCAGCTGCAGCCACATACTCTGCTTCAGTTGTAGAATTAGCCACCACTGTTTGTTTCTTGCATTGCCAAGATATTAACCTGCTCCCAAGAAACTGACATCCACCAGTTGTGGATTTCCTATCAAACTTATCACCTCCATAATCACTATCTGAATATGTAATCAGCTCCAATGGTGAATCCTTTGGGTACCACAAACCAAGACTGGGGTAACATCTTAGGTACCTAAAGATCCTCTTCACAGCATAAAGGTGACATTCTTTGGGAGTCACTTGATGGCGTGCACATGCACACACAACAAACATAATGTCAGGTCTGGAGGCAGTAAGATACATCAAGGATCCAATCATGGATCTATAGTGCCTGACATCAACATCTTTCCCATCTCCAATCTTTCCCCAAGGGTGTTCTCTATCCATAGGAGTAGTAGCCCTCTTTTCATGTGGAGAAAAGCCAAACTTCTTCAAGATCTCAGCAACATATTTGTCCTGGGAGATAAAGATACCATCTTCTTTCTGCTGAACTTGTAAACCAAGAAAGAAGTTCATCTCCCCCATAGCACTCATCTTGAATTTGTCTGTCATAAGCTTGGAGAAATCCTCACTCATCTTTGGATCAGTAGACCCAAAAATGATATCATCAACATAGACCTGCACAAGCAACACATCCTTGCCTTTCTTCTTTGTAAATAGTGTCTGATCTATGGTGCCCCTCTTGAATCCATTGTCCACCAAATAGGTAGACAAAGTACCATACCATGCTCTAGGGGCTTGATGAAGGCCATACATAGCCTTTTTCACTCTACACTTTATCTGGATGTTCTGGATCCTCAAAACCAGGAGGTTGCATTACATATACTTCCTTAACAATGGTGCCATACAAGAAAGCACTCTTGACATCCATTTGATAGACTGTGAAGCCCATGCAAGAAGCATAGGCTAGAAAAATCCTAATAGCTTCAATCCTTGCAACTGGTGCAAAGACCTCCTCATAGTCTATCCCTTCCTCTTGTGTATAACCTTGAGCCACTAACCTTGCCTCGTTTCTGACCACAATGCCTCTTTCATCTCTTTTGTTCCTTAGATCCCATCTTGTCCCTATAGGTCTGACATATCTAGGACAATCAACTAGCTCCCAAACATCCTGAATTGCAAATTGGTGAAGCTCATCCTGCATTGCTTCCACCTAACTTGGTTCTTTGAGAGCATCAAATATTTTCTTGGGTTCTTCTTGTGACAGAAAACATGCAAACAAACATGCTTGTACAAGAGGGGTATCAACCTTCTTGTGTATATTGGCAATAAATCCACCAAGACCTTGATGAGATCTTCTAGTTTGAACTGGAGTCATAATATCACCAATAATCTGAGATGTGGGGTGATTCTTCATTGTGGAGGTGAGAACCCCTCCTTCAAAAAGTCTGGTGTCCTCAACTTCACGCTCCATGTTGCCAATATCTTCTTCATCAGACTCTCTTTGATCAACAGGAATCTCTTCATGAACATTGGAAGGTCCACCTTGTTCAAAACTGGAAGAGAAAAGATGCCCATAAGTGTTGTCAACGTCTGAATCTTGGTTGTCAGCGTCTGGGCTAACAGCGCTTGAAATGTTGTTGTCAACGTCTGAGCCATCAACGTCTGAATTGGTCTTGTCAGCGCTAGATTTGCCTTTGTCAGCGCCCGAAGAACCATGCATGTTTGTATCTGGTGGTATTTGGAAACCACAATTATCTTGTCCAGCAGCAGCAAAAGCATCTGTCCAAATGGGAATTGTGACATATTCAAATGTAGGAGATGCCTTTTCTGCTTGTGATCCAACCTTCTCATGAACATGTGTACCTGAAACATTAACAACTTGTTCCTCCACAACATTTGAAGTTACCTTCACAATGTCTGGATTAGTGACAAGCATATAATTTAAAGTTCTAGACAAGGGTTCCAAATCAAACAACCAATTAGGACCACTCTCAGGATCACTATGTTTATTCTCTAAGAACCTAACATGTACTTTCTCAACTATACGTTTGTCCTCCTTAAGATAAACCCTATAACCCTTGCTCTGGACTGAATACCCTATGAAGTAACCCTCATCACCTTTTGCACTAAATTTCCCTAAGGCATCACTAGTATCCAACACTACTACATGACAAACCAAAAGGTCTGAGAAAACCAATATTAGGTTTTCTTCCCCAAAGTAATTCATAAGGTGTTTTGTTCTAAATTTTGTTAACCAATGCTCTATTTTGCACATAGCATGTTGTATTAACAGCTTCAGCCCAAAAGGCTATAGGAAAGTGAGCATCAGCCAACATTGTTCTAGCTGCTTCAATTAGGGTTCTATTTTTCCTCTCAGCAACCCCATTTTGTTGTGGGGTTCTAGCAATACTGAATAGCCTAGTAATTCCTTTCCTGGCACAAAAATCATCTGGCTTCTGGTTCCTAAATTCTCTACCATTATCACTCCTAAGCATTTTAACTTCATTTCCAGACATTTTCTCAATCTGAGTGATAAAATCAATAAGAACATCAGCTGTGTCACTCTTCATAGCTAGAAAGAATGTCCAAGTAAACCTAGAAAAGTCATCTGTGACAACAAAGCAATATGACTTACCATTCAAACTTTCTATATTTGTTGGACCAAAGAGGTCCATATGAAGCATATGAAGAGGTCTGGAACTAGTGTGCACCTGTTTGGACTTGAATGAGACCTTGTGCTGCTTGCCTTTAAGACATGCAACACAAGAGTGGTCATTGTGGAAGGCCTTCTCAGGCAAACCATCAACTAAACCAAGCCTCACAAGTCTATTTATATTTTTAAAATTTATGTGCCCTAGTCTCCTATGCCACAAATTACTTTCATCTACTGAGGCCTTAGCATAAAAACAAGACATATTTGTATTCATTTTAATCCCATTTAAATTTACATTATATATGTCCTTATGCCTAGGTGTTCTATACTCAATATATTTCTCATCAGGGATCTTAAAATCCTTTCTTAACACCAAGCACTCAGTATCAGGGAAAAGAACTTTATTTTTGTTATCACAAACTTGTGATACACTAAACAGATTATAATCCAGTTCTTTTACCAGGAAGACGTTTTCAAAAAGCAGATTATTGGTGAGAAGAGTTCCTTTGCCTGTAATGGTGCCATAGCCACCTCCAAAGTATACCTTATCACCATCTTTAATAGGGGTGAAATTCGTCAGATAGTCTTCCTTCCCTGTCATGTGCCTTGAGCATCCACTATCCCAATATCCATAATCATTGATCTGTCTTTGAATGCCTTGCACATAAAGAAAACAAATTAGTTTTCTTTGGGAACCAAAGTCTCAGAAGACTTGGATTCATCTGGTTGTTCAATAAGAACAGACTTAGTTCTCACAACAACCCCATTCTCATCCTTTTTAGGATGAAATACCTAGTTAACCCCAATAGGTTTTGTAATGACCTTTGAAATGTAATTAAATCTATTGCAAGTCATTGAAATCCCATTATCATTAGGGTTTTGATCTTTCTTGGGTCTCCATGTTAAGCTTGAAGAAGCTTTAGACCCCTTACCTTGTGGCTGCAAATATTTAGGTCTGGTCACGTTTCTGTCAGCGTTGGATTTTGTCCTGTCAACGCTGAAATTACCCTTGTCAGCGTTGAACCTAGGGTTTGCTACAGGAACCCATTGCCTATTTGACCAGGTGTTTGTCTTTTTAAAAGGTCTTTGTCCATGAGTGTTAGACCTTCTAGAAAAGAATGGGGCAGGTCTAATCACTTGTGGACTTTGCTGCACACAAGGTTTGGGTCTGACAACGTTTGACTTTCTAACAACGTTGACTTTCTTCCTATCAGCGCTGAATTTGTTCCTGTCAGCGCTGGCTTTGGGAGCGTTGACACACTTGTATGCCAAATGTGAAAAGCTACCACAAGTGTAACAGGCTTTCTTAGACACACCCTTAGGTCTAGAAGAGAAGAAACCTGTTCCATGATTGCTAACTTGGCTCTTGGGTGACCTATTATTCCTATACATCTCTGCATATTTAATGGTAGGTCTTCTAACAGTGTTTGAGCCTAGGTCAACAGCTTTACCAGTGATTGGGTGAGTAACCTTAATGGGTGGTGATTCATTGGGACTTTCACATAGCAAACCTCCCTTAACAAATAAAGTAGGGTTAGCTTTCTTCCACTCATTTAGGTCAATCAATTTTTGTTGATACTCTTCCACTAGAGTGACAACTCTTGGTGGAGGAATGAATTCCTCCTCTTGGCATTCTGGTATACCAGTCCAAGACAAGTCCTTTCTAAGGACACCATAGAAGTCACCAGCTGGTGGTGGAACCAGAGAGTAATCATTCATCCCAATCCCAGTCATGTCCTTAGGATCTCTTTGTTTAGCTACACAGTCTCCTAGGGTTTGGGTGGCTCTATCAAATCTTTGAATTTTGAGGTCAACATTATCTTTATTCTTAATGGCCTCATCTAACTTAGCCTGTAGGTCTCTATTAACCTTTGTCATGATGTTCCTAACATCCATGCTACCCTCTAGATCATGTTTTAAGATATTGATCTTATCTTTTAAATCAAATTCCATTTTCTTGTATTCAGAAACGGTTTTCTCAGTTTCAGTAAGAGCTAGTTGGTAATTAGACAATTTACACCTTTCAGTGCTCATATCATCTTTTAGTTTTAACACCTCTTTGTTAAGGCTTTCAGTGTTTAACCTACAACCTTTGCTACAAAAAGCATCATCATATACCTCATTATCAGATGAAGAGGAGGAGTGTGCCATGAGAGCATATTCAACATGCTCTTCTTCTTCAATATCAGCAACCAAAGCTTTATCCTCTTCAACATCCTTAGCCAGATAGCTCCAATCCCATCCTGTACCATCAATTCCTTGAACTGCAACCATAGCTTTGGAATCCTGAGCTTTAACAATCTGACTTGAGGGTTTACCAGCATCAGATCTTCTAGGAGATCTGCATTCCCTCATGAAGTGCCCCATACGATGACAGTTGTAGCACTCAACTTTGGATTTATCAAATCCAGCTGTGTCTTTAGCATTGAAGGTCATCTTCTTTTTAAACCTTCTGTTCCACCTATTTGCTCTTATACTAGCAAGAGCCATGTTCCACTTGATGTCCATCTCTTCCAAGTGCTCATCACTTATCTGCTCAAGGTCCTCATATGTAATCACTGAACCATTGGGCAAAGAAGCAATGTAAGCACAAGCAGTATACAAATCCAAACCAGCAGGTTTAACTCTTGGGGAGTCATTCATGAATGTGTCAGCGTCTGAATAGGAGACGTTGACAGGACTTGTTCCAGCGCTGACATATGATGATCCAGTAACTGGATGCATATAAGAGTCCTTGTGATTGAATTGACCTTCACTATGAGAGAAGAAGGCCATGTTGCTGGTAGAAGATTTGCTTCCATGATCTGAAAGAGTTTCATCTTCCAACAGTCTTAGTTTGTTGTAGATGTCATCAAACGAGGAGCTCTTGTAAGTATTATTGGCAAGAATAGATATTGCCTCAATCTTCCATGCCTCACCAAGACTTTTAAGAAAGGTAGCATTGGTGTCAACATCACCAACTTGTGTCCCCATGAAGGACAACTTGCTTGTGATGTCAAGCAATATACTTCTCACACTACTCAGTTTCTCATTGGGCTGAGCTTTGAAGACAGCATAATCATGCAGAAGTTGCTTTTTCTTTTCTTCCTTAGTGTCTGCATTGCCACCATATGAAACTTCAAGTGCTTCCCAAAGATCCTTAGCAGATTCATAGCCTCTATATTTGTGCTGGTTTTCTTATCCCAAAGAGACTTTCAGAATGTTTAGGGCTTTCATGTCAACCCTCTTCTTTGCAATATCTTCAGCACCTACAGCTCTACCATCTCCAGGTTTTTCTTTCTTATCTTCATCAGGGCATCCTTCAACAGCTGATCTTTGATTAATGGCATCAAGAATCTTTTGAGCCTTATTGAATGACTTTCCATATTCAATAATCTCCCAGAGTGTGTAGTCATAGATCCCCAGATATTGTTCAAAGTTGAACTTCCATAAGTCAAAGTGGGTTGCATCAAGCATGGGAATCTTGATGTTAGGTAAGGCTGAGGAGGAGGAGGTTATTGCTTCAGACAAGATGTTGTTAGGGTTTTGGTGTTTTTAGGGTTTCTGAGAAAATTAGGGTTTTGGTGTTCGTGTATGGTTCTGGTATTCTTCAAAGATCAAAAGTTCCTCAACAAGCTCTGATACCACTTGTTGATCCCAAACTTAGATCGATTAGCTTTGTGTATACGAGATTAGATCAAGTAATACACGTAGAGAAACCTTTGTATATGCTTTGTGAATCTAAGTGTTATGCGGAATTTAACACTTAAACAAGAACACACAAGATATAAACAAACTTTCACTTTGATTATCAATATCGAACTTGTTTACAATGAAAGATGTTTATGAACGAAAACTTATGTAAAAACTTGATATTAAACATTAACCGAAAGGCCTTATTTTATAGATACAAGAAGCCTTGTACAATAAGCTACGTATCAGCTATTCTAGGTAAAGATAAACATAGAAAATACATTGTCGTTTCTATCCTTACTAGAAGTATTCTAGAATATAATAAACCTGTAGATTATATCTTCCATCAGTGCTTGTCTTCAATGTTGTCAACGCTTGACTTTAACTTGTCAACGCTTGAGCTGTCAGCACTTGTTTTGTTCTTGTCAACGCTTGAATTGTTCTTGTCAGCGCTCAAGTGATCTGGCCTTAATTTATTCCCAACAGTGACTCGGTTATCAAAAACAAGCGCTCCTCGGGAGGCAGCCCGAGTATCTATCCTTTTCCGTTTTAACCTCCTAAGTGTAGGGGGACCTCTATAGGTTTTTTGTGTTTGTGTGGTGATGTGATTACAGGGATGAATGCACTTTTGGAACCTTTGAAGAACCGTGCTCCCGTGTTATCCGAAATCCGGTTCTATCTCTCAACTATCGTGATTCAATTTTCTTCATACTCACATTTGAAATTGATCACGTTAGTCGTCTCTTCCTTAACTTGAGTTAACCAACGTGCACAATGTCATAAGTGTAGGGGAGACTTTTCCCACATGCTTAAACATTGAGGACAATGTTTATCTTAAGTGTAGGGGGGACTTCTATCGAAGTTTTAAGTGGACTTTTCCATGAAAATGCCTTCATTTAACCAACAAATCATCTTTTTCAACATTTTTCAAATTTTTAATTAACTTTGGCCATTTAGTCGTAATTTTTAAATTTTTATCGTTGCTTTCATATGTATATATCCCGCAATAAAGCCAAAAATATTAATTAAGTGGTGTAGCTAGTTTTGAAATCTTTGACATATTAGGCCCGTTGCGATTATTTTGACTCAACCCGAATAGACTTATCCAAGTTTATTCTAGCTAGTATCCTTAACCATGTAGACCTTAATTGGTTTATTAGGCTAAGTATCTACGAGTCTCATTACTTGAGATTTTAAATTGTAGAGAACGAGAAATGATAGAGTCAATTATAAGTCGGTATTCTTGCGCAAGCTCACTTGGTGTAATTATCTGCCTATTCTCCCATCACTTGCTAATAATTTATCTGCAATAAGTAAGGTCGTACGATTTGAAAAGTTACTTAGCTTCTAGCCCAAGATCGTTTAAAAGTTGCTCGGTAATGATAAGAGTTCAAAGCCAAGGCATAACTTATGAAGCGGGGCGCGAAGATTGGCGAGTCCGAAAAGGCCCTAACAAGGCATAAGGATTCAATCTTATTGCTAAAGATCCAAAGTGATGTGAAAAGCATTATTCCCAAAATCAATATGAAGGATCAAGACTCACGACGAAAAGCAACCAACTCCCATAAAGATCATGGAGAATTCTATCCTAAAAGACCCTAACAAGGTATGAGGATAAATAGATCCAAGACCGAAAAGGAGGCGGATCATTGTATCTCAAAATCCCAATTAGAGATTGAAGAAATTATCATGAAGTCGTGGTCAACAAAGTTGGAGTACCCCTCAAAAGTCTCCAAGTGAAGAAACTCTATTACGAAGAGAAGACCATTATCTAAAGAACGTCTCTCAAGATATGAAGTATGAAGTACATGCCAAATATCGGCCCGAGAAAGGTCTCAAATCGTGAACCGAGTTATGCCAAGATATGAACTTTTTGATATCCCGAGAAGCAGTTTTAAGAGATTTTGTCCTTTAGCTAACTATTGATCAAATCGTCCTACTTTGCTTTCAGCCTAAATAAACTATCGAAATAAGTCCAAAAATGCATCTTCATGATCATTCTAAGACAAAAATAAAATATAAGAGATACACCTAGGAATAAGGGAGTTTAAGCATATAATTAAGCCATGTGTGTAAGTGTTTGATTTGCTAACTTATAATAACAATGATCTCGTTTTTAAGCTTAGTTTGGGGAACATGAAACTTGAGGGTGATAAATCTTCGCAGCACCAAAGCCCTAATGTAAGTCCTTGATCTCTTTGCAAGTTATTTCCATGTAGCTATTTTCAAGTGAAAATGGTTTTCTATCCTTTTGTTTCCTTTAAAGTTTTAATTTCTCTTAGTACTTTAATTTTTGTTTAGTAGTATGTTAATAAGGCCAAGGTTGATTGATTATGAGAAAAATGTAAATTTGCTTTATCACTAAGCATTGCATGAGGGCATGGCAATGGTTAAGTGTAGGGGATTTGATAGGTGTGAAAACACCCATCCTTTTACCACTTATTTCTTACTAAAACAAGACCAAAACACGTGTTTAATATCATTTGTTTGGAATTATGCGTGGTTTTTGTGTTTATTGTGTATTCAGAGCCAACCGGATGAATATTGAAGAAAACATGGGATTGCACGGGTTTTATCGAGGAAAAAGACTCAAGACGAAGTCTATTGTCCAAGAGATGCAAAATATTGGAAGTCAATGGGCCTATTTGAAGATTTATCGAAGAAAAGGACCAAAGATGGAAGATTTACATATGTCGAAGAAACTCAAGTCTATTAAACGAAGAAATAAAAGACGAGTTGAATTTAATCGTCGACAAATCCCGAATCAGAATCGAAAACGTCAACTTTACTGAAAAGACGAGAAGACAAGAAGAGAGGAAGAAAGCCCACTTCACCAACCAACCACTAGCCTATATAAAGAAAACCCCTCACACATTTGGAAGGAGTTTTCCATTTCCCAGTTTTCTTCTTTTCTTTCGTAGGAAGCCAACACCACTAAGGTGTTGGTGATTTTTCATTTTTGTTGAATCCTTCATCTTGTAAGCTTTTAATCTTTTTCCTTTGATTGTTTAAACCTTAATCATCAATATAATCTTTACGTTTCATCTTGTTCATCTTCTCTTTTTATTCAAAGTTTTAAAGTTCTTGTTTGGTTGATTTTGATCTTCTAAAGTTAGTGGGTTTTGTGTTTTTATGATTGGGATTTGATGTTTATGGTTAGTAGATGATTTTTCATTAGTTTTGTTTAAGATTTGGTTAAAAACTTGGTTGAATTTTGATTAATTCGTGTTCCCCTATTTTTTCGCTGTGTTTGTTCTTCATTCCCAGTTATTCCGAATAGCACGGATCAGTGTCCTTTATCCGGAATATTTTATATATTCCGGATCAGTTTCCTTTATTCGGAATATACTTTTATTCCGAATAAGTCTTTTATTCCTCATAGCCATTTGTTCCGAATAGGATCATTATTCCGAGTAGCAATATTATTCCGGATGGCCATATATTCCGCATAGCCTATTTATTCCGATTAGCAAGTTTATTCCGCATAGCATTTTTATTCCAAGTAGCAACATTATTCCGGATAGCCATAATATTCCGGATAGCCCATTATTCCGAGTAGCCATTATATTCCGAATAGCCTTATATTTTGGATGGCAATTTATTCCGGATAGAACCTTTTATTCCGAGTAGCAAATTGTTTCGAGTAGCCATCTTATTCCGGATAGCAACTATATTCCGCATGGTCATATATTCCGAATAGCACCACTTATTCCGCATAAGGACTTTATTCCGAGTAGAGCATTTCTTCAGTGAGGTTATTTCACAGCTTTATCATTTAATTCTTTATTTTAACTTCAAGTTTTATTTCATTGACTGTTTTTGGTTTAAATCTTTATTTACTTCATTCATTTATCTTTTTAATAGAATAGAAAACCAAACCCCCTATTTGTCACCAAGAACAATCATTCCACTTTTAGCTGTGATCAATTCGAGAAGATACCGAGAACAATTCTGAACCCAATGAAAATCATTGTATCAGTACCGTTTAGAGATTGATAACGCCACGAGTTAAAACACTGATTTTCTCTGCGGCTATGACAAATGTCATCCCAGAATGTCTTCAAATCAAAAGAAGGTATGAAGTTCATCATGTGTACTCGTTGTGCGTTCAATGTGTCTTCTTCTTCCCCCTTGATGGTTTCGAAACTCGGAACCATCAATAAATCGTACGCACATGAACCTGAAATCTCGTGAGAATAATAAATAAGCTGAATTATATATTTTGTAAGAATCAGCTGTTGATCGAAAATCTCTACTCATAAACACTCCATGGCCACCTTTACCAACCCACATGAAAGCAATTTAAAGTGACCACTGATTGAATGAACCAGATACATCAAACGTGAAACTGAATAAAAATTCTTCGATCTTGTGACTTAAGCTTGCACTATTGTTGAATGAAGAACGGTGGAGAAATCTCTAAGTACCCAATGCATCACTGAAGAAGTCTATAGGCACAACACCTTTTGAAATTATCCACGACGACTAAGCGCGTGACACTGAGTACAACAATGTAACCCCTTTAAGTGATAGTAATCCGAGTCATCAACCAACCACCCCGAACCCGGAAACTAGATAACCAAGTCGTCATTCTAAGATTAAGCACGAGCAAGTTATCTTTGAAGATAAAATAAATACACGCCTTCGAAAAATCCGTCTTCAACGTCACGTAATTAATACCCGATCAAACGAAATCTGTAGTCACTAAAAATATACCCAAATTTTTCTTGGTCTCGTCTCAAATAAATTCTCATCACATTTGTCACGTCACTTGTTGTCTCGTCCCGATGATGACCGAAGTAAAACTTAATACACACAAAATTTATTTAAAATTTGTATTAAAAAAAATTTGTGTGTATATTACTAAATCACACGGCCCAAAGCTTTGAAAAGAAGTTGTGAGTCCATGTAAGCCCATCACAAATTTATACCCGGTCCATCAATTGGGAATAAAACATCCACAATCCCTAATTTCACTCACAGTTTATAGCCCTAATCTCACATCCTCGTTTAATCCGCCCCCACTCTCCTTCTCCCAACAGAAACCATCCTTACTTAGTAAACATCGCCCCACCTAAAACCTCATCTAAACATCAATCCCATCTAATCATCCACATCTTACAATAAACCGTATCCCACTTGGTTCCATACGTCATCAAGATCATTCGAAGGATCTCAGGTAGGTAATTGATTGCATGTTGGTTTATGTGTTTGAATCGAAATAAAGAACTGATTATAACATGCTTATTATACATTATTCTTAGATTTCGTAGATTAAAAGTGGTTAATTCCAAACATTAGATCTATGAAGATTAGTTTTCGATGTATAGATCTTAATAAGATCTTGTTATATCTTTGAAAGATATAAGTCGAAACATAAACTGAGATCATAATTAAGTAGGTTTGAGTCTAGAGTCTATGGGGTTTTAGGAGACGATGGGATTAGGTTAGTTATGGATGGTGTTGTGGTGATATAAGGTTGGCAGTTGAGTCAGACTCAGTGAGTTAACTGAGTCAACTCGGTACCGAGTTGACTCGGTTGTGTTGGTTTCAGTCAAGTGTAAGTTTAAACTACATGGTCATGAATTTTTGAAACTGCATCGTAGTCATATATTTAACCCATCGCAGTCTAAAAGAATTTCCATCGTAGTCAATCTTTACACCCATCGCAACAAAGAACTATGGCCATCGCAGTCAATCTTTTTAGACCACCAAATCGAAACAAAAACACGATCCAAGGATTGAACCGAGGCTCTGATACCAATTGTGGATTTGCTATTATATGATCCGGTGGTCTAACATGGTGGTTAATGGTGGTGGAAGCCATTGTTAAAAGAGAGAGAGAAGAGAGGTTGTGTGTGAAATGAATAAAAGATGTATTGAAAAACAAATGAACACAAGCAACACCCCTCCTTGGAAGCTAACGAGGGGTATATATAGTCACACACGACCCTTAAACTATACATTGTACCTAGTCTAGTCTAAGCGTGTGTGACTATGATAACTAATGGGAATTCTTAAATTTCGTCACATAAAGTGAGTTTCTAACAATATTTTATTATAAGTCAAAGTACAAAACAAAACAGATAAAGATTAGTCCCTAAACGGATGCTAATCAAACGATTACAATAGAAAAGATGAGAAAGTCTCAACTAGGTTGATCCATTATCCCTCACATACAAAGATCACTCAAACACTCAGCTATACAAGACGAAGATAATCAAACTCCCAGGTCAACCTTCATAGCTTAGTGAGAGAGAGAGAGAGAGCTGCGCACACACAGATGTGTGTGTGTGGTGAATGAATGATGATAGAAACCTTAGTCAAAGAATAGGGTAATATAACTTGACAAATAAAGCTGGGCCTTAACGGTTCTAAAAAACCCACCAAGAGTATTAAGCCCGCCAAGCATAAAGGCCCAAAACCATAAACCTGAAAATAAGAAATATAACACAATACAAAGTAACATGCAACATTTGGAGGATGGACAAAATAACAAGCTCTTTTCTGTAAGGTTAGCAATTCTTAATTTATGCCATATTATGGGTGATATTTTTGGTCTATCTGCAGGTTCAGCAGCCACCAGAAACTGCCCATTTGAAGAGAAACGACTGACCTGGATACGCCCATACTTCCTTTAAGAACTGAAACCGTTTTAGAATGGTTTTATAGGTCCCACCCACAGCAGGTTTTGTCTTGGTTCGCTGTAGCAAACACTCTTCCATCTATGTTTCCAAATATACATTATTTGATTCAGGTAGCAATTATTTTAACTTCCAATCTTAACCATTTGTGATGCGCTTCTTGGTGTTTGATGGAGCTAATTTGAAATGGATTCTCAACGGTAACATCCGAGTTATGCACAGGAGACGCATGTCTCAGAAGAAAACTTAACCTATGGAATGTGCCATCTAAACTCTAATGTAAAGTTTGAAGCATACATAAAAGCCACAATGTTGCATAGATCATTTCACATTGTTTTAAGATTGGTGATCTTTGACTGAAAGATATTAGCTTTCGCCAATGTGAATTTAAAACAGGATACGAGTACTTCCGTTATTTACAAGACAACCATGACAATTCCAAAATTTGAATTTGAACAACCGACCAACAAAGATAAATTCTATACATACTCTTAACAAAGTTTTACAAAACTACAGTATAATCAAGAACACGTCAACAAAAGAAACTAGCTTCAAAAATAAAAAAACCTTATTTTCAGGTCACGACTACTAGACACTACACAATGGCATCAAGGTACCCGTACTTATGATGTCGGTTATACTGTAACAATCTCACATAAGTTCGGTACCACACTCCAACATGAAGGGTTTTATCTTCTGGACTAAGTGACACTCCCGATATTTCGCTAAAGAAATCAATTTCTTGCCTCTCTTCATAGTTTTTGTTGGTTTCATAGACATGCACGAAATCTACAGGTTCAACAACCACCAAAAACTGCCCATCTGAAGAGAAGTGGACTGCGCCAATATTTCCTTTGAGAATTGAAACCGGGTCAGAATGGTTTTGAAGGTCCCACACTCTGAAAGTTTTATCTTGGTTCCATGCAGCAAATACTCTTCCGTCTGGATGTCATGCAAAAGCAAATGAGTAGTCAAGGTAACCTTCGACTGTGCTACAGTCTGCAAACAAAATGAAAATGATCAAATATTAAGAACCTAAGAGTTGTCAATTAAATATCCATCATAGCAATTTAGAGCCATTCACTCCTGGGTGGGTCAAAACCGTTGATGACTTGTCTAAAGAAAAAAAAGAAAATTTGGCTAGAAACAAAATGGGTCAAAATAGCTTAGAGTTCACTGGTAAATACATGTAACCAATAAATCTATTATTCAAAAACAGTATTCCTTGTGATAATCAAATGTGTGTAATCCTAGTAATCACAACCTTTTATAAAATATGGCAAAAAGCTTTGTGGGTCAATCCAAGCCTGGTAACCCAAACCACCCATTTTGCTCACAAACTAGTTCATCAATGATGAATGCTGCAATATATGGAAGTGTATTCAAACTGAATTACATGAACACTTTCATAACAAATAATGACCACATAACCAACGGTAGCACTAGATGGTGAAAGTGGTTGCAACACATATTATTTTACTGACAATGAACTTATGGATCTTACCCTATCATACTAAAGACAAAAAAAATTAAAAAAAATACCCCTTCATTCATGAGAGAAGATAAACAAAGGACTCCACGATCACACAGCTGAGTAAATCACTAAATTAAGGTCAATTTGTGACGAGAATTACTACTGGATTTATTTTAAAATGGCAACTAGCCTAAAGGAGTGTTTGGATGAGAGTCTCGAAAGTCATTACGTGATATTTGACTGGTACGAGAGTGAATGATGGATCTAGAAGCAAATACTAGTATATAACTTGGGGACTTTTTAGGGTCAAAGGTTAAGATAAGATGAACCCTAACTTTTAGACATGTAGTTATTGTGTGTGGAAAATACTGATATTTTGCAGAAAGTTATAGTTCTGAATAATATTTTTCACAACTATCCAAACGTCTAAGCAAATATTCAGCAAGCTCGAGACATACAGAGTCGACAGCCTGAAGATCCCAATAATCCATCAAGACAAATCATCTCTCTATAGTACTTTTATGCTGGAGAGTGGGAAGAACTTGCTACTATTTATGATATACCAGAATTGCCAAAAACAACAAACCTTGGTTTCTCTGGATTTTATGGATGGATGTAGTAGTCACGGTCATAGGATCATTGGACATGACATTTCTTCAAGGCGATCAAGAAAGCCTTCAAGTCGGGTTCGGGAGCTGGCTAATGAAACGAATCATGAAGACGGTGGACATGAATTTATTTTGATGACTCATATTCCATATTCAGCAAATTATTAAAAAGGTATGTCGTTCTTTGCCTACTAATTCACTTTTTTTTGTATGTGTGTTATGGATGTATAATTATTACAAAATCTTCAACATGGATGGTTAAAAGTTAGCATTTACAAAGAAAAGAAAGTAAAATAAATTAACTAACCCAGATGCACAAAGAATTACATTAAATGAGTCTGTTGGTTTGGAAAGAAAGTGTTTGATGTTTCGAAAATCATCATGTGCAGATTTTGCTACTCTTATTTACACATTACAAGTTTGCCCACCTACCTTATAAGCTATTGGGATTTTTGTTAGATGGTGGCAAGCTAACTCAACTTTAGAGCCAACGTATAAAGGCCAGTCTTGTTAAGCTCCAAAACTTTTAATAGCTCAATACTACAAAACTCCATAATCCTTTCACCACACCATTATATTCTTCCGGAACTGAAATCAGGACACCCATGAACTCCGCCAATCTGTCGACATGAACCTCAGAACATGAGAATCCATATTTATATCCTCGTATTTCAAGGACAATATACTATATAGAAGATTCATTTGCCGCTGATACCTCAACACATGATCCCAATATAGCCCATATTCAAACATACCCTCATAATACAACTGAATAGCTTGATGGAATGAAAGAGGAGGTAGTTATGTTGATTTTTCTCTTTTGTGAAGTTAAACAGGGGGACCAAGACTTCATATCATGTGGATCCCTGCACATGTAAACAAACTTGCAACCAAAAGAGGGATATTTGGCAAAAGGAACAAAGTATGTGCACAATGAGCAACAAGGTGAATGAAGGGCGTCCAAATTGGTCATTCCATTAAAGATGGTCAACATGAGGATCCGAAGCTAGGTGGTGCCCCATTTCATGAAGTCAGATAAAAAGATATCAGATATTTGAAGTGCATTGCAATAACGTCTCACCTAAAAGGGCATCGGTTTTAGAAGGTCACTTGCTAACTCGACACGCTTGTTACGATTCATTGAAAACATCAAATCAAAGAGAATAACCAGAAAGATTTTTCCATCACCCTTATTTGAAGTCGCATATTTAAAACAGTCCCCAAAGAAAACTGAATACAACTGGACAACTATAAACATAGGACTACTTCCTTAAACAAAATAACATATACCAACGACCACTTTAGTATTCAACTCGTCACATACTGAAAAAGGTAGAAACCATTAACCAAACACTTCATATTCACTACAATAACCACACAGATACAAACGTTGGATAGATCTAAGTAGTCTCATCTTTCACGACTCACTAGTACTATATCTAGCCCTGATGTTTCGGTCAAATCAAACCACGTTCACACAAATTCATGGATATAAATTGTATCTCCCAACCAGACGTACCCTTGTTTCACTGATTTAGTTACAGTTTTGGGCCTGATTATTGAATTGAATCATCCACAAGTTAGCAACTTGCATAATCAAGATATTTCCTGTAGATGTTGTCCTTGTAGTAACAGAGACGTACCGTCAGCGTCCGTCTCTTCAATTCCAGTACCGTCTTATGAATACACATAATAACTCTCTAATTTATCATTTAAATTTGTATGTTACTTACTGTTAAGATTAAGGGGCCCTTCAGTTCTTTATATACAAGCTTATTTTATGTTCTCCTTTTTTATAAGCTTTGTTTTTGTTATAAACAGGTCCAAACACTTGACATTAGAGTAGGCATGAGATAAGAACATTAACAAAGTAAGTTCAAAAACTGCACACTTCATATCAAACTATGCTTTTTATAAGGATATTGCAAACACATGCATAGGGTTGTTCAACTAGGCTGCCCCATTTGCCTTTTAACAACCATAACACCGCGAACTAAGAAGTTCGGCCTATACTTATACAGAAATCTAGTGAGCCTGAAGAGCAGCATTGAAGTAACATGTAGACTGGCAATAACAAGTGCTGGTTTGAAGGTGCTAGTAAGAGAGGCTCAACTTTACTAGTTGTTATCTCTAGTCTGTGCTATACAGGGTACACTCTTACATGAATCCACAGCTAGAAAATATATTTGATACATCAGTGATAAACTTATGGTATTAGGGGAGTGTGAATATCTAAATAACTAAATACATCTTACTGCCCGGGGTACTGTGCTTAATGTTCACAAATTATATCAAATTCATCATTAGTTACAGACCAGAAGTCACTAATATTGGAAACTACAACAAATAAAATAACACAAACATAGCTATATAGATGATGCATTAATGTTTGTAGTAATATAAACTAAACCGAACATTAAAGACTAACTGCTACAGCTTGATCCTAACATCTAGCAAACCATCATCGCTATGGATAAATGATAAAATTTTCCTGATCAAGCAAAAGTAGTGTTTCCATGTACGACCATGCAATAAATGCAAGACGCTCTCCACTAATCCCAACACTATTAATACGTCCGGACGAGGGTTCATAAACTTCAACTTGAGACCCTCGTAAATCATCATCATCCAATTGAAGTACAACTTCGCCATTTTTCCTAAACCGTATTACTCTGTAGAACAACGACTTACCTCAACCTGAATAGTGTATATCTTTGTAAACGGTTGATTCACACCATCTTTCCTCATCCACATGCCACAAACTGACATCTCGCCCTCTTTATAGAACTCAAGCAAACCAAGCGACTCATTCACCTTCACAACATTCACATCTATCGGCCTTACTAGTCTCTCAGGAAGACGCACTTCACCAAACTTTTCACTTTTCAAATCAAACGAAATAATAGAAGTACCATGAGTAGACCAATAAATAATCCCATCTATAAAAAAATGATCCCACGTCAAATTACATGATGTAAAAGGCGCACCTGTAAACACGGTTTTCCAAACACGTGAACTTAATGTAAAGACCTGAACCTCCCAAGAGTTTTTCACGACCTTAATCTTAACAAGCATAGGGTCATTAGTTTCAGGACAAACCCCAAAACCAATAGATGTACCATATAAATTAAGGATATGAGTACCAACAAATTTCCTAAGAATAGGATTCCAAATAACAACCATCAAAGTTTCTAATTCGATAGCTTTGTACCAGCCATAAAAACATAACAATCCGTCAGCAGAACCGATTATTATTGGGTGGGTTATTAAATTAAAAGGCTCGGGTAGTGTTAGGGGAAAACTTTTGTTGGAGGAAAGTATTGTCATCAATAATAGAAGTAAATGTTGGGGCACGATTGCACTGTAAAAGTAAATGATGGCGTGGGTTAGGGTGATTGATGTGGTAGGTTTTAAAAATTCCGAGTTATCAATAAAAGACATCCATTGCTTTGAAACAGATCGAAATTGAACAATCGATTTAACAGGGAGCCTTTTGATGATTTCTGATTAGATTTCGAAAGGGATGAAATCTGAAATTTTTTATTTTTTTGGGGTTTTATGATAAATCTAGTGGTGGATCAGATGGGTTTTGATGATGGCCGATTGTGAAATGACGATATTGGTGGTTTATGGGTTTTGATTTTGAATTATATTTTTAGGGTTTTAGTGGTGGCTGGCCGATTGTGAGAGATGATATGTTAGTGGTGGTGCCGTTGTTGTGATTGTGGAGTGAATGGTGGTTTGGTTGATATGTGGAGTGTGGTAAAAGACTTAAAACACCCTTAACATTTCTCTTAGTAGGATTTAAAAACTACCCGAGATTTTAATAAAAAGATAAAGGGAAAGTGAGTATGAGGCTGTGTTTTACTCAACCTTTTATAGTAGAAACTTTATAAAATAATACATTTAGGACTATCAAAATTTATTAATTAAAAGAGTTGTTAATTAATTGATAAATTAATAATTGTTAATTTATATATTGATTAATATTTTATTAATTTATAGTAGAATATTTATTTTACAAATATCTTTCAAGCTTCCACTTAATTATCGTATACAATGCATGTACGTATATCAAGTGACGTGCATATGGTGGGTAATATTTCTCAGTGTGTCTTTACTAATTTTCCAAATCATAATCAACCTACTAATTTGTGGAAGGTATGCGATTTTGAAAAGTAGTAGATGTTTTCATTTGTTGGTCCCTTGTAATTAGTGTTATACTTAATATTACTAAGTATAAACCTAACTCGTGGTAAAGTAATGTAAATAACACAATGATATAATACAAAAGACACAAATGGTTTTTCAACGTTTAACTCTTATTATTCAAATAATTATACCTTATTGCATGCGAAGCTACAATAGGGATTGAATAGAAAATGTGTGGTTTTGTGAGCTCCTCACTGACAAACAATTTTAATCCTAGCGATTAATATGTTCGACGATTAAGACTACAAGAGTTATACTCAAGAGCTTTCTATCGATCATGGATGAGAGAAATGGTTTGTGAATGTCGCAGCATTAATTGCACAAACTTGTTTTCTCTCCTTTACAATGAATCATACTTTTAGACTAAAGGCTTAGGTACTAGATAAAGAATTGCCATGTGAAATTCTTGTCTTTATCTGAGGTACAGAGTACAAACTTGTCTTCACCTATTTTAGGTATGAGGACAAAGTCCTTTCCAAGTTAAGTACCCATGTCTAACCTAAAAGGATAAGTCATGATAAGCGTGTGTGTACTACATCTTATCTTCTTCAAACTTATCCCGCATTTACTTCAATCTCTAAGTTCATTGTTCCTTCAGGGAGATCGTATGGGGTTCAGTGAGTCTGTTGCAACAACTCACTGAGCCCATCACCTTCTTCTTCGTCTCATGTACATCATTCATTGAGCGTATCAACTCTAGTTTTTGTCTCTCTAGTGCCAACGCGTTCAATAACTTTATCCAGTCGACTGCTTTGCATGACTTAAGTATGGGTGGTCACCGTTTTACCTTCTTTCGCCAAGCGGGGGCGAAGCTAAGTAAGCTGGACAGGATTCTTGTATTCTCCAGTATTATCAATGCTTTCCCGGGGTTTCGATGGTGGCTTTGCCGAGGGAGTTGTCGGATCACTGCCCCATTCTTCTCCGTACAAATGTGATTGACTCAGGGCCCAAACCTTTCAGATTATTCAACTCATGGATGCTGCGGAATAATTTTGATTCTATTGTGACAAACGCCTGGTCTGCCTTTGTCGGTTATGGGGACTCTGATGCCTACTTCCTTGCGAAGCTGAAATTTCTCAAATGTGAGTTGCGTAAATAGAGGTCCAAAGAATTCATGGGTGAGTCTGAAGATCTTCGTAGATTTAAAAATCTTGTTTATGATATTAAATTGCTGGCTGAGAGGAGACCGCTCTCCGTAACTGAGCTCGAGGATCGAGCTAATGAGAATAGGAAGATTCTGGACTTGGAAAGGTTGAAGTCGATGGACCTAAAGTAAAAAGCTAGGCATAAATGGATTGTTGACGGGGACAAAAACACTCATTTTTTCCATGGGCATGTTAATAACAAGAATAGGCGAAACCACATTCATGGGCTTAACATTGAGGGGGTCTGGGTCACTGACCCGATCATTATTAAAGAGGCTGCTCTCATATTCTTCTCCTCCAAGTTTGAGGAGAAATGGACCTCCAAGTCTAAGTTCCTTAGCTCCAATTTCAAATGCCTCTCTGGCTCGAGTAGGGCTTTTCTTGACACTAATTTCATAATGGATGAAATCAAAAGAGCTGTTTGGGCTTGTGGTAATGAAAAGGCGCTTGGACCTGACGGGTTCACTTTTATGTTCATTAAGAAGTATTGGGAGATCCTTAAGGGCGACATCCTCAATTTTGTTAAATTTTTTGAAATGTGGGGGAGGTTCTCTAGAGGATGCAACTCCTCGTTTATCACGTTGGTGGCTAAGATTAAGGACCCCCTTTGCCTAAACGATTTTCGGTCCATCAGCCTCATAGGCTCCATGTACAAGATTGTTGCTTCAATTTTGGCTAGCCGCTTAAAATTGGTAATTGGGGAGGTTATTGGTGAAACTCAGCCTATGTCGATGGCAGGAATATCTTTGAGGACCCCCTTATGGTGAACAAATTATGTTCATGGGCAAAAAAAAACGGTCAGAAGCTTCTCCTTTTTAAAGTCGATTTTAATAAAGCTTTTGATTCTATTAACTATAGCTTTCTGGATTCGATCATAGAGCAAATGCAATTTGGTAATAAATTACGTAATTAGATTGGTGGGTGCCTTATGTCTCCTAAATCTTCCATTCTCATCAATGGCACCCCGACTAAGGAGTTTCAAATGTCGAAGGGTGTTCGACAAGGAGACCCTCTATCTCCTTTCTTGTTCATCCTGACGATGGAGGGTCTTAATATTTCCATGAATAATGCTTGTTCTAAAGGCATTTTTTAGGGTATTGTTCCCCCAAATGCTAATTTTGCCATTTCTCACCTTTTCTACGCAGATGATGCTCTCTTCATTGGTAAGTGGTCTAGATGTAATATTGATAATCTTGCCAGGGTTCTTAAGTGCTTCCATGTCTCATCGGGCCCTAAAGTTAATTTTCATAAGTCCAGAGTTTTTGGTATTGGCGTGCCTCACCTCAAAGTCTCGTCTTGGGCTTCCCCTCTTGGGTACGAGCCAACTGTTCTGCCCTTCTCCTATCTTGGGATTCCCGTTAGAGAAAATATGAATCTCATTAAAGCTTGGAAACCGGTGATTGATCGATTCAAGGCTAGACTCTCGGCGTGGAAGTCTTTTTCCCTGAGTTTTGGTGGTCGGGGTACCTTGGCTAAAGCGGTTTTAGGGAACCTCCCTACCTATTACATGTCCCTTTATAAAGCCCATGCTGGTGTCATCGAGGCCCTTGAAAAAATTAAGAGGAAGTTTATTTGGAGTGGATCTAAAGATAGGAGATGTATTAATTGGATCTCCTTGGAGAAAATTTTATCTTCAAAAGAAGTCGGAGGTTTGGGTCTTGGCTCGATTAGCTCTCTTAGTATTTGTTGGAAATACGTTTTTCCCAATAAAGTCTCGATCACATCTTAGTTAGCATAGATCACGAGATATAGACTATTTAGAACTTTGTCTCTTGGAGCGACCTCCCTTAGGGGGAGATTGTTGGAAATACGTTTTACGTATTTATGAAGGATCGGTCGCTCCAACGATAATTATGTAATAGGCTCGTGATCCACTTAGTTAATGTATAGTCCATATAGCCCACATGTAGGGTGGGCTATATATATCCCCTCCTAGCATGTTAGGAGGGGTTGTTCATTTTCACATTTTCATAATCTATCTTTACTTTCTCTCTCTACTTGTCTCCCTTCTCTCCTTTCTCTCTCTACTCCATCATCTCCCTCCTTCATCTTTCTTATGTTTATCAATTAATCAACCATCTTTATACATCCAATCAATCATGTAGAATAGGCCAATGATTAAGTAGACCTTCAATTGGTATCAAGAGCCAAGGTTTGATTGGTTTATTCTTGTTTTTTCTTTTGTTTGATTTTGATGGGTTTTGATTTAATCAAGCTTTTATCTTAAAAAGTTTGTATTTTTATGCTTTAAATCATGTCAAATCTTTAGATTTACTTACTTTTTAGATAAAAATCACAAATTTTTATACAAAAAATCAAAAATTTGATTATCAAATCTTAAAAAGTTTGTGTTTTTTATAAGAAGTTTGTGTTTTTCTCTTTTTAATTTTGTTTTTTATTGATAAAACCCTTTCCATTTTGATTGCATCTTTGTTTGAATTCTTTAAATTGAACTTTTAATTTTATCCCTTTTTTTTATAATTAGTTTCCATTTTAATTTTTTATTATCAGTTTTTCTTTTATCAGTTTTTTTATATAATCAGTTTTTATATTATTTTTTTATATAATCTTTTTATATAATTCGTGTTCTGTCCATCGAATCTGTTTCTTTTTTTTTGGTCAAATCTGTCAATTATCTTGGTTATCATCTTCTCTGGTCCTTTGTTTCTGTCCCATCAATTTTTCAACATCATCAAAGTTCCGGACGAACAAAGTTCCGGACGAACAAACTTCCAGACGAACGAAACTTCCGGACGAACGAAACTTCCGGACGAACGAAAGTTCCGGACGAACGAAAGTTCCGGACGAACGAAAGTTCCGAACGAACGAAATTTCCGAACGAACGAAAGTTCCGAACGAACGAAAGTTCCGAACGAACGAAAGTTCTGAACGAACGAAAGTTCCGAACAAACGGAAGTTCCGAACGAACGGAAGTTCCGAACGAAGCATCTAAATTCAAACATAACGTAAAACACTTGGACTCACATATCCTCACAACACTCAGACTCGACCCCACACACAGACTCACACAATCCTCACGATCTCAGTCTCAAAAACAACATCCTCGATCAACACGACATAAGACAACAAACCCAATCTCTCGTCACAAACACATCGACCTTCACAATATTCTCGACAACAAACAACTCTCGACCCTGAATCTAACACAACTCTCGACTGACAACAAACAACCCCTCACCTCCTCACGTTGACTAGACTGTTACAAAACGACCCCCACTCCCTCACCCTCACTCTCGACTGCCTTACCCTCTCCCTCGACACAATCAACACAACAAACCTTCACCTTCGACCAACTTCTCTCGGACACACAAACACCATCACAAATATCTCTCGACACACATATTTTGACCCGACTCAAATCCATTCTAACAAACACTCTCGGACTCAAAACCCAACACCAAAACCTTAGATTTTTCAACAAAGTTTTTGACTCTAACAATTGACAAGAAAGACTCGAACAGATGATAGAAGACAAACTCAACAACATGCAATCAAATTAAAAATACCTACCCGAGACCTATAAAAGATCTTGAAGATTCATCGAGTTCGAAACGATTTTAGAGATCATATGCTTCGTGGTTTTCATAGACTGTTCAATCAACAAGATTTGATTAAGATTCGATTTTGGAAGGGTTTTTGAAGGGATTTTCTAAGGTTGGCTGCGTTTCACTCGTGGTAAAGCTGAGATTGGATTTGGTATTGAGTTTCTTTTAATCAAATATTGTATGCAAGGTTGGATTTGGGGTTTCCGTCGAATTTGTTTGAAGCTGAGATTGGATGAGTAGATAGATTAGGTTTGTGAGATTTTGGTTGAGGAGAGAGAGAGAGTTGAAAGGCCGGAGGCCACAAGTTGTGAGAGAGAGAGATTAGATTAGTTGTTTTTGGTTTATTCATATTGACGGAGGAAACAATGTGCCACGTTTTTGGCAGCATTTAATTTTTTTTGGGACACGTATTTTTCAAAGAAATCAACTTTCAAAAAAAAAAAAAAAAAACACTATCAGATTTTTCTTCACTTTTATTTCTATTTTTAGTTTCCTTATTTCTATTAAGCTAATTTTTTAAATTTAAAATTTTAAAGTTAATTTTTTACTAAAATTAATCTTGTATTATTAGTTTTTGGTACATCGTGTTGAGGCGGGTATCTTGAAAATATTACCGTGAAAAATATTTGACGGGTTAAAAGTTTTGTGGCCGGATTTGAAGACAAAAGTAACGAGTTATAGTGACGGGATTTATTTTTGAAGTGAGTCAAGTTTAAATTGGACCTATTAGTATCCGGTTTAATCTATCATCGTTAGAGCCGACTGCAATTTTTGAGCCGAGAAAAGAGTCTTATCATCAATCGTTGATTTTTAAAAGTTATTTACGGATCCTTCGAAGTTCCTTCACGACTTGGTAAATTCCGAAAACAACTACAATCACGATCATTTTTCATCATAATTAAATGGAGTCTTTGAATTCAACGTTTCAAGAGGGAGAATCGCATCAAGTGCAAGCCAACGCTAGGGAAAGTGGTATAACTTCATTTCGAATGCTTCAGTATCATCTAGTTAATCTTTCACGGCTTCAAGGAGGGAGCGAATTTATGACAATCTTTGGTCAAGATCGTCATATATTCTTCGACTCTATCTTCACCACTTTGACCCAACTCGCCGAGCAACTCAACCATGGAAACTTTAATCACTCTGCATCGGCACTTGCATATAAGGCTCTTGTGACACAACTCACGCCTTTCCTCCAATCCAATATCATCAAGCCTGAAAGTTCAGTGATTTGCCAATCATTTCTTCGAGATACACATACCGAGCTTCGAGTCTTCCGTGATACAATTTTGAAACTCATGACATCAGTCTCGTCTTTGATTTATGAAAGATCTCGACTTTAGCAAGGGTATGATAATGGAGTGCAAGACTCTTCGATGCAAGAGGAAACTGGTCATACGGTTGAAAACTTGGAGCCTATCAATGCCAAGAGCACGGAATCAGGAGGACAACATGATACCAGTGGCACGTCAGGGACTGTTCACGAGATCTCTTTTGCTGACACCGTACCCGTTTATGACGAAGCGCCTGCAAACATGGTACAATGTAATGTTGTTTATGATGTATATGCTGATGACATACCGCATATTGAGCATTCTGAACCTAATTATGACAAACATGGGATGGAAAAGAGTGATAGAAATACCACTTCTGATTCATCCGATGTGAGTCATAATGGGGGAGAAAGTGTTCAAAATGCTATAGTACATCATGATAAATGCTTTATAACTGCCTCGTTAACTGATTCTGATTCCAAGATTAATGAGCTCGAAACGATCGTAGCTCGGCAATCAAAAGATCTTGAGGATGCCAAACTTGAATTTTCAAAGAAAACGAACAAATTTGAAACATACTTTGAAAAACTTGAAAAGTCTAACGTTGTTCTTGAAAGAAAATTGGATCAAAAAGTTTCAGATTCTAAAGCTGAAAAGGATAATCTTTTGAAACAAATTCAGTTACTAGAGTCTAAATTGGCATCCCAAGATGAATTGCTCAAAGAAAATGAGACGTTAAAAGCCCAAGTTCAAGAAAAGGTGTTTGCTATAGCTGCGTTAAAAAACGAGTTAAGGAAAAATAGAGGACCTAGTGTGGACACTAAGCTTGAAAAACCATCAATCTTGGGGAAACCGCCTACAAATCAGTTCGTCAGACAACCGATTGTCAGACAACCTACTGCATTTAGATCCGAGCGACCACAATCCTCGAGACCGCGGTTTGCCTCCCAAGTTGATTTGGTTCACTTTCCTAGACCAGTCACTCCACCATCTAGGCCCAATGTGACTAAATCAGTTTTAGCACGACCTCATCACATGATTGCCTCTAGTTTCTATAAGAATAGTTCAAAGAACACGTCTAGAACGAGTTCAAATGATGTGCGCCATGATTTTGGTCAAAGGGAAGCTATTCAAAAGACACATGTAAGAGATAGTAATGTCCAACCTAGTCAGATGCCTTCTAGATTACCCAACACTGCTAACCGTAGCATGACGTCTCCTAGGAGCATCGATCAATCATCTAGGAATTACTCGGACATTAAATATGCTACTTGTAAAACATGTAGAAAATGTGTCTTTACGGCAAATCATGACTCTTGTATCAAAAAATTGCTTAATGAGGTGAACTCCCGTGCTAGACTTAAATCCCAGTGGGTCGCTAAAATCAAACCCATTGGTAAAATGTGGCGCCCCACTGGTAGAACTTTCACTCTTGTAGGAAACGAGTGCCCTTTAACTAGGATAGTCTCTGATTCTACGAAGACTACTAGGGAGGAAATTGCAAAGGATGATACATCACTTAAGCCTGAACTTAAGTTTTCTATAAAAGGAAACATTTGCCAACTAAGACAAGTGAATCATCCCCTCAGGCCACCTCTGACACAAGAAAAGAAAACCGTGAACCCCCACGTGCTTCTAAAATAGATATCTCTAACTCATGCAAAAGTATACAAACTCCTAATGAGAATGCAGGTACCAAAGTTGATGTTCCAAAAGAACGAAGCGGTCCAATCATTGTATACCGTTCAACTAAGGACACTCTTAGAGTTTGGTTGCTGAAGAAGCAGATATCGGAGAAACAAATGTCTCAGGGGATTCATGGTTAAGCTGCACTTAGGACTTACAGTCACATAACAGACTGTAACTCGATCTCAAAAGACAAGAAAGTTCATCCCGATGATGACTTATCCTAAAAACGAGAAATTCATTTTTCTCGGGCATGAGCTTATGTTAAAAACATTCCACGTTTTTAAGCTCATGCACAAGGACTTACAGTCACATAACAGACTGTAACTCGATCTCAAAAGACAAGAAAGTTCATCCCGATGATGACTTATCCTAAAAACGAGAAATTCATTTTTCTAGGGCATGAGCTTATGTTAAAAATATTCCACGTTTTTAAGCTCATGCACAAGGACTTATAGTCACATCACAGACTATAACTCGATCTTCAAAGAAAGGAAAGTTTATCGCCGATGATAAACTTATCCTAACAACGAGAAATTAATTTTTCTCGGGCATGAGCTTATATCAAAAAAAAACATTCCAAGTTTTTTAAGCTCATGCATAATGGCTCCTCGTTAAATGACAGACGATGACCCGGACTTCAGAGACAGGGAAGTTTATCCACGCAACGATAACTTACCCTCTTAACAAGAAATTAAGTTTTCTTGGACACGAGCTTATCCTAAAACCATTCAAAGGTTTTAAGCTCGTGTATAAGGCTCGTCATTTAATAACAGATGATGACCCGTTCTTCAAATAAAGGAAAGTTTATCGCCGATGATAAACTTATCCTTACAACAAGAAATTAATATTTCTCGGGCATGAGCTAATAATAAAAACATTCGAAGTTTTTAATCTCATGCACAATGACTTACAGTTAAATGTCAGACTGTAACTCGAACTTAAAATAAAGGAAAGATTATCTTT
This sequence comes from Glebionis coronaria, assembly GCA_025667525.1. Lineage (NCBI taxonomy): Eukaryota > Viridiplantae > Streptophyta > Magnoliopsida > Asterales > Asteraceae > Glebionis > Glebionis coronaria. The sequence continues at coordinate 26,132,821 of CM046877.1, forward strand.
TATGATAACTTATCCTCTTAACGAGAAAGTCACCTTTCTCGGTCATGAGCTTGTATTAAAACATTCGCAGTTTTAAGCTCAGAAAGGAAAGTGTATCTTTTAAATAAGAGAACTTTTCCTCATAACGAGAAATTAACCTTTCTCGGTCATGAGCTTTCCGTTAAAACAGTCAAAGTTTTCAAGCTCATGAAAACGACTTCTAAGTAAATGTCAGCTTAGGACTCGTTCTTCAGATAAAAGGAAAGGTTATCGCCGATGGTAACTTTTCCTTAACAACGAGAAGTTTACAACTTCTCGGACTTGAGCTTTCCTAAGATATTCCAAATCTTAAGCTCAAGTAATTGGTTTTCAAAACTTTGAACACAATTTTTCAAGAATTTCTCAAAAGGTTTTTCTTAATCTTTCAAAATTGTGTGTTCAAAAATGTTTTGATAAAAAGAGCATGTCTTCTAGAATTGATAATATTTACGAACCTAGAAATGTCATTCAATAATGACACGGGGTTGTAAATAAAGTTCGAGCAGAAGTTCAAACTTTTAAAACATGCTCAAAATGGTTTGCTATTATTTCCGATAGTAACCCGCTTTTCACTTTGAAGTCAAGCATTTCACCGGAAAGCTTTGACTTCAGAATCCGAAGTTATCATCTCCACCAACCGTAGCAACTTACAATTGATATCTACATACTCGACGATGCGACTACTCAAACGGTGACTACAACTCTTTCAATAGAACACGGGTCAACAATTAAGGGGGAGCAATTGTCCAGCATTCAGAATCCTTCATGCCGAGAGTGCCAAGTTCACATATTGATGTTAAGACAACGATATCAATCATACACATGGAGTCAAGAGATAACTTCAGAAGTTACGAGGAAGACCAACATTCGTGAACAAGAACCATGTGCTTCTTTCATATGATGTTCTCCATCATTCAGGTCCAACCTCGTAAATTGCTAATATTGTGAATTCATTATCATATATGATCTTTGCACGTGATAAATACCTTACACTTCTGTTTAAAAGGTATTTAATCTACGTTTCAAGTACACCCTCATTAATTTGAGGGGGAGCTTGTGTAATTCATGAAGATAATTGGATTTGCATTTTTCTTCCCAAATTTTCTTAAAATGCTATTAAATCAATTGATATTAAAAACATCGATTGGGTTAATATTTTTAATATGGGGGAGAAAATGTGATTTAATATGGGAAATGATTAATCAAAAATGGTTTGACTTAACGTGCTTCCCGACATGTGCGAAATGTTTTCGGATATCGTGGCATATGTTAAGGGGGAGCAAAATGGATTTGCACTTCAAAATGGATTTCATGGTGACATACACTTACCCAAAACATCTCTATTCACGATGATGAAGATTGTGGTGACATAAGGATGGTAGGATAGGTTAAAGTCCAATGATTCCTCTAGAACCAGAGGAATCTTCCCAAGGACATTCCATAGCTAGAAATAGTAGTCCTTAGGAAAGATGGAGAAAGACTGTGAATGTAGCTGAATGCCGACCAAGTACATAAGTTAGCACTGGAACAATCACAACAAGGTGCTAGTGATGACGTATTGGTAAGCATTGAAGGGGTTGAAGAATGAAAAAGAATTGTAAAGATAAAGGGTGTAAAGAAAGAAGCCCTCCTTACAACTTTAGGAAGAAACCGGGTCAATACATATGCTATTGAGATCATTTTTAATGATGCTCGATATTGAAGATAGACATCATGGACCCAGTGATGCAATGCACAACCCATCCCAGCTAACTCAGATATCTCTTAAAAGATATTTGTTTTAATCACACGGAGACAACACGTTATCTATTGATTTATTCACTCCGAATAAATTGGTATTGAAATTGTGGCACTCCTATCCAGCCTCCAATTACTAAAAATCCAAAATGCACGATTGAGTCTAGAGCCATTTGAGATCATCAAATATCTCTTTAGGACACACTTTCATATTTCCTTGCTTCTTCACACAATGTGAAAAGTAAGAAAGATCTTAAGAGTCCTACGCAAAATCTTCATGATCTTGCCTGAACATCCGAGTAATACGAAAGTATTTACAATGAAGATGGAAATCCTTCTTGAGCGAATATCAAAAAACTCATGGTAGGTGACTTGTGTGATTCTTTATGAATCAAACTTGTGATAACTGGAAAGCAACATTGGTTTAATTCTTAAATGAATTTAAACACGTTCCAGGCCTCTACGCAATATCTTAGTGATCTTGCCAGAACATTCAGAGTAATACTATTAAGTATTCACAGTGACGAATGGAAATCCTTCTAGTGTTAACATCAAACAGCACTTGGTAGGTAACTTGCAAGATTCTATATGAATCAAGCTAGTGACAACTGGAAAGCAACGACGGTGCGGTTCTTAATTGAATTTCACTTGTTCCAGGAACATGAATTGACGGCTTCAAATCATGCGGATAAGATTATCCAAATGATTCACTCTTTACGTTTGCAGTCAGCTTTGGACGGTCGAGTAAAGAGAACGGGTTTACCCGCGAAATCTTGTCAAGGAGGTTCTTTATTGAAACTACCTGCCACAAGTACGATATTTAATATCGTCCAACGGTCTTCACCGACCGGAGGTAAAATGCTACCGAATTAGAATGAAATGTTCAAGGCCATTTCATCCGTGTATATTGTTTGTTGCTAACTGTCTTATGCAGCGTAACAAGAAGGTGGCATTGCGGTGTACAATCCAGAAGAAGTCGTCACCACATGCTTATACTACATACAACTAGTACTTCAACAAATTCAAGAAAGCCTGAAGGTCAAGTCTTCCGCTGTATCAAACTCTGAAGCTTTCAAGAATTTAAAAGTATAAGTATGTGGAACATGAAGTCACATAGAGGCAAATATCACAAGTGAAGAATGCACAAGGTCAAGGCAAGGAAACATGCTCAAGACTAAAGTCAAAGATCACATCAAGCATATTCACAAGAACAAGATCGAAGACTCAAGCATAGATGCTAGGTTTAAGATTTTGTAAAAAGATGTGACCTCCCTTAGGGGGAGATTGTTGGAAATACGTTTTTCCCAATAAAGTCTCGGTCACATCTTAGTTAGCATAGATCACGAGATATAGACTATTTAGAACTTTGTCTCTTGGAGCGACCTCCCTTAGGGGGAGATTGTTGGAAATACGTTTTACGTATTTATGAAGGATCGGTCGCTCCAACGATAATTATGTAATAGGCTCGTGATCCACTTAGTTAATGTATAGTCCATATAGCCCACATGTAGGGTGGGCTATATATATCCCCTCATAGCATGTTAGGAGGGGTTGTTCATTTTCACATTTTCATAATCTATCTTTACTTTCTCTCTCTACTTGTCTCCCTTCTCTCCTTTCTCTCTCTACTCCATCATCTCCCTCCATCTTTCTTATGCTTATCAATTAATCAACCATCTTTATACATCCAATCAATCATGTAGAATATGCCAATGATTAAGTAGACCTTCAGTATTTTGTTGCTTTCTAAATGGTGGTGGCGCATTCGGATTGACCATATTACCTTCTGGGCTAGATCGATTTTGTCTATTCATGGGGTGGATAATCATCGTGGGTCTAGGATTGCCAAGGCGTCCTTGTCTGGCACCTGGAAAAATATCGCTAGTATGGCTAAGGCTTTGGTAGGAGTGGGTATTCTTCCCGCGCAGATTGTTCGGTGGAATCAAGAGACTACTGTTTGGAATTCTGACTTTGCAGTCATGGGGGTTTCTCGATGTCTCTTCTAAGATAGAGAATTTATAAATCCTCACACCTTGTCTGTGATGGGTCGTTTCTTTGGCCCAAGGTTGTCCATCTTAAGATTAATTATTTTGTTTGGCGGGCGAAGGCTGATCGTATTCCCACCTTAAAGGCTCTCAACAAGAGAGGGGTAAATGTTGGCAATATATGTTGTGGTGTCTGCCTCTCTGGCGTGGAAGACGCAAACCATGTCTTGGTTTCTTGTTCGTTAGCTAACCGGGTTCTCAAGGATATTCTGGGTTGGTGCAAGGTTCAGATGGGGCTTATGGTTAATGTGAAGGATATCATTAAGTTTATTACCTATTGGGGAAACTGCAATAAGAAGAGAGTTAGGTTTGTCAACATTTCTATGGTATGTTTTGGTGCTTATAGCGTGCTAGGAATGATCGCATCTTCAACGACATCGTTCCTAACCCGGAGAAGATTGTTGGTGATATAAAACTATGGTTTATGTCTAGCATAAGCATAGGACCTCGAATGAGGGAATTGGTTGGCGTGATTAGTGTGATTCACCTCTTGTATGTTTGTAAGTTTTCTTTTTTTCTGTTTTGTCCCCTTTGGCCTGCTAGCTTCTTGCTAGTTTTAGGGTCTTTTCTAATATATATTTGCCGGTTCCAAAGAAAAGGTATAATGACATAAAGGATAGTCTAGCTAGTACTCTAGTATGAGTTAATATTTATTATAAATTGATACTACGTATTAGTTTGAGACCCCTTGTTTGAATTGTGTCTTTTATCTTAAAAATCGGAAGTACATTCAACTTTTTCCTTAAGAAGACTTCGAATGCTGGTAGATTATGTCTGAAACTGATTTGACCTGACGGTTTAACCGGTTGAACCGGGAACCCGGTGAACCGGTAACTTAACCGGGTAAAAAAAACCGGGTTTTAAAACATTGCCTATAACACTAGAAGGCAATGCACTTATAAGGTACTGTTTAAAAGCACATGGAATTGGTGACCTTCGCGCCAACTATTAACGGGTTCTGATAAAGCGAAGACGTCACCATTCTTGACGCCATTATGCTACCATACATTTTTTTGATCTTTTTGATAAAAAAAATTATAAAAATTCTTTACTATTTATCTTCATCTTTATCTTTTAAAGTTAAGTTATTCGGTAATTTTAATTAAAAATGTAACTTTTTATTAATAATAAAACCGTTTCAAATTAAGTCACTTTTTAATTTTAGTCTAAAATACTTTATTGTAACTAACATGATACCCACGAAATATAACCGTAGGTATTTGGTGATGATTTTTTAGGCAAACAAGTGTTATGCTCATTAATTTACGCAAATTAAAGTTATAATTGTAAAAAGTTTAATCAATATAAAATAAACCCATCAAAAATGACAAAACTAAAATTTAATACAAATATATTACGGTGGGTGTGAAATTATAGAGCACATAATTTTAGAAAATATAGTAAAATTATATTAAGAAAAAAATAAATTGATAAAAATATTTTTCAGTATATAGATAAAAATGCTTTTTTATGTTGTTATATAAGTTTGTTACAAATTATAATATATATTAAATTCTGACGTAAATGACGTCGTATATTATTTTGCAAAGTCGCTTTGCTCGGCTGATGATGTCGTTTTGCTCGGTTGATGATGTAGTTTTGGAATCTAATCAAAACACAAATATATACAATTTTTTAGTATTACAAAATCGACTTTTAACTTTTAACTATATAAAGTTTTTTAGTATAACAAAATTTATTTATCAAATATAAAGCTTATATTTATGAATTTTCTTGAGAAAAATATCATTAAAAAGCACGTCTAGCTGCGAATATAAGGAGCCCAATATTGTAAGCTTTTGTCATACGTATAATTTTACAAAAAGTGTTAAAAATTAATAGACATTTAAATTATTCTTTTATCAAAATAAATCTTTGAGGTTATCTGTTCTCTGCAAGGCAAATTATTGACGGTAACAATCCTACATCCTTCGCCGTGAAGCACGAGCTATATGCCTCGTTAAATATATTTCACAAAAATCAAATACTTTATATTCGAACTATATAATATAATATAGATGTAGTAGATATCGTATCGATCTCGTACCGAATTAGTGGTTCAGATTTTTTTCTCGAACATAAACTAGTGGTATCGGTACCGTATCGAACGGGATTCGGGTACCGATACCAAGAAATCGAGGTTTTCTTGTTTTTTTGGGAATTCTACGATTTGGTACCGATCTCGTACCGAATTAATGGTACCAATTTTTTTCCATTTTATTGTATAGTTCTGATGTCGTACCAAACAAGATTTGAATAACAAAAATCGATACGATTCTAATTCGTATCTAAAATTCGAGTAGAGATGCTCATCCTTAAAAATATAGATAAACAGTTACCCAATTTTCAATTTTGGCCCCCACATTTTGTTGATTCCAAGGCTTATACCAACAAAATTATAAAAAAAACGGCACGTGATCTTATAAAGAGGAAAAAAAAACCAAACAACCCCTCAAATATCATTTCTAACAAATTAAGCGCCGATATGATTCCTTTTCTCCATCTTCATTCAGTTTGGTTTCCAGAATCATATCACATTCATAATAGTATCTTTCTTTAATTTTTACTTTTTTTATTATCTATGAGGAGGATGTACTTTGATGATTATGATTAACAAAAGATTTCTAATAATTGTTCTAATTGTGCTTGTTTAATTAAGATAATAGTGTTTGAACTTTCTTATGCTGTAAAAGCAATTACAATAAAATTAAATGTCTACCGAGTCGATTCTATAAGGATGTTTGTTACAGCTGGTCGTATGAGCTTATGTGATTTTAGCTTACTTTTCACAATCTTGCTTTTATTGGCTTATATTCTGACATATGGGATTATATAAGCTTACTTTATCATAATAAGCTTATATAAGTCTCAAAATAAGTCAGACATTTGAGCTTATGCTCTTAGTTTGAATACTTGTTCTTGTACATTATTTGAAGTTGAGCTAATATATCACCTTTCATCCAAAAAACATAAGTAGGAAAATATGTCGGAAATTTGAGCTTATGAAAAGTAAGTCGAAATCGCACAAGTTCATAAGCCCACGTATAAGCTTAAACAAACATCACGGGGGTGTTTGTTTAAGATTATCTGATTTTGGATTATGAAAGGGTGTGTTTGTTTAAGCTTATCTGATTTTGGATTATGAAAGGGTGTGTTTGTTTAAGCTTATCTGATTTTGGCTTATATTTCATAAGCTCAAAATTTCTGGCTTATCTTGAGATTTATGGGCATATATAAGCTTAATATATAAAGTTATATAAACCGATTTAAAAAACTGAAAAAAATTTAGCTGATATTAGCAGACAAATATGCTTAAACAAAAACTTGCTACTTGGTACTCTGGTTGGTAGTGATCGGCTCCTAGAAATTATGTGTATGACATAGGATCCTACAAACATAACACCAACTGTTTACATACTTCAAATGAGTTTTGACCAATTTAACGCCGAATGTGGACCCAACCAGCTATTTTGGCTAGTTGGCTCAGGACTCGAGTTATATGTAACTCTTCAAGTTATATGTATGACATGTTCATAGAACAGAGTTTAACCGTGTTGACCGAATTTTGACCAAACCTATTTTTTTGACCAATCGGCTTAGGTTGCCTTCGGTCACTGATCTTGTAGTGAGTAATGGCCGATTACTAGGCCTTGTAATCCAAGTTTTACAACACTGCATATAGAGGCACCTTGAAATAAGTTCGTCCTTAATATAAAGTTATAACTTCTTATATTTCCCCAAACAAGAAGAAGCAGTTTGTTATGTCCGAGCAATCTTAACTGCTTATCTGTTTGAATATAAGCAGATAAGATAATAATCAGTCCCAAACACCCTTAAATCTTGTTTGTTTACTTTGTAACTATACATTTGGCGATTTAATGATTGTAGTACTTTCATATCTGTTTTATCCTTGTGTTCTGAAACTAATTCCATGTCTATACACCATCCCATTTGAAGCTTCATCTTTATGTTTCTCAAAACATTATCATATTTCTAGCAGGTACTATTATTTTTTTCATTTTAAAGATTTGATGTTTTTTTGTTGTTTTAGTGAATGTGCATAGTTCTAGTGATTTTGAAATGCATTACGTAATTTGTTAGAAAATGTCAATTAAATCCTCATTAGATAAGCTTTTAGATGAGATTTGTAAATAAATAAGTAAATATGCTTATTTTGCCCGCATAAGCTGTTGCTTTCTTGAATGTGTGTACTTTAAGTTGCGTACGTGCTAGAAATTAAGCGTTTTAAGACTACCTGTAATCCTCGCTTTTACTTTACACTCAGTCACTACACTAACCCCTGTGTTCTTCACTCACGATTTACCTATACCCTCTTTTTTAATTAACACAAAAATGCAAACTCTAACCTGTGGAAACGAAATGGAGTGTGAGAGAGGTGGGTAGTATAACCTTTCTCACGCGTGATTAACTGGCCAAATAAGCAAAATACTCGCCACCCACAGGCGAAGTTTAGCTACACTACTACGCCTATGTACAAAGCCATTTGCTACACCATAAGTTTATCAGTTAACCAACTGAGATTTACCATGACCTTCAAATAAATACTTTCAGGCCATTATTGATGATATTTGTACCAGCCATGTAGAGGGTCTTGGAAAAGCCGACTACATTTCCTTTGACTTTAAGACTGTCCAAATTCAAAAGATAGCTGCCCCTTTATTTCGTAGCACACTAACTTCTGGACTTGACACTCAAAAAGAAAGATTTCATCAGTTGTGCTTATGCCATCTGTACTCATGATCAGCCCATGTTTACTGGCTTAAAGCATCAATAACCACTATCTTTGATGATATATGGTTCATACTACTAGGGCTGAGCAACGGGTTAAACCTGAACCAAACTGACCGAAACTGAAAACTGACTTTGAGGAAAACGTGAACCAACAACCAAACTGAAGTTATACTAGCGAGACTGAAACCGGACCGAAGGTAACCTAGCGAAACCAGTTTAGATAGTTTATGTGTTTTTTTTGGTTTTGACCCGAACCAAACCAAATCGAAAGCAAACCGAACCGAGCAAAACTGAAAACCATAATTATATAAAACAGAAACCGAACCGAACCAGACCGATAACCTTGACCAGTACGATCTTCAGTGTGGTGTTTTGAACAACATCGGTTTCGGTTTAGTCCGATTCTGTTGATCTGATCCGGGTTTCAGACACCCTGTCACACACTATAAAATAGTAAAATATAATATCCCCTTTCATATCACTTACTATAACAATTAACATAACTTTTGTAGGGGTTAGGAATATGTTTTTTGAAAGCACAAACAATTAACATATCTTTTCTAATAGGTATTATTTTAATTCATATTACAGATTTCTTGCTTTTTGTATATCCTTTTTGTTGTTTTAACTTAAAGTCTGCTGTGTAGCAGACTGGCAGTAGATTAAAAATTACTAGGCTTTTAGATTAGATTAAGTCCTCTTTGGTTAGGCAAGATTTGAAAATAAAAAAAGTAAATATGCTTATTTTGCCCCCATAAGCTGTTGTTTTCTTGAATGTGTACTTTAAGTTGGGTATTCCATAGAAATTAAGCATTTAAGGCTACCTGTACTTTAACCTTGGTCAACGCACAAACCCCTGTAATCCGCACTCGTAATCTACCTATACCCTGTTTTTTTTAATTTTACACAAAAATGCAAACTCTAACCGGTTGGATACGAAATGGAGTTTGAGAGAGGAGGGTGGTATAACCATTCTCACACATGATTCATTGGCAAAATAAGTAAAATATTCACCTCCCACGGGTGAAGTGTTCCATTAAATGTTACAAACTGTTGAAGAAAAGTGTTTCAATAAGCACTTTTTGGGTGTATCATGCTGCAAAACATGACACGTGTCGCTCTTTTTCATGTGACACATCACAGAATAGATGATTAAATAAGCTAGTTTCCGTCTAAGGTACAATGCCATCTGCTACACTATAAGTTTATCAGTCAGTTAACCAACTGAGATTTACTAGAACCTTCAGATAGATCCTTGTAATGATCAAAACTTTAAAAACAGGAAAGTCAAGATAGATGAACTCAACTAGGCATTCGAAGTAAGAAAAGGAACACGAAATTAAAGAACAAGGGATTCGTTATTTGAATTATGAAGTGTGTGTGAATTAGAAAAGAGTGAAATTGCAATCAGAAAACTGAATGGAAATGAACTGGTGATAGGTATTTATAAGGAAAGGTTTAAACAGAATTTTGGAGCGAAATTCTGTTTAAAGCAGTTTGACTTTTCATTGGGATGTTTGACTTTCTGCGTGTGCCTCTCACTCAAAGTGCACTTACTCAGTGATTTGGTGGGAGGGGGTTGTACGGTCCGACATTGTTTGGTGGAGTATCTGGTATGAGAGGAATTCTGTGATCATGGCTTCTTTAGGGTGGAAGGGAGGTAGGCGTATCAAAGACATCCTGATAGCCTTTCAACAACTCAGTGATTTGTGGAGGAAAACAGGGTGTTTGGGTAAACACAAAACAGTTGGCCATGGTCCGTGTTCAAGCTCTAAGCATACGTATTAGTCTTCTTTCCACACATCCATTGAAGAGTAGCTTTCTGAGTTCCCCTTAGCACCATTCACAACCTCCCAAGGGTAAAATGAACACATCAGCGACAAAATTTACACCCTGCAGTGTCCACTCGAAACCTCTACACTCAAAACAGACTGCTGATGACGTGGCCGTTACACACATCCATAGGACAAACTGTCTTTAATTAACTTGCAGCCTAACTTTTTTGCAACCTTGAATGTGTGTGTACTGCCAGAATGAATCAATGAGTGCACTGCATGGTTGCCCGAGTCATAGCATGTAAAGTGATCAATGGTGGTTCAATCTCGGTTTCTTCAAAACTGTGGACCAGTGGCGTATCAAGTAATACTTCCAACCTACAATTCTCTGAGTGAGTCACAGATATCAGTACATATTTTTCTAATGAAAACAAGTTACCACTGCACTTGTGTCGAGGCATAAACTTCTCATCACAGTAGAAATACAGATTCTTGGCCTCTTATCTGCTAATTCCTTTTGACTGAGTAACTTTCTAGGTTGTACTAAGTAGCTTTGGTTCTAGTGCTTCGTGCAGGTAAAGCCAGAGTAGTTGTGGTTGTTTTGGGAGGATACGTCACACTCTTGTTAGCATGAGTGTTTGTAGTGCCATAAAATGGTTTAGGTGTGGGTAACAAAGTTGTTTGTCTACTCCTAGTTACTTGCAAGGTAGGTTCCTGCATCTTTCAAGCCCCCTATAAACAAGCTAACTGCATAAGCTTCAGCTAAGTCTACCTTATTCAACTAGGCCTCAAACCACTCTTGATACAATAACACAGTAGTGACATGTTTTAGGTGCTTAAGCTCTACCATATGGTCCTCTAACACAGAATCAAAACGCTTTTTCACTTCACTTTCATACACAGTCCAAGAAACATTCTCGCCAAACTTCTTAATGAATTGATGATGCCAGTTAAGCGCCTTCAAACATATGCATAGAAACAAGTTGTACCTTCTGATTTTAGCTAGAGTCAAGTAAAAAGAACTTATTTACCCTATACCACCAGCTTTGCACGTCTTCCCCATAGAACATAAATAGTTAACACCAAATGTTGACCAAACCAGCTATTTTGGCTAGTTCGGCTCAAGACTCGAGTTGCCTCGATCACTGACCTTCTAGCGAGTAACTACTTAGCCTTGTAATGGAAGTTTTACAACACTGCAAATAAGAGAAGTGGAGTATTAATTTGGTTAAAAAATAAACCCACGAAAAGGAGGAATGGAGGATAAAAATTGGTTAAAATTTTAATTAAGATGGTAAAAAGGTGATTTAGATTCATTCCGAACAAGCTTGGCTTGAAAACTCGATGGGCAGTAATCGAGCCGGTAGTAATCGGTCTAGGCGGAAAGTTATTGGATTGAAATTTTTATATATAAATCTTCAAGTTATATGTATGACATGTTCATACGGCAGAGTTTAACCGTGTTGACCGAATTTTGACCAAACCTATTTTTTTGGCCAGTTAGGCTCTCGGTCACTGATCTTGCAACGAGTAATTGTTGATTACTGGTCCTTGTAATCAATGTTTTACAACACTGCATATCGGCACCTTGAAATAAGTGAGTCCTTATTATAAAGTTATAACTTCTTCTATTTCCCCAAAGAAGCAGAAGCAGTTTGTTATGTCCGAGCATTCTTAACTGCTTATTTGTTTGAATATAAGCAGATAAGATATTAATGAGTCCCAGACACCCTCAAATCTTGTTTGTTTACTTTGTAACTGTACATTTGGCGATTTAATGATTGTAGTACTTTCATATCTGATTTATCCTTGTGTTCTGAAACTAGTTCCATGTCTATACATGTTTTATCATCGCCAACCATTATGGTCAAAATCATATATCCCGAGGAGTCTTATAGTTTTTTTAACTTCCACTATTAAACGATGTATTTGTGGGATAGAAGGATAGGTTTTGATAGTAGATAATTTTGCAGGCAACAAGAACATTGTGGGATGGATATGATTAGCAACTTTCCTCCAAACATAATAGAAATTGTCTTATGTTTTCTATCGATTCAAGAGGCTGCAAGGACAAGTATCTTATCGAGGGAATGGAGGTATCGTTGGAACAAAATTCCTAAACTCCTGTTTGAGGAGGTTAATTTTCAAGTATCATATGATGTGGATGAGTCGTCTGTTGTGAATCAAACTGTTAACGAATCAAGTAATAGACAAATACAAGTCATGTTTAGGAGAAAGATATTTTTTTCTGCTATATCCCAAGTGGTGTTAATGCACGATGGTCCAATACATGAGTTCACCCTCGACATGCTCTTGGATGACGACGACATTAAAAATCACACATGTGTTGAGATTGATCGTATAATATTTCATTTGTCGAGGAAATATACTGTGAAGAAATTAATAGTTAACTTAGATAATGGGATATATAAGCTACCCTACTCACTCTTCTCTTTTTCTCACTTAAGCGATCTGTGTCTTGTTGGCTGTTGTTTTAGCCATAAACTACATTCAATGGATTTCGTAGACTTAGAAGCTTATCCCTGGATGGCGTATAAATCTCTACAGAGACACTTCTACATCTTCTATCAAGTTGTCCGTTGCTCAAGAACGTGACTCTGGTAATTTCTTTCTAAGATCGAATATCGATTCTTGTAAGCTTTCATATCTTATGTGACTATTGTAAGTTTGCTGTAGGAACTTGAGGGTTTATATCTTTTTAATGATGAGGGTACTACAATCATTGACCTATTCGAGTCTTTATGAATGATTGAAAGCCTCTCTATCCCGTTTAGCGTCCTTGAGGTAATTATTCAACATGTTATATAATTGATTTTTATTAAGAGTAAGTTGATAAGTGAGAATAGTTGAAGGGTAAGTTGGTAACTTTTTCCTTTATTATTTCTTTTGTTTTCTTTGTTTTCTTTTTATGTGCAGGTATTGAGAGTTGAGGGGCTAATTGTGACAAGTGTGGAAACTTATAAGCTGCGATTAGCCACAAGTCTTTATATACTTGTTTTATCACTTTGTTAGGTAGAAGTTGTGTGTGTAAAGTCTCTCTTGTTTGTTCCGCCATTGATATTCAGAGTTTTTGGTTCTTGATCTTGTATGTGAATCTTGATCTTGGTTTGTAAGATCTTTGATTCACTTATTGCTTTCTTTCTACTTTGTACGTATGATCAAAAAGCCAAGTATCACATTTGAAGTGATAGCTTTACGCAGTTTAATAAAATAAAGGGGAGGTTGGTTGAATCATACTTGATTCTTGTTATTGTTTTATAAAATCGTATATGGTATCAGAGACATTGGTTCTTGATATCTGTTTTAAAACTGGTTTTTTTCTAAAGATATTGATTAATCTTGTGATTAATCGTGCTTTGATTGTGTTTAATCACAAGATTTGATCGATTAAATTTTTTAGGGTTTCAAAAATTTGAGGGTTTTCTGATTCTTGGTGTTCTGTGGTGATTAATTAGGTTCTTGTGCAATTAATTAGGTTTAATTACATATCTGGTAAGTTTTATCAAAAAACCCTAAATTTCAGAAATTAGGGTTTCTTTGATTGGAGGTAATTGAGGTTATTTTCTGTTAGTTTTTTGTTATTTTAACCTGTTTTCAGGTGAGTTTTCCGCTGTGCTGGTTTAATATATGAGATCCGCTTAATCTCATTAATCTTGTTCTCTGATTGGTGGCTTGTTGCCGCGCGTGCATTGTAATACCACTTATTCTCTAATTAGTTTGTTAGTGGGTGATTAGGTGTCGAAGGGAACTAGGTAGTCTTGGTGGATTGATTGTTGAGAGGTTTGTTTGCTTTCTTGGTAGTTCTTTGTAGAGGAGCTACAAGGGGTTTTTTGTTGTTTGTTTGTTTTCTTTGTCTTGCATCATGTCTGAGGACAAGAAAAGTGATAAAGATGTCAGTGATACTGATGATGAGAATACTAATGTCATTCACCCTGATGACCCTCTTTACTTGCACCCATCTGATACTAATGGTCACCCAATTGTGACAACTAAATTGTCTGGTCCTGAAAATTATAAAGTTTGGGCTGCTGCCTTTAAACTTGCATTGCATACTAAAAATAAGTTGGGTTTTATTGATGGTACATGTGTTAAATATAAAGAAGATGAGTTTTTACAAGAACAATGGGATAGATGTAATGCTGTTGTATTGTCATGGATTCTTGGTTGTATTTCTTCTGAGTTATATCAAGGGCAAATCTTTTCTAAAAATGCTAGAGATGTTTGGGATGAGTTTAAGGAAACATATGATAAAATTGATGGGTCTGTGATATATAATTTGCATTTTAAAATATGCTCTCTTACTCAATCTGGGTCTTCTCTATCTGAGTACTATCACAATTACAATAGTTTATGGAGGCAATTTGACTCTCTGGTTAATCTGCCTAATTGTACTTGTGAGGGTGCTCATCACGATCAAATCTTGTGATTAAACACAATCAAAGCACGATTAATCACGACATTAATCAATATCTTTAGAAAAAAACCAGTTTTAAAACAGATATCAAGAACCAAAGTCTCTGATACCATATACGATTTTATAAAACAATAACAAGAATCAAGTATGATTCAACCAACCTCCCCTTTATTTTATTAAACTGTGTAAAGCTATCACTTCAAATGTGATACTTTGCTTTTTGATCATACGTAAAAAATAGAAAGAAAGCAACAAGTGAATCAAAGATCTTACAAACCAAGATCAAGATTCACATACAAGATCAAGAACCGAAAACTCTGAATATCAATGGCGGAACAAACACGAGAGACTTTACACACACAACTTCTACCTAACAAAGTGATAAATCAAGTATATAAAGACTTGTGGCTAATCACAGCTTATAAGTTTCCACACTTGTCACAATTAGCCCCTCAACTCTCAATACCTGCACATAAAAAGAAAACAAAGAAAACAAAAGAAATAATAAAGGAAAAAGTTACCAACTTACCCTTCAACTATTCTCACTTATCAACTTACTCTTAATACCCCCTCTTAAGTTTATTTGTGATATAGGTTAACAAGATTAAGCTTATCACTCAGAAACTTGTGATCTTTGTTTGATAAGCCCTTTGTAAACATATCAGCCACATTGTCTACAGATTTGATCTTCAAAGTCTTAATCAAACCTGCTGACACATTTTCCCTTAAGAAATATAAGTCAATTTCAAAATGTTTTATCCTTTCATGAAACACAGGATTAGCAGCAATCTAAATTGCTGAACTGCTATCACAATTGATAGGAATTGGTAAGCAAATATCAACTTTAAGATCCTTCATGATCTTAATTATCCACATTATCTCACAAGCAACACTGTTCATAGCTTTATATTCAGCTTCAGCTGAAGATTTAGCTAACACAGACTGCTTTTTACTTTTCCAGGAAACAAGATTATTTCCAAGATAAACTGTATACCCAGTAACAGACTTTCTAGTAATCTTACATTTAGCCCAGTCAGAATCAACAAATGTAGTAAGACTTAAATCATTGGTTTTCATGAAAGAAATACCATTGCCAGGAGAACCCTTAAGGTATCTAAGAACATGAAAAGCAAGCTTCAAGTGTGACTTATAAGGATCATGCATAAATTGACTAAGACTGTGAACAGCATAGGCAATATCAGGCCTAGTTAATGTAAGATAGATTAATTTTCCCACAATATTCTGATAACAAGTTTTGTTATCAATAGGAACATCTTGTTCTATAGCACTTTGTTCTTTTTTCCTTTTAGAAGAATCAGGAATAGGTGTTTTGGCTGGCTTACATGCCAACATACCATACTCTGCTAGTAATTCAAGACAATACTTTCTTTGATTAAGCACCAGACCATTGTTAGCATCAAGTACTTCAATACCTAAGAAGTACTTAAGCTTTCCAAGATCTTTAATTTTAAATGAACTCAAGTATTTCTTAAAATCATTAATAACAGATTCATTGTTACCAGTTATGATAATATCATCAACATAAACCAATAATGCAACAAATGAGTCATTCTCATTTTTGTGAAAAAGGAAACATCACTTTTACTTTGTATGAACCCATTTTCAACAAGCACACTTCTTAATCTTTCATTCCATTTTTTTGGTGCTTGTTTAAGACCATACAAAGATTTAGTGAGTCTACAAACTTTATTATCATTAGACCCATATCCCTCAGGAAGAGTCATATAGATCTCTTCATCTAACTCACCATATAAGAATGCATTATTAACATCAAGTTGATACACAGGCCAAGCATAGTGAACAGCAACAGAAATAAGGTATCTAACAGTAACTATTTTCACTACTGGTGAAAAAGTTTCCTCATAATCTATGCCCTCTTTCTGACTAAAACCTTTAGCCACAACTCTAGCTTTAAACCTTTCTACCTCACCACTAGATTTGTACTTAACTTTCCACAACCACTTACAAGCAACTGCTTTTCTACCTGGTGGTAAATCTACAATTACCCAAGTGTTGTTTCTGTTAAGAGCATCCATCTCTTCATTCATAGCTTCAATCTATTTTACATTTTTAATAGCTTCAGAATAAGACTTGGGCTCATGAATTTTGTTCAAATTATTAGCAAAAACAAAATTATGCATAGACAAATTAGCATAACTAATCACACTATTTATGTCATATTTAACTCTTTTATCCATCACATAATTGTCAAATTTAGCAGGAGTTTTAACAGGCCTACTTGATCTCCTTAACTCTAGTCTTTCTGGACTATTAACATTTTTAGATTCAAACATTTGTTTAAATTCTACAAAGTCATCACCCTCAGACTCATAATCATCATCATTATTGATTATGTCATCTCCCTCATGACTTCCTATACTGCCACCTAGACCATTCTGGCTGCTGTCAGTTTTGTCTATTCTAGACTCTTTGACTACCCCCCTAGAATGCCTGGCAACACCAGGAGAAGTGTCACTAGACACATCTACTAAGTCATGAGTCACACTATTATCCATATCACTTTTATTGTCTCTCTCATCATCATAGGGTTCACTTGACTTTGATTCTACTAGGTCAAAAAAGTTTTGACTGTTAACTCCATTTTCCTCAAAAACAAACTCTTTTACTAACACATCATTTTTAAAAGGATAAACAGTCTCATAGAACTTCACATCTCTAGAAAAGAAAAAACTCTTTGTTTTAAGATTATAAAGTTTATAACCCTTTTTAGTATTAGAATACCCCATAAAAACACATTTATCAGACCTAGCAGAAAATTTATTTGAATTATTTAAAACAATTGCAAAACACAAACACCCAAAACTTTAAAGCAAAGAGAGACTAGGTGAAACATTGTAAATCATTTCATAGGAACTTTTTCCAGAAAGCACAGAGGTAGGAAGCCTGTTAATAAGGTACACAGATGTTAAAATACATTCAGACCACATGTTTAAAGGAATGCCCCCCTGAAACATGAGGGCTCTATCAACATTAAGAAGATGTCTATGTTTTCTTTCAACAACACCATTTTGCTGTGGTGTATATACACAAGAGGTCTGGTGTATTATACCTTTAGATGTAAAATTTTTTTCAAACATATGATTTATAAACTCAGTTCCATTATCACTTCTAAATACTTTAACTGAAATGTCAAACTGATTTTTAATAAGATTATAAAATTCAACCACTTTTTCAAAAACCTCATCCTTTCCCTTAAGCAAATACAACCAGACAGCTCTAGTGTAATCATCAACAATAGTAAGAAAAAATCTAAATCCTTCCCTACTCTTAATCCTATAAGGATCCCATACATCCAAATGAATAATATCACCCAAATGCTTAGTCTTATGATCACTAAGAGGGAAAGGTTCTCTGGTTTGCTTAGCCTTGTGACACACATCACAAGGTTGAGTATCACCCACATCATCAATCTGAAGTGTATCTTTCAACACACTCAGAACTTGATCAGATGGGTGACCAAGCCTGTTGTGCCAAATACACTTAGAAAGCAAACAACAAGTAATCTTACTATTAAAAATTTTCCTACCTGAATCAAACAAATATAATCTATTATTCTCACTACCAGTCCCCAGGAGGGAATTTTGAAGAGAATCATGAATAAAACACTAATGTCTTGATTTTGTTAGGTTCAATTTAATTCGGAATCTTAACGAATTGATTTCCGGTTCAAAGTACGACTCAAATATTTTTGGTGAAAAAGAATATTTTTGGTTGTTTTAAAATAAATGTGCAAAGACGTAAAAGAAAAAGGCAAGTAAAATGAATCTAACTCTCATTTAAAATAAATGGCGAGAATTTAAAAGCGTGACGAAAATTAAAAGGCACTAAAAGTAAATAACGCAAACTTAAAACTATCTAAGGCAAACTTAAAACGCAACTAAAACTTAAACTAAGGCAAGGCTAAAATAAATCTAAGGCAATTAAACTTAAAGTGCAACTAAGTAAAAAGGCGGGAAAAGTAAAGCTTGAAAATTAAAAAACTGAAAGTTAAAAACTGAAACTAAAAAGAACCTGAAAACAGCTCATTCGAAATACTCCTTCGTTCGGAATAATCACTCATCCGGAATGTCACCTTCGTTGGGAATGATTCTTCTTTACTCAGAATATTTACCAAACCCTTGATCCGGAACAAATTCTCTATTCGGAATATGTCACTTATCCGGAATAAATCCTTCGTTCGGAACTTTTACTGATTCGGAACTTCAATTGATTCGGAACTTCCTAAACAAAACCCTTGATTCGGAACCCTTGATTCGGAACTCTTGATTCAGAATGTATATTATTCCGAATAAAGGACCCTTGATCCGGAATATCTCTTGGTTCGGAACTTCTACTGGTTCGGAATAGGTTCCGAATGAACAAGCCTTGATTCGGAACTTTGAATGTTCCGAATAAAGGTGTTGATCCGGAAGAAGTTGTCTTGATCCGGAACTTTACTGATTCGGAACTTCCTAAACAAAAGCCTTGATTCGGAACTTTTAGCTTGATCCGGAATAACCAAAAAACAAACCTTGATTCAGAACTAACTCTTGATTCGGAATGTTCCTGGAAACAGTAACAAGCAGCGAAGAACAAGGCGAAACAAAATATATACGAATCTAAACAAAACTAAACAAAATCAACCACAAGATTAAATCAAACTAATCAATAAATATCTATTAATCATAACAATCAAACCAAAACAATAAAACTAACAATAATAATAATCAAAACAATCAAAACCCACTTAATCAATTTAATAAAAACACAAAAACAAAAACATGAACAATAAAGCATAAAGATTAAAATCAAACAAGAAAGGTAGATAGGAGATCAAACAATAAAAATAAAGATTGACAAGAATTAAAAGAAAACTTACTTGAAATTAGAAGTATTTAAGGTGCAAGACAATTAATTAAATGACATGTAATTAAATGTGCAAAAATTAAAGTGGAAGAGCATAGTTTGTCAAACTAGCCAACAAAATGAAAATGAATACACTAATGACTATTTATAGGGGAGATTAGGGAGGTGCTTAGGAAGCTTCCTCCCTTCTTTCTTCTTTCCTTAATTGCACTTAAGTCCTTGTCTTCTTTAATCTTCTTAAATCTTGGACTTTAATGACTTTGTCTTGGGATTTCTTTTAAACTCGTCTTGTAATTCTTTAATAAATTAGACTTGAGTTCTTCGGCTTTTAGTAAACTTCCGTCTTTTGACTTTTTCTTCGATAAATCTTCAGAATTGGTCTTGGACTTCCGTTCTTTTTGCACTCTTGACTCATAACTTCGTCTTTCGTCTTTTTCTTCGATAAAAGCCCGTGAATGCCCGTGTTTTCTCCACTTTTCACCTTTTCGTCCTAAATCACAACAAAAACACAAACCACGCATAATTCCGACATAAATGACATAAAATACACGTTTTGGCTCGGTTATTATTGTAATTAAGTGGTAAAAATGATGGGTGTTTACACACCTATCAATTCCCCTTACACTTGACCATTGCAATGTCCTCATGCAATGCATTAGTTACCAAGCATGTTTACATTTTTCATCATAATCAATCCACGTTGGCCTTTATTAAAGAGATAGAAAATAACAAAAAAAATAAATCAAAAGCATACCTTAGGGTTTTGAAAATGTCATGAATAATCATCATCCTCAAGTTTTCACTTTCTCCAAACCAAGCTTAAAAACGAGATCATTGTTATTTTAAGTTAGCAAACTAACACGAACTCATGTGGGCCAATTATTCACTTAGACTCCCTTATTCCTAGGTGTATTTCTTATATTTAATTATTGTCTTGAATGATCACGAGGATGCATTTTTGACTTATTTCGATAGTTATTTAGGCCGAAAATAAAGTGAACGATTTAATCAATAGTTAGCTAAAGGACAAAATCTTTTAAAACTACTTCTCGGGACCTCATAAAGTTCATATCTTGGCATAACTCGCTTCGCGATTTGAGACCTTCCTCGGACCGATATTTGGCAGCGACTTCATACTTCAAATCTTGAGAGACGTTCATGAAATAGTGGCCTTCTCTTCATAATAGGAATTTCTTCACTTGAAGTTTTGAGAGATTCTTCATATTTGGACCACGACTTCTTCATTTTTCTCCAATCTTTATTTTGGACTTTGATATACAACGATCCGCCTCCTTTTTGGACTTGGATCTATTTATCCTCATACCTTGTTAGGGCCTTTTTGGATAGACTTCTCCATGACTTTTGGGGAGTACTTGCTTTTCGTCGTGTGTCTCGATCCTTCATATTGATCTTTGATAAATGATTCTTCACATCACTTTGGATCTTTAGCAACAAAATATAGCCCTCATGCCTTGTTAGGGACTTTTTGGACTCGCCAATCTTCGCATCCCGCTTCAATAAGTTATGCCTTGGCTATGAACTCTAATCCATACCGAGCAACTTTTAAACGATCTTGGGCTAGAAGCTAAGTAACTTTTCAAATCGTACAACCTTATTTATTGCAGATAAATTTATTAGCAGGCGATGGGAGAATAGGCTTATAATTAACTCACATAAATTCACGAAAGAATACCAAACTTATAATTGACTCTATCATCTCTCGTTCTCCACAATTTAAAATCTCAAGGAATTAGACTCGTGGATGCTTAGCCTATTAAATCAAAGTTTTGTGTTTTCAAGTCGCCTATAGGATCTTGCAAACTCTTAGACTATTTCAAGTTTAGAAATCGCATTTTAAAGTTCCCTTGATAAACGACTCTCTAGGATCAATTATAAGAACTTGAGAAAAGTTCTTGTTCTTAACCCGTGAGAGTTAAGACTTTCGCGTTTTATAGCTCCCTATATAAAAGCCTAGCAAAACTTGACTTAAACACGTTAAGGATACTAGCTAGAGTAAACTTAGATAAGTAAACTCGGGTTGAGTCAAAAGATTCACAACGTTTGAAAAATAAAACCACTTTATTAAAAATTTATTCTAATAAGGAAAGAAAATAACTATACAAAGGTAAAAACTAATAGGCCAAAATATATCAAAAAATTTGAAAAATGTCGAAAAATTGATTTTCCGGTTAAAATGAGGCCAAATACAAGGAAAAGACCACTTAACTTCGATAGAAGTCCCCCTACACTTAATATAAACATTGTCCTCATTGTTTAAGCATGTGGGAGTAAACTCCCCTACACTTAGGACATTGTGCAGGTTGTTTAAATCTCGCTAAGGAAGAGACAACTAAAGAGATTCCTATTTTAATATTGAGAAAATATAAAATAGTGAATCAAAAAGCGTTTAGGATAGAACCGGGAAGACGGGAAACACAGAATCACGGGTCGTCAAAAATCATCAAGAGTGGATCATTGAGCGCTCGAATCCCTGATTAGTAGAAGAGAGGAACTAGCAAACACCAACGGGTCTCCCCTACACTTAGGATAAAGAAAGCTAAAAGATAGATACATGGGTTGCCTCCCAAGAAGCGCTTGATTTTTGTTCACCGAGTCGTGAGCCTGACTCAACCTTGATTAACAAAGGAAGAAGCATGAAACATATCCACCGGGATCAAAGACATAGTTTTCGTCCATCAAATAGCACAAGCTTAAGGCGAACAAGGCAAGCAAAAGAAGAGTAGGCAAGGTTCCCTTAAGCAAAGATGGAGCACGGTGGTAGCAAGGGTGAGGTGGTGCAAGCATATCCTCAAAAGTTCCAAAAATCTTTCCTTTTATTTCATCACCCGGATACTGAGATGGCTGAAGAATATCGATACCGGGGTCGAACACCTTTTCTTTTAGGGGAAAATAGCACTCAGGCTCAGCAGAATTTGAAGAAGATCCGTGAAGAAGATGCACAACCTCGTCCTCAGAAGGTGGACAAAGAGGTGTCAAATCATACGTGCTGCGGATGTTGGTGTCTTCCGGTTGTGGCTCCTTTGAAAGAATTTTCTTCAAATCCAAAGTAGGATCAAGACCATAATCATCAAAGTCTAAAGGATGGGCATCACTCTCATGAGGGAAGTAAGTATTGAGAAAAGTTGAAAAGTCTTCCTCAAATGAGTAATCATCCAAAGTAGGATCAAGTGATGGCGGAGGATGTTCATCATGTGAAGAATCACTCGAAAGAGTATCGGCCTCATCAAAATCATCGTAAGTGGGCATATCAGGATACTCGGAAGTAAAGTCATCATAATCATCTGAATCTGAGCTAGAATCATCATCATAAGCATCAAAGATCGGTGGAGAATCATATATGGGCGAAGGTTCCAAATTGGAGAGAGAATCATCCACATCATCTTGAAAAAGTGGATTATCAATGCAAGACTCGAATAGAGGATTGTTGTAGATGACAAAATCATCGAACACGTTAATCATATTCGCTGATTCTCTTCCATAGGATTTGCTTGTAAGCTTTCCCATTTCAAAAACTTGTGCATCATCCCCGACTCTTAAGATGAGCTCACCTTCGGCAACATCAACTAGAGCTCGTCCGGTTCTTAAGAATGGCCGACCAAGTATTAAAGGAATACGAGGGTCCATTTCATAATCAACAACAACAAAGTCGACCGGAAAAGTGAAGGTGCCAACTTTAATGAACACATCTTCGGCAATACCAACGGGGTAAGCGAGAGTGCGATTTGCAAGCTCAAGAGTCATCTTTGTTGGAGTAAGGTCGGGTAATGATAGTGTTTTCCAAACACTTAAAGGCATCAGATTAATACTGGCCCCGAGATCAGCTAGGGCAGTAAATTCTTCGGTTTTGTTAAAAATGCAAGGCAACACAAAACGACCGGGATCTCCAAGTTTTTCCGGAAGTTCTTTAAGAATAACTACAGAACAGTTTTCATTTAAGCGTGTGTTGGCGAGCTCAATCAGCTTCTCCTTCTTGTTAAGCAATTCCTTGAATGCTTTGACAAATTTCGGCATGTGGACAAGTGCTTCGACAAGGCTAATGTTGAAGTTCATTTGAGAGATCATCTTCACATAGCTCGACACTTGAGAGTCATCCTTGGTTAGCATTTTGGTCTTGCCTAAGCGAGATGGATAAGGAATATTGGGTTTGGGTGGTGAAGGTGTAGGTGTAGCAGGTAAAGGTTGAGATGTTGAAGGGTTCTTCTTGGGTACATCGTCATGACGAGGCGAAGACGGTAATGGTGTACTAATACTAGGTGTAGGAGGAGTAGGGATAAATGGTGGTGGAGGAGGTGTAGATGATGGGGGTGGGATAGGTGGTCCTACTATGGTAACTCCACTACGGGTAGTAATAGCACTCACATTCGCTCGCGGATTGGTGACGGTGTTTGAAGGTAGAGAACTCGAAGTAGAAGGTTGAGTAGTGGGCAAGAAACTAGCCAGCATATTTTTCAAATCATTCGTTTGATTGCTGAAGGAGGATTGGATATTATCTCGAAGCTCGGATCTAATGTCATTCCCTTGCTTGGTGATATCCCCTTTCAAATTGATAATTTGGCTCTGTAGATTCTTGATTTGCTCACCTTGGGTTCTCATTAAGGCTTCAACATCTTGATTCATGGGTGGGGCTTGTTGAGCGGGTGGGTGATAAGGATTAGAAGCTCGAGGTGGGATTTGGTTGCTTCTATTGTAGTTGTTGTTGTGGTTTTGGTTCTGAGGAGAAAAACCGGGTGAAAGGTAGTTGTTGGACCGGTAACTCAGCAAATTTCTATCCCCTTGAGGTCGGGCTTGGTAATTTTCCGGTGAATAATTACCATAAGCCGCATACACGTTTTCCGGATTTCCTTGAGTAGAAGGACAATCAGTGTATGGGTGAGGACCGCCACATGCCTCACAAGAAGGTGCTACCGCTTTAACTTGTTGTTGTTGGTTTGTAGCGAGAAGCAAGATATTTTTGTTCATTTCAGTCATCATGCGGGTGAATTCGGTCATATCGGGGTTTGCTGAAGTAGAAGAAAATTGACTCTCGGGTTGTTCCTTGAAGAAGCGGAGGAATCCCAGTTTTTATGATGAGTAGTCATGTTTTCAATAAGCTCTCTAAACTCCTCGGGTCTCCTTTTCATAAATGTGCCAACGGCGGCTACAATAATCGTATCACGATCACGAAAAGTCAAACCGTTGTAGAAAGTATCAATTAAGGTCACAGGGAGCATGTTGTGGTTTGGACAACGATCAATCAAAACATTATATCTTTCCCAAGCATCAAAGAGAAATTCATCGGGTTCTTGCATGAAACCGCTGATTTGATTGCGAAGGCTCGTGACCATGGATGGTGGAAAGTAGCGCGACAAAAAGTGTTGAGTCATGTCATCCCAAGTATGAATTGAATTCTTCGGGAGACGATCAAACCATTTCTCGGCGTGGTGAGATAAAGTATGTGGGAAGAGTTGAAGGCGAAGAACATCCATTGTAGCACCGAGCAACTTCATGATTTGGGTGATTGTAATGAACTTGTCGAGGTGTTTGTTGGCATCATCATCGGGCATTCCTCGAAAAGGATTTGTTTGCACTTGCTGAATCATGTGGTGCTTCAACGAAAATTCCGGAGCCGTGATTTGCATCGGCGCAATCTGTCCTCCTCGTCCAAACATGGTAGGTTGACAAAGCTCCTCCATTGTCCGAAGATCGGGCTGTGGAAGAACATTGTTGTTGTTATTATTGAGGTGCGGTGGATTGTTGTTGTTCACACCTGCCATAACTAAATCTTCTCGAGTCTCGGGCTCTTGATAATTAGAAGATCTATTACGCATACACCTACAAAGGCAAAAGAAAACAATACCAAACACAAAGACAATATATATACACAATAAAAATAAAATCTTTTTGGATTTTTGAAAATTTTAAGCAAGAAAATAATGCTCACGAATGAACGGATCCCAAAAAGCAATGCGTCTCTCACAGAAAACCGTTAATCTTTACGAAAAGAGCCGGCAGCGGCGCCATTTGATAACTGGATTTTGGCCAGGTAAAAAGATTCGTTGATGTATGTCCAATCGAATTGATCCTGGTTAACTATGTGACTCAGCTGTTCTTTGGTTGAAACAAATAGTTGTGTCGTTGTAGTATTAAAATGTGCAAATACCTAAAAGTAAAGGGCAGGTAAATAAATCTAAGTCTAGTTTAAAATAAATGGCGAGAATTTAAAAGCGTGACGAAAATTAAAAGGCACTAAAAGTAAATAACGCAAACTTAAAACTATCTAAGGCAAACTTAAAACGCAACTAAAACTTAAACTAAGGCAAGGCTAAAATAAATCTAAGGCAATTAAACTTAAAGTGCAACTAAGTAAAAAGCCGGGAAAAGTAAAGCTTGAAAATTAAAAACAGAAAGTTAAAAACTGAACTAAAAAGAACCTGAAAACAGCTCATTCGGAGTACTCCTTCGTTCGGAATAATCACTCATCCGGAATGTCACCTTCGTTCGGAATGATTCTTCTTTACTCGGAATATTTACCAAACCCTTGATCCGGAACAAATTCTCTATTCGGAATATGTCACTTATCCGGAATAAATCCTTCGTTCAAACTTTTACTGATTCATAACTTCAATTGATTCGGAACTTCCTAAACAAAACCCTTGATTCGGAACCCTTGATTCGGAACTCTTGATTCAGAATGAATAATATTCCGAATAAAGGACCCTTGATCCGGAATATCTCTTGGTTTGGAACTTCTACTGGTTCGGAATAGGTTCCGAATGAACAAGCCTTGATTCGGAACTTTGAATGTTCTGAATGAAGGTGTTGATCCGGAAGAAGTTGTCTTGATCCGGAACTTTACTGATTCAGAACTTCCTAAACAAAAGCCTTGATTCGAAACTTTTAGCTTGATCCGGAATAACCAAAAAACAAACCTTGATTCGGAACTAAGTCTTGATTCGGAATGTTCCTGGAAACAGTAACAAACAGCGAAGAACAAGGAGAAACAAAATATATACGAATCTAAACAAAACTAAACAAAATCAACCACAAGATTAAATCAAACTAATCAATAAACATCTATTAATCATAAACAATCAAACCAAAACAATAAAACTAACAATAATAATCAAAACAATCAAAACCCACTTAATCAATTTAATAAAAACACAAAAACATAAACATGAACAATAAAGCATAAAGATTAAAATCAAACAAGAAAGGTAGATAGGAGATCAAACAATAAAAATAAAGATTGACAAGAATTAAAAGAAAACTTACTTGAAATTAAAAGTATTTAAGGTGCAAGACAATTAATTAAATGACATGTAATTAAATGTGCAAAAATTAAAGTGGAAGAGCATAGTTTGTCAAACTAGCCAACAAAATGAAAATGAATACACTAATGACTATTTATAGGGGAGATTAGGGAGGTGCTTAGGAAGCTTCCTCCCTTCTTTCTTCTTTCCTTAATTGCACTTAAGTCCTTGTCTTCTTTAATCTTCTTAAATCTTGGAATTTAATGACTTTGTCTCGGGATTTCTTTTAAACTCGTATTGTAATTCTTCAATAAATTAGACTTGAGTTCTTCGGCTTTTAGTAAACTTCCGTCTTTTGACTTTTTCTTCGATAAATCTTCAGAATTGGTCTTGGACTTCCGTTCTTTTTGCACTCTTGACTTCTTGACTTCGTCTTTCGTCTTTTTCTTCGATAAAAGCCCGTGAATGCCCGTGTTTTCTCCACTTTTCACCTTTTCGTCCTAAATCACAACAAAAACACAAACCACGCATAATTCCGACATAAATGACATAAAATACACGTTTTGGCTCGGTTATTATTGTAATTAAGTGGTAAAAAGGATGGGTGTTTACACACCTATCAAACACTTAGATTCAGTGAAAGAAACAACAAACTTGTTATCCTTAGCAAGTTTATGAACAGATATAAGACTGACTTTGTATCCAGGTACCACTAACACATTTTTCAAACTAATTTTATCTGCAAGTTTATAATTTCCAACAAATTTTACCAATTCAATAGTCCCATTAGGGTGTGATACAGTTATATTCAAATGAGAAACATTTATGACATCAGTTAAATGATCTTTTGAAAAAGTCATGTGTTGAGAGGCACCAAAATAAAAAATCCAGGCAACATAAGTACTATAAGTACTAATGTTAGAGTTGTAGTTAAGAAACTTGCATGTAACAAAACTAATCACATGATTAGAAAAAGATAAAGTACCAGCAGCACCAGACTGCAACTCACTATTGTCAGGCTTAGAACCAATCAAAGCCACCAATCTGTTAATCAGATCTTGAGTAAAAGGATAGAGTTTCCTGTACTTAGATCATTCTTAACAGAAGCAGAACTAGAATTAACACCACCAGAAGACGTATTAGAATTAACACCACCAGGAGTTCTTTTCTTGAATCCTGGTGGATATCCATTAAGCTCAAAACACCTATCAATGGTATGACCAGTCATATTACAATGCTTACAAACCAAGTTGTTATTCCTAGTAGCTCCTCTTGTAAAACCCGCATGCTTTTACCATGCATAGTACCCTTAGGATCGTACGTACTAGTTAAAAACTTTCCTAATATAGCATGATTACGATTACGTGTTAGGAGTTTATGTATTACGTACGTGTTAGAACACGATAAGTATTTTATTTGCACAATCACGTAATAATTATTTAGCAATAATTAATCACGAGCATACGATCACGCAATCACGAGCGTAATTAAAACACGAGCTATTATTAATTACGTATATATATTTAATACGAGCGTAATTAAATATATAAGAGTATGGTATTTACGTAACGAGAACATTTAAAACACGAACTTAATTAAACATAAACGTGTACTAAATAACAAGACACGAAACGAGGTACGGGAACCCCACGAGGGAGTCCCTACCCGCGGCCAAAACAAGGTAATGGGCCAAGCCCATTACCAATTTTACTAAGAGAGGGATAAATAGAGTTTTACTACTCAAAATTACTTTTACAGAAGATTTCAAGAAAACCTAAAATCTCCTTTTTCTCCTCCTTTGTGTGCCGCCACCTTCAAATCACCAACAAGGTGATTCATTGATCTCGGATCTTGATGTTTTATTGTTTGTTCGTGTTTGTTCTTCACCCTCTTGATCCACGAATACGGTAAAAACCTTTTTAACCTTTTTATTTTTAATTAATCTTTTATTAATTATGAACACGTGATGTTTTTTATAAAAACACATTAATTTAACATAGATCTAACATGTTTTGATCATTAATTAATCAAGGGTCGATCAAAGGGGTGTTTGTTTTTGGGCCGTAAGGTACAACCGATCCCAAGGGGGTTCGGTTTGTTTTAGCCGACCACCACCAAGACCTTTTTGGTCTTGGTTGGTGTGTGTGGGTCCCACGACAGCAAGGGGGTACCTCGATTTGGTTCAGGGTATGGTGTTGTTTCATATCCGGTTCATGTTTTTAGGCTTAGATCCGGATCATGATTATGTTAGTTGTTTATGTTATAAACTTATGTTAAAAATTAAATTAATAAAAAGATGAGATTAATTTAATAACATGACTTAGGTTAATTAATTATTAATAATCATGAAATTATTTTTAACCTAAGTATTTATATTATTAAGACTTATAATTAATTAATTATTTAAAACCATGGATATAATTAATTAATTAATCATGACTTAGGTTATATTATTAATATTTAATAATACATATTTTAACCTAATTATTTAATATTTAATTAAAAACATGTCATACTTTAATTAAATATTATAACCTATAGTTTAATTAAATTACATGAAATAATTATTAAACTATATAATATATCATATGACTTAGGAAATAAGCATGAAAACACTTAGGCTTATTTACTTAGCTTATTTAACCAGCTATTTTTAGAAACTTAGTTATATAAGGCAGCTAATCTATTTATGGAAACTTATTTATTTAAGGCAGCTAATCTATTTATGGAAACATTCTATTTTTAGAAACTTATCTATTTTAAGCAGTAAATCTATTTTTGGAAACTTTCTATTTTTGGAAACTTGCTATTTTTAGAAACTTTCTATTTTTGGAAACTTTCTATTTTTGGTAACTTTCTATTTTTGGAAACTTTCTATTTTGGTAACTTTCTATTTTTGGAAACATTCTATTTTTGGAAACTTTCTATTTTAGGAAACCTGCTATTTTTGAAAAGTTACTTATTATTACACAGTAAGTATAATAACACATGAAATACCAGAAATACTTAATCAGATTAAGCAGAATATAAGATTTAATACAGTTTAAGGCTTTAAACAGTAAAACATAGTAAGAACACATAAAATAAGCTAAGACATGATATAAAACCAGCTATGTATGTAGTAAGCAGATACTTATTTCATGTACGTATTTATGTAGCACTAGTGTTTCGGAAGTAGGATTCTCGCAGTTCATCGTTCTCGTTCACTGGACATAAGGTACGGATTCCCGTCCTTTCAGTATGGACATACTTTCCCTATTAGGATTTCCCTGTATGCAGCCAACTGTTTTCCCATAGTATAAGTATGAGTTTGATTGCTTATGTTTAAATATGATTACCTATAGCCATATACATGCATGACCAGTTTCACCTAGTTATGGAGGTACCATAACCATAATATTAGAGGCACTGATGTTATGACTTCACCACAGCGGAGTGATTGCTCGTGGCGTCCCTTCAGCTTTGGCCATTTATTTATATTTATCATGTGGGGCGTATGGGTGCATCCTAGTTACACGTTTTTATTCAGGATTACATGGTGAATGTGGTGTGTGCCTTGCATCCTTCACAAGGAGCTGATCCCTCCTACCCATAAACCAGTATATTAAACTAAAGGCAGCCCCTCTAATTTGCATGATGAGGTCACCCCTCCAATTATTCATGCACGGTGGATATTCATGACCTATATTGGCTAATGGTAAAATATGACAAATAGTTTTGATAAGATAAACATAAGACTTTCAAACTATAAAACCAGTTTTATTAAGACTTAACCAGGTTACTCGGGACTTAGTTTCTTCCACTGTTATTATGTTATGTGCTTACCCTATTCATGCTTTATTGTACATCCGTGCACTGAGCGTATTGCTCAGCCGTTTTCCTTTTCTATGTTCCCAAAACGGCAGGTACTCAGGGACGCTCGTAGACACTAAGAGTACGTGCATATGGACTGGAAGCTGTCTAGCCTTCTTTACATTATGCATTTCTTTTCATTATGATACTTATGCTTTGGACATTGTTTCTTCCTTTTCCTTTACTATACTATGTTTGTGTGTGATGAGCTTTACTTTTGGACTACCGATGTTTGATTCCGGTATTTTCCTTTATATGGTCAAGTAATGTTTAGACATTTTACCTTGTATGCATTGATGACACGCCATAATTACTGTGATATTTCCATTTCCAAAATGGGGTGTTACAATTATGGTATCAGAGCCAAGGCTTCGACCTGTAGGCTCTCAAATATGACCTGTGATTAGTGGGTAGTCACTACGGTCTTCCTAGAACTGACAGTTGTTTTCATGCATTCATCATTTTTAAGCATACATATATATGTCATTGTTACAGGGTTTTTGACTAAGTAATGGTTGGTACTGGACTGGCCCTATTTAGTCGCATGTGTATTATCGAAACTTTTAGAATTGGGACCGACCCATAGGCGTCCCCTCGATATGTCTTTTGTTTTGAGTGAACTGACCAGAGGCGTTCACTCTCGAGCATACAAAGTTTTCATAAAACTGCATCATGCATTCATACACAAAATTTTCTTGCATAAAATTTTTCTCGTGGAATTTTTTTTAGTATAATTTTTTTTTTCATATATATATTTATATTCTATGTTTTGAACTGTTTAATCATATGTTTTATGTTATACTATCAGATGGTTCTCACACGCGAACAGGAGCAGCTCAATGCTGCAATTTAGGCTGCCATGCAGGCCTTGCTTCCTCAACTGAGGAATGACATCCGTGCTGAAGTCCAAGCTGCCAACAATCAGCAGCAGAATCAGGCACCTCCTCCTCCTCCTCTAGTGACATTAGCAGTATGGCTGGAGAGATTCAACAAGCTCCGCCCTCGAGCTTTTGAAAAGACTGATAGCCCCAGCGATGCTGAAAGCTGGTTGGCTCACATTGAGACGATCTTCAACGCTATGGGCTGTGACCCCGCATACAAGGCGAGGTTGGCATGTTATCGGTTCGAAGGCGATGTACTCAACTGGTGGTTAGCTTTGATGCAATCTGAAGGTGGTGATGAATGGGTGGCTGGTTTGACTTGGGCTCAGTTCAAGGAAAGGGTGATGAAGCAGTTCTTTCCCAAGGCTGAACAGGACAAACTCAAGAGAGAGTACCATGGGATCCGTCAGAGGGCTGGGGAGAATAGCAACGAGTTTATGCTGCGCTTTCTTCGCTTGGCTGGTTTCCTTGGTGCGGCAGCAGGTACTCCAGAAGAGCAGGCACATCACTTCAGATGGGCTCTTCGCACATCAGTCGCAAACAATCTGGTGTGTGTTACGTTCAATACTGTAGCACAAGTGGCCGATGCAGCACGGAAACTGGAGATGCTGCAGGAGAGGGATGAGTTCGGGGAAGCTGAAAGACCCGACAAGAGGTAAAACCTTCGTATTCAAGCGGTGATCAATCCGTATACTTTCCATATGTCAATTATTCATCTCTTTAAATGTATCTTCCAGGCAGAAAACTGGGGACCGGTCTCAGCCGGCTACTCAGCAACAGCCTCATCAGCCCAAAGGAAATGGTCAGACTAATGACCGATCTGCTATGGATAGGCGTGGCGGTAATGACAATTACCGTAACAACGCCGGGCAATCCAGCAACAGCAGGTCCTAATACTTACGAAATTTCTTATGTTTTATGTTATAACTCATATTCTGACACTTTAGCAAACTTCTACCAGGAACCATGGAAACGGTAGGGACCAGAACCAGAGAGGTTCGCAGCCTAGCCGTCCAGCTATCACTGGTATTCAATCTTACGATTATCCGCTTCGTCCTTTGTACCCAACTATTATGTCTCATGTAAAATGTTTTATCAGGTCCTCAGCCAGCCAGAGCACCTGCTGGAGGATACACTCATCCTCTTTGCTCTACTTGCCACCGTAGGCACCCAGGACCATGTCACCGTAATACTGATGCGTGCTTCAATTGTGGTCTTCCTGGCCATATTATGAAGGATTGCCGTAAGGGCGAGATGGAGGGTACATCGGGACATGCTGATACCAAGCCGCCTCCTACTGCCGGGCGTGTCTACACGACATCTCGAGACCAGGCCAACAAGTCTACAGGTACCACAATGGAATCTTGTATATGTATGGTCGCGCTGCATGTGTTCTTTTCGATACGGGTGCTACTCACTCGGTTATTTCTACTGTTTATGCTAAGAACGTTAGGATGCCTCCCTTGCCACTAGAAAATAGGCTTACTATTTCCACGCCTTTGAGGGACTCTGTATTAATCACCCATGTATACAAGAGTCTTCCCTTAGAATTTGATGATAAGGTTCGGCCTGTCGACGCACTTCCGCTGGACATGAAAGACTTCAACATGATTTTGGGCATGGATTGGCTATCCAAGTATCATGCTACCATAGACTGCCATTCATATCGAGTTATCTTCGGTGATGTCAATGCACCAGAGTACATTCATAATGGGTTCATACCCGGACGGTCTTTACAAATCATATCCACCCTGCAAGCGCGTGCACTCCTGTCACATGGCTGCGAGGGTTATCTAGCTACGGTTCACGACATGGATGTTGAATCTCCATCGATTCAGGATCAACCGATAGTGTCGGATTTCCAAGACGTGTTTCCAGCAGAACTTCCGGGCATACCACCTGCACTAGAAGTGGAATTCAGTATCGAGCTGGTTCCAAGAGCTGAACCAATCTCCAAGGCTCCTTATCGCATGGCTCCCATAGAGCTGAAGGAGCTGAAGGATCAACTGCAAGAACTTCTTGAACGAGGTTTCATTCGACCGAGCGCATCTCCATGGGGTGCACCGATCTTGTTTGTTAAGAAGAAGGACGGCAGTATGCGTCTTTGCATAGACTATCGCGAGCTCAACAAGATTACTATTCGGAATAGGTATCCACTGCCACGCATTGACGATCTGTTTGACCAACTCCAAGGGGCCAAACACTTCTCCAAGATCGATCTTAGGTCAGGCTATCATCAGCTACGGGTCAAGGAGTAGGACATTGCTAAGACTGCCTTTCGTACTCATTATGGCCACTACGAGTTTGTAGTTATGCCATTTGGCCTGACAAATGCCCCAGCAGTGTTCATGGATCTGATGAACAGAATCTTCCATGAATTTCTGGACAAGTTTGTCATTGTTTTCATCGATGACATCCTGATTTTCTCTAAGTCCAAGGAGGAGCACGAAGACCATCTTCGTACAGTACTACAGATTCTTCGCCAGAAGCAGTTGTATGCTAAATTCTCCAAGTGTGAGTTCTGGTTAGACAAGGTGGCATTCTTAGGTCACATTGTATCAGCAGAAGGAATCACTATGGATCCAGCGAAGGTTGAGGCCATTACTAAGTGGCCGAGGCCAACATCAGCGACGGAAGTTCGCAGTTTCTTAGGCTTAGCTGGCTATTACCGTAGGTTCGTGGAGAACTTTTCCCGACTAGCACTACCATTGACCAAACTGATGCGGAAAGGGGAGAAATTCGTCTGGACTGAAGATCGAGAGAAGAGCTTTGAAGACCTGAAGCAGAAGCTAGTATCTGCACCTATTCTTACTCTACCATCTGGTACGGGTGGATTTCAAATCTACAGCGATGCATCGGGGAAGGGACTTGGCTGTGTTCTCATGCAACATGGGAAAGTGATCTCGTACGCTTCACGGCAGCTTAAGCCTTATGAAGAGAATTACCCCACGCACGATCTGGAACTTGCTGCAGTCGTGTTTGCATTAAAGATATGGAGACACTACTTATATGGAGAATCATGTGACATTTTCACGGACCACAAGAGCTTGAAGTATATCTTCACTCAGCGTGAATTGAACATGAGACAGAGAAGATGGTTAGAGCTGTTGAAGGATTATGACATTAATCTGCAGTATCATCCCGGAAAGGCAAATGTAGTAGCAGATGCCCTTAGCAGGAAGTCCGGAATGATCAACAGCATTAGAATCGAAGAGGAAATCATAAGATACTTGGAGCGACTAGACATCGAGATCATGATACGTGGACAACACAGTTACTGGGCTAATCTTAGAATAGAACCCGAGTTACTATCTAAGATCAAGGAAGCTCAGAAGGATGACGGAGAAATATGGGCGATAATACAGAATTTAGAGAAGCAGACATAATTCTGAGTAGATGCAGATGGTATCGTATGGCAGAGCACTAGACTTTTTGTTCCTGACGACCAAGAACTCCGGGAAGCTTTGCTAGCAGAAGCTCATAGCTCCCCATTCTCGATACATCCTGGTTCAACCAAAATGTACCACGGCATCAAGCAGTACTTTTGGTGGAGTGGTATGAAACAGGATGTGGCCACTTATGTCTCCAAATGTCTTACCTGCCAGCAGGTTAAGATCGAGCATCAGCGATCTGGCGGTCTCCTTCAACCGTTAGATATTCCAGAGTGGAAGTGGGACAAAATCACCATGGATTTTGTTATCGGTCTTCCGCCAACCAAAAGGAAGCACGATGCAATTTGGGTTATCGTTGATCGACTTACCAAATCAGCTCATTTCTTACCGATCCGCAAGGAAGATCCGGTAAGTAAACTCGCAGATACGTACAGACGATAGATCATGAGACTACACGGTGCACCATCTAGCATCATCTCAGACAGAGATCCTCGATTCACTTCGCGCTTTTGGAAAAGTCTGCAGAAAGCTTGGGGAACACAACTTAAGCTTAGCACGGCTTTTCATCCTCAAACGGACGGACTGTCGGAGCGAACCATTCAAACATTGGAGGATATGTTGAGATCATGTGCGTTGGAATGGACGGGTGATTGGGACGAATACATCTGTTTGGTGGAGTTTGCGTACAAGAACAGCTGGCACGCGAGCATCAAGTGTGCTCCGTTTGAAATGTTGTATGGCAGAAAGTGTCGCGCCCCAATCTGCTGGGATCAGGTTGGCGAGCGAACACTCGAAGGACCAGAAATCATAGAGATGACAAACGAGAAGATCGCAGTAGCTAGGCAGAAGATTCAGGAGGCACGGTCACGTCAAAAGAGTTACGCCGACAAGCATCGTAGGGATTTACACTTTAACGTAGGAGATCACGCCTTCCTTAAGGTTTCGCCGGCACGTGGTGTTAGACGCTTCAGGATTAAAGGGAAGCTCAGTCCTCGTTTCATCGGACCGTTTGATATCATTGAACGAGTCGGTGAAGTATCTTACCGATTGGCGTTACCTCCGCAGCTTTCGCATGTGCACAATGTGTTTCATGTGTCCTTACTCAGAGGGTATCAATATCATCCCCTTCACATGGTTCAGTATCCACTGGAACAGATTCGTGAAGATCTCACTTTTATAGAAGAACCTGAACGAGTTCTTGACAGGCAAGAACGAGTCATGAGAAAGAAGACGATTCCATTCGTCAAAATTCTATGGAGGGATCATACCGAGCGGGAAGCCACTTGGGAAACAGAGGAGTCTATCCGGGCTTCTTACCATCATTTCATATTTTGAATTCGGGTATGTTCTTCTTTTCCAGTTTACGTTATCTATAATTCGGGGACGAATTATTCTTTTTAGGGGGGAAGAGTTATAAAACCCGCATGCTTTTACCATGCATAGTACCCTTAGGATCGTACGTACTAGTTAAAAACTTTCCTAATATAGCATGATTACGATTACGTGTTAGGAGTTTATGTATTACGTACGTGTTAGAACACGATAAGTATTTTATTTGCACAATCACGTAATAATTATTTAGCAATAATTAATCACGAGCATACGATCACGAAATCACGAGCGTATCTAAAACACGAGCTATTATTAATTACGTATATATATTTAATACGAGCGTAATTAAATATATAAGAGTATGGTATTTACGTAACGAGAACATTTAAAACACGAACTTAATTAAACATAAACGTGTACTAAATAACAAGACACGAAACGAGGTACGGGAACCCCACGAGGGAGTCCCTACCCGCGGACAAAACAAGGTAATGGGCCAAGCCCATTACCAATTTTACTAAGAGGGGGATAAATAGAGTTTTACTACTCAAAATTACTTTTACAGAAGATTTCAAGAAAACCTAAAATCTCCTTTCTCTCCTCCTTTGTGTGCCGCCACCTTCAAATCACCAACAAGGTGATTCATTGATCTCGGATCTTGAAGTTTTATTGTTTGTTCGTGTTTGTTCTTCACCCTCTTGATCCACGAATACGGTAAAACCTTTTTAACCTTTTTTCTTTTTAATTAATCTTTTATTAATTATGAACACGTGATGTTTTTTATAAAAACACATTAATTTAACATAGATCTAACATGTTTTGATCATTAATTAATCAAAGGGTCGATCAAAGGGGTGTTTGTTTTTGGGCCGCAAGGTACAACCGACCCCAAGGGGGTTCGGTTTGTTATAGCCGACCACCACCAAGACCTTTTGGTCTTGGTTGGTGCGTGTGGGTCCCACGGCAGCAAGGGGGTACCCCGATTTGGTTCGGGGTACGGTGTTGTTTCATATCCGGTTCATGTTTTTAGGCTTAGATCCGGATCATGATTATGATCGTTGTTTATGTTATAAACTTATGTTAAAAATTAAATTAATAAAAAGATGAGATTAATTTAATAACATGACTTAGGTTAATTAGTTATTAATAATCATGAAATTATTTTTAACCTAAGTATTTATATTATTAAGACTTATAATTAATTAATTATTTAAAACCATGGATATAATTAATTAATTAATCATGACTTAGGTTATATTATTAATATTTAATAATACATATTTTAACCTAAGTATTTAATATATTTAATTAAAAACATGTCATACTTTAATTAAATATTATAACCTATAGTTTAATTAAATTACATGAAATAATTATTAAACTATATAATATATCATATGACTTAGGAAATAAGCATGAAAACACTTAGGCTTATTTACTTAGCTTATTTAACCAGCTATTTTTAGAAACTTAGTTATTTAAGGCAGCTAATCTATTTATGGAAACTTATTTAATTAAGGCAGCTAATCTATTTATGGAAACTTTCTATTTTTTGAAACTTATCTATTTTAAGCAGTAAATCTATTTTTGGAAACTTTCTATTTTTGGAAACTTTCTATTTTTGGAACTTTCTATTTTTGGTAACTTTCTATTTTTGGAAACCTTCTATTTTGGTAACTTTCTATTTTTGGAAACTTTCTATTTTAGGAAACCTGCTATTTTTGGAAAGTTACTTATTATTACATAGTAAGTATAATAACACATGAAATACCAGAAATGCTTAATCAGTTTAAGCAGAATATAAGATTTAATACAGTTTAAGGCTTTAAACAGTAAAACATAGTAAGAACACATAAAATAAGCTAAGACATGATATAAAACCAGCTATCTATGTAGTAAGAAGATACTTATTTCATGTACGTATTTATGTAGCACTAGTGTTTCGGAAGTAGGATTCTCGTAGTTCATCGTTCTCGTTCACTGGACATAAGGTACGGATTCCCGTCCTTTCAGTATGGACATTCTTTCCTTATTAGGATTTCTCCGTATGCAGCCAACTGTTTTCCCGTAGTATAAGTACGAGTTTGATTGCTTATGTTTAAATATGATTACCTATAGCCATATACATGCATGACCAGTTTCACCTAGTTATGGAGGTACCATAACCATAACATTAGAGGCACTGATGTTATGACATCACCACGGCGGAGTGACTGCTCGTGGCGTCCCTTCAGCTTTGGCCATTTATTTATATTTATCATGTGGGGCGTATGGGTGCATCCTAGTTAGACGTTTTTATTCAGGATTACATGGTGAATGTGGTGTGTGCCTTGCATCCTTCACAAGGAGCTGATCCCTTCTACCCATAAACCAGTATATTAAATTAGAGGCAGCCCCTCTAATTTGCATGATGAGGTCACCCCTCCAATTATTCATGCACGATGGATATTCATGACCTATATTGGCTAATGGTAAAATATGACAAACAGTTTTGATAAGATAAACATAAGACTTTCAAACTATAAAACCAGTTTTATTAAGACTTAACCAGGTTACTAGGGACTTAGTTTCTTCCGCTGTTATTATGTTATGTGCTTACCCTATTCATGCTTTATTGTACATCCGTGCACTGAGCGTATTGCTCAGCCGTTTTCCTTTTCTATGTTCCCAAAACGGCAGGTACTCAGGGATGCTCGTAGACACTAAGAGTACGTGCATATGGACTGGAAGCTGTCTAGCCTTTTTTACATTATGCATTTCTTTTCTTTATGATACTTATGCTTTGGACATTGTTTCGTCCTTTTCCTTTACTATACTATGTTTGTGTGTGATGAGCTTTACTTTTGGACTACCGATGTTTGATTCCGGTATTTTCCTTTATATGGTCAAATAATGTTTAGACATTTTACCTTGTATGCTTTGATGACACGCCATAATTACTGTGATATTTCCATTTCCAAAATGGGGTGTTACACCTCTCCCTTGAGAGGACCTATTATTGTTGTTATTATTATTATTAGACTAATTGTTATTATTATTATTAGACCAATTAGATGGTCTAGTAGCAAATGCAGAAGAGTTTGGTCTAACAGAAGAATTATGAACCAAGTTATTCTTATGAGATTCAACCCTAGATAGGGTAGCAAATGTAGATTTTACATCTGGTAAAGGATCAGAAGTCAATAATTGACTTCTTACAACACTGTAAGTGTCATCCAATCCCATAAGAAACTGCATCAATCTCAAAAGACTATTATGACTTTTAAGCTGAGCAGCACCCTCACAAGTACAATTAGGCAAATTAACCAGAGAGTCAAATTGCCTCCATAAACTATTGTAATTGTGATAGTCCTCAGATAGAGAAGACCCAGATTGAGTAAGAGAGCATATTTTAAAATGCAAATTATATATCACAGACCCATCATTTTTATCATATGTTTCCTTAAACTCATCCCAAACATCTCTAGCATTTTTAGAAAAGATTTGCCCTTGATATAACTCAGAAGAAATACAACCAAGAATCCATGACAATATAACAGCATTACATCTATCCCATTGTTCTTGTAAGAACTCATCTTCTTTATCTTTAACACATGTACCATCAATAAAACCCAACTTATTTTTAGTATGCAATGCAAGTTTAAAGGCAGCAGCCCAAACTTTATAATTTTCAGGACCAGACAATTTAGTTGTCACAATTGGGTGACCATTAGTATCAGATGTGTGCAAGTAAAGAGGGTCATTAGGGTGAATGACATTAGTATTCTCATCATCAGTATCAGTGACATCTTTATCAC
Organism: Glebionis coronaria; assembly: GCA_025667525.1. NCBI lineage: Eukaryota > Viridiplantae > Streptophyta > Magnoliopsida > Asterales > Asteraceae > Glebionis > Glebionis coronaria. Next base: position 26,172,977 of record CM046877.1, read on the forward strand.
TTTTCTTGTCCTCAGACATGATGCAAGACAAAGAAAACAAACAAACAACAAAAAACCCCTTGTAACTCCTCTACAAAGAACTACCAAGAAAGCAAACAAACATCTCAACAATCAATCCACCAAGACTACCTAGTTCCCTTCGACACCTAATCACCCACTAACAAACTAAAAAAACCTAAAGAAAGAGAAGAGTGGTATTACAATGCACACGCAGCAACAAGCCACCAATTAGAGAACAAGATTAATGAGATCAAGCGGATCTCATAAATCAAACCAGCACAGCGGAAAACTCACCTGAAAACAGGTTAAAACAACAAAAAACTAACAGAAAATAACCTCAATTACCTCCAATCAAAGAAACCCTAATTTCTGAAATTTAGAGTTTTTTGATAAAACTTACCAGATATGCAATTAAACCTAATTAGTTGCACAAGAACCCAATTAATCACCACAGAACACCAAGAATCAGAAAACCCCCAAATTTTTGAAACCCTAAAAAATTTAATCGATCAAATCTTGTGATTAAACACAATCAAAGCACGATTAATCACAAGATTAATCAATTAAATTTTTTCCGAAAGGTAACATTTTGGTATATAATTGATTTTAACTAAGGAAAAGAGTTTGGCGTATTACTAACCTTTGTTTTGGTCCTTCCTATTGGAATTATGATTTTGGCTGCCATTCATTAAAAAATCAATTACAATATATAATCTTTGGAAGATTATTCTAGAAATAAAATATAAATGGGCTAAGCCTATTAAGAAACAATAAAGTCAATGGGCCACTATAAATATCATCTAACACTCCCCCACAGTTTGAGCGGGAGAGGACCGAACACTCAAACTGGAACGGAACTCTTCAAAAAGCGACCCTTTAGTGAAAATGTCAGCATATTGGTAACAGGATGGCACATGAAGAACACGAACCTGACCTTGAGCAACCATATCACAAACAAAATGAATATCAATCTCAATGTGTTTCGTCCGCTGATGCTGAACAGGATTAGCAGTTAAATAAATAGCACTAACATTGTCACAATACACAAGAGTGGCCGACATTATAGGTGTGTGAAGCTCGCGAAGAAGATTACGAAGCCATGCAGTTTCAGCAACAGCATTGGCAACACCACGATATTCAGCTTCAGCACTCGATCTAGAAAGTGTATGTTGTCGTTTGGATGACCACGAGAGGAGATTATCCCCTAGGAATACACAATAACCAGAAGTAGAACGCCTAGTAGAAGGGCAACCAGCCCAATCAACATCAGAATATGCTACAAGTGAACCAATAGAGGATGAATAAAGTTGGAGCCCAAAGTCAAGTGTACCACGAACGTAACGGAGAACTCTTTTGAGAGCTGAGAAATGAGGCTCTCGAGGATCATGCATATGTAGACAAACCTGTTGTACTACATAAGAGATATCTGGACGAGTAAAGGTGAGATACTGTAAACCACCTGCAAGACTGCGATATAAAGTAGGATCGGAAATGGGACCCCCATCTGAACCAAGCTTAGACTCTATGTCAACTGGAGTCCGAGTTGGATTGCATGAAGCCATATGTGCCCTATCCAAAAGCTACAAAGCATATTTCTTTTGAGAAAGGAACATGCCTGTAGAGTCACGTTTAACTGAAATGCCCAAAAAATAATTAAGAGCCCCCAAGTCAGTCATATCAAACTCTTATGAAGAGAGGATATAATACGTTGAAGTAAATCTGTAGAACAAGCCGTTAGTATGATATCATCCACATAGATCAATAAATATGCAACCTCACTACCATGCCTATAGATAAACAATGACGAGTCACATCGACTTGACGAGAAACCCGTCCTTAGAGCATAACCTGCGAACCGTTGAAACCAAGCACGTGGTGCTTGTTTCAAACCATATAGAGACCTCTGTAAACGACAAACATGATGTGGAAACCTAGCATCCACAAACCCTGGGGGCTGATACATGTAAACCGTCTCGGAAAGATCACCGTTAAGAAAAGCATTCTTAACATCAAGCTGATGAATGGGCCAATTCCGAGATAATGCAAGACTAAGGACCGTACGAATAGTAGCCTGTTTAACCATCGGACTAAAAGTTTCATCACAATCAACACCAAACTGTTGACTACGTCCGTTAGCCACGAGACGAGCCTTATACCTGTTCAACGAACCATCAGCATGATATTTATGCCGAAACAACCACATAGATCGAACCACATTCACATTAAGTGGTTTCGGAAAAAGAATCCAAGTACTGTTTTTAATTAATGCATTGTATTCATCATACATAGCAGCTCGCCAGTTAGGACCAGATAAGGCTATAGATGGAGACTTAGGAAGAGGAGAAATATGAGAGACATGACCTTGAAAACGAGGATTGGGCTTAACTGTACCGACTTGGGCACGTGTAACCATAGGATGAGTTCGGGTTGGGGGTTTTGGGTCGTAGCTTGGGTCGTGGGTGAAGAAACATTTTCGTTGGTGGTAGGCGGTTGGGTAGCGGTCGGAGAGGTGCGCTGGGCCGAGGTTGGTGTCGGGTCGAGAATAGTATTAGGCTCATTTTGATTTGTGTGGTTAGGCTCATTTTGATTTGTGTGGTTAGGCTCATTTTGAGTTGTGTGGTTATGAATATTTTGAGTTGTATGGTTAGGGTCATTTTGAGTTGGATGGTTAGGTTGATTTTGAGGCGAGTAATTGTTTTCAATAATGTGTCAGGTGATAAGAGAGGGTGTGGTGTCTTGAAATGTGTAAGATGGTGGGTTTAAGGATGTTATTGAACCATATGGAAATTGAAGTTCATCGAATGTTACATGACGAGAAAGAATGATTTTGTTTGTGGAGAGGTCAAGACATCGATACCCGCGGTGATAAGCGGGATATCCTAGAAAGATACAAGGAGTGGCATGGGGTGCAAGCTTATGTGGGGAATCGAGATGTGGGTAACAAAGACAACTAAAGATACGTAAGCGTGAGTAGTCAGGTTGCTTATTAAATAATTTAGTGTATGGTATTTCATTTTGAAAGGCAGAGGAAGGAAGGAGATTAAGTAAGTAGGTAGCCATATGTAAAGCCTCGACCCAAAAGGTAGGTGGAAGGTGAGCTTGGAAAAGAAGGGTGCGAATGACATTATTGATTGTCCGTATCATTCGTTCTGACTTTCCATTTTGTTGTGAGGTTTTAGGGCAAGAAAATCTAACTTGAATGCCATTTTGAGCAAACAAATTTAAAAGATTGGTGTTATCGAACTCACCACCATGGTCACACTGAAAAGCCTTAATGTCACACTTAAATAGATTATTTACGTAAGAGCGAAAATGTAAGAATTTTTGAAACACTTCAGATTTTGTACGTAAAGGATAAATCCATAAGTAATGAGAATAATGATCAAGAAATAACACATAATATTTAAAGCCACCAGAACTAACAACTGGAGAAGTCCAAATATCTGAGTGAACAATTTCAAAACAACGAGTAACAACAGAATTTGAACTAGAAAATGGGAGTCTCACATGTTTGCCAAGTTGGCATGCGTGACAAATATGAGAAGACTTCTCTTTATTACAAGAAATAAACTCACGAGACACAAGAGAACGTAACACTTCTTCCCCGGGATGCCCGAGGCGTTGGTGCCACGTAGAAGGACTAACAGAAAGCAAAGCATGAGGAATAGGAGAAGGTTGGGTGACTGGGTAGAGATCTCCTGAACTATCACATCTGAGGAGGATATGACGGGTCAAAAAAATCCTTGACAGAGAAACCAAATGCATCGAATTCAACGGTACAATTATTATCCCTAGTAAACTGACGCACAGAAATAAGATTTTTGATGATATCAGGGGTGACAAGAACATTTTGTAAGTATAAATGGCGATGAAAGGTAGGTAAGATGCTATGGTCGGTGTTAGTAACGGGTATGGATTTACCATCACCAACACAAACAGATAGATATAAACATTTATTATAAACAGTATTTAAATTACTCGTATGTGAATTTAAATGAGATGATGCACCTGTATCCATATTCCATGTCGGATCTTGAGTAACTATGGTGCTAAAAGCACTTGGAAGCATAGGCGGAGCTGCGACTAAATTACCCGTTGAGAATGATGGAACATTGGTCGAAAGCATATACTGGTAACCTTGTGTATTAAACATATTGCTAAATCATACACAAAACAATCTAGCCCTTTTTTTTCACTGTCGTGCCTTAACAACCACAAATATACGCAACCTCAACTGATGTTTTCTTCTTTATGCCTTGTCCACCCTTTTGAAAACAAACCACCAATAAATTAACAGCTAACCTGACTTTTGACTTTATGTTATATTGATCCTGTATAGATCTATACGTGTAGATAATAGACAAAACACCCAATAACAATAATGATATACACTACAAAGAATACAATGGAATGATCTTCTACTCCTCGCTGTGAATCTGTGATTGTAACTTGTTTTTTTTAGACTGATGCGGAGAAGGAGGAATACGGAGATAGAGAGAAAACTTAGGAATGGATCGATATTGCTCTTGATACCATATTGGAATTATGATTTTGGCTGCCATTCATTAACAAATCAATTACAATATATAATCTTTGGAAGATTATTCTAGAAACAAAATATAAATAGGCTAAGCCTATTAAGAAACAATAAAGTCAATGGGCCACTATAAATATCATCTAACACTTCCAAGTCTTTTGTTCATGACATAACTCCATGAGAGTTTCCAGCCTTATTAAGCAATCTCAATTACTTCTATACACACGAGATATCTTTCACTCAGAGATTCGATCTATCTTTTCTTGTGCTATTGATCAGAAACTCCCCGAACTTGGAGAAACTTGTGGTAATGGCAGAAATCCATCATCTTATGTCATACAGTTTTGATTCTTATGCCAAAAATACTAACGATTTTAGTAGATTGACAATAGAGAGCTCGATGAAGATGACTCCTCTATAGAAGATGACTTGTGCACGCAAGATGAATTATACTCCTTTACTGTAGATAGCTATTCAGATATTTGGCTGGAGCATCTGAAAGAAGTACATTTTAAATGGTTTAAAGACTGGGGGAACGAGTTAAATTTTTTGAAACTTCTCTTGGCCAAGTCACCTGTGCTAAAGAAGGTGAAGATCACCCTAGACTACCGTGCGTTTGATGAGGATGAAGAGTTGCAGATTTTACAAATTCTCTTAAGCTTCCGACGCGCATCACCGGTGGTATAAATCATTATTTGATGGATGGAAACTAATTATGGTAGTACGTGGCGGTTTTATTTACTGCTTAGTGGAATGAACAGTTCACAATTTTCCAAGACTTCAGCTTAATCTCTAGATGGTAGTAGTATTACCTCTTAGGTTTCAGAACATTGTTATGCACTGTTTTTCAGATTAGCAGGTGTCTTCCCATTGTTGTTAGGGTGCACTTTCTTGCAAACATTCTACTTGTTTGTTTGCAATTTTTAGTCTACTTATTAAAAGCAGAAAGTGATACTATAATTGATAAAGTGTTCATATTCAGGTAAGTTGACACTGATTACCCTATCAGACCAGAACTTTGAGGGCTTCAAACTGCTCGTTGTGACACGTATTTGTCTTTACAAATATGATGATTGGTATATTTATGTGACAACCAATAGATTGTGTTGTGTTATTCGTTAATAGGTGTGTACAAATTGGGGATGGTCAGGGAAGATCAAAATAATATGCTACCCAAATTATTACTTTGTTCATATATGTGTGTCTTTGCTTTATATATGTTCATAATAGATTGGTTCTTACACTGGTGTTGATTAGTTAAGACAAAAGGTTCTGCCTGCTTTTGAAACACTTATCGGTACGTTTTGACCTCGCCCATTAAACTGTTATATAGTTACACGGATGTATCAGATGAGCAAAGCTCTATTGTATATGGTTTTCATTCCCAAACTCGTTTTTAAGGAGTTTAAGTTTCTTGTTTGATTGTTCGGACAAATAAGGCTGAGTCGTCTGATGGGACTGAATCCTCTGATGGGGCTGACTCATCTAATGGGTCTGAGTCGTCTGATAGGGTTGAGTCATCCGAAGGGGAGCAAAGGTTTGGCCAACCAAGTGAAAAAAAAGTTGGAAAGGTTGACTGAGAGGCGTAAATTTTTTTATGCTATCTCCCAAGTCTTGTTAATGCACGAGGGTTCATTACATGAGTTCAGTGTTTCCATGTTTCCAGATGAGTTGTGTTTTATTGCTGACGAATGTGTTGAGATGGATGCTATAATATTTCATTTGTCAAGAAATTAACAATTAACTTTGGATATGATACTTATAGGCTACCTTTCTCTATCTTCTCATTTCGTCACTTAACTGACCTATCTCTTGTTGGTTGTTGTTTTTTCCATCAACCATCATTTAGTGGTGTTGGCAGTACGTCTTAGAAGCTTATCAGTTCTTGTTCTTTTGATGAAAATCCCCTCGAACTTGGAAAAAATTAAGGTAAGGGTAGCCACATTAATCCATCTTGTATCCTATTCGGGTAATAATTATGCCATCATACACTAGCACAATGAATGCTGATATTTCTTGCAGATTGAAAATTTAGGGCCCGATGAAGATAGCTCCTCTGTGAATGGGGGACTCCTTACCGGAAGAAGATATACACTCCTTTACACTTGAGTATTATTCGCATATTTGGATGGAGCATATGAGGGAACAACATATTATAAGATTTATAAACTCAGAATAGCAAATGAATTTTGTGAGACTTGTCTTGGCTAAGCCTGTTCTATAGAAGGTCAGGATGCTTCTCGACTACGGGGAGGTTGATGAGGGTGAAAGGTTGAAAATTTTACAAGTTCTCTTATCTTCCCCACGCGCATCACCGGTGGTTGAAGTCATTATTTGACGGGTTGAAACCATTTGCGGTTTTGTTGACTGCTTACTTAAATGAACAATTTAGTATCTCTTTCGTTGTTTGAGATAGGATTTTGAGAAATATGATGAGTTGTGTTTTGAAGATTACTGTATTATGATGGTGGAGAATATGAAATTCAAACCGATTTTGCTGAACTAACTGAACCGAACCAGAAGATTGTTGAGACTCGAGACTTTCTATTTCTGTAGTAACTTAAACTTTTGGGTCTGTTTGGGTTTGCCACAAACTGAACCGGCTACTCACATGGGCGGAGCCACGTGAGCAGGGGTGTGGGTCGGATTGGGTTGGTTGGGTTTGGGTCAATTCATGTCGGGTTAAAGTCGGGTCAAGATTAGCAAATTATGGCCCATTCGGGTTCGGGCCAGTTTCTTCGACACCCCTAAATGTAACAAATCCATTCTAAACAGCATACGAGAACCTAGCAAGGCTTACACGAAGTGAAACAATTGAAAAAGTAGAAATATGTTACTTTTGAGAATAACTTACTTGACAGCGTAACATATGCATTGTAAAAATCAGAGCCTATTCCACAGTCCAAGTCATCTACTTTCCCGGTGTCTGGAATCTTTTTCGGGAAATCGAGATCAGATCATTAACATATTATCCAACTGATAAGTTTATCAGAACTGGAAATCGAACGAATACTATACTTGGTAACGAGCTTTCCATATGAAATAAATATTACTTAAATCAAAGACTTTTATCCGAAAGGGACCATTTCCTCACTTTTTATATAAACTTCTTTTATGTTATCAAGAGGTCCCAAACACTGATAAGCACAATAACACAGTAAGTTCAAAAACTGATCACTTCATATCAAACGATGTTTTTTATAAGGATATTGGAACACTGGCATAGGGCTGGTCAACTAAGTTGCGCCTTGTGCCTTTAACTACCATAATACGTCGAACTAAGAAGTTCGTCCTACACTTAAACCGAAATCCAGTGAGCCTACAATAGCATTGAATTAGCATGTAAACTCACAATACAAAGCAGTAAACTGCTTGGCGTTATAGGTATATTTATTCCCACCGAGTTCTGGTTTGCAGGTGCTACTGACAAAGGGTCAACTTTAATAGTTGATATATGTAGTTCACCATGCTACAGGGTATTCTTACATGACTTACAGAGTTACAGCTAGACAATATATTTGGTACATTACAGCTAAACTTATGCATCTTATTAAACTGGAAAACGATATCCATGCTTCACGTTCACAAATTATATAAAATTCATTAACAGTTATTAACTGGAAAACATTAAGAACCATTTTAGTTCTTTTTATATAAGCTTGTCTAAACACTTGACATCAGAGTAGGCATGAGATAAGCACATTAACACAGTAAGTTAAAAAATTGCACAATTCATATCAAACTATGCTTTTTGTAAGGATATTGCAAACACAGGCATAGGGTTGTTCAACTGAGTTGCCCCATTTGCCTTTTAACAACCATAATACCCCGAACTAAGAAGTTCAGCCTATACTTTTACAGAAATCTAGTGAGCCTGCAGAGAAGCATTGAAGTAACATGTAGACTGGCAATACAAAGCCGTGTTTGCTTGGCATAACAAGGCCATTTTCGCTCCTATCAAGTGTTGGTTTGAAGGTGCTAGTAATAGAGGGTCGACTTTACTAGTTCCTATCTCTAGTCCGTGCTATACAGGGTAGACTCGTACATGACTCCACAGCTAGACAATATATTTGATACATTAGGGCTAAACTTATGCATTAGGGGAGTTTATATATCCAAATAACTAAATACATCCTACTGCCCGGCTAAAAGATATTTGTGCTTAATGTTCACAAATTATATCAAATTCATCATTAGTAGTAGACGAGCAGTAACTAATATTAGAAACTACAACAAATAAAATAAGACAAACATAGCTATATAGATGATGCATCATTGTTTGTAGTAATCTAAACTGAACCGAATATTAAAGACTGACTGCTACAGCTTGATCCTAGCATCTAGCAAACCATCTTCGCTATCAATAAATGATAGAATTTTCCTGATCAAGCAAAAGTAGTGATTCCATGTATGACCACACATTAAATGCAAGACGCTCTCCACTAATCCCAACACTAGTAATACGTCCCGACGAGGGTTCATAAACTTGAACTTGAGAGCCTTCCGAATCATCATCATCATCCAGTTGAAGTACAACTTCGCCATTTCTCCTAAACCCTATTACTCTGTAGAACAACGACTTACCCTCAACCTGAATAGTATATATCTTTGTAAATGGTTGATTCACACCATCTTTCCTCATCCACACACCACAAACTAACATCTCGCCCTCTTTATAGAACTCAAGCAAACCAAGCGACTCATTCACCTTCACAACATTCACATCCATCGGCCTTACTAGTCTCTCAGGAAGACGCACTTCACCAAACTTTTCACTTTTCAAATCAAACGAAATAATAGAAGTACCATGAGTAGACCAATAAATAATCCCATCTATAAAAAAATGATCCCACGTCAAATTACATGATGTAAAAGGCGCATCTGTAAACACGGTTTTCCAAACACGTGAACTTAATGTAAAGACCTGAACCTCCTAAGAGTTTTTAACAGTTTTAGGACAAACCCCAAAACCAATAGCTGTACCATATAAATTAAGGATAGGAATAGCAACAAATTTCCTAAGACTAGGATTCCAAATAACAACCATCAAAGTTTCTAATTCTATAGCTTTGTACCAGCCATAAAAACATAACAATCCGTCAGCAGAAGCGATTAGTATTGGGTGGGTTATTAAATTAAAAGGCTCGGGTAGTGTTAGGGGAAACTTTTGTTGGGGGAAAGTATTGTCATAAATAATACAAGTAAATGTTGGGGCACGATTGTACTGTACAAGTAAATGATTTTGTGGGTTTGGGTGATTGATGTGGTAGGTTTTAATAAACTCTGGGTTATCAGTTAAAGTCTTCCATTATTTGGAAACAGATCGAAATTGAACAATTGATTTAACAGGAAGCCTTTTGATGATTTCTGATTGAATTTCGAAAGGGATGTAATCTGACATTTTTGATTTTTTTGGGTTTTATGATAAATCTAGTGGTAGATCAGATGCGTTTTGATGATGGCCGATTGTGAAATGATGATATTGGTGGTTTATGGGTTTTGATTTTGAATTATATTTTTAGGGTTTTAGTGGTGGCTGGCTTATTGTGGGAGATGATATGTTAGTGGTGGTGCCGTTGTTGTGATTGTGGAGTGAATGGTGGTTTGGTTGATTTGTGGAGTGTGGTAAAAGACTTAAAACACCCTTAACATTTCTCTTAGTAGGATTTAAAAACTGCCCGAGAGTTTAATAAAAAGATAAAGGAAAAGTGAGTATGAGGCTATGTTGTACACAACCTTTTACAGTAGAAATTTTATAAAATAATATATTTGGGACTATCAAAATTTATTAATTAAAAGAGTTTTTAATTAATTGATAAATTAATAATTGTTCATTTATATATTAATTAATATTTTATTAATTTATAGTAGAATATTTAGTTTACAAATATCTTTCAAGCTTCCACTTAATTATTGTATACAATGCATGTACGTATATCAAGTGTCGTGCATATGGTGAACCAACTGGCTTAGCTCAGTTGGCCACCAAGGTTCCACTAAGTGGTTTCCTTGGGGGAGGATTCCTGGAGGTCTTGGGTTCAAGACCTGCAAAAGGACCTTTCAGGCGAAGCGGTAAGGAGTCTAACATAACTAGGCAAGGGTTTGAAGAAGACATTCTTCCGCTTGGATGTAATTGCAGAACTCGACCCACTAACCACTAACATTTGTCGTTCTAAAAAAAAAGTGACGTGCATATGGTGGGTAATATTTCTCAGTATGTCTTTACTAATTTTCCAAATCATAATCAACCTACTGATTTGTGGAAGGTATGCAATTTTGAAAAGTAGTAGATGTTTTCATTTTTTGGTCCCTTGTAATTAGTGTTATTCTTAATATTACTAAGTATAGACCTAACTCATGGTAAAGTAGTGTAAATAACACAATGATATAATGCAAAAGACACAAATGGTTTTTCAACTTTTAACTCTTATTATTCAAAGAATTATACCTTATTGCATGCGAAGCTATAATAGGGATTGAATAGACAATGTGTGGTTTTGTGAGCTCCTCACTGACAAACAATTTTAATCCTAACGATTAATATGTTCGACGATTAAGACTACAAGAGTTATACTCAAGATATTTCTATCGATCTTGGACGAGAGAAATGGTTTGTGAGTGTCGCAGCATTAAATGCACAAACTTGTTTTCTCTCCTTCACAATGGATCATATTTTTGTAAAATACTGAATGAGTTTTATTGGTTGAATGAATATTACAAGACATGCATATGTATTTATATTAAATACATAGCTTAGATAATAAGCCATCATAAAACCCTAAACATAATGACCTCAAGCCCACGAACGGGCTTGGGCTAATGACTCGTCTAATACTCCCCCGCAGTTTGAACGGGAGTCTTCTGGACGAACAAAGTGGATATAATGTTGAAATCACCATTCTCTTCTTTTTCTTTGTTTTGAGCGAATCATAATTGTTTTTGGCGGCATAGTTGCTTATTGCTTGCGGCATCCTCCTTTGTGTGGCTTGCTTTGCCTTTAGAAGGGAGCAGCAATTTTATTATCAACTTTTGTTGTCAACAACAATTATCTTCGACAGCGAACACAATAGATGATGAAGAGAAAAAAAATGACTCTAACATAATTATTTTTTGACGGCTAGGGTTTAGGGTTATGAATTGGAAGCAAGAAACAAAATAAAAAAAACAAGAAAGTAAAAAATAACGAGGATTCCTCCGGATCATACATGTGGACTGATAACCGGAGGATAACAAATTTCGTTGGTGGATCTAACCTGCTCTTGATACCATGTAAAATACTGAATGAGTTTTATTGGTTGAATGAATATTACAATACATGCATATGTATTTATATTAAATACATAGCTTAGATAATAAGCCATCATAAAACCCTAAACCTAATGACCTCAAGCCCACAAACGGGCTTGGGCTAATGACTCGTCTAATAATTTTTAGACTAAAGGCTTAGGTACTAGACAAAGATTTTCGCTAGAGCGCGGATATTTGGAGAAACTTGAATCAGGTGAGTTTCATAGTCCCATATCTTTGAATGATTTTGACTTCCAGATGGGATGGAAGAGACACTCCTTATGGTTTTGTAAATTTTTTCTGTGAATGTTTTATGATTGGTGATGGACTTGTGTGTACTTATGTGATTAACTACTAATTGATTCATGATTGTTTTGTGATTTGACTTGGTACCAAGGGGATGTTGACAAGGCGGGGCCTTGGTATTGGTTCATAGGTGTATGGGCGCCTATGGGACCATGGTATTTGGAAAGGTTTGGAGCCTTGGGGGATTTGTTTGATATGATTAATCTTGAATTGTTAGTTGTTAATGCACATTTGTAACACATTGTCCATACATTTTTATTGTTGGTGGTTATTCACAGCTTATATTATAACTGATTTGAGGTTGGAGTCTAAACCTATGAATCTCACCAACATTATGTTGACGTGATTTAGTGTCTCTTTCAGGTGAGAATGTGGTTAAGCATGAGAATAGGAGTGGCTAACTTTGGAGGCTTAGGATTGCATTTGGAGGAACCCCCTTTCCTCTTAGTCTTTATTTGATGTTTGAATAAGTGATACTTTGTTGACACCTTGTTTATGTTAATTGTTTGTCTCGGGTAAGCGGTAGGACTGTTACCTACTTACCTAGACTCCAGTATTGTTGAGATATTGTCATGACATTTGTGTCACCATTTTATGATATTTCTTATTTCATTTGGTTATCTCTATAGACACGTCATGTTGTGATGATATCCATACGTCGTGCCCCATATTCCGCCATGGTAGGGTGTGACAGAATGGTATCAGAGACTATGGTTATAGAGAATTAGGTTGCCTAGTCTCGTAGCCTAGTCTATAGTCTAAGGGTCCTCACATATAGGCGTCGTAGGAGTATGTGTGCATTTGATATTAATTGAAGTTTTTCTTGATGTTATTGTTTTTTACTTGCGATGTGTGTTAAATTTTGACTATTATGGGTTGAACCATAGTAGTTCATACTTAGCCACATGTTATTTTCTTTTCAGGTTGTGACTAGTGCGGGTTGAACCATAATCGTCCACGCTAGTCATTGTTGTATTTTGCTTAAATTGTACATTATAGTACATAATTTGGTACAGTGTAGTTTCTGTCTTTTGTTGAGTTATTTTATGTACCTGATGTATAGTATTTTTCTTTTGATATTTAAGTCATGTTCCCTAAGAATCATGTGGTGGTTCGAGTTACTAGAAGTACATGGATAGGAAGGATTTTAAGTTGTTTCCATTCTGATGGGCGACATGACTTATAATTGATTGTGTTTTCGTTTTGGATTTTGCCTTTGCTGTTTTAGCTATACTATGAGGATTTATGTATTATAGGAGTTTGACTATGTTATTTTAATAGTTGGATCCTTTGACCTTATTGTTTATGTGGTTATGTGCTTAGGTGAGTTGATGGATGTATGTGTTATGTGTTGTATTGATTCTTATAAGTGTCATCATAGGAGGGAGTGCATTGGGAAAGGGTAATTGTATAAGTATGAAAGTATCACAACTTCAATGGATTCCTAAGTATGATTGCATGAAAGAGGATTAATACATGCTTGTATAGTAGATGTTGGACGGATTTGAGTATATGTATCATAATATGCCTATATATGTTTGATCCCCTATTATTATCGATTGTATCCTTAGGAGGGTGGCTAGCTCGCTTCTCTATAGATATTCAACCTCCGTTGTAGCGTATTCTTCGAGTTTCCTATTTCACGTGTCCGTTTTAAAATGGTGTTTTTGGTTTTAAGTCTATTGAAATAACTTGGGATTTCTTTTGGGATAATGAAATATTTTGTGTTGAGTCTTACAATTCTTTTGGTCGGTATATATTGAAAAAAGACTTGGAAATCTACTATAGAGTTAGATAGTTGATTGTATTCGGTAAAATAAGGGTAGGGTGTATGAGTCGTGGTTGCAACAAGATATAACATAAGTTTTTTATTTATTTTATGTAATCAACACTTATTAATTTCAAATTCTAAAAGACCTTCTTTAAAATAAAGGAAAATAAAATTTTCCTACTTAAATATTTCATATAAGTGAGTTTAATCAATATACGTCATTTATAATTATTTATACAAGACTAAACAAAGTTCATGAAAATTTCACATACATTTATTTCTTTTCATTTAAAAAGGATTACGTTAATTACTAAGATGATTCTTTAGTTTTTAAAACAACTAGTATAAAATTGTTTTGGTCATAACTTGTTCGTTTAAAAAGCTTTTTGGGTGATTCAAAAGCCTAAAATTATGTACTCGGAATGTACTTTTCAAATATTCAGAATGTATAGTCATGGGTGGTCAGTAGCCTGGTCGAAATTGTCGTACAAGTATCGGGTTCAAGGTTGAGTTTTGAATAGTAGTTTTTAAACTTATGATTTGGGATGTTCGGAGTACCTAGTCTTTGAGTTGAGTCTTGAAATCGTATAGAGGGTTGTTTGTAGATTGTTTGAGTCACATTGATGTGGAGAGGTAAAGAAAAATATTCTTTTAGGAAAAGTCAATGTCATGCAAGGTTTGAAAAATATGTCGCAAGGGCGTAATATGTTTTGGTTGCCGTTGGGTGTTTCTTGGATTATTTTTCGTTGTCATGGGTCATTTTGAATTGATACATATTTTGGTTTTGAGTTTTCTTTTGAGTCTCGTGGTTTTTTACTTGTTTTAATTGGTGCACGTGAAATGTCGTTAGTTATCCGTAGTTTTGATTCGTTGGTCGTGTCTGGTGGGTTCAAAATGTAGTTTTGGTTTTGTATTGGTTAGAGCATTGATATAGTCATATCAGAGAATAGTTGGAAAGCCCTTTGTGATGGGGAAAGAGTTGAAAGTTCGTAGAAAGACAAACTAATGTGGTCATGAGGTCGCTTAGGAGTGCCAATAGAGATGAATAGAGATTTGTATAAATTATGGATATTGGCACAAGTAACGCATCATAGAGAATGTTGTAAGGGGATGTGATATTTCAAAGGTACTTGTGATATTCGTTAGGTATGTAAAATTTTCCGAAAATTTCTTAAGATTTAGTAGGTTTACCTATTATCATGAAGTACAACCATGAACAGAGCCAGTATAAGGAGAAAGATGAGTTGTAGTTAGTGCCTTTCCAAGGCAATTGTTGATGGAATGATTTTAAAGACATGAGTTGTTAGAAATTCCGAGGAATGCAAGATAAAGGTTGAGTTGCCTGGTAGTAAATGTGATGTAAAAGCGGGTGGATGGGTTGATAAGAAGGAGTATCGATCTTTTAGAATGTGTGTAGAATTTCGCAAGTAGAAAGAGGTAGAAATTTGTTTGTGTTGCTGCTAATAGAGGATGCAGGGATGATGTTAAGAATGTTGAATGGACGCTTTGGGTTTACGGTTATGCATTTGGCTTCACCAAAGCACTAGCGGTTATCATGGAGTCAATGAACCGAGTGTGCATGACCGTATATAAACAAGTTGTCATCGGGAGTATCGACGACATCTTAATCTACTCAAAGTCTAAGAAGGAGAGTGAGGCGAATTATGTGTTGGTTTTGGAGTGGTTTAGAAAAAGGAATTATACGTGAGATTTTCAAGTGTGAGTTTTAGTATTAAGTTTACCATGATGAGTAGTTAGAGATGATGGCATATCATGAAACCAGCAAGGGGCGAAGTGAAGAAGGGTGAGGAAGCATTTTGGAGGCTGAAGAGGTGGATTGGATAATGAGTAGATCCTGGCATTATCGGAAGGACTGGATGAATTCGTGAAGCATGACGATACGTGGAGCAAGGATTTGGATGTGTACGTGAACGATAAAGAAAGGCGATTGCTTATATGTTGCAGGAACTGAAGATTTGGAAGTACTAGATAAGACTTAGTTAGTGGAGCTGGATTGTTATATATGTCTAGAATGCTAGAGGCATTTGGGGTACGATACGTAAAGAATGATCTATACGGATCATGAACGTCTCCAACACATATTCAGTCCTCTGGATTAAACATTTGGCAAAGGTGATGGGTGGAGTTAAGTGATGAAGGAAAATTGCAAGGCCAAGTACCATCTGGGAAAGGCAAGCATAGTTAATGAGACATGGAATAAGAGGGAGGAAGTGATGCTGAGACAAAATTTAGCTATATGGATGACGTGTTAGGAGGGTTTGGATGAAGGATGTAAGTTGCACGAGTAGTTGTCTAAAGCAGAGAACGCGTCAACATTTATGTTGCGTGGCTTGGACAATCATATGGAGAAAAGGGACATAGGTTATACTTCCTACATAGATAGGAGTAGCATAGAAAGAGCGGTGTAAGGACGAAGATGGTAGAGGGGATGCACAATAGGGTAGAGGAATAAGTACGATGAGAGTTAGGTGATAGTCGATAGAGTGGATAATTCATCCCATATTCTAAGAGGAATGAGAAGTCAAGTAGTTGAGAAGTTGGAAGGATTGCGTACGGATGTGATGGAATAGGAGTTTCTGCATAAAAATTAGCCTAAGAAGTATGGAATGCTTTAAGAAGGATTATGGCAGGGGAATAAATGATGGGAAGTAAGCATAGTATACCGTTGATAGACTAATGGTTGGTATGAGCATACCATAAGGATAATGGAGGAAGACGCCTAGAGCATTGGCGTGCGGTTTAGAGATTGTTGGGGAATGCATTTTATTTAGGAAGAATTATTCTACAAAGAGAGTCACTAGTGAGATGGTTGTATTCCTCACTGATGAGAATGTAGGGAATAAAAGAGGATCACCTAAATTATTGGCTGAAGATGAGATAAAAGATGGTATGGAAATTAAGATTATAGAGAGACAAGCGAGAAGTAGTATGGAGGAAGAATGGCTTGAGGGAGCAAAGGGTTGTCAAGATAGTGTCGTGATATAGAAGGGAAAACCGTTAGGTTTGGTGATAGGAAATGTAGTAGAAACTGTTGGATTTAATCCATAGAAGATGAGGTGGATCACCGTTACGGTGGGGTAAAGTTAGAAGCAGTCAACATATTGGACCGGAGTTGGAACAGAAAACTACAAGAGGTGGTGGCAGTGCTTAAGTAGAGGTTGAAAATTGCAAAGGACCGACAAGAGATCTGTGTGGACAAGAGGCGTAAGCCGTTGGGATTTGAGATTGGGGATAAGGTTATGCTAGAGGTTTCACCATAGAAATGAGTGATGGGTGGTTTGGGAAGAAAGGGAAGATAGCACCTAGAATCACGGGTTCGTTCGAAATCCTCGAAAGGATTGGACCAATGGCTTATAGGTTGAGGAATTACTGGGAGAATTGAGTAGTGTGCATGATGTATTTCGTGTATCAAGCTTGAGGAAACGCTTAGCAAGAAACAACTTGCAAGTACCGTTAGATGATATTAGTATGGATACGAGTCTTCGTTTCATCGAAGAGCTGGTAGAAATTTTGGGTCGTGAACCTAAGACGTTGGAAAAGGGTAATATACCATAGTTATGGTGAGATGGAATTTGGAACGTGGACTACAGTTCACGTGGGAACGAGAAGGATTTATGAGGACCAAGTATCCTTATATATTTGCTAATGATGATTATAAGGAGTAAATCTCGGGACGAGATTTCTATTAGGAGGGAGTGATGTGACAACCCCGGTTTTTAAGGTTCGTCACTTAGTCTTATTTTTGGGGTATTTTGTGTGACTATGTGTGTTATGTGATTTATGTGTTTATATGTGTTTATATGTGTTTATATGTGTGATTTTAGGAGGGAGTGAGTGATGTGATAACCACATTGTCCATATATTTTTATTGTTGGTGGTTATTCACAGTTTATATTATAACTGATTTGAGGTTGGAGTCTAAACCTATGACTCTCACCAACATTATGTTGACGTGTTTTAGTGTCTCTTTCAGGTGAGAATGTGGTTAAGCATGAGAATAGGAGTGGCTAGCTTTGGAGGCTTAGGATTGCATTTGGAAGAACCCCCTTTCCTCTTAGTCTTTATTTGATGTTTGAATAAGTGATACTTTGTTGACACCTATATGTTTGCTTTGTTTATGTTAATTGTTTGTCTCGGGTAAGCGGTATGACTGTTACCTACTTACCTAGACTCTTGTATTGTTGAGATATTGTCATCACATTGGTATCACCATTTTATGACATTTCTTATTTCATTTAGTTATCTCTATAGACACGCCATGTTATGATGATATCCATACCTCGCGCCCCATATTCCGCCATGGTGGGGTGTGACATCCATCTCCACTCTTCCGGATTCATTTACATCAACAACAAGTATTAGGGTTGAGGGTTGTTAATTTATTGGAAGAAGGTGTGGGACTTACAGCTGCTTTAGATAGCGCTAGCGTGTGGGATCAACTGATGATAACATGTGCGCTTTAGTTTTTACATACACATTAAGTGTATACTTTTTACATTTGCATAAATCGCGTGCTTCTCTTTTTAGTGATTAGCTCATTTGAATGATTTTTTTTATAAAGCATGTAGTAACTCTGTCTAATTATATTTTGGTTTGATTAATACAAAATGTTCAATGAAATTCCCAAGTGAACAAAATGTCCAAGGGCTTCATGCTCAGCGGGAACAATAATCTTCTTTTGGGTCGCACATGTCTTATTATACATGGAATCAGTATGTAAGGTTAATTACGTGAATGTTCAAGGTGAATAATAGGCTTTTAGGTATTAGGTTCTCTTAATATTAAATTAGAGTTTTTATCAGTATCTAATGTTGATTGTCTGCTTTCGTTTTCAAAATTGAATTGATCAGCTGCGGTTTCTCCTGCCATATTGGACGCCCTGTTGAAACACATGTTAGCGACTATTCATAAGAAAAAGGTTTTATTGACTTTGCAAGGTTGTGGTGTCTTAATGAGCATTTGCAAGAGCAGGAATAGTGGAACTTATTGACTGAAAGTTTAACACCCCCAAATTTACACGCAGCGGAATACATCTTTGGGTGCTAAACAATGATACTACAACACATAATTTATAAAGAACGACTAAAAAAGAGACGTTTTAGATTTATCGTTCCTAAAACATTTGTCAGAGTAGCGTGGTCCCAAGACATCGTAACCAAAGTACAACCAAAACAAAAGATTTAAATTGTTTTGAACAAAAGGAACGACAAATATTCAAAGAGTTTATATTGCAAAGTAGTGCACAACATTCATTCCCGTGGCTTCCAAGCTTCACCCTTCCTGATTACCTGAAATACATGTGAGTAAAACATCAGCAAAAATGCCGAGTGAATCTATAGGTTTATGTAATCAATTTTGAACACAAGCAAAGATTATAAGTTTGTGGCATGCTTATAAGCATCAAATAATAATTCGCATCAACAATAATAATTGTATATAGCATAAATTGCAATAAGCTCATGGAACCGAGCCCTTAGACACTCCCATATCAGTCTAATAAGACGAGAGATTTATTAATTGTCGGTTACCTCCAGATTATTGGTACATTGCCGTATACCTGACTTCTCAATACAATATGCTCAAACAGTGTGGAGGTCGGGCCTAAGCTTCTATGACAAGTCCACAAAAACTGAACCGGGGCGGCTTCCCCCATAGATCTATTAATTGTACTAGCGGTTAACCCATCATAGGTTAATTAACGGTCCATAATTGAGGTTTTAAACAAAGGCAATCACTTAATGTAATTTAAAGGCAACCACGGGTCCATTCATAGAGGGACAAAGCATACCATAAAAATCTTATGTTCTAAGTTTATAAAACATTTATTCCCCCTCGCGGGTTTAAAATCATTTAATAACTAGTATAAAGCGAGGCTATAGACTCACCTTAGTACTTATAGTAGTTGAAGACAATCGCCGACGATAGTAGATGCCCGGTAACCACGATACCCGCAACCTAGCAAATAAGGTGCGTACTTTAATAATAGACTCGAGAAATAAATGATACTTAATAGAATCAAACTCAAGTATAAAATCACGACAACTCGAGAGAAAACGATGCAAGTGGTTCTATTATACTCTCCTATGTATTCATTTTATTGTCCTATGCCTTTAATAAAAATCTGCCGGAACATACCGAATGTCCAAGCCGTTTTCCCATACTTAAACATATCAAAATTTTATGATACTACTCAGAGAATCTTACTTACTATATATAGAAAGTCCTCCCAAAAGCCCATTAAAAGATTTTACTTCTAAAGTTCCCTGCCCGACTCATCTTTGAATCACAAAATCTGGACAGTTTAGCGACCTTGACTTACGAAACCATTTTGACCATTCTAAACAACTCCATTTGTAAAACCGCCACTTGATTCTAAAAATAGACTCAAAATGCTAAACTTGGAGCCTGAGAACAGCCCTTGAATCATTTTGAAACTCATTTTATAGTCCCCGAGATTCGATCCAAATATCGACAACAATTTTCGGATTGTGTCGACACTCGTTTCCCGGTACACAATCATTCAAAACATCATAACTTCGCGCTCGTTTTGAGCTAGAAGCTCTACCTTATATCAAATCGAAGCTAAGGAAATTATCTACAACCCTAGGATATAAGTTAAGTCATTTTCAAAACATAAAAATTCGGATTTTTCAGTTTACCTACTGCCCAAAATTGACTATTAAAATCTCTTACAAAATCATGTTTTTGATCAATTCCAACAACTTTTGTGATCAACCTAAGCCCCTAATATCATCAATAACCATTCCTAACACTTGCATCATTATCAAAATCAAAAACCCAAAAATTAAAAATCAACTTTTTAACAAAAACATAGCATGAAAATCTTTTGATCATCACTACTAACACATGCATACAACAAATTTGGATCAAACATCACCAACTTTTCTTGAAAAATTTATATGGTTGCATGTATGAAAATTTTATACCAAATTGTAGCCCTTTGAAAATGGAGAATGGGACTTGTTTTAGTTTCTCTTGGATCAAGCTAGAAAAATTTTGATCATGATGTTTGTGGTGTTAATGGTGGATGGCTAAAAATAAGGTAGAAGAGAAAGTTGGTTGTGTTTTTTTTTAAATGAATTTATTAAAGTAAAAGTGTTAGTGGAAATGTTAGGTATAGTGTGGAGTTAGGGTAGTTTTTGCCCATTTGTGATAGTTTTGGTCCAAAATGTGAATATTAGTTAAAAAGCGGGAAATGACTAAAAGTAAATTTTACAAATATTTACGGGACTCGGGTTTCGTAAAAATACTTAAAAGTTTAAACGCACACGAAAAATAATAATATAACGACTCGATACGTAATTAAAACGATATCGTCGAAAATATTAATTATCGAAACGGTTGATAATAAAATATAAAATTGTGGGCGTCCGTCGGTATCGCGATCACTAGTAGTCCTCGTTTCTCGTCAAAATATTAAAACATAATATTTAATATTGGTTTCAACTTAAACCGTTAAACATAATAATATTTAACGTTATAAAATACTTCAAAATAATTGAAAATTATAATTAAATTATGACCTTATTTTTACGGGTTTTACATCCTCACCACCTTAAGGGAGCGACGTCCCGGCGCTCAACTCGCCTCATACACGAGTTGTTCACTACCCGGAAGGATGAAGGCATTCCTTATAAAGAAGTCCTCACGTTCCCACGTGAAATTCGATCCATGATCTCCACTGGTTCTTTTACAAAACACAACTTGTCGTCAAGTTGTATCTCACCAAAAAGAAATAAATAAATCCTTATCCACAAGTCACCCGTCAAGCTCGACACATGAAAATTTTATGAATCACACGAAGCTCATTCGACGACAAGAACAAATAACATGATTTTCGGGTAAGTCCAGTTAAAAGGAAAGTTGCAAATTAAAGGATATCCATCAGCCGGATAGCCATGGACACACATCAAAAGAACTAAGAAGAAAAACATTTTCGTCATTGGAGGGTGCTCACATGCGGGTCCCTACTCAAAATATAATACAAAGATACCATCTCACTTTCGCCAACGCGCATTAAAGTCTCAATAAACATCGTCGTTGAAAGTCAAAAAGATATTACATAATATATGTTCTACATGATCGGACGTCATCGGATGATGCCGTCTCAAGTTCTCACAACTTACGATCATTTGACTAGATCACATACCACATAAGTACATAAAAATAAAAGGTCGAACAATAACATCAAGTATAGATTTCCATCGTTAATCATCGAGAAAACCTTGAACGAACCCTTGATAATAACCACTTGATCACAAGAGTCTTTCCACTTGCGGTGTCGGCTTCAACATACTCCTCGAGGTTGTAACAAATTTATTAACTCCATTCCTTAAAAGATTCGGTCCTCAATCATTCCACAAGTACACGCATTAATCCTGATGACACTTATCGTTTCTTCTTATACACTGCTTCCCAAGATTCATTTTAAACTCATAATAAAATAGTAATCTTCAATACGAGGAACATAACGAGATAAAAATGACTTCAATAAACGCATAAACGAACAAGATGTGGTAAAATGATTTAAGATTAACGATCGACGAGGGATCTCGAATCACGTAACCATAAAACATAATAATTCGCAATACTTAAAAAAAATGAGAGAGAAGAAAGAATTAAATATTAAACATTAAAATAACATTTGTCACAATTATCCATCCCGGTTTTGGTATTACCTTAAAACGCAATTGAGGTACTTTCTTGATAAAGATGATATATCAAAATAGGAGTTAAATAGCTTCATAATTTATTTTGGTTGTCTTAAGAAACTTTGAAAGATTGACATGAATTTTATAAATTAAACTCATATTGTTGGTTACAATTAGAAGATATAATTTCCAAATTAAATCATTATTAGGAATATAAATTAAACCGCAAATTTTATTACATTAAAAGTAAAGTATGATAAGTCAATTAGTTCAGAAGATAGAGCATAATTTCATTTTAAACATTAGTTTTAGTTATACAAAATATGATGTATAAATTTGACCTTTTACTTGTGATGGTTATTTCAATAATTGAAAATTATTGGAAAAATGTATAAAAGTTCCACAAAAAAATTTATAATACGTTGTAGAAATACATAAAGGTGTTTATTATTTCAAAATAAACATGGGGTATATTTGAGTTTAAAAATGTGACAAGATAATAAATGAATACGAATGGAAATAATGGTCAACAATTAGCACGAAATCAGCGGTACGAAAGAAACGAAGCAAATGTCGTATGAATTCTTAAAGAGAATAATAAAATAAAGGCGTCGATGGTAAGACGATAAGAAATAATAGATTAAACAAGTTGTCAATTTTGTTAGTGCGGTCGGTAGTTCACCAATATCAGTTCGTTAACTTAGCGGTGGTCGTTACACGATCGGAAATAAGATCCATACAAAAATTTTAATAAAACGAAATTCCTACTAATCACTTGTAAGTAAAACAAATCAAACGAACGATGTTAGTGCTTAAAGGGAGAAGTCAAAGCACGGTTCACAAGGGTGGATTTCGAGACAAACGAGAGTGACGGACGTCATCCCGGATATACGGAAATCACTCTAGTGATAATTCATTATTCACGTGCGGAGACATTCCAAAGATCTACCCAGTCGCATAAGGAAGATTGGACGAGACGGAAAGATAAAATATCGAGACTTTTAGGTCTTTTATCAACAGTCAGTAATTAAACGAACGGTCAAAAGAAATCAGTTATAAGACAAAATGAAGTAACAAGTGAAAAAGCGATAGTCGAGTAAAAACGTATTCGTAAGCGCGTAATTCGTTTAAGAAAAGGTAAGAAAACGTATGCGGATGCATAGAAATTGTGCTACTTGCATAAAATATAAGGGTTTTCAAAACTTCTTTTCATTTTATTTCATTTTATTTTATTCTATTATGAATACAAGTAAAAAGTTCCTTATTATCAAGATTTTTAAGTTGACTACTATTCAGCCTAGCATGGCTCCTTCTAAATTAGACATAGGTGATCAGGCCATGTATAATTTAGGAATAGCAATGCAGTGCTCAGTTTCGTCGAAAAGTATTACGTTTCTTATGTTTATATATAAACCATGCCATTTGAAAATGGAATTTTAAAAATATTTTATAAATTTATAGGAAACAGGTAATTTGTGAAATACTCAATAAGCAACTTTGAATGTCACGAAAAGTATTTTATAAGACCAAAGTAAAAACAATTGGTGAAAATAATCGTAAAACAATATCAGATTTATTTATAAGGTGACATTATGACAACGTATAAAGTAGCCAAAGGTTTGCAAAAAGTAGCAAATAGTAGCTCATAAAACAATCAATGAAATGGTTACAAGTTGTTAATGTTTCAAAAGGTTATACGGTTTAGACGGAAACGCCCTGAGACACGTGATAATAATGTCAACGAAGAATGTGAAGACAAACTTCAAAACTCAACCCAAATCAGTGGAAGGTTAGAAGAAAATAAAAATAAAAATAAAATAACATCGAATGACAAATGAGTCATATATATAAAAAGGATAAATCAATCCATATGTGTATTCTATGTAACATACTAGACACAACATGCTTTTAAGAAAGTATATTATTCATTTTCAAATTACACCATTAATGCGGTAATTGCTAATCCTAAAATATTTCTATTTTTAAACATTTTCACATGCGACTAGTATTAGTTAGTTGTAAAATAATATTCGTTAAAATTTTACGATCTCAAATGAACTCAAAACTGCTTAGAAACGTTTAAAACCCATGTTTCGAATTTTCTATCATATTTGAATTTTAAATATGAGCCGATTAATTGACCCGATAAACGACATTTCCAAGACTCGGAGTCTAAAGCATTTTGATGCAAAACGACGTTTCAGACGACTTTTTAGTTTTACCCGAGACCTGAAAACCAATGTAAAATTACCAAAATACCCCTGCAAGTTCTGTGCAGGTTTGACTATTTTATTTTAAAAACGTAGGTTTTACTTTTAAGTTTTGACCTGTTTATACTGCCCCTACAGTTTCTGCATAAAGTGTATTTTTCGACACTTCTTAACGGCTCAAAATTTATACATATATACACACATGTCTTGTGGATTTTATAACAACGAAAAATAAATCTCGTAATGAGCATCAAATAAAATATAGCATGATGAATGACAGAAAATGCTTCAAGGTATTCAACACGAAATTTAGGAAGCAAGACGGTGAAAGACGTTCGTAATTTCAGTTTCAAAGTGCAATGTAGGCAAATCTCCTTGGTGCCACGATTGTCCAAAAACACAAAACATAACATGAAAAGAATAGAACATTCATAGGTTGCGTTCCGGGAGCAAGAAGGTTAATGAAAGAGGATAATACAAGTTTATAGATGTAAAATCGTATTCCAATCTAGCGCCATAATCTAGATGATGATTTATAAAATGACGATGACGTTACCGAGATATAAACGAACAATACACTTCGGAGTCGATACATATAAATGTCAACGAATTAAATCTTCGCATGTCGTGTAAAACGATAATAAAAATCAACAAAATATTATGAAAAACTATGGTATTATTCAACACTATTTTAAGAAATGTTTCAAAATGTATGACTCACACGATAGCGGTTAGTCTAATCCAAGGACACATTGAGCTACACAATGGTCTAGAGATTACGTTAAAAGACGTCCAAGCACAAATAGCCGGAAGACGATTTGAATATCTATATAGATATCACAGAGGGTTAAACAATGAAAGTAACGCGCGCAGATGAAGGTATGTAAGGTCATAATATAAAATTTTTGCAATAAAAGCAATTTAAATACTTCAAAAATAAATACAGAAAGATCTTAAAAATTCATTGTATTTATTTAAGTTAATCATTAATAAATGATAAACTTTTATCGAAAAGTTTAACGATATCAATGTATATCGATAAAGGATTATAGTATTTATTTAGAAATACTTAGCAATAAGGCATACATAATAATGTATACTAAAGTTGTAATCCCAGAAGTAGCTTGAACCTGAAGTCACGCGAAATCATGTGCACCGACTCTTTGAAAAATAAAACCGACAGTTATAGTTTAGGTTTTTAGAAAAAGACCTAGTTCTCTATAACTCATGG
Source organism: Glebionis coronaria (assembly GCA_025667525.1). NCBI lineage: Eukaryota > Viridiplantae > Streptophyta > Magnoliopsida > Asterales > Asteraceae > Glebionis > Glebionis coronaria. Next base: position 26,199,012 of record CM046877.1, read on the forward strand.
CTCTGGTACCAATCTTTAACACCCCCAAATTTACACGCAGCGGAATACATCTTTGGGTGCTAAACAATGATACTACAACACATAATTTATAAAGAACGACTCAAAAAGAGACGTTTTAGATTTATCGTTCCTAAAACATTTGTCAGAGTAGCGTAGTCCCAAGACATCGTAACCAAAGTACAACCAAAACAAAAGATTTAAATTGTTTTGAACAAAAGGAACGACAAATATTCAAAGAGTTTATATTGCAAAGTAGTGCACAACATTCATTCCCGTGGCTTCCAAGCTTCACCCTTCCTGATTACCTGAAATACATGTGAGTAAAACATCAGCAAAAATGCCGAGTGAATCTATAGGTTTATGTAATCAATTTTGAACACAAGCAAAGATTATAAGTTTGTGGCATGCTTATAAGCATCAAATAATAATTCGCATCAACAATAATAATTGTATATAGCATAAATTGCAATAAGCTCATGGAACCGAGCCCTTAGACACTCCCATATCAGTCTAATAAGACAAGAGATTTATTAATTGTCGGTTACCTCCAGATTATTGGTACATTGCCGTATACCTGACTTCTCAATACAATATGCTCAAACAGTGTGGAGGTCGGGCCTAAGCTTCTATGACAAGTCCATAAAAACTGAACCGGGGCGGCTTCCCCCATAGATCTATTAATTGTACTAGCGGTTAACCCATCATAGGTTAATTAACGGTCCATAATTGAGGTTTTAAACAAAGGCAATCACTTAATGCAATTTAAAGGCAACCACGGGTCCATTCATAGAGGGACAAAGCATACCATAAAAATATTGTGTTCTAAGTTTATAAAACATGTATTCCCCCTCGCGGGTTTAAAATCATTTAATAACTAGTATAAAGCGAGGCTATAGACTCACCTTAGTACTTATAGTAGTTGAAGACAATCACCGACGATAGTAGATGCCCGGTAACCACGATACCCGCAACCTAGCAAATAAGGTGCGTACTTTAATAATAGACTCGAGAAATAAATGATACTTAATAAAATCAAACTCAAGTATAAAATCACGACAACTCGAGAGAAAACGATGCAAGTGGTTCTATTATACTCTCCTATGTATTCATTTTATTGTCCTATGCCTTTAATAAAAATCTGCCAGAACATACCGAATGTCCAAGCCGTTTTCCCATACTTAAACATATCAAAATTTTATGATACTACTCAGAGAATCTTACTTACTATATATAGAAAGTCCTCCCAAAAGCCCATTAAAAGATTTTACTTCTAAAGTTCCCTGCCCGACTCATCTTTGAATCACAAAATCCGGACAGTTTAGCGACCTTGACTTACGAAACCATTTTGACCATTCTAAACAACTCCATTTGTAAAACCACCACTTGATTCTAAAAATAGACTCAAAATGCTAAACTTGGAGCCTGAGAACAGCCCTTGAATCATTTTGAAACTCATTTTATAGTCCCCGAGATTCGATCCAAATATCGACAACAATTTTCGGATTGTGTCGACACTCGTTTCCCGGTACACAATCATTCAAAACATCATAACTTCGCGCTCGTTTTGAGCTAGAAGCTCTACCTTATATCAAATCGAAGCTAAGGAAATTATCTACAACCCTAGGCTATAAGTTAAGTCATTTTCAAAACATAAAAATTCGGAATTTTCAGTTTACCTACTGCCCAAAATTGACTATTAAAATCTCTTACAAAATCATGTTTTTGATCAATTCCAACAACTTTTGTGATCAAACTAAGCCTTTAATATCATCAATAACCATTCCTAACACTTGCATCATTATCAAAATCAAAAACCCAAAAATTAAAAATCAACTTTTTAACAAAAACATAGCATGAAAATCTTTTGATCATCACTACTAACACATGCATACAACAAATTTGGATCAAACATCACCAACTTTTCTTGAAAAATTTATATGGTTGCATGTATGAAAATTTTATACCAAATTGTAGCCCTTTGAAAATGGAGAATGGGACTTGTTTTAGTTTCTCTTGGATCAAGCTAGAAAAATTTTGATCATGGTATTTGTGGTGTTAATGGTGGATGGCTAAAAATAAGGTAGAAGAGAAAGTTGGTTGTGTTTTTTTTAAATGAATTTATTAAAGTAAAAGTGTTAGTGGAAATGTTAGGTATAGTGTGGAGTTAGGGTAGTTTTTGCCCATTTGTGATAGTTTTGGTCCAAAATATGAATATTAGTTAAAAAGCGGGAAATGACTAAAAGTAAATTTTACAAATATTTACGGGACTCGGGTTTCGTAAAAATACTTAAAAGTTTAAACGCACACGAAAAATAATAATATAACGACTCGATACGTAATTAAAACGATATCGTCGAAAATATTAATTATCGAAACGGTTGATAATAAAATATAAAATTGTGGGCGTCCGTCGGTATCGCGATCACTAGTAGTCCTCGTTTCTCGTCAAAATATTAAAACATAATATTTAATATCGGTTTCAACTTAAACCGTTAAACATAATAATATTTAACGTTATAAAATACTTCAAAATAATTGAAAATTATAATTAAATTATGACCTTATTTTTACGGGTTTTACAGAAAGTTTCTTAGTAATAGTGGCAATGGTGGATACAAGTGGGGCAACAGCTAAGACATGGACGTTTAACTTGATTTTACTTGATCTAATATGCTAAATTACTAAATTACCATATGTAACTTTTTTTTGTTTTTACGATATACGTCTAGTTTTTCTTTAAATAAGAACATGGTTATCTAATACTCTTCTTATAATTATATTTCCTCGACAAAAAATATACAGTTTAAGAAAAAATATCATTTTTACAGTTTTTTTTTACTTTTTACACAAAAATATTTTTATTTTTAACCAATTAATTACAAATTTCTTCATAGTACTCCCTCCGTCCCAAAATTATTGTCACCCGACAAGAATCATACATTTTCAGAAAATTACATTTATTACAACCTTTTTTTTCTCTTACTTTTTAGCATATTAACAGATTTACCCTTAGCTAATTAATTAATTCTTTTTTAAAGTTTGTAATTACAATTTCAAACAAAGATAAATATAATTACATAATTTTAACCTAATTTACGTTTTTTATTTATTTTTGAAATTAGACTATTTCGAAAATAATAACCTAAAGCTATTAAAGTGGGGGATACAACTCTTTTTTAGGAATATTAATTCTATATTTTATAATTTATCTTAGTTAAATATGGATCTCGGCATCGTAACACTACCGATCGGATAACCACCTTCTTCTCCGGTACTATTACCTAATTATCATCGTTACTCGTTGATTTGATTGTTTAATTGAGTTATAAATTTCTGTTACACTAGTCTTTGATTTGATTGTTTTTAGTTATGTTCAACTGATTAATTTATAAGGAGGGTGTTTTGATCATGAGCTTATTTGATAGGCTTATTGAAACTTGAAACTTCAAAAAAAAAATTATTAAAAAAAAAATTATTTTCGAAAAAAAGTTTTATTTTCAAAAAAAAATTATTTTCGAAAAAAAAAATTTATTTTCGAAAAAAAAAATTATTTCCCGAAAATAAAACATATTTTTTCGAAAATAAAACTTTTTTTCCGAAAATAAAACATATTTTTTCGAAAATAAATCTTTTTTTTCCCAAAATAAAACTTATTTTTAGAAAATAAAACTTTTTTTTCCGAAAATAATTTTTTTTTTCAAAAATAATTTTTTTTTTCGAGAAAATAAAACTTATTTTTTCTGAAAATAATTATTTTTTTTCAAAAATAATTTTTTTTGAAACTATTTATTATAAGGTTCACAATACATCCCTGGGAAAGGAAAAAGACACGAATACCCTCTCTTTTAGATTTTGTTAATTTTTAACGAGAAAAAATTTGCACCGTTAGTCCATGAGGGATGTATTGTGCCCCGCGCACTAACGGAGGGATGGCTGTTGTCCAAAAAGTTAACGAAGGATGTAATTCGATTTTTCGACATATCACAGGGATGCTTTTTGCACTTCTCTCTAAAAAATTTAAAGAAAAAACTGTGGCGTATTGTTGACAAAAGAAAAACATGAGGTAGAGCTTGTTATATGTGAACCAAAAGCTATTTATAAATGACTGAACGTGTGTTTTTGTGTATCGTTGTGAAAATGAAAAAAAATGGTATTTGGCGGAACCATCTTAAGTCCGTGTACCTTTTTGGTACCGAGCCCCTCACCCTACAAGGAAGAATAAATTACCTAGGCAACACTGGTTGTCAAGCTTTTGATAAAGAATCTAATTACATAGGGTAATTTAGTAATTTTCCATAAGTACCGAAAACAAGCATGATAATCGATAATCATAGCTACGTATCTTTTCAATGGGATGTTTGTTTAAGCCTATTTGACTCCGCTTATATTTCGTAAGCCCATTCTTTCTGGCTTCTTTTTCGTCGTTAAGTCATAAGCTTGTAAGTAAAAAAATAAGCCAGAAATAACGGGCATATGAAATATAAGTTGATTCAAATAAGATTAGGTTTGATGTTTTGTTCCCCAAATTTATTGAATATATGTAGATATTAAAGACTTGAGTTGCATAATATCCAAATCCAGTTCGGTACGGTACCGGTACCATTAATTTATGCTCGGAAAAAAATTTGTACCACTAATTCGGTACACGATCGGTACGGTACCGGTACCATGTTCATCCTAATAATAAATACACTTTAAACTTTGTTCACAACTCCCAGGGGACACGGTTGCCTTGTACACACTCGAGTCCACAACATCGAGGCAGACTAGGCTATGAACTATGATAATCCCAAAAATGACATCGACTATGAGCTTTCCAAGTCACCGGGTCACGAGATTGATCACCGAGTGAACCCGATCGAAGCAACGAATTCACTGATTCACCATCAAATTAATCCGATTAGTTCACTAGATTAACAATACGACCATTAAATCGATTAACACATCATTAATCATTTACCAGTAAAACATATGTTAAGAGCATTTACACTATCAAGGGGGTGTCTGGGCAAACCTACTGAATTAACTTATTGTTATTCTAAAAACAATTTATTAGCTTAGTGGTAAGACACCTAACCTCGTGACAAGTTGAAACCTCACTAGGTGCACATGTGTGGTGGTGGCCAGGGATAGAGTCGGAAACGGCCACGTGATGCCTCGCGGAGGCCGCGTACATCTGAGTCAAAAACTCTACCTCCCTAGGTTACCAAGACGGTCAAACCTCATCCGTTTTAGTCGGAAACGGCCAGGTGATACCTTGGTCAGTGTGACTACATCTGAGTCAAAAGATTTGACCTCCCTGGGTAGACTAGATGTTCAAAACTTCATCTTACCCGTTTTAGTTAATAAGCTTATGCAACCCAAATAATATAACCAATATGAGCCTTCCAAAGTGGAGGCCATGAGTTCGAATTAAACAGGGAGAATACTAATCCCCTTGTGGCCACGGAGGTTCAGCTGCGCGACCCCAGGCTAACCAAAAGGGTAATCGCCCCTGGGATTACTCGGCTAACAATGTCCAGTGGGATCCAGGTAAAAATAAATAAGCCAAATAGTATGCTTATTAGCTTATACTAAATTAGTTAAACTTAAAATATCAAATAAGCTGATCCAATAGACTCGATAAGTGGTTCAAAAAGCTAATCTAAAATAAATGGGAAACGATTAAAAGTAAGAAGAGATGAATTAGTACCTGATGATGATGGGTTGTTGGACCGGTTAATTATTGGAACCAGCTCCTTCCTTCTTACATTTTTCTTTGGTGGATGATCAAGATTACCAGAAAGATGGTGTGACTGGTGGTGGGGTCATTACTGTTGCTTGAACTTTTTTATTTTACGTGAAATTCGCGTTGCACTAAGGCGGAAATGGGTTGTTTTTTTTAGGGTATGATATTTGTTGTTATTGAACAAATTATAATATTTATTATTATTTCTAATTTAGTATTTCTTATTTTTTAAATTAATTTTAGTACTTTTATGTTAATATTCTATTTTTTAGGTGTTTATATTTAAATTAAAAGGTTTTATTGTTAATATGATATAATATAGGGACTTTTAACAAAATTCTTTTTAGTATTTATTTATTTTGATTTTATAAACTTCTCTAAAAAGCTAGTGATACAAAAAAAAGCTTTATCAAAAAACAAAAACAGATATTGAAGCTATTCTTGTGTTTACTTACTGTGATATTATTTGTCGTTAGATTGAAGTTAACATGACGGGTTCATTTAGGATTTATTTTTGGAGCTTGGTGTCGATATTTGGTTTTTATGTATACTTCTCATTGTAAGAAGCGCAAGGTCGTTTTTGTAATATGTCACATTCGGAACCCGTGCAATGCACTAAGGGCGCATGGAGTTACTTATCATGTTAGATTATGTTTGTGCTCGGACAATTCACAAAAGAGAATATATAATTTCTTTATCATAGGTTTTTTCTTAATGATAAATTACCCACCAATTTTAAATTAACATGATAAGACCCGTAAAGATTATATAATTTCTTTTTAATATATTATTGTAAGTTAAAAAGTATAAGTCATCTACTGGTTATTTAATCAAACCATTATTAATTATGGGCAATTCTGTTCAAATCGAAAAAGTTATACCAATATTTGAGCAAAATCCATCCTATTAACTAAAATCTGGGACAAAATTTCTTTAAGGGTCAAAAAATGTAAACATTCCTAATTTTGGGATCAATATTTAGAACTCGACTTTTATTCATCATGTTCGTTTTCATGAAAAATATTTAATTCTCGGTTAACCGGAAAGGTTAGGGCTTTAACGTATTCAATACGTGTATTTTATTATTTACCAACAACATCTAGGTTAGACAACGATTGTAAATATTCTTCTCGTGGTGTAAAAATAATATTTAGATGCACTCTTTGTATTTTACATTAAAATTTTGTGTCTAAGTGTTTAGGAGACAATGTTAGTGTTGGAGTTGAGTTTAAGTTGTAATTTTATTTATCAGATGATTATGATTTTTATTGTAGTCAATAAAATTGATATTATATCTAAAGTGTTGTTTCTCATTTAGTCATACTATTTAACTAACCGTCGGTCTTTATTATTTTCTTCACCATAATTATAAACAACTAATGAAATTTACCTCAAAATTTGTGGACAAAAGAAACATAGACTTACCATAAACACAAATACACAATAATTAATTTTAATTTTAATATTATAAATTTTTGGACATGTAACAGTTTTAGCATAGTTCTAAAATTAGTTAGATATGAGGAAATTGATTTTTTATGTGGGCTTAAAAGAATGATGTAGCCATGTTGATCCAAATATTAATGGATAATCACTCCACAAATTCAATAGAAAGCCACCTACAATTTTTTTTCTCAATACACGTACACACAAATGATTTCATCCTATCTTACCCTAATATTTCTCATAAACATGCGTCTCCTTTTTCCAATCAACCCACATATACCTCTTTCATAGATCTGAGGTGAATATCAATATATTATCCACCAAACCACTCTTAAATCTATATACTGAGAATCCAACCTTCTATCTTTTTTGAGTCATCAATTGATGAAATCAAGAAAAACAAACATCATTCTCATTTATATTATTTAAAACGAAAAAACTATCAAGAAACCCCCATGAAGATGTTTCGGCTTAAGATCTTTTGTTTTTCTTACTCATCAACATGAATTTATCATAGCTTCAAGATCTATTTAATGGGTCTCGGATAGGTTGAGTCGTATAGGATCGATGATGATATTTCTGTCAGGGACGAAGCCAGAAAGAAATATGATCGGGTGCACAAATTTTTTAAACCGTAATATAACCTATGTAAAACTGAATTAAAACGAAGGGTGGAAACACTTTCCGATTGACTGGGTGCATTTTATATGTATTTTAGAAAAAATCGATGTTTTCTTCATAAATTAACACTACACAGAAAAAATCCATAGGGGTCACGGGCACCCGCGGAAACCCCCTAGCTCCGTTCCTGATTTCTGTATTCATAACATCAGTGACGTAATCGTGTTTAATCTTTATAAAGATTTTGGTTAACAAAACCAAACACGAATCTAAGATCATTTAATTTGTTTCTCTTTTTTTAGGCGTATTGAGATGCTGGATATGGATTGTGATGATGGGATTGATTGTTGTAGTGGATTTGTTTTTATATTTCTTTTTTCTGATTTTTGTATATAAAAGAAGATGGGATTACTCGTCTCCGGTTTTGTGTATCAAATACATATTTATAATGATGTTTTTGGTAACTTATAAATATTTTATAAGAAAAGATTAATTGATATGTATTCCTTGGATGATTCGTTGGTATAATTGGCTATCATGTAAACTGTTTAAAACTTTTTAGTCATTCTGTAACTCCAGAAATGATTTGCTTCAAATTAGATTTAATACAAATGAGTTGAAGTAGAATTTAAAACAAATAATCATAATTACTGCCTATTCAATATAGGGACTGAATCTTTAGTTATAATAGACTGTTTTATTTTTTTATTTGTTTTTTATATTTTAATTATTTTAATTAACAGCTTTTTTGAGCTTTTCTCAGTAAAAATTTTTTAATTAATTTTTTCAAAATAAGCAGCTATTTGTTCCGATACTCTGTCAGAGATTTTAGACTAATCTGATCCTCGGTTCAGTCCGGTCTGATTCAGTCATACTAAAAACCCGTTGATCATCCCTGATAAGATTAGACTATTTTCGGTCTCTTTCAAAGTTTTGCACCATCTCGATTTTTGATCTGATTTGATCTGGTCTGGACCCGATGCTCTGCCCCATGCAAAACAAATACTAAGGGTGCGTTTGGTTTGTTTTGAGGAACTATAAGTATGAATTTGATACTGTAACAGAATCAAAATAAATATGATCATTCCATTAACATTGTTTGGTTTATAATTAAGGTATATCCATTTCTTTAATATTATCATCTTAATCAAATATTTAACAAGTTAATACTCCTTGTCCATCATTTTGAAAACCATTAATAGTTAGTTTTTCTAAATGAAATTTAAAGTGTTGGTCCCAAATATAATAATGTCTAGCAAAAAAAATATTACATCCATAAACTTCATGTTTATCTTCAAATTAAAACATGTGACACATGAAAAGTCAAAATCAAATAACAGAACGAAAAGAAGAAGATCGATGCATATATATGATGTTCAGTATACAAAAAATAGAGAAAGGAAAGATAGTGACTCAACAAAATTTAAAATAGTTCATGTGAATGAGGAATGAATTTGGAAAGGAGGCTTTCCCCTACTATAAATGTATGGGTATCCTTTCATAGTTTTATTCTCTAAAGTACAATATACTTCAAAGATCTTGAGTGACCATCGCTCTGATACCAATTGTAGAAACTAGAATGGGGGGGGGGGGGGGGGGGGGGGTTGATAGTTTCTCTTCGATTGGTGACCAAATTACAATTACTTTCAATTTGGTTTGTATCAAAACTATCTTTTACTTGAGGCTAAGTTGCATAATGATTAGGTTCAATTCAAATGCACTAGCAAAGATAATAGGTAACTGTAATGATAATGAAATAAGTAAAGAGTAAGGAAGGAGACAACCTAATGGGAAGACACCAAGATTTATAGTGGTTCGACAACGAGGCTCTATCCTCGTTTCTACTCCACTCCCCGAGTACACCTACTCGAGATTTCCACTATATCCACAAGCTCCCTTCTTGGCGGAGAAAACCTTACATCGTTGGTTACATTATTTTCCGACACTAAGCTAAATGTCGAGACCTAATCTTTAGCTAGGACCAATCTACACAACGTTGCCTACTTCACAATTTAACGACACAAGGCTAGATGTCGGGTTCTAATCTTAAGGTAGAACCAATCTTCACGACGTTGCCTACTTCACCATTTTACGACACAAGGCTAGATGTTGAGTTCTAATCGAAAGCTAGAACCAATCTTCACGACTCTTCACTTTGAAGCTAAGTGAGAACTTCACACAACACAACTACTAGTCACTTTATAGTTTAGTGAGAACTCACAAGACACAACTACATCACTTTATAGTTTAGTGAGAACTCCTAATCAAATCTATTACAACTCAACTAGACTTATCCAAGTACACACATGTATCTTGGATTTACACAACACAAATCCAAGCAAACACATATACAATGGATGTACACAACAAATCCAAGTATCCACAAATAACTTGGATGAACACAACTAGTCCAAGTATTCATAAATACATTGTATTGACCTAAAACAAAAAGGGTATCATGATGAATATGACTAGCTCATAGATTCATCTTTATCACAACACTAGTGAGTGAGTGATCTTCTCATTGGACAAGGTAAAGGAGGGGATCAAGAGGATAATCATATGTAAACATCCTTAACAATTTAAGTGATCATTTACTAATGATTATGCTATAGAAAATAGAAAGAGGGCTGAGAAAAACGTCAAAGAGGCTTACTGGAAAATGAGATTTGACCCACTATTTAAAGGAGACAAAGTATAACGGATCTATAACGGCTAGCTGTGCGCGGTACCATATCTCACCCCGCGGTTCCATATCGCTAAGGAACCGCGTAGGTACTTAAGGTACCGCCACTAGAATACGCTCCGTTTTTTGTCTTTTAGTGGGGTGGGAATATCTGAGGTATTTGAAACCTTCAAAGGATATTCTAACAGCATTTGGAATATGCTATTTTCAAATTTTCATTTTCCATTTTAATAAAAGAATTTCTAAAAAAGAAAGTTTAGTAAAAAGTCTTTTGTCATATTAACAAAAGTGAGTTTTAAGGATAACCATTTTGATGATCACTAAGTATGATTAAGAAAGGTTAGTGATATGATTATTACCTTGATGATAGTGTTAGTTAAATAATTCATTTTATGTTTTACACTAAATGTGTTGTATGGTTTGTTGTGATCAAAACTAAGAAAGATTAGTTAACACTAATAATGTTTTAGGCATCACTTGCATTAACAAAATATAAGCTAGTCAGGCTACCAAATCTTGGTTGATTTCTGAAGTCACAGCCATTGATACGTAAGTCTGTTAACTGACTCATGGAGAAGAGAGATATAGTTAACGAGGTATTACTCCTACTACCCCACCAGAGGCTAACAAAGTCAAGTGTTAACTTCTTGACAGCCTTGTTACTTGACAAATGGGATATTATACGGCGTATTCCCGTGTCAAAATCCATTCTCGTGACAGGACACAAATAATCATCTGCAACAACACTAAGGCTGACCTCGTGTATTGGACCCTTGTGCATTAACAGAGCTTGGCCTACACCAGGTAAAAGTTTTCTGTCGTGGATCCTCTTTTGTTGTAGATTCAAGGTTTGGAAATCCTCAATAACATTAATATTAGTAACATTGGTCCAATGATACCTCCATTCCTTAGACAGGGTACTTGTTCTTACTACGTCATGATACGGTAGAAGACATATGATGGTTTTGATTATGCTTAGAGGAAGGTTGCTAATCTTATATATCCGAGGATATTGATCATGTTGCGTTGGTGGCAAAGTTAATTAGTCACACACAATAAATAAGCCTAATACATACATACATTTATGTCTAGTAAAGATGGTATAGAACGAGTTTCAGTGTGTTAAGATGTCTGGTGCAGTAAAACCATTTTTTTCTTTCCATTACCTTATTTCATGTTTAACCAATAATTAGCCAGTGACCACTGATTAATCACGCACACATAATAATCGTTTAGTTAACTTGTAACTTAATCCAAACGGTATGTTTTCATGTCAAGCCACAATCAAGTTAAACTCTCTAGAAGAGGTTTTCGTATACTCTCCAAAGTAGCTGAAAGTTCGTAACAAGTAAAATCCTTAACGCGTTGTACGTGAACACGATACTATATAATTAGACCTAACACTCTATAAACTACAGCCAAAACTTCAAAAATATAAACATGCAAATTTTTTCATAGAATAGATCTAAACTATAAAGATACAAATTAACATGATTTAACTAATCTCATTAAATTAAAAAAAAATCAAATTAACTAATAGGCGTATTGAGGACTTACTTTCAATCCGAAATCGACTTCGTAATCGAGCTATGAGATTAACTAACTTCCAAAACCTAACAATTCAGGATCGTTTGGTTGTCAATAACGATGAGTGTGAATTGGGATATTTACTTTGGGTAAATTTTCTAGTATTATAACTTTTTTTTAAATATTTCTAGTATATATTTTTTAACTTACTTTAAAAATAGGTATACTGGTATTTTGTAGGGCTCATCAGTCATCACGGTTCAAAACCGAAACCAGAAAGCCTTTGGCCCAAAACCTCACACCAAGGACCAAACGGAATGTGTTCAGCCTGGGCCGGTTTTTAATTTAGGGTAGGTTCGGTTCAAGGCGTAATGGTCGATTATGCGTAAGACCAAACAAGACCAAACCAAATCGATGACCAAACATGAAGTACAATGTGGATTGAGGACCATACCAAAATAGGTAGACTCATGTTCAAGTTGATCTTTCCGTTCGGACCAATTTATGTCCTGATTCAGGCCGATTTATAGACATCGGGTCTGGAAATAAGACCAGACGAAATAGTAGCTGAACGGATCAAAACCAGTTGGCCCTAAAAAGTTATGACTGAAGAAGTTTACAAAATATTTAATTTAATGTTTGAAGAGTAAAAGAAAACTTGGGCTATGTTTGATAAAAAAAGTTTGTGACTGTAAGTTGTTAATTATAAAACAGTTAACATTAGTTATAAGTTGTATTATTTTTCAATGTAAGTGTTTAATAAATTAATTTTAAGTGTAAAATTAAAATGTAAAATGTCTTAAAATAACATATTTAAATAAATTATAATATGTTTCAATAATATATCAAACTTTTACAGAGCAAACCTAACATCTCTCAAAATATTTTAAAAAATCTCTTCCAAACATACTCTTTAACCTTTTTTATTAACAAAACGAACTTATCTTAATATACCTATGAGTTAAATGTCTTGTTAAAAAATGAACCTTTTATAAAAGTGTGGGAAAAGCTAGACTGTTATATCGAATCAGATGCATACTCAAGCTGGGTGCCATCATTTTTAAGATAATCCTATCTTAGACCAAAACTCATTGTTCCATTACAGTTACACAATAAACAAAAACTTGTGTGTTTCGACTAACTGCATTGCGACTGACCAAAATATTTTCCTGATATAGTCGCTAAGATATTAAGCATAATAACTTCATCATCAAGACACATTTTTTCAGCACACAAGGCAGCACATTTTCTCAACAAGCAACGAAGTGAATCACTGCTATCTGCATCTAAAGGGGTATCAATGGCTGCACAAAGAGAAAACAACCATGCATAATCGGTTCTCCCCAAAGAGCTCAGCGTCTCCATGGATGTTATCCGTTTCCTCAGCATGGTCACACGAGCCGCAAATTCCATATCCATAATTGTTTGCAAGGTGGGCAAGTCATAAATGGTAGCGGTCTTGTCGTCTGTTAGGATGAATCAAGAGTTTCTTGCATCAAAATGGTGACATCTGTCTGATACGAATCAAGATTTTGTTGTCTCACATTTTTGATAATGTTGTGTTCAAGAGGGATTGATTCGATGCTTCCAAATATTGTAGAATCAGAACCTTCATTCTGAGATAATGCCTGCAATTATAGAATAAAGTGAATCAAAAGTAAAACCGAAGTTGCTCAAAATAAAAGTGACTAAAGGCGTTCGAAGAAGATATACTGCCTGCTTGGTTGTCATTGCACGACTCGACCCACTAACCATTTAACATTTTCCGTTCTAAAAAAAGTGACTAGAGGCGAAAAAGGGACAGGGCGGGTAGATTGGGTCAAAAGAGGAAAGTTTATGGGTGGTTGGCTCACTCGCCACATACATTTTCAGAGATTATATATTATTATTTGTGAAAACAATTAACCTCAGAATAGAATATGACCTAAAATAATCCATGTTAACCCAACATTTTAGTCAACTTTTTCATATTAGCCCATATTTCCCGGAAGAAAAAACATTATTCGTATGAGTATTGTCTCCTCCCAGTCTACGTTCAGTTGATATACACGTTATTAGACCATTAAGGGAGTCACTTTTCGGCAAATTGGAAAAACCCGTCATCTGGGTATCATTGTTTTGGAAAATCAGCAAAATTAGTCACCTGGGTATCGTTTTTGGGGGTTCTTAACCATAAGCGGGTCACTTTTTGTCAAATCAGAGAAATAGGTGATATGGGTATTGTCGGTATTGCTATTTAAACAAAATATAATTAAAATTGAATTTAAATTACATGTTGTTTGTTTGATAGATATCGGGGACATTTAAAATATTTATATTTTAATTATTTTTCAAATATTGTGTTTTGTATAATTAACTAAGTAATTTTAAATTCTTTGAATTTTTAAAATGAAGTATATTATAATTAATTCAAAAAGTTAGAAATTTTAATTTATTTGAAAACTATTTTTTATAAACTTTTTTCTAATCGTTTTTATTCGGCTTTTTATGTTTATATAAAAAATATGAAATTTAAAAAAATTATATAAATTCTTTTTTCAGTTTTACTTTTTCTTAAATAGAAAAAGTGAAATTTATATAAAAGGTTTTGTATAAAATTAATATAAAAGATGAAAAATTCGATTTTTACTCATTTAAGACAAATTTTAGAAAAAAAAATTTATTCGGTTTTTAGTCATATAAGAAAGAAAAATAAAATTTACATAAAAATTTATAAAATTTATAAAAACAAAACTAGAAGTTTATATAAATGTTTTTAAAAAATATATGTAAATTTTTATAAATTCTATAGAAACTTTTTTAAAATTTATATAAAGATTTTATAGAATTTATTGATTTTTTTAATAAAACTTATATTATTTTTTTTATAAAACTTATTATAATATTTTATAAAAAATATATAGCTTTTTAATAAAATTTATATAAAAAATGAAAATCGATTATTACTTTTTTAAGTTGAAATTTATATGAAAAATATTTATTCGTTAATTGGTTCAACTTAAAATTTAGTTTTTAAAATATTATGAATTCTGTCAACCGAACATGAATAACCATTTTAACTTCTGAAATTTTTAGTTTTTAATATTTTTCATTTTTAATAATTTTAATTTATTAAAACTCAAATTTTCAAAATTCTAAAATTTTAAACCAAACTACAACTAAAATGATTTGAGGAACTGAAAACCAAACAAAAAATCAAAACCTGAACCGAATAATTACTTACATAATTATATATTTTAATAAGTTTAACAATATTTTTTTAGAACGGAAAATGTTAGTGGTTAGTGGGTCAAGTCGTGCAATGACATCCAAGCGGCAGAATGTCTTCTTTGAACCCTCGTCTAGTTATATTAAACTTCTTATCCGCTTCGCCTGAAAAATCTTTGGCAGGTTTTGAATCCAAGACTTTCAGGAAATCTCTCCTAAAGAAACAATTTAGTAGAACCTCGATGACCAAATGAAATAAACCAATTGGTTTTTTTAACAATATATTATTGTAGTAGACTTTTAAAAAAGAAAAACAGTTCAAGCTTAAAAATTGCTTATTTGTAGTAAGATATTATTTTAACATTTTTTATGTGTATAACTGTATACGAGGTACGTATATATGAATTTGATTTTGGATCGGTTTTTTGTTTAAATTGTCACAGGTCAGAGTACAGCAATCAATGGCTCAATCCATAATTTTCACGCGAGTTTGATGGTGTCAAATATCACACCCCAGCTGGCGTTATAGTGTTTGGCGCCGTACTCACCAACCCAAAATTATAGCTATAACGCGAGCCTATGGCACGAGACTGCACCCTAGCTCGCGTTATAAGCATAAATTAATTATTTTTTTTTAAATTCAAATATAACGGCTAGTGACCTTTTTTTCAAAAAAAATCAAAAAATTTGACCGTTGGGGGTCAAAATGTACCCTTTTTTTCAAAAAAAAAGTCACCAAATATGCAAGTTTTTACCTATAAAATCAAACCAAAAACCAAATTTTTTATATCTTCAACACATCTTTAATATCCAAACAAAAAATAAATCTAAATCAATGGGTGAATTCTTTTTTCTTAAATCAAATGGCGGGTTCATCATCATCCTCAAATCCGAATACACCGCCCGCCACAAACTCTCCAACTAGCAACCCTATTCCGTCATTCACCAATCTAATGTCACAAAATATGCCACAAACTTATTTATTGAATTATCAACATCCTAACTTCAATCCATTTGTTAATTGCTCACCCGAACAATTCCAACAATTTCAACTTTTTCAATAATTCCAACAATCCCAAAACTCACAACAAATTCCACAACATTCTTCTCAAGAAACTTTAGTACCCGATACCTGATGAGACTGCTTTTATACATAGTCTCATCGTCCAAAGTGGGCTTAAAATGCATTAAATATCATGAAATATGCCAAATATATGTTTGTGTTTGTTACATGTGTATTTTAGGTACGGATATTGTGAAAATGACAAAAGATCACAAGAAACAAGCAAAAACAAACACGGGAAACGAAGCCGTACAATGAACCAAACCCTAATGGTGATTTTCAAAGAATAACCATTAAAGAATTGGAGATTGTACAAGAAGGGTCCTCCAATATTGAAGAATTGACACTTTAAACCCTTGTTTATTCATAATTACAAGTTTGGTCCTTAAAGTTTGTCAAATTTACAAAAGGGCCCTCCACTTTGAAGAATTGGCAAGAATGGTCGCTCAAAAATGAAGAATTGTCAATATTAGTCCTCCAAGAAGTCAACAATACAAGTCAACACCTTGAAGAATGAAGAAAATGCCAAAACACCCCTTCAAATATCATGAATTTACAAGAAATACCCTTGAAATTACCTTTACAAAACTATTTGGAGCAAAAGTCTAAAAACTGAAACTTCATTTACAAAGGAACTTCAATTTTGTGCATTTAAACAAGGTATGAAAGAAACAAAGGAGTTGAGGGACTAAAGCTGGCAGACAACATACCTTACCTAGACCAACCCCCATGTGACACGTGCCCCACTCACTCAAACCAGCCAATCACCACTCAGCCTTTTGCCACATCACATCCCACCCAAAACCGTTTATAACTAATTTTTATTAGTTAATTAATGGGCACCTAACACATTTTTAAATCCTAATCTGGATTAAAACCTATACTATTCATCCAAGAACACGAATTAGGGGTTTGTTTAATCCTTTTAATTAAACCCTAATTCTCTCCAGATTTATGATTAACCTATCCCTAAACACATCCCAACTCTTAAACCTGTCACACCCCACCATGGTGGAATATGGGGCGCGACGTATGGATATCATCACAACATGGCATGTCTATAGAGGTAACTATATGAAATAAGAAATGTGACACAAAAGTCATGACAATATCTCATCAAATGCAGGTGTCTAGGTAAGTAGGTAATAGTCCTACCTCTTACCCACGACAAACAAGTAACGTAATCAAAACAAACATATGTGTGCCACAGTATCACTTATTAAAATGAACAAACAAATAAAACTAAGAAGGAAACGGGGATATCCTTCTATATGCATTCCTACGCTCTCCAAATCCTAGCCACTTAAGTTCTCACGCCTAACCAAAGCATCACCTGAAAGAGACACTAAAACACGTCAACATAAAGTTGGTGAGAGTCATAGGTTTAGACTCCAATGCTAAAATCAGTTACAAGCTGTGAATAACAACCATCAACACAATAACATATGGACAATGTGCTACAATTATGTATTAACAACTAGCATTCAAGATCAATCATTCAAAACCAAAATCCAAGGCTCCTACCTTGCCAAACAACATGGTACCATAGATGATCACACTATGTACCTATCCCAAGGCCACTACCTTGTCAAACCACAAGGCCACTACCTTGTCAAACCACAAGGCCACTACCTTGTTAAACCACAATAACTGAGACGGCACGTGTCCCCCGATCCAAATCATACACAATCAAAAATCACATAGCAGTTAATCACATAATGTACACACAAGTCCATCTCAAATCACAAACACATTCACAGCATCAATTTAGAAAATCACTCAACACAGTGTCTCTTCCATCCCATCTGGAAGTCAAAATCAATATTAAACATGGGACTATGAAACTCACCTGATAGCTTCTTCACAAGTCCTCGCACTAGCAACAAGCTAACAAACCAAAAACACGAAATCAATACACGAACCAATCACTAAGATGGCTCATCAACCTATGATGGACATCTAGTCTATTCCCGTATAATTACCTCATTGTTAAGCTCTAATCACCCCCATTACCCTTCCTTAACAAGTCCCTAACTTGGTTAAGTTTAATAGCTATCCCGTTCATAATTTTACACAAAACAGTCCCAGTTTTAGGTCTCAAAACTTTAAGTTAAACGTCTACTAAAACATACCCATGGTTTCTGTAAAAGGAATATTCACACTTTTATACATGTTAACTAAACGCTTCCACTTGCCCTAACCTTAAAGCTACTGTTAAGGCCCAGATATATGTGTATATATTGCTACCTATCCAGAATTCACTGATTTTAAACGTATGAAAAGTTCATTACCATTAGAGGGTCTTACCCTAAACCACAACCTTAGCCCAAGTGCAGATACTTAATACAATATATAAACCATCTCTCATGTTCGTGAGAAGATCCCAATGCAACCCTAAGTACCCCAAACAACCCAAAACTTAAAAAGAAAACAGGCTGAATTCAAAACTGTTTTGACCTCCGACTGTTGTAACATGTTTATGACCCACTTCCCGACCTCTAATTTAGTTCTCGTTTCTTGATTTAGAAAGCCAACTCAATTAACTATCCAGGGCTAGTTTGATCGCATCTTGAATGTTCCTAGAACTCGAGATATGATCAAAATAATAGACTCAAAATTCTGCCCAATTTTTAAAAACGGGTTTTAAACAAATTGATCTAATTAATCACCTATAACCCTTCTAATACAAGCCCTAGATTATATGATCATCATATTAGGATTAATACATCATTAATCTAATGTTTTTATATAAACCCTAACCCTTAATCCATCATAATAATGATTAATTAAACATAAAAATAATTTAATTAAAAAGGTTAATGAAGGTTTTTACCTTAAATCAATGGAAGATGAAGAAAACTTAATTTTTTTGAAGAACCCTAATTCTCCTCTATGAAACCCACGAATTTTTCTTTGTCTCCAGGGATTTATGTTTTTTTTATCTATTAGATAACCTTATATAGTGTGTACATAAAATCCTAGTCCAAGTATAACACTCAACCTTCCTTTTTTTCCCTTTTTCCCTTTTTCTCTTTCTTTGGTGCGTCTAAACCGACCCAAACACCCAATAAATTCGTTTTTTATTATTATTTAATACTATGTTAATAATATTACCTTAATTTTCCTTAATTTATTTCAGCTCCTAAAGCTTCCAAAACCTCAAAACCGTATAACTAGTCAAATTTACGCGTTTTACCGTAAAAGACGTAAAATATACACTTTTATAAAAAATCTCAAATTTTGAAATAAACTTTATAACTAAGTCCTAAATGACTTAAAACCATCCCGAAAATATTCATATGGATAATTACCTCACCCGAGACCTCTAAATGCTAAACCGTAAATCCTAAAAAAATACTATTACTATAATACTTATAAGTATACGTAAACACCACAATATCACCATTTCCATTTCATAGTCACCACTTGTGAGCTCATTAACATGAAATAACCGTTCCTCGATTTACTTATGAGTACTCTATACTCATAAACGATAACCACACCAACCTCGTTCACACAAAATAAACACGTAAACAAACAATTCAAGTAAGCACACATAAAATAACCTAAAAGTAAGACCAAGTGACAAACTCAAAACCACGGTTTTCACATCAATCCCTCCTAATAGAAATTTCGTCCCGAGATTCACTCCCAAACTCAAACTTATTCTCAGCAAACAAACGAGGATGCATATCCCTGATAAAACCTTCACGTTCAAACGTGAACTCAGTTTACACGAAAATAATCTCAACCAACAACACATGAGCCTTAACCGTCCGCAAGGAAACTTATCAAAACCATAATGTTATGTAACCAACCTAACCAAATCTCGCAACTCATCAAACAAGAACTGTCTTGAAACTAAGTTAGGAGCCGTCACATAACTCAACGGGTTTAAAACTGTCACCCCGATTTCAGTCTTACTCATAAATACCATGAATCAAAACTCATCAAAATATAACCACGTATAATAAGGTCTAAAGAACTCTCAAATTCCTTCCCAACTAATCTCTATGTTAACCCTCCAAGTGTTCATTACCGCAAAATACCGAAAACACGAGTTTAAACCATGTTGTCCGAAAATTAACCTTAAACTCAACACTTGTACAATTAATTCGACCAGGCTACTGACTTCCAATTACGAAACTTTCTTAATATTTGTAAAGTATGTTCCGAGTACATAATTTTAGGCTTTTGAATAACCCAAAAACCTTTAAAAACGAATAAGTTATGACCAAAACGATTTTTCTCAAAATCTGCCTAGGCATTAGCGACAGTTTCTGACAGTTAGCGACATATTTTGACAGTTTAGCGACAGTTTCTGCCTACTCCGATTTATACCAAAAAAAAATGATTTTTAAACCCTAAAAAACCCGTTATTAATTACAAAATTCAAGGTCTAATTTATTTTAATTCCAGAAAAATTAAATTCTCCCCCATCATATGATTAATACATGATTTTAACATATTTAAGTTAATAAGAACAAAATTTCTAACTAAAGAACAATAACTTTAGGTGATTAAAACCAAAATATTTTAAAATAAACAAGTCATGCTTATATGTTAAAAAAAATTATATTCCACCTTATTTCAAACACGTTTTCGACACTTTACCCTCATTTTATCGACTACCAACAACTATTTTTATTTTACTATTTGCAAGTTTTATTTTTTTCCCATGTAAGACTCAAAACAAAAGATATCATTATTCCAAAAAGAAATCTCCACCCTCTCAATAGCTTCTACACCAAAAGTACCGTACAAACAAACACGTGAAATGAGGACTCGATAAATGCGCTACAACTGAAGTTGAACATCCCAAAGAGAAAAGAGCTAGAAAACCATCCTAAGAATACAATCGGTAAATAGAAAATAATTTTACATACATAGGCATAAGCGTACATACACTTAAATCCATCCAACATATACTATACAAGCATGTATTAACTCTCATTCATGCAATCATACTTGAAAGTCCAGTGGTGTTGTGGCACATATATAATTATGTAGGCCTTCATAATTATGCATGTTCCATTTCACCAATGTACTCCCTCCTATGATGACACTTATAAGAAATTAATACTACACATAACACATAATACAACAACTCAAAAGCACATAACCACACAAGATAAGATCCAAAACCCCATGTATTAAAATAACATAGCCAATGCATGAAACACATAAACTCGTAGTCCAGCTGAACCAGCGTAGACAAAATTCAAAATGTATAAAGAACATGAAAACATAATTAAGCAAAATCCAACAATGACTAGCGTATACGACCATGGTTCCACCCGCACTAATCAAAACTCGTAAAGAAAATAACATGTAGCTAAGTATGAACCATAGTAGTTCATAACCTAACAAATACTGCGAAAATAATATTCAAACACATCAATTACTATAAAATGCACACATACTCCTATGACGCCTATATGCAGGGACCCTTAAGCTATAGACTAGGCTACGCGACTAGGCAACCTAATTCTCTATAACCTGTCTTTGATACCATTCTGTCACACCCCACCATGGCGGAATATGGGTCGCGACGTATGGATATCATCACAACATGGCATGTCTATAGAGATAACTATATGAAATAAGAAATGTCATAAAAAGGTGACACAAAAGTCATGACAATATCTCATCAAATGCAGGTGTCTAGGTAAGTAGGTAACAGTCCTACCTCTTACCCAAGACAAACAAGTAACGTAATCAAAACAAACATATGTGTGCCACAGTATCACTTATTAAAATGAACTAACAAATAAAACTAAGAAGGAAACGGGGATATCCTTCTATATGCATTCCTACGCTCTCCAAATCCTAGCCACTTAAGTTCTCACGCCTAACCAAAGCATCACCTGAAAGAGACACTAAAATACGTCAACATAAAGTTGGTGAGAGTCATAGGTTTAGACTCCAATGCTAAAATCAGTTACAAGCAGTGAATAACAACCATCAACACAATAACATATGGACAATGTGCTACAATTATGTATTAACAACTAGCATTCAAGATCAATCATTCTAAACCAAAATCCAAGGCTCCTACCTTGCCAAACAACATGGTACCATAGATGATCACACTATGTACCTATCCCAAGGTCACTACCTTGTCAAACCACAAGGCCACTACCTTGTCAAACCACAAGGCCACTACCTTGTTAAACCACAATAACTGAGACGGCACGTGTCCCCCGATCCAAATCATAAACAATCAAAATCACATAGCAGTTTATCACATAATGTACACACAAGTCCATCTCAAATCACAAACACATTCACAACATCAATTTAGAAAATCACTCAACACAGTGTCTCTTCCATCCCATCTGGAAGTCAAAATCAATATTAAACATGGGACTATGAAACTCACCTGATAGCTTCTTCAGAAGTCCTTGCACTAGCAACAAGCTAACAAACCAAAAACACGAAATCAATACACGAACCAATCACTAAGATGGCTCATCAACCTATGATGGACATCTAGTCTATTCCCGTATAATTACCTCATTGTTAAGCTCTAATCACCCCATTACCCTTCCTTAACAAGTCCCTAACTTGGTTAAGTTTAATATCTATCCCATTCATAATTTTACACAAAACAGTCCCAGTTTTAGGTCTCAAAACTTTAAGTTAAACGTCTACTAAAACATACCCATGGTTTCTGTAAAAGGAATATTCACACTTTTATACATGTTAACTAAACGCTTCCACTTGCCCTAACCTTAAAGCTACTGTTAAGGCCCAGATATATGTGTATATATTGCTACCTATCCAGAATTCACTGATTTTAAACGTATGAAAAGTTCATTACCATTAGAGGGTCTTACCCTAAACCACAACCTTAGCCCAAGTGCAGATACTTAATACAATATATAAACCATCTCTCATGTTCGTGAGAACATCCCAATGCAACCCTAAGTACCCCAAACAACCCAAAACTTAAAAAGAAAACAGGCTGAATTCAAAACTGTTTTGACCTCCGACTGTTGTAACCTGTTTTTGACCCACTTTCCGACCTCCAATTTAGTTCTCGTTTCTTGATTTAGAAAGCCAACTCAATTACCTATCCAGAGCTAGTTTGATCGCATCTTGAATGTTCCTAGAACTCGTGATATGATCGAAATAATAGACTCAAAATTCTGCCCAGTTTTTAAAAACGGATTTTAAACAAATTGATCTAATTAATCACCTATAACCCTTCTAATACAAGCCCTAGACTATATGATCATCATATTAGGATTAATACATCATTAATCTACTGTTTTTATATAAACCCTAACCCTTAATCCATCATAATAATGATTAATTAAACATAAAAACAATTTAATTAAAAAGGTTAATGAAGGTTTTTACCTTAAATCAATGAAGAAAACCTAATTTTTTTGAAGAACCCTAATTCTCCTCTATGAAACCCACGAATTTTTCTTTGTCTCCAGGGATTTATGTTTTTTTTATCTATTAGATAACCTTATATAGTGTGTACATAAAATCCTAGTCCAAGTATAACACTCAACCTTCCTTTTTTTCCCTTTTTCCCTTTTTCTCTTTCTTTGGTGCGTCTAAACCGACCCAAACACCCAATAAATTCGTTTTTTTTATTTTTATTATTTAATATTATGTTAATAATATTACCTTAATTTTCCTTAATTTATTTCAGCTCCTAAAGCTTCCAAAACCTCAAAACCGTAAAACTAGTCAAATTTACGCGTTTTACCGTAAAAGACGTAAAATATACTCTTTTATAAAAAATCTCAAATTTTGAAATAAACTTTATAACTAAGTCCTAAATGACTTAAAACCATCCCGAAAAATATTCATATGGATAATTACCTCACCCGAGACCTCTAAATGTTAAACCGTAAATCCTAAAAAAATATTATTACTATAATACTTATACGTATACGTAAAAACCACAATATCACCATTTCCATTTCATAGTCACCACTGTGAGCTCATGATCATGAAATAACCGTTCCTCGATTTACTTATGAGTACTCTATACTCATAAACGATAACCACACCAACCTCGTTCACACAAAATAAACACGTAAACACACAATTCAAGTAAGAACACATAAAATAACCTAAAAGTAAGACCAAGTGACAAACCCAAAACCACGGTTGTCACAAAACCCTATGCCACATCACCCACAACTCACATGATAAACCCAGCTATAAAACTTTTGGAAAGAAGCCAAAACAGTGACAGCCATCCAACGCCCCACATTCTTGCTTCAAAGTTAAGCTCATTGTGAGCCTTAGATCAAATTCCAACAGCTTACAAGTCCACAAGCTGCCAAGAAAACATCACATAATCAAGGGAATTCAAAAATCTGCAAGGGTGTTTTTGGGATTCTACCACTTAGGGTTTACGTCTTTTAAAGCTTTCAAAGAACTCATGTAGCCTATATAAAGGCATTAGGGTCCTTCATTTGTTTTTTGCTCTTGGTTTTTCCTTGTTCAAAGTTATGTAAATCCATTTTCGATATTAATGAAAATGTGTTTGAATGTTTGAAGAAATCCAAGTGCCAACTTAATTCCTTGCTTATTATTGTTACATGTTTGTGTTGTTTGAATCTTAAAACCTGTTTTTAAACCTTGTGCAAGAACTTGCCAACTTTTCTCAAAAACTTTATATTTTACTAAGTCTTTGGTACATTCTTGGAATTTTTGGATTACAAGTGATCTAAACACCCTCATAAGAAGATTATCAAGGTGTTGGGAGCTTGTGGTTTGGAGATAATTAAGAAGTGGGTACAAAGGTTGCATTAATCAAGATTTTTCATCTTTCTGTTTTATATGAATTGTGCTCTAACCTTGTTGAATCTTAGTAGGGTTGTTGTCGAAGCTTGTGCCTTGTTTTGCTAGGCACATATGCTCAAAAAATTCATGAGTGTGGATGTACATTCATGAGGTTTGAGTCCTTTTCTCAAAAATCTGATAAAATACTTGATTTTTGGTGAATTTGTGTTCTGCTGTTATACTTGTTGTTCTTGTGGCTTAAAATTGCTTGATACTACATAATATTGATGTTATTGTGTTAGATTGGGCTTGGGTAACACTAAATCACACACTTTCTTTGTTAAATCTTGGACTGAAAAAGTTAAGGGGTGTTTGGGTTAACCTGTTTGAGCTTGCAATTTGTTTTTGAGTTATTGGAAAGTGTTGTTTATTGTTGGTATCTGATAAATACTTCGTTGAGTGCTATTTTCTACAAGACTTTGGCTTTTGAACATCAAATTCTTAATTGTGCTATAAAAAGTTGAATCTGCTTGTTTTGACTGAAGATTTGGAAGCACATAGATTGTATGCATGCTTAGGGATAACAATTGATTAAACAAGGTTTATATAACCTGTTAAGAAGATTTGAGGGTTTGAAATTGGATTTGTGGTCAAGTATATCAACAAAGTGTAAAAACTGCTTGTTCTTTGTTCATCAGTAACTTTTGTGGCTTGAATCTTGATCTAAACCTTGAATCATTGCACGAAACCAGTTGATTTATGTTCATTTGAATTAATATAAGCTGTTTTGTGCATTTGGTTCAATTTGGTTGGCTTATTCTTGCTAAAACTGCTAATTAAGTTCATAACCGCTATTGTGCATGTTTGGTGCATATCTGGTGATCTTTTGATTAATCTATGCTAACTGGCTTGTTGTAATTGTGTTTTTGTGATTGATATTGACTCCTTGTGATCCACTGATTACTTGGGTGCCTTTGCTTAACTTGAATCCAACAAAAAGTCACATAAGACAAAAAGTCAAGAAAGTCAATCAATAGGAACTCCTTTCCCCTGGAACTAGCCACTGCTAGTGTTATTTGATCATCAGCTTATTCATAAGCTATTCTAGCTTATTAGGACTTGCAACAACTTATTTTTTGTGATCAATCTTCCTCATTTGACTCATTGACTTGAACTGGAGCATATTAGGGTTTAACTCTTAGGTTTGACTAGAAAACTAATCAAGTTGACTTTTACATAAGTGCTTATTTGCTTATTCCAGCTTATTCAGTGTGCTTATTTGAAAACTTTTTGATTATTTTGCTTAATTAAGTCATTTAAAACCTTTTGCAACTTGAATCAACACTTGAGGTAGCCTAGAACACAAAATGACAATTTTGTCGTTTTGTAAAGAGAGCTTTTGCTTATTTCAGGCTTATTTCTTGGGCTTCTTCAAAATTTCTTTTCATAGATCTCATAAGTATCCCAAAAGAAGCTTGTGTGTCAAGATAGAGCTTATGGCATTAGCTTATGGCTTAATGGGCCAAAAAGCCCATTAAGATTAAGCTATTGACTTATTAAGCTATGATAAGCTCACTTTCAGCTTTTGGGCCTTCAAAGTTTTGTTCTTAAAATCAAATGTTGAGTCAAATAGGAAGTTTTGGGCTTAATTGGTTGACTTTTTCTAATTGGGCCTATAATCAGCCCATTAAGGGTATGTTTTGTCATTTAGCCCATTTCAAGGCCCAATAGGGGTATTTAGGTAATTTCAACTTCATTACTGTGTTAATTAGGTTAAAATAAACTAGTTTGCAACTTATTATAATTTTTTATAAATTTTGGATTTTTAATATTATTTTATTATTATTTTATTATTAAAAATTAAATTTTCGATTTTTGCAAGTTTTTCATTTTTCCTATTTCAAATACATTAAGTTAGGAATTTTAAAATATTAGATTACTTTTAGTGTCATTAGATTAATTTTTAGAATTATTTTATGTTTTTATAGTTTTTAATCATTTTTAAATAGTTTTTATTAATTTTAAAATTTTCAAAAATAGTTTTAAATTTAGTTAAGTCATTTTAGATGTTTAAAAAGTTAAAAATCTCATTTTTGGCTTTTTATTAATTAATTTGATTTTTTGGGCTTTAATTAGCATTAAAAATTAATATTTAATTAAATAAAAGGTTTGAGTGAATTTTGATTTTTTGTAAACTCTAATTACAATTTTTAGGATTTGTTGCAATTTTATAGGAATTTTTAGGTTAATGTTTTTAATTAGTCACTTTTTACGGTTTTACGTGTGCGACTTCATCTTAGTGTAATTCATAATCGTAACCGTCATCCTTTTCTACTTCCTTTTCTATTTTCTTTTTCTTCATGAATATAATCACAAACACTTAATCATCTCTCTACACAACACACTAGCCTCCTTGAGAACGATCCCCACTTAATCTGGTCATTAGTGCTTGGTTTTCCTAAACCAACACTTAATACTTGCCACTTTTACGCTCTTTTCCTAAAGGGTAGTAAAAAATACAACTATCATTTTGGCGCTGCTGCCGGGGAGGCGTATTGTGTTTTGATTTTAACAATTGTTGTTTTTATACTAGCCATAATATCTAATTGTATTAGTAGCACTCTACTAATACGTATTATCGGTTTTTCGTTTTTTGTGTGAATATTACTATATTGTATACGTATAACAATAAATTCACAAGTACTCCAAAAGTGTGAAAACACAACTTTGATTGGGGGGTCATTACTCAATCATTGTATTAGAATCTCAAACAAGAAAAAAGGCAAAATTGATAATTACTTTCGTGAAGCTTAATTTTGACAAACACAAACTATAACGTGGGTATAAGGAGGGTATTATAAAATATACCCTAAGGAAAAACGCTCTTAAGTGCTTCGCGCCGCCTCCTTTCCCCGCTTGCTTGTGCGTGTTTAGATAAAAAGGGCTAATCGAGGGTTTGCCAACCAAAGTATTATCTAAGTATCATATATTTTCTTGGTTTCATTTGATTAAACCCTCTTGAACGATTTGGTGTTCCACCAACATTCTAAAGTCATCGAAGGCGTTCACTTCACGTGATTGTTTTCATTCCTTGAGACTCCTTTAATCAATAGATTTGATTTGAGGAGAGATTTGTAGATTTTTGTCTACTTAATACATTCACAAAAATCCAAAAAAGGTAAAAACAATCAAAAACCACAAAAAAATTGGAAAAATTAAAAACACCAAAAAAAATCTGCTTTGCTCATCCCCACGTTGTACGTGACGTTTATGCTTACTCGTAATCAAGCAAGACGTGCACGTACACGAAAAAAACGAAAGGAGACCACACCTAACCTTTCTAGTGAGGAGTCTCCTATTGACGAACCTATCGTAGAAGAAGAACCAACCATGGCTAATCAAACTATGATGGAGTTACTTCAAGCACCCACCGAGGGTTATGGAGAGGCTATTGTGATTCCTACCATCCTTGCGGAGAATTTTGAAGTGAAAACGGGTTTGTTGTCGACGATCCAAAACAACAAATAGCGTGGTGATGAAAAGAACAACCCGCACAATCATATCCGCCAATTCAATCGTCTTACCGCCATTTGCAAGTTTAAGGACGTTGCTAATTATTCGATTAAGATGATGCTTTTTCCGTATTCCTTAGCGGGGCCCGCTAAAACTTGGTTAGAGAAAGAGCCACCCAATTCTATATTGACGTGGAAGGATCTCGTTTCAAAATTTGTGAACCAATTTTTCCTGCCCTCTAAGACTACGCATTTGAAAAATGAGATTTCAAAATTTTTACAAGAATTTAATGAGAGTTTTTCTATGGCTTGGAATCGGTTTAAGGAAATGTTACATGAGTGTCCTCGTCACGGTTTTTCCGACTTGCATCAAATTGACACGTTATACAATGGTTTGAATGATCATGAGAGAGATTATCTTAATGCCGTCGCGGGTGGTAATTTTTTGTGTAAAACGGTTGAGGAAGCGTTGTTGATTATTGAGAACAGGTATAAAGTCTATAGTCCTCGTAACTCATCGAG
Source organism: Glebionis coronaria (assembly GCA_025667525.1). Lineage (NCBI taxonomy): Eukaryota > Viridiplantae > Streptophyta > Magnoliopsida > Asterales > Asteraceae > Glebionis > Glebionis coronaria. Next base: position 26,228,078 of record CM046877.1, read on the forward strand.
TGTTCGTAAGGCTTTGTCTTCGGCTTCACCTTCATTGTCTAATACCATCGATTCTTGCTAAATTGACGCAAATTTGGAAAACAAAATCTTTGATAAGCTTAAAGGTCTTTTAATTGAATTCAAAGTTGGTGAACAAAGTGCTCCTGCTTCGGCTAAAGCGGTTGAGGTTTCTTGCATGTATTGTGGTGGGGGTCATGATTTCTCCGAGTGCATTACCAACGGTGGTAACACTTCGAGTGCCTACGCGGCCACGGGAACTTACAACCAAAACGGTCAAGTTACCCGCTCTAATCAAATGACTCCACTGGGTTTTGCTCCCAATCAAAATGCTAACAACAACTATCGAAACAATCAAGTTGGTTACAAAAACAATTACAAAGGTAACAACTATGGGAATCAAGGGGCTAATAACAATCAAGTTTCAAACAAAAATCAAAACAATGATTTTCAAAACAACAACAAAAGTTTGCAAACTTTGAAAGATCTTCTAAATTAATTTGTTAAATACGCAAATGGAAACGATGCTAGGTTTGATAATATTCAAAGTGAGATCATTAGCCTAAGATCTGATTTTAAGAATGACTTGAAAAAGGAGTTGAAAAATGATTTAGCAAATGAGCTTAAGATCCATACAAACAATGGAGGGAAATGTAACTGGGTTACAACAAAACCAACAAAAAATGGAACAAGGGCAACATGAAATAAAACAAGAGATGCTTAAGGCCGATAAGAGGCAATCTATGTTTGAGGATAAAATTTCAATCATGTTTGAGGCTATAATGTGTAAACCGTCTTCGAGTAGTCTTCCTAGTAACACCATATCGAACCCTAAGGGAGAGATGAAAGTGATTACCACACGAAGTGGTAAGTCACTTAAGGAACCAACTCCTCAACTAATTACTCCAACTGTGGAGGAAATTGAGGAAGAACACGAGGTGGTGGCTGAAAAGGAGCATGTCCCAATCGCACGAAGTACCGCTCATGCCACACCTACGGTTGACCCATTACCACAATTGGAACCCGAGATTCCAAAGGTTATGCCTATGCCTCAACCCACACCACCTTTGCCCTATCAATCTAGATTTAGACAGGAGAAACGTCAAGAACAAGACAATTACCAATTTGATCTTTTTATGAAAATGTTTCGTGATTTGCATTTCAATATAAGTTTTGCCGATGCTTTGGTCATGATGCCTCGATTTGCCGCTAACTTTGGGAGTATGTTAAACAACAAGGAGAAATTGCAACAATTGTCTAGTTGTTCATCAGTTTATCTTAACCACATACCTCAAAAAGTCGGTGATCCCGGTAAATTCTTGATTCCATGTGTAATTCAAGATATGGAAGAATGTTATGCCTTGGCCGATCTTGGTGCTAGTATTAACTTGATGCCACTTGCAATCTTCAAGTCGCTCAATCTTCCTAATCTTACCCCTTCACTAATGTCTATCGAATTGGCCGATCATTCCAAGATTCCCGCATGTGGATTGGCCGAAGACGTTGTTGTGAAAGTGGGAAAGTTCTATTATCTGGGAGACTTTATCATTGTCGATATTCCCACAGATCCTCAAGTTCCTCTTATTTTAGGTCGTTCGTTTTTAGATACGTCTATGGCATTGATCGATGTGCATGCTAGAAAGATCACCTTATGTTTCAACAACGAGGAACTTGTTATAAACGCAACTCAAAATTCTCCAATTTCTCATGTTTATTCCGTTGCAGTCATAAACCTCGTTTATATGATCGACGTGGTTTACGAGGAATTTTCACAAGAAGTTCTAGGTTTTGGTGACGATGAAAATAGTGGCCATCCCACTATGCTTGATCCCATTCTCGATAATTCGACACCATCCTTCACTCCATTTGAAGATAGTGGTTTTACGTTGGAAGAATTTGATGTTCCACGTACTTGTGACGAAGACCTCGACAACGATGAGGACTTCTCGATTATCAAGGATTTTCGTAACGATTTACCATTTCCTCCGCTCGAGGAGGTTATGAGTATCGAGCCCAAATCTTCAATTGAGGAACCACCAATACTCGATTTGAAAGATTTACCTCCTCATCTTGAGTATGTATTTTTGGTGGAGGACGACAAGTTTCCGATTATTATTACGAAAGCTCATTCGAATAATGAAAAAACCGCACTTGTCGATGTTCTAAAGGATCACAAAGGGGCAATTGCGTGGAAATTATCCGACATTAACACTGTGTTCTCGAGTTGATATGGGAGGGGAATTGAAAGGAAAAGGAAATGTTTTTGTGTTCTTTAGTTTTTTTTAAGATAGGAAAAGGAATTGGAAAGGAAGATTTGAGGAAATTTTGCTTATAAAACTTTCCTCCCAAAAGTGGGAGGAAGTAGGAGGAAAGGGAAAGGAAAGTTTATAATAACTTGTATAAAGACTAAAATGCCCTTTTTATAGTATTTGGTCACAACAACTTAAGGACATATATGTAATTTAACAAGTTATTTTTCCCTTTCCTCCCACTTAAGAACATGATTATTGTTTTCTTTTCTATTCCTTTCCTTTGTCTCAAGAACATATAAACAAAATTTCCTTTACCTTTCCTCTTCCTTTTCACTTCCTATTCTTTTCCTTTTCCTCTCAATTAAAACTCGAGAACTCAGCGTATGGGGATCGGTCACAAATTTTGTACCCACAAAATCTTAATGGAGGAGGACTACAAACGCGCAATCCAATGTCAAAGGAGGGTGAACCCCAAAATTCACGACGTCATCAAAAAGGAAGTCATTGAACTCCTTGATGCGGGAATGATTTACCCTATTTCTGATAGCCATTGGGTGAGTCCTATTCAATGTGTCCCTAAGAAGGGAAGAATGACCGTTGCGCCAAATGATGCCAACGAGTTAATTCCAACTCGACTCGTGACCGGTTGGAGGGTGTGTATCGACTATCGTATGCTGAATGACGCCACTTGAAAAGACTATTTCCCTTGCCCTTCATGGACCAAATGTTGGAGCGTCTTGCGGGAAACGATTTCCATTGCTTTTTAGATGGTTTTTCCGGTTACTTCCAAATCCCCATCGATCCTCGTGATCAAGAAAAAACTACGTTTATGTGTCCAAATGGAACGTTTGCCTATCGTAGAATGCCATTCGAACTTTGCAATGCACTGGGAACCTTTCAAAGGTGCAAGATGGCTATTTTTCATGACATGATCGAGAAGACGATGGAAGTCTTCATGGATGATTTTTCTGTGTTTGGTTGTTCGTTCACTTCGTGTTTGTCGAATCTTGAGAGAATGTTGAAACGTTGTGAGGAAACTAACCTTGTGCTAAATTTGGAAAAATGTCATTTTATGGTTAAGGAACGAGTCGTCTTAGGGCACAAGGTTTCGAAAGCGTGGATTAAGGTAGACAAAGCTAAGGTAGACGTCATCGCCAAATTACCTCATCCCAAAACCGTTAAGGGAATTAGGAGTTTCCTAGGGCACGCGGGCTTTTATCGTCGATTCATCAAGGATTTTTCAAAGATTTCTCGACCTATTACAGATCTCCTCGAAAAAGTGCTCCTTTTGTCTTTAACGAAGATTGTGTACGAGCCTTTGAAATCCTTAAGAGGAAACTTACCAAAGCTCCTATTCTTGTTGCTCCCAATTGGAACCTCCCCTTTGAGCTCATGTGTGATGCTAGTGATTACGCTGTTGGGGCTGTATTGGGGCAACGTCATGAAAAGCACTTCTTGCCTATTCAGTATGCTAGCAAGACGACGACCGAGGCTCAACTTAAATACACTACAACAGAAAAGGAATTCCTTGCCGTGGTGTATGCTTTGAGAAATTCCGACCTTATCTCGTCTTGACTCGATGCATAGTGTATATGGATCACTCGGCTATTAAGTATCTCATGGCTAAACAAGATGCAAAGCCTAGATTACTTCGTTGGATTCTCCTTCTACAAGAATTTGATGTCGAAATCCTTGACAAAAAAGGAGCCAAGAATCTAGCGGTCGATCATCTTTCTCGTTTGGAAGATCCTCACCAAAGTGTTTACGAGCCAAAGGAAATCACCAAAACATTTCCTCTCGAGACACTTAGTGTAGTGAATTCTAAGCTTGATTCATCCACCCCATGGTTTGTGGACATCGCAAATTACCATGCGGGGAACTTCATCATTAAGGGTATGACGACTCAACAAAAACAAAAATTCTTTCGTGACGTCAAGTTCTATTTTTGGAACGACCCTTATCTATTTCGGACTTGTGCGGATCAAATCATCCGACATTGTGTCTTTGGTACCGAATCTTCTAACATCCTTAGAGCTTGTCACGAGGGACCCACGGGTGGTCAACACGGTGCTAATCTCACGGATAAGAAGGTCTTTGATGCCGGATTCTTTTGGCCAACTATTTACCGAGATGCACATGCACTTGTGAAGTCATGTGACTCATGCCAACGACAAGGAAAAGCCTCACAAAACGATGAAATGCCATAAAATATCATCCAAGTGTGTTAGATATTTGACGTTTGGGGTATTGACTTTATGGGGCCGTTCCCATCATCTCGTGGTAATAAGTACATCCTTGTCACCGTTGACTACCTATCTAAGTGGGTGGAAGCTAAGGCTTTGCCTACAAACGATGCTCGTGTGGTAGTCAAGTTTTTGAAAAGCTTGTTTTCTCGGTTTGGAACCCCTCGTGCGATCATAAGCGATCGTGGAACCCATTTTTGTAACGTCAAATTCGAAATAATCTTAAGGAAATATACGGTTACACATCATCTTTCTACGGCTTATCACCCACAAACAAGTGGGCAAGTCGAGGTTTCAAACCGAGCGTTGAAGAGGATCTTGGAGAGATCGATTGGAGAGAACTGACAATCTTGGTCGGATAAGTTGGACGATGCTTTATGGGCCTTTTGGACCGCTCATAAGACGCCCATCGGGTGCACTCCTTATAAGATTGTGTATGGGAAGAATTGTCACTTGCCAATTGAACTCGAACACAAAGCTTATTATGCCCTTAAGCATTGTAATGATGATATTGAGACCGCGGGAAAGCACCAAAAAATGCAATTGAATGAATTAGATGAATTAGGAGACATTGCTTATGAAAATTCATTGATTTACAAGGAAAAAAATAAAAAGTTTCATGACTCAAAAATTAAAAACCGGGTTTTTAACATTGGAGATTAAGTGTTGCTTTTTAACTCACGTTTGAAAATCTTTTCCGGCAAGTTGAAATCCCGTTGGTCCGGTCCATTCACCGTTACCCGAGTTTTTCCTTATGGCACCATCGAGCTAGCTCAAAATGATGGCCCCAATTTCAAGGTGAACTGACATAGGTTGAAGCACTACTTTGGCGGGGAAGTTCCCTCTTTGAACTACCTCGACCAAATCACCTTTCCCAATGATAATTAGTATTGAGGGGATCGAGTCGAGCTCATGACTCGGTAATCAAAAACGAGGTGCCTCGTGGGGGATTCCCATGCTTATCCCATGTACATATTATCGCTTTCTAATGTAGTAACGTGAGGGGATTTGTGCCCTTCCAACCATTGTTCTGTGGTTGTTTGTGATATGTGGTTTTTAGATGATCATGATCTTCACGATTGGAGCCTCTCATGCTCGTTTTATGGGAGCACTCGATCGTTTGCTTTAAAGAATTTCTCAATATCCATGATATATCCTTTTATGTTCTAACCTTAGGTTTATAGCACACTTCATAAACGGCTTTAAATTTAACGGTTACACCCTTTTCATGCTAGATTAAGCATTCGTACGTCTCTAGTATGAGGGTATTCCATCCCTTAGACTCGAAACATTGAGGACAATTTTTAACTTTAGTATGGGGGTGAATAGATACTTGCCTTGCCAAACCTTCACGCTTTCCAAAGTTTATCTTTTTGTTGCAAAATAAGGCTAAAAATAGCCAAATTTTAAATTGTTTCTCATATTTCATAAGTGTTTAAAGACACGAATGTAGATTTTACGATGGCGAGAATAAGAGTAATATTTGACTCGATCGTGCGTGTTGAGCACTTAGCTTCGATTCCTTAACTTTATATTAGGCTAAGTCTCTTAAATGAGGACGAGAAATGATAGAGTTAATTATAAGTTACTATGCTACGTAGAGTACTCGTATACTTTCAAAAACTCATGTGTTCTCGTTATTTGCTTATTCTCCCTTCGCTTGTATATATATTTTGCTTAATATGTATTGGCTTAGCGGTTTAGTCTTGATTGTTGGTTTCTAGTCTTTTCTAGTAGCTTCCATGTAATTGAATTGGGAAAACATTAAGGTATCGACAGCGTCACGGTTTTGAAGTATTGGCAACCCGAATAATCGAAAGCTTCACCTGATAATAAGATTTCAAGTGCTCACCTAAATCAAGCAAACAATTTGAAGCTCACAAGGCCGAAAAATCTATGCGAAATTGAAAGTGAATTATGCCTTAATATTTGAAGCTTTAAAGATCCAAAATTCGCTTTTAGCGTGAGGATATACGTCTTTGGCCATAATAAAACCACCGGTGAGGAGGATAATAAAAGGCAAGGCAAGATCGAAGTCATAATAAAAGCTTCATGGCGAAGTTGAATAAAAGATGGAGGTAAACCTATGATAATAAGGCCCATCCGGTAGGAGGCGTATAAAAGTCTTTGTAAAAAGTCTCATGTTCTAAAGCGTTATAAAATCGTATTTATCGATCCTTCTTTTTGATTTAATTTTTTGACATCGTTGTCTATTAGGAGGGGTTATTAATTCGATGGTCTTGGTTACACCGTTATGACTCTATTTTTAGACCTAAATCTCTATCATCACATAAGTAAAAAATGTATCCTCGTGAAACATTCAAGACAAAATAAAATATAAGAGATACCACTTAGGAAAATGGGAGGATAAGTACGTGATTAGGGCATATAAGTAGTGTTAACATTAGTAACTTATAATGACAATAATCTCATTACACGCTTGGCATGGAATTGGGGTGAAAATCGAGGACGACGAAATTATTTCTAACGAAGCATTCACGTGTTCTTGTTCTACGAACCTAAACGTCCCATTTTGCGATGAAAATCATGCATTATGTCTAAAACGCAAGTAGTAGTAATAGTAGTAGTGTAGCTATTCAATAAAGGTGCATAAAAATGAATTTGGGAGGTGCTACGATACTTTATTCTAGCATTGCGTGAGGGCACGATAATACAAAGATTTTGCATGGGTTCAATTAAGTTCTCGGTATCTTCTCGAATTGATCACGACTCAAAGTGGAACTATCGTTCTTGGTTACTAAAAAGGGGGTTGGTTTTCTATTCTACTAAAAAGGATTAAAAGAGCAAAGTGGTAAAATTAAGCTAAAACCAATTATCTAAAAAGTAACTCAATCAAATTAAAATCAAATTAAAAACAATAAAGTGGAAATTAAAATTAAACAATAAATGAAAAAAAACTTTAAAAACTTAACTTAAAATCGTAATTTCAAAAACTTAATAAAAACAGAAATCATTCATTCAGAATAAAAGTGCTTATCCGGAATAATGAGCTCATCCGGAATAACTTGGAAAACCTTGGTTCGGAATGTTTTTTTATTCGGAATAAAATTGCTCACTCGGAGTACCTTGGTTCAGAATAAACCCTTCATGCGGAATATCAAGCTCGTTCGGAATAATACTTCATCCGGAATGTTTGCTCATCCAGAATAATAAACAGAGAAAGCTTCGTTCGGAATACTTGCTCGTTCGGAATAATTCGAAGAAATGCTTGATTCGGAATAAAAGCTCTATGCGGAATAATCAAAAGAAAAAACTTGACTCGGAATATTCTTGCTTATCCGTAATAATCACTTGGTTTGGAATAATTAAGACAAAAGTTTCATTCGGAAAAACGGCTCATTCGGAATATAGGGTTCATCCGGAATAAAACCTTGATCCGGAATAATTAAACTAAATTGCTGATTCGGAATTAATGATTCACCCGGAATATTAATTATTCTGAATGATCACACTGATTCGGAATAACTAAATGAAAATTGCTGGTTCAGGATATCTTGTTGACCCAGAATAAAAATAGGAAACTATTCATTCGGAATATAGGGTTCATCCGGAATATCAACTCATCCGGAATAAACTCTTTATCTAGAATAAATTTGGAAAACACTTCATTCGGAATATTAAGCTAAATCCTTGATTCGGAATAAAAGGGTTCGTTCGGAATCTGGGCATTTGAAGAACACGAAGAACAGTAACAATACAATAAGACGAATTTGAACCAAAATAAACAATGTTTTCACCAAAGATTAAACAATACTAACCACCAATCATCTACTAATGATAAACTTTAAACCAAATCGACAAAAACATAAAACCTACTTACTTTTAAAGATTATAATCAACCAAATCAAACTTTAAGACTTTAAATCAACAAGAGAAAGATGAACAAGATTAAATGAAAGATGGTATTGAAAGATTAAGGTTTAACAAACAAAAGGGAAGATTAAAAACTTACAAGATCTATGGATTCAACAAAAATGAAAAATCACCAACACCTTAAAGGTGTTGGTTTCCTACGAAAACAAAAAGAAGAAATTGGAAAAATAAAAAACTAGTTCTAATGTGTGAAGGGATCCTCTATTTATAGGCCATGGGCTTGGTTGGTGAGTGGGCTTTCTTCCTTTCTTTTTGTCTTCTCGTCTTTTCAGTAAAGTTGACGTTTTTTATTCTGATTCGGGATTTGTCGATGAATAAATTCAACTCGTCTTTTAATTTCTTCGTTTAATAGACTTGAGTTCTTCGACATATGTAAATATTCCATCTTTGGTCCTTTTCTTCGATAAATCTTCAAATAGGCCCATTGACTTCAAATCTTTTGCATCTCTTGGACTATAGACTTCGTCTTTTCGTCTTTTTCTTAGATAAAACCCGTGCAATCCCATGTTTTCTTTAATATTTATCCGGTTGGCTCTGAAAACACAACAAACACACAAACCACGCATAATTCCAAACAAATGACATTAAATACGCGTTTCGGTCTTGTTTTAGCAAGAAATAAGTGGTAAAATGATGGTGTTTTCACACCTATCAAATCCCCTACACTTAACCATTGCCATGCCCTCATGCAATGCTTAGTGACAAAGCAAATTTACACTTTTCTCATAATCAATCAACCTTGGCCTTATTAATATAAACTACTACTACTTGAATGAAACAAAAGGAATAAAAAACCATTTTCACTTGAAAATAGCTACATGGAAATAACTTGCAAAGAGATATAAGACTTACATTAGGGCTTTGGTTGCTGCGAAGATTTATCACCCTCAAGTTTCACGTTCCCCAAACTAAGCTTAAACACGAGATCATTGTTATTATAAGTTAGCAAATCAAACACTTACACACATGGCTTAATTATATGCTTAAACTCCCTTATTCCTAGGTGTATCTCTTATATTTTATTTTTGTCTTAGAATGATCATGAAGATGCATTTTGGGACTTATTGCGATAGTTTATTTAGGCTGAAAGCAAAGTAGGACGATTTGATTAATATTTAGCATAGGACAAAATCTCTTAAAACTGCTTCTCGAGACCTCAAAAAGTTCATATCTTGGCGTAACTCGCTTCACGATTTGAGACCTTTCTCGGGCCGATATTTGGCATGTACTTCATACTTCATATCTTGAGAGACGTTCTTGAGATAATGGTCTTCTCTTCGTTAATAGAGTTTCTTCACTTGGAGATTTTTGAGGGATACTCCAACTTTGTTGACCACGACTTCATCATTATTTCTTCAATCGTTGTTTGGGATTTTGAGATACAACGATCCGCCTCCTTTTCAGACTTGGATCTATTTATCCTCATACCTTGTTAGGGTCTTTTCGGATAGACTTCTCCATGATCTTTATGGGAGTTGATTGCTTTTCGTCGTGAGTCTTGATCCTTCATATTGATTTTGGGAATAATGCTTTTCATATCATCTTGGATCTTTAGCAATAAAATGGAATCCTCATGCCTTGTTAGGGCCTTTTCGGACTCGCCAATCTTCGCGCCCCGCTTCGTTAGTTATGCCTTGGCTATGAACTTTTATCATTACCGAGCAACTTTTAAACGATCTTGGGCTAGAAACTAAGTTTTTCAATAAAATCGTACGACCTTACTTATTGCATTTATTCATTTAAGGCGATGGGAGGAAAAGCTTATAATCACACCAAGTGTGCTTGTGCAAGAATACCGACTTATAATTAACTCTATCATTTCTCGTTCTCCACAATTTAAAATCTCAAGTAATGAGACTCGTGGATGCTTAGCCTAATAAACCAATTAAGGTTTACATGGTTAAGGATACTAGCTAGAATAAACTTGGATAAGTCTATTTGGGTTGAGTCAAAATAATCGCAACGGGCCTAATATGTCAAAGACTTCTAAACTAGCTACACTACTTTATTAATATTTTTGACTTTATTGTGGGATATATACATATGAAAGCAACGATAAAAATTTAAAAATTACGACTATATGGCCAAAGTTAATTAAAAATTTGAAAAATGCTGAAAAAGATGATTTTCCGGTTAAATGAAGGCATTTTAATGGAAAAGTCCACTTAAAACTTCGATAGAAGTCTCCCCTACACTTAAGATAAACATTTTCCTCAATGTTTAAGCATGTGAAAAGTCTCCCCTACTCTTATGACATTGTGCATGTTGGTTAAATCAAGTTAAGGAGGAGACAACTAAAGTGATCAATTTCAAATGAGAGTATGAAGAAAATTAAATCATGATAGTTGAGAGATAGAACCGGATTGCGGATAACATGGGAGCACGGTTCTTCAAATGTTCCAAAAGTGCATTCATCCCTGTAATCACATCACCATACAAACACAAACAACCTATATAGGTCCCCATACACTTAGAAGGTAAAACGGAAAGGGATATATACTCGGGTTGCCTCCCGAGGAGCACTTGTTTTTTATAACCGAATCACGAGCCTGACTCGGTCCCGAACTAATTCAAAGTAAAAGTGGAGAGGGATGGAATCATCTCATGAGAGATGTCCTCTCCAAAGTACAACTTCACTCGTTGGCCATTCACCTTAAAATTAGGTCCATTAGGTTGAGCGAGCTCGAGAGTACCATATGGAAAAATTTGGGAAATGGTGAATGGGCCGGACCAACAAGATTTGAGATTGCCCGAAAAGATTTGTAACCGAGAGTTGAAGAGTAAAACTTTGTCTCCAACTTCGAACTCTCGGTTTTTAATCTTAGAGTCATGAATGAGCTTAGTTCTTTCCTTATAGATCAAGGAATTTTCATAAGCTTCATTCCTGAGTTCATTAAGCTCATTGAGTTGGAGTTTGCGTAGGTCACCGGCTTTGTTGATGTCGAAGTTAGCCCACTTCAAGGCCCATTAAGCCTTGTGCTCCAACTCAATGGGGAGGTGGCATGCTTTCCCGTACACGAGACGATATGGTGTACAACCAATCAGAGTCTTTTATGCGGTACGAAAAGCCCACAGAGCATCATCAAGTTTATCGCTTTAACCCTCGGTTAGAGATTTCAGCCTGTCCATTAGTTTGTGGGTGGTATGCGGTGGAAAGACGATGATTGACACCATACTTAGCCATGACTCTTGCGAATTGATCATTGCAAAAATGAGTCCCGCGATCACTAATAATGGCACGAGGCACACCGAATCTAGCGAATAGCTGCTTCAAAAAGTTAAAAACCACCCTTGCATCGTTAGTGGGTAATGCTTTCGCTTCAACCCATTTAGAAACGTAGTCAACGGCGACAAGGATGTATTTGTTTCCTTTAGATGAAGGGGATGGCCCCATAAAGTCGATGCCCCATACATCAAAGATTTCACATTCGTGTATGAAATATTGAGGCATCTCATCTTTATGTGTGATCTTGCCTTGTCGTTGGCAAGCATCATAATTTTTCACCATTTCGTGAGCGTCACGATAAATGGAGGGCCAATAGAATCCCGAGTCAAACACTTTCTTTGCGGTGAAGTTGGGACCAAAGTGACCACCGGTGGGTCCTTTGTGGCAAGCTTCGAGAATGTCTAAAGCTACCGGTCCATCAACACATCGGCAAATAATCAAATCAGCGCATTGTTTGAAGAGATACGGGTCATCCCAAAAGTAAGTCTTAATATCTTTAAAGAACTTTTTCTTTTGTTGGTATGTTAACGCGTCAATGAGAATTCCACCCGCCAAGTAGTTTGCAATGTCCGCAAACCACGGGGTCTCATTAAAAGTCGAGTTGATAGACATTAAGATCTCAAGGGGAAAAGAGTCATTGATCTCTTTGTTCGGATGATCCCCTTGATAAGGATCCTCAAGTCTACTGAGATGATCTGCGGCTAGGTTTCCAGCTCCCTTCTTATCATGAATTTTGATTTTAAATTCTTGAAGTAGCAAAACCCAGCGAAGAAGTCTTGGCTTAGAATCTTTTTTAGTTAACAAGTACTTCAACGCGGAATGGTCCGTGTACACGATGGTAGTGAAAAGGAGAAGATAGGGGAGAAATTTTTCAAAAGCATAGACAACAGCTAAAAGCTCTTTTTCGGTTGTCGTGTAATGCAATTGAGCCCCTGTCATTGTCTTGCTAGCATAATGGATTGGTTGGAAGTGTTTATTCACTCTTTGGCCCAAAACCGCTCCAATAGCAAAGTCGCTAGCATCGCACATCAACTCAAAAGGTAGCTCCCAATTAGGGGTAACCAAGACCGGTGCCTTAGTTAGCTTATCCTTAAGAAGGTTGAAGGCTTCAATACACTCTTTGGAAAAGATAAAAGGAGTATCTTTTTCCAAGAGGTGGGTCATCGGGCGAGCGATTTTAGAAAAATCTTTGATAAATAGACGGTAGAAGCCCGCATGACCAAGGAAACTTCTCACACCCTTCACGGTTGAAGGTGGAGGTAATTTGGCTATGACATCAACTTTAGCACGGTCCACTTCGAGACCGGCTTTTGAGATTTTATGTCCTAGCACGATGCCCTCTTTTACCATGAAATGGCATTTTTCCCAGTTTAGAACAAGGCGAGTGTCTTCATACCGCTTAAGCATACGTTCTAAATTGGCGAGGCAAGCAGAGAAAGAATCGCCATAAACCGGGAAATCATCCATGAAGACTTCCATAGTTCCTTCAACCATGTCATGGAAGATAGCCATCATACACCTTTAGAACGTCCCAGAAGCATTGCATAAACCGAAAGGCATTCTTTTGTAAGCAAATGTTCCGTAGGGGCAAGTGAATGTGGTTTTCTCTTGGTCTTTAGGATCGATGGGAATTTGAAAATACCTGGAGAAACCTTCTAAGAAGCAACAATAATCATTACCCGCTAGACGCTCGAGCATTTGATCCATGAAAGGAAGAGGAAAGTGATCTTTTCTCGTGGCATCATTGAGTTTACGATAGTCGATACAAACTCTCCACCCAGTAACGAGACGAGTAGGAATCAACTCATTGTGTTCATTGGGAACAACAGTTATTCCGCCTTTCTTTGGCACACAATGGACGGGACTTACCCATGGCGAATCCGAAATAGGGTAAATCATGCCGGCATCAAGAAGTTTGATAACCTCTTGTTTGATGACGTCATGAATTCGAGGATTAACCCTTCTTTGGCTTTGGATTGCGGGTTTAAAGTCATCTTCCATGAGAATTTTGTGAGTACAAAAGTTTTGATCAATTCCGCGGATATCGGAAATTTTCTAAGCAATTGCCTTCTTATGATCTTTAAGCACGGCAATAAGGGGAGATTTTTCTTCTTCTTTCAAGTCCTTAGCGATGATGACGGATGACTTCTTCTTGTCTTCAAGGAACACGTACTCGAGATGGGACGGTAATTCCTTAAGCTCTAAATCAGGAGGATTTTCGATGGAAGGCATAGTCAAATTCGGTTCATCGATAGCAATATCCTTGGGAGATGGTGGAGAAATATGGTCCTCATTGAGAAGTTTCTCAATGGTACGAATGTCTACATCCCAATCGGTGGGAGAATCGTCATATTGTAAGTTCACATCTCCCAAGGTTGCTTCAAATTCTGTCAAAAGGAAATCACTTTCTCCAAATGGAGCTAGTGATGGAGCAATAGAGGCAACGGTCTCAACATTAGGAAGAGAGGTAAGACTACTTTTACAAGCATCATTAAAGTGTTCTTCACAAGCCTCATCAAGAACGTCGATACAATTAACACTCTCGTATGAATAAGGCTGTTTAGAAATCTTACCCATGTTGAAGACAATTTGATCGTCACCAACTCTCATGATAAGCTCACCCGCGTCTACATCGATGAGAGTGCGACCGGTCCTCAAGAATGGACGTCTAACGATTAATGGAACACGAGGATCCATCTCGTAGTCAACGACAACAAAATCCACCGGGAAGGTGAATTTGTCAACACCAACGAAAACGTCTTCGGCTATCCCCACTGGATAAGCAACCGTACGGTTAGCTAATTCCAAAGTCATTTTGGTGGGGACTAGCTCAGGGAGAGATAATTGCTTCCAAACGCTTAGAGGCATTAAGTTGATACTAGTACCTAGATCGGCTAGGGCCATGCAATTCTCTACTCCTGGGAAGTTGCAAGGGATTAAGAAGCAACCCGGATCACTAAGTTTGGTTGGTAATTTCCTTAACAGAACCGCGGAGCAATTCTCGTTAAGTTGGGTATTAGCGATATCAAGAAGCTTTTCCTTGTCACTAGGAAGATCTTTAAACATCTTCGCATATTTAGGCATGTGAGCGAGAGCCTCAGCGAAGGAGATGTTGAAATTCAATTGTTTAAACATTTTGAGAAAGTTTGAAACTTGAATATCGTCCTTGCTTTTTAGCTTCTCTTTCCTCAACCTTGAGGGATAAGGTATATCGGGTGAAGAGGAAGGCTTTGGAATTGTAGGATCACTCACATCCTTGGGTGGTGGAGGGGTGGAAGTAAGCGGTGGAGGAATTGGAGAAGTAGACTCGTTTTCCTTTGTCACAATCACCGGTGTAGTTGTAGGAAGCTCGGGTTCCTTGGTACCTTTTCCACTGCGAGTGGTGATTGCTTTCATCTCCCCTCTTGGATTAGCAACGGTGTTACTCGGAAGAGTACCCGAAGAAGAGGGTTGATTACCTTGGAAGAAACCAGCCATCTTGTCCCTTAGGTCATTCGTTTGACTACTCAAAGAGTTTCGCATATCGACTCGAAGATCATTCCCTTGTTTCACCATATCACCCTTCAAATTAATAATCTGGGTCTACAGATTCTTCACCAACACATCATTCGTCCGCATGTACGTTTCGACCTCGTGGTTGAAAACGGTGGGTTGGGTAGGAGGAGGTGCTTGATAAGCAGGTGGTTGGTAAGGAGCGGGTCGGTAAACTTGAGTAGGATTTTGAGGTAGATATGGTTGTCTTTGAGGTGGTTGGTATGGTGCTCGAGGTAGGTTTTGATTGGTTCGGTTAAGGTTTTGTTGTTGGTTTTGATTGGTTGGAGGAAAACCGGGCAGGGAAAGAAAATTGGTGGAACGATAACTTAGCAAGTTACGGTCTCCTTGAGGGCGGGCTGGATAGCCTCCCGGAGGATAGGTACCGTATGCTGCGTTAACATTCTCACAAAGATAGTCTTGGGTGGAGGTACAAGTAGTGTAAGAGTGAGGACCCCTGCATATTTCACATGGTTGGCTAACAACATTGACTTGAGCGTTTTGAGCGTTGATGCTTTTGGTATTGTTAGCAGTTTGGACAGCAAGTGATTCAATAAGTGAAGTAAGCTTATCAATTCTCTTGTCGTTGTCACTAGTGCTAGCACTAGTGGCATTGGTCCGAACACTCTTGGTTTGCACTCTAGACTTATTCTCAATAATGTCCCAAGCTGCGTTAGAAGTCTTAACCAAAATATTACCCCCCCCCACCCCCCGAGGCACTATTTAGTGAATCTTGGTCATTCATGCTTAAACGATTAAAAGTATTAATTTGGTGCACTTTGGTAAAACCATGTTGTGGGCACTTTCTTAAAAGGTCTTTAAAACGGTCCCAAGATTCACTAAAAGTCTCATCGTACTTTTGTTCAAAATTAATAATTTCATTCCGCAAAGCGGTAGTACGTGAGGGTGGGAAAAAGTAGTTTATGAATTTGGTCTCTAAGTCCGTCCACGTAAGAATAATTTGTGGCGGTTCCTTTGCAAGCCAATGCCGGGCTTGTCCCTCTAAGGAGAAAGGAAAAAGTTGTAAGCGAATTACCTCTTGTGGAACCCCATTGAATTTGACCGTATTCGTGAGTTGAAGGAACCTTTTGATATGGTCATGAGGGTCATCAATGGTACGCCCCAAGAATGGTTGAGCAGAGACCATTTGAATGAAGCCGGATTTGAGCTCAAAGTTGTTGGCTGCAATCGCGGGTATGACAATAGCATCGTTGTTGCCCTCTACATGTGCTTGCAAAAGTTCGATCATAGGACGATTGTCCGGTAGAGGTTCATTGTTGTTATTATTCATGTTGTTTTGAGGTGGATTATTATTATTGTTGTTATTATTATCTCGACCATGTCTAAGTTATGAGAATGTCTAACTTTTTCAACAATAATAATATAGTTATGAAAATTTTAAGTGCTTATTATTGTTGTGTACACCCCATTGAAAATTTTATATTTTTTTTGGTTTTTTGAAAATTTTTTATGAAGAAAAAGTAACGTTCACGGTGAACGGATCCCAAAATCCAATTTTCTCACAAAAATCCGTTAATCCTTATGAAAAGAGCCGGCAGCGGTGCCATTTAATACACAGATTTTGCATGGGTTCAATTAAATTCTCGGTATCTTCTCGAATTGATCACGGCTCAAAGTGGAACTATCGTTCTTGATTACTAAAAAGGGGGTTGGTTTTCTATTCTACTAAAAAGGATTAAAAGAGCAAAGTGGTAAAATTAAGCTAAAAACAATTATCTAACAAGTAACTCAATCAAATTAAAATCAAATTAAAAACAATAAAGTGGAAATTAAAATTAAACAATAAATGAAAACAAACTTTAAAAACTTAACTTAAAATCTTAATTTCAAAAACTTAATAAAAACAGAAATCATTCATTCAGAATAAAAGTGCTTATCCGGAATAATTAGTTCATCCGGAATAACTTGGAAAACCTTGGTTCAGAATGTTTGTTTATTCGGAATAAAATTGCTCACTCGGAATACCTTGGTTCAGAATAAATCCTTCATGCGGAATATCAAGCTCGTTCGGAATAATACTTCATCCGGAATGTTTGCTCATCCGGAATAATAAACAGAGAAAGCTTCGTTCGGAATACTTGCTCGTTCGGAATAATTCGAAGAAATGCTTGATTCGGAATAAAAGCTCTATGCGAAATAATCAAAAGAAAAACCTTGACTCGGAATATTATTGCTTATCCGGAATAATCACTTGGTTCGGAATAATTAAGACAAAAGTTTCATTCGGAAAAACGGCTCATTCGGAATATAGGGTTCATCCAGAATAAAACCTTGATCCGGAATAATTAAACTAAATTGCTGATTCAGAATAAATGATTCACCCGGAATATTAATTATTCCGAATGAACACACTGATTCGGAATAACTAAATGAAAATTGTTGGTTCGGAATATCTTGTTGACCCGGAATAAAAATAGGAAACTGTTCATTCAGAATATAGGGTTCATCCGGAATATCAACTCATCCGGAATAAACTCTTTATCCGGAATAAATTTGGAAAACACTTCGTTCGGAATATTAAGCTAAATCCTTGATTCGGAATATAAGGGTTCATTCGGAATCTGGGGATTTGAAGAACACGAAGAACAGTAACAATACAACAAGACGAATTTGAACCAAAATCAACAAAGTTTTCACCAAAGATTAAACAATACTAACCACCAATCATCTACTAATAATAAACTTTAAACCAAATCGACAAAAACATAAAACCCACTTACTTTTAATGATTAAAATCAACCAAATCAAACTTTAAAACTTTAAATCAACAAGAGAAAGATGAACAAGATTAAATGAAAGATGGTATTGAAAGATTAAGGTTTAACAAACAAAAGGGAAGATTAAAAACTTACAAGATCTATGGTGTAACACCCCCAAATTTATACAACTCAATACAGCGGAAGTCTCGTTGGTGTTACGGGATAGCACATTACTCACATCATAGACAACGCATAAAAATCACGCCGTTTAATAATAAAAGCATTTCCATTCATAAATATAAAATTTACATAGGTCCCAAGTCATTGTATTTAATACAGGTTTTAACAAGCATTTGAATGGAAATTATTGTTTAAGTGCGGGCCATGAATTCTTATTGTCTTCCCGAGAATTACCTTCAAGTACCTGAGATAAAACATGTTAAAAGAAAAGGTCAGCGATAACGCCGAGTGATATTCATAGAGTTCAATAAATTACATCAATATAACTTTGGTATAAAATTATTACCAAAAATCATTTCGTACAAATCATTGTAATAGGCCATAAAATAGCCAAAATCATTTTATACAAATCTTTATCAAAATCATAATATAGGCATTTGCCTTAAAAATCATTATACGAGCCAATGTCGTAAAAACATCATACAATACGTCTTACGACGTTGTATAAGGTTGAATAAAAACCGTTATATGAATATGGTTATGAAAACCAAAACACAAACATAATATCAATAGTATGACCCTGTATTGCTAGTCAGGCAATACATCGTAATTTGGAGCGTCTAGTAGTATTTCGTTAGTTTGGATTATTACAAGCCGCATGACATTGTTACCTTACTAAACCAACAACGGGTAGCTAACCCGATACTCAATTTGCCCATCTAAAGTAGCGTGTCGTCACAAAGGTCACGCTATGGAAACCTTCTCATACATAAATTCGCTTACCAATCAATGTGGCACGACGGGGATCAACCGTCAAGGCGCGAACTGGGGTGATCGTCCCCAAATAGTACTATTATATGCACAAGCGTCTACCAAATCCCGGTAGTTCACAATTCATGCTAATGGGACTTTTAGTGACATAACCTAACTTTAATAATCCATTTAATTTCATCTATCGGGTCCTTTAATCATTTATCGGGTCATACAATCGGGTCATTCAATCATTCGGGTCCAAATCAATAAACAAGCAATCGGGACAAATGGTGTCCTATTTTATAAAAACTAACATGTTATCTCCCTCGCGGGTTTATAAAACATTTCATAAAAACATTTAAAATAGTGCGAGGCTATGAACTCACGTTGATGTGGGAAGGTGGGTTATCGGCAATTCGGACGTACGGTACGTGCTTCAATCACGGAAACCTAGACAAATAATACTCGTCTTAGACTCATGTCCAATGACTTTATAAAAATAACAATTATGTATACATATGATGATTATATATATATGATGATCAAGTGGGTTTATATATTCTCGTTTACTCATTTTAGTGTTATGTGTCGATAATTTTTATACTAGTTTACTAGTTTTACCTATTTACGTGTTTTAGGTCCAATAAGCCTATTATAAGTTCGTTAACTTGTATTAATCCATTTCATACTTATATTATCAGTAGTTATACTTTATATGTTGGGCCTAAATGGGTTAAGCCCAATAAGTTCTTTTTATAAGTGTTTAACTTATTTAGTCCAATTATTAGTCCAATATGTTTACTTAGCTCGTTAATGTCCGTATATCCTATAGTTCGGGTTTTATTGGTTTTTACTTGTTATATATGTTTATATATCAGTATGTGAGTTTATAAAAGTTTACATTAGACGGGTCCAACCGTCTAAGTTTTATTTAACAAAAACGTTAATTTTACGGTAATAGCCGAAAAAGTCGTAAAAATCATGTTTTATAGTTTTATAACTTATAAGTATTATTCCACTACCATTTTTATAATTTATACACTTATTTAACCTTTTACATATTCATATAAATAAAATCCATAAGTTAGTGGGTTTTTATTTTACATTTTATACAATATAATTTTGAGTGCTTATATAATAATAATAAACATTAATTCTCAAAATCTGATTTTTATTTTCATCTTCACCAAAACTACCATATCTAGAGTTCTATATGGAGATAGTAGCTCAAATTTTTATCACATAAATTACATGATATATGATCCATTTAACTCTTCTATAGCTACTGTTGAATCATCCTCTAAGTATTTTCTAAAAATCGTCCAAAACAGTAAACTCAGATTTGTACTTTAAACTTGTTTTGATCATATCTCACTCATTACAATGATTCCATTGCATGGCCAACTCTCACATATGTACAAGACCCATAGCTTACTGTATATTAATTCTACTTCATCATTTTATCAGTTCATGACATGTTTCCTTACTGTTTTATACAGCCATCATTTTTAAGCAAGATTTTAGCCATGTTTCTTATAGTTTTTCACCTTTTTAAGCATGTTTATCAACACCAAATCCCCACACAATATTTTTAATCATCATTCATCATCATATACATATACATAAGTAAAAGAAATACAAGATTACATAATTAAAAATAACAAGAAGATGAGGATGACAATCTTTATACCACCAAGTTGATGTAGGTTATGATTTGGACATGGTTTTTGATGGAGAAGCTTGTAGATAACCATGACCATCTTCAAGACCACCATTCTTCATGAACACCTTGGGAAAAATCAGACCTAATACTCCATGGAAACTCCTCCTTGGATGTTAAAACTTGCATCAATCTTCCTCTTTTTGAATGGAGATTAACATATGTAAGTTATAACATATGTTTGTGGTTAAAATTTGTATGATGGTGGTGTTTTGGTTGATGATATGGGACGGCAAGATGAGAGCCAAGAGAGAGAGATAAGAGTGTTTGCATGGAGGAAAATGGGAGAGTGGTTTGAGAGCTAGTTGTTTTGAGGTGGATAAGCTTCAAAATGTAGCTAATGTAACAAGTGTGCAACTTGAATCTTACAAGTTGACACCTGATGGTGTTTAGGCTAAGTTATGGCCAGTTTTGAGTGGGGGTGGGACAAGTGTCCCACTTGTCTCATCCCCATTTATTTACGGGTACTCCTCGATTCCAGTTTCCTTGATTTGCGTGCTCTCGGGTCGTTTTACGAAAAACGTTTTTATAAATTATGAATCAACGTCACAAAACGAATCCAATAAAATTTGTCTCATCAAAAACGGAGTTCGAAAGCGTAAATACGTAATCCTAGGGTTTCTGGTTTAGTCGTAAAGGACGTTAAAATAAAATCGTAAGTCCTAATCTCTTCTCGTAAGTTTGTGAGTTTATGAACCAACACAAATTTAAAACTCCAAAATAATATTCACGGATAAATTTATTTTCTGAAATGTCCGACTGTCACCAAAGACGGTGTATGCAAACGTAAGCACGTAACGTAGAATCCTCCAGTTTAGACGTAGTCGACGCTACTTCAAGACGTAAATCCAAATTACTTCCCAAAAATAAGTGAGTTCATATTGTAACATTAAAATAATGTTTTCAAATAAATATTGAGAATAAAATATCGACCATAAATTGACGGATTGTCACAGCATTTACCCCTAAACAGGATCTTTGTCCTCAAAGATCATCTTACCTTACTACTCGCTTCTTATAGATTTAAAGCCATGTGGGTATTTCCTCCACATTCGATCCTTTCTCACAAGTGCAATTCATTACAATACGCGAGTTTCATCAAACATAACTACGGGGATAAGATCAGGCTTAATGTTGACTTACTTTCTCTATCCATGATGTTCACGGGTTTTTGATGAATGCAACTTTTCGCCGATCTAAGCTCTACTAAGAATAATCAGATTCTCACTTGATAGATATTCCATCAAGTTCGATATACGAAACATAATTCACGCAGTCTTTGAAGTCCTAAGGTAGATCCAGCTTATATGCCTTTCAAACCAATCTTTTATATCATCTCAAGGGTCCCATACAACGGGGACTTATATCCCATGATTTGTCAGATCATGAATTCATTTTTTTCCAAGGTTAAAAATTTTGGCATAACTTCGCTACCCATTTGGCACTTCAAGATCTACATTTCATATTCACATAACCTCCTGCCCACTATCGCCAGTTAATAATCAAATCCTAATTTCAACAATCATTTCAGACTCGCGGGTCGGGTATTTTGCAAGGATAGGTTCGTCATCATAGGAAACCTTAAACCTAAGAGACATGTCCAACCCACAATGGGTGTATGTCGGGTGTCTTCAACTCAACTCCTGCTCACAGATGCTCTAATTTCTAAATCTTAACAAGATTCGATCTCGATCCTAATATGATGATCATCGATGATAATCTTTCCAAAGGAAAACGATTATACGGTCTATTACCAAAGGTCAATCATTCAAACATAAAACAGCACTTATATTACTTTGTATCGTTACTTTACCTCGTCCCTTCGATTGGGGTGGTACATAGTACTCTCATCAAGGTTCGTTCTCAATGATTTCTGAGCAAATCTCTAGAAATTCGATGCGAAGCGAGGATCTTGATAAAGATGTTCGATACAGGCACACTATGTTTACATAACTCTTTTGCATTTATCATTAACGGGAATGATATTAGCAGATTTGGTCAGTCTGTCGACTATGACCCAAATCGAATCAAATTCAGATGATGACCTTTGCAATAGCTAGACGTTTACTAATGTATGAGGCGATGTCTGCCTTCATATTTGCCATCAGTACAACTTCTTTAGACAAAGTTACTTTTAGTCATAAATGACATAAATAGAATACTTATACTTACAAATTCCAACATAACTATATCTCACAATCTCCATATTTAGACAATCATAAGTGGTCTTTAAAATATTTAACGTTATCGGCTTCTCAATTTTTTTAATGGTTCATATCAGTCGTGAACCCCTTTTTATTATCTATATTATCCTTTTTAAAAACATTGTTTATTTTTATATCGTTCGGCAATTTATTTTGCACATTCATTATTAAGGAACATGTCCTAATTGGTTCTTTATCTTTTATACATAATGTGTCAATAATTACGTTCACTTTCCTGATGAAATAAATATCATAACCGTATTTATTCAAAATTCTTTCTTCATATCTTCTATGTTTTAGTTTCGTATTTACTATTATCTTTATCCGTTTTACTCAATCCGTCGTCTAAAGCGCCGATAATTATTATAATTAATTAAATAATTATTAGTTAATTTTTATGAAGCGTAAACGTAAAAGTTTTAAATTTCTTAGTTCTACCAATTATATAAAATGTTCAAAAATAAATTTGGATTTAATTAAAAAGATTTTTGTTGATTTATCGAAAATAATTAGTAAGATTCGTAAACGTTCGAAAAATCTTTGTTTATACTTTGGTCAAAATTTTCTTAATTGAAAAGCAAAAATTGTCGTTTCAAATTTCAAGTTTTGGTTTAAATGGGTTTCCTCAATCCCTCTTAGGTTATCTTGAGGTATACACAAACATTTACCCCTAAACAGAAGTTTAGTTAAATGGTTTGTGTATAAGGGAATAATCCCTTAAAATCCTTTGTTAAAACATTTGTCAAAATATATTCGCACTTTCTTTTTAGTATAACTCAAAGTCTTAAATGACTTCTAACTTTTGAAGAGTCAATTTATATTCCATTATCTATTAATCACACGGTTAAATCATGTAAAGGATTAAGTCTTAAGTCTTATGTTAAATATTCAAGGTACAGTTTTTATTGTTCGGCCAGTTCAGGGCAATCTATAAATAATTATTAACTCATTCTTATTCTTATAAACAAACAAATGGTCCTTAATGATCACAAGCATGAATTTATCAAATTACAGCCTACACACGTGATTCATCAAATTTATGAATGCTACATGTGTATAGTTAATCCAAACGACATCACGTGAAACTCATAATGTTCATTACAAGTATCAGATGTAGTGATTGGAATAGATAATCCTTTTCGCAGATGCGAAGTTGATGATAACCATGCCGTGGATCAAATCTTTAAAACATACGCTAAAACCTTGTAAATGATCGAACAAATCCTCCATTTCGAGTTATGGGTATCGTTTTCGATTGTCAATTTACTCAGTTCACAGTAATCTATAAATATAAGAAATAATAACACCATTGCTCTTCATGATGACAGGCTTGGTATAATAAAATCTTTCTCCGACAACTCTCTCAGTTGTACGGAAATTCCTTTAATTCAGATGGTGCTGACGTACAGTGCACACGCCACAGGTGCAGCACCGAAAATATAATCAATACCAAATTCAACTTGCCTTAATGGCGAAAGTCTAAGTAATTCATCAACAATTACTTACTAAAGTTTCAGATAACATAAACATCTTTTAATAAATTCATATTAGGTTCTTTCTAGATTATAATATCTATGACTAATTTACGATCATTCACGTTATAATTTCAAGTCTAAATGCAGGATATGGTCATCCATCAAGAATTATTTAGATCATTTTTTGATAATCAACATCTTATCATTTAGGGGAATTCTATTCGAGTTCCCGCCGATTAAGACAATGTCGTCATGTCATAATCAATCAATCTATTCTACTAGCACTATCAACTTTCCAGTTATATTGCCGTCGATAAGATGTGAACTTCTCAAAAGACTAATAATAACTCATAATCCTTCACAAATTCAAGGATATATGGAGACACAACTATCATCTAAAGAGTAAGGTCAACGCATAATCTATGCGAGAGAATTTCAAATCAGATACAGACGAAAACATTTAACGAATATGAATATATCCCATGTTTTCATAATTTGAGTACGCACTCGAAAGATCCTCGGATCGTTACCCAGGTCATTCAAATGAAATCAAATCATAAGAAATGATAAGAACGTCGATACATCCAGTCGGGTATCAACACTCGGTAATCAGATACTTTTCCTAAGAATCTCACTACGGGAGAATTGGACAAGAAAGAATTGTCAACTGTCAAATAAGACAATTTCCACAGATGAGTAAATTCAACTCAGAAGAATAGATGCTATAGGCACATATGTAGGTGTCCCTAACATTATGTCCCTATTTTTCACTTCTTGCAGATCTCATAAAATTTAATCTTTCACAATCTTCAAAGAAAATGTTAATGTTTATTCATTAGTTTTATGGTGACTACTAATCAGTCTTGCATGGTCCATTCCAAATTGTATGTAGGCGCGCAACTATATACAATTTCAGGATTAACGATGCAATACTCAGTTCGTCAAAATTTTATCATCATGTTTATAATAAAAACATTTCATGCTTAATTCTTAAATAAGAATCAAAAATAAATTTACAAAGATTTTCCTTGTTATGAAAACAATTAAGTTTTCCAAGGTGTTTTATAAACAACTTCATTTCGATAACAATCACTTATAACTCTCACTTTGAATAATCCTTATTGTGATGAAAATTAAATTTTCTCAAAGGATACCGTTTTAACTTTATAAAAACAATGTGTGATCTGCAAAGGAGTGATGAAGACTTGTTCACCAAGAGCGTAACTACAGTATGATAGAAAATGAGCTTTAGCCAAATAATCATGAGGTTCATGATCTCGATGGCACTTCAAAAAGAATAATCCACAACGCAACTCAAATCGAGATGAGTACTTGTTCAATGATTGCATCACTAATGCGAACATTAGGATGAAGCAATAGAAGATAGATAACATCGATGCATGTAGGATTTAGCAATCAAAGGTAGTCTTTTTCATTAATCACAAACAAGTCAAATTTTTCCGTAACACAATACGTGTCACTATGTCATACAATTCTCAGAACTCATCCTACCAACTGATGTCTCAGTTAAGTTAGGGATTATTTTTAAAAGATACCACAATGAATACTAATCTACAAGAGTCATTAGGTGTCCCACCTGTCCCGGAAGATCCATCGGTCCCAATTCAGAAGAAGATTTCTTCAATTTATTTCTTAGACACTGGGCATCCTCGTCAGTGGACAATGGCCTAGGAACAACCCTTAACACAAACTAACAATCATTTAAAACCTTATGATTTAATCACAGAACTTAACGATTTCCTCTTAACAATTTCTTATTCCATATGAGTTAAATTTTACTTTATTCAAATTTCAACCACTTTTTATACTCAATTCGATATCCTACCTCATTCTCCAATATTTTCAGCCTTATTTATACACCTTAAAAGGGAAATAAAAGCTCGATATGATCAACACTTAATTCCAATCCTATATCTCTTACAACAACAATTATCAAATGAGTCACTAGTATGAGATGACTCATACATTCAATTAGACTTCTCGGAAAGGTATTAGTGGCATGAGGCTTTTGGGTAATGGTTCCAATGACAGCCTCAAGTGCAACATTCACCCTTTCAATTTCAAATTTAAGAATTTGATGACAACGAATCAGATGACATCTTTCTAGGTGGTAACGTTTTGTCAACTCCACTCTATAAGAAAAGATCGTCATGACATCGATATCAGATTTAATCTCGCCAATTCTTTTTCAATATCATAATCAACTAATATCTACATTCCTACGAGTATCAACCATTTTTTTTGGGATCATAAATATCCACAACTTGGTTTAGATCTAGGATAGCTAGAATTCCTACGAGAATAGCTTCGACTAATTTACTAGGGGATTTAGGGTTCCTTGTGACAATCGACGTCGTATAAATACCTCGTATAAATACCTCGTATAAATATCAAAATAATCATCAAACAATCATGTAATAAAATTACATCATATATATATATATATATATATATATATATATATATATATATATATATATATATATATATATATATATATATATATATATATATATATATATATATATATATATATATATATATATATATATATATATATATATATATATATATATATATATATATATATATATATATATATATATATATATAATATAATCCAAGTTATATATATATTAAAATGACACTTCTCAGTCTGGCCTTGTCGGTAACTCGGGAATTCTTCGGCACCGTTATAGTCAAAAGATTTTTAGACATTTTTAGAAAAATGTTTACAGTTAAAAGATTTTGAAAAGTTTTATTCAAAACCTTGGTTTTAAAAATATTTCGTTCTCTATAACGAGAGCTCTGGTACCAAACTGTAACACCCCCAAATTTATACAACTCAATACAGCGGAAGTCTCGTTGGTTTTACGGGATAGCACATTACTCACATCATAGACAACGCATAAAAACCGCGTCATTTAATAATAAAAGCATTTCCATTCATAAATATCAAATTTACATAGGTCCCAAGTCATTGTATTTAATACAGGTTTTAACAAGCATTTGAATGGAAATTATTGTTTAAGTGCGGGCCATGAATTCTTGTTGTCTTCCCGAGAATTACCTTCAAGTACCTGAGATAAAACATGTTAAAAGAAAAGGTCAGCGATAACGCCGAGTGAATTCATAGAGTTCAATAAATTACATCAATATAACTTTGGTATAATGTTATTACCAAAAATCATTTCGTACGAATCATTGTAATAGGCCATAAAATAGCCAAAATCATTTTATACAAATCTTTATCAAAATCATAATATAGGCATTTGCCTTAAAAATCATTATACGAGCCAATGTCGTAAAAACATCATATAATACGTCTTACGACGTTGTATAAAGTTGAATAAAAACCGTTATATGAATATGGTTATGAAAACCAAAACACAAACATAATATCAATAGTATGACCCTGTATTGCTAGTCAGGCAATACATCGTAATTCGGAGCGTGTAGTAGTATTTCGTTAGTTTGGATTATTACAAGCCGCATGACATTGTTACCTTACTAAACCAACAACGGGTAGCTAACCCGATACTCAATTTGCCCATCTAAAGTAGCGTGTCGTCACAAATGTCAAGCTATGGAAACCTTCTCATACATAAATTCGCTTACCAATCAATGTGGCACGACGGGGATCAACCGTCAAGGCGCGAACTGGGGTGATCGTCCCCAAATAGTACTATTATATGCACAAGCGTCTACCAAATCCCGGTAGTTCACAATTCATGCTAATGGGACTTTTAGTGACATAACCTAACTTTAATAATCCATTTAATTTCATCTATCAGGTCATTTAATCATTTATCGGGTCATACAATCGGGTCATTCAATCATTCGGGTCCAAATCAATAAACAAGCAATCGGGACAAATGGTGTCCTATTTTATAAAAACTAACATGTTATCTCCCTCGTGGGTTTATAAAATATTTCATAAAAACATTTAAAAGAGTGTGAGGCTATGAACTCACGTTGATGTGGGAAGACGGGTTATCGGCAATTCGGACGTACGGTACGTGCTTCAATCACGGAAACCTAGACAAATAATACTCGTCTTAGACTCATGTCCAATGAATTTATAAAAATAACAATTATGTATACATATTATGATTATATATATATGATGATCAAGTGGGTTTATATATTCTCGTTTACTCATTTTAGTGTTATGTGTCGATAATTTTTATACTAGTTTACTAGTTTTACCTATTTACGTGTTTTAGGTCCAATAAGCCTATTATAAGTTCGTTAACTTGTATTAATCCATTTCATACTTATATTATCAGTAGTTATACTTTATATGTTGGGCCTAAAAGGGTTAAGCCCAATAAGTTCTTTTTATAAGTGTTTAACTTATTTAGTCCAATTATTAGTCCAATATGTTTACTTAGCTCGTTAATGTCCGTATATCCTATAGTTCGGGTTTTATCGGTTTTTACTTGTTATATATGTTTATATATCGGTATGTGAGTTTATAAAAGTTTACATTAGACGGGTCCAACCGTCTAAGTTTTATTTAACAAAAACGTTAATTTTACGGTAATAGCCGAAAAAGTCGTAAAAATCATGTTTTATAGTTTTATAACTTATAAGTATTATTCCACTAGCATTTTTATAATTTATACACTTATTTAACCTTTTACATATTCATATAAATAAGATCCATAAGTTAGTGGGTTTTTATTTTACATTTTATACAATATAATTTTGAGTGCTTATATAATAATAATAAACATTAATTCTCAAAATCTGATTTTTATTTTCATCTTCACCAAAACTGCCATATCTAGAGTTCTATATGGAGATAGAAGCTCAAATTTTTATCACATAAATTACATGATATATGATCCATTTAACTCTTCTATAGCTACTGTTGAATCATCCTCTAAGTATTTTCTAAAAATCGTCCAAAATAGTGAACTCAGATTTGTACTTTAAACTTGTTTTGATCATATCTCACTCATTACAATGATTCTATTGCATGGCCAACTCTCACATGTATACAAGACCCATATCTTACTGTATATTAATTCTACTTCATCATTTTATCAGTTCATGACATGTTTCCTTACTGTTTTATACAGCCATCATTTTTAAGCAAGATTTTAGCCATGTTTCTTATAGTTTTTCACCTTTTTAAGCATGTTTATCAACACCAAATCCCCGCACAATATTTTTAATCATCATTCATCATCATATACATATACATAAGTAAAAGAAATACAAGATTACATAATCAAAAATAACAAGAAGATGAGGAGGACAATCTTTATACCACCAAGTTGATGTAGGTTATGATTTGGACATGGTTTTTGATGGAGAAGCTTGTAGATAACCATGACCATCTTCAAGACCACCATTCTTCATGAACACCTTGGGGAAAATCAGCCCTAATACTCAATGAAAAATCCTCCTTGGATGTTAAAACTTGCATCAATCTTCCTCTTTTTGAATGGAGATCAACATATGTAAGTTATAACATATGTTTGTGGTTAAAATTTGTAGGATGGTGGTGTTTTTGGTTGATGATATGGGACGGCAAGATGAGAGCCAAGAGAGAGAGATGAGAGTGTTTGCATGGATGAAAATGGGAGAGTGGTTTGAGAGCTAGTTGTTTTGAGGTGGATAAGCTTCAAAATGAAGCTAATGTAACAAGTGTGCAACTTGTATCTTACAAGTTGACACCCCATGGTGTTTAGGCTAAGTTATGGCCGGTTTTGAGTGGGGGTGGGACAAGTGTCCCACTTGTCTCATCCCCATTTATTTACGGGTACTCCTCGATTCTAGTTTCCTCGATTTGCGTGCCCTTGGGTCGTTTTACGAAAAAAGTTTTTATAAATTATGAATCAACGTCACAAAACGAATCCAATAAAATTTGTCTCATCAAAAACGGAGTTCGAAAACGTAAATACGTAATCCTAGGGTTTCCGGTTTAGTCGTAAAGGACGTTAAAATAAAATCGTAAGTCATAATCTCTTCTCGTAAATTTGTGAGTTTATGAACCAACACAAATTTAAAACTCCATAATAATATTCACGGATAAATTTATTTTCTGAAATGTCGGACTGTCACCAAAGACGGGGTATGCAAACGTAAGCACGTAACGTAGAATCCTCCGGTTTAGACGTAGTCGACGCTACTTCAAGACGTAAATCCAAATTACTTCCCAAAAATAAGTGAGTTCATATTGTAACATTAAAATAATGTTTTCAAATAAATATTGAGAATAAAATATCGACCATAAATTGACGGATTGTCACATATGGATTCAACAAAAATGAAAAATCACCAACACCTTAAAGGTGTTGGTTTCCTACGAAAACAAAAAGAAGAAACTGGAAAAATAAAAAACTAGTTCTAATGTGTGAAGGGATCCTCTATTTATAGGCCATGGGCTTGGCTGGTGAGTGGGCTCTCTTCCTTTCTTTTTGTCTTCTTGTCTTTTCAGTAAAGTTGACGTTTTCGATTCTGATTCGGGATTTGTCAATGAATAAATTCAACTCGTCTTTTAATTTCTTCGTTTAATAGACTTGAGTTCTTCGACATATGTAATCTTCCATCCTTGGTCCTTTTCTTCGATAAATCTTCAAATAGGCCCATTGACTTCAAATCTTTTGCATCTCTTGGACAATAGACTTCGTCTTTTCGTCTTTTTCTTAGATAAAACCCATGCAATCCCATGTTTTCTTTAATATTTATCCGGTTGGCTCTGAAAACACAACAAACACACAAACCACGCATAATTCCAAACAAATGACATTAAATACGCGTTTTGGTCTGGTTTTAGCAAGAAATAAGTGGTAAAAGGATGGGTGTTTTCACACCTATCACACGGCAATGGTTTAGTATGGGGGAGTGATGAGACTGCTTTTATACATAGTCTCATCGTCCAAAATGGGCTTAAAATGCATTAAATATCATGAAATATTCCAAATATATTCTTGTGTTTGTTACATGTGTATTTTAGGTACGGATATTGAGATAATGACAAAAGATCACAAGAAACAAGCAAAAACGAACACGGGAAACGAAGCCGCACAATGAATCAAACCCTAATGGTGATTTTCGAAGAATAACCCTTGAAGAATTGAAGATTGTACAAGAAGGGTCCTCTAATATTGAAGAATTGACACTTTAAACCCTTGTTTATTCATAATTACAAGTTTGGTCCTTAAAGTTTGTCAAATTTATAAAAAGGGTCATCTACTTTGAAGAATTGGCAAGAATGGTCTCTCAAAAATGAAGACTTGTCAGTATTAGTCCTCCAAGAAGTCAACAATACAAGTCAAAACCTTGAAGAATGAAGAAAATTCCAAAACACCCCTTCAAATATCATGAATTTATAAGAAATACCCTTGAAATTACCTTTACAAAATTATTTGGGGCAAAAGTCTAAAACTGAAACTTCATTTACAAAGGAATTTCAGTTTTGTGCATTTAAAAAAGGAATGAAAGAAAAAAAGGAGTTGAGGGACTAAAGCTGGCAGACAACATACCTTAACTAGACCAACCACCATGTGACACGTGCCCCACTCACTCAAAACAGCCAATCACCACTCAGCCTTTTGCCACATCACATCCCACCTAAAACCGTTTATAACTAATTTTTATTAGTTAATTAAATAGGCGCCTAACATATTTTTAAATCCTAATCTGGATTAAAACCTATACTATTCATCCAAGAACACGAATTAGGGGTTTGTTTAATCCTTTGAATTAAAACCTAATACTCTCCAGATTTATGATTAACCTATCCCTAAACACATCTTAAACCCTATGACACATCATCCCACAACTCACATGATAAACCCTGCTATACAACTTTAGGGAAGAAGCCAAAACAGTGACAGCCATCCAACGCCCCACATTCTTGCTTCAAAGTTAAGCTCATTGCGAGCCTTAGATCAAATTCCAACAGCTCACAAGTCCACAAGCTGCCAAGAAAACATCACATGTTCAAGGGAATTCAAAAATCTGCAAGGGTATTTTTGGGCTTCTACCACTTAGGGTTTACATTTTTTAAAGCTTTCATAGAACTCTTGTAGCCTTTATAAAGGCATTAGGGTCCTTCATTTAGTTTTTGCTCTTGGTTTTTCCTTGTTCAAAGTTCTGTAAATCCCTTTTCAATATTAATGAAATTGTTTGAATGTTTGAAGAAATCCAAGTACCAACTTAATTCCTTGCTTATTATTGTTACATGTTTGTGTTGTCTAAATCTTAAAACCTGTTTTTAAAACTTGTGCAAGAAATTGCCAAGTTTTCTCAAAAACTTGATATTTTGCTAAGTCGTTGGTACATTCTTGGAATTTCTGGATTACAAGTGATCTAAACACCCTGATAAGAAGATTGTCAAGGTGTTGGGAGCTTGTGGTTTGGGGATAATCAAGAAGTGGGTATTAAGGTTGCATTAATCAAGACTTTTCATCTTTCTGTTTTATATAAATTGTGCTCTAACCTAGTTGAATCTTAGCAGGGTTGTTGTGGAAGCTTGTGCCTTGTTTTGCTAGGCACTAATAACTAGTTTTTAGTCAGTTAAAAATATCGTTGAACCAGACTTTTCGAATTGATTACTGGTTTAAGTGCGACTCGGTCGTCTTTTGGTGAAAAAGAAATAGATTAGCCGTTGTAGTAAAATTAAATATGTAAGACTTTTAAAGTAAATGACGGGTGATTAAAACTAAAACTGATTAAAAGGTAAATTGTGCAATATTAAAACTTTTAA
The DNA here is from genome assembly GCA_025667525.1 of Glebionis coronaria. NCBI lineage: Eukaryota > Viridiplantae > Streptophyta > Magnoliopsida > Asterales > Asteraceae > Glebionis > Glebionis coronaria. The sequence goes on from CM046877.1 coordinate 26,261,019, forward strand.
AAGTAAATAATTAAATGGCAAAAATTAAAGCTTGACGAAAAATTAATTTGACAATGTAATAAAAATGTAAACTTGAAATTTAAAATAAAGAAAAACGATTAAAATAACACTAAAGTAAAATGGCGGAAAAATAAGCTTTAAAAATTAAACTAAAAATTACTAGAAAAACACTTGGTAAAAACAGAGATTTCGGGAAGCGTGCAATTTTTGGAAAACTAAAAACTTTGTAAAAAGAAAATAAGACAAAACTCGTCTAAAATAATACTAAGTAAAAATGCGGGAAAAGTTAAATTTGAAAAATTAAAATAAAAACAGGAAATAAAGTCAAACACAAGTCAAATCGCAGTCACGATCGCAACCAATGAACGTGGTTTGGATCGCACCCTGGATCGTACCCTGGATCGCATCCAAGCGATCGCACTCTATATCTAAGTCAGATCGCAGCCAGCGATCGTACTCTTGGATCGTACTCCACCACGATCGCAACAAGTGGATCGCAGTGGACGATCGTGACCAAGTGATCGTACCACAGATCGCAACCAACGGTCGCAGTCACAGATCGCAACAGGGCGATCATGGATCGCAAGTAGAAACCCTAGGGTTTATGCGATCACACTTACTCGATCGAAACAAGCAGAAACCTTTAAGAACAGTACGATGGAATCCAATAAACAAATAAGCTAAACTAAATAAGCTAACTTTAATAAGCACAAATCCAAACTTTATCAAACTATAATAAGACAAACAAAATAAGCAAAAATTTAAAGACTTTCAAGACACAAAATACGAAAACTTTATAAAATAGACTTTAAAAAGATAAAACTTTTAAGAAAACTTTAAAACTAATAAGCTAAATACAAACTAAGCCAATAAGTATGTCAAGCTTAAAGCTTAAATCGTAGAAAAGCCTAGAAGGGAATAAAAAGGTAAACTTTTTATCAAATAAAAAATAAGATTAAGCAAATAGAATGCTTGATCCGAATTAAAAACAAATCAATGACAAGAAAAGTAGAATAATAATGATAATGAAAAGCTTGATTAAAAATAAGATTCAACAACAAAATTAAAGAATTTACTTGGAATTAAAGGCAAGAAATTAAAGAACAATTAAGTAAAATGACAAGAAATTAAAAGGTGCAACTAATGAAAATGGTGGAAGACTAGTTTGTCAAAATAGCCAACAAAACTAAAATGAGGTGAAATGTCTCTATTTATAGGGAGAAGGGAGGTTAGCATGTGTTGGAAGCTTCCTTCTTTCTTTCTTTCTTTCTCGTCTTTTCGTCTTCTAAATTCTTCGACCTTTTTCGACTTTGTCTCGGGATTAATTAAAATCGTCTTGTAATTTCTTCATTAATTAGACTTGAGTTCTTCGGCTTTATTAAACTTCCGTCTTAAGATTTTTCTTCGATAAATCTTCAGAATAGGCCTTGGACTTCCGTTCTTTTTGCACTCTTGATCTTTTGACTTCGTCTTTTGTCTTTTTCTTCGATAAAAGCCCGTGAAAGCCCGTGCTTTCTTCCCTTTTCACATTTTGATCCTAAATCACAACAAAAACACAAACCACGCATAATTCTGACATTTACGACATAAAATACACGTTTTGGATTGGTTATTATTATAATTAAGTGGTAAAAGGATAAGTGTTTTCACACTTATTAAATCCCCTACACATGACCATTGCAATGTCATCATGCAATGCATTAATTTCAAAGCAAGTTTTACATTTTCTATTATAATCAATCCACCTTGGTCTTTATTAAACACAAGACATTAAGATAGAAAATTATAAAATATTTAAAGGAAGAAAACAAGTAAAGAAATCAAAGACTTACCTTAGGGTTTTGGAATGTCATGAATGATTATCACCCTCAAGTTTCACGTTCCCATACCAAGCTTAAAAACGAGATCATTGTTATTATAAGTTAGCAAACTAACACAAACTCATGTGGGCCAATTATTTACTTAGACTCCTTTATTCCTAGGTGTATCTCTTTTATTTTATTGTTGTCTTGAATGATAACGAGGATGCATTGTTGACTTATTTCGATAGTTTATTTAAGCCGAAAATAAAGTGGGACGATTTAATCAATAGTTAGCTAAAGGACAAAATCTTTTAAATCTGCTTCTTGGGACCTCATAAAGTTCATATCTTGGCATAACTCGCTTCACGATTTGAGACCTTTATCGGAACGATATTTGGCAGTGACTTCATACTTCAAATCATGAGAGACGTTCATGAAATAATGGTCTTCTCTTCATAATAGGAATTTCTTCACTTGAAATTTTTGAGAGATTCTTCATATTTGGACCACGACTTCTTCATTTTTCTCCAATCCTTATATGGGATTTTGATATACAACGATCCGCCTCCTTTTAGGACTTGGATCTATTTATCCTCATACCTTGCTAGGGTCTTTTCGGATAGACTTCTCCATGATCTTTAGGGGAGTATTTGCTTTTCGTCGTGTGTCTCGATCCTTCATATTGAGTTTTGATAAATGATTCTTCACATCACTTTGGATCTTTAGCAACAAAATGTAGCCCTCATGTCTTGTTAGGACCTTTTCGGACTCGCCAATCTTCGCATCCCGCTTCAATAAGTTATGCCTTGGCTATAAACTCTAATTAATACCGAGCAACTTTTAAACGATCTTGGGCTAGAAGCTAAGTAACTTTTCAAATCGTACAACCTTATTTATTGCAATTAAATTTATTAACAAATGATGGGAGAAGAAGCTTATAATCAACTCACATAAATTCTCGAAAGAATACCAAACTTATAATTGACTCTCTCATCTCTCGTTCTCCACAATTTAAATCTCAAGGAATGAGACTCGTGGATTCTTAGCCTATTAAATCAAAGTTTTGGGTTTTCAAGTCGTCTATAGGATCTTGCAACTTCTTAGACATTTTCAAGTTTAGAATTCGCATTTTAAAGTTCCCTTGATAAACGACTTTCTAGGATCAATTATAGGAACTTGTGAAAAGTTCTTGTTCTTAACCCGTAAGAGTTAAGACTTTCGCGTTTTAGAGTTCCCTATATAAAAGCCTAGCAAAACTTGACTTAAACACGTTAAGGATACTAGCTAGAGTAAACTTTGATAAGTAAACTCGGGTTGAGTCAAAAGATTCACAACGTTTGAAAATTAAAACCACTTTATAAAATTTATTCTAACAGAGAAATAAAATAAATATAATAAAGGAAAAATTAATAGGCCAAAATAGATTAAAAATTTTGAAAAATGTCGAAAAATTGATTTTCTGGTTAAAATGAGGACAAATACAAGGAAAAGCCCACTTAACTTCGATAGAAGTTCCCCCTACACTTAATATAAACATTGTCCTCAATGTTTAAGCATGTGGAAGTAAACTCCCCTACACTTAGGACATTGTGCACTTTGTTTAAATCTTGTTAAGGAAGAGACAACTAAAGTGATTCCTATTTTAATATTGAAGAATATAAAATAGAGAATCAAAAGAGTTTAGGATAGAACCGGGAAGACGGGTACACGGGATCACGGGTCGTCAAAAGTCATCAAGAATGGGTCTTTGAAAGCTCGAATCCCTGCACATGATAAGAAAGAAAACAACAAACACATACTAGGGTCTCCCCCTACACTTATTATAAAAACAAAGAAAAAGGATAGATATTGTGGGTTGCCTCCCGAGAAGCGCTTGTTTTTGTTAACCGAGTCGTGAGCGTGACTCGACCTTGATTAGCATAGGAAGAAGCTTGAAACACATCCATCAGGATCAAATACATGGTTTTTGTCCATCAAATAGCACAAGCTTAAGGCGAACAAGGCAAGCCAAAAAAGAGTAGGCAAGGTTCCCTTAAGCAAAGATGGAGCACGGTGGTAACAAGGGTGCTGAGGTGCAAGCTTATCTCCATAAGTTCCAAAATTCTTTCCTTTTATTTCATTAGATGGATACTGAGATGGCTTAAAAAGTACAATACCGGGATCAAACACCTTTTCCTTTAGGGGAAAATAACACTCAGGCACAGTAGACCTTGAAGAGGATCCGATCATAAATCTCACAATCTCATCATCAGAAGGTGGATAAAGAGGTGTCAAGACATAAGTGATGCGGATATCGGTGTCTTCCGGCTTCTTCTCCTTTGAAACAGGTTTCTTCATATCCAAAGGAGGATAAAGACCATAATCATCAAAGTCCAAAGGAGGAGACTCACTCTCATTTGGGAAGTAAGTTTTGAGAAAAGTAGAAAAGTCTTCCTCAAATGAGTAGTCATCCAAAGTAGGATCAAGCATTGTTAGTGGAGGATCTTCATCAAAAGTAAGAGCAAGGTCATCATGTGAAGAATCACTCGAAAGAGTATCGACATCCTCAAAGTCAAAATCATCATATGTTGCCATGTCTTTATACTCAGAAGAAAAATCATCAGAATCATCCATGTCAGAACTAGAATCATCATCATAGTCATCATACATTGGTGGAGACTCATGAATTGGTGGAGGATCTAAATTGGAGAGAGAATAATCCACATCATCTTTGAAAAGTGGATTATCTTAGCAAGAATCGAATAGACGATTGTTGTGGACGACAAAATCATCAAGCACAATAATCATATTCGCGGATTCTCTTCCATTTGATTTGGTTGTGAGCGTCCCCATTTTAAAAACTTGAGCATCATTCCCGACTCTTAAGATTAGCTCACCTCGACAACATCGACTAATGCTTTTCCGGTTCTCAAGAATGGCCGACCAAGTATTAACGGAATACGAGGGTCCATTTCGTAATCAACAACAACAAAGTCGATCGGAAAAGTGAAGGTGCCAACTTTAATGAACACATCTTCGGCAATACCAACGGGGGAAGCGAGAATGCGATTTTCTAGCTCAAGAGTCATCTTTGTTGGAGTAAGGTCAGGTAATGACAGTGTTTTCCAAACACTTAAAGGCATCAAATTTATACTTGCCCCGAGATCAGCTAAGGTAGTAAATTCTTCGATTTTGTTGAAAATGCAAGGCAACACAAAACGACCGGGATCTCCAAGTTTCTCCGGAAAATCTTTAAGAAGGATTGCAGAACAATTTTCATTCAATCGAGTACTAACAAACTCGGCCATTTTCTCCTTCTTATTAAGCAATTCCTTAAATATCTTAACAAATTTAGGCACTTGGGCAAGAGCTTCAACAAGGCTAAAGGTGATGGTCATTTCCGAAATCTTCTTCAAATAGTTCGACACTTGAATGTCATCCTTGGTGGGCAATTTGCCTTTGTCTTAGAGAGAAGGATAAGGGATGTTGGGTTTATAGGTGGAAGGTAGGATTGGTGAAGGGTGTTTCTTAGGTACTTCGTCATTAAGAGGTGGAGACGGTAATGGAGAACTAATACTAGGCGTGGGAGTAGGAGGGATAAATGGTGGTGGAAGAGGTGTAGATGGAGTAACTGGGGGAGTGATAGATGGTCCTACTAAGGTTGCTCCACTGCGTGTAGTAATAGCACTCACATTTGCTCTTGGGTTGGTGATGGTATTTGAAGGAAGAGAGCCCGAAGTAGAGGGTTGAGTAGTTGGAAAAAAACTAGCCATCATATTCTTCAAATCATTGGTTTGATTGCTGAAGGAGGTTTGCATATCATGTCTAAGCTTGGTTTTAATATCATTCCCTTGCTTAGTGATATCTCCTTTCAAGTTGATGATTTGGCTTTGCAGATTCTTGATTTGCTCTCCTTGGGTCCTCATTAAAGCTTCAACATCTTGATTAATGGGTGAGGCTTGTTGAGAGGGTGGGTGATAAGGATTAGAAGCTCGAGGTGGGTTTGGGTTGCTTCTATTGTATTTGTTGGGGTTGTGGTTTTGAGGAGAAAAACCGGGTGAAAGATAGTTGTTACTACGGTAACTTAGCAAGTTACGATCACCTTGAGGTCGGGCTTGGTAATTTTCCGTTGAATAGTTACCATGAGCCGCATACACGTTTTTCGGATTGTCACGAGTAGAAGGACAATCAGTGTATGAATGAGGACTGCCGCAGATCTCACAAGAGGTTGCAACAGCTTTAGCTTGTTGTTGTTGATTTGTAGCCAAGAGTTGCATGTTTTTGCTCATTTCGACCATTGCGCGGGTTAATTCGGTGATATCAGGGTTTGAAGAAGTAGAAGAAACATTGACTCTCGGGTTATTCCTTGAAGATGCGGATGAATCCTAGTTTTTGTGATGAGTATTCGTGTTCTCTATAAGCTCTCTACACTCCTCGGGTCTTCTTTTCATAAATGTGCCACCGGCGGCTGCATTAATCGTATCACGATCACGAAAAGTTAAACCGTTGTATAAAGTATCAATCAAAGTAACGGGTAGAATGTTGTGGTTTGGAAATCGATCAATCAAAACATTATATCGTTCCCAAGCATCAAAAAGTGATTCATCAGGTTCTTGAGTAAATCCACTGATTTGATTCCGGAGGCTCGTGACCATGGATGGTGGAAAGTAGCGCGACAAAAAGCGTTGATTCATCTCGTCCCAAGTATGAATTGAATTATTCGGAAGACGATCAAACCTTTTTTCGGCATGGTGGGATAAGGTGTGTGGATATAGGTTAAGGCGAAGGAAATCCATAGTAACACCGGGCAACTTAATGCTTTGAGTAACGGTAATGAACTTGTCGAGGTGTTTGTTGGCATCATCATCCGGTAATCCGCGAAATGGAAAAGTGTTTTGAACTTGTTGGATCATGTGATGCTTCAACGAAAACTTTGGAACCGTGATTTGAATCGGCGCAATCGGTCCTCCTCGTCTGTTCATGGTTGGTTGACAAAACTCCTCCATCGTTCAAAGGTCGGGTGGGGGAACATTGTTGTTGTTATTCATGTTGGGGTGGGGTGGATTATTGTGGTTGTGCACACCAGCCATATCTAAATCTTCACGAGTCTCAGGCTCTGAATAAGATGAAGATCTAGTACGCATACACCTGCAAAAGAAAAATAAAAAGATACCAAAGAAATAGAGAATATATATGTACTTGTAAAATAAAATGTTTTTGGTGCAAAACTTTGAAAAAGAAATGCTTTTTATACGTTTTTTTAATGTTTTTAGATTTTTGAAATTTTATAATTTTTATGGAGTTTTGAAAATTTTTGAGCAAGAAAAATAACGTTCACGAGTGAACGGATCCCAAAATTCAACGCGTCTCTCACAGAACACCGTTAATCTTTACGAAAAGAGCCGGCAGCGGCGCCATTTAATAACTAGTTTTTAGTCAGTTAAAAATATCGTTGAACCAGACTTTTCGAATTGATTACAGGTTTAAGTGCGACTCAGTCGTCTTTTGGTGAAAAAAAATAGATTGGTCGTTGTAGTAAAATTAAATGTGCAAGACTTTTAAAGTAAATGACGGGTAATTAAAACTAAAACTGATTAAAAGGTAAATTGTGCAATATTAAAACTTTTAAAAATAAATAATTAAATGGCAAAAATTAAAGCTTGGCGAAAAATTAATTTGACAATGTAATAAAAATGTAAACTTGAAATTTAAAATAAAGAAAAAACGATTAAAATAACACTAAAGTAAAATGGCGGAAAAATAAGCTTTAAAAATTAAACTAAAAATTACTAGAAAAACACTTGGTAAAAACAGAGATTTCGGGAAGCGTGCAATTTTTGGAAAACTAAAAACTTTGTAAAAATAAAATAAGACAAAACTCGTTTAAAATAATACTAAGTAAAAATGCGGGAAAAGTTAAATTTGAAAACTTAAAATAAAAACAGGAAATAAAGTCAAACACAAGTCAGATCGCAGCCAGCGATCGTACTCTTGGATCGTACTCCACCACGATCGCAACAAGTGGATCGCAGTGGACGATCGTGACCAAGTGATCGTACCACATATCGCATCCAACGGTCGCAGTCACAGATCGCAATAGGGCAATCGTGACTCAGATCGTGATGGACGATCGTAGTCTGATCCTAGTCCTTGATCGCAGTAATGGATCACAAGTAGAAACCCTAGGGTTTATGCGATCACACTTACTCGATTGAAACAAGCAGAAACCTTTAAGAACAGTACGATGGAATCCAATAAGCAAATAAGCTAAACTAAATAAGCTAACTTTAATAAGCACAAATCCAAACTTTATCAAACTATAATAAGACAAACAAAATAAGCAAAAATTTAAAGACTTTCAAGACACAAAATACGAAAACTTTATAAAATAGACTTTAAAAAGATAAAACTTTTAAGAAAACTTTAAAACTAATAAGCTAAATATAAACTAAGCCAATAAGTATGTCAAGCTTAAAGCTTAAATCGTATAAAAGCCTAGAAGGGAATAAAAAGGTAAACTTTTTATCAAATAAACAATAAGATTAAGCAAATAGAATGCTTGATCCGAATTAAAAACAAATCAAAGACAAGAAAAGTAGAATAAGAATGATAATGAAAAGCTTGATTAAAAATAAGATTCAACAACAAAATTAAAGAAATTACTTGGAATTAAAGGCAAGAAATTAAAGAACAATTAAGTAAAATGATAATAAATTAAAAGGTGCAAGTAATGAAAATGGTGGAAGACTAGTTTGTCATAATAGCCAACAAAACTTAAATGAGGTGAAATGTCTCTATTTATAGGGAGAAGGGAGGTTAGCATGTGTTGGAAGCTTCCTTCTTTCTTTCTTTCTTTCTCATATTTTCGTCTTCTAAATTCTTCGACCTTTTTCGACTTTGTCTCGGGATTAATTAAACTCGTCTTGTAATTTCTTCATTAATTAGACTTGAGTTCTTCAGCTGTATTAAACTTCCGTCTTTAGATTTTTCTTTGATAAATCTTCAGAATAGGCCTTGGACTTCCATTCTTTTTGCACTCTTGATCTTTTGACTTCGTCTTTTGTCTTTTTCTTCGATAAATGCCCGTGAAAGCCCGTGCTTTCTTCCCTTTTCACATTTTGATCCTAAATCACAACAAAAACACAAACCACGCATAATTCTGACATTTACGACATAAAATACACGTTTTGGCTTGGTTATTATTATAATTAAGTGGTAAAAGGATAAGTGTTTTCACATTTATTAGGCACATAAGCTCAAAAATTCGTGAGTGTGGATGTACATTCATGAGGTATGAGTCCTTTTATCTAAAATCTGATAAAATACTTGATTTTTGGTGAATTTGTGTTCTATTGTTATACTTGTTGTTCTTGTGGCTTAAAATTGCTTGATACTGCATAATATTGGTGTTATTGTGTTAGATTGGGATTGGGTAACACTAAATCACACACTTTCTTTGTTAAATCTTGGATTGAAAAAGTTAAGGGGTGTTTGGGTTAACATGTTTGAGCTGGAAATTTGTTTTTGATTTATTGGAAAGTGTTGTTTATTGTTGGTATCTGATAAATACTTGGTTGAGTGCTATTTGATGCAAGTCTTTGGCTTTTGAACATCAAATTCTTAATTGTGCTATAAAAAGTTGAAATCTGCTTGTTTTGGCCTAAGATTTTGGAAACACATAGATTGTATGAATGCTTAGGGATAACAATTGATTAAACAAAGTTTATATAACCTACTAAGAAGATTTGAGGGTTTGAAATTGGATTTGTGGTCAAGTATATCAACAAAGTGTAAAAACTGCTTGTTCTTTGTTCATCAGTAACTTTTGTGGCTTGAATCTTGATCTAAACCTTGAATCATTGCATGAAACCAGTTGATTTATGTTCATTTGAATTAATATAAGCTGTTGTGTGCATTTGGTTCAATTTGGTTGGCTTATTCTTGCTAAAACTGCTAATTAAGTTCATAACTGCTATTGTGCATGTTTGGTGCATATCTGGTGATCTTTTGATTAATCTGTGCTAGTTGGCTTGTTGTAATTGTGCTTTTGTGATTGATATTGACTCCTTGTGATCCACTGATTACTTGAGTGCCTTTGCTTAATTTGAATCCAACAAAAAGTCACATAAGACAAAAAGTTAAGAAAGTCAATCAGTGGGAACTCCTTTCCCCTGAAACTAGCCACTGCTAGTGTTATTTGATCATCAACTTATTCATAAGCTATTCTAGCTTATTGGGACTTGCAACAACTTATTTTTTGTGATCAATCTTCCTCATTTGACCCATTGACTTGAACTGGAGCATATTAGGGTTTGACTTTTAGGTTTGACTAGAAAACTAATCAAGTTGACTTTTACATAAGTGCTTATTTGCTTATTCTAGCTTATTCAGTGTACTTATTTGAAAATTTTTTGATTATTTTGCTTAATTAAGTCATTTAAAACCTTTTGCAACTTGAATCAGCACTTGAGGTAACCTAGAACTCAAAAACAACTATTTTTTTGTTTTGTGAAGAGAGCTTTTGCTTATTTCAGGCCTATTTCTTGAGCTTTTTCAAAATATATTTTCACAGATCTCTTAAGTATCTCAAAAGAAGCTTGTGTGTCAAATTAGAGCTTATGGCATTAGCTTATGGCTTAATGGGCCAAAAAGCCCATTAAGAATAAGTTATTGACTTACTAAGCTGTGATAAGCTCACTTTCAGCTTTTGAGCCTTCAAAGTTTTGTTCTTAAAATCAAATTTTGAGTCAGATAGGAAGTTTTGGGCTTAACTGGTTGACTTTTTCTTATTGGGCCTATAATCAGCCCATCAAGGGTCTATTTTGTCATTTAGCCCATTTTAAGGCCCAATTGGGGTATTTAGGTAATTTCAAGTTCATTTCTGTGTTAATTAGGTTAAAATAAACTTGTTTGCAACTTTTTAGAATTGTTATAAATTTTGGATTTTTAATATTATTTTATTATTATTTTATTATTAAAAATTAAATTTTAGATTTTTGCAAGTATTTCATTTTTCCTAGTTCAAATACATTAAGTTAGGAATTTTAAAATTTTTAGATTAGTTTTAGTGTCATTAGATTAGTTTTTAGAATTTTTTTAAGTTTTTATAGTTTTAATCATTTTTAAATAGTTTTTATTAATGTTAAAATTTTCAAAAATAGTTTTAAATTTAGTTAAGTCATTTTAGAAGTTTACAAAGTGAAAAATTCATTTTGGGCTTTTTATTAATTAATTTGATTTTTTGGGCTTTAATTAGTATTAAAAAATTAATATTTAATTAAATAAAAAGTTTGAGTAATTCCTAATCGTAACCGTCATCCTTTTCTACTTCCTTTTTTATTTTCTTTTCTTCATAAATATAATCACAAACACTTAATCATCTCTCTACACAACACACTGGCCTCCTTGAGAACGATCCCCACTTAATTTGGTCATTAGTGCTTGGTTTTCCTAAACCAACACTTAATACTTGCCAGTTTTACGCTCTTTTTCTAAAGGGTAGTAAAAATACAACTATCAATACCAAAGAAACCAAGTACCTGAGACACAAGTTGAAGATTCGTCTTCAACTAAAAAATCTTGAAAAAACAATACGGGTAAAAAACCCCATCAAATTCGTGAAGAGGCGGCGCAAAAAAAACGAGTGGGTGTTTTGGACACAAGAGAAGGAAGAACTATCGGTCGAATGCTTTATCAAGATTTCCGAAAATGCTAAAGTCGGTGATGACCAAGACCGAGACACGTTTAGGTATAAAATACTAGATATTTATAACGAATGTGCTCTCAGTTTAAATCTTGGGGAGCGTAACAAAAATATGTTGACGGGGAAGTGGACACCAATGAATCGGAAATAATAAAGTTTAATTCGCTATACGACTCAACAAAGTTGCTTAGTGGCGAAAAATGAAGAAATTTTGATGACTCGGGTGGAAATTTTATACAAACAAGGTAACAAAAACCAAGATTTTGCTCACAAAAGTGCGTGGCTTTTTTTGAGGAACAAATATAAATGGAAAAATCCCGAGTCCACTCAATCATGAAGGAACCGAGGCCGTGCCATTGAGCCCGACATGTTTGGTGATGACGAAATTCTCCGACCTTCCGGTGCTCCCCGAAAGGCTAAAGCTCAACGTTCAACAAGCTCAACCGCCACATTCGGCTCACAAAAAGACCAATTTGCCGAAATAATGCAACAACAAATACAAGCGGATCGGGAAAAAAAGCCAGAAAAATTGGATCGTGAGATGAGCGAAAGACTTGTATTTCTTGAGCTACAAAAAAGAAACGAGTCTTTGAAGATTCTTGGAGTGGACACTACGGGATGGGCTTAAAAGGACATCGACGAAGTCGAAAAATTGAAGGAAGAAACCCGTAAAAAAATATTTCGGCTTATAATTTTTTTAGTTCGCAAGTGTTTTTTCGGCTTTTTTTCTTTGTAATGTCTTTATTTATTTGTAATGTTTTTATTTATTTGTAATATTTTTTAATTAATAAAAATTTGTTTTCTATAAATTAGTTTGTTAAGAAAAATATGATGGACCTCTATAACACCATAAATATGGTGTTAACTATACCGCCTAAATTATGGTGTTATAGAGTTCTGGTGTTACGGAGTGGATTGCTGACGTGGTACTCACTTTTCCATAACACCAGAATTCTGGTGTTAACCGTGTCTTGCGCTCTCAACATTTTAGGCATATTATAAATGTTCTCTTAAAGGTAATAATTTTTAACTCGATAATCAAAAATTAACTGTTTTTGAATTAAGTCTAATTGATTTTTGATCGAGTTTATATCAATCTATTTCACATATTTATTTAACAAGTTAAGTTTGAACTAAGTTATATTTTAAATATTAATTAAATTAAAAAAAACTTAATTAAAATATGTTTATTTTTGTTATACACATATTAAATGAGTTAAACGAGTTTGATCAAATTCATGTAACTTATTTAACCCGTCAACCATGAAAGTCCTACCTTGACCAATGGCAAACCTCACTCAAAAACTTCATTTTCTGGTTGTCTCCTCTACCACTAGTGACCGGACTTATCGGTTACCAATTCTGATCAATAAATTCGTAGCAGGTATTCATGCATGCTTATTTCTAATCTACAGTTTAAATTTCATTTAATTTCGGGGGTGTTTGGCTAATCTTATACTATATGTTGGGCTTATCAATTGTATTAAATAAGGGTATATTAAGCTTATATGAGTGGGCTTACGAGCTTATGCAGGGAGGTTTTGATAAGCCCGAACTTTGGGGTTTATATGAGGAAAGGTGTGTCGTATGCTTATATGTGGGTTTTCGGCTTATGAGCTTATTTGATTTCGACTTAATATGCCCCAAATTTTCACCTTATTTTGAAACTTGTGAGCTTATATGAGTTGATTATAATGTAATAAATTTATATATGCCCATAAGTCTCAAAATAAGCGGGAAAACTAGGGCTTATGAAAGATACACAGAAATTAAATAAATCCGTAAGCCCACATATGAGGTTTTTTCTGTATAAGTTACACGGGGAGGGTGAGTCTTTTGACTCTGTATGTGGCCTAATTAATGAGGGTGAGTCTTTTTCTGTATAAGTTCCAAGTATTCCATCTTTTCTTCAAGTGAGTATTTGTATTAACCATGTTGCTGTGAAAAATATGCATACTGTTTTGTGCAGGGTGTTTGGATAATGCAATAAATAATGTAGAAAGGGAAGTAGTACAAATCTGTATGTATGGAACAATAGTATAAGTATAAAACGTATATATTAAATGAGTAATTGTTTGTACATTGATGTATATATAGCTAATGAAGAGGTACCATGAAAAGTCATACATGTTCATGTATAAATGCATAACAAATAAAATTGTCAAATGGTGCCTTTTGATTTTTGAGTCATGTCGTTTCATCTGATACGGACATAAGGCAAACATATATCGGGTCAAGTTTACCAGACATATTAATAAATCTGATGACCCCAATGACAGATAATGAATTCCTAAGTTCTAGTCTGTTGGCCTTTGGCCCAGACCTTTATTCTACTTGCAGGCTTATTAGTATCAAGTCTTAAGGCATGCAATCTATTACATCATATGAATAACAAGTAATATGTCTAAGGGGTTGTTTACTTTTTTAAGAGCTTATGTTTGAGTGTCTTAACTAGCTAATTAATGGGAAGTGGGAAACTTTTATGTGAGTATGGAATAAGATGGTCAAAAGAATTTGGGCCCACCACCCACCTCACTAAGAGGCTCAAAAAGAAAAAGAAACACCTCCTAAGATTCGTATCTAATATACATTTCCTATAAGCTCTCCAAGTTGCTGCAACGCCGAATCCATTACGGATGTTCTTATATCACAGAATTTCACATTTAAATGTTTCGACTTTTTATTGGACAAATGACCCTATAATTTATATATGTTTGATCTTAATTATTACCTAAATAAGAAAAATGTTATGTCAATTATAAGCGCACATTTTCTTTCAACGCCCACCGATGTGGGACAAGTGTAAAAGACAAAGTTAAAATTAATCTCGGATGCCTAAAGTATCAACAAGTGAATTACCTAGGAAACAAATGACCATGAATCAAGCTACAAAATCGTATAAGACCGTCAAAAGCCATGACCAATATGCCTACAACGGTCTTGGGGTTAGACGCTAAGAAAACAGTTCGAACAACATTATAAATACATACATCGAATAAACACAATCAGTCAATGAACAGAGTTAAAGAAAGGAAAGCGACCGGACCTTAACTTTAGCATGGCAATACACATGAATAGCATCAATTCGAGACGTAAAGTTTTCACTAGGTAAAGAATTTTCAACACTGACCATTATAAGCTCCTGAGATCAAATTAAAAACCGCAACCACCAAATTAGTTAGTTAGTTAGTTAGTATATAAAAGGTTTAATTAAATATAATAGAGAAAGAAAATGATACCTGGGTCACCGTCGTGTTTTCGATTGAGGATTGTTCCTGCGTAGACAATTAATCGGCTTAGGCTTCCAAGTTACAAGTATGGTGTTTATTGATCAGATTTTGGTTTTGGCATATTCATCGAATCATTAGCTACATGTATTTTAAAACACAACTACAAGAAAACGTGAATAAGTTATATCTTTTTGGAATTAAAAAGTGTTGGAATCTTTAACAAACCTGAAGATTGTTATCAAAGAAACCGTTTCGAAAAAGTATAAAGTAGAAAGATTAATGGTGTTGTATCAATGCCAATCGGCTCAAGAAGAAGAGATGCATGGTTTTGGACCTTCTTGGATTTGGTTCTGATACGAGCCTAGATTGGAAGTCAAATACGAAAGTCAACAACAAATTCTTATTCCTTGTCATAAAACATAACTTCTCTCCTTGTAATTAAGTAACCGATTCTGTAAAAAACCGTTTATTCGAGTACAATTCTGATTTTCTAGAATTCTTAGTTGTTTTACGGAATAGATCTTCGTATCTTAAGTGATATCTAGACTGGTTCGTATCAGTATTCAGCCTAGAGGTGCACATCTAAACCGGTTGGGGAATCAAAAATTGGTTCATAACCAAAAATCAGAACCGGTTCTAACCGTTTTTTTAATAATCAGTTAAGGATTCCTACTTCTAAAAATAATGATCAAGTTTGTTTAAACTTACTATATTACGTTTAATCCAACTTGATATATACCAAAAAAAACACTAATTAATTACCAAAAGGTAAAACTGTTTTTATTATTCTTCCGTAGAAACCAAAACAATAATTAATATATTTTTTTTAAAACTGTATAGTTTTTGTATACAAACAATTATTTTGAGACGAAGAAAATATTAAATTAATTATTCCCTCGATCTTCGTCTCATTATAAGTCTCCAGTTTTTTATATCAAGTTGTCTAAAAAAAGTTCAACTTGCAACAAATTAATTTAAAGATGGGTGCATTTGGTATGTGATTATCGAAATCAATCAATGACAATGATAATCATTGTGAATGTTTGGTTACTAATTTGAAACTTGTATCGATCCATTGTCTCCTCAAATTAGAAGGTCAAGTTATACTAAAGTTTCTCTTTGGTCAAAACTATGTTTTCTTTGAAAATAGGTCTTTTAATTGATAATATTGCATCCCACTTAAGATTAGTAGCCTTTATGCATTTTAGATATACTCTTGAAATGTATCTACTAGTTTGCATCTTGCTTTGTGTAGGTACTCATGAAGATCAATCACTTAATTAGTTGTGGATTGAGTTACTTGAACTTGTAGAAGACTCATCTTCATTGATCTTTAACATCTTTGAATGATGATACGAAGATGATTGGGAATGATACTAGTCCTTGAAGACTTAGTACTCATCATAGTCATTGATTGGGCATAGCACTTATTCCTTCATGGATTGCTCTTTGTGGCCAAGGTACGCTTTCGTTCTTCCACACGCCCTTTGATCATTCTTTTGATCATTACTTGACTATGTGCTTGTTCTCGGCATCCTTGCCTTGACATTTATTTGTGGTTTGTGTTTCTTTTCCTTTATCCTCTCAAACCTTCATTGCTTGGATACTTGATTCACTATGGTGATGTAGAGTGAGTTAGTAGAAGCTTAAAGTATCAAGCATGATTTCCATGGTTTGCACCCATACGGTTAGTAGGCCCTTTGTGGTAGAGAAAGTGAATTAATACCTTGCTCATATTTTGGTTTAGACTAAGACTATTATTGAAAGTGATCTTAGTCTATACTTGAACAATTGCTTTTTGCTTATTCATTACCAAAGTTGTTTAACATTTCGCCGGAAAGGCACGTCTTAAACCACTATATATGACAGAAGCTCTTCGTTACCACTATTTGAAGATTGTCATTAATCCCTTGAGCATTGGTCCTAGTCTTGATTCACTTCCCTTGACTTCTCTCCACTTTACCGTTTTGCTACGAGTAGTCGTTTGTCCGTTTCGGTTCTTTTCCATCTTGATTTAACTCGTAATCCTTCGTTAAGGCATATTGCTTAGTGTTATGATGATCCAATGATATTCTAAAAGGCTCATGATTTAATCTTAAGTATTTTAGAAAAACTTGGTTTTCAAAATTTGGCATTTTTCATAGATAAAAACCTGCCTCTGTAGGCGGTTCCTTATCTAGGCGGCTCAAACCCGCGGTACCTTATAGATAAGGAACCGCGGGCAGAAACTTTTGTCAGAGCGCCAGTTTGAGTATTTTATTCTTTTTCAAACCAAACCCTCTCTCTCCCAAAAACACACAGCCGACGGGTTTCTTGTTTTCCACCATTGTTGAAGCTTCCAAAACCTTCAATCACTCAAATTAATTGATTCCAAGTTGTGGGTTTCACTCATCCTTCATCTAACATCTATTAATTGTAAGTATTTTCTTTCAATTTCATCTATTTTGTTCTAGGGTACATCCTTTCATAATTGGGGGTTTTTAAATTGAAATTGAATTAAAACCTTAATAGGAATGTGGGTTGACATGGTTATTTTACTATGATTCCTTAGGTTGATATTCATTAAGATTTCACTAAAACCCACTTGTAGAACAAATCCGAATTTTGATTAATTATTTTTGATTAAAAGATGGATTTGAGATGAACCCATGAACAAGTAGGTAATGACATTGTTAATGCTAACCTAAAAACTTGTTTTGAAAAACCAATGTTCTAATCCATTGTTGATCTAACATAGATCATGTGTTCTTGGTTAATGATGGAATAGACACATTGTGAACATGAAAATGATATGGATTCAATCCTATGTTTGTCAAGAAATTGATATAACTCATTTTCATTTTTCGTTTTTTTTTAATTTTCATATGAGTGATTGGAAATATTTTTGTTTGTATTTAGGTACTTAATCATGCCTTCTCAATATCAAAAAGATCATCAATTCACTAGAGATTATATGCCCGACATTTCTGAAACCATTGTTTCCCCTCAACTCCAAAACTCTTACCCATCCCTTTCCTCTCGTAATTTCCATGAGGGTAGGATTGTAGATTCAAGAATAGCGGGAGATAATTATATCAACTCTATGTTCGAGCTTATTGGGTTTGATTGTTTGCTCTACATAGACGAGGTAATTTATCCCTTGTTTCTTCTTGAATTCTTTAGTACTTACTCCATGCTTGAAATCAACGACCAAATCTTTATTCGTTTCTTGTTGAATGGTCAAATCATTCAATATTCCCTCGATGACTTTGGTGATATTCTTGGTGTGCCATTTGAAGGCACTTGTCGTTTTACAGATAAGTGGAGACTAGATGCTCTCTTGGAGTCTAACGATAAACCTCCAAATGACACCACCGAAGTTGATCTAAATTTCATCCTTGAAATCATCACGAAAGAGCGTAGTGGAAACGTTGTGAGAAGCCTTCATACAAATGTGCGAAATGTGAATAGGTATGAAGTGCTCTCAAGCGACCTTAAGGATTACAGGCTCCAATGGGCAAACATCCTTAGGGAAAATGTGTTTTGTCTTGGTGGGAACCGAGATCATATCCCGGCTTGCATGGGGCATATGTTGTTTTGCCTTTTTACTTCCACCAAGTACAATCTTGCATATTACATCGCTCGACGTATAAATTATGCTCTTTCCAAACCCAAAACAAACCTCCCTTATGCTATGCTTCTTACTCGCCTCTTTAGAAGGGTTGGTCAAGATTTTCCTCAACTCGATCTTTCTCGCTTTCACCCGGTTCAACGGGTTATGATGCCTATTTAAGAGGCGTATGAACTAAAGCCAAGAAGTGACCGTGGTTTGAGAAAATCCGACCATCAAGAGCCGGATGATGAGGACATCGATATGCCACCAAGTGATGGTGATGGCGTCGGTCCTAGTTCTCATTTTGACTCTTCGAGTAACTCCCATCCATCCTCAAATCAATTCGAGGATGATTTTTAAGACTTAGCTCCTCCTCCTCACCCTTCTAATGATGTTCCGAAAGATCTCAATATGGAGCATCTTTATCGTGAGAATCTTAGAACTCGGGGAGAATTACATGAACACCGAGTGGAGACAAGAAAAGGATTCAAGTATTTGGGAAATATGATCAAAGGTTTAGGAAAGAAAAGGAGGTGAAGACTTTGAAGTTGTGTCAAAGTTTGGATTTGATGGTTAAACATTTGGTTATTAACACTTTGGTTTAGTTGTTTTTTAACTTTTGTTGCATGTTTGGATTATTATTTATTTTGATCCTTAATGTTAATTATGCCATCATGTTTGTGAATTACATAGCTTTGTGCATCTTTGTGATAGTTAGCTTACTTAGATTATGATCTGTAGTTAACTTTGGCTTGTGAATCTTTTGGGAAAAATCTGGGTTTTACAAAAACTGGGATGAAAGATTTTTTGAAACCTCTGGTCGCGGTTCAATATCGACCAGCGGTTCCTTATCAATAAGGAACCGCGGGTCCTAGATAAGGAACCGCCGGCCACTGTGCACGACAGCATCTTTTGCTTTACACTGTTTTCTTAAATCTGTGTAAACCTTGCATGATTTTCAGTAATAAACTGCACATTTCCTAAACTACCTTACCTAAATTCATTATTCACCTAAAATGATTTTAACCCATTACTAGTTTGGATCATCCCCTCACCCATTTAAACCCACCTTGTTAGACATGTTCTTCACACATCAAAACATCATTCCCTAAACCTTAAACCACCCTTGTCAACCATGGTGTGTACCAAAACCTCAAACACCTCCAAGACCTCCACCCCAAGGAAAACACTCAAAATAAGGATTAAGGTAGCCAATCCTAACTCCTCACCTTTCCACACACCTAAGAATGAGATGGTTCCTATCCTCATTTCTTCATCACCTTCCCCACCTCTTGCACCATGCAAGACATCATCCACCCATGGTACTAACCACTCCATTGGTTCTACCTACTCTTCATTCAACTCAAGAATGAATGAGCTCTCTTCACCCTTCATTCCAAGTGCACCCTTGTATGTGACCACACAACCCCAACTAATCCAAAGCATTCCTTTTGTGAATGACTTTGATGATACTTTGGTGACTTCACCATTTACCCCTCATAACTCACCTATTTCACCAACCTTGGAGAATTTACCTCTACACTCACCCATTTCCCCTTTAGGGAACATGCCTCCACTCTCACCCACATCACCCTTGGAGAACTTGCCTCCTCCAACTCCACCTAACTCAAACATTCCAATTTTGGGTGTTCCACTTTCCCTCCTTTTGGGTGATCCATACTATGGGTTTCAACAAACACATGGTCCTAGTTGTCCATGTTGTCTTTACAACCATTACATCATCCATAACCTTAGGATGGATATGTATGGACTACATAGGAGGCTGCAAGAGTTCTTGCTTGCCTTGTTCTCCATGCCTCCTCCTAGGAGATGAATGATGGAGTTTTCTTAATAAGAGTTTTCAACAAAACCAAGCCAAAGAATACTACTTATCTAGATCTAATGTTAAGCTAGCTATGTATTAGTTTGTTTTATTTATCATTGTACTTGCTTCTTTCATGAATGTTTCATGTTGTTGATCTATGGATTTAGCTTTGTGTGTTTCTATCCTTTTGTGCACACTAATCAACTTTAATTTGAAATTAATTGAACCTAAATCTATCACAACCTCTAAAAACTTGACTAAAATTGGTTCAAAATGATATTCAAATACTTTGTCACCCTTTGTCAAGACATTCTTTTTGAATGTGTTGCTTTTTGCAACCCTAGCATAATTTGATGCTAATAGAGGTAAAATTCCAAGATTTGCAACTTTTTGAAAAAGTCTTAGTTTTTCCCAAAACCCAGGAAAAACATGGTTTCACGTCCACTGTAGGCGGCTCATTAAAAGTCGCGCGGTTCCTTATGTGGTAAGGAACCGCTGGTCCCTTTAAGGTACCGCGGGCAGAAATCAGTTTTTGACGAACTTTTGGTCAAAACTTTTAAAACCCTATACCCTGTCAAGATTCCTTGTTTACTCAAATTGACTAAACATTCCTTGACACTTCACATTTTGTATTCAAATTCTTACCTTGATTACATTTTACTTATACCCCAACCTTGAGATTTCATTCTCACACCTTCCCAACCTTGAGAATTCACTCTCACACAACCTTGAGATTTCATTCTCACACCTTCCCAACCTTGAGAATTCATTCTCACATAACCTTGAGATTTCATTCTCACACTCTCACAATGCCTAACTCCTACATTCCTAACCTTGACATTTCTTTGTCACAACCCCACTCACCCAAAGCTTCCTCATCCAAGCTTTCAAAGAAACCGAAAATCTCGCTTCGACCTATTTGGGTTAAGAAGAATGAACCATCTTCGTCCAAACCACCCATAAACCCTACCTTCTCTCCACTCAAGTATTGGAATGAGACTTATACCATAAACCCCATCACCGGAGCTAAAGAAAATGTTCCCCCACCACCACAATCCTTCAACACCCCTCAACTCAATGACCTTTCAACCTTCCCAAACCTCACAAGGCATTATGAAAACATTCCCAAACCCATTACCCCACCACCACCAAACCCGAACTTTGATGCCATACCCCCCATCAAACAATTTTGTGTTGCATCATGGATCCTCGTGTGCTTGTTGTCGATTTCAACAAATTGAACTTGCTCATGTGTATGAGAAGTTAAATTTTCTTGAATTCCTCCTCACTCGACCTCCTATTCAAGTTTTCATTCCGGTGGACAAAACTTCGAATGATGCATCGTCATCTCTTTAGTCTTTTATTTTTTAGCAATCTTGGAAAATATCACTATTAGACTAGCTTATGCTTAGTGGTTTATTATTCATATTTATTGCTTTTAGATACTCATATTGTGTGTATGACTATCTTCTTTGTTGTGTCTTTTTCTTTTATGTAACCTTTGTGTTGTTTGTGTGTTATTTCATTAGTTCTATTTTGAGTTGATCATGGTTAATTTTTACAATTGCTTATGAGTGATTCCATCAATTCTAAACTTTAACCCATTGACAAGCTTATCATCTTTATTGGATTGAAGCTTGATTTTGTCAATTACCTCTTTGGACATACTTAGCAAAATACTTGCTTCTAATTTGAGATTTCTTCTCTCTCTCCTTCTCAAGTTACTTAGTAGGTAGTGATCATATATAAATTGGTGTTTCTTTCCTTTCTACTAACCTTTGTGTAGCATGTCACCTTAGCTCACAAACTTGGTGCCCCAAGCAAGGGGGAGCAACCACCAAGGGGGAGCTACTAGCAAAGTTCGATGTTCTTCAAAGACTTGTGCTAACCTTTTTGCTACGACAAAGGGGGAGAAATGATAGTGATAAACTAGTTAATAATTCCATATTTTGTGTTTCTACGTAAATGAGTTTATCGTTTGTCGTAATCAAAAAGGGGGAGATTGTTAATGCAAGTGATGCCTAAAAACATTATTAGTGTTAACTAATCTTTCTTAGTTTTGATCACAACAAACCATACAACACATTTAGTGTAAAACACAAAATGAATTATTTAACTAACACTATCATCAAGGTAATAATCATATCACTAACCTTTCTTAGTCATACTTAGTGATCATCAAAATGATATCCTTAAAACTCACTTTTGTTAATATGACAAAATACTTTTTAATAAACTTTCTTTTTTAGAAAATGTTCATTAAAATGGAAAATGAAAATTTGAAAATAGCATATTCCAAATGCTGTTAGAATATCCTTTAAAAGTTTCAAATACCTCAGATATTCCCACCCCACTAAAAGACAAAAAACAGAGCGTAGTCTAGTGGCGGTACCTTAAGTACCTACGCGGTTCCTTAGCGATATAGAACCGCGGGGTGAGATAAGGTACCGCGCACAGCTAGCCGTTATAGATCCGTTATACTTTGTCTCCTTTAAATAGTGGGTCAAATCTCATTTTCCATTAAGCCTCTTGGACGTTTTTCTCAGCCCTCTTTCTATTTTCTATAGCATAATCATTAGTAAATGATCACTTAAATTGTTAAGGATGTTTACATATGATTATCCTCTTGATCCCCTCCTTTACCTTGTCCAATGAGAAGATCACTCACTCACTAGTGTTGTGATAAAGATGAATCTATGAGCTAGTCATATTCATCATGATACCCTTTTTGTTTTAGGTCAATCCAATGTATTTATGAATACTTGGACTAGTTGTGTTCATCCAAGTTATTAGTGGATACTTGGATTTGTTGTGTACATCCATCGCATATGTGTTTGCTTTGATTTGTGTTGTGTAAATCCAAGATACATGTGTGTACTTGGATAAGTCTAGTTGAGTTGTAATAGATTTGATTAGGAGTTCTCACTAAACAATAAAGTGATGTGTTGTGTCTTGTGAGTTCTCACTAAACTATAAAGTGACTAGTAGTTATGTTGTGTGAAGTTCTCACTTAGCTTCAAAGTGAAGAGTCGTGAAGATTGGTTCTAGCTTTCGATTAGAACTTGACATCTAGCCTTGTGTCGTAAAATGGTGAAGTAGGCAACGTCGTGAAGATTGGTTCTACCTTAAGATTAGAACCTGACATCTAGCCTTGTGTCGTTAAATTGTGAAGTAGGCAACGTTGTGTAGATTGGTCCTAGCTAAAGATTGGGTCTCGACATTTAGCATAGTGTCGGAAAATAATGTAAGCAACGATGTAAGGTTTTCTCCGCCGAGAAGGGAGCTTGTGGATATAGTGGAAATCTCGAGTAGGTGTACTCGAGGAGTGGAGTAGAAACGAGGATAGAGCCTCGTTGTCGAACCACTATAAATCTTGGTGTCTTCCCACTAGGTTGTCTCCTTCCTTACTCTTTACTTATTTCATTATCATTACACTTACCTATTATCTTTGCTAGTGCATTTGAATTTAACCTAATCATTATGCAACTTAGCCTCAAGTAAAAGATAGTTTTGATACAAACCAAATTGAAAGTAATTTTAATTTGGTCACCAATTGAAGAGAAACTATTCAACCCCCCCTTCTAGTTTCTACATATTTGATAAAATCAAATATTTCTATAAAAACTATTCTACATCTCTTATTGTAACACCCCCAAATATTCATACTTTAGTTCAGCGGAAGAGTCGTTGGTGTTACGGGATAGCACATTACTCAAATCATAGACAACGCTTAAAAATTGCGTCGTTTAATAATAAAGCATTTTCCATTCATAAATATCAAATTACATAGGTCCTCAGGTCATAGTATGTCATACAAATTTACAAAACATTTGAATGGAAATTTGATTTGAATGCGGGCCATAAATTCTTATTGTCTTCCTGAGAATTACCTTCAAGTACCTGAGATAAAACATGTAAAAAAAGTCAGCGAAAACGCCGAGTGAATTCAAAGAGTTTAATAAAAACCATTAAAATATCACCGATATATATAATTTATACCGAAATCATTTTTGTACAATCCTTTGTTGTAAGTCACAATAACAATTCTTTGTTGTAGGCCATAAAATAGGCCATAAAAATGTCATACTTATTTATCAAACTATATAAATTATTTTATAAGTATTATCATAAGTTAGTGGGTTTTACATATGTATTTTATAATTGTATTACTTGAGTGCTCATTTTATATTATATACTTTTATTTCCAAATCTGATTATCAAAATCACTTTCACCATTTTTGCCATATCTTGAGTTTTACAAGGAGATAAAATCTCAAATTTGGGCAGCACAAACTACATAATATGTGCTACAAATAACCCTGGTTTAGCTACTGCTCAATCATCCTCTAAGTATCTCTAATAATTCGTCCAAAATAGACTATACAGATTTCTACCTTAATAGTATTTTGATTATATCTTGCTCATTTTAATGACTCCATTTAGTGGCCAACTCACCACATATGTAAAAATCATATATCTAACTGTATATTCTATAATCCAAGCCTTTTTATCAAGTGTTCATATAGTTACTTACTGTTTTATACAGCCTATTAATTTTATCAAGATTTGAACATCTTTATATGTAGATTTTTATTATCCTTATAAATTCTCTTTTATCCTAATCATATTTTATTTAGAATTTGAAAAACAAATCTATTAACACAAAATCCCCACATATTATATTGATCATCATTCATCATCATATTCATATACATCTTTGAAGAAAATACATGAATACATTTCAAAACAATAGGGTGATAGAAAGAAATTGATCTCTATACCAATCTATATGATGGAAAGGATGTGATTTTGATGAACAAGACTTGGTTCTTGTCACCAAATCTTCAACTTTAGCAATGGACTTTTTGAAATCTTCAAATGGATGAACACCTTCTTGAAAATCAGCCCTTGACTCCTTTGAAAACTTCTTTTTAGTTGTTAAGATCACCTCCCATCATCATGTCTTCAATAGGTTATCATCATATTTAACTTATACATAAGATTTGTGGTTAACTTTTAATGAGTGGTGGTGTTTGATGGAGGATATGGGACGGCCAAGGAGCGAGAGAGAGAGAGAGAGAGAGATTTGGAAAGTTTAACTAGTTTTTGCATGTATGAGAAGAGTGTGAAGGAAGTTGGAGGTTTTGGTGGTTTTTGTTTAAGTGGTTTTGATATAACTCATGGACAAGTGTCCTTGGTTGTGTATAAACTTTCCACCAAGGTGTGTTCGTGGCTTGTTTTGGCCGCCCTTAGTAGGGGTGGGACAAGTGTCCCACTTGTCTCATCTCCACTAATTTACGGGTACTCCTCGATTCTATTTTCCTCGATTTACGTGCCCTCTGGTCGTTTTTCGAAAAACGTTTTTATAAATTATGAATCTACGGCACAAAACGATTCTAATAAAAATTGTCTCATAAAAAACGGAGCACAAAAGCGTAAATAAGTAAACCTAGGGTTTCTGGTTTAATCGTAAAGGACGCTAAATTATTCACGTAAGTCCTAATTTCTTCTCGTAAATTGTGAGTTTATGAACAAACACAAATTTAAATTCCAAAATAATATTCGAGAATAAATTTATTTCCTGAAATGTCGGACTGTCACCAAAAACGGTGTATGTAAACGAAAGCACGTAACGTAGAGTTCTCCGGTTTAGACGTAGTCGATACTACTTGAAGACGTAAACCCAAATTTCTTCCCAAAAATGAGTGAGTTCATAATATAACATTAAAATAATTATTTTAAATAATACTTGAGAATAAAATATCGACCATAAATTGATGGATTGTCACAGCAGTTACCCCTAAAGAGGATCTTTGTCCTCAAAGATCGATTTATCTTACTACTCGCTTCTTATAGAATCAAGACATGTGGGTATTTCCTCCACATTCAGTCTTTTCTCTCAAGTGTAATTCATTACAATACGCGAGTTTCATCAAACATAACTACGAGAATACGATCAGGCTTAAGTTGACTTACTTTCTCTATCCATGATGTTCACGGGTTTCTGATGAATGTAACTTTTTGCCGATCCAAACTTCATTAAGAAATAATCAGATTTTCACTTGATAGACATTTTATCAAGTTTGCTATACGAAACATAACTCATGCAGCCCTTGAAGTCCAAGGGTAGATCCAGCTTATATGCCTTTCAAACCAACTTTTTACATTATCTCAATGGTCCCATACAACGGGGACTTATTTCCCATGATCTTTTAGATCATCAATCCACTTTTCCATGGTGAAAATTTTTGGCATAACTTTGCTACCCATCCTGCACTTCAAGATCTACATTTCATATTCACATAACCTCCTGCCCACTACTGGCAGTCAATAACCAGATCCTAATTTCAACAATCATTTCAGGTCTCACGGGTTGGGTATTTTGTAAGGTTAGGTTTGTCATCATAGGCAACCTTAAACCTAAAAGACATGTCCAACTCACAATGGGTGTATGTCAGGTATCATCATCCCAACTCCCACCTACAGGTGCTCTTATATTTAGATTCTCACAAGATTCGATCTCTATCCTAATACGATAATTATCAATGATAATCTCTCCAAAGGAAAGTGATTATCCTGTTCATTACCAAAGGTCAATTATTCAAACATAAAACAAGACTTCTAGTGTTTGTATCATTACATTACCTCGTCCCTTTGATTGGGGTTGTAAACAGTACTCTCATCAAAATTTGTTCCCAAAGACTTCTGAGGAAATCTCTAGAAGTTCGATGCGAAGCGAGGATCTTGATAGAGATGATCGATACAGGCACACCATGTTTACACAACTCCTTTAAATACAAAAGAGTCAACTTCTCCATTGAGAATCAATCATTAACGGGAATGATATTAGCACATTTGGTCAGTCTGTCGACGATGAACCAAATCGAATCAAATTCAGATGATGACCTTGGAAGATTTGTGATATAAATTCATGGTGGTTCTATCTCACTTTCAAACAATATATAAGATGTAGAAGCAATCCTTATAGATTTTGGTGCTCAGCCTTGACCTTCTCAAAATTTAAACATTTTCCAACGTATGTTGCGATGTCTGCTTTCATATTTGGTCATCATTACAACTTCTTCAGATAAGATACATTTAATCAGAAATAGTATGAATAGAATACTTAAACTTATGAGATTCCAACATAACTAAATCTCAAAATCCTCCATATTTAGGAAACCATAAGCGGCCTTTTATACATTTAACGCTATCGGCTCTCATTTCTAATGGTTTTCATTAGCCGCGAAACTCTTTAATATTTATATTATCCTTTTTTCAAGCATCGGCTATTACTAAATTTCTCGGTAGTTTATTGTGTATGGTCAATACTAAGGAACACACCCTAATTGGTTCTTTATTCTTTCTACATAATGTGTCAGTATCTACCTTCACCTTCCCTGATGAGATATTTATCATGAACACAATTCACTCAAAAATTATTTCTTCATATTTTCTAAGTTTTAGTTCCATATCAACTATTATCTTTATCAGTTTTGCTTAATCCGACGTTTAGAGCGTCAATAATTATTACAAGTAATTAAATAATAAATATTTAATTTTTATGAAACTTAAACGTAAAAAATTTTAAATTTCTCAGTTCGTCCAGTTACAGAAAAATTTTCAAAATAAATTTGAATTTAGTTAACACGATTTTTGTTGATTTATCGAAAATAATTAATAAGATCTGTAAATGTTCGAAAAATCTTCTTTTATACTTTGGTCAAAATTTTCTTAGTTGAAAAGAAAAAATTGTCGTTTTAAATTTCAAGTCATGGTTTAAATGATTTCCTCAATCCCTCTTAGGTTGTCTTGAGGTATGCACAAAAATTTACTCCTAAGGTAGTTTAGTTAAATGATCTGGGTATGAAGGAATAATCTCTTAAAAATCCTTTGATAAAATATTTGTCAAAACATATTTGCACTTTCTTTTTGGTAAAACCCAAATCCTTAATGGCTCTAATATTTGAAGAGTCAATATAGATTCCATTACCTATTAATCACACGGTCAAATAATGTAAAGGATGAAGCCTTAAATCACATGTTAAATATTCAAGGTACAGGTTTTCACTGTTCGGCCAACGCAGGGCAGTCTACAAATGATTACTAACGCAGGTGCTTTCGAATGCGTACTCAATTTATGAAAACATAGGATATATTCATATTCGTTAGTGTTTTACGTCGATACACCCAGTCGGGTATCAACACTCGATAATTAGATACTTTTCTAAAGAATCTCACCATGAGAGAATTGGACAAGAATGGGAGGTCAATTATCAAATAAGACAATCTCCACAGATGAGTAAATTCGATTCAGAAGAATAAATGGTACGGGCACATATGTAGGTGTCCCTAACAATATGTCCCTATTTTGCACTTCTTGCAGATCTCGTAAAAAAAATTCAATCTTTCACAATTACAAAGAAAATGTAATCTTTAGTAAGAATTTCATGGTGACTACTAAACAGCCTTGCATGGTCCCTTCCAAATTGTACGTAGGCGCGCAACTATATACAATTTTAGGATTAATGATGCAATACTCAGTTCGTCAAATTTGTCATCATGTTTAAAATATATATTCATGTTTAAAAATAAAAAAAATGATTTTACCGAAATGTTCATCATTATCAAAGCATTCCCATTTACAAGATGTTTAATAAAAACTTTATTTCGACAGTAACTACTAATAGTACCGATTTAAATAACTCATATAAAATGAGAATTTCTTATTTTTTCCCCCAGATTGTATCGTATTACTTATAAAAACAACGAGTGATCTGCAAAAGGAGCGATGAAGAGTTGTTCACCAAGAACTAACTACAATATGCTAGGAAATGAGTTTAGCTAAATAATCATGAGGTTCATGACCTCGATGGAACTCAGGAATACAAAGAGAAGAATCCACAACATAACTCAAATCGAGATGAGTACTTGTTCAATGGTTGCATCACTAATGCGAACATTAGGAAGAAGCAAGAAAAGATAGATAACATCGATACATGTAAAATTTAGCAATCAAAGGTAGTCCTTTCATTAATCGCAAAGAAGTCAAAAATTATACTGTAACACATTACGTGTCGCCATGTCATACAATTCCAAGGACTCATCCTACCAACTGATTTCTCAGTTAAGTTAGGGATTTTTAAAAGATACTACAATGAATACTAATCTAAAAAAGTCATTAGGTGTTCCACATGTCCCCGAAGATCCATCGGTCCCAATTTAGAAGAAGATTTCTTCAATTTATTTTTTGGACACTGGGCATCATCGTCATTGGACAATGGCCTAGGAACAACCCTTAACACGAACCAACAATCATTTAAAACCTTATAATTCAATCACAGGATTCAACGACTTCCTCTTAACAATCTCATATTCCATACGAGTTAAATTTTACTTTCTTCAAGTTTCAATCAACTTATACTCAATGCTACATCCTACCTCATTCTCCAATACTTTCAACCTTATTCTTAGACCTTGAAAGGGCAATAAAAATTCGACATGAACAACACTTAATTTCCAATCCTATAGCTCTTACAACAATAGTTATCAAATGAGTCACTAGTATGAAATGACTCACACATTCAATTAGACTTCTCGGAAAGATACTAGTGGCATGAGGCTTTTGGGTAATGGTTCCAATGACAGCCTCAAGCACAACATTTACCTTTTCGATTTCAATTTTAAGAATTGGGTGACACCGAATCAGATGACACCTTTCTAGGTGGTAAGGTTTTGTCAAACTCCGCTCTATAAGGAAAGATCGTCATGACATCGATATTAGATTTAATCTCGCCAATTCTTCATTAATATCACAATCAACTAATATCAACATTTCTACGAATATCAATCATTTTATTGGATCATAAATATCCACAACTTGGTTTAAATCTGGAATAGCTAGAATTCCTACGGGAATAGCTTCGATTGATTTGCTAGGGGAGTTAAAGTTTCTTGTGACAATCTACGTCGTATATATACCTCGTATAAGTATTAAAATAATCATCAACAATCATGTAATCAAATTATATATATATATATATATATATATATATATATATATATATATATATATATATATATATATATATATATATATATATATATATATATATATATATATATATATATATATATATATATATATATATATATATATATATATATATATATATATATATATATATATATATATATACTAGTGGCAAAACCCGTCCGATGGACGGGTATGACTTCTGATTGTCGTTTGTTTATTTTCTATTTGGTAAATATTTGTTTGTAATGTTCAGTTGACGAGTATGACTTTTGATTATTGGCTGCGTTGTTTTGTTGTGAAATATTTTTTTGTATATATATATTTTCTTAAAGTGCAGTATGAGTTATTAGTGTGATAGTAGAAAGTTTTTATTTAATTGATTGCTCATGGTCTTATCTAAAAATATTACTAAGCTAGTTGGATGAGCGAACATAACTTATAATTATCGTTTACATTTTTTTATTTAACTAAAAATTGATTTTAAAAAAAATAATTCTACAAATATTTCTTAAGCACATAACCAACATCTCTCAAATTGTTGGCATTTGTTATAATACTAAATATAATCTCTCAAATTGTTGGCAATTGTTATAATACTAAATATAATTTTTGGTTTTAGAAGTAACATTGTTTTAGAAGTAACATTATAGAATTCATATTAACGTGAATGAAAATTGTACACAACAAAACAATAAAAAAACTTTGCATTTATTATATATTAGTAAATGTATTTTTTTATTTTTTTGAAATAAACGTATAGAATTCGTACGAACATTAATGAAAATTATACACAACATCATAGACTTGTACATTAATTAATTAGAAAAAATTAAAAATTGACATTTTTATTACCTTGTTGGTCATAACTCATAACGTTTTTTTCCAAAAAGAGGTTTTTTTAGAAAAACTTGTACGTGTAATTATAATATTTTTTTAGAGTTAGATTCTCGATATGTGAATGACATTAAACGTGTATCTCATCCTTAATATGTGAATAACATTAAAAGTGGTATTTTGCATGTAAATAAACTTGTTTTGTAGTGCACAACAAACTGATGCTAAAATAACTCCACCAAGTTTCTTCATTTTCACAAATTATCAAAAACGCGAATGTACCCGACTGTTCTATTTTTATTCCTCTCATCACGACTTTTAAACATTTTGGAACTTATTTCCTACAACACTACAAAGATAACAAACCTACAAATCGTTCAACCTAAAATTACTACATGCTTGCCTATGACTATTTGATTTTTGAGTTACAGGCAGACAAATGCAGTCAGCAGCCAGTTGGCTATTGATTAAGTAACAGTTAAATCAGTTATAAACATAGTAACATAGTTTTTGAAGGAATTAATAAGGAAAAGAAACAAATGTACGTCCAATAAAAGAACATAAAACTTAATCAAATATTGGCAAAGTTAATTTAGCAGTAGTCATAATTCCATTCATCTACTCTCGAGAGATGGATCTTCTTGGGTGCAAAGAAGTCCTATATTGGTTGCTTTTATTTGATCTTTCTGGTAAGTGCTATTATGATGAAATTGCATTAAGTTCAGGTCCAATATTTCCCTTACTTTATTTTGATAAAAAAGCCTGATTGCGTGCTTTATTCATGAATAATAGTAAGAAATATCTAGAAAATAAATTCATAAAGGATTACTCTTTTGTAAAATCATACTTACAATTGCATCTAAGCTATCAACATATTCTATAGTTTTGCTTATGTTATTTTCCATTCCAGAGACAACCTCAAGCAATAGCACACTAAAGCTATAGACATCTGCCTTTTTGTTAACTCGCCAAGGGCTAGGTACTCTGGAGCCATGTATCCACTGTTGACATTAAAGAAAATGAACAAAATTAGCAGACTTTTCATTACAGAACACACACTATAGCTATATTTGGAAGAAGTTTGTTTTTCTTATATTGATAGAAGAATCAAACTTTCCAAAATATTCATTTAAAGGAACTCAACCCGGATATAGGTTACTTCGTTAATATAAAAGTTGGTCATTGATGTGTCATGTAGTTTTACTATGTGCTTAGGATCTTATAGGCTGGTATACTCAGAATGTGAAACTAACAGATCATTTTTATTTAGGACGATAGAGGTTGCAACCTTACGTAGATTTGTCATGGCTCACCTACAGAAATGCTACACGTTTGGGATACTAACAGCTTGCCTTTCGCGTTATCATACCATTAAAGCAAAAAGTGTAACCAATATTAGTGTAGTATGTTGTACAATAGGATTGAATGGGGCATAAATGCATAATACCTAAATTATTGCATAAAGATAATCTTCTTACGCTTTAGACTTGCTGAATTCATGAATGTCAATGAGGACCATCTGTATTTGTAGGAGGTTAAATAAAAAGCTCTATATTGTTCTATAGCTTAAGACATAGCTACTTTTGATTGTATACGTCACAATCCTCTTACTTTTATATAGTTGCAGACCTCTACATAGTAAACTTATTAGCAACATACTTAGATTTGATAAATAGATAATGTTTTTATGTATGTTTGCTGATAAGTCAATATATACCTGTACTTATTAAAAAAATCATGAAAACATTGAGATAAGGCAAATACCACATGTCCTCTACTTTTAGTTTATTTGAATCCCCTGTGTTCAGGTTCTTCGTCTTCTTCTCTTCGTTTAAGAAAAACTGTAATCATCAAACAAAATCTTCTTAAGAAAATACTCTTAATAGAAAAATGCCACCAAAAAGCACAATTTCTGCAGCAAAATACAGGATAAAGACTTTGATCTTTTATTTTTATCTATACGCGGGTCTGGCGGATCCAAAATAGACTAATGTAGCGTTCAAAGGCAAACAAATCCAAAAAGGGAAAAAAGAATCAGTCACTTACCAATTCCTTTACGAACAGATAAGTGCGGTCTAAAAACATCCTTTGGATTGACCAAGAAGATATCACTAATGTAAAGATTTTTTTATAGGATATATACTAAATATAACTCTTCCTCACCTAGATAAGTCCGCGTTCTAGAAAAATAAGCATAATTTCTTGCATGAACTGATATGTGAAATGGTCACATGTGAAATAATTACAAGATTGGGTTTGAGGATGAAACTGGAGAATGACAAATGAAGTAATAAACCCAAATGTGTGTGGATGCCTAATGACCGCGACTTCCTTGAACGCTTGTGTGTTCTGATCTGCATCATTAACAAACAATAGTGTTTATTGTAGGTAGTAAAATAACTGCCACCAACCTAGAGATATGGCCAAACTAATTTGTTTAGAGGCATTGTAAATATGTCGAAAAAATGGCACCCAATCATGACGACATGAACATGATGGAAGTTATAAACTCAAAAACTGTACAAATACTTAAGTGAGCCAAAAAAGACACTCATTGCTTGAGCAAGCATTCTATCAAAGCAAACCATTCCATAGTCCAATA
This sequence comes from Glebionis coronaria, assembly GCA_025667525.1. Taxonomy (NCBI): domain Eukaryota; kingdom Viridiplantae; phylum Streptophyta; class Magnoliopsida; order Asterales; family Asteraceae; genus Glebionis; species Glebionis coronaria. Next base: position 26,294,622 of record CM046877.1, read on the forward strand.
AAGTAAGTCCTTTTTGACAGCTTATGGTTGTAGGTAAACATGGATTCACCCTCTATCTAGCTGCAGCCAGATCCTCTTTTGCTTTTAAGCCTAAATTAGTGTTCAAAATTTTTTAACAATAAAGTGGTCACAATAGATTTTTTGTCCCATAATGCGTTGACTACAAATGATTGCAATAGGCATCTTGTTAATACCTAAGTTTCATACTATAATTAATTCCAAATTGAACTGAATTCATTTTTAGACTACGTAAAAGTCTATCAGTTAGTAGGGAGATCATCCTCCAAGTCAGTGAGATGTCTTTACAGGGAGAAAATGAGCTTTAAGAATAATGACATGTCTTTACAGGAACCATGCAATGATTTATTTATTTTTAAAAAAGAAGTTAACGTCGAGTACATTGTGCAACGAAAAATAGTCGAAAGACGGTTCTTTAGTTCCATGGAGATGATAATTTAATATAATGATATTCCAATGGTAAAAAGGGTAAGTTGAACGCGTAGCACAGTACTCGTGCCTGGTCAAACACTACTTTGGCGGTCACTTTTATGGCAACTGGTTATCCAGTTCTAAGCATCTAATAACACAGAACAGCTTACGAACACAACCCAGCATTAGAGTGTAGACAGATGATACGAAAGCAAGTACCAAGCGTCCAAGATAGTTATTGCAGACACTTAAATACAGGTTTCTAAAGTTAAAATGGTTAATTGAAATAAGTTTACCAAGCGATACATAAGACATACATCTTCAATCGCATCTAAAACCGACGACACATCCCTTGACACCTATACATAGCAAGCACGCTATAGTCAAATATGTATGCTTTAAATTTTTTGACCCAATACTTCTGTAGAATGCTAAGTGATACTTCAGAGGTTTTAAACAAAAAAGAATATCTTGGTTCAAGCTACAATACGCAACTATGCACTTCTCTGATCCATAACAGGCATTAACATTCGTCCATAACAGAGAATGTAATTTGGAATTTGCATAAACCCTCTGAAGGATCATTGAGTGTAGAATCTTGTCTAAAATCAGAACCCTTAAGTATATTCAGTGAGTATCAATCTTTAAGTCATATATATATACATCGTGCAAGGGGAGACAATATTTAAAAATAAAACTTCCAATCTTCGAGTTTAAAGCAGTTGTTTGATCACTATTCATTATCTCAAGTATCAATGGCCTAACTTGGTTATATTTTTATCTATAATGGGTAAAATAAATATATAAATTCGGCTTCTAATAGGTATTTCAAAATAACTGAAAACCAAATGGTCAAAAAAGTGTTATCAAGGTTTACTTACTAAAGCAAGCTGATGTAGAATGATGATACATGGTATAGAATATTCCTTTAATAACGATTTCACAGTCCTTTGAGTTTGGCCAACTGTGACATTCATAGTGTTATACATCCAAGTGATCTATTTAAAAAAACAGTTAGAACAACCAATCGATCAAACATGGTAAATAAACACGTATTGAACTAATCATATGCTCCCTAAGTAAAAATCACACCTTGTACTTGATCACCACGTTTTGCAGCACCAACCAACTTGTTATGCATCAGCAAGCATACTGTATGAGGTGTACCCTGTTCAGGGATTCCTTTAGGTGTCTCCTACATAAGAACAACCTAACTTTAAAGCACACACCTCTGTTTTTACATAAGAACAACCTAATTCATACAATATATATAACATTTTTTAGTTTGAGATAAAGATTTGTCTTTTTTCAAGTTCTCGAAAAAGAAATAATAAATCTATTCTCTACAACTCCAACACTATCTTATTTCTTGATGTGTAGACGACTTAAGTAAGTACATGTTGTATGATATCCATCTTTCTATCTGTATGTTTTTCATTAACCAATATAAGAGCACTCGGGAAACTATAAAACAAACTAAAACATTCACCTTATTATCACTTACCCATATAGGTTTGTCTCATTGAGAAATTCCCACATACCCTGCTCCGGCGGGGATTTAGGTGTGTTGTATAGTTTATATTCATCGTACATGAATGGTTACAATCCTTCAAAAAAATAGTAACGAACATGAGCTTTAGGCATTAATATATAATCCAATCAAATTTTTGAAAAACAAAAAGTAGATTCAAATGTATTGCTATGTCATAAGTAAACGGATCAAAGTACTGATGCTATTATCTTTTTACCTGTTCGTCGGTCTTCAGTTGGTGTTTTGATTAGTACCAGTTGCTGCCGCTCAACTCGAGTTTTCTTGACAACCATTCATCTGAACGTCTCCTAAGCTGCTTGACAAATCCTACATTCCATATTGGTATTAAAATAGGTAAGATTATAGTTCCTTCAACTTAGATTGGGTTGAACTGAAAAGCAAAGAAGTAGATATTCACGTATAGGGTTTTGAGGCTTATGTGAGTAATGTAGAATGGAAAATGGAATTATAGTATTATTTCTTCACCTTCATGTATCATTGGTCGACTATTCAGTATCACTTGCTCTTTTGGTGGTAAATCGTTATGAAGGCTAACATCCTATTTCAAAAACACTGATGTACCTACCTGTACTTCTCTTGGTTTTGCTGTTTTACATCGTATGATTTTAGTCTCTTCGGACTCACCTTGGTCGAGTAAACTCTTTCCAAATTGAGGGGATAAACCCTTAAATAAGCAAATCAAAGTCAAACCCTTTCAAATAGTGTTTCTAGAGATAGTAAAAGTGAAGCCAAGAAAAGTGTATATTTGTGTCGACATGAAAATTAAAGAACAATGAAATGATCACAATAGTGATGCATCATGTATAAATTGGCTTATTAACATTCAAATAAAATAGAATAAATGTGGGATATAAAAATGTATTTATGCTAACTGGGTGTTTGGGGTTTGCTTATACAAAAAGACAATTTGGTGTATCCAAATGCAAATCAGATTAGCAGCTATTTGAGTTGAAGGCCATTTACTTATTTCTAGGAATTTCAGAGGCTAATAATTACAATCTGTTACTACAGTTCGCCTTTACATAAGCATTTTCAATTTGGCATAGATAAGATAAGTGAATCCCTTATATATAAAGAGGAATGATTTACCTCGAGCACGTGGAGATACCAAGCTAGACGGTAAGAAATCCAAACTTATTTGATGAGTAAGTTTAGTTTTAAAAAGGTTATCGTTGTCCTTGTGCACATACCTCTTGAATTCATGTTCCTTGTCATTCCTTTTCAGCTTCAGAAGGAATATCATATTTTGCAGACCCATCCCAAACATGACCTCAGTTTTCTAGACCAGAACGCTCATTTGTTTGTTGATGATTGAACATCTGCAAACTCAGTATATTTTTCATAAGTACATTGTTGCTGAATCTGAGTCAGTCAACTTAACACCCTACAGTGAAATGTAAATGATTATTGTTGTGGTTTTATTCTTGGAATGATTTCAAGTTTAAATGTTAATAGAAAGTGTGGCACGTACATGAGTATATATAAATGTAGTTTTATTTAAAGAATTATATAAATGTTTGTATCTTTAAGATTTACGTAGATGCATACAATATGTACTGTGCTGGAGAGCTATGTCCGAATCCAGGAGCTGCACTATGAAGCACTTTTGCATTAGGCTCTGATTTTTGACACTCGCATCATTGTACCTGTATAAGTGCAAGTAAAAACTATATTAGGTCTCATTTTATTTGTTTTTATCACTAATCGAGGTGTAAATCAGCTCCATGGATAATAGTCATTGAAAGATCAACTGAGTGAAACCCAAAATTAACCACAAAATTGAGCCCGAATAAGCTAATCCAAACACCCTCATAACATATATGGTCTGTTTTCAAAGAATTAAATAAATAGGCTGTTTTCCAAACCATCTGCTTTTGAAAAATGTCTAATGTTAGGAGATTCTTTTGAATTAACTTATTGATATAAGAATCACTACTTTTGTAAAAATTCAATAAAAGGTATATGGGTTTCCAATTACAATAGGTTCCTTTTGTGTTGACCCGCAGATTGCATAAATAATACAGCCACCCCCTGGCCTTTCTTGCAAATCGGACATATTTACAGTCGCATCACGATTTGTGGTAATGAAAATGCAGTGTGGATTCTCACGAATACAAAGAGTTCCATACCTGGTAACACTTTACATAAAGAACATCTTTTCAGTAGTTCAACTTCAACCAAAATTTTCAAATAAATTCTGATGCACGATACAAATCTTGGTGGAACAACCACCATGTTTTGGAAAGCTTTTGATTCACAGTTGAGAAAGGCAAATCTCTCATTGTTTCTGTGAATTCCATATTTGCTTGAAACTGAATGATCAGTCCGAAGATGCACTGGGACCTGAAGCAAAAAATCACTAAGAAATAAGTCATTTGTTGCCAGTTTCGCATAAGGCCTGAATGAAGTGGAAGACCCAATCAAAATCAATATACGACATGAATCCATCATACTTCAAAAATTGTTCAGTTACAACAAGTTAGCAGTCTCTCATTTGAGCTTATTGATTACTATAAAGATAGGAACATATAACATGAATGACCCATTTTTAAATAAATGGGTCAAAATCGACAACTCTAATTTTTTTTCCAGAACAAAAAACAAACGAACATACCTTGCAGCGAATCAAAGGCTAATCTATACCACGAAAAATTGCAAGCTATTTTATTGCACTGGAACCACCATTTGATCTACATAGCTAGCAGGATCTCTGTTTAACAATGCATGAATCTACTGTCCTGCTGAAAGACATACCTGATCATTCATTGACACATAAAAGTAAATCTAGGAAACTAATCTCCTAAGAACTAAACAGCTAATAACACGCAAAAACAAATTCCAGTAAAATTCGAACAGTAAGAGGCTAGACACGTGATGTGAGTTGTGCACTTTGCAATCCTTGACCAGAAACAAATAAAAGATAAATCAGCCGTAACTAAAAATAATCACATTCCAATATATTAGAAAAGGAAATTGTTGACTTTTTACATTTTTAATACAGTTACATACGGGGATATACAGGGTCAACATAAGAATGAAATTGGCTAATAGGATAAAACGGGTAAATCTACTTGGGATCGAGTGGGGACTTTTCGTTTCACAAGTTATAAATGGGCATTCCGCATGTTTTTTTATCTCAGCCCAACTAAAGCAGGTATAATCCTATCAGGTGTAAATGAATGTTTTTTCTATCCTCTTGCTTGCAAGCCTTCAGCTTTCGACATGAATTTACAAATAAATTCCTCAAGCGGGTTCTATACAACTACTGATAACCTTGTTTTCAATCTCGAATTGGGCAAACTGGTTTTTAGTCTTGTTATAAAGATGTTTAAAAACGGTTTTTACCCATTAGAAGTACTAATACCGACTTTTGAAGAGCATAAATCAATACAACAATAAACAGTATGATTACAACCCCAAAATATGTTATCATAACCCAAAAAATCGATACGATCACAACCAAAAATAAGATGATAACAATGACTTACCACCGAATAAGTCAATTGCACTGAAAGGGTGGTTGTTTCAGTTGTCAAAATCATAGGCTTCTCGACTTTGTCCTCATTTTTGCCCATCAAGTTATAAGAAGAAGCCTATTATACATATTATCATATCAGATAGAGCAAATTTGTAACATGAGTAGCAAGAATAGGATCGGTAAGTACCCTCTGTATTCTACGAAATTCTACAATAACAAACGGACACGAGAATGTTTCTGAATCGCAAACCATTTAAAAGTTCATGTTACTCCTTCTTTTCATATCATTGCGCTGCATAGCCAAATCGAACTAATAATAGTAATTATTAATAGGTTTTAGCGAGTAGATTGATGAGACTACTGGTTCTATATTCTTATGATGCATGCCTGAATTAAATAAACATCAAATGACCTTAGAATCTTCTTCAATCTCAAGTGACTCAGGAGCATCTTATGCATCTTCGATTGAAGATGATATGTTATCTTCAATCCAATCTCTATTAATTTGAATTCAAGGTTATGTTATCTTCAATTCAATCCCCATTGATTGGGATTCAAAGTGTTGATGGATAGATTTGTGTGGGATGATTAGTTTGTGAGGGTTTAAGTTTAGGGTTTCGAGACACATCTTTGCTGAAAAGTTTTCGGTTGAATATGCACATTATCCGGGTTGAATGTGAATATAAGCCCGGTACAGGACACGACCCGAATGGTGATGACGTGGATTTATAGCATGCTTATGTGGCATATCCCTCCTCTTATATATAATGTAAAGATATATATATATATATATATATATATATATATATATATATATATATATAGGGGAGAGTTAAAATAAAAAGACTTTTTTTGGTGAGAAGAATAAGAAGGATTTTTAGCCAATCATTTAACTAACTAACTAACTAACTAACTAACCACCAAAACACGATTTTAAAAAAGTCTTCAAAAAATTCTGAAAAAATTCCAAATGGTCGGATTTTTTGGTGCCTAAAAAATTTGTGAATAAACGTTTTTTAATTTTGAGTTTTTTACGTTTTTCTGATGCACAAAAAACAAAATTTGATGCACAAACACGTGAATTTTGGTGTACAAATTTTTTTCATTCAAAAAAATTTTAATTTATTATAGTTTGATGCGGAATCATATTTTAAAGCAAAAAGTCAAAAGAAGTTGGGCATAAAAATGAATTCTTGATGCATAAAAAACCTAAAAAACGTAAAAGAAAACGTTTTTGTGCATCAAAATTCCGTTTTTGTGCATTAAAAAAGCGTAAAAACTTCAAATTAAAAAAACTTTTTTCACAAAAGTTTTTTGCACCAACATACCCGATCTACTGGAATTTTTTCATAATTTTTGAAGAACTTTAAAAAAACACGTTTAGATGGTTAGTTAGTTAGTTAGTTAGTTTGTTAGGATTTTGATTTAATCTCATCCATTGATTTTAAATCAATGGTTGAAAATCCTTCTTATCCTTCTCACAAAAAAAAGTCTTTTTATTTGATCTCTCCCCTATATATATATATATATATATATATATATATATATATATATATATATATATATATATATATATATATATATATATATATATATATATATATAATCCAAGTTATATATATTAAAATAATACTTCTCAGTGTGGCCTTGTCGGTAACTCGGGAATTCTTCGGCACCGTTATAGTCAAAAGATTTATAAACATTTTATTCCAAATATTTATTTAAAAATATTTATGGTTAGAATATTTTGAAATGTTTTATTCAAAACCTTGGTTTTAAAAATCTTTCGTTCTCTATAACGAGAGCTCTGGTACCAAACTGTAACACCCCCAAATATTCATACTTTAGTTCAGAGGAAGAGTCGTTGGTGTTACGGGATAGCACATTACTCAAATCATAGACAACGCTTAAAAATCGCGTCGTTTAATAATAAAGAATTTTCCATTCATAAATATCAAATTACATAGGTCCTCAGGTCATAGTATGTCATACAAATTTACAAAACATTTGAATGGAAATTTGATTTGAATGCGGGCCATAAATTCTTGGTCTTCCCAAGAATTACCTTCAAGTACCTGAGATAAAACACGTAAAAAAAGTCAGCGAAAACGCCGAGTAAATTCATAGAGTTTAATAAAAACCATTAAAATATCACCGGTATATATAATTAATACCGAAATCATTTTTGTACAATCCTTTGTTGTAAATCACAATAATAATTCTTTGTTGTAGGCCATAAAATAGGCCAAAAAAATTTATTACAAATCTTTGTCGTAAATTATAATATAGGCTTTAGCCTTCAAAACCATCATACGAACCATTGTACTAAAAACATCATACAATACATTTTAAAATGTTGTATAGAGTTAAATAAAAATCGTTATATGAAAATGGTTATGTAAAACCAAAACACGAACATAATATCCGTAATAAGACCTCGCATTGCTAGTCAGGCAATATATTATAATTCAATACGTATATCAGTATTTTTGTTATTGGATTATTATAAGCCGCATGACATTGCTACCTTACTATAACAAACAACGGGTAGCTAACCCGTAATTCCTTTGCCCATCTAAAACAGCGTGTCGTCAAACGCTTATGTAAATCTTCTCATACATAAATTCGCTTACCACTCAATGTGGCACGACGGGGATCAACCGTCACGGCGCGAACTGGGGTGATCTTCCCCAAATAGTACTATTATATGCATAAACGTCTACCAAATCCCAGTAGTTCACAACTCATGCTTATGGGACTTTTAGTGAGATAACCTAACCAATAATAATCCATTTCATTTCATTCATCGGGTCATATAATCATTCGGGTCCATGTCAATAAGCATACAATCGGGACAACTCGTGTCCTATTTTTATTAAATTTAGCATGTGATCTCCCTCGCGGGTTTATAAAATATTTCATAAAACATTTAAAAGAGTGTGAGGCTATGAACTCACGTTGATTGGGAAAGGCGGGCTATCGGCGTTTTGGATGTACGGTACGTGCTTCAATCACGGAAACCTAGACAAATAATACTCGGTCTTAGACTCTTATCAAATGAATTTGTAAAAATAATGGTTATATATATATGATGATATCATAAGTATGATGATGATCAAGTAGGATTTTATCTCTTCATACAACATTATAGTTGTTATGTGTTAGTCAATTTAGACTATTTATACTAGTTTCAACCCATTTGCATATTAAGGCCCAATAAGCCCATTAAAAGCCCAATACATTATATTAGTCCATTTATACTTTCAATACCAGGCCTATACTCATATGTTGGGCCCAAGTGGGTTAAGCCCATGAGCAAGTCCATTAGTGTTTAGCCAAACTAGTTGGGCTAATGGTCCAATAAGGCTACTTTGGCCCGTTACCATAAGTTATAAAGCTCGGGTTTATCGGTTTTTACTTGTCAAATGTACTTACATATCATTAGATGAGTTATAAAAAGTTTACATTAGACGGGTCCGCCCGTCTAAGTTTTATTTGGCGAAAACATTAATCTTCCGGTTTTAGCCGAAAAGACGTAAAACTCATATATATATAGTTTTATAACTTTAGAAAACATTTGAATTTGTATTTTTATAAAATTGCCATAATTATTTATCAATGTATATATATTATTTTATAAGTATTATCATAAGTTAGTGGGTTTTACATATGTATATTATAATAGTATTACTTGAGTGCTCATTTTATATTATATACTTTTATTTCCAAATCTGATAATCAAAATCACTTTCACCATTTTTGCCATATCTTGAGTTCTACAAAGAGATAGAAGCTCAAATTTGGGCACCACAAACTACATAATATGTGCTACAAATAACCACATTTTAGCTACTACTCAATCATCCTCTAAGTATCTCTAATAATTCGTCCAAAACAGACTATACAGATTTGTACCTTAATAGTATTTTGATCATATCTTGCTCATTTTATTGATTCCATTGAGTGGCCAACTCACCACATATGTAAAAATCATATATCTAACTGTATATTCAATAATCCAAGCCTTCTTATCAAGTGTTCATATGGTTACTTACTGTTTTATACAGCCTATAAATTTGATCAAGATTTTAACATCTTTATATGTAGATTTTAATCTTTTTAAACAAATCTATTAACACAAAACCCTCACATAATATTTTAATCATCATACATCATCATATACATATACCTCTTTGAAGAAAATACACGAATACATATTCAAAACAATAGGGTGATAGAAAGAAATTGATCTCTGTACCAATCTATATGATGGAAAGGATGAGCTTTTGATGAACAAGGCTTGGTTCTTGTCACCAAATCTTAAACTTTAGCAATGGACTTTTTGAAATCTTCAAGTGGATGAACACCTTCTTGAAAATCAGCCCTTGACTCCTTTGAAAACTTCTTTTTAGTTGTTAAGATCACCTCCCATCATCATGTCTTCAATAGGTTATCATCATATGTAACTTATACATAAGATTTGTGGTTAACTTTTGATCAATGGTGGTGTTTGATGGAGGATATGGGACGGCCAAGGAGTGAGAGAGAGAGAGAGATTTGGAAAGTTTAACTAGTTTTTGCATGTATGAGAAGATTGTGAAGGAAGTTGGAGGTTTTGGTGGTTTTTGTTTAAGTGGTTTTGATATAACTCATGGACAAGTGTCCTTGGTTGTGTATAAACATGCCACCAAGGTGTGTTGGTGGCTTGTTTTGGCCGCCCTTGTGGGGGTGGGACAAGTGTCCCACTTGTCTCTTCTCCACTAATTTACGGGTACTCCTCGATTCTATTTTCCTCGATTTACGTGCCCTCGGGTCGTTTTCCGAAAAACGTTTTTATAAATTATGAATCTACGGCACAAAATGATTCTAATAAAAATTGTCTCATAAAAAACAGAGCACAAAAGCATAAATACGTAAACCTAGGGTTTCCGGTTTAATCGTAAAGGACGCTAAATTATTCACGTAAGTCCTAATTTCTTCTCGTAAATTTGTGAGTTTATGAACCAACACAAATTAAAATTCCAAAATAATATTCGAGAATAAATTTATTTCCTAAAATGTCGGACTGTCACCAAAAACGGTGTATGTAAACGTAAGCACGTAACGTAGAGTTCTCCGGTTTAGACGTAGTCGATACTACTTTAAGAGGTAAACCCAAATTTCTTCCCAAAAATGAGTGAGTTCATAATATAACATTAAAATAATGATTTTAAATAATACTTGAGAATAAAATATCGACCATAAATTGACGGATTGTCACACTTATCTACTTGCCCATTGCTAAAGACCGTGGCTCTGGTAATTTCTTACTAAATTAGAATAACAATGATGATGCGCATGACACAAATCTTAACTGATTATTGTTAGTTTTTTTGCAGAGAACTCACAACTTTTACGATTATGATGGTGTCACTTATACTAACCTAGTTGGGTCTTTCATGCTGACTGAAAGCTTAACTATTTGGTGCTGGATGATTGGGGTAATCTTATCCACAATGCTTGATTTTACTCGCATAATAGAAAACAAAGCTTTATATTAGTTGTTTTTAATATGTGTTTCTAGGTTCCACTACAACAGTCGACTCATTCCCAGCAAAATTCGGATTCTTTCCCAGCGACATGTTGATGGGGATAATATTCCCCAACGACATGTCGCTGGGGAAATGTCGATGGGGTACGCTCGATGAGAAAAGATTCCCCAGCGACATGTGGGGCCCGTAGACTTTTCTTGAAAAAGTATTGTGCCATGGTGGCATGGTTTTCCCCAGAGACATGTCGATGGGAAAATCCTGATTAAATTAAAAAATTAAGTTAATCTTAATATTCTTAGCTAATTATAGATTTTCCCCAGCGAGATGTCGCTGGGGAATCTCTCCTTACGTTTGACTTGTCAACGCTTTTCCAATTTTCCGCAGCGACATGTCGCTGGGGAAACTTTCGATAGGTTTGACTTGTCAACGCTTTTTGTCCGATTTTGTTGTCGATTATGACTAGTTTCCCCAGCGACATGTCGCTGGGAAAATCTCTGCATATTTTTTTATTAAATTCCTGCACCGCAGGTGTTTTCCATTTTTTTTTCTATACCAAAAACCTGTATTTTACTCATCAAAACACACAAAGAAAGTAAACTTGGAATACAAATCAACACAAACGCGGAATAAGTTCAAACTTGCACCAAAATATAATATAACGTTCTAATTTAGTTAAGGATACTAGGGATAAGTCCGGATAGTTAAGGATACTAGCGAAACAAGCGTTCTAATTTAGGTTACTTTAGGATAATAGGGAAACAAGTCAAGATGAACATAAGAAAACAATGTACCATACTAATAAACACATATATAACACGACTAGCTCGCGTCATCGCCACCATACTCACCACCCTCCCGGTCCTCACCATCATCACACGGGCGAATTCCGCTCCCGCTGGCACCACCACTATCATATCTCGCAAAATGATCGGCATACTTGTCGTCGCCTCTCAGCAGGGTCATCATAAATCAACTTCCGCACGAGTGTCAGCGGGTGCCGAAAAGCTCGGTATAGAACGGACGTATCCTGGCAATACCTGACCCACGCTAAGATGGTGGCCGAGAAACTTCCATCCTCGTACCATTTTGTTGATTTCTGAAGTGGTGTGGTCACCCGTCGTCTCGAGCTTCCTCATCCGATCCTGTGTAGACACAATAACACAAGATAGTAAATATATTAGTCGGGTTGCTAGATTATTAATCAATTATTCTTTAAAGTGTGTTTTGAAAGAATACTTACATACATCCAGAGAGCGTCAGGATCAGCGAATACACCGTTTTCATCCGTGTGCAAACGATAGAACATATCGATCTCTAAAGGTTCCTGTTGGGTTTCTGACGCCCTTTTCTGTACATACACACGCATATAAGATAAATCTAATTAAAAACGGAAAATCTTTAAACACCAAAATGTATAATCAGATATGTATGTATGTAAAATCAATAATAATAATAAAAAATAAAAATAAAAATAAAAGAATAATAATAATAATAATAATAATAATAATAATAATAATAATAATAATAATAATAATTACCATGAGTTGTCGAGTGCGAGGGATCGACCGAGATCCATGCCGGGAGGGAAGTGTTGACTTGGCCCGATTTTGGCAGTTTGTTTCGGATCGCTTCTTCTGGGCAGGGTCAGTCCAGAATGTGATTTGTTTCTCCCTCTCGTCAACTGTGTAGTCGTCGGGTCTGTCCTGCCTAATTCGAGCCAAATCGTATTCTCCAGTCTCGGGGTCTTTTTTACAGTATTGTCGCTTCAGAGTGGCCTTGTTGGTTTTGTATGTCTTTTGAAACTGGACAGTAATGGCACCATTAATGAGTCTCCACCACGACGATCTCCTGTGCGGCTCGAGGTTGTATGTTTTCTGCAATCAAATACAACACATTGAAAACAGAGTTAGAAATATAATTTATATATTTATTTCAATTTGTTTATTTATTTATATGATATAAATAAATAAACGAATTTAAATAACTATACACAATACAACGCATTGAAAACAGAGTTAGAAATATAATTTATATAATTATTTAAATTTATTTATTTAATTATATGATATAAATAAATAAACGAATTTAAATAAATATACACAATACAACACATTGAAAACAGAGTTAGAAATATAATTTATATATTTATTTAAATTTATTTATTTATTTATATGATATAAATAAATAAAAAATTTTAAATAAATATACATAATACAACACATTGAAAACAGAGTTAGAAATATAATTTATATATTTATTTAAATTTGTTTATATATTTATATAATATAAATAAATAAACAAATTTAAATAAATATACACACTACAACACATTGAAAATAGAGTTAGAAATATAATTTATATATTTATTCAAATTTGTTTATTTATTTATATGATATAAATAAATAAACAAATTTAAATAAATATACAAAAGTAAACAAATGAACATAATACTTAAATAAACATAAAATGATAACTGACCGCAAGAGCGGCCATGGCCGCCGCCTTGTTCCCTTAGGGGACATCCCTCCACGAAGGGTAATACAAAGGTATATCCCTAACGACCACCCCGAACAAGTTTCCCCAATGAGACGCGTAGGGGCCGGCAGATTCAACTATGTTCTCAGGAATGTCTACGAAGTCGATCTCGACTGGCCGGTTCTGATTCACGGCCACCGCATCCAGTAATCTCTGGCCCCGGGTCTTGTCCCGGATCTTGTCCCGGGTGTCCCTTCCGGCTTTCTTCCCGCCCAAATTGGGCTTTCGCTTTCTTTTTCCTGCAAAATCAAGTGAGTGATAAAGTCATAAAAGTTCAAGGCAAACAAGTTCAATATGTGTATCAAATTTATGCTTGTATCACAATAATCCAGAAATTCCTACCTCGGTTAACGAAGCAACCCCCCCAACCGAATGATGGAGGACGTGGACGTGAAAGATCCTTGCCACCACCGTCCCCGCCATGTCCCCGTACAACATCAGCCATCTATACAGGTACAAGTGGCATAACATGTAGAAATTCATGAACAAAATAATACATGCATGCACAAATCCAAATATCACGATAAGCTGTTTCAAACAACTTATCCTCATAAGCTTATCAAGATAAGTTGTTTTCAAACAGCTTATTCTGATAAGCTGTTTAAATCAGCTTACCCTGATAAGCTTATAAGGATAAGTTATTTTCAAACAGCTTATTCTGATAAGCTGTTTGAAAACAACTTATTCGGATAAGCTGATAAGCAACCTAACGAGTGTTTGGGTCTGCATTTTACACAGTTAAAGAGTGTTTAGATTTACGTTTAATAGAAATTAACAAGTTTATAAATCCCCCACGACATGTCGCTGGGGAAACCAAAATGATAAAAATAAGTAAATAACATGTATTATCAGTTAGAATTAAAAAAAACATACTTGTTAGTTGTGGTGGTCGGCTTTGGTCGGCTGTGGTCGGCTGCTGTCGGCTATGGTTGGCTGTTGTCGGCTGTGGTCGGCTACGGTCGAATACAATAACATAAAACATTTAATTAAAAACTCAATTAAACACTAGAGGTTCAATGTATTTGATAGGGTTATACATTAGAGGTTCAATGTATTAGATAGGGTTATACATTAGAGTTTCAATGTATTAGATAAGGTTCAACATTAGAGGTTCAATGTATGAGATAGGGTTCAACATTAGAGGTTCAATGTATTAAATAGGGTTATACATTAGAGGTTCAATGTATTAGATAGGGTTCAACATTAGAGGTTCAATCAATTAGATAGGATTATACATTAGAGGTTCAATATATTAGATAGGGTTATACATAAGATTTTCAATGTATTAGATATGTTTCAACAATAGAGGTTCAATCTATTAGATAGGGTTATACATTAGAGGTTCAATGTATAAGGTATGGTTATACATTTGAGTTTTAATGTATTAGATAGGGTTATACATTAGAGGTTCAATGTATTAGATAGGGTTCAACATTAGAGGTTCAATGTATGAGATAGGGTTCAACATTAGAGGTTCAATCTATTAGATTGGGATATACATTAGAGGTTCAATGTATTAGATGGGCTTATACATTAGAGGTTCAATGTATTAGATAGGTTATATATTAGAGGATCAATGTATTAGATAAGGTTCAACATTAGAGGTTCAATCTATTATATGGGGTTATACATTATATGTTCAATGTATTAGATAGGGTTATACATTAGAGGTTCAATGTATTAGATAGGGTTATACATTAGAGGTTTAATCTATTAAATAGGGTTATACATTAGAGGTTCAATTTATTAGATAGGGTTCAACATTAGAGGTTCAATCTATTAGATAAGGTTATACATTAGAGGTTCAATGTATTAGATAGGGTTATACATTTGAGGTTCAATGCATTAGATATGGTCCAACATTAGAAGTTCAATGTATGAGATAGGGTTCAACATTAGAGGTTCAATGTATTAGATAGGGTTATACATTAGAGGTTCAGTGTATTAGATCGGGTTCAACATTAGAGGTTCAATGTATTAGATAGGGTTATAGATTAGAGGTTCAATGTATTAGATAGGGTTCAACATTAGAGGTTCAATGTATCAGATAGGGTTATACATTAGAGGTTCAATGTATGAGATATGGTTCAACATTAGAGGTTCAATCTATTAGATAGGGTTATACATTAGAGATTTAATGTATCAGATAGGGTTATACATTAGAGGTTCAATGTATTAGATATGGTTCAACATTAGAGGTTCAATCTATTAAATAGGGTTATACATTAGAGGTACAATGTATTAGATAGGGTTCAACATTAGAGGTTCAATGTATTAGATAGGGTTTAACATTAGAGGTTCAATGTATTAGATAGGGTTATACATTATAGGTTTAATATATTAAATAGGGTTATTCATTAGAGGTTCAATGTATTAGATAGGGTTATACATTAGAGGTTCAATGTATTAGATAGGGTTCATCATTAGAGGTTCAATTTATTAGATAGGGTTATACATTAGAGGTTTAATGTATTAGATAGGGTTCAACATTAGAGGTTCAATCTATTACATAGGGTTATACATTAGAGTTTCAATTTATTAGATATGGTTCAACATTAGAGGTTCAATCTATTAGATAGGGTTATACATTAGAGGTTTAATGTATTAGATAGGGTTATACATTTGAGGTTCAATGCATTAGATATGGTTCAACATTAGAGGTTCAATGTATGAGATATGGTTCAACATTAGAGGTTCAATGTATTAGATAGGGTTATACATTAGAGGTTCAGTGTATTAGATAGGGTTCAACATTAGAGGTTCAATGTATTAGATAGGGTTATAGATTAGAGGTTCAATGTATTAGATAGGGTTCGACATTAGAGGTTCAATGTATCAGATAGGGTTGTACATTAGAGGTTCAATGTATGAGATATGGTTCAACATTAGAATTCAATGTATTAGATAGGGTTATACATTAGAGGTTCAATGTATTAGATATGGTTCAACATTAGAGGTTCAATCTATTAGACAGGGTTATACATTAGAGGTTCAATGTATTAGATAGGGTTCAACATTAGAGGTTCAATGTATTAGATAGGGTTATACACTATAGGTTTAATATATTAGATAGGGCTATTCATTAGAGGTTCAATGTATTAGATAGGGTTATACATTAGAGGTTCAATGTATTAGATGGGGTTCATCATTAGAGGTTCAATTTATTAGATAGGGTTATACATTAGAGGTTTAATGTATTAGATAGGGTTCAACATTAGAGGTTCAATCTATTACATAAGGTTATACATTAGAGGTTCAATGTATGAGATTGGGTTATACATTAGAGGTTCAATGTATTAGATAGGGTTCAACATTAGAGGTTCAATGTATTAGATAGGGTTTAACATTAGAGGTGCAATGTATTAGATAGGGTTATACCTTAGAGGTTCAATGTATAAGATATGTTTATACATTAGAGGTTCAATGTATTAGATAGGTTTCAACATTGGAGGTTCAATGTATTAGATGGGGTTCAACATTAGAGGTTCAACGCCTTGGCGGGAAAACAGTGGCGCGAAAATGTTAACCATTTCCCTAACTTTTTACCATAAAAGGACAATAACACACACTCCTTATTATAACAACCACCAAGAGATCACACAAAAACACTTACCATCACAAACACATTTTATTATAAAGATGTTGAAGCATGATGCTTTTCCGTGTAAGTGTGGACATGGGGATGTAATTCTTCGAAAATCGTGGCAACGTGAATCCTTTGGTAGACATTACTATTCTTCTCTACGTTCACAGTTGGAACCTGTAGTATCATATGGATGCAAATTTTTGATGGAAAGACGAACGAGAGTCCAACTACTAGTCAATTCTCTTGGAGTTTCAATGAGCTTTTCTCCTCCAAGCTCTTCTTCGAGACCTTCAACGAGCTTTTCTCCTCCAAGCTCTTATTAGAGACCTTCAACGATTCCAACTTCTTCTCCAAGCTCTTAACCGTGTGCAGATCTATGCGGAACTTGTTCTTGAGTTTTTCTCTACTTTCCAATTTGACGAGGATGTCAATGGAAATGAGTTGGTGACTAAGAAAATTTTGAATTTTCGTCTATGTGGGAGAGGTCATTCTATGACCTTGAAGGAGTTTGCTAAATACTTGGAGATGTATACTAGAGAGGAGCAAGATGAGGAAGGATTTGATATATATTTTCAAGGAGGTTTGTGTGATCATGGTAACTTCAATGCTAATGAATTTTGGGCAATTATTTGTCCGGATGAGGAACCATTGAGCTTGTCTAGGAGCTCTACCACTAGAATCTCTATTCCACTTTTGATGGTACTTAAAAAGATAATTGCTTATGCGGTTTGTCAAAGAACCACGGGGTATGATAAAGTTCAAAAGAATGATTTATGGTTATTAAACATGTTTAGGGACATGAACCATGAGCAATACGCTAATGTAGATTGAGTAATTACTAAATGGATGAAAAGAAAAGGTCATGACAGCCAAGCAACTAGCATGATTGTGTGTGGACAATTTGTGACTAGACTAGCCCGAATAATGAAACTTTTGACCGATGATGTTGTGAGAGGTCATAGTCCACCAATCGTTTGTAAAACTATTGACAAGATTAATTTGAGAGACTTGATTGGAGCCGATGGAAGGTTGATGAGGGAAGATGCACCATCGAGAGCACCACGTGTGAACATGCCAAGAGCCCCTCGTGCATCACTTCAAGATGTGTGTGATACGATAGGACGAATGGAGATTAGGCAAGACCAACATGGGTTTATGATGGAGTGCCAGTGTTATAGTATGTATAGATATGCTCCAGTTTTTGAGAGGATGACGGAACAATACAATGTTCTAATGAGTGGACCATATGGACCACCCTGGATATCACCATGAGCCATTCTATTATTCCCAACAACCTACACCATATCCACCTAAATTTCACCCATCACAAGCCCATCACCAAGATGAAATGGAAGAGGATATGTGATGCCTCAAGTTTGTGACTTTATGTGGTCATGTGTTTTTTAATAATTTTAAACAATTCTTAGGATTATTACATTTGGTTGTGTTATATGCCTTTGTTGGTATTTAGGATATTTTTAACTTTGTGTGTGGATTTTTTTATTTTATTATCTATTTTATGTGAAATATTTTTGTGTAGGTATTGTTTGTGTTGAATGCAGAAAATAAGCGAGTCAATGCCTAATAAAGAAGAAGATTAAAGATTTCTCCGTAGTTCACAACTTGGAATAAAAGGGGTGTATTACTCTTATTTTCCTTTATTTTTACTTTTACCTTATTTTAGCATTAAGGACAATGCTCATAATAAGTATGGGGGTGATAAGCGGAAAATAAGTTGGTTTTAAGTTGAAAAAAGTTTATGTGTATTCCGTGACCAGAAGTACGCCGCACATTTCATTTGTACGCCGCACTTTCTGGCGGATTTTTGAAAATTGTAAATATTCATAAAAAAAAGTTTTTTTTTGAAAGATTGATAACTCTAATAATTGAAATCATTTGACTTGTAATTGATTACGTTACTTGCACATATTAACCACAATTGTGAGGATTTCTAGCCTATATATTATACACATTTCTATGCTTTAAATACATTTGTGATAATGCCGATGATTAGTTAAAATTATAGAACTTGTACATGGTAATCTTTACGAGACGTGGGATCATACTTGTATAATAAAAAGTATTTTATATGATAAAGAGGCAGAAAAAAGAGAAAAGATTGAGAGTTTTTGCCAATGTTTAAAGGCTATGATATGTTGTTAGAAACCATGTTACGAGGAAGTATAGTAGATCGTAAGTATGTAGGAAGACACATTACCCAATGTTTGTTGGTACAAAAAAAGGAAGTATAAAAATAAAAAAGGGAATAAAGGCAAGAAATCCTAGAAGTACGAAGATTGTGAAGTATGGAAATAAAAACATGATCGATAATGATGTATTGTATACTCTTTTGACATGTGGTGGTACTAAAAGTTTTTTTGAAAAGAACTCTTTTGATACTTTACTTGTACTGGTAATTTTACTTTTCATGACCGTGCTTTTGGGCGATAAAATTCACCTTATTATATGAGAGTGTGTGAACTCAAAATATCTACTTCAGGAGGTTTTTTGTGACGTTATCTTCGCTTTTGATTATTGGCATTATCTATTCTTTCGACACTTGTTAAAATTAAAATTTTTACCTTGCTTGAGGGCAAGCAAGATGTTAAGTATGGGAGAATTTGATAACGCCTTATATATACATGTTTGTAATGATGCATTTGTCCTTATTTTCTATGTAAATAAATAAAATATGTTTTGAATTACTAATAATCTAATGTATTATTGATTGTAGGATAAGAATAAGACTATGGAGAAGGAACTAAAAGAAAGAAGAACAAAAGGACTAAAAAATAAATAAAGCAGGAAAAGGATAAAGTGCGGCTCACATTCACTTGTACTACGGATTTGGAGAACCAACGAAAGTACGACGTGCTTTTCATAAGTGCGGCACACTTTGAGCTGCAGTTACAAAATTAAGTGCCATTATGCATGGCAATTGTGAGGAAAAACTTTGGCATACATTTCAGAGTTGTTACCTACGTTTTGGGGATTATAAAAGGCACCCAAACCCTGAGTATCCATATCCTTCCTCACCAATTCTCCATTGTTACAAAGATTTCAAGGAATCAAGGATTTTCCAATCCTTGATCATTGTTATTATTTCAAGGTGAACTTTAGTTAGTTCATGCTTGTTGTAACTGAAGCAAAGGAACTCGGAATATTGGATCATTACTTGTAATAAGTTGATTCAAAACTTATACTTTTAGGAGAAATATATTGATTACCCTTTTGTTGGTATAATTCTTATCTCAATTATATTTTTTATTACTTTTGATTTACAACTATTGAGATGAATATTATTAGTTTTATTATGGAGTAAAAACTTGTATATGGACGGAGTACGGCGCACTATTAGTCTTATGCGACACACTTTCTCCTTGGTTCGTGGTTATAAGCAAGGTCAATTTTTTCTTGTACTCGATATTGTTATGTTTGATTATTGTTATGTATTTGGTTCATTCATGATTATAAATAGTACATACATGATTGAATGGATTTCTTGTCAT
This sequence comes from Glebionis coronaria, assembly GCA_025667525.1. Taxonomy (NCBI): domain Eukaryota; kingdom Viridiplantae; phylum Streptophyta; class Magnoliopsida; order Asterales; family Asteraceae; genus Glebionis; species Glebionis coronaria. The sequence continues at coordinate 26,315,242 of CM046877.1, forward strand.
CTAGTCAATGAATCTTGGTATTCGCCTTTGTTGTGATTGGTGGAATAGTATACATAACAAACTCTTGCATAATCTTTTTTAATGCTTTGTCATATGCTCGAGAGGGTTTGGCTCAGTGAATAATTGAACCATTGAAATCAACATAAACTATTCTTAATGATTTTGGTATAACATGATCTATAGGTCGACATGATTTCGTGTTATATTGATTAGATGTTACATGCACGACTAATAATCGGCATGTTGTCTTATACTACCTCTGTTCATAATTATTGTCTACTTTTGACTTTTTAAGACTTTCTTCGTTAACTTTGACTTTAAATAATTTTTTTGTGTTATATAATATTTGATGAAAGTTATATCAATGAAAAATACATTTAAAACTCTATCCATTCATGTATTATGCACCAATATTAAATAACACAAACAAAAATGTTTATAGTCAAAATTGACGAAGAAAGACTCAAAAAGTCAAACATGGACAATAATTATGGGACGGAGGTAGTATTGTTTATGTGCTTATTTTCATCTTTGCTGTCTATCTTTTTTATGTTTGTAGCCTTAACCAAATACACCTTTTAATCATTTGATAAAGTATAACTTCTAGAACTTGTGACACTTTAGAGATAACTGTTTTACATTTTTAACACCAATCCCGTGGAACTATCTGGACCTACCTTAACACTATTCTATACATGATAGGGTATACTTTCCCGTGTTTGTGTTTCTAGTCAACTGTTTGGTCATCTTTAAGAATATTAAGACTTGCGAAACGAACATCAGTATAGCAACACGAGTTTGCTCCGTTTGTTGAGTCTCCTCTTCTTAAACAATATCGTGTATCATCAGTCATTGGTATGTGTCATGGATTAGTGTGTTTGTATGGTTATAACAAAATTCACCATAAAAAGATGATTGTTATTTGGAACCCTTCCATCGGAAAATCATTTGGTATTGGCCATATTGCTACTGTCCCTGATTATCCCGGTATGTCCTTTTTGGTTTCGGGGTCTGTTCGGACACTAAAGATCCTATTTTTGTCTATGTTTTATGTCGACTCAACATTCCTTGGCACGTTGAGGTTTTTACTTTAAATTCAGGTGTTTGGAATGTGATTCGAAGTTGTAATTTTCATACTCAAACAATTAGTATTCACAATTCACCTCAGGTTGTCTCTCATGGGTTTATTTATTGGGTTGCTCATGATACGACTTTTTCTTATCCTCACTTTAAGTATATGCTTGTGTCATTTGAATTAGTTAAGAAGGGGATTAAAGTGTTAGACCTACCGTATAACTTTAACGAGATAGTTGAACATGTAGGAGTTTCTAAGCTAAGGGAGTCCCTTGTTGTGCATACATTCATCAAGGCTGAGGAAACACATTGTGATGTATGGATGATGGAGTATGACTCGTTTAAAAAGCTATTCACGATTGTCGCATCATTTTATATATTATTGGGGTTTAGTAAGAGAGGTGAACCTTTATATGAAGTTCGAAAGGCAGATGGAGAGTTGGCCACACTTGACGTTTATGACTCTTGTGCACAACAAATCAAGAAACTTAGGGTTATTGGACTAGGGCACTCATTCTTCATTGGCTCTTACAAGGAATGACTACTTTTGCTTAATCACTTGGATTCACGTATATATGACAATAACTGATCATGATGATAACGGCTACATTCCAAGAGTCCTTTGTGTTGTAGTTAAGGTGTGGAAATTAAGCTCGCTCTCGTCTATTTTAGTCTAATGGTCCTAGTGATTGAGTTTGTCGAATCCTAGATTGGTTGCATTTTATTTGTCGAAGGATATGGATTATGTGTGATGATGTTGTAATGGTCCTGTACCAGCATTTCCTTTGTTGTTCTGTGTGCATGTCACAAGAAAAGACAAACAAAACAACTTAGGAGGAAAACTACGGTCTCGAGGATTTTTGTTGCTCGGATCGAAATGCAGTCGGTTATCTAACAAACAGATTTTTAGGCGGTTTCCCCAAGATTGTTGGTTTTTCAAGCTTAGTGTCCACACTAGTTTTCTTAATTTTCCTTAACTCATTTTTCAGTGCAGCTATTGCAAAAATCTTTTTCTGAACCTGAGCCTTTAAAGTCTCATTCTCTATTAGCAATTTATCTTGGGATGCCAACTTAGATTCTAGCCAATTAATTTGTTTCAAAAGTTTATCCTTTTCAACTTTAGAATCTTGAATCTTTTGGTCTAATTTTCGTTTAAGAACAACGTTTGACTTTTCAAGTTTTTCAAAATATGTTTCAAATTTATCTGTTTTCTTCGAAAATTCAAGTTTGGCATCCTCAAGGTCTTTAGATTGTTGAGCTACGATCGTTTTGAGCCCTTTAATCTTGGAATTGGAATTGGTTAATGAAGCAAGCATACGACATTTATCATGATTTATTACAACATTTGTAGTACTCATGTGTTGGCGCTGCGACATTTTGTGAGTTGCTTTTTGGTTCCTTTTAGTCTCCTGATTCCTTGCCATTGCTTATCGTGATGACCAAATTAGCACCCATTGCTTGCACCGGACTAATATGATCATCCCTAGACGGCAGCTTGAAGCATGTCTCGCTCACATTTTTATGAGGTATTGCTGCATTTAACGATATTGCAGACTCCTTGATTGCTTTGATATGACCCTCTTTCATTCGTATCTCATTGTAATTAAATACTCTTATCTCAATACACTTTTCAAGTATATTAATGTGTTTGAATAAATTACTTCTATAGATTACAGGCTGGCACCCCGTATCCATGTAGAAGACATGTTGTTGGATATAAGGCAAAAAGGTATAAGAAGTTACCTTTTCTAAGGCAAAGAATTCATAAACTGTGTTCGAAGGACTTCAAGACATATCTTTGATTTATCCTCATGAATATTCTCTCTTTCAAGTTGCAACCATAACTCGTCCAAATTATTGAAAATCTTTGTTTTGAAGTTCTTATCCTCTTCACCGAAGAATATCTGAAGTGAGACTGAAATATATGAAGAATTTCTAAAGAGAGTTGCAAGATGTGTCTTGAGCTCGTGAAAGATTTCCAATGAGTTTTGATGCAATTTGATTGTTTTGAGTTGCAGGTGTTGCAGTTCCCCCTTTTGAGACATCGAATTCAACGGTTCCATCGAAGTTCGATGTGAAAAAATAAATAAAGATTAACAAACGATGATCGAACAATGAAAGAAAGTAAATGTTATTGTTGTCGAAAGAATATTACGGGATTTTACGAATCATGGAGAAACCAAGAAATAAAATTCGCGGGATTTTACAACCCACCGATAAAACCGTAAAAATTCTTAAAACCTTGTTTGGTGATAAACTTTGATGATGAAAACAATTCCGGTTCGAGAAGACTTAAAATAAATTTGGCTCCAAAAGTTATATTCCGAATTAAAGCTGTCAGTGGCAAGAAAAACCTTAGCACTGGCAAATTAAAACCTTGGTAGTGGGAAGTTAAACTGGCAGTGATAAGTGAAAGAGTGGCAAATGAAACTGACAGTGGAAAAACAGAATTGACAGTGGCAAAGTAAAGCTGCCAGTGCAAGTTGTAACTAAGAGTGACAAGTGAAAGAGTTAGTCACAATTCTGGATGCCAAAATAAAACACAATTCTGGTTCAATGAAATTATCATAATCCTGGTCCAACACAACTCCGGTTCACCAAAATGACACTTCTCCGGTTCAAACCACTTCTCCAGTTCCTAATTGCACTTCTCCGGTTCAAACCACTTCTCCAGTTCAAACCACTTCTCCGGTTGTAGCCAAATATCCGGTTCACTAAATTATGACACTTATCCGGTTCAAGCCAAATCTACGGTTCACCAAATTGTGACACTTCTTCGGTTCAAGCCAAATCTCCGGTTCATCAAATTGTGACGCTTCTCCGGTTCAAGCCAAATCTCCGGTTCACCAAATTGAGACACTTCTCCGGTTCAAGCCAAATATCCGATTCACCCTTTGACACAATCCCGGTTCTAAACTAAGACACTTCTCCGGTTCACAGAAATGTTGCACAATCCTGGTTCACAACCACAATTCCAGTTCGAACCTCGTTTGTGACCCCGAAAATTTCCAAGATTTTGCAACTTCAAAAACCAATTTTTTTAATGAATCTAACTAATCGGGTTGTACTTCAAAGTATTGTAGCTTCTAAAAAACCATAAAAATGCAAACTTTTTCAATTTTTCGACGAAAAATTTAATCAAGATTTGTACTTTTGAAAGTTGATTCTCACCACAAATCAAACCAAACAAGAAATGATTTTGTGTTTTAAGCCAAAATAAAAAAACTCAAATCACTACCACAACTATGTAGATGATTTGTAAAAAGATTTGAGGCCAAAAAACATAAAAAAAATTGATACCGCGGGTTATTAAAACTCACGAAATCAAAACCAAAACAAACACATAGACAATACATTCATCCTGTGGCTCTTGATACTATTTGTAGGATATTGTAAATCTATAGATCTAGAGAGAGAAATTAGAGAGAGAGAGAGAGAGGGTTGAACACACACAATATTAGAGAGAAAAAATGATAGAAAACACACTTTTACTATATGAAAATAAATGAACAACCATCCCTCTCCAACTAAGGGTGGAGAGTGGGCGGTATGAACAACCATCCCTTGTGATGGGATTGGGCCTTTGGTCCATGACAAACCATGGATCGGGCTTGATATGTTTAGTTTACTAATAGCTAACTATTTCCTAACTACGAGCGCGTTACATTAATATATTGTTTGAGTGACCGATCCTTCCTAAGTACGTAAAATGTATTTCCAACATTATGATACGTGTGATGATGCTCTAATGGTCCTTTACTGGCATTTTCTTTTTTGTTTTGTCTGCATGCCACAGACAAAACAACAAAGAAAAGGCCAGTAAAGGACCATTACAGCATCATCACATATAATCCATATCCTTAGACAAACAAAATGCAACCAATCCAGGATTCGACAAACTCAATCACTAGGACCATTAAACTAAAATAGAAGAGAGTGAGCTTAATTTCCACACCTTAACTACAACACACAGGCCCCTTGGAATGTATCCGTTATCATCATGATCAGTTATTGTCATATATACGTGAATCCAAGTGATTAAGCAAGAGTACCGATTCCTTGTTAGAGCCCATGAAGAATGAGTGCCCTAGTCCAATAACCCTAAGTTTCTTGATTTGTTATGCACAAGAGTCATAAACATCAAGTGTGGCCAACTCTCCATCTGCCTTTTGAACTTCATATAAAGGTTCACCTCTCTTACTTAACCCCAATAATGTATAAAATGATGCGCCAATCGTGAATAGCTTTTTAAACGAGTCATGCTCCGTCATCCATACATCACAATGTGTTTCCTCGGCCTTGATGAATGCATACATAACAAGGGATTCCCTTAACTTAGAAACTCCTACATGTTCAACTATCTCGTTTGTAAAGTTATATGGTAGGTCTAACACTTTAAACTCCTTCTTAACTAAATCAAATGACACAAGCATATACTTAAAGTGAGGATAAACAAAAGTTGTATCATGGGCAACCTAATAAACAAACCCATGAGAGATAAGCTGAGGTGAATTGTGAATACTAATTGTTTGAGTAGGTAAATTACAACTACATATCACATTACAAACACCCGAATATAAATTAAAAACCTCAACACGCCAAGGAATGTTGATTCGACGTAAAACATATACAACAATAGGATCTTTAGTGTCCGGAGAGACCCCGAAACCAAAAAAGAATATATCGGGATAATCATGGACAATAGCAATATGGCCAATACCAAATGATTTTCCTATAGAAGGGTTCCCAATAACAATCATCTTTTTGGGTGAATTTTGTTATAACCATACAAACACACTAATCCATGGTATATACCAACAACTGATGATACACGATATTGTTTAAGAAGAGGGGACTCAACAAACAGACAAACTCTAGTTGTTGCACCTTTAGAATTTCGTTATCATCATCTACTTAACGAATGTACCTTACTTTTTCCTCATAGTTCGGCGAAAAACATAGAATACGACATGTGGTTATGTATTGCGGGCGCCATAACTTTTGATAAAATTGGAGCTGTCAATGAATGATTTCCAATGTTTCGAAACGGATTTGCACTAAAACAAAGGCTTCACAAGAAGCCTTTTAATGATTTCGATTTTTATTTCAAAAGGGATGTTGTCTAACATTGTTAAAGTTTTTCAAGAATTTATGTACGCATTATGAAGTTAAAAATCTATCAATATATATCTTTACATTATATATAAGAGGAGGGATTTGCCACGTCACTTATTATACTCTAATCCACGTCAGCACATGGGCTTACAATATGGCTTACAAAATCCCGAACCCAAAAAACTAAACTTAATCGCACCCTATAAAAACCAGACATAAAGTTTTAAATTTAATCCCTAGAAATCGATATCATAAAACTCGTCGTTATCGTCACCGATTAATTCTCATTCCTTCATATAAACCCTATACCATAAAACTCGGTAATATACGACGATCTAAAAACATAAAACTCGGTAATATCATCATCGATTAGGAATCCCTAAAAATATAGATCTTACTGTACAACATTTAGCATCTATTATTTAGGAGTATTTAGGAGGGATGTGTTGATTTATTGATTCGATTAGGTGATGAAATATGTGTTTATCTGCTAAATCCACTCCTATGCGTCATAAACAGGTTGGAAGTAACAACCAATCAGGTTCATAGTCGGTCCAGTAGGGTACTTGCAGTGGTATTGTCAACTGATATTTTACCATCATATGACCTTCTATACAAGGTAGTTACAATTGAAGTGTAACTAACGATTTTTTAACTTTTGAGCATGATGTTCTCTTCTAATGATGATATTGTTAATATAACTTCTTGTCTATATATTCTAATGAAGGGAAGTTAGTAACCTGTCTTTAGATACAGAGGTTGTCTTTCTCTAATCATTCTTACCTACAGAGAATGCTTAGCTGGTTATTTTAAAAGCAGATTCCAAACACCCCTTAAAATGGTTACCTCTCGGTTACATTATGGTGAGATGTATTATATTTTGAGCAGTAATCCAAACCATCTGCATTGTAGGTTTGCAGGAAGCAAATTATGGTGAGATGTATTATATTTTGAGCAGTAATCCAAACCATCTGCATTGTAGGTTTGCAGGAAGCAAAGCTAATGGCAATGGAGAAACCAAGCAGAAGGCAACAACATTTTCTCGCAATGCAAGTGAGAAAGTTGTTAAAGTGCTTATGTGCATACTGATTGGCTGAAACTTGAATGACTCGACACCCATTCAATAATCAGTTAGACACAAACTGTAGATGTCAAAATCTTATTCATAGAATCAGCGCATTATTATGTGTCAACTGATGTCACTTTTTAATGATACAACCACAACTTGCCGACTTCTACTTTTAGATTTATACTTTTTTTATATAACTTTGCATATTTTTGTCTTGCTGCCTTACGGAGACGTTATCATTGTTAAAAACATATAATTTTTTTTTCTTTTAGCAACTCATATTCATCATGGCATGAGGACGACTATGCGTTAATGGAGATGGTGGTAGTGAGGAGGGTAGGAGTGCTACACGCAAAGGCTCGAATGTTTGATAACAAACCTGCTGGAAGTATGCCATCTACTCTTTATCTTTTCATTATAATCTGTAACAATGTTTGCTTTCTAAAGATTAATAATCGCTTAACTTTTGCAAAGACTAATTAGATGCGAGTTGCATCAGCCACGTTTTCATACGTACAAAATCACAAAAGTTCGATAAGATATCAGGTGTCGTGTATTTTCTGCACACTGGTCTCATAGTCTCATCTGCTTATTTGTAAGAAACCTTTACCGCTATAGTTTATGTTAGTACTACTGTCAAAATGGGCGTTTCTTCCTGATAATTATATCTAAAGTCACCTTACTTATAGATTTCTATAAATGTGATTTCATATATAGCTATTTTGTACATGGAAGTATCCTATGTATGTGTTTGTAGGCTTTTTTCATATAATATGTATAAAATAAAGTTGATGGGATAGAGCCCAGGTTTAATACTGAATATATTCTTCCCTTCTCTCTAAAGGAATTGATTCGACAAGGTTCTCCAAAATATGCATATATAGAATTGTATATACTGTATAGGGAACACAGAACATGCACCAGGTGTCGTCGCATCTGATATGCTACAGCCACTTTTCTGTAACTTAGCTTCAGGGGTTGTTTGTCTAACTTATGCTGAATAGTCTTAGGAAAATTCAATGCACATAGGTTATCTAGGTAAAAATCACATGAAACTCATCTAAAAAATAATTTACATGAATATTTGTTACCATGACATGCATGACACACGATTATGGTGCTACTAGATGCATCTACTATCAAAAGTAAGCGACTTGGATGTGATTCATGTATGATTTTTTCAGGTATGAATAAGAGAAGATGCGTGGATGGCACCAGGCTTCGTTAACCAGTTTTGTATGGTGAAAAATCCGTATATTATTTGTAACAACTTACAAATGAAACTCTTAAATAAAGTCTTAGTTTCGTCATCTGGTTTACGTTAAGTCCTGATTGTAAAGCTTATATAGAGGATGTTGATGAAGAACGAAAAAGGTGGATAAACTTCTTTTATAGGTATTACTTTTTACTTTGTAAGCTCCTAACCTATTCAAATTCAACAGCCATAAGCCCTTTTTACTTTGTAAGCTCTTAACCTATTCAAATTCAACAGACATAAGCCCTTGCGAAGTAACCAGAGGGTCAAAGTCAAAATGCAAACCCTGTGAGTCAACTTGCACTGGTTTCAGATATGCATGCAGCTCCCAGCGACTTAAAATGCAAGATAGTTGATATGAGTTCAGTTGTCGCGAATTAGCTCATTTGACAGAACCAAAACCAGTAGCTAGCACGGACAAAATGTACACGTCGACCAGCCGACATCTAAATGAACCACATTAAGTAAAATTTGTTATATGCATTAGTTCAGCTGATGTTTGTTATATGTAGTAAGGGTTATTAATATTCGATCTTTAATTGATAAGGTTGCTTGGGGAGAAGATGAGGCCAAGCAACCCTTTTGTTTCTGAAGGTAGGGAATCTGGAAAACTTCACTGCATACATTGATTTTTATTCTTGCCCAAATCAAATCACTTTTATTTCCCACTAAAGATCATTCAGAAAATAGTGCCCAATGAGCGTAGAAACGTTAGTATGATACTGCAACTTTTCTGACCCTGATATCCCCAGGTTATTTTAAGTGATTTTACAGGACCTAAATCAGCTTTTTTTATAGAATATATCAATTAACAGGATACTCTTTTGCATTTCTATTATGGATCTCACTACTCGAGCATGCCTGAAGCCTTTGGATTGCAATCATTCAATATAACAACCAATGACTTCCCACTCATCCCCGACTGACATAGATTCGACAATCTGCCATATGAGTATTCCTACTATTTATAGGGTCTTACTCCATAAGTAGAAGTAGAATGTCTGACAAAACCTAGCGGTACAACTTTCATTGTCTAACTGTGATGTGTCACTAACAGGCGAGGAAGTACTGCTGATCATTCGCCATCTGCACCATGTAGATATTTTGGGGGTTTAGAATTAATAATTACTTTTTTGATCATGGTGATTCTGAGTTCGTCTATTTGAGGTTTGAAATAATCCACTTTGGGTATCCACTCTCAGTACACCAATAGAACCTATTAGCAAAATGCTGATACAAACACCCCCATACTCTTCTTCTGCCAATTATGTTATAAAGGATTTCTCTATACTACAAGACTTGTGAGAAGTACAAGATGTGGATGGAATAGAGTGGATAAAGATCAAGCAAAACCCTCAAACTTCTACAAGAAATTGAAGGAAACACACAAACTTGTTTCATTGGATGTGAATCTTAACTCTTAAGTTAGTTTCGTGCTCTTCGTCCTTGAAAAGAACGCATGAATATTTCATTATATGTATGATATTCCTTTGTAATAACAATATATCCATTGTAGAATGTAATGGAAGAGAAATGTGGTTCAGTAGTATTGTTGCCTTCCTGAAATTTTGGACACCAAGGCAGAGGGAAAGAGCAAGTATTTAACATGCTACTATCACTTGCGACGAGTCCATACATGCATCACGACGATAGTGATGACATATCACGATTTGTGTAGTACTTTTCTGGATGCAAATTACCAAACTTGAAAATTTAGTATATTTTTGTTATAAACTGACTATTGATATGTCACGATTTGTTTACTTAAAAATTGGTGCAGGAAGGCTTCTGACATTTCATGTTTCCTGCTAGGTGATAACAAGTGCACTGAGAATTTTCCACCCAGTAAGCTTTATTCAGCACCCAATGAAGAATATATGCAATCCTAACCGTATCCAACAATTTTAAAATTAGATTTTGTTGTTTCTTTGCGGAATTAGACATTTACCATTTAGCATTGATAATGTGTCATACATCTATTATCTAAGTGGCTATTTGGAATTGTTGATTTCAAAGTGTTAACCTTCTTAGATATAAAAAGCTATTTTATCTGTTTATTTGTAGGTTTTATTAGGCATTGATCAGGGAGTAGCTGACTAGCTGCTATGTTGATACACCATCTTAAATGGTTAGAAGAAGGTAATCTTCATGCTGCTGTTAAAATGGAATAATTAAATTTCTATATTCATAAATCTGTTTTTGATTTAGGAGAGCAGAACAAACTAATAGAGAGAAAATGAGCGAAAAATAAAGATAATAGTTGTATCTATCATGTTCTGGGGTTGGAAATAAAAAGAACCTAATATTACCTTGTGCTCTCAGGTTGTGTGTAGTTAAGTCAATGAACGAACTCTATAAACTCTCCTTTCTCGCATTCTCGCATTTAGGATGCTATTTATGAAAGCAAATCACTTAGATATGTATATCGATTTCTTTTTCTTCTCTTCTATATAAACTCAGGAAGACCTTTTTTCTTTTTTTTCCTTTATTTCTGTTTCCATTTCTTTCTATCGGAGACTCATCAAACAGATTCTAAGCTTATTGTTGTCCTTATCTCAGTATCTTATATGTATTGAATTTGTGCGGCAATTAAAACTTCGGTGTGGTCATACACGTCCACATGAGCTATAAGGCGAGAGATTGCATTAGAAATCTTTCTACAGGATAGTCATGCTACAGCCTATAAGGGTTATTAGTTACATATGCTATAATGTTACTACTACAGATATGTTTGATTTCCATAATGCAACCTTATTGAAATCTTATCAAAAAATCAAAAGACAAAGCAGGTTCAATTTCCATCTGTGTAGTATTGTGTTTGGATCTGAAACTTATGCTACTTATTTGCAATATGTTTGTTTGGTTTTGTGTTTTTCTTTGACAATATTGAAATCTTGGCAGGCAAAGCCGTATGCGGTGCACTTGAGATAGTGGATCAGACCTTAAAGGGAGCATATGATGAAGAGAGCATGGGAAAAGCAACTTCGATTGCGGCCAGGTCTGTAGATAGAGATGAAGGTTCACCAAGAAATGGAGTTTGGTTCTCTGAGCCTCGCGCCAGATCATTTGTGCTTACTTCCGAAGCCACATTTTTTGCCGAACTTTGATGACCTTGATGATGATAATGACGTGGTCCCCGAAGACGCTGGATCTCTTATTCCTGAGGAGAAGCAACATTCTACACCAGCAAATCCAACGCTTTTTATCTATTTTTGCCAGGCGGTCGTATTGACATGAGCTATTAAGCGAGAGATGGCATTAGAAATCTTTCTACAGGATAGTCCTCCTACAACCTATAAGTGTTACTACTACGGATGCTATAATGGACAATGTTACAACTTTCAACCGTTACCGTATTCTCAAGTGGGATGTATGGTTATGCATATCAGAATGTGGGTGATGTTTCAGCAATGCCACCAAAGAAAGAAGCAGGCACACTATTGACTCATCATCTTCCTGAGGCTATTCCTCATGATACTCTCACTCGACTCTTTTCTTTCTATGATGCTTCTTGTGTTCGTCCATCCACTACTGGAGGTAATGAGCAAGTATGATTCACATCAATACATGTCTGCATTCCAGGTCTATTGTGTGTTACATTGACGTAAATTTTATTCATGCAGGATGAGGAACTGTGCTTTTGTTGATTCGAAAGATTTTAAAATAAAAAAGTTTCTCTGAACTGCGTAGACTGAATCTGGAAAACAACATTATTAACGAGAGTATATTGGAAAATAAAGAAATTATTGATGCTGAAATAAATACAGAATTGTTGTTGGAAGAGGATATGGAAAGACAAAAGGATGAAATAAAAGAAGTGGAAATGCAACTGGATCAAATAAGTCATATCTCAGCTAATGCAATGGTGGAAACTTTTCCTTTGAGACCTTAAATCTGAGAATACGACACCTGCTGAAAAGTGAGTTTTACTTGATTTAAGTGTCGTTCCTGGTGTTAAGTTAAAATTAAACATTTTGACACTAAATGTTCAATTAAGAATAAATACAATCATATGACTGTGATTGTTTATATTTTTGTTGCTTCTGTTGTAGTTATTAATGCATTTCATTGGGACTTAGAAATGGAGAGATGATTAAAGCTTTGCATACTTGATATGAGTAAATCATATTTCATAAACGTTATTTGGACCATGTGTTAGGAACGTGCGACCAAAGCTTCGGATATATCAGACACTATAGTTAGTAACACAATGCAGGTTAAATCTCACACATAAAGCATTTTTAGTCTCTGTTAAGCTTTTTATAAATGTGAATTTGCTTAGTTATTGCTTTAGTGTAGTTAGTTAAACAAAAAAATGTTGACCGATTAAATTTGCAGGCCTAATGCATGATAGAGTTTTTTTTTAAAGGAAAACCCCTTATGACCAAGTAACTTCGATGTTTGATCAAGGAAAACCCCTTATGCTTTTTTTTGTTCGCACCACCAGCTATGGATGCAACTCTACCAACTATTGATCATAATTGGGTGTCTTCTAAGCTGCAAAAGCTTTTTTGAAGGCTGGGTGTTGAGCTGCAAAATGCTTTGATTATGTGTCATTCATGTAAGTGTTTAAATTTTAAGATCATATGTATAATATCTTTTTTAATCAACTAAAGTGCACCTACCTTTTTGTTTCGAAAAAAAACAAAGACCAGTCGTGATAATTGTGCTTTCTTAATGGTGGATAATAGTATTATGTCACGAGCATTATGGACTATAGTAATACTTTTTGTTATGGCATCTTAGATAACATGTCAGAGTAGAGGTTGCACCCGTTGATTTCTTCTATTCACTAATTTAGAAGGTAAATGCACTATTCATAAACTAAATGATTACATATCATATAATTTGATTTTGCTCGGTTTAACCCATGTTTTCAGTCCCCAGTCAACCCAGCCGGGTCAACCGATAACCGGTTGACCCGGTTCCGATAAGAAAACGGGTCATATTGAACCAGGTTTTATATTTTCAAAACCTGGCTAACACCCGCCGGGTTTGAGGTGATCCGACTCAACCCGGTTCTCGAGACCCGGTCGGGTTCCTTTTTTTGGGTTTTTTTTATAAAAAACTATGTATATTTACGAATTTAAGATAAATTTTTATTTTTACATATTATATTGATCGGTAAATAGTTTATATGTTCAATATGCGGAAGTTTTCATGGTTTTTATATGTAATTTTTTTTAATTATAAAAAAAATATGAAAAAAAAATATTTAGAAAACCGGGTTGACCCGTATCGACCCGGACACAGTGACTCGACCCGATTCGATTTAAAAACCGATTTTCAAAACATTGGGTTTAATAACTAAATATAATGGTAGTTATTAAAAGTGAATACTGGCTCTCTTTGATCTACTTAAGCTAATTCCGGATCGTCCCAGTAACCCATATCTTGCACTTAGACTATTGATTCAACTTATAGAGATAACCCATCAAATAAGATTGCTTCCTGGTGACCAAGTCCAGGTAAGGTATGATTTTTACTTAGTGAGAATCTTATTAGTTCAACATGTGTTAATCTAATTTGTTTGATCAATTGGTTGTTCTAACTGCTTTCTTTGAATAGATCACTTGGATGTACAAGGTTATGAGTGTCAGAGTTGGCGAAACTCAAAGGACTGTGAAATCGTTATTAAAGGCCTATTTTTATATTATGTATCGCATTCTACATAAACTTGATTTAATCAGTAAACCTTGATAACACTTTTGTTTTCAGGGACAGTATTCGTGCAATGGGGGTGCTGGAATGAGCATTGGGTACTAGGCCTATTTTCAAGCACAACTTGATAGTCACCGATAAATCGCTAAGAACTCGAACCAGGTTAATTGGAATAAAATTGCTTCGGCTAAATATAACCCAAGTACTTTTACAATATGATTCCACCCGATCCTATACATATTGTATTTGAAAACACGTAATATAAGTAAGTTGGCAATTTATTGCCAGTTTTTTAGAAAATGGTTGATTTGGTTATCTACTGAAGAGGTAAGATTATTAGTAAAACTTTATGCTTCTCATTAAATAAACTTAAATTAGGAAATCTATAACGTAGAGAAAATAATTGACAGACCTCAAACTAAATCCACCGATGCTAACACTTTAGTATTTGGAATTGAGTGTTAAAAGCGAAGTGAAAAATTCTGGAATTAAAAAGGAAACTCCAGGAGTAGGAGCCAAATAAAAGGGTGATGAAGATTCTACTTCAATTGTTATCAAGGTCTGTTCAATGCAGAGACTGCAAGTTTCTGTAGATGATGCCACGCGTAGATTGAGGTTGCTTACTGACTTGCTGTTCCTGGCAGCTTCCGAGCTGCTTAGCAAGCAGAGACATGACCAAACAATTTTGACATTTTTCGACACTTACGTCAATTTTATGTCAGATATCAAGCAATGCATTCATATAAGGTAACATATGAAATAATTGATTTTATTGCATCATGAAATCTGCGTTCTCTATCATTTGTAGCAAATCTATGTCCAACTATATGAGCTACCTGGAGTAAATGATCATCTTCAGGTAATTGATCTATCATGTTGGTTGGCATCTGTGAGAAAATTGTTGTACTATTTCTCCTTTCTTCAAACTGACAGTGAGGAACAGGTTTGGGGGTTAGGTTTACATGTGTAGTTTCGTATCCTCCCTTGATAGCTGCTATGTGGTGTTTAGAGTTTTTTTTTCCTTTATATTGGTTGTATGCTTCTTTGAAATTTGGAACAAATAATTTACATTTGAAGCTGTTTTTGTGATTTATGAATGAAATATGATGGTTTAGGCAAATGATTGTTG
The DNA here is from genome assembly GCA_025667525.1 of Glebionis coronaria. Lineage (NCBI taxonomy): Eukaryota > Viridiplantae > Streptophyta > Magnoliopsida > Asterales > Asteraceae > Glebionis > Glebionis coronaria. The sequence continues at coordinate 26,330,545 of CM046877.1, forward strand.
CATTATGTTTTTTTATTTCTTTTATCTATGTTCTTATCATTGTGTGTTTCTTATACAAAGCTGATGGGATAACATGAATCTTTATTGGGCCATGTTTTATTCTTAGTTCAAATGTTAATATGAACCTATCTCGCATACACTCATTTGGACAATAAAGTGTTTCTCAAGTTTAAGAAAAGACAATATTCCTTTCAAGTGTATATTTTGCTATGACAATTATAAGACCTACTAATATTATGTTGATCCAATAAAAATTTATAATATATTAGAATCTCCAAGACCAATGTTCCCAGTTTTACAACATCTTATGTATAAGTTTTTAAAGAAAAAGACATTTCTCTCAAAAACAAACATTACAATTTATAAAACATTTAAAAATTGACAATTTATAATTTTTTTATTACTTAGTGTAAAAGTCTTTTGATATTTTATCGTGTACAATTTTCAATAAATTTTATATACAATTTTATACAATTACCTTTAAACTATAAAATTGTTTAGTAATATAATAAACGAAAAAGAACCCGACAAACTTAGGCACTATGGTTAAGTAACACAATGTAAAATACATAATTTTTAACATCAATATTTAACTAAGAAAACTGAAGTACAAGTGATGCCCGCCTATCAGACGTACAAGACTGACTGACCAACTTTTACTTTCTTACAACATATGAAAATTTGTTTTGCTTTTTCTTAACGCATATTAACTATTTCAATTTTATAAATTAATTCTATACGGTTACTTCGAAAACCATAAAATATAATTACAAATATATAAATCGCAAAGAATTTGACAAACATTGCTGCCATGCTTAAAATATCTTTGTAGAATATACAAACTTTTAACACCAATATTTAAGCAAACAAAAAAAATGCAAACAATAATTACAAGTCGTCACGACTAATAATGCAAAGAACGGAAACTATACTAAAAAAATTTACAAACAAGTATTTACCAAATAAAAAGTTAAACGACAATCATAAGTCATACCCGTCCATCGGACGGGTTTTGTCACTAGTATATATATATATATATATATATATATATATATATATATATATATATATATATATATATATATATATATATATATATATATATATATATATATATATATATATATATATATATATATATATATATATATATATATATATATATATATATATATATATATATATATATATACATATATATATATATATATATAGGTAAGAGTTATATGTAGAACTCATTTTAAATGTAGAACCATATAGAACTATTTGAATAAATATGAGCCATTAGATTAGGATGATCAAAGGCTTTAAATAAAAGTGCCAAAATTGCAATTATACAATAGATAAAGGGTATCTCTTTAATTAAGCAAAAGCCAAAAAGGGTATTGTTGGTAGTGCACTAAAATGTTTTTTTATCCTCCAGGCAACAATTTACACATTTATTTGTCTTCTACATTTATCCACTCTAAACCTAAAAGCCATTACCAAAAAACCGCCGCCTATTTTTTTAGATCTATTGCTTGGTGTAAAAATAATTAATTTAAACATCATGGATCTTTTTAGATCGAGTAACCATCAACATTTTGAATAAAGATGAACGAATTGAATCTATAAAGATCTCAAGAACTACCGGCGACGAGGCGTTTGGTGTAGCCGATGTAGATGGTTGTTCGTTTAGTGTAGCCGCCAAAAAAAAATTGTTGTTTGATTATGATTAAGTACACTAGATGTTGATCGAAGATAATAAATCCTTATAATGTTTGAAATTAATTTCCCTTTTTTAACACTTTATGATTCTACGTTTGGTCATGGAAATCAATGAAATTTTTTCAAAAACATTAATGTCTCGATAAGAACTCGACATTGGTTTTAATTAAATGTTTTTTTTAACTAAAATTACGTTTCTTATTTTTTTCCATTTATGAGCAACTTGTGTATAACATGATTTTGGTCAAACATATCAAGCTTTCAAGTTTGAAAAAAATAATAGTTTTTTTCTAGATTATACTATTGAAAGATACAGGAGTAATTCGATTGATCACCACTAAGTGATTTTAATTCATTTTTTTATTGAAGTATGTCAAATGACTTTGGCTTAATTATCAACGAGTTGTGCTATGTTCGTATATTGATAAGTACTAGTATTTGTTATACAGCTTGCTTGTAAGTGGGTACTTGTTTTTTTGGTAAGTGTGCACATATGTTCTAATGGCGTTGACGAGAAAGTGCACCGTGCACATTTGTGCTTGGATTATGTATTTTAACGATTTGGACGAGAAAGTTAAGCGTACATGTATGTTAGTATTTGAATAGTGCACCCATGTTTTTAAAGGTACATGTATGTTCTTTGAAGAGTGCATCTATGTTTTGCATGACGATTATATTTTTGAACCCCGTGCACTAATGTTGTAGCAACTTTGATAATTCTTTTGTTTTGTTTTTTTGTTTTATAATAATAAAATGTAGATATGAATTAAGTTTGATATATATTGCTTTATTTGAATCACTGGTAACGTATTCTTTTTGTTTTTGTTTTCAGTTAGGATGGTTTAACTATATAAAAGAAGACGTGTGATGAAAATGACGAGGATGATCAAAAACTTATGTTTTTTGGAAGCGCACTCTTATGTTCTTCAAGGCGTGCATATATGTTTTGAGGAGTCGTGCACCTATGTTATAGCGAATTTGATACTACTTTTGTTTTTGTTTGTATTTTTGTTTGATATAAAAATTTGTATAATATTAATGTTATTGTTTTGTACAGTAATATATTTAGCCATCATATAACAATTATGTTCTTTGTCTTAAAATTTGAAGTTTAAAAATATCAACTAGAAATGTAAAATAACATTTTTAAAGAAAAAACAATTTAAGTTTTCATGAAATGAATTATGACTAAAAGCGTTCTTATTTAAATAAACAATAAAAAATAATTTTATTTTGGAAAACAATAAATTTTATTTAAAAAAATTAATTTCAAAAATTATTTAATTTAAAAAACGTTTTTTGGATTTTAAAAAATAGAAAAATAAAATAAAAATGCAGTTGACTAATATACCCTTTTGAATAAAATAAAAAGATTTAATATTTACTAAATTTTGATTGGTTGAGAAGAGTTCTGCAGAGTTCTACATCTAAAATGGGTTCTGCATATAACTCGCCCCTATATATATATATATATATATATATATATATATATATATATATATATATATATATATATATATATATATATATATATATATATATATATATATATATATATATATATATATATATATATATATATATATATATATATATATATATATATATATATATATATATATATATATATATATATATATATATATATATATATATATATATATATATATATAGAGAGAGATTTGCGTTCATGTAAACACCACTCTTAAAATAAAAACTATAAGAACCAACCATAAAGTGACATGTGGTATTTTTAATTAGATGAGTAGTGAAATAAAATTACATAAAAAAATAAAACAAAAACGGTATATTATGTATTGACACATAAACTTGAGTATCATTAACTCTAATAAACACTTACAGCCGTTTTTTTTTCTCATAACGCCAACTTAGATCTAAATTTTAATATCACATATCTTCATTTTATATTTAGACATTGTCCTAAAAATATTACACTATCAACTTAACTATAATGTATTTCACTTGGTCAAAATCTAATATGGTACGTAGCAAATATAGCCAAGTATTGATAACAAAATGGGTTGTGTTTTTATCCTTTTTATTGCTAAACTGCCAACAGCCTATCTTTTCTTTCGTCATTTTCTTCAGTGTCAACAAATCTTCGTGTACTTCGATAATTCATCACTACCAAGAGACGTTCTATTTTATTTGCACAAATAAGTTTTGAAGTGAGCTGGAGCATTTGATTACCTTGTATAGTTATTTTGATATTTTTTAATTGGTTATGTAATTTTTAAAATACGTATCATTTAATCTTTTTTTAGTTGGATGCATATTTTTTAATATACGTATCATTTGGTCCTTTTTAGTTGTTTGGGTATTTCTTATACATATAATTGGTTATTTTTTATTTGGTTGTGTATTTTTTTAATACTTATCACTTTGATGTTTTTGAGGTTGATTGTGTATTTTTAGGATATGTATCATTTGTGTCTCTTTTGGTTGGTTGTGTATTTTTAAAATGGGAGGTGATTTGTGCACTTTTCATATTGATTGACACACTTAAACTTAGTGTGTCTTGACACATATACCCTTAGAAAAGTAAACATGATTAGAGTGAACTAAGGGCATATGTGTCAAGACACACTAATTTTGAGTGTGTCAATCAATTTTTGAAGTGTACAAATCACCTCCCTTTTAAAATACGTATCACTTGTGTATTTTTTGGTTGATTGTGTTTTTTATGATACGTATCACTAGGTTTTTTTAGTTGGTTGTATAGTTTACATACACAAGTATCACTCGTGTCTTTTTTTGGTTTATTATTGTGTATTTTTTAAGATACGTATCATTTTAATTTTATAGTTGGTTGTGTATTTTTAGAATACGTATCACTTGGGCTTTTAATTTGGTTGATTAGAGGATTGTGTACCCAATTTACGGGTGGATGTTTTTGCATAAAAACATGTTAATTTTGATATATTGCTGTTGTCGACACGATGGCATTAACGTTTGGTTTACTTGTGTTAGTTTTCTCGTACATAGTATTTGCTTCTTTTTTGTTTATTGTGTATTTAATTTAATGTGCATTATTTGAGTTTTTTTTAGTTAGTAGTGTATTTTTTAAAATATTTATCATTTAGTTTTTTTAGTTGTTTGTGTATTTTTTTGAATATATATTATTTTGTTCTTTTTTAATTAGATGTGCATTTTTTTGATACGTGTCACTTGGATCTTTTTTAGTTGAATGTGTATTTGTTCGAATATGTATCATTTGGTTTTTCTAATAGATCATGGAGTTTTTTGGATACATGTCATTTAGGTCTTATTTATTTGCTTGTTATTTTGGTTGGTTGTGTATTTTTTTCATGTTACGTATTACTTGAATATTTTTTAGTTATTTGTATATTTTTTTCGGACATGTATCACTTAAGTCTTTTTTAATTGATTTTTTATTTTTTTCGGGTATGTATCATTTGCGTCTTATTTATTTGGTTGTGTTTTTTTCGAATACGTATCACTTGTTTTTTTTATGATTGTCTATTTTTTTCGAATACGTGTCACTTAAATCGATTTTACCAATTTTACTTAGATTTTTTTTGAGGATAATGCACCATTTTGTTCGTTTCTCATTGGCTATATATTTTTTTAAATATATATTATTTTGGTCTTTTTACTAGAGTTCCATACTTATAGTTTGTATCACATTGTGCGACATACTAGAAGCTTTGAAGAACGTTAACATTTGTGTGTCACTATTTCTAAAATTAGATGGACACTTATAGATGTAAAAATTAATCTTATCATAATGTATGTAATCAACAGAAGTAAAAATATCAACCGAAATATATGGTTGATAGAAAAAGTCAAACAATAAATAAAGTACAAAGAAAAAATGGACGTGAGTATGTACTCTGTACATATGTTTACAATTGGGCTTTTAAATATTGCCATATATTTCAAGTTAATAACAAAAATGCCATTGAATTTATTTTGATCAAGTGACATCATTACTAATGCATTTAACGGTACAGATTGGTTCTTATTGTTTTTATTTTAAGACTGGTCACCATAATAACGCCACTATATATATATATATATATATATATATATATATATATATATATATATATATATATATATATATATATATATATATATATATATATATATATATATATATATATATATATATATATATATATATATATATATATATATATAGTGTAAGGTTATTTTCAGAACCAAATAATTGTACAGAACTGCGAGAACCACTTTTATACTCTTAAAAATGCATATGTCTTTTCATTATTATGCTTAAATTAACATTTAATTATTGTTTTATTGGTTATAAATCCGAGTATGATGAGCGATATGAAGAGTGCACATGTGTTTTCATATTATCCAACTAAAAGATAGTTATAATACATACAAAACAAATACATGTGCATGGTCGTAGGATACATGTTCCTAGTGACACACGATAATGGAAATTCATGTATTTCTACCTAATGAACTAACCCGATGAATATACATGTGCATTTTAAGACTAAAAAGGTGGTTCTCGTAGTTATGTACATTTATTTGGTTCTGAAAATAACCTCACCCTATATATATATATATATATATATATATATATATATATATATATAAAGCTTGAGTACACAAAATTGTACTATTACGCCTTCATCGCCTCTTCTTATATTACCATATCAATTTTTGTAACCGTTTCTCTGCAAATTATACAAGCCTTAATTGTTGCTACTAGAATACCAATTGAATGAATATCAACACTTCCTTCGGTTTTATAAACCATCTATCCATCTTCTCAAAACCTATACAATCCACACCCACATATTCCATAATCATCTTACATCGGAAGTTTTAATTAACATAATTAATAAAGATACAAATAAAATTTATTATAAAAATATTTACATTTCAAACCGTAGAGAATGGGTAAATGACAGTTTATACCCTTAAGGTTATAAAAATGGCATAACTAGTCCTTTTACTTTATCCTTTTATATTTTAAACCTTATAAGTTTAAGAATTTACATATCCAACCCCTGTACAATATCTTTTAGGTAATTACAAAAAATGTTATCAATTAGTGGGATGTATTTTTTGTGAAACTTGGATTTATTCTAAGAATACTCAATCACAAGTGACTTAAGTGTTAACCAACCCGACCAACTTGACCTACGGTTTTAGAGAAAACACATACTAGAAACTCATTTATGATTTCACAGTACTCACTTGTGATTGAGTATTCTTAGAATAAAGTATGTGATTTGGAAAAAAATCACAAGTGATTTTAGGAAAACCATTTGTGATTTCGCACAACTTAATTTTGGTTTTCGATTGAGAGCTTCTGAACACAACATGTCTTGTATTCCTTCATTTACGCCTCGAAGCATATCATAATTTATTTTTTGCAAATTTCGCCTGACCATTGGCTTGTTAGACTAACCCTCCCTCAGGAACCAAGTGGGTCAGTATTCATTTAAGAAAGGTTGTAATTTACAAAAAATAACAAGTGACTTGGGAAAATCTTATGAATCCCTTCTAGGTGAGCTCTAAACCATGCCACGCTAATTTTGATTGCTTCTGCCCGGTCGACGAGCTCTCAATCGCAAATCACAAGAAGAAGATAGACTGGAGAAAAGAGGCCGAGGAAGCGTTTGAAGTCCTCAAACTCAACTCGATGCTCGAATCATTTGGCCTTGCTCCTTGATCCTCCAACGCTAAAGTGATTTGGTAAACGAATTGACATTGGTTTACAATGAATACCGACCCGACGGGCTTGCGATAACTAAGGTTTTAGAAAAAATCACATGGGATTTCGGAAAATCATTTGTGATTTCGCACAAACTCACTTGTGATTGAGTATTCATAGAATAAAGGATGTGATTTACAAAAAAACAAGTGATTTGGGAAAATCATTCGTGATTTCGCACAACTTACTTTGGTTTTTCGATTGAACCACGACATGACGTGGCACCACTTTTTCCCAAAATTGAGCCACGGCCATACCCCGTCAACTTTAGTTTGAAACTTGAGGAACTAAAGTGTTAATTTTGAAACTATAAGGACCTAAATGAGATTCATAAAACTTAAAGGGATGTTTTTGTAATTTATTTAAATATTTAATTTTTAATCAAGAATTCAGAAAGGAATAAACCTTTGTTATAAGGAATAATCAATTATAGACCAACAAATGGTGAAAACTATGATCAACAACCATCCAATTGAGCACAACAAGCATACACCAAAAGCTCACAAGCTTGTAGAAGCTTGTGATGTCAAAACACAAAAACGTACTATTATTAAAATGGAACAAATAGTAATAAAATAGAACAAACATTAATAAAAAGTGGATTGAAACGCGAGATTATGCAAAACTGGTCAAGGCAATCTCCTTTCCTAGTGATCTCCCGAGTACATATGATCGTCGTTTTCTTGATCTTGAAAGTCAATTATAACACTTGATGAAGACTCATCTTGCTCCTACTTATTAAGTTTAAGTTGATATGTGAGAATAGTTGGAGGGTAAGAAAGGTAACATTTTCCTTTATTATTTCTTTTGGTTTTTGTTTTTCTTATTGTGTGCAGGTATTGAAAGTTGAGGGACTAGTAGCGTCAAGTTGGGAAACTTGGAAGCTGACTTAGCCAAACGACTTTATATAATCAGTCTTCACATAGTTAGGTTAATTAGTTGTGTGTGTTACGTCTCTCTTGTTTGTTCCGCCATTGATACTCTGAGTTTTGTTCTTGATCTTGTATGTGAATCTTGATCTTGGTTTGTAAGATCTTTGATTCACTTATTACTTTCTTTATGATTTGTATGTACGATCAAAAAGCTAGGTATCACATTTGAAGTGATAGCCTAACGCAGTTTAATAAAATAAAGGGGAGGTTGGTTGAATCATTCTTGATTCTTGTTACTGTTTTATAAAATGGAATATGGTATCAGAGCCTTTGGTTCTTGATATCTGTTTTCAAAACTGTTTTTACTAAAGATCTTGATTGATCTTGTGGTTAATCGTGTTCTAATTGTGTTTAATTACAAGATTTGATCAATTAAATTTTTTAGGGTTTTAAAAATTTGCGGGTTTTCTGATTCTTGGTGTTCTGTGGTGTGTATTTGGGTTCTTAAGCAATTAATTGGGTTTAATTGCTTATCTGGTAAGTTTAATCAAAAACCCCTAAATTTCAGAAATTAGAGTTTCTTTTATTGGAGGTATTGAGGTTGTTTTTTGTTATTTTCTTGTTGTTTTAACTAATATTTCAGGTGAGTTTTCCGCTGTGCTGGTTTGATTTGTGAGATCCGCTTGATCTCATTAATCTTGTTCTCTGATTGTTGGCTTGTTGCTGCGCGTGCATTGTAATACCACTATTCTCTTTATCTTTAGGGTTGTTTTAGTTTGATTAGTGGGTGTTTAGGTGTCGATGGGATCTAGGTAGTCTCGGTGGTTTGATTGATTGAGTTTTTACTTGGTTCTTAGTAGTTTTGTGTAGAGGAGTTACAAGGGGATTTGTTGTTCTTTGTGTTTGTTAGTTTCTTGTGTTTTTCATCATGTCTGAGGACAAGAAAAGTGATAGCGAGGTCATCAGTGATACTGATGATGAGAATACTAATGTCATTCACCCTAATGACCCTCTTTATTTGCACCCATCTGATACTAATGTCCACCCAATTGTGACAACTAAACTGTCTGGTCCTGAAAATTATAAAGTTTGGGCTGCTGCCTTCAAACTTGCATTGCATACTAAAAATAAGTTGGGTTTTATTGATGGTACATGTGTTAAAGATAAAGAAGATGAGTTTTTACAAGAACAATGGGATAGATGTAATGTTGTTGTGTTGTCATGGATTCTTGGTTGTATTTCTTCTGAGTTGTATCAAGGACAAATTTTTTCTAAAAATGCTAAAGATGTTTGGGATGAGTTTAAGGAAACATATGATAAAATTGATGGGTTTGTGATATATAATTGGCATTTTAAAATATGCTCTCTTACTCAATCTGGGTCTTCTTTATCTGAGTACTATCATAATCACAATAGTTTATGGAGGCAATTTGACTCCCTGGTTAATCTGCCTAATTGTACTTGTGAGGGTGCTTCTCAGCTTAAAAGTCATAGTAGCCTTTTGAGATTGATGCAGTTCCTTATGGGATTGGATGACACTTACAGTGTTGTAAGAAGTCAATTACTGACTTCTGATCCTTTACCAGATGTGAAATCTGCTTTTGCTACCCTATCTAGGGTTGAATCTCATAAGAATAACTTGGTTCATAACTCTTCTGTTAGACCAAACTCTTCTGCATTTGCTGCTAGACCATCTAATTGGTCTAATAACAATAACAATTGGTCTAACAATAATAATAATAATAATAATAACAGATCCTCTCAAGGGAGAGGAGCTACTAGAAATAACAACTTGGTTTGTAAACATGGTAATATGATTGGTCACACCCTTGATAGGTGTTTTGAGCTTAATGGATATCCACCAGGATTCAACAAAAGAACTCCTGGTGGTGTTAATTCTAATACTTCTTCTGGTGGTGTCAATTATAGTTCTGCTTATGTTAAGAATGATCTAAGTACAGGAAACTCTATGCCTTTTACTCAAGATCAGATTAACAGATTGATGGCTTTGATTGGTTCTAAGGCTGACAATAGTGAGTTGCAGTCTGGTGTTGCTGGTACTTTATCTCTCCCTAATCATGTGATTAATTTTGTTACATGCAAGTTTTTCAATTACAACTCTAATATTAGTACATATAGTACCTATGTTGGCTGGATTTCTGATTCTGGTGCCTCTCAACACATGACTTTTTCTGTTGATCATTTAAAAGATGTCATAAATGTTTCTTATTTGAGTATAACTGTATCTCATCCTAATGGGACTACTGAATCGGTAAAATTTGTTGGAAATTATAAACTTGCAGATAAAATTAGTTTGAAAAATGTGTTAGTGGTACCTGGATACAAAGTCAGTCTTATATCTATTCATAAACTTGCTAAGGATAACAAGTTTTTTGTTTCTTTCACTGAATCTAAGTGTTTTATCCAGGATTCTCTTCAAAAGTCCCTCCTGGGGATTGGTAGTGAGAATAATGGCTTGTATTTGTTTGATTCAGGTAGGAAATTTTTTAATAGTAAAATTACTTGTTGTTTGCTATCTAAGTGTATCTGGCATAACAGGCTTGGTCACCCATCTGATCAAGTTTTGAGTGTGTTAAAAGATACACTTCAAATTGATGATCTTGGTGATACTCAGCCTTGTGATGTGTGTCACAAGGCTAAGTAGACCAGAGAACCTTTCCCTCTTAGTGATCATAAGACTAAGCATTTGGGTGATATTATTCATTTGGATGTTTGGGGACCTTATAGGGTTAAGAGTAGGGAAGGTTTTAGATTCTTTCTTACAATTGTTGATGATTACACTAGAGTTGTATTTGCTTAAGGGGAAGGATGAGGTTTTTGAAAAAGTGATTGAATTTTATAATCTTATTAAAAATCAGTTTGATATTTCTGTTAAAGTGTTTAGAAGTGATAATGGAACAGAGTTTATCAATCATATGTTTGAAAATTTTGTTACATCTAAAGGCACCATTCATCAGACCTCTTGTGTATATACACCACAGCAAAAAGGTGTAGTTGAAAGAAAACATAGGCATCTTCTTAATGTTGCTAGAGCCCTCATGTTTCAGGGGGGAATTCCTTTAAACATGTGGTCTGAATGTATTTTAACATCTGTGTACCTTATTAACAGGCTTCCTACCTCTGTGCTTTCTGGAAAAAGTCCTTATGAAATGATTTACAATGTATCACTAGTCTCTCTTTACTTAAAAGTTTTGGGTGTTTGTGTTTTGCAACTGTTTTAAATAATTCAGATAAATTTTCTACTAGGTCTGATAAATGTGTTTTTATGGGGTATTCTAATACTAAAAAGGGTTATAAACTTTATAACCTTGAAACAAAGAGTTTCTTCTTTACTAGAGATGTAAAGTTCTATGAGACTGTTTATCCTTTTAAAAATGATGTGTTAGTAAAGAGTTTATTTTTAAGGAAAATGGTGCTAATAGTCAAAACTTTTTTGACCTAGTAGAATCACAGTCAAGTGAACCCTATGATGATAAGAGAGACAATAAAAGTGATATGAATAACAGTGTGACTCTTGACTTAGTAGATGTGTCTAGTGATACATTTCCTGATGTTGCCAGGCATTCTAGGGGGGTAGTCAAAGAGTCTAGTATAGACAAAAATGACAGCAACCAGAATGGTCTAGGTGGCAGTATAGGAAGTCATGAGGGAGATGAAATTATCAATACTGATGATGATTATGAGTCTGAGGGTGATGACTTTGTAGAGTTTAAACAAATGTTTGAATCTGAAAATGTTAATAGTCCAGAAAGACTAGAGTTAAGAAGGTCTAGTAGACCTGTTAAAACACCTGCTAAGTTTGACAATTATATGATGGATAAAAGATTTAAATATGACATAAATAGTGTGGTTAGTTATGCTAATTTGTCTATGCATAACTTTGTCTTTGCTAATAATTTGAACAAGATTCATGATCCCAAATCTTATTCAGAAGCTATTAAAAATCCAAAATGGATTGAAGCTATGAATGAAGAAATGGATGCACTTAACAGAATCAACACTTGGGTGATTGTGGATCTACCACCAGGTAGAAAAGCAGTTGCTTATAGGTGGTTGTGGAAGGTTAAGTACAAATCTAGTGGTGAGATTGAAAGGTTTAAAGCTAGAGTTGTGGCTAAAGGTTTTAGTCAGAAAGAGGGTATAGACTATGAAGAAACTTTTTCACCAGTTGTGAAAATAGTTACTGTTAGATGCCTTATTTCTGTTGTTGTTCACTATGCTTGGCCTGTGTATCAACTTGATGTTAATAATGCATTCTTATATGGTGAGTTAGATGAAGAGATCTATATGACCCTTCCTGAGGGATATGGGTCTAATGATAATAAAGTTTGTAGACTCACTAAATCTTTGTATGGTCTTAAACAAGCACCTAGAAAATGGAATGAAAAATTGACAAGTTTGCTTGTTGAAAATGGGTTCATACAAAGTAAAAGTGATGTTTCTCTTTTCATAAAAAATGAGAATGATTCATTTGTTGCTTTATTGGTTTATGTTGATGATATTATCATAACTGGTAACAATGAATCTGTTATTAATGATTTTAAGACATACTTGAGTTCTAAATTCAAAATAAAAGATCTTGGAAAGATTAAGTACTTCTTAGGTATTGAAGTACTTGATGCTAACAATGGTCTGGTGCTTAATCAAAGAAAGTATTGTCTAGAATTACTTGCTGAGTATGGTATGTTGGCTTGTAAGCCAGCCAAAGCACCTATTCCTGATTCTTCTAAGAAGAAAAAGGAACAAAGTGTTATACAACAAGATGTTCCTGTTGATAACAAAACTTGTTATCAAAAGATTATGGGAAAATTAATCTATCTTACATTAACTAGGCCTGATATTGCCTATGTTGTTCACAGTCTTAGTCAATTTATGCATGATCCTTATAAGTCTCACTTAAATCTTGCTTTTCATGTTCTTAGATACCTCAAGGGTTCTCCTGGTAATGGTATTTCATTCATGAAAAACAATGATTTAAGTCTTGCTGCATTTGTTGATTCTGACCGGGCTAAATGTAAGATTACTAGAAAGTCTGTGACTGGATATACAGTTTATCTTGGAAATAATCTTGTTTCCTGGAAAAGTAAAAAGCAATCTGTGTTAGCTAAATCTTCAGCTGAAGCTGAATATAGAGCTATGAATAGTGTTGCTTGTGAGATAATGTGGATAATTAAGATCATGAAGGATCTTAAAGTTGATATTTGCTTACCAGTTCCTATCAATTATGATAGCAGTTCAGCAATTCAGATTGCTGCTAATCCTGTGTTTCATGAAAGGACAAAACATTTTGAAATTGACTTATATTTCTTAAGGGAAAAAGTGTCAGCTAGTTTGATTAAGACTTTGAAGATCAGATCTGAAGACAATGTGGCTGATATGTTTACAAAGGGCTTATCAATCAAAGATCACAAGTTTTTGAGTGATAAGCTTAATCTTGTTAACCTATAGCATAAATCAACTTAAGAGGGGGTATTAAGTTTAAGTTGATATGTGAGAATAGTTGGAGGGTAAGAAAGGTAACATTTTTCCTGTATTATTTCTTTTGGTCTTTGTTTTTCTTATTGTGTGCATGTATTGAAAGTTGAGGGACTAGTAGCGTCAAGTTGGGAAACTTGGAAGCTGACTTAGCCAAACGACTTTATATACTCAGTCTTCACATAGTTAGGTTAATTAGTTGTGTGTGTTACGTCTCTCTTGTTTGTTCCGCCATTGATACTCTGAGTTTTATTCTTGATCTTGTATGTGAATCTTGATCTTGGTTTGTAAGATCTTTGATTCACTTATTACTTTCTTTTTGATTTGTATGTACGATCAAAAAGCTAGGTATCACATTTGAAATGATAGCCTAACGCAGTTTAATAAAATGAAGGGGAGGTTGGTTGAATCATTCTTGATTCTTGTTATTGTTTTATAAAATCGAATACTACTCAAAATGTTGAAGTAAACAATATATGTTATTCATGCAATACTTGTGGTGGTCCCCATGAGACGTAATATTGTATGGAAATTCCCAAGCTTTTGTAGACTATGCATCCATGCGTACAGACGAAGCAGTAGGCAAGTGGTTTACTTTTAAACCGGAGCAAAACAACCTTGGTGACTCATATAACCCCTCATGAAAGAAACATCCATGGCCCGTGGACTTAGATAAAAAGTGTTTCCCAATTAGCTTATTTACAATTTCTTGAGCTCATATAATTTTTGTCTGAATAAAGTTAGAAATAGCCACATAGCCATATGATGTTACATAATCTTGAATTAGTGTTTCTTTGATTTATAATCCAAATTTTTGTGCACAAATAGCTGTCATGTCATAGATTAAACTTAGATTATTTTTTTCCCAAGTAGCTTATTTACTCAGCTTATTTTTGCTGTAAAATATAAAACCCAGTTTAATATGACATGTTTTTAAATCGGGCTTCAAAAATTGATTCGTAGTCTCTCTTTCTTTTTCAAACCAATACCCAATCAACCATGTTCAAGATAACTATTATGAAACCTGTTGTAAATACAAGTACTATAAAATCAAATAGTATCAAAGTTCTAGAGATCAAACAATGAAGAATCATCGTTCGTTCTTTGTGTTTATTCCAATGTGTTGTGATATACGTCATAATCGCACCTCGTGTTTCCTCCATGTGACATCAACCCTAATTCAACAAAAATCATTTTCTTTTTTTGAAGATGAACTTGTATTTAGCAAGTATTACAATTTCATGTTTTATCACCTACAGGTTTACTTCCAAGTAAATCATCAGAATATTCAGTCATTGGTTCATGGCGCAGTGCTGCATATTAATTCTAGAGTGGTTACTTTTTATGACAGTTTGGGATCACCAACTAATGGGATTGAAAATCGCAATTAAAGGGTACAAATTATGGCTAAATTGGATGTGCAATTGCCAAGTACTTGGTTGACACAAAAGTTACGCTTAAAAAACATTTAGATTCTTCAAGCTACCATATTCGTTTTCTTTACGCGGATGAGTCACAATCCAAGGTGGCCTGTACGGTGACTGTGGTATATGGGTTTGCATACTTTTGTACAAGCTATCACATAATTTTTCATTGGAAGTAAATGATTCCACACAAGCAGCTTTGGCATATCGCGTAGGTTGACTGAATTTTACTTGAAGTACAAAATGATTGTGGGTGTTCAAACGTAAACCGAATGGCCCATGACTACTTCGCCATGTAGGTATGGTAATTATTATCTTAAACACTTATTATCTTGTTTGTTGTATTAGATATTTATATTTATTATGTTCCCTTTGTTCTATTTCATTCGTATTTACGTTTATTAAACACTGGTAGTTTTAAGTGTATATTATGTCAGTTTATTGGAACAACATTATGATGACACCAATAAAAAGTTACACAAATAGAAACTTACTAATTTTGATTAATAGTATTTACACAATGGGGTTACATCATAGTCAAACAAACTGCCAACATCTACCCTAAACTACCCTAAACTACCATCATCAAGTTCCAACATCTATCATCAAAAGCCATCAACAACCAAAATCCATTAGCATCCACCAAAAACCACAACCAAACTAACATAATAAGCTACACATAGGGACTAAGGACTAATAAAAAAGAACAAAATCTAAATATCAGAAGCAGTAAAGAGAGCTCTTCTCACTCCGTGTGGATACGGCATTCACATGCTCATTACGTGGGAGAGTGAGCGGTATGGTTTATCCGTAGATGCGGATGGTTTTGGGATTTTTTGAGTGTTGCTCGGTAGCGAACCACTCGGTCGATCGGCGAATTGATCAGAAAGTCGACCTACCTTTGTTTCGAAATCGTGGATAGAGGCAGTGTGGTGTCTTTGTCCTCTTTCCACGTTGGTTTTGAGATCGAAGAATTTGCTCTTGATGAACGTGTTTGTAGCTTTTTAAGATGCGATGAACCCTAGAAAAGTCTTCTCTAAGCTCGATTCTTCGGGGTTCTTTTCATTAGATGGAATGGAGTTATCGTTCTCACGAGGTTGTGAGGTACGATTTTCTTTTTCGAATACTCACGCCAAATATTAGACACTATGAACTAGGTTCATAGTCTCTTTTAGACACAATTTTATATGAAATTGGTTACTTTGTACTGTTATGGTATTTTTGAACTACTGTTATGAATATTGTTATAATATAATTCTATATACCAGCTTATTAGGATAGTGTTCAAATCCTCTTAACATGTATAACGGACGAGAGATGTCCAGTCCAGTCGGTCCAGTCTGGTCGAATGGTCTGTTTGCTCTTTTTTTTAGCAAAGTCTGTTTGCTCTGCCTATCGTTAGGTATTGTTATCATAGAATTCAATGTACAAGTCTATTATGCTAGTGTGCAAGTTCTCTTCACCTTCAATGACTAATTATTTTATCATTTGAATATCATCTCATACTCCTATAACATCATCCGAATTAGTACTAAGTATACTTAATTTATATAATAAACTGGTACTATTTACTTTTCACGTCTCAATCAATATATAACGTTTTATAATCTTCAACTACGTACATATTTTTTATTTTTAATATTTTATTTTAATTTTCAACATTTATTTAATTACATAGCATAGTAGTTGGTAAATGATACTGTAAGAGTGTGATTTTATCATAGTAAAAAATGTTTTAGTGTAGAAATTGTAAGAATATAATATTGCTACAAGGAAATTAAGTACAAAGGTAAAACATAGAAATGAGGGTTCACAAATAAAACAATGCTACACAAATAAAATAGAAACATAAACGTAAGTAGGGATGATCTTCTTACGATAATTAGTTATAATGATCCATCACCTTCACGCCTTGAGGAATAGTTTAATAGTATGCAAAGATTGATGGTGGTGGTTAAAATTTATTCCTGTATGAGAGAATATGCAATACATATTTATACACGGGATACATGTCCCATTAAATTTTGGAGTTGTTACATTTAATTTTGTTTCATAAACAAACATAAGTATGTTACGAGTTTTTATGTTAATGGATATCCGTTTTATATGCTAATTGTTTAACGCTTTAATTTTATACTTTTAAGTTAATGAGTTCTCTACATCGATTAGCACAAAATTAAAATACTAAAGAAACGGTTCATAGATAACTCTATAAGAGTGTGGTTGAATAAAGATCAAATTAAATCAAGAATCCAATGAGACAATATTGTCATTGACAAGTGAATCAAAGTGTCTATGTGTTCCCACAAAAAAAAATTAGTTAGTGGGGACGAGAGTCTTACAAGTAGCTACCTTCACGTCTTGAGGAATAATTCAATAGCATGCAAATATATTTTTCTAAATGATTAGGAAGAAAGCCTTCTGTTTCTAGCGAAGAATGTGGTTCATTTTTAGCTAGCCGGAAGTTGGGCGGAATTTGATTGGAGAAGATGAAGTATTATGGGGGTGACCTGGTAACCTATAAATGATCTAACGTTGCAACTAAAAAAAAGTTGGGTACACTAAATTGAGAAAAAAAATTAAGTAAATTAAACTGAAATTAAGTATAAGTTAGATACACTTGCATTTTTCCCATTAATATACCGTCATTTTGTTTGTGTATTTTTTAATTCATGGGTGTTTGTACTTCTATATTTTTGAATTATTTTTATAGGCAAGTCATGGTGTACTCCAGCACGTAAGCTGATGGGACCTCCAGCAACAACGTCGAAGCCTAGTAGGAAATCGTGATTTTGGACCAATTTAATCATCGTGATAATAGATTTAACAATTATCAGTGAGTGTCTCTTTTTTTATTTTGGTTTATATAATTTCTGTAAAAGGAAAATTAGGAAGAATTGTTTATTTTTAACATACTAAAATTGATGTTACTTAGGAAAAAGATGGCGAACAACAGCCGTGCTGTTGTGGTAGCAAAGGAATATGAAAATCTGCTTGAGACAGAAAAAATGATGTATGCAGACGAGGCAGAAGTGGCCCAGCATCCGAAACATCGTTTAATGTTGAATGTAAAATTTTGGTAAATTTTTTATGGAGATACCCAAACCGAATAAGAATAAGTTGAGGGGAAATCCTTTTTATCATTTATTGAAGCTTGAGGACAAAAAGGATCGGTTGGATGATGTATGCCTCGTTTTATCACACTCTCTTGACGACGAAATGAATTTGAAATTATGGTCTAAAGGGGTGGAGGAAGTCCTTTATGTTACGAAGGAATGCTTCTCAGTTCTTATGAGAATATATGACCCTGAGCTTCTTATGTAGTCCTTCATTAGTCATTAATACTCAAAATTTTTGTTTGATTTCAAATGTTGTTTATAATTGGTTATATAATCTACATATTGTAGATATCCTTAAAGATCGTCCTACTTGGTACCGTGACTGCCGAAGCCTTGAAGTTTTCACAATGTTTCCTGCTGGAAATGGTGGACCATTGAAGTAATATATATGTAGGTAAATATGCTTATCAATCTATGTGTCTTTGTTGTAATTCAGCATACCCTTTTGGAAATTGATGTATCTGTTTGCATTTAGATCTTTGCTCCTACAACACTGGCCCCTACGCATGATTTCTGGACATTAAGATATATGACAAGTTTGGAAAACGGAAGTCTCATGTACTAGTACAAAAATGGGTTTCGGTCACACATACCGAATTTCGTGTAGTCACAAATAAATTTTTTGTGTGACTGAATTCGCCAGTCATAAATAAACGGTCACACTTGAAGTCAGTTTGCATGACCATTTCGTATTTTGTTTGTCACGCATATGAATATTTACGTGACTAGGGCTAACAAATGCTTTTTGGATGAGTCGTTAGTCACTTAATAATTTGAGAGTGTTACCGAATCAAATTCTGGTTCAAGTAGTAGTCACATTATACGTATACATGTGTGGCAAATATTTGTCATACAACATTGAATGTGACCAAAAACCATATATGGTCACATAGACTTATTTTACAAGTGACAAATTGATAAACAAGGTTGTCACACACATTATTTTAATGTGACTAGTATATTTTGTTAAATGTTAACCACACATGAATTTTGTGTGTGTGGCAAATTGAAAGTAGGTATTAAAACATTTGCCACTATATTTATTTAAATGTGACAAATATTTTACAATTACTTGAAGACTATGATCAAATATAATACATGAACATATTAAATTCTTAAACAATTATGTGACTATATGATTGCCAATAGTCACAACATTTGAGAAATATGTATCTAAATTATACTTATGGTCACATTATAATGGGATTAACTATGAACAACACAATGAAAACGTCACACAGTAAAATATTCATGTGACAAATATTTATAACCAAATGTAATCTCTATTTTCACTAATGTTAATATTAGTCACATATTTAGAACCAAATATGTTCATGTGGCAAACTGGTTAAGTGTGTTAGTGTTTGAATGGAAGGTCTAGGGTTCGAGTCCTAGACCTTGTTTTTTGCTATTTTTTTAAAACACAATAAACCCTAAAAACACAGAAAACACACACTTTCTACATGCCTAATAAGAATGCTCATTCTTGGAACTTCACAAAAATTAATTACATGCATGAATATGCATTAGATGTTTATGTAGGCTGCTGATCCTTTGTATTCCATTCTTGGTTATATAAACAATGATTAAGTAATGAAATTAATCATAACAAAAACACAACAAACACTTAATTATCAGCATTTTAAGAATCAAAAAATGGCTTCTTCATCAAAAAGAACATTTTCTACTACTTTTGAAGATACCAGTGTAGTTCCTAACAAGTATCTATCATTATTTATTTTATTAACGTTGTATATTTGTTATCATTTAGTACTAATAATCTTTTATGTTCTTTTCAGGAAACCTTGTGAGGTGCCCAAAGTAAAAGTTAATGCAGATGGAGAGTTCCCTGCTGATTGTCCTTACGATGATAAATATGATGAGTACGATTGCTATGTTGAGGAAGCTTACGAACAGAGACAATGGAAGTTGGAAGACGAAGAGAATGCCCGAATTAAACAACAATGCCGGAGGGAGAAAGCTGATTCCTTAAGAAGGAGGCAACAGGAGCAAGAACAACGCGAGAGGGAGGAAGCTGCTTCCTTTAAAAGGAGGCAAGAGGAACAGCGACAAAGGGAGGAAGCGTATAGGAGGCAACTGGGGGAATAAGGTCAAATCATTGATGATGATGTTTATTCTTCTGAGCATGAAATTGAAGAAGACGAAGACGAGTTCAAAGAGGCTTTAGATTACGATGAACTTCATTTGGCTTTTGACCCTGAGAAATCTCCAAAGTTTGATTAGTTAGAGAAACAAAATTTTTGTTTTATTGAAAACCTGTAATCCTTTAGTATTATTGAATTGAATTTATGTTTGATCAGTTTTCACCTTGTGTTATTTTTATTTTACTTCAGTCATTTTAAACTTTTCATTTTCAGTTTGATTAATAATTAAGCACATTGTTTGAACAAATTAGTTGTTTATGTGAAATTAGACACGAATTGGAATAAATACTTGGGAGGACTAATGAAAATATATTAAAAAGATAAAAAAATCTTAACTTGTGCTTGACTAGATAATGATTAAAAACAAAATAAGCTGAAACAAGCAGCTTTTTAAGGAAATACTCAATATGCTCATAACTTCAGAAGAATAAGGCAAGAGCCTAATAACTTTATATCCAATTGGAAAATAATTACAGATGTAATAGCAAAAACTTAAAAGAACCTTAGAGTTAAGCTAAGTCGAAAACATAAACTGCTAAAAGCTTAATTAGTTTTGGCGGGAGAATTAGGGGGGAAAATTGGGTTATAAGATCCACCGAAGTGGAAAGCCTTAACTGGATGTGTAACAGGTAACTTTGACACAAAAATCCTGGTTATATGTGTTATGCATCTAGGATTATACAACTCACAACATGAATAAATAAAATACAAGATGAACCATGTTTACATCCATGAAATACATGTCTAATTTCATAATATTGATTATAATATTGCAGGTTCGTACAAAATGTGAATGACAACATATTTGCATTCCAAAAAATAATGGATACACCCATCCATGCAGATTAGTGTTTAAAATTGTTTACATAGACTATACCTACACTTAACCGAAATAGTCTAAAGAAGATTCATCAAAAACATCCATAAAACAGAGATAACAAGTTCTTCCATAGCCTACCCCCTACAGGTTCCTCCATAGCCTACCCCCTCTTCCTTTTTCCTAGCTTTGTTTCAAATTCTTTCAATTTTTTTGGGCAAGGAAGGAAACATACTGCATTTCTGATAGGTGGGGGCCTTTCTGTTATAGAAAATGGAGACCGAGAAGATGACTCTGCTTTTGGTGTACATCCCCTGCTAACCCTTGGTTCCTCCATAGCCTACCCCCTCTTCCTTTTTCCTAGCTTTGTTTCAAATTCTTTCAATTTTTTTGGGCAAGGAAGGAAACATACTGCATTTCTGATAGGTGGGGGCCTTTCTGTTGTAGAAAATGGAGACCGAGAAGATGACTCTGCTTTTGGTGTACATCCCCTGCTAACCCTTGGACTGAGTATCTGTTTGGATGATCCACTCGCCTTGCTTGCATTCTAACTGGATGAGCCAATAGCTTTGCCTTTCTTCTTGGACGGTGAATTAGTCTCTCCCCAAGTATCGTCCGAACTACAATCATCTGCAGAGGTGCTGGAATACTTGGTAGGTTCATCCTGGTCATCATGAAATGGGTGCTGGAAGTCTTTAGTGTTTACATGTTCAAAGCTTTCATCTAATGACAACAGATCTTCCTCAGAGCTTTCAAAGCTTTCATCTGATGATAGCGTATCTTCTTTAGAGCTTTTAGAGGAATCAATGATGATAACATCTGTGAATTACAAGACAAATTTTAATAAATTCAGATACTAACAGCCACCCAGATACTCAAAACAATAAAACATTCATATACAAACTTATTATAGCTTAAAAGTTAATATACTAACCTCCCTGCAACAGTCTCTTTTTGAAATGTTGGAATTCCCTTTCAAGCTTTTCCACCCTATTATGTAGGTTAGAAAGAGCAGCTGTGGTATCAGTTTCCATTGAACCGTTTCCTTTTTCTTTGTTTTTCAAGTCAGCTCCTGTATCTACATACCATAATACCGCATAAGTTAACTACAAATACATAATCACATGTCTGCTATAAAGTTTAATAGCTACACATAAACGACATCTTAAGCCCGTTTGCTCTTTGAGGTAGATATCTCCACGATTCCTCTATCTCGTGAACATGTTCATCTTCGTGCCCAATATATGAATCCAATATAGACCTACTTCTTTTTCGTTTATCCTTTTTTTATATAAGTAGCTCAAAATTTGACATTCGCATTCGGTCTTTGATTAATATCAATATCATCAATACCCATGAAAAAGCGAATATGAGTGCCAAAGTAAGAGGTCCTTTACTAAAAAGGCTAAACAAAAAGATGTTAATGCATACTGAATTCACATATTGGGCACGGAGATCATGATTTTCACGAGAAAGAGGAATCATGGCGATATTAACCTCGAAGAGGAAACGGGCTTGAGATGTCGTCTATGTGGAGCTGTAATACTTTATAGCATACATGTGATACCGAAGCTAGTGAATAACTATATTTCTGTAAAGGTTAAATCTTAGTTTACTTACCTCCCTGCAACTGTGTCTGTTTAAGAAGTTTGAATTCCCTTTCAAGCTTTTCCACTCTATTATCTAGATTAAAAGGATCAAATGCTTTATCAGCTTCTATTGATCCATTGCCTTTTTCCTTTTTCTTTAAGTTAGCTCTTGTATCTGCACCAGCATATAACCAACATATAAACAACATAGTGAATGAACCAATGCATCTGTGAAAACGTATAGACTTCCTGGCCAACATTTTTGAATCTAAGCTGGCATCGACAGAAGAACCTACATATTTTTGTTTACCCTTTTTTATGTAAGCCCCTCTTACTATGTTCGTCGCATTATCTTTTTCATGGGCATCACTACCATCAACTAAGGTCTTTACTGAGAAAACCGTTTCCTTTTTGTTGATTGGTTGAAGGATTTCCTTCCCATTTGTAAATTTTGGCGCTTATTTCGGCATTAAATTATCCGAGTCGTCACTCTGAACACGCTCACTCCCACTTTGAGTTTCAGTATCGAAATATAATCCACACATGGATCAATCCAAATACTAAATGCATGATATAAACCACACAAGTCTGTATCTAGATACTCAACTGGAAAGAGTATTCAGATACTGAAATTGAAAAGAGAGTATTCATAGTGGTGACTCAGATAACTTGCTACCCCATGAAGCCTCAAAAGTGGGAACTGGGAATGAAAACATTCGACCATTTAACAGAAAAGAAAAGGGTCGTTTATTAAAGACCGTATTTGATGTTAACAAGGACCATGAAAAAGGGAAATGACACGGCCATGGTAAGAGGTACTTACATAAAAAAGGGTAAACGAAAAGATGTAGGTTGTTCTATTGATGCCATCTTAGATTCAAAAAAGTTGGCCAGGAAGTCTATACGTTTTCACATCAAGATAATCAAACCTAATCTCAACTCAAATGTTTACGCTCTATTCTCGAGTGTTATTTTAAAGGAATGAAAGGGGGTGGAATGGGAAGGGCAAAGTAGGGGAGGACATTGTGAAGAAAGTGATTAGTGCAGTTTGTGTTCTTAAGTTCTATTTTTTAGTAGAAAGGAAAGGGTATAGAAAATAACAAATTTACTAAGATATTCTCAAAACTATATGATATTGATCTAAAAGGGTACCAACATGATTGAACCCACATTAATAATAATTAGATGAGATTTCGAGCATGTCTGGTTAGTTTTGAAGTCAAGGTTGCTGAGAAAAATTAAGCCATTTTTGCTCATATTGCTATATTTGAACCTTTTAGGTGTGCTTGTGCATTTGATATTTTAGTAAAACCAACCATTAGCTAACAACACAACAAGGGAGATGCAAATACATGATGTTATTCCTTTATGACCAGGACAAACGAAACTCATAATCTAACTCGGAAAGATGCAAATACATGATCTAACTCCTTTTTTACTATACCTAATAACTTGATCAGAATGTATTTTTGCATGATCAATAAATTAGCATGTAATGGAAATCGATTAATGAACCACTAAAAAATGTAATGCAATTAAAATGGCCATGATAGATTTACGTGATGACTAATAATTGTTGTAAAGGAGATGTCAGTTACGAATAACTTCTGTAAAAGGTAGAAACCCTAGTAGAAATATATAAAATATGGATGAATAATAAGGATATAAATGTAATTTTATACAAGCCTAACCTATTTTTCTTCCCAATCCCCCAAAAATTGGACGGAACATATATACATAAAAATACATGCACCTTTCCTTCCTTCCTCCTTCCCGTTCCCTACCATTCCTTCTTCAAAAAAAACTTAAGAACAACATTTTTTTTAATTTCCCTTTCCATACTCTTCCATCCCGTTAAAAAAACTTGAGAACTTAAGGTTTCTAGTATGACCAACCCCTTTTTTAAAAGTTTATGGTGTGTTTTTTTAGCTTATATAATGGGCTTATATAAGCCATTTTTTGCTTATATAAGCCTATGTTTAATAAACTTATAAGCCCATGGCTTATATAAACTTAAGTTAACATGAGGGTAAAATGGTAAATATGTTATATAAGCCCAAACCTTCCTAAAAAAGCCACATTTTTATGGTTTATCATAACACCCCTATATAAGTTTATAAGCCCACTAATATAAGCTTAGCCGAACACTTGGTTTGAGCTTATAAGTTTATATAAGCTAATAAGTTTATAAGCCCATTATATAAGCTAAACCAAACACCCCCTCATCTCCTGTATCTACATCATCATATAACCAACAGAATACTTGAACCATTTATCATTTTCACTACTCCTAAAACTTTACATAGTAAACACTAACTAATGATCCATCTAACGACTTTCTGACAAACATATAAACATAAAATTTCACAAAATGGACCTTTAATATGTACCTTCGTAGCTTCATCAATCTTCATAGCTTCATCAACCTTCATAGCTTCATCAACCTTCGTAGCCTCATATGCCTTGTCATCTATATAACAAATATTAAAACAGAATCAATTATTGGTATTTTCATAACATGCAACATCATCAAAACAAAGACAAATCATCAAAACTTCAATAATACTGTTGCGAAGTAAAAATCCTAACCTTGTTTTGATTTTCCTTTAGTCCGGTTTTTTAAATCTAACTGCATCAAGTCTTCATTAATAGTGTCAGCAAGAGGATCATCATATCTCCAGTTGGTTCCATACTTATCCATCACATAATCAATCTTCTCAGCAGTGATCTTATAATCAATATCCATCTGGTCATTTAGGTTTGATTTATCAGGGTTTGAAGATTTGTTACTATTTTTGTCTGGGTGGGTGGGTGGTTGATTCATTATTTGACCTTCGGATATTGAATATGTGTGTGTGTGTGTGTGAGTGAGTTATTAGTGGACGGGGGGTACCGGTGCAATATATCAAGTTGCATGCAAATTAAACGATTCATTTTTTAGACATGTTAGTATAAGTCGAGTTTAGTAGTATAATCTTATTAATTTTTCATTATTTTATTAATTGAACTTTACCTTACATGATTATTGGATAATCAAATTAAAGCATGTTATTAATTTAATTAAACCTTGGTTAAAAATTCATATAACATAATTAAGCTATGTTTCTTAATTAATTAAATGTAACATGAATAATTATATTAATAATTATTTTAACCTAAAGTTTATTTAAATAAAATGGCCATGTTTAATTATCATGATAATTATATTAATAATTATAACATAAATCTTGTTTATTAATTATATAATATAAGTCGGATGATTAAACGGTTTTATGACTTATTTCAACAAGCTCACGTATGAATGTAACATAAACGATGATTAATTTGTTATCTGATAGATTTTAAAACATTAAAGTTTTTAAAAAATATGAAATGTCAAACCCATCTATCTCGAATGATACTAACCCTAAATCATAAACCTTAACCAATTAAACCATAAACACAAATTAAACCATAAACCAATAATAAAACCTAAATCATAAACCTTAAACCATTTAACCGTAAACCATAAACCAGTAAACCATAAACCTTAATTAAACCATAAATCATAATCATGCATACCATAAACCATAAACCCTAAACCATAAACCATAAACCCTAAACCCTGAACCTTAAACCAATGAACACTAAATATTAAATCATAAATCTTAAACCATTTAAACTTATACTATAAACATTAAATCATTAATTAATAATTAAACCACAAACCCTTATGCTTGATATTGCTTCTGTATGCTTCATATGCTTTGTTATCCATACCTCTTGATCTATGTGCTTTATGTTTATGCTTTCTTACCATTTTGCCCGAGCTATTTGAACTAGTCATGGAGGTACCATGACCATGTCATCCGATGCACCAGTGGCATGACACTATCTGGGACGGTGTGATTAGTCCCTGACGTTTCCTTTCACGAGGTCAAATTATATGATGCTATTATGGGCGTGTATGCTAGTCATGAGCTATGTACATACTATGAATTTGTTTTGTAGAGGGCGTATGGATGCATCCTAGGGTTCGTATGTTATGTGATTTACTGAATGGGTGGTATATGTTATATGCCCCATATGGCTTTCGGTACATGGGTGTCGCGCCCCATGTACACTTATGTGGTTATGTGGTATGATGTTATGTGATGTGTATGAGATCGCGGGCACTCTTTTATTCTTCTTCCACTCTCTTTTGATACTCTTTGTTATCTCTTTTGTTTATTTATTACATTCTGCAGCTTCCGTTACATCCCTTTACTTTACATCCTTTTTTGTGTATATCCGTTCACTAAGCGTTAGCTTAGCCGTGTTTTTCCCCATGCAACACGTATTAAGTGGGAAGCTGGTCATCGAGAGCTGGTGTGAGCGTGTCTAGCCTTTACTCAGAGTCAATAAACTACTCATGACATTTTTATGATTTCAAACATTTACATTTTAGACCTCGCTTTTGGAGATTTCTATTGTTAGACCATTACTTTTCAAATATTATGCTTGATTAATAAAGTTTACGTTTTGGACCTTTTATTATACCATGTTTCTGATATGACACCATAAACGGGGCACTTAGTCTCTTTATCGGAGCGAGCGTTACAATAAAAAACCAATCACAAACTTTGGTTTTTGCAAATTGCAAACCGTTTGATTTTGGTTTTTTCAGTTACGGTTTTTCGGTCTTTTTAATTTAGCGGTTCAGTTTTGATTTTTATTTCAATCTTTTCTCTTTTTACTTTACACATTGGGTTTCATATTTACGCAAAACGACATTAGTAATCAATGATTCTTGATACAAATCAGACTCATCATGATTATTTCATTCAATGTAAGAATAATATTACTCCCTCTGTCCCATAAGAAGTGTACACTTTGACTTTTTTCGATTTTCATTATTTAATTTTGACCATAAATATTTTCATTTGTGCTATATAATAGCTGATGAATAATATATTTCATAAAAATGCATTTAAATCTCAATCTATACATATACTTTTTATCCACTATTATATAACACAAATGAAAATATTTATAGTCAAAGTTGAATAAGAAAGACAAAGAAAAATCAAAGTGGTCATTTATTGTGGGGCGGAGGTAGTATAAGTTTAAGGGGAAATGATCGCTGCTGTTAAAAGCATTTAACTTGTCTGCTGTATGGGCTTTATGGCCCATTTTATCTTATCTGAGACCGCATATTCTCAAAGCTATTCATATTTCGTCCTATTATTTCTGCCATTCCCTTTCTCTCTTATCTAATCACACGATGCCATCTTAGTTCAAAAAAGAAATCACACGATGCCATCCTTCTTTTCACATTAATCGTCCTTTTTCACATTCATTCGTCCTTTTTCAAATTAATCTCCCTTTTTCATATTAATTCGTTCTTTTTTGTGAAATAAGTTATAAATTTAATTCATCCCTTTGAGATGGTGGTTGTGTGGCGGTTAGTCGACGACGACGCTGAAGCATTCAGAGTATTATTGTTCTTGAACTAGAGATGGGGATTTATGATGGGGATTTCATCAGTTTGTGTTCATATAAAAGAAGGAACAGGCTATGTCAATGAACTAGATACAAAATAATGATAACCCAAAACTTCTTTTTGTTGTTTAATCATATCATTATCGAGACAATGAAATAGGTTTGAGTATGATTCGACATGTATAAATGTTCCTGGTAATGAAAAAATGCTAAAACAATAAAATGGATCAAGATAAATGGGCCGAAATTAGAAAATATGGGTCATAAAGTCCATGCTGCAGGTAAGTTAGCTGCTTTTAACAGCAGTGATCATTTCCCCTAAGTTTAAAGCACAATATCAATTACAGAACAATAATTCGTAAATCAGTTAATTTAGTATCTTTTACAAATACGTGTATTTAAATAAAAAACAAACAACTTTACATATTATATAGAGGCGGCAAAACGGGCGGGCGGGCACGGGCAACAGACTAAACGGCCGGCGGGCCAAACGGGCGCGTGCTAAATGGGCACGAGCCAAATGGGCGGGCTAAACGGGCGTAAGCTAAAACGAAAAAAAAACATATAAAAACGTAAAATTAAAAAATAAAAATACTTGTTTGAAAGTCGGGGATAAAAAGTTAAATATAAAGTGTCCGTCGAGTAGCCTAATTAGTATTTTACATCTGCCCATATAGTTTCTTATATGTGCGTCCGTTTAGCCTATCAATAATAAAAAAATGGGCGAAAAATGTCCATTTTTTTAAAGTATCAGAAAAATGCCTATATGTATGAAAACGAGAAAGATTTGTCACCTCTAATATTATATATCATTGTAAAAAAATATAAAAATATATTAATTTTTGTAGTCCAAGTTGGGCGAGGTGGTTTTTTCGGCTCGATTTTATACATATAATTGAAAAGCGCCTAAAATATTTGGTTTTGAAAAATGAGGGAACCACCTCTTCGGTTAAAAATAGTAATCGGTTTTATACATGTAATTAAAAACCGCCTAAAATAGAAGTATTCATTACAAATGTAGATAAGGTCTGGGCGTTAGCCCTAATGTTTTGAAACCGGTTCGATTCAGGTTGCTAACCGGTTAATCTGGTTTTGACCGAAAAAATAGGTCATATTGATCGGGTTTTATATTTTCGAAACTTAATTAGACATGTTGAGTTTAAGGTAACCCTGATCAACTCGGTTTTTAAAACTTAACTGAATTAAATCGAGTAAAACCAAAACCAAACCATAAAAATTAAACCGAATATATAATTTAGTGGTATGTTTCGTGTTTTAAACCTAAAACAGTAAAACCTTATTAAACCGAACAAAACCGACATAATATAAAACCAAAAGACCGAACCGAAAACAATCGGTTCGATTTGGGTAGAGTCGGTTTGAATTTGCCGAAAAACAAACACCTCCTAAACAGTTGATAGAACCCTCACTCCCACTCTAAAACCACCATGGCTGAACCTTCTTCCCCTCTCAATCTCACTAATCCACCACAAATTAATCAAAACAAAAACATGGGTTTTGTTCCAAATCGCAATGTAGATAATACCCATATCCCCAATTTCACCGATTTCCCAAAAAGCGACCCACTTTATGGTCAAGAACCCCAAAAAAACGATACTCAGATGACTGATTTTTCCGATTTGTCGAAAAGTGACTCCCTTAATGGTCGAAAGCGAGAAAACAATGAAGGGTTAGTTGGCAATGTGAGAAAGGCAAAAAGGGTTAGAAAAAGAGGAAAAAGGGCCAAGAAAGGTGACAGTGATTTTGAGAGAGTGACAGTGTGTGATTGTGATAACAGAGGTGACCGGGCGAGAGTTGCGTATTTCAAAGATGAGATTGAGGCGTTGAGGTGTGTTGTTGGCGTTGAAGAGCAAAAGAGGAAGTGGAGTGAGGTTTATTGCGGCCTTGGAGATGTTGTGGCCAAGGAGTATGATTGTTTGGTTGGTTTTAATAATGGTTATGATGCTGACGGGAATTATGTCAGTTTTGATCCGAGGACGCAGTTTGCTGACAACAAGGGTGCGCCGAATGGTAACCTCTTCATATTATGTTTGCTAATTTCTGTTAGATTCTATGAAAGTATGAAGTAGTACTTAAATGCAATTAGGATTGTTTGGTGTTCCACTCATTAACCGTAAAAAGTAGTACATATATACATTTGGTAGACAACCCCGTTTGGTAAGTATCGTATGTAAAATGCTCATCCCCAATTTCCATGTGTTCCGACCTTTTTGACCGGCTAATCCACTGGTTTGAGCCCTCCCCTCTTGGGAAGGTTGGCGTGGCTACTTCAGGCTTGTTATTTGTGCCAAGTAGGATTTGAACTTGAGAACTCGCACATTTTAGTGATGATAGACTATAAAGCACATTCCATGTTTGAACTTATTTGAGTTGGAACTTGGGGTAATATGTAAATATGCATCACTCAAGTTAACTAGAAATTATGCGTTTTCGTTATGATTTACAACTTAGGATGGATACATACTAGATGCGTTATAGCAAGTGATAGATAATTACATGTAAGGCTAAAAGTAGCATATTTCAGATTATTGAAACTAACAAAGATCCTTTAGATTGGATGCTGTTAGATATTGCAGGTTCAGCCAAAAACTTCTTTTTTCCTGAATAGGCGAATTTATATATTAGTCACAAAAAACCATATAGAAATACAGTGAATAATCAGGAGCAAGCAAAGGCCACTCCCGTGACAGGTTAGATTTGAATACCGCGTCTTCCATATAGTCCCTCCCACACTCGTATAGAAACGTTAGATAGTGATAAGTTAGATTTGAATCCCTTTTCCTAAGCAATAGGTTTGTTATCTGAGGATGAACATCATGAGTCACGCAATGCGTGTAGTGGTCGACACTCGACACATGAATTTGTATTTTTAAAGAAATATGTTTCTTTTACCGTAAATTTGTTAACTAAGAAATCTTATTCCAACTGACATGCTAATGCATTTCAGGTAACGAGCCTGTCAATAATGGTGTAAACGACGGTGATTTAGATGTAGAGGAAGATTACTATGAAGATGAATACAGTGATTCAGAATATGTTAGCATCCAAAGACCTGCTCTTTATGTTACTGGAGAACCTGATTTTGATTCCGGGCATCCACAAGATGGGCTCGAATATCTTAGGCGAGTCAGGTAAATATTCCACCTTAAAACTTCTTATTTATTGTCAATTTCGACCCATTTATTATTTATAACAGGGTTGATCTGAGTTACACTTTATCTCAAACGGGTCAATTCTAATAAAATACTGATAAAAATGTTGCTATGTCCTAAAAAAGGGTAGTTTTTGGCAGTGAAAAAAAAGATGATGGTTATTCTCGCATATTAATGTTCGTGTTTTTGTTCATAGATGGGAGACTGAGCGTATACCAAAGGTGAAAGTTGCAAAGATTGAAAAGAACCTGTTGAACAAAGAGCAAACTGTGTATATGCCCAACATCCCTGATATTGCAGCTTGTCCTGAGCATTTTAAGCCATCAAAAGAGTGGGAAGATGTTTTTCTTGCCGACTTTTCAAAGCTAAGGCTGGTAAGTTTGTCCTTTTTACGGGTCTTTCAATTGATTGTACATAAATTGCAAAACCTCTACCATTATTTTTTTCATATTATAAAAAAATAGTACTACATATTTGTCGAAAATCGTTCATTGATACCATATGGGATGCCCAAAGACCAGCGAAGCATACTAATGTTATCAGTGACATAACAGATTAGTCTAATAACGTGTATATCAACTGACAATTTTAGTGCCGTACTGCGTAGACTGGGAGGAGACAATACTCATACGAATAATGTTTTTTTCTTCCGGGAAATATGGGCTAATATGAAAAAGTTGACTAAAAAGTTGGGTTTCTGAAGTCCCAAAACATGGATTATTTTACGTCATATTCTATTCTGAGGCTAATTGTTTACACAAATAATAATATATAATCTCTGAAAAAGTACGTGTCGAGTGAGCCGACTGCCTACCACCCATAAACTTTCCTCTTTTGACCCAATCCACCCGCCCTGTTCCTTTTTCGCTCTAGTCACTTTTTTTTAGAACGGCAAATGTTAGTGGTTAGTGGGTCGAGTCGTGCAATGACAACCAAGCGACTTCGAACGCCTCTAGTCACTTGTATTTTGAGCAACTTCGGTTTTACTTTTGATTCACTTATTCTATAATTGCAGGCATTATCTCAGAATGAAGGTTCTGATTCTACTATATTTGGAAGCATCGAATCAATCCCTCTTGCACACAACATTATTGAAAATGTGATACAACAAAATCTTGATTCATATCAGACAGATGATGGCACCATTTTGATGCAAGAAACTCTTGATTCCATCCCTACAGACGACAAGACCGCTTCCATCTACGACTTGCCCACTTTGCAAACGATTATCGATATGGAACCTGTGGCTCGTGTGACCATGCTGAGGAAACGGATAGCTTCCATGGAGACCCTGAGCTCTTTGGGGAGATCCGATTGTGCATGGCTGTTTGCTCTTTGTGCAGCCATTGATACTCCTTTAGATGCAGATACCAGTGCTTCACTTCGTTGCTTGTTGAGAAAATGCGCCGCCTTGCGTGCTGAAAAAATGTGTTTTGATGATGAAGTTATCATGCTTAATATCTTAGCGACTATATCAGGCAAATATTTTGGTCAGTTGCAATGCAGTTAGTCTAAAGTCTAAACACAAGTTTTTGTTTATGTGTGATGGTACCCAACTTGAGTATGCAAAAGTCTCATTTTGATATAAAAAGGTTTAAGTTTTCTTTTATAAAAGTGTGAGCAAAAGTCTCATTTATAAAAGAGAAAAAAAAGGTTTAAGTTTTCTTTTACTCTTCAAACTTTAAATAGAATATTTTGTAAAAATTTTCTTCAGTCATAACTTTTTAGGCCCAATTGGTTCAGCTCCTATTTTGTCTGGTCTTATTTATGGACCTGTTGTCCATAAATCGTCCCTAATCGAATCACAAATTGGCCCGAATGGAGAAACCAACTCGAACCACAAATCGGTCTCGTCCTCAATCCACACTGTATTTCATGTTTGGTCATCGATTTGGTTTGGTTTTGTCCGGTCTTACGCATAATCGACCATTACGCCTTGAACCGAACCGACCCTAAAAACCGGACCAGGCTGAACGCATTCGGTTTGGTCCTTGGTGTGAGGTTTTGAGCCAAAGGCCCAGTATGGTTTTAAAGGTCCGATTCTTGTTTCGGTTTTGAACCCCGATGAGCCCTACAAAATACCAGTATACCTATTTTTTGTAAGTTAAAAAATATTTAAAAAAAGTTATAATAATATAAAATTTACCCAAAGTAAATATCCCAATTCACACTCATCGTTATAAACGATCCTGAATCTGAGGTTTTGGAAGTTGGTTAATCTCATAGCTCGATTACGAAGTCGATTTCGGATTGGAAGTAAGTCCTCAATACGCCTATTAATTTCTTTTGTCTGTTAATTTGATTTTTATTATTTTGATGAGATTAGTTAATTCATGTTGTTTGGATCTGTTTTTTTAGTTTAGATCTATTCTATGAAAAAATTTGCATGTTTATATTTTTGAAGTTTTGGTTGTAGTTTATAGAGTGTTAGGTCTAATTATATAGTATCGTGTTCAAGTACAACGCGTTAAGGATTTTACTGGGTACGAACTTTCAGCTACTTTGGAGAGTATACGAAAACCTCTTCTAGAGAGTTTAACTTGATTGTGGCTTGACATGAAAACATACCGTTTGGATTAAGTTACAAGTTAATTAAACGATTATTATGTGTGCGTAATTAATCAGTGGTCACCTCCTAGGTTAATTATAGGTTGAACATGAACTAAAGTAATGGAAAGAAATAAACGGTTTTACTGCACCAGACATCTTAAGACAGTGAAACTCGTTCTATACCATCTCTACTACATAATTGTATAATAAGTTTGTGATTCTTTTCCATTGCGTATGTATTAGGCTTATTTATTGTGTGTGACTAATTAACTTTGCAGCCAACAGGATCAATATCCTCAGATGGATAGGATTAGCAACTTTCCTCTAAGCATAATCGAAACCATCTTATGTCTTCTACCGTATCATGACGTAGTAAGAACAAGTACACTCTCTAAGGAATGGAGGTATCATTGGACCAATGTTACTAAAATTAATGTTATTGAGGATTTCCAAACCTTGAATCTACAGCAAAAGAGGATCCACGACAGAAAACTTTTGCCTGGTAGGCCAAGCTCTGTTAATGCACAAGGGTCCAATACACGAGGTCACCCTTAGTGTTGTTGCAGATGATTATTTGTGTCCTGACACGGGAATGGGTTTTAACACGGTAATACGCCGTATAATATCCCATTTATCAAGTAAAAAGGCTGTCAAGAAGTTAACACTTGACTTTGTTTGCCCCTGGTGGGGTTGTAGGAGTAATACCTCGTTACCTGTATCTCTCTTCTCGATGAGTCAGTTAACAGACTGTTGGGAAACACACGGGGCCTTTTAGGCTAATACTAGAGGAAAAGATAAGTTTTAGAATGTGAGTTTATTGCTTGAAACTTTCTTGGTACTTCTTAGTTCAAGTTACAAGTGCTTATATGACCATCTATTTATACTACTCCATGGAAGTTTCTAGATACAAGATATTTCCATGGATACTTCTACATCATCTTCATAATTCTTATCTAATCTAGATAAGTTTATCTAGATATTTCTTACTTAATATCTTTTCATACTTATCTAAATGTTTCTACACATTTCCATAGATATTTTCTATGGTTCTTTCTTCGACCTTCTAGAAGCTTCCTGTATGAACTCGACTTTCAGCGACCAAATCAAGTTTACGATCTAACACCCCCCTTTAAACTTGATTTCCCGACTCCAAGCATCATCCTTTGTCTTGAGAAATCTCGCTCGTTGAGCGCCTTAGTAAAGATATCTGCAACTTGATCTTCAGACTTCGTATGTATCACTCGGACATCCTTCCTTGCAATGCATTCTCGAATAAAGTGATACCGAGTGTTTATATGCTTGCTTCGATCATGGTAGACTGGATTTTTCGCTAAGTCGATTGCTGTCTTGTTGTCTACGTAGATCTCGGTTGCATCTTCTTGCTCCATGTGTAGCTCTTTCAGCATAGTTCTGAGCCATATTGCGTAACATACACATGATGTCGCGGCTACGTATTCTGCTTCACAGCTGGACAAGGTAACAATAGGTTGCTTCTTTGAAGACCATGTAAATGCATTGTTACCTAGGAAGAACATGAATCCTTATGTACTTCTTCCATCGTCTTTGTTTCCAGCCCAGTCACTGTCGCTATATCCGACTAGCTTGAAGTCTTCACTTCTTGAATAAAACATACCATAGTCTATGGTACCTTTGATATAACGGAGGATCCTCTTGGCAATCTCCACATGTTTTGTCGTAGGTTCTTCCATGAACCGACTAATCAATCCTACTGCATAGAGTATGTCGGGTCTTTTACACGTCAAGTAGCGCAAACTTCCAACAAGACTCTTGAATAGAGTTGGATTTACCGCTTCTCCTCCGTCATGCTTAGAAGGCTTTGCCTTATGTTCAATGGGGGTGACCACAGGATTGCACTTTTCCATCCCGAACCTCTTTAGTATCTCCTTGGCATATCTTTCTTGACATATGAATATTCCTTCATCTGTTTGCTTCACTTCGATGCCAAGATAGTAAGACATAAGTCCTATGTCTGTCATCTCGAACTCTCTCGTCATTGACTTCTTGAGCTCGTCCATCATACTTTGGGAGTTTCCTGTGAATATCAAATCATCCACATACAAACAGGCTAGCAATATACCTCCATTTTCAAACTTCACGTAAAGTGCGTATTCACTTAAGCACTTTGTAAAACCATGCCCTTGGAAATACTTGTCGATTCTAGTATTCCAAGCTCGGGGTGCCTGCTTTAGTCCGTATAAGGCCTTCTTCAACTTTAAAACTTTACCTTCTTGCCCTTTGGAAACATATCCTTCCGGTTGCTCCACATAAACTTCTTCTTCTAGAACTCCATTTAGGAATGCTGACTTCACGTCCATTTGGTGAATTTTCCACCTATACTGAGCAGCAATAGCAATAATCATTCTTATAGTTTCTAAGCGAGCAACAGGGGCAAATACCTCTTCATAGTCTATCCCATGCTTCTGCTTGTAGCCTTTGACCACAACTCTTGCCTTGTACTTCTCCACTTCGCCTTTGGCGTTCTTCTTGGCCTTATATACCCACTTGAGTGGAATAACCTTTTGGCCTTTTGGAAGGATGGTCAACTCCCACGTGTCATTCTTTTGTATGGAATTTATCTCCTCGTCCATGGCTTGTCTCCATTTCTTGCTTTTCACGGCCTCTTCAAAGCATAAAGGTTCACAGTCAGCGTATAAACAGAGAAGGGGTATCTCTTCAGTTACCTCGTAGAGCTCCTGTAAGCTTCTTGTCTTTGGCTCTCCTTCACTTGAACTTGCAGGCGAGCCTTGGGTTGGACTTGGAGCTGGACTTTCAGGTTGCTGAACTTCATCTCTTAATTCACCTGTCTCTTCTTCATTAGTCATGGGAAGAAAGTCGTACCTTTCGTTTTCCTTGACGCTCCAATCCCACGATCCTTCTTCATCGAACTCCACGTCTCTGCTCACTACTACCTTCCTTGTGATCGGGTTATAGAGCTTGTATCCTTTGGACTGCTTATCATAACCCACGAACACATGCTTCTCACTTCTATCATCAAGCTTGATTCGCCTTTGGCTCGGAACGTGAACATACGCTATGCTCCCGAATATCCTTAGATGAGAGACGGTAGGCTTCATCCCATTCCATGCTTCTTGTGGGGTCTTGTTGTCCAAACTCTTTGACGGACACCGGTTCAATATATACACCGCGCAATCAACTGCTTCAGCCTAAAACTCCTTTGGCATTTTCTTACTTTTCAACATGCTTCGGACCATGTTGAGAATGGTTCTATTCTTTCTCTCCACCACTCCATTTTGTTGTGGGGAGTAAGGAGCCGTTAGAAATCTCCGGATCCCGTTATCCTCACAGAATTTATTAAAATCCTTTTACAAAAATTCTCCACCTCTATCCGATCTCATGGATTTAATTTTTAGACCCTTCTCCTTTTCAACCATAGCTTTAAATTTCTTAAAAGCATCAAAGGCTTGGGATTTTTCTTTTAGAAAATAGACCCAAGTCTTTCTAGAATAATCATCAATAAAAAGCATAAAGTAGAGATTCATACCATGAGAAGGTGGAGTAATGGGACCGCACAAATCCGTGTGAATTAGTTGTAGAGGCTCCTTAGCTCTTGACGTCGCTTCCTTTGGAAACGGACTTCTTGCATGCTTCCCAAGAAGACATCCTTCACATACTTGATTGGGATGATCAATTTGATCTAACCCTTTCACCATTCCTTTAGAAGATAACAACTTTAAGTCACCAAAGTTTAAATGTCCGTACCTCATGTGCCAAAGCCACGACTGGTCCTTCAAGCAGCTCTTTAAGCATTTAGCTTCATCATGTTGAATGTTCAAGATGAACATCCGGTTTTTAGTCATAGGCACTTTTGCTATGAGCTTTCCTTAATGATTTCTTATCGTGACACTACGATCTTTGAAATGAATATCGTAGTTTTTCTCCAATAGTTGTCCCACACTTAAAATGTTACTTTTAAGGTTGGGCACATTGTATACATCTGAAATATACTGGTGACTTCCATCTTTAGCTCGGATAAGTATTTTACCTTTTCCTTTCACCGGTGCCTTCGATTCATCTCCGAAGGTGACATTGCCTTTACGTTGCTCCATCTCCACAAACAAGTCTTCTTCACCCGTCATATGGTTACTAGCAGCGGAATCTATATGCCATGGCTCTGTCCTTTCTTCTTGTTCGCCATGTCTCGCCATTAGCAAAGTAAGCTCGTCTTCGTCATCTACCTCCACAAGATTGGCCTTTTCTTCCACTTGTCTTGAGCTAGTACACTCGCTAGCATAATGACCAAATTTTCGACAATTATAACATTGTATTTGAGACTTACCTCCTCTTTGAGATTGGTAGCCTCTTCCACGACCTCTCCTACTAGGAGACCATTGGTTCTCTTCTTCTTTAATAACATCCTCTCTTCCTCGTGCTCATCCTTGACCTTGGAAACCACCACGACCTCGAAAAGTACCGCGTCATCGTCCTGGTTCGCGTCCATGTAAAAAACTCTTTTCTCTTTCTTTGAAAGAGACCTTTGAGTATAGAGCTTGCTCCAAGGGTTCTTTCCCCCTTCTTTTCTTCAACTTCTCTTCATGGGCTTGTAAAGATCCCATGAGTTGATCGACGGTCATAGAGTCGATGTCTTTTGACTCCTCTATGGCCACAACAATATAATCAAAGCTTGGTGGCAAAGAGCGAAGAATCTTTTCTATCACCCTTGTGTCAGTCAAGCTTTCACCATTTCTCTTCATCTCATTTGAAATGGTCAAGACACGAGTGAAATAATCCGAAATGGATTCGGATTCCTCCATTTGGATTTTTTCGAACTCTCCTCTAAGAGTTTGAAGACGTACCTTCTTTACTTTATCGATTCCTTTGAAAGAATTTTGAAGAATCTCCCACGCTTCCTTAGAAGTGGTTGCATTTGCAACTTTCTCGAACATCGCATCATCAAGACATTGATAGATGAGAGTAAGAGCACTTTGATCCTTCTTTCTCGCCTTCTGCAGATCTACCCTTTGGGCAGCACTCAACGAGTTTTCATCTTCAACCTTCTCAATCCCTTTCTCGACTATCTCCCACACATCATGTGAGCCAAGTAACGCCTTCATTCGAATACACCAACTACCATAGTTATCTTTGGTGAGACGAGGAAACTGGAACAAGTTCATTGAACTCGACATCT
The DNA here is from genome assembly GCA_025667525.1 of Glebionis coronaria. NCBI lineage: Eukaryota > Viridiplantae > Streptophyta > Magnoliopsida > Asterales > Asteraceae > Glebionis > Glebionis coronaria. The sequence goes on from CM046877.1 coordinate 26,369,824, forward strand.
TGATCTTCAGCGTAGCTCTGATACCAGTTTGTTGGGAAACACACGGGGCCTTTTAGGCTAATACTAGAGGAAGAGATAAGTTTTAGAATGTGAGTTTATTGCTTGAAACTTTCTTGGTACTTCTTAGTTCAAGTTACAAGTGCTTATATGACCATCTATTTATACTACTCCATGGAAGTTTCTAGATACAAGATATTTCCATGGATACTTCTACATCATCTTCATAATTCTTATCTAATCTAGATAAGTTTATCTAGATATTTCTTACTTAATATCTTTTCATACTTATCTAAATGTTTCTACACATTTCCATAGATATTTTCTATGGTTCTTTCTTCGACCTTCTAGAAGCTTCCTGTATGAACTCGACTTTCAGCGACCAAATCAAGTTTACGATCTAACACAGACTTATGTATCAATGGCTGTGAATTCAGAAGTAAACCAAGATTCAGCTTGCTAAAACGTAGGCGAAAAGCTGAGACATCATGGTACCGAAAAAGAAGAAAAAACAAAATAAAACTTCCAGTGGATTTGGTAGCCTAACTAGCCTGACTAGCTTATATTTGATAAACTCAAAGATTTCTATAAAAGCTATTCTACATCTCCTATCTACTTGCCCATTGCTTAAGACCGTGGTTCTGGTAATTTCTTACTAAAATAGAATATCAATGCTCATGGGCATGACACTTACATCTTATCTGATTATTGTTAGTTTTTTGCAGAGAACTCACGAGTTCTACGATTACGACGGTGTCACTTATACTAACCTAGTTGAGTCTTTCATGCTGACTGAAAGCTTAACTATTTGGTGCAGGATGATTGGGGTAATCTTATCCACAATGTATATGTTTGATTTTACTCGCATAATAGAAAACAAAGCTTTATATTAGTTTTTTTTAATCTGTGTTTCAAGGTTCTGGCAGCTCCGGTTCCAGGGGAATATTACCACCGTATAATACCACAAAAGCTTCCAAATGCATTAGTCAACCTCAAATACTTGTGTATAGAAGGTTTAGAACTTGTCTATTGTTATGGAAAACCAGTAATTTCTCTTTTGGTCAGAAACTCCCCGAACTTGGAGAAACTTAAGTTGAATGTAAATATCATAATTTTATCGAATTTCTATTTATTATTCTAATAATGAGAAATACACTTTAACTAACAAAAAACATTCACTTATTGTAGATCAATGATGAGAAGCATGGTAATGAGATGCACCCCTTCTCACATGAATATTATGCGGATATTTGGCTGGAACATCTGACCGAATTAGAGATTACTTATTTAAGTAACAAGAAGACTGAATTAGATATTGTGAAGCTCATCTTGATGGGGTCACCTGCGCTTAAGAAGTTAAGGATATTTATCAGCCCAGATTTTAAGGAGAAAGAGTTGGAGATTTCAGAAACTTTCTTAGAGTCCCTACATGCATCAGCAGTAGCAGCAGAATTTATTGTTGAAAATGAACCCTTCTAATATTAGCATTATATATTACTACTGAAAATCCCTCCTTTTTTTAAGTCGTTGAACTTGGATATTCTGATTCTCGTTTCAAATATATGCACCCATGTTACTTAAGTTATAATGAAGTTGCTACTGAATTTTTTTCTTCTGAAAATTAAATGTTTTTTATGGATCATCTTGAACTAAGAAACTGAAGATGCTGATATCAAGATATATAAAACTCAATTATATACCTCCAAACGATCCAAGTGGTTGTGTGGATAAGAACATCAACGCAATCTTTAGTGGAATTGCTCCATTTGCTCATATCTATCGACTCTCCCCATGACGCTAAGCTTATTGAAACTTCACTTGGTTGCTTGTTAAAATTGATCATGCTTAATATTTTAGTGACTATATAACCACAATATTTTTGTCAGTCAAAAAGCAATTAGCCGAAACACACGTTGGTTTTTTTTATTGAAACACGTAGCCATTCATCTATGTTGGACACGTCGTCACACATATAAATGACGAGTACTGAATATGTGGACCTGTCCATATAACCTCTATTTATGGATACCAAAATAGGGATTATATGGACAGGTCTGTATACTTCGTAGGTGGACATATCATGATTATATGAACCTGTCCATATAACCTCTATGTATATTTACTTTTAGTTTTATGTTTTTTCAGACTTTTCTTTGAATTATTCATTTATTTAACACGGTATTTAATCATATAATTAATGTTTACATGTTTTTTCACCATTTTAGATTAACTTATTTTGTGTTCTAATCAAAAAAATTTATATGCACAATTGTTTCATTGTAAATGGTTTTATGGTGGATTATTAAGGTATGTTGACCCGGAAACTTGTTTTGGCCCATTTAATATAGTTAGGGTTTATGTTTGTGTTATTCGAGCTTTATTACTTGGATTTCAAACAAGAGTTTGGCACAAACAGCAACATCAATAGTTGTTAATCTGGTTCGGGCTCTTTTAATTCGATATTGATCATCCAAATATATATAATTGTTTAGCCAGTATTTCTATGGTGGATTATTTCTTATATACATAGATTTTCTATTCGCAATGTTTTAAATTGTTAGATAATCATGGCTAGGTTAATTATATAGGTTTAGAGAACGTGAACTCATACTACGAAACAGTTAAGGCTTTACTTACCGTAAGATTTTTGGTATATGTAGCAACATCGATGTATAATAAAGATAATGTGTGCAAACTGATACAGATCATACAGATGTACTAATGCATTGTTCTTATCTGGCTAGTTAAACTATATTAAACTTGAATATATTATTTGCACTTATATGAGGATTTAATAATATGATATACAAAGTTTATCTACTGTTATGCATTAGGCTAATTTTGTATGTGTATGACTAATTTTGCAGCCAACAGAAATATCCTAAAAATGGATAGGATTAGCCATCTTCCTCTTATCATAATCGAAACCATCTTATGTCTTTTACCGTATCAAGAGGTATTAAAGACAAGTATCCCTCTCTAAGGAATGGAGATACCACTGGACCAAAATTACTAAAATTTTGGTTGTTGAGGGTTGCGCACAAACCTTGAATCATACGCAAAGGAGCATCAACAATAGTAAACTTTTGTGTGGTGTAGGCCAAACTCTGTTAATGCACGTGGGTCCAATACACGAGGTCACCGTTTCCTTTTTGCAGGGAGTTATGAGGGGGAGATTGACCGTATAATATCTCATTTGTCAAATGAAAAGACGGTCAAGACATTAACAATTGAATTTGTTCCCTGGAACGGGAGTCGCCATTTGTTGTTACCTATATCCCTCTTCTCGATGAGTCATCTGCATCTCAATTATTGTGACCTTAACCACGATTCACTATACAATCGGCTAAATCATCAGCGAATTAGTCAGACATCATGGTTACCTTCAAGTGGCCTTGGTAGCCTGACAAGCTTATATGTGCAAAACTCACTAATTTCTGTAAAAACACTTCTACATATCCTATCTAACTGTTCATTGCTTAAAAGCGTAACTCTGGTAATTTATACTAAAATAGTAGAATATCAAGCCTCATGAGCATGCGTATTACTCAACTTATCTAAATAGTGTTTGCTTTTGCAGATGTCTCGCAAGTTCTATCATGTAGCTGCTACTACTTTTACTAACCTATTTGAGTCTTTAAAGGCGATTGAAAGTCTTAACTATTTGGCGATAGATCATTGAGGTAATCTTATCCCCATTGTATATGTTTTATTCAGTTCAGAGAGAAAGATCTTTATATCAACCTATTTTTTTCATGGTTCAAGGATTTGGTTTGGAACGCAAATCCCAAAAGAATACCTCAACAGGTTTCAATAACATTACTCCACCTCAAAAGCTTGTGTTTAGGACACATATACTTGGATTATCATGGGGTACAAATAGTTGCTCTTTTTATGAGAAGCTCCCCAAACCTGGAGAAACTTACATAGGAATAAGTAGGAATATTATACTAACTACCTAAAGACCAGGTACCATGACACCAACGTGCCAATGCACTTACATAGGACTAGGTCAAGCACTTTTAATGGTTCAAACTATTACCTAATCTAGAAATATAAAGTATTATTCAATACTTTAGTAATTCCAAGCCATGACATGCATACGTGACCCCTTGACATAAACAATTAAACCAACATTCACCCCCTTAATTGTTTATTCACGTCACCCCTCAGTCAGCCACGTACTAAGCACCTTCGTTTCTCAACTTTTCCCGGACACATCCGAAGCATCTCGTTGAATGCAACTTCCAACGCTATTCAACACCCCGTGTGTTGAAGTCTCCATTATCTTGCAAACAAACCAATCAAAGCCGCATGCTTTGATGTTTTCTTGTTCCAAAAAACGTACATCAGATGCGCCTTCCTTGCTCTTCCCATGCCCATGCTTTATGATGCAGCTACCTTGCTCTTGTTGCTTCTTGCTAGTTTACTGCTTTAGAAAACAGTCCTTCCTACGTTTCTTGCTATTATTCTTGCTACGTTCTCTTATTTATTTCTTTCTTATGATCACCATACATAATCAACTTCTTTCGGTCTTTGTGTGAATCTTCATACATTTGATTCAACACTTGGGTCATGAGCTATTAAAGCTTCGGTCTAGATAACTCGTCGGTCACGGTTATTTGTTTCGGGCATCTGTCTAATCTTTCTCAAACGAGCCTTCAGTCTCTGTTCTTCCGTCTTCGGCCTTTCGGTCTTCTTTCTTCGGCCTTCGGACTTTGGTCATCAGTCTTCGCTCATTGGTCTTTTAAATCAACACTATCTTTCAGTCTTTGCTGTTGAAACTCGGTCTTCCTTTCTTTTTCGGACAACCCACGGTCACGGTCTCGGTCTTGGTTGCCTGCTTCGGTATCGGTCTTTACTTTTTCTGTCTCGGTCTCGGTCTCGGTCTTGACTTTCCTTTTCAAGGTTCCACCTGTCTTTCGCGGTTCGTCGGCCTGTCGGTCTCACACTCCCTTTTCGCAAGTCACCTAAACTTGCTGGTTTCTTTTTTTCTTTCACTGTCTTAGTATAAAGAAGGCATTCCGTCCTTTCTTTATTTCTTGCCACACCCAACCAAGCTCTAGATACCAAATGTAGGAACTAGCCTCCTTAAACCCGGACTCGCACCCACGGTCACACCAATCAAAACGGCAAAACGGGTTGCAATGTTTCTCTTATTTAATACACAGAAGCATTGAACACCCATATTGCCGGCTTGATTAGTTTGACCTATTTTTTAGGAGTCATGGGCAACATGTACCCACGTTACATCTATCCTAGTTTTTATTTACTTTGATTTGTTAGGACCTAGTCTATTTGTAGAAGGTTTCATGTTATAAGTTGTATCAGTTTTCCTTATTTAATATACAGAAGCATTGAACACCCATATTGCCGGTTTGATTGGTGTTTGTGTAGGTGTGAGTCCGAGGTGAAGGGACTGATTCCAAAAACTATGACACATTTAAGACATAAATGTATAATAAGCTCGTCATTGTTCTCGTTGTGTATTTTATTCATATTAGTTAATTTTTCATAGATAGTGTGTGTAAACTGATTTAGATTTATACTCATATATGTACTAGGATTATTTTTTGTGTGTAACTAATTTTGTAGCCAACAGGATCTCAGATGGATAGGATTAGCAACCTTCCTTTCCTCTAAGCCTACTTGAAATCATATTATGTCTTTTACGGTATCGAGAAGTAGTAAGGACAAGTACCGTCTCTAAGGAATGGAGGTATCATTGGACCAAAATTACTAAAATTATGGTTATTGAGGATTGCAAGCAAAGGCGGATCGACATCCCTAAACTTTTTTGTGGTGTAGGACAAACTCTGTTAATGCACGCTGGCCCAATACAGGAGTTCTCTAGTTCTCCCTTTCTGTTGCAGATGGCTGTGGCATTGATAGGGAGATTGACTGTATAATATCTCATTTGTCAAGGAAAAAGACTGTCAAGAAATTAACAATTGATTATGTCAACGGGTCATATAACTCCATACCCTTATCTCTATTCTCAATTACTATGTTAACAAACCTAAATCTCAATGGTTGTGACCTTAGACATATACCAAGATCCAGTCAGCTAAAACGCCGGTGAAAACGTCAGACATCATGGTTACCCAAAAAAAGAAAAAACCAAATGAAAGTTCAAGTGGGCTTGCTAGCCTGACTAGCTTATATGTGCAAAACTCTAGGATTTCTATGAAAACGTTTCTACATTTCCTATCTAAGTGTCCATTGCTTATGACCATGACCCTGGTAATTGTAACACCCCATTTTGATAATGGAATGTCACACGTAATTGTGGTGTGTCATCAAAGCATACAAGGATAAATGTATAAAACATTACATGACCATAGGGATAACCGGAATCAAACATTGGTTCCTAAACATAAGTCCAAAACATAATAAAGCAAAAGAAATGAATGAAAGACTAAACAAGCATAAGTATATGAAGGCAAAAAGGAAAAGAAGTCTCTAGCACGTCCTCCAAATGCTCGAGTCTTCCCTAGGGTACCTGCCGTTTTGGGACATGGAAAGGAAAGTAAAGGCTGAGCAAAACGCTCAGTGCACGGATATAGACATAGTATAAGTGACTAAAACATAATAGAGACTTAATAGCAACGGAAATGTATAAGTCCTGGAAAACCTGGAACATGTTCATAAAACTGGTTTTATAGTTTGAAAAGCCTTATGTTTATCTTATGAAAACTGTTTAACATATTTTACCATTAGCCAATATAGGTCATGAAAATCCACCGTGCATGAATACTTGGAGGGGTGACCTCATCATGAAAATTAGAGGGGCTGCCTCTAATTTAATATACTGGTTTTTGGGTAGGAGGGATCAGCTCCTTATGAAGGATGCAAGGCACACACCACATTCACCATGAAATCCTGACTGAAAACATGTAACTAGGATGCACCCATACGCCCCACATGATAAATATAAATAAATGGCCAAAAGCTGAAGGGACGCCACGAGCAATCACTCCGCCGTGGTGAAGTCATAACATCAGTGCCTCTAATGTTATGGTTATGGTACCTCCATAACTAGGTGAAACTGGTCATGCATGTATATGGCTATAGGTATTCTTAATTAAACATAAGCAATCAAACACATAACTTATACTACGGGAAAACATTTGGCTGCATACGGGGAATCCTAATAAGGAAAGAATGTCCATACTGAAAGTACAGGAATCCGTACCTTATGTCCAGTGAACGAAGATGATGAACTGAGAGGAATCCTACTTCCGTATCACTAGTGCTACATAAATACATACATTAATAAGTATCTGCTTACTAAATACGTAGCTGGTTTCATGTCATGTCTTAGCTTATTTTATGTGTTCTTACCATGTTTTACTGTTTAAAGCCTTAAACTGTGTTTATCTTATATTCTGCTTAATGTGATTAAGTATTTCTGGTATTTCATGCATTATTATACTTACTGTGTAATAATAAGTAACTTTCCAAAAATAGCAGGTTTCCTAAAATAGAAAGTTTCCAAAAATAGAAAGTTACCAAAAATAGAAAGTTTCCAAAAATAGAAAGTTTCCAAAAATAGAAAGTTTCCAAAAATAGAATGTTTTCAAAAATAGAAAGTTTCCAAAAATAGAAAGTTTCCAAAAATAGAATTACTGCTTAAAATATATAAGTTTCTAAAAATAGAAAGTTTCCATAAATAGATCAGCTGCCTTAATTAAATAAGTTTCCATAAATAGATTAGCTGCCTGAAATAAATAAGTTTCTAAAAACAGAAGGTTTCCATAAATATATTAGCTGCCTTATTTAATTAAGTTTCTAAAAATAGAAAGTTTCCATAATTAGAAATAAGCTGGTTAAATAAGCTAAGTATATAAGCCTAAGTTTTCATGATTATTTTCTAAGTCATACGATATAATTTATAGTTTAATAATTATTTCATGTAATTAAATTAAACTATAGGTTAAAATATTTAATTAAAGTATAACATGTTTTTAATTAAATAAAGTTAAATACTTAGGTTATAACATTTATTATTATTTATTACTAATATAACCTAAGTCATGTTAATTAATTAATTATAATCATGGTTTTTAAATAATTAATTAATTATAAGTCTAAAATATAAAAATACTTAGGTTAATTAATTTCATGATTATTAATAATTAAAATAACCTAAGTCATGTTATTAAATTAATCATGTCATTTTATTAATTTAATTTTAACATAAGATCATAAAACATAAAAAACTAAACATATGCCATGAACCGGATCTAAACTAAACACCATGAACCGGACATGAAATCGACACCGTACCCCGAACCAACTCGGGGTATCCCGTGCCTTGATGCTGCCGTGGGACCCACACTCACCAACCGGGACCATATGGTCTCAGTGGTGGTCGGTTGGCCAAACCGAAACCCCTTTCGAGTTCGGTGTAGGCTGCGGCCAAAAACAAACACCCCTTAAACCATACTTTTGTTTTATTAAACCTCAATTCATGTTAGATCCATGTTTATTTATTAGGTTTTTGTAAAAAACATAACATGTTCTTGATTTATAAAAGATGAAAACAAAAGAAAAGGTTTTAAAAAAGGATTTACCGAATTCGTGGATCAAAAGGATGAAGAACATACACGATCACCAACTAAAATTCCAAGATCTAAGATCACAAACCACCTCCTTGTGGTGTTCTTAGGGTGGCGGCACAAAAAGAAAAGGGAAGAGGAGGGTTTTAGGTTTTTCTAAAATCTTCTGTAAAACTAAAAATGAGTAGTGTAAAAAATATTTAACCCTTTTAGTAAAATTTACAAATGGGCTTGGCCCATTTGTCCTTGTAGCCGCGGGTAGGGGGCCCCACTTGGGGTACCCGTACCTTTTTCCGTGTCTCGATGTTAAGTTATACGTTCGTGATTATTTGTGTTCGCGTTTTAAGTGTTCTCGTTACGTAACTATCGTGATCTAATATATTTAATTACGCTCGTAATAAATATATATACGTAATTAATAATAGTTCGTGTTTTAACTAGGTTCATGATTTCATGATCGCATGTTCGTGATTAATTATTGTCAAATAATTATTACGTGCTCGTGCGTAGTAAATACTTATCGTGTTCTAACACGTACGTAATACGTAAAATCCTAACACGTAAACGTAATCGTACTATAAAAGGAAAGTTTTAATCTAGTATGTACGATCTTAAGGGTACTATTCATGATAAAAGCATACGGGTTTTACAACTCTTCCCCCCTAAAAAGAATAATTCGTCCCCGAATTATAGGTAACCTAACTGAGAGAGAAACATACCCGAATCAAACTGAGAGGGTATGTAAGATAATTGAACGTGCGGGTTTCCTGGCAGAAGGAACGCGGAACGTGACATGTCTTGAAAGGACATGGAACGTGACGTGACTGAAAGGACATATCTAGTTGATAAGAGAAAAACGGATAAAAGTCCGGATGAACTTGTCCGTTTCCAAGTGGCCTCCCTCTTGGAACGGTTCCTTCAGAAGATCCTGACACTAATGATAAATCTTGGTCCTCCTGACCTTGACTTGAAATACGAAGAAGTTCTTGGTTATCAACTTAAGGTAGATCCCCTAAATCGATTGAGGGAAAAGAAAAAAAAAATTAACGTATAAGGGCAACTAAAACGTTACGATGCAAGACAATCTGACTTAACTGATAATTAGAAACGATGCGCGAGACATAAAGAAACGTAGTACGTGAAAAATTTTGAACGTGATACGTGAAAATTTTTGAACGTGCTACATGGAGATATGGCGAGTGTAGTATGAGTAAACATATCGTGATCCATGATACATGTAACATATCTTGATCATGATATGAGGAACGTGGAATGAACATGACATGTGAAACATATCGTGATCATAGAATATAATGGCGGTAATGCCAAATGCTACAAGGTGAGACGTGGAATATGACGTGAAACGTCTATCTGATGATGGAGAGTTATACTAAACTTGGGTCTGGTCTCTCAAGTTCTTGCAAAACTTCCCAGAACAAAATGAACGTAAAATCGTAAGCCTAGATACGATCATGAACGTGAATAGTGTCATGAACGCGAGCGCGAAAGCAAGTCGTGGAATCAGAATGAAGACGTGAAGTAATTTAGGAGTAAAATTGCGAGTCTTTGTCTGACCCGATAGCTGCGGGATTACCAAGTGGTCGGATGAGCCTTGGCTGGAACATGTCCGATCAATCTGTTGGTTCTGAAATCCTTGCGGATGTAAGGATTTTGCAGACTTGATCAAACTGTTTGCAATAAACCAGATAACATCATGCTTCTTCTGAGTTTGCGTTAAACTGGTAACCAAAATCCGTGGAGATCTTGTCCCATTTCAATTCACAATTTCAGATGATGAAAACATCCCAGTTTGTTGGTGTCCTATCTTAACCTGTTGGTATGTTAGGTACTTAGATATGAACGTAACTGTATCTTGCTTCATCGAACTTGCTACATAGGAGTTTACGAAACTCTGAGTCTATGAATCCAAACTTCTCTTAGCGTAGGATTTTCTAGAACACCTAATGTAATGTAGGGTTCCCTCCTTTATGCATAAGTTGAGTCATGGTAAGATTAACCATGCAATTCCATGTGATCCAGCGTGTCACTGTAATCAACCAGAACTGATATAGGAAATTTTCAGGTTGGAATTTCTCTTGTCATAGAATTTGCAACATAGTGTAGATATGGTATTCCTGTTCTTCTCTAGGCTTACAGGAAATCAGGTTATCCTTAATGAAAACACTGATGAATTTACTATGAGTTCATGGAAACTCATTCTTATAATGCCGTTGGAGCATTGATGAGACTAATTCAGAATCATAAATCTAGCATGACCGAGTCGTGTACGAATAGCAGTCATGGACATGTCCTGCTCTTTCACTCATCACTGTTGGCAGCATGATCATGAGTTCGATCTTGGAAAAGTGATTAACACTATAAGGTCGATTGGACATGTTGTCTGTACGTGGAGGAGAATAACGGTCATGAATGGTGATTTATTTAAATCGACGGTAGTCGACACATAATCTCATGGTACCATTCTTCTCCTTGTAGGTTCTTCTGGAATGTATAGGAAGATTTTGGAATTATCAACTGGCTATGCGTAAAAGGACTTAAGTAGTCGTGTCTTACTGACAGCTAAAAAATTTTAGCGACCATGGCTAACAACGCACATGCTTGTAAGCATAAATAATTGTACAGATTCTCCTGATGGAAAATCAAGCTGAAAGTATTCAGGAGCCTAAACATTACCGTACATAATTATGAATCGTAGCATGGTGTGCTGTTCATTATCCCTAACTAGGATAAAATTCATCTCGTGTCTGTCCGAGGAAATGCGTTAGCAGCTTGAATCTCATCATTAAGCTGAAGGAAAACCTTCGTATACATGGGAATACGAAAGGCGTCCTTCATGGTCATGAATATATGAAATATGGTGAAAGAAATGAAAGTGACATCGACAACGTGACAGTTCTCACTGATGCGCCGGTAATGGTATTGAAATTCTTGTGGCCTGATTAATACATGGCACAACAAAATGGATATACCCTTGGAGGGTACCCTGAATTTCTTAGGAATGTTCCATAGTTGGACGTGAGTCATGTGTCTTGACTCGTTTCTTGGAACTATAAGCATGACATATGTCTTGACTGGTGTCTTGACATGTGTCTTCAGGAGGTATACGTGAGACATGTGTCTTGACCGATGTCTTGACATGTGTCTCGAGATGTGAAACAAATATAACCACAATATAAGGTTATTATGCCAGAATTGGCGGATCGGTTGTACTACTAATCCTTGTATTTCTGATCACGTCCGTGGCCAGAGTTTCGGTTGCGATTTCTAGGATAGTTGTTGTCATAGTAGTGGTTACTATCGTCCTGTCTGTAAGTTCCATGATGGTCATTCTCATGACCGTGATTCATGTAACTATTCAGCTAAGTGGCCGGCTGGTACCGGTTTGCACTCATATGGCTGAAATGACAGCCGAATGACGTGTGACATGTAACTAAGAATTAAGGACAATGATTGATGGGAATCATCTGATGGTGAAGCATCTTCTCGTCCAATTGCTTTGCTCTGACGCCTTTGTCTTCGTCTTGTAGGATCTCCAGGTTGTGAACAGCATCCGCATCTCGTAGCGTCTCCGAACGTCAGCAGCATCAACCTTTAGTAAAATTTCCAAGTTATGAGCGGCATCAGCAATTTGTAGACTATTAGCAAGTGGACATATGTCTGAGATGATTCAGAATCGACTAGCGAATACTCGTGCAGTATTGCAAGTGAAATACACATGGATTTAGGTACGTGTAATACACATGGAACACGATACATGGAGTACACGTTGAATGCACATGAAATGATCGGTATGGGGTCGATCATTTGTCAGGATTTAAGGAAAGTATACCGGTTAAACGGTTAGGAAAACCATCATGATAACCTGGTCATATTAGCATAGACATCATTCTGGTTATAACGGAAACGTTAAAGTGTGGTTACACAAAATTCAACGATGATTTGCCTGACAGCATGATCAATGAAAACCAACCATGACTATCATGAAAGCATGATTCAATGAAATCTAACAATGTCTTGCAGGACAACGTAAATAACAAAAGAGGCGTAAACATAATCAACATGAAGACGGAATTATCATGAAGAAACATGAAACCATCTATCACGAAGAAGTGTATAACATAATCAGCATGAAACTGAAGTTAACCATGACAGTATGAAAACATACTTGACATAAAAACATAATAACTTATGAGGGGACATGAAAAAATTTATGCCAATTTAAATCATGAGAAAAATTTTATGCATGAAAAACAGTGCATGAATGCGTAATGTAGTTTATAAAACCTTTATATGTGCGAGGGAACGCCTATGGGTCGGTTCCAAAAAAAAAGACATGGCGAGGGGACGCCTATGGGTCGGTCCCAAAGTTAAAAGTTTCGATAAAAGCACATGCGACTAAATAGGGCCAGTCCTGTACCAACCATTACTTAGTCATAATCCCTGCAACAATGATACATGAAACATAAATAAATGAAACTCATCTATCAAAACTTATCAGAAAAAAAAATTTATGTGACTAATTATGAACTACTAGGGTTCAGTCCACATAGCCACAGTTCACGAGGAACATTATGCATGAAACAATGGCACATAACTAAATATGAATGACGGTTGTCCATCCATATTAGTAAAACAATATCGATGAAAACATCAAGGTTAAAACCTCAAGGTGCTGAAAACATCATGGTTAAAACAACAATGCGCTGAAAACATCAATACGTGAAATAACAAACGTTGGATTAGGAAGCTCCTGGTGACTACCCACTAGTCACAAGTCGAGTTTTAGAGCCTACAGGTCGAAGCCTTGTCTCTGATACCATAATTGTAACACCCCATTTTGATAATGGAATGTCACACGTAATTATGGCGTGTCATCAAAGCATACAATGATAAATGTATAAAACATTACATGACCATAGGGATAACCGGAATCAAACATCGGTTCCCAAACATAAGCCCAAAACATAATAAAGCAAAAGAAATGAATGAAAGACTAAACAAGCATAAGTATATGAAGGCAAAAAGGAAAAGAAGTATCTAGCAGCTTCCATCCTATGCACATCCTCCAAATGCTCGAGTCTTCCCTAGGGTACCTGCCGTTTGGGACATGGAAAAAAAAGTAACGGCTGAGCAAAACGCTCAGTGCACGGATATAGACATAGTATAAGTGACTAAAACATAATAGAGACTTAATAGCAGCGGAAATGTATAAGTCCTGGAAAACCTGAAACATGTTCATAAAACTGGTTTTATAGTTTGAAAAGCCTTATGTTTATCTTATGAAAACTGTTTAACATATTTTACCATTAGCCAATATAGGTCATGGAAATCCACCGTGCATGAATACTTGGAGGGGTGACCTCATCATGCAAATTAGAGGGGCTGCCTCTAATTTAATATACTGGTTTTTGGGTAGGAGGGATCAGCTCCTTGTGAAGGATGCAAGGCACACACCACATTCACCATGAAATACTGACTGAAAACATGTAACTAGGATGCACCCATACGCCCCACATGATAAATATAAATAAATGGCCAAAAGCTGAAGGGACGCCACGAGCAATCACTCCGCCGTGGTGAAGTCATAACATCAGTGCCTCTAATGTTATGGTTATGGTACCTCCATAACTAGGTGAAACTGGTCATGCATGTATATGACTATAGGTATTAATTAAACATAAGCAATCAAACACATAACTTATACTACGGGAAAACATTTGGCTGCGTACGGGGAATCCTAATAAGGAAAGAATGTACATACTGAAAGGACGGGAATCCGTACCTTATGTCCAGTGAACGAAGAAGATGAACTGAGAGGAATCCTACTTCCGTATCACTAGTGCTACATAAATACATACATGAATAAGTATCTGCTTACTAAATACGTAGCTGGTTTCATGTCATGTCTTAGCTTATTTTATGTGTTCTTACCATGTTTTACTGTTTAAAGCCTTAAACTGTGTTTATCTTATATTCTGCTTAATCTGATTAAGTATTTCTGGTATTTCATGCATTATTATACTTACTGTGTAATAATAAGTAACTTTCCAAAAATAGCAGGTTTCCTAAAATAGAAAGTTTCCAAAGATAGAAAGTTGCCAAAAATAGAAAGTTTCTAAAAATAGAAGGTTTCCAAAAATAGAATGTTTCCAAAAATAGAAAGTTTCCAAAAATAGAAAGTTTCCAAAAATAGAAAGTTTCCAAAAATAGAAAGTTTTCAAAAATAGAATTACTACTTAAAATGGATAAGTTTTTAAAAATAGAAAGTTTCCATGAATAGATCAGCTGCCTTAATTAAATAAGTTTCCAAAAATAGATTAGGTGCCTGAAATAAATAAGTTTCTAAAAATAGAAGGTTTCCATAAATAGATTAGCTGCCTTATTTAATTAAGTTTCTAAAAATATAAAGTTTCCATAATTAGAAATAAGCTGGTTAAATAAGCTAAAATATTTCATGATTATTTTCTAAGTCATACGATATAATGTATAGTTTAATAATTATTTCATGTAATTAAATTAAACTATAGGTTAAAATATTTAATTAAAGTATAACATGTTTTTAATTAAATAAAGTTAAATACTTAGGTTATAACATGTATTATTATTTATTACTAATATAACCTAAGTCATGTTAATTAATTAATTAATTATAATCATGGTTTTTAAATAATTAATTAATTATAAGTCTAAAATATAAAAATACTTAGGTTAATAATTTCATGATTATTAATAATTAAAATAACCTAAGTCATGTTATTAAATTAATCATGTCATTTTATTAATTTAATTTTAACATAAGATCATAAAACATAAAAAACTAAACATACGCCATGAACCGGATCTAAACTAAACACCATGAACCGGACATGAAATCGACACCGTACCCCGAACCAACTCGGGGTATCCCATGCCTTGATGTTGCCGTGGGACCCACACTCACCAACCGGGACCATATGGTCTCGGTGGTGGTCGGTTGGCCAAACCGAAACCCCTTTCGGGTTCGGTGTAGGTTGCGGCCAAAACAAACACCCCTTAAACCATACTTTTGATTTTATTAAACCTCAATTCATGTTAGATCCATGTTTATTTATTAGGTTTTTGTAAAAAACATAACATGTTCTTGATTTATAAAAGATCAAAACAAAAGAAAAGGTTTAAAAAAAGGATTTACCGAATTCGTGGATCAAAAGGATGAAGAACAAACACGATCACCAACTAAAATTCCAAGATCCAAGATCACAAACCACCTCCTTGTGGTGTTCTTAGGGTGGCGACACAAAAAGAAAAGGGAAGAGGAGGGTTTTAGGTTTTTTCTAAAATCTTCTGTAAAACTAAAAATGAGTAGTGTAAAAAATATTTAACCCCTTTAGTAAAATTTACAAATGGGCTTGGCCCATTTGTCCTTGTAGCCGCGGGTAGGGGGCCCCACTTGGGGTACCCGTACCTTTTTCCGTGTCTCGATGTTAAGTTATACGTTCGTGATTATTTGTGTTCGCGTTTTAAGTGTTCTCGTTACGTAACTATCGTGATCTAATATATTTAATTACGCTCGTAATAAATATATATATATACGTAATTAATAATAGTTCGTGTTTTAACTACGTTCATGATTTCATGATCGCATGTTCGTGATTAATTATTGTCAAATAATTATTACGTGCTCGTGCGTAGTAAATACTTATCGTGTTCTAACACGTACGTAATACGTAAAATCCTAACACATAAACGTAATCGTACTATAAAAGGAAAGTTTTAATCTAGTACGTACGATCTTAAGGGTACTATTCATAATAAAAGCATGCGGGTTTTACAGTAATTTTATACTAAAATAGAGTATCAAGCCTCATGAGCATGTTGGCATATATAATACAACTTATCTTAAAATTCTATGCTTCTGCAGAAAACTCGCGAGCTCTACGATATAGATGGTACCACCATTACTAACCTATTTGAGTCTTTAAAAGCGATTGAAAGTCTAAGTATTTGGCATGAGATCATTGAGGTAATCTTTTCCCCATTGTATATGATCCATTAAATTTAGAGGAAAAAAAATATTTGTATCAATCTTTTTTTCCCGTATGCTTCAAGGATTTGGTTGTAAACTCAAACCCGAGAAGAATACCTCAACAGGTCCGAGTAACATTAGTCACCTGAAAAGATTTTGTATAGAAGACATATGGTTGGATTGGCAATGGGTTAGAATTAATTGCTCTTTTCATCAGAATCAGAAGCTCCCCAAACCTGGAGAAACTTACTGTGAACGTAAATAACCACAAAAGTCTATCTTTTATCCTTTTTTGTTTTAGTGTTTTGTCAAGAACACTTAATGATACATATTGACACTTATTGTAGGTTCCAAACTATTACTACCGTGATCCAAAGCCTCCATACTCAAGAGAAGATTATTCAGATATTTGGCTGGAGCATCTAAGGGAATTTGAGACTACTTACTTAAGCAGCATAGAGACTGAATTGCATATTGTGAAGCTTATCTTGATGAGGTCACCTGTATTAAAGAAGCTAAGGATACACATCTTAGAGAATTATAAGGTTAAAGAAAAGCATATTTCAAAAGAGGAACACTACATCCACTCAAAGTTTACAATTTTTTTTCACACAAGGAGTTGTCAAAATTTTGATTGGTTTATTTAAAAGTAAGAGAGAGAAATAAAAACATAAAGCACCAATCAAATCATTTACATGTCATTGTGTGGAATTATTTGTGTAAAATTTGAGTGAATTTAGTATTTCTCATTTCAAAAACCCTCTTATCCGCCCCACGTACATCACCAGTACGTGTTAGAATTCATTGTTGAAAATGAACCATTTTAGGATCTCTTTTATATAGCACTTCAAGTTTTGCCAAGACATCCATTTGATTAGGTCTCAAAACTTGCATATTCTGATTCTCCGGTCTTTCAAATATGTAGCTTGTAGTGATATTAGTAAGTAAATTTGTGCGATTGTGAATGATGTGATCCTAATATGATTATATGATGCTACTTATGTTATGTTAAAATAGATGCATCTTTGTCTAAATCAATGGATGTCTTTCATGGATCATCTTGAACTAATAAACCGAGATGTTGATTCCAAGACATATATAAAACTAAATCATATTTGATGAGAATTGAGAAAGGAAGTGTGTAGTTTTGTTGTATGAAACCCGCGCCACTTTATTTTCTAGTATGTACTAGATGGTGTTATACTAATCATCATAACTCATGTCACACAATAAGAAATTATAGATCTAAAATTTCATACTTACGGAGTTACGGTTGTTCCTGCAATATTACGATAGCTATATAATGGTTCAAAGTTTTCTGAATCTGTGCACCATTGATTGTAATAACTCAACAGTCACACAGCTAAAATTTATAGGGTTACTTTTGAATTTGGTTTATTAAAATATCATGTCACAGTTGTGTGTATTGTTTAACCATTTTGCACACTCCTTTTAACCCGGAGAGGGTAAAATGGTTAGAATAATACACACAAAAGTAATTTGATTTACCACAATGACGAGATTAAAAGAAATATACATACTATGTAGAATTGGTAAAAAAATGACAACTAATATACATTTCTAATAAATTAACCCAAGTTTGATGGCCATAAAAAAAGTCTACTACCTATATAAATGAGGGTTTTGTAACAGTTCATCTTTCACTTAAAATCCAAAAAAATGCCACGTGTAAAATCAATAATAATCGACGGTCACTATCAAGTTTCACCTAAAAAATCATTTACTCCTACAAACCACTTTCTGCTCCAACTTTTAGATCCAGATTGTAACTCAACCATAGCCAATGTATTAACTCAATCCATCATATCATTATGGCCGTATGAAAAACACTCTAATCCACCATATCCACCATAATATCTACCATATTAACAACACCATATGAAATCATTCAACCTTATCAAATCAATCAACCTTAGACATATCAACCATATCCACCATATCCCACCTTATCAAATCATTGTATTGGCCCACAAATATGGTCAACCATGTTAAAAAACGGTTTACACCTTTACACATCCTAAATGAATCTACAACCTTAATTATGATTCATCAATATGTAAACCTTCTGGCATTTTTTAGGTATGTTTCTTTATTCGATTTTGATTTTTATCATAATTAATGTTTATCATTGTTTGTTTCATTTGTGTTAATATTAGGCCATTGAATTTATCATATTAGTTAGAAAATATTATTAATTTAGACCATTGATTTGATCATATTGATTTAAGGTTTATTTTTATCAGTTAGAAAATAATATTAAATTCTCACTCATATTATTTAGTAAAGTTTGAAAAGCCAATTATTAGTGGAATAATGTACTTGATAGAATGATATAAGTAGTTTTATTTTTAACAGTGGTATAAATAATAGTTAATTTACGTATTATTTAGGCAACTTTGAAAAACCAAAATTATCTTTAAACAACTTAAACTGAAAATCATTAAACGTAACCAAATTGCTGATTTTATGGTCAATCACTGTACATGCTGATACTATTTTCCTACTTATCCAATTAAGTTCCATTATCTCTCTATTCTGCAAACAAATACAAAAATAAGTAATGCTATTGCCTACTAACTTTTTGTTTTGATGTTTTTTTATTATATATGAAACATTAATTGGTTTTGTTTGTATTTATAGAAAAAAAATATGGAAGCCGGCATGACTAAGTTATGTCATATTGATCCAAGTTAGAAGATATGAAGGTATTGGTTAGATGCATCAGCCTCTGGAACTCCCATCCAGCTGGCAAACCAAATGAGGTTTGGAGTTTAGATGTCGTGTTTTAAGATCCAGAGGTAATCATTTTCATGAATTGTTTGTATTATATGATTAATTAATTTTCCAGATAAATTAACCGTATATATTTTTACTCATTTGCAGGGTCATCGCATCCAAGCCAGAAAGGGGAATCATCAGGCAGTAAAGCGGAATCATGCAATGCTTAAACAAAATAAGGTATTTAATGAACTTATGTGTTAATTTTGTTGTTTAAAGTTGTGATATTAAAATGATATGGGGTGTTTGGGATTGGTTGTTAAGGTTGGTTATATGGTTATCGTGTTTTGATAGATGGGATAAATTATTTTTAGAGTGTTTTTGGATTGTTTATACAAGCTGGTTATTTGATTATGTATTTATATGTCAGCTTATTATGTTCTGATAAGCAGTTTGAATAGGAATCTGATTAGCAGTTTTATTAAGCATTCCCAAACACCAAAGCTGTTTGAGTGTTTGGAAAATGCTCCTTTTTAAAAGATATAAATATAACAATCACAACTTAATTTGCTGCCTAAATAGGAAATTGTTTCAACAATGGCTATATTTGCCAAATTATTAGCAAGCTTCCACATGTCGATTGCCAAATTGTAGTTCCTGATAACTATATACTACTATCATTTACTAAGTTTGTTCCCATGGGTTGTAAATGTCATATTCATGCTTGTGTTAATCATATAGATGATGGCTTATTCATTCTTTTAAATTATTTAACAATGAGAATTGATTGGCACAATCCACTTTTTGATTGGCACACCCAAATAGTATACAATCTGTTAAAGCAACACTACAGATCTCTAGGCTATACAAACATGGCTAAGGTAAGTCAAATGCTGTTGACGAAGCATGAATTAATGCAGGCTGATGGGCAGAATACTTAACAATGTGGATAAAATGTGAAATTCCGGTGCTAAAGAACATTTACTCACTTTTCTTGACATTGTGGACCAGGAATATAAGAACTTTGTTGTGGCTTATTGCATATTACTATCTTTGATTATTATTTGGCAATGCACTTTAGTTATTTTGTTTGTCAAACACCAGTAATATATGAAATAGTTCTTAAAATATGTATATTGCTCTAAACAATCATATAATTGTTGCCACATCCCTTTACATACCAAGTATAGAATATTATTGATTATGGACTTGGTATATATTGGCACCATTTATATATCTTTATACAGTATTGTACTTCAGTTACTTTAATTTCCATGCAATCAAGTAATATGATGAAATTTTTTGTTGTGTACTTTAAACGCTTGTGATATTTTTGAAAAGTGTGGGAAAATGACAAGTAATTTCCATATGATTAATGTCTTCAAATGGTTGCAGGATTCCTATGATGTTTTTACTGATCACGACAAGTGTGATTTGCTGTTATCCGCTTACTTTAACGATTTTGATGTCTCGCGCTGGTAGTGTGGTACCAAGTCACTTGCAAAGGCTCTAAATTTGAAGGACTTACCAGACCATGGTGACTGTTTCTGGTGGATATCCGTCTTTTTAACTAATGGTTCTGCAGCATTTTCCAAGTACAGTTATTTTCAGTTATTGTTCCCCTGATATTTTTTTTGAAATTAGTTATCTCCATTTTCTTGAAAGAATCTTGAAATCTTTTAAATGCACATTATCTGTAGGGGACTACTAAATCTACCGAGTTTAATTCGGTCAAACAGTCCACATATTGGAATTCACATCATTAACTCAGTACCGCATTAATTATGTTCAACATAATCTTTCATAGTCAGACTTTTATTCTTATTTTGGAAATAACAAATCTTAATTAGTATACTTTCTTAACTAACTGAATTAAATTACAACCATATTTATTTATGTATATAAATCAGTCATTTTGATTTCAAATCTTTTTAACTTGTACGTACGTAATCTATGAAGGTCTATCAGTTACCAATAATCTATGAAGGTATAGCAGTTACCAATATTTTGGCTTATTATATACTCCACTAATTTCTCTTTTGTTCTATTATTTTATATATATTATTGTTTTAATTGTTTAATGTAACTAAATTTTATTTTGTCGCAGGAGGCTTTAATTTTTTCTGAACAAAAGGAGGGTTTTATTTGACAACTCAAAATAAAAAATCTTAAAGATATCACTTTAAGGTATTTCCTTCATCATCACTTTTAGCATATCAGTTTTTATTTACATATGCGAAAACACTTTTGAGAGAAGCGATTAGTCAAGTTAATAGGTTACAGGTTAATTTCATTCCCTACTGTTAAAACCATTTAGCATATAACAAATCACCGTGAGAACTTAAGGCGTGTTTGGTACCCTGGGTTAGAGGGCTTTAGGCTGATGCTTGGTTTTCTTTTTCCATTTTCAATATCTAAAGTGTATGTTTCTTTCCATCTTTATACAATATACTTGTAACTTCTCAAACAATTCTTAGCCATAAATTCATTGTACTTTTTATTTTTTATTTGAAAATAATATATTTTTATCTGATTAATTTATAATATTAGTACAAATATATACTATTATCATTATCATAGAACAAGAACATATATAGGCGAAGACTTTTCCGACTGTTCGTTAAAAAATATGCTATTATCATTATCATAGAACAAGAACATATATATAACAGGTGTGTTCAATAATTGCAGTATGTTACATATAGTTATATGGACTTAAAATTACAATAAGCATCACTTGAGTTTCCCTTCTTTCAATTTCTACACATCTTGTATGCTTTCAGAGAGTTGTTCACCTCATAAACATGTTCTTCGATACATCCTCCTTTTTTAAATGCGCGACAAACACACCGTTTGTCGATCCATCTGGTGACACTGTGGTTGTAGTTGGTGGCGTCCGTGACTATACTCGGTCCAAAAGCCCGACATACATACTTTTGTAAGATCTATCTAGTGACTGTCTGGGTTCAAAAGCCCGACAAAAAAACGTAGGGAGACTCTGTTTAGTCGATGTGGGTGGGGTTGGGTACCGATTGATGATTGGGATTAGGCTGCGTTTGTTGGCTGGGATGGGCGGCAGTTTATGAAACTATGATGGTTGTGTCGTCGATTGGTGGCGTCGGCGAATGGAGGGAGAAAGGCAGCATGGTGGCTAATGTGAAAGTGAAAAGTGCTAGGGTTAGGAGAAGTGAAAGGGTTATAAACATGGGCTTTGTTGGGCTTTTGATTTAATAGGGTTTTTTTTTATTATAATCATATCTAATTTTTGTTATTTTTTGTTTTATTACAGGATTTTTATTTTCATTTAGGACATAAGAATGTCATTCTTAAGTGAAAACGACCCAAATGAGGCTGAATTTTTTCGTCGACTTCGCCTTTTTTCTCTAGTCAGGTAAAACAAACACATTTTATAAATATATTTTTGTTTTATTTACTGCTATAGATATATTGTAGTTGAACAACTTTAGAAACAAAAATAATTTTAATTTTAGGTGTTTCACTCTCACGAAGATTTAAAAAGTTGGGCACAAAACAAAGCGCGGTTTCTTGGTTACGTTATAATAACTCAAAGATCGTATACGGACATGAGTGGTTTCTTGTACGAAGTCACACTTATGTGCGATCTTGGTGGAGAATATACACCTAAGAAATCAAGTAAAAACTCCGCTACTCGAAAAATTAATTGCCCATTTCAATTGGTCGGAAAATATTCGAATATACATAATGGTTGGTTGATAAGTGTAATATGTGATAAACATAATCATCTTCCTGCACAACACATGGAAGGGCATCCGTATGCGAGGCGATTATCTAGAGAGGAATATGGATTAGTTGAAGATTTGACTAAGAAGAACGTGGCACCACGTGATATTTTGTCAATACTAAAGGCGCAAAATGAAAATAACGTGTCAACAATTAAAGACATATATAACGCACAATATAAAATTTGCAAAGCTTTACAAGTTGGGAGAAGTCCCATGCAGGTAAAACATTACACAATTTTTTCTTTATATTTTGATTTTTTTTATTTCAAATAATCAAAATGTAATATAATTATGAAAATTTGAATGCAGATTCTTATGTCCCTTTTACATACTAACAGTTATGTCCACGACTTTTCTACAAATGATGTTACGAATCAACTTGAAGATTTATTCTTCGTTCATCCGACATCATTTAAGATATGGCGAGCATTCCCACATGTATTGATGATAGATGCTACATACAAGACAAATAAGTATAATATGCCTTTTGTTGAGATTATTGGTGTAACTTCTACACAAAAGACATTCTGCATAGCTTTTGCTTTTATAAGTGAAGAAAAGACAGGCAACTACACGTGGGATTTATTAGTGAAGTCGTCCAGTACCAAGTTACAACAATAAATGCAAGCTTTGAACGAAGTAGAATTCGCCGTTATCATCAACATAACATATCATGTTTTAACCTATTGCGTGGTTTGGTTTCAAATGAAGCACTTGATATGATTTTAGGAGAACTACATCGATTGAGTGATCTTGATTTAAACTACTCAGAATGTGGTTGTCGACTTCGTAGGAGTTGTGGTCTATCATGTGTTTGTGTACTTTTAGCGTACTTAAATTCAGGTAAGTTTACTTAACTAGATTTGGGTAGGTTTTATTTTTCTAGGGTTTGTTTTATCAAAAAGTTTAACTTTTATTTTGTAGGTGAGCCTATTCCTTTGGATTTAGTAGATATTTTTTGGAGGACGCTAGATGTTTCATGGTCAACACCCTTGGAACATATGAAGACATTCAATGTGACGATGAGCTACACATTTTCAAAGAAAAGTTTAATAAACAATCAAACGCTGGAAAAAAGAGTTTCTTAAGAAAGCTAAGTGATATAATCAATCCAAGAACAAATTTGATTAGAGAGCCCGCAATTAAAAAAAACACTCGTGTACGTCCAAGCTTGAAGAAACAACCAAAGAAGAAGTGGGTTGATCCTAAAAGTCAAAATCGTGGTGAAGGTAGTTATTCAACTAGACTTTGTGGGATAGACTTGAATGTGAAAACGACGACACGTAGTTCTTACTCGAACTATGAATCATGTGCAACGAACTTGTTCCCGGATTTAAATGAAGAACCCGCAAGACACAATTCATATGTGAGCCACTCGTTTGCTAGACATAGTTCATATTCGAACTATGACACATGTGCACCCAACATGTTCCCAGATTTGAATGAAGAACCTGCAAGACATAGTTCGTATGTTAGTCGGTCGTTTTCCAAACATGCTTCAATAACGGAGACAAGCGATCCAACATTTTTGAGACAACTTCCACAAATTTTTCGTCCTTATCTTACAGATTTACAAGATGTAAGAGGTGACGGAAATTGTGGATTTCGATCAGTTGTTGTCGCTCTTGGTCTATCTCAGGATCAGTGGCCTCGAGCTCGGTTAGACTTGGTGCGGGAGTTAGATGCTAACCATCAAAACTACAAGTATATATTTGGAACGACGGGTTATAAAAAAATCTATAATACCGTCAAATTAGCTGGAAAATTGATGGAAATGCCAAACACGGGATTGATTATTGCTTTTGCGTACAATAAAGTTGTTATAAATCTAACTGATGGAGGAAATGTGGGAGGTTGTACTACAATTTTTCCGCTTTGGTCGGGTCCACCACAATCAGAGCCACATGCGATAATTGTCATTGCTCATGTGAATGGTAACCATTATATTAAAGCGGCATTACGCGAAGGTAGCCCTTTACCAATGACTCATCCACTTTGGAGGACGTATAAAAGTGGTATTGCATCTGGATGGGAAGACTTATATGCTAGTCGACAAGAAGAGTTTCGTGCATATTATTATCGTATTCCCGAATTTTTTGATCTATCGAAATAATGATGTAAGGTTTTATTTGTTGTATTTTTAGTTTATTTATTAATAAGTATTTTAGTTTTTTTTATATTATGTGTATTATTAAATAAATACACTAACACGTATAGTAAAACATAATACGTAGTACTACATAGGGGTGTTCAAAAAAACCGAGAAACCGATGAACCGAGCCGAACCGATCAATCCGAAACCGGAAAAACCCGAAACCGAAGAAACCTAAACCGAAAAAACCGAAACCGAAAAACCCGCTTATAACGGTTCGGTTATGGTTTTCATTTTTAGATATCCGTGGTTATCCGAACCGAACCGCACATATTATACATGAAATTTTTTAACTAAATATTCAAATTATATTACATGTATTAATTGTATTAGTACCCTACTTTTATTATACAACGATTTTTTTACTCTTAATGTCAACTGTTTTAAACATGTATGTGTAAATTTAATTAATGTGATCGTAGTTTATAAATATCGAATAAATATTTTTAGTTAATATGTTATTTATGAATATTGTAACGCACTTTTTTTTACGAAATATTTTTTATATGATTTTTATCTATTTAATGTCGTTGAATTATACAAAAACTACATTCTATGTTGTAAACCATGTTATTATTTATAAACTAAAACTTTATGAAACTTATATAATGGTTAACCGTGACCCGAATCGTGGGTAACCGCTCATTTCGGGTAACCGTATGTCCGGCTAACCGCCTTGTACGGTTCGATTACGGATAGTAAATTTAACTAACCGAACCGCGATGGATAGTCAAAATCGTCTAACTAACCGAACCGAACCGACCCGTGAACACCCCTAGTACTACAATATGAATTAAAATCAAAGATCAATCACTACATACTACGACAATATGAATATGTGATCAACAAAATAAATGTCACTAAATGTCATTATGATTACTATAATCATATTAAATATGGCAATCATATAAAAGTACATTAAATACGGATTGATTAGTAATACTTATATGAAATATCACATTAAATATATCATATGAAAAAGTACATTAAATATGGTAAGTTTAGAGTTTTCTTTGGTAGATTTAGACTAACCCTATCTGTAAGCAAGAATTTTATTTGTTTATTATTTATAGTTTAGGCCCCATGTTTTTGTCTGGAGGATGTTTTCTTGAATTCTAGGTGTCAATATGAGCTAACTTGAACATGCATATAATTTTGGAAGCATACTTCCTTGATTGGTTTGTGGTTTGAGTAATTATTCCCTACAATTACTACTGATTCTTAAAGTATTTAATGCACAGTTTGAATTGTCCCAGTCAAATTTAAGAGTGTGCAAAATGTTAGCCTTTAACAATACTATGTTGTGGTTTACTTATAGTTTTTATCACATAAATGGATATTGTTAAATGAGCTAATATTAGTCCATATTTGTATAGTATTAATTAATGTTGCTTTAAATCTTTTGCTTTGTGTAGGTACCAAACTTTGAAAAAAAAACATAATGTTGCTATCAATAAAGCCTGGATGCTTGAGTATACAAGTTTGCAGTTTAGCACCATGTGCTCCAGTAAATTGTGAAGGCCATTTTTTTTCTCAAAACCTTAAGTTGTACTAATATAATACTTATTGCCTGCAAAGTACCCATTGTTGAATGTATAAAAAATGGATATTGTATACTCTACGCCCATGTCCTTTATTGTAACCGCAGAATTGAATCCTATTTACTTAATATGCAATTATGTTAGCTTTATAATATGTTGTCTCCACTTGATTGGAATTTACAAAAGAATATATTTGTAATCTTTTATTTTGATTTCACATGTATTCAACCTTTTATTTTGAATTTGTCTCACGTGCATATTTTGACATGATTGTATCAAGTTGCAATACTGTATGTTTATTAGTTTTTACATCAATGTTCACTTAATTCTAAGTTATAAGTTTTTTTCATTAACATGTTGTTTTATTCTAAAGTACAACAAAGAAAGCACCGAACAACCAAAACATTATGGAACAACTATCAAACTACAACTACTTCATCGAACAAAATCTTAAAGCTAGCCGCCCAGCGGGCGGGCCTTGAAGCTAGTTATGTAATAAGTGAAAGAAAAACATAATCAATATACGCATCATTAATTACTGATATCTCATAATCTTTGTAAATTCTTCGTCTCGATACATCTCATTTTAACTATTTACTAGTTATAAATCTCATGCACCCACTTTTTTATAGATAGATCAAATTTAATTTAATATTTTATTCTAATATATGGATAGTGTAAAGTTCTTTTCAGAACCAATAAAATGTATAGAACTGCGAGAACCACCTTTTATTCTTAATAATGCATATGTATTTTCTTCGTAATGTTTAAATTATACGTTTAATAATTGTTTTATTGGTTACAAATCCGAGTATTATGAGCGATATGAAGAGTGCACATGTGTTTTTATATTATCCATCGAGACGGTAGTTATGATACAGACGAAACAAAATACATGTGCATGGTCCTTGAATACATGTATCTAATGACCTAACACGATGAGAATCCATGCACGTCTACATTGTGAACTAACACGATAAAAATACATGTGCATTTTAAGAGTAAAAAGGCGGTTCTCGCAGTTCTGTACATTTATTAGGTTCTCAAAAGAGCCTCACCCTATACGGATATATGAAAAGTTCTCGTGTTTAATATATAATTTGTAATTGAGATATAATTACAACTACTCCTTCCATCTCATAATTATAGTTCACCGACAAAAAAATAAAGTTTAAGAAAAATATCAACTTTATAGTTTTCTCTCACTTACTTTTTGCATAAAAACATTTTTATTTCTAATCAATTAATTAAAAACTTTTTAAAAATTTGTAATGATCCCTCAAGTGAGGGTAATAAGGTAAAGTTCATCTAAATTTCCTATTTATATTTAGAATTGGACAATTAATTTGGGATAACCTGAAATTAAAACTATAATTATGGGATGGAGAGAGTACGTAGTGCCCGGTTTCTACATAAAACAAAATTTAATTTATTCAAAGTTTAATTATTAAATTTTTATTAATTATCTCCTTTTTTTTTAAGTTTTGTTATAAATGTGTATATATTTTTTCATATAATTTTATATATTTATTCTCCACCAATTATTTTAAAAAGTCTTAACAAATAAGAAAATTTTTAGGTTCTTCTTTAAAAAGATAAAAATAAAAAAGAATAAAGGAAGATATAATTTCTTATTAAAATAACATTGTTTTATTCGACTAATTAGTATGCTTTAATAAATAAAAAAATAATTATTATTCGAGGCTGACAGTGAGTACTTTTTGATAAGTATTTTGAAATTAAATAACTAACTTAGTAACTATACTAATTAACTCGTTATTCTAAAATTTTTTATTGATCATTAGTTTCTGATATCGCCTAATCTTCGTAAATTTATCGACTCGATTCCATCTAAATTTAACTATTTAAATGTGTAAAACTGTGAACCCCTAACAGACAGCAGCCCACTAGGTTTCCACGTTGGGCCAATACTTTTAGTGTCGGAAAGGTCACATGAAAAATAAGTTAAGGCAGATTCATTCGAACTTTTTTGTTCAAGCTTTTTTTTGGAACAAACAATAACAATTTCAATCAGGTTTGCATTTTATTTTAACTAGATACTGATTATATGATTGCTGTTTATGTGTTTCACACCAGAGACATATATCAAATCAGATGTTAGTAAATCTATGCTAAGACACAATATTAATTAAGGTTTGAATTGCCACCAGACACATTAAATTTCAATATATTGTTTGCAAATCTTATATCTCAGAATATAATGTCATGTGTGAGTTTAGATAATTACAATCAGGCTTATTTTTTTGCACATTACTAACTTTGCGCAGCCAACGAGATCAATATCCTCAGATGGATAGGATTAGCAACCTTCCTCTAAGCATAATCGAAACCATCTTATGTCTTTTACCGTATCAAGACGTGGTAAGGACAAGTACCCTCGCAAAGGAATGGAGGTATCATTGGACCAAAATTTCTAAAATTTTGGTTATTGCGGATAGCCAAACCTTGGATAGGGATAAACTTTTGTGTGGCGTAGGCCAAGCACTAGTAATCCATGAAGGTCCAATTCACGAGTTCACCCTTTCTGTTGTTGCAAATGACCGTATTAGCACAGAGATTGATTGTATAATATCTCCTTTGTCAAGGAAAAATACGGTCAAGAAATTAACAATTGATTTTGATGAAGGGGATAGTAATTCGCGTACGTCGTTACCTATATCTGTCTGCTCAATGAGTCAGTTGACAGAACTATATCTCAATTGTTGTGACCTTCCCGATGAACAAGATTTCAGGCAGCTAAAGCGTCGGCGAACATGTCAAACATCATGGTTACCTGAAAAAAAGGAAAAACTAACTACTACTACTACTGGACTTGATAGCCTGACTAGCTTATATGTGCGCAACTCTAGTATTGATATAACAGCACTTATACATCTCATATCTAATTCTCCAATCCTAAAGACGATGGTTCTGGTAATTTCTTACTAAAGTAGATTATCTTTACTCATGAGCTTTCATAACTTAAGTTAATATAGTAAATTTCTGCAGAAAACTTATGATTTCTATGATAGCGGTGATGCCACTATTACTAACTTATTTGAGTCTTTAACGGGCATTGAAAGTCTAACTATTTTGCGTGCGTTCATTGAGGTAATTTTATCCACATTGTATATACCGTGATTGATTCGATTATGAGAAAATAAATGTTTCTTTATATTAATTCTTTTTCCTCTGGTTCAAGATTTTTGACGATCATGGAACAATACCACAACAGGTTCCTATCACTTTAGTCCACCTCAAATACCTGTGTATAGAATATATATTCTTCGAGGGGTATTGGGGGTTAGGATTAATTGCTCTTTTTGCCAGAAGCTCACCGAACTTAGAGAAACTTAAGTTGGAGGTATTTACCATAATTTTTGTTATGTGTTTCCATAAGGGCTACGATTAGAAGTTAAAAAGATGCAAAGGGGCAGTACATTTAACATTTTCCTATATTATAGATTATAGACGAGGACTCGCATGAGGAGATTCCATGCTCCATCTCACTAGAAGAAGATTATGCAGATATTTGGCTGGAGCATCTGAGCGAATTGGAGATTATTTATTTAAGCGACATCAAGAGTGAATTGGATGTTGTAAAGTTCATCTTAATGAGGTCACCTGTCCTAAAGAAGCTAAGGATATTCATCAGCGAACAGTGTAAGGATAAAGAGTTGCAGATTTCAGAAACCATCTTATCCTCCCGACGTGCGTCATCGGTGGTAAAATTCATTGTTGAAAATGAAATTTTTTAACATCTCTTCTATACGGAACTACAAGTATCACAAAGACATCCTTTTTTTTTTGTTTAAGTCGTTCAACTTTCATATTCTGATTCGCTCACTTTAAATAGGTAGCTTTTGTGCATACTGCAGCGATATTTTGAGGTTACTTTGTGAGATTGTGAATGGCGTAACCTTAAGATTCATATGATGCTACTTAAGTCGTAATATAGTGTTACATCTTTTCTGACAAATATAGATTTCATTGATATTATGTAGTCGTTGTTACACAGGTCTTGATGGGCGTTTTCTTCCAGGATCGAATGATCAAACAATACTCATGAACATCATCATCAAACATAACATAAAAGAACAAGAACAAAGAAGACGGGGTATGAACCCTAAATAAACTGATAATAGAATGGGTTGAGTTTACAAATACAGGATCCTATGTATAAATACTAAATGAATCGGTGTGTTCATGAATTGAAGCACCCGTTCAGTAAAAGTAAACAACGTATCCTAACATCTATAACCGTTATATAACTGCTATCTATCTAGGGTTCGGGTTTGTTGGCCTGAGGCCCAAACCGTATGTATACAGGCTTCTTCAAGGGGTTTCTTGGGCCTGTTCTTTCTTGTTGTTCTTCCTGTGTCGAACTGTAGCCTTACACAACAGAAAAAACATATGTGTCAAAGATTAATATAGATTAATCTCCAACATTTCCCCCTAATCTGTTAATCTTTGATGTTCTTCTTGTTCGTTCTTCTGATCAATTCATTGATCTTCATTGCGTCCATGTTGATCATGTTTTCCGGTTAAATCCACCGTTCTTATGATCTTCATAAAACGCAGGTCTGAATCCTTCAATCTTTATGGCTTTTTTGTTGTCGCTATTGCCGGTAACGATGAGTTCTCGATCCGGTTGTCTTCGTCGATTAAGGTATATCCCCTTAAATCGTTTTTCTTTTTCATTTTTCGGTCACTCTGGGTAAATCCCCCGCTGATTCAAACAACACTTTTCCCATGTTCTTCTGTTGAATCTCCGGTGCCGATTCTTCTGGTTTTCTGGTAGATGATGAGACGACGCGTAGCCATGTTTTCTTTTTTCTTTTTGAATCTGATTGTGTATCCGCTGCCTTTGTATCCAAGGTAGGATTTCCTGATGATGACTCCATGATTTTGGAGTTGCTTGATCCCTTCGCTCTGATACCACTGTTACACAGGTCTTGATGGGCGTTTTCTTCCAGGATCGAATGATCAAACAATACTCATGAACATCATCATCAAACATAACATAAAAGAACAAGAACAAAGAAGACGGGGTATGAACCCTAAATAAACTGATAATAGAATGGGTTGAGTTTACAAATACAGGATCCTATGTATAAATACTAAATGAATCGGTGTGTTCATGAATTGAAGCACCCGTTCAGTAAAAGTAAACAACGTATCCTAACATCTATAACCGTTATATAACTGCTATCTATCTAGGGTTCGGGTTTGTTGGCCTGAGGCCCAAACCGTATGTATACAGGCTTCTTCA
The DNA here is from genome assembly GCA_025667525.1 of Glebionis coronaria. Classification (NCBI taxonomy): domain Eukaryota; kingdom Viridiplantae; phylum Streptophyta; class Magnoliopsida; order Asterales; family Asteraceae; genus Glebionis; species Glebionis coronaria. Next base: position 26,401,876 of record CM046877.1, read on the forward strand.
AGGGGTTTCTTGGGCCTGTTCTTTCTTGTTGTTCTTCCTGTGTCGAACTGTAGCCTTACACAACAGAAAAAACATATGTGTCAAAGATTAATATAGATTAATCTCCAACAGTCGTTTGGCCCTTATGTTCTCTTAATTAGAGGGTTCTTGTGTTCGAGCGACTGTGTCGTTAACATGAAAATATGAAGGTGCCAAAACTGATACTTACATCTTCTTATTTTGGTGGTGTAATTGCTTACTACATCGGGAAAACAATTGCCCCTTTGTAATTTGACATATGATTTTTTCAAGATGCGTGAAACAAATATATCACTTATTTGTATTTTAATTTTGCATTATCCCGTCATGAAATGAAACAAATTACCCTATGAGTACAAGGTGCGTCATGGCTGGCGTTTTGAGTTTTAGCGTGAGCCATGGAATGGCGGATGACACCGGCTGCTGCACCGAGGCTCTATCATACTTCTCTCATTTTCCCAGTACCATGGTCATAAGCAGTGGACAATATTATATTCAGTCACATTAAATCCTATGAATATTGAGATTAGCAATCATAGTTATAGCCAAAAATGGCCTATTAATAAGATGTATCATCATCCTATCTGGATGTATATAAAGTTATTCCGGAAAATAATCATCGCTAACTTCTTTTCGAAACTCAACAAATATATAAAAGTTATTTTGAAATAATTTGAAGTTGCTTGAAGTTAACTTTGGTTTTTCAGCCAGTTCGGTTCATGACCTGCACGAAATCTAAAAGCTGGACAGTGAAATTTGTGAACCAAAACTTGGGCCAGTAAGTCAGAACTACAGCCCATTACACATCCATGTTGGGCTTCTTGACACCCACAAAAAATGACGGCTAAGCCTATATGAGTCGACCAGAAAATAAAAGTTTTAGAATATTTACGATTTAATTCGCACGATTAATTAAGAAGAGTTTTGGGACAAACAACTACCGTAAGAGTTCTTAATCTGGTTTGCTTTTTATAAACTCGTTATTGTTTATGCAATTGTTGTTCATGTGTTTTTCGCCATGCTAGCTTAATGATCTTTGCGTTTAGCCAAGTTTTCGTCTGTATAATGTTTTGATTCTTAGTAGTTTTATCGTGTTGACATGACAGTGTGTTTATATACAGATTATAAGTTTTTAGTTAACTAGACAATTATGTAATCAATGGGCAAATCCTAGGTTTATAATAGGCCTTAAAAACATGGCCTAAAAAGAAAGAAAGAAATAGTTTTTACCCAAACTACAATTACCTAGGACATGTATCATGTTGTAAAAACTGCACCGGACATGTATCGTGTTGCAAAAGGTAGCTAAAAATAATCTTGGGATAGCGACATTGATGTATAATAAGTGTGTGATTGTTTTCTGTTATGTATTTGACTTATTTTGTGTGTGCGTGAATAATTTTGCAGCCAACAAGAACATCATATCCTTGAATGGGTAGGATTAGCGACCTTCCTATATACATAATAGAAAACATCTTATGTCATTTACCATATGAAGACCTAATAAGGACAAGTATCCTCTCTAAGGAATGGAGGTATCATTGGACCAAAATTTCTAAAATTGTGGTTATTGTGGATACGAATCAAAGACTCCTCTTGAAGCCAAAGCAAGAGGAGAAGCAAGAGATGATCAAGTTGACTAGACTTATGTTTAATATATGTCAAACTTTGTTAAGGCACGAGGGTCCTATACGTGAGTTCAACCTTTCCCTTAATGATCGATGGGGTAATTTGCGCGACATCGACTGTATTATATCTCATTTATCAAGTAAAACCACTGTCAAGAAAATGATACTTGACAATAAGAACAAGTGTATTATTACTTGCTTACCCTTATCATCTCTCTTGTCAATGAGTGAGTTAACATACTTATATGTCAAACATTGGTACCTTGGTGCTGGACCAACATCCAGTTCACCAAAACATGGGACATCAGGGTTAACATACTTATATGTTCAGCGCTCATATTTTTCCGCGACGACGCTTCTACATCTCCTATCTAAATGTCCATTGCTTAAGACCCTAGTTCTGGTAATTTCTTACTAAAATTAAATATAAACATTCGTGGGCTTTCATAACATATCTGACTATTATAAGTTGCTGCGCAGACTGGTAAGCGTAACGATGATTGGTGTGGGGCCACCATTCCTAACCTAGAAGATTATACGGATATTTGGATGGAGCATTTGAGCCAATTAGAGATAACTTGCATCAGCAGCAACCAGAATTGGATATTATGAAGCTTATCTTGATGAGGTCACCTGTGCTTAAATACTTCAGGATATTCATCTCAAATAGTAACAAGGATGAAGTGATGCAGATTCCTGAAACCCTCTTAACAGCCCCGCTCGCATCACCAGAGGTAGAATTAATTGTTGAAAGAGAACCCTTTTGGTAACTCGTAGTATTAAAACCTACACAGTTTGATTTTCTGGTTACAGAATGTGGTGATGTGATTATCTGTTAATGCAAAAGTGGAGATATTATTAGACCTATCTTTCAGTTTGTCAATGATGTGATGTTTTCAGATGCTACTTTTTTCCACACCAAGGCGACCACTTTTTTTTTTAAACTAATGGCCATAACTTTTGCCCTCATGTGGTTTTATCAATTCGGTCTCAGGGTCGAATGGGTTGGGGTTTCGACGACTGATTTACTCGGTCCCCAAAGTGGGTCAACCGATTCCATTTTAGCACCACTCGTGTATCATTGTGAAGGTGAACAAATATGTCAATATTAAGATACATAAAATGAAAACAAATACTAATATCTGTAGTGAAAGAAAATGTGGCATGCTGTGTCACATTTGACATAATCAGCACTAAAACCACAATTGCACAACTGTCAACCATTTTCCATTTTTTTTTCAAATACAAATATGATGTTGCTACCAAAGTACAAAACCACAAGTAAAAGTATTGCAAACAAAGCAGCATGTGATCAATGGTCATCAAAAACTCGTTAGTTTTATTAGTTACATTACGCTTCTGGAGCCAGTGTGGGACCCCTCAACAATTTCAACGATGATTTGTACCTCCAGTGACGCACGAGGGGAGTCTAAGAGAGTTTCTGAAATCTGCATCTGTTCATCCTTACCAACCTCTTCGTGTAGGAACAGAGTCACCTTCTTCAAGACCGGTGATTTGGCCAAAACAAGCTTCACAAAATCCAAGTCAGTCTCTCTGTAAATCATATTTTTAATCTCCAATTCTTTCAGATGCTCCAACCAAATATCCGAATAATCTTTAAGTGTGACACGGTCACTTCTATCACATTTCTCAACCCATGAATCGTCTAAACTCTATAAGTACATGTAGAAGTTATGCTTGTCAGTTTATTCTGGAATAATAAACAAAACAGATAGGATACAAGATCGATTTATGGATTCATGTTATTACCTCAAGCTTAAGCTTCTCCAACTTTGGGGAGCTTCTCATCAAAAGAGCAAGAAATGGCAACCCGTATTTGTGAATGAAACATATTTCTCCGATATACAAGTATCTCATGTGGACTAATGCGTTTGGAAGCTCTTGTGGAATTCCATCTTCATCAAAAAACTTGAGCCACAGCAAAAAAATAACAATACTTAGCAATATCCGAGTTACATAAATTAACAATGTGATGTGAATAATATTACCTCAACGATCGGGAGGAAAATGGACAGATTTTTGATCACGGGTAAACTCTCGAATAGGTTAACAGTTGTGCAATTGTGGCTACCTTGGATTAAGTGATTGTTAATATCCTGCAACAAGTTAACATATCTCAAATAAGTTACAACAGCCGATGAGGATTAGATATTCTATACTATTAAGCACTTACCAGAGTCTTGAGAAGTGGACAATTGGATAGGAGATGTAGAAGCGTTTTATTATAGATGAATACTTCTTGCAGAGACAAGCTTGTAAGATGATCAAATCCATCGAATGTTAATGGTTGATGGTCAAAATAGCAACCAACGAGACACAGGTCAGTTAACTGATGTAACAAGAAGAGAGATGACGGTAACTGATATCCCCCACAAAGAAGTTAAGTGCTAACTTCTTGGCGGTATTTTTGTGTACCAATTGGGATATTATATGTTCAATCTCAATCCACGAGTCATCTGTCCCAACGGAAAGATTGAACTCGTGTATTGGACCTTTGTGCATTCTCAGAACATGCTTCATAGCATGGATAAATTTACACTTTTTGTTGATCTCGTTTCTTTCATTTGGTATAACGCAAGATTGCTCCAAAACAGACAGCTCGGCCTCGTCAGTTGATACTTGAAATGCATTCTCGATAAACGCAATTTTAGGAATTTTGATCCAACGGTACCTCCATTCCCTAGATAGTATACTTGTCCTTGCTGCCTCTTGAATTGGTAAAAGGCATAAGATGGTTTCTACTATACTTGAAGGAAGATTACTGATCATATCCATCTAAGGATATTATGATTCGACAGCAACTAGATATTGCTGCAAGCCTGCAAAATCTGTTATTGTAATGCAATCACAAAATAAGCCTAACACATAGTTGAATTTAACATATTACTTGAGAATCGACCAAACAGAAAGCTTAGATAAACATACTCGTATTTCATATTAGTTTCAGAAACACAATGTTGAAACATAAATGAAAGTTCTATAACCATAAGATCTCCAAAGATATAGAAACAATACAGGGTGTTTGGGATTCCATTTTAACTTATTGTGTCTTTTAAACGCGATAATCACTTTTGAGCAATGTATTCAAACCTGGGTTTTTAGTTGACTTGGTCGAGTTGCCAGTTCACCGAGTCACCGGTTCAACCGCCGGATCAAACCGAATTTATGCCAAAAGACAAAGATATCGATATCTACAGTTTTAATAGAAAAAGGAAGATTACTGATCATATCCATCTAAGGATATTATGATTATGTAAGTATTTTTATATTAAGTTTATTCACTTTTGATAAGCATTATCAAAAGGTTACCTATACGAGTAGTCAAAGTAGACCACATGTAGGGTGGTTTGTATCAAATCAACACCAAACTATAACAAAATAGAAACTCAAAAGATTTCGTGACTGCCATTTTCACTCACTATCATCGCCCACCCATAGCTGACATACAAGCAATCGTAACTACCACCGGTCAATCTATGACAAGACAAGAGAGCAACAATACTGGTCAATCTATAAAATGACGAAAAACCACCACCGCATCCTATCCTGAATTCCTGATTACATTGATTTCTTTCTTTTCCTTTCGTGAAGTCGAACCGACTGATTTTTGGTTCACTAGATCAACCCGGGTCGACCAAAACCCGGCGGTTAAATCCGGTTTGAATTTCGGATAAAACCCGGCACACAACGGACCAGTCGTCACTCCGTTTCCCGGTTGAACCGGTTGAACTGGCCGGGTTGAACCAGGTTTTAAAACATTGCTTTTGAGTGCTTTGATGTGAAAACCAGAAAGAGCTTATACCAGTGGAGGTCCTAATTCCACAAGTCCTTAAGGATAAGCAAAAAATATGCAATTCTAAACGCACCCTTATTATCAAGGTACTTTCACAAGTGTTTCATATTATGCAACTCAAGTCTTCAATATCTACATATATTCACTAAATTTGTGAAACAGAACATCAAATATAAGCTTATTTGAATCAGCTTATATTTCATAAGCCGGTTATTTCTGGCTTATATTTGTTACTTATGACTTAACGACGAAAAAGAAGCCAGAAAGAATGGGCTTACGAAATATAAGCGGAGTCAAATAGGCTTAAACAAAAATCCCCTTGAAAAGGTATATAGCTATTATAAGCGATTGTTTTGGGTACTTAAGGTAAATTACTAAATTCAACTATGCATTTTGATTCTGAATCAAAATCTCGACAGCTTTGATATGTTAAAAGCAAATACACTAACGGGTGTCTGGGCAAACCTACTGAATCAAGTTATTCTTAATCTAAAACAATTTATTAGCTTAGTGGTAGGATTAGTCGGCTAACAATGTCGAGTCGGAATCCGGGTAAATAATAATATGGTTATTAGCATACACTACCAAATTAGTTAAAGTTAAATTATCAAATAAGCTATTCCAATAAGCACAATAAATGGGTGGTTGAAAAAGCATCTAAAGAAATAAAGTAGATGAAATGAAACCCCTCAAATAAAAAATAATGTAAAATATAATAAATGGGAAAGGATTAAAAGTAAGAAGAGATTAATTAGTACCTGATGATGGAAGAGTTGGACCGGTTAATTATTGGAACCAGCTCATTCTTACAATTTTCTTTGGTGGATTCTTACACTATCCCTGATGATGGCAGGGAGTGGTGGGGTCATTGAACTTTTTTCTATTGTTTTATTATCTTGTTTGTTTTTTATATTTTAAATATTAATTATTTTAATTAACAGCTTTTTTTTAAGCTTTTTTCATACGATATTAGGGTGCGTTTGGTATATTTTTTTGAATCACTATCGGTATCACAATGATAATAGGGTGAAATGAAAATGATAACATTACATTTAATGTTGTTGTTTGGTTTGTTATATATGTTTTGACTAGCTAAAAGACCCGTAAAATTCACGGGAATCTTAAAAGCATCGTCGAAAAAGTTAGTAAATTATAGTACATATTATGGAGCTATTAGTTTACAAACAAATCTAGATATAGAAATATAAAGTATTTAATTTGCAGTAATCAAATACGTTATGAAACATAATAGGCAAAGCAAAAAAAAAGCACCAATCCTTTATTGTACGTATGCGACATACGTGTAGACGTAGATGTAATCATATTGTGTGACACTCCTCTCTACCATCAAGGAGGTCGCCAAATCAGTCGATCGATTTGGAATCGGTTGCCGCCGTTACGACAATTCTTTTGGAAATGGTCGTCGAGCAAGAAGGGACAAGGGGAGGACCCTTGTGGGAAAAAGGATGTGTTTTTTGTGCGTTATTAATTAATAAATATGTATTTTTGTGGGATATGTTTTTTGTGTGTAGGTCATCTTGATGTGAAAAACTTATCGATAAATCGTCTGAGAGAGAAAAATACAGTGGCGGGTAAAATGAAGATTGACCTCTCAACGGATGTGCCTAGCTTTAAGAATAAATCATGTTTTAGAGTCTTTGTACAAACTTGTAAATGACACATTCCCAGTTTCTTGTATAGAATAACTTCGGTATATGCCGACATGAACCATGTTTTGTTTAATTCTAGTACTGGCATTGTACGTATAATCATATTTCAGGAAACTTAAGAACAAAGGAAACTTAAGAACAAACAGGAAAGTGAAGTTACATCTAATAAATCATCACAATTTTTAGTTAAATACTTGAAGTATATGTAAAACGAAGTAAACTAATCTTTGGAATTTTATTGGAGCTTCATTTCCAAACGTAAGTTTACGATATTAGAATAGCTTACATAATTTGAACTATATCAAAGATAAAAGCAAATAAAGTATAAAACAATGTGACAATAAAATGAGTTCGAATTACTTCTTTGGTGCAACATAAAAATAAATGAGTTAAAATTACTGCTTAGAGTAAAGTTTGCTCTCAAACCATTAGAGATAAAACATAACCAAATTGAACCATCTCCCAAGTAGATAGGTTGAACTTTCCACCAAAAACTATTAGAACATTAACTTGACTCATGTTCCACAACCTTCGATGCAAGTGAACATTTCAAGATTAGCCGTTGCATGTTCATCCGTCCCAAGGCATCCCCAGATGTATATTTTCACACCTTAATGCAATACTACGTCTATTCAACTCACATGAAGACATATGTTAGTAACACATGATTAGGGATCAAAATAGAATTTATTTATGCGTTGAAACTATATTTTACCTGTTTTGTTACGCGAAATTTAAGCGTTATATTAGAGGTGACAAATGGGCGGGTTATACGGACGTGGGCCAAACAGGTGGGCTAAACGAAACCATGCTAAAGCACGCAGAAAAACATATAAAATTGTAAAAAAAAATAATGCTTGTTTAAAGTCGGGAAAAAATATTAAATATAAAGATATGTCGAGTGTCTAATTTAGTGTTTTACATACACCATTGAACTCATCTAATGTTTTATATGTGTCTATTGAGCCCATCAATAATAATTAATAGGCAAAAAGTTCCCTCACTTTTTTTTATATATAAAAAAGCTAAACGGCCTTTAATTTGAAAAATGAGAAAATTTGACTCTTCTAGTTATATATGATCATGTTTTGTGGACCTGCACAATGCAGAGTATGTATTGTAATAGTTTGTTCACTAAATCGTTTGTAAAAATTGCTAGGCGTTAGATGGTTGGATATCTACCTAGTGATTCATCGTTAAGCATGGATTATTCGAATTGAACTTTTTATATTTTTCCTTACTAAATTTCGAAAGAATATACTTAATTGCTCGAATGATCCGATTTTTGTCTGATTTATCTTCAATTTGGCCGATTTGCATGCGTAACTGAGTTGGTTGTAGCCAATTTGACCGATTTGTATCGGAAATCGAGTTCGCCGCAACCCATTTTCGTACGATTTGCTAGATTTATGTCTGATTCAGCCAATTTTATCGGCTTAATCGATATTTTAACCGATTTTTTTTACCAAATCGATCAATCGGTATTTTGACTGATTTTTAACATAACGATTAATGAAGCTGATTAATGAAAATCGAGGCGTTTAACCCGCCTAGCTCTTGACGCTGATTAGTCGGCCGAATTACCATTTTTGCAAGACTGTTTTATAGAAAAAATTGTACATGCATCATTAATAACAACTCTTTCAAAAATAAACACACTTAGCTTACATGTATCATAGACATACAAATGATTAATATAACCTAAAATCAAGATTAGATGCAATGATCATCAATCGATTTAATGTTAGGCTGAAAAAGAGAAGATGAAGATGAATATATAGCGTGGAAAAATAAACATACAACTTTATAACAATCAAATGAAGATAACTACATACATTATAGTGCTTGTTGTAAAACTCAATGAAAAATGAACCTATAAAATAATGGAAGTTCACATGTTATGAAAGAAACAAAACATAGATCGTTAGCTGTGTTAAAAGTTATGATATAGAAAAAAAATAGAAAAAAACATTTTATAAAAAATTGATGACATGAGAAAATGAGTTTACAACGTACTTATAATTTGTTATAAAAAGTTGCTTAAAATAAAATTGTAATTGCATTAAAGAGATTCTCATATATATTTATGGTAAAACTCAAAGTACGTCAAACCGTAATTAAAACGAAATCATTTTTTTTAAAAAGTATAGAAAAAATATTTGAAAAGCCAACATCTATATATTATACGTCTAAAACATTTACCTAACACAACCCGTCCATTTCCTATTTTCGCGCTCATGAGTTGCTCCATCGACCCTCTAAAACCTGTAAATTTAGATTGTTTAGGTATTCACTAAAACAAAAATCGTAATGATTTTAAATATTGATTTAATCATACATATATAGTGCAATTAGGCCTTCCAATTACGACATACATCTACAAAATTTCTTATAAAGCAAGCAAACAGAATAGTTGACGTTCACCATTTTTGGGCCATACAATCTGCTTATTTTAAATAGCTGTTACCTTTACCTCATTCTAGGAAGAAAGAGTTGGCCCTAACTAACATAAATTCAATTATATGAAATCTCGCTTTACGAATCAATTATACATCTACAAAACCTACATACTGCTACTGTTTATCTGCTTATTTTGGGGCACTTACTTTAACTGCTTATTTGCTTAAGCATTTTCGTATATATATATATATATATATATATATATATATATATATATATATATATATATATATATATATATATATATATATATATATATATATATATATATATATATATATATATATATATATATATATATATATATATATATATATATATATATATATATATAGGGATGGGGTAAAATGAGAAGGGGTCTTAAAATAAAAAGTATAGGAAGGATTGTGAGAGTGACATGTGTCACAATGCCATATCACCATGCCACATAATGATGACATGTCATTATTTTAAAAAATTCGAATTTTTTTTAAAAAAATTTCGAAAATTTTTTTTCAAATAAGAAAATTCTAAAAAAAAAAATTCAAATTTTTTTTTCGGAAAAAAATTTTCGAAATTTTTTTTCCAAAATTTTTTTTTAAAATTTTTTTTCGAAAAAAATATTTCAATTTTTTTTAAATTTTTAAATAAAACCAAAAATAATCTACTGCATCGCGATTATATATTTTGATGCATCATGTTAATAAGTTAATGCATCACAGTAATAAGTTACTGCATTATAGTTCATCACCGAACTTAATGCAGTAACTAATTACAGTGATGCATTAACTTCTTAAGTTGATGCATCAATTTTTTAAAAATTTTAAATAAAACAAAAGATAATCTATTGCATCGTAATTTTATATTTTGATGCATTAAGTTAATAAGTTAATGCATCACACTAATAACTTACTGCATTTTAGTTCATCACCGAACTTAATGCAGTAACTAATTATGTGATGCATTAACTTATTAATTTGATGCATCAAACATATAACTGTGATGCAGTAGATTATTTTAAAAAAATATTTCGAAAAAAATTTCCGAAAAAAAAATTTTCGGTAAAAAAATTTTGGAAAAAAAAATTTCAAATTTTTTTTTTCAAAAAATAAAATTTTTCCAAAAAAAAAAAATACGATTTTTTTTTTTTAAATTCGAAATTTTTTTGGTGTTGAGGTGTCATGATTATGTGGCATGATGATGTGGCTAAGTGACACATGTCACTCCTATAATCCTTCCTATACTTTTTATTTTAAGGGACTTTTTAGTGTATCCCTACCCTATATATATATATATATATATATATATATATATATATATATATATATATATATATATATATATATATATATATATATATATATATATATATATATATATATATATATATATATATATATATATATATATATATATATATATATATATATATATATATATATATATATATATATATATATATATATATATATATATATATATATATATATATATATATATATATATATATATATATATATATATATATAGTGTAATGCTATTTGCAGAACCCCGTTTTTGGTACAGAACTCACAGAACCTATTTTTTACTTCCAATAATACATGATGTACCTTATAGTAATGCAGGATTGGCAATTTTGAAGTTATAATTTATTAATTTTTAAAAATAGAATAAATAAAGGGCAATTTAGGTATTTTTTAACTCCCTACAAAATTGCTAGATATTAGTTTCTCTCTGTTTCCATCTAATTAACCTCATCTAGATCTCACCTTAAAACTACCGCCTCTCTCTCTCTCTCTATCGTAGATCTTAGGAAAAAATCAAACAGGTGAGTTTTATATTCGGTTTTACTTAACAAACCGAGTTTCTTAAATCATTAATCTTATTTTATGCCTGTTGAGTTTAAAGTTATAATTTGAAGTTGTTTTTGAATCTTGTCGTGTTGAGATGGATGAAAGATTACTAACAATGTCAAATCCATCCCATTTAAATGAAGTTTAGTGATTACGAAGAAAACATTAGTAATGTTATCGACGCGACTTCTTATCAGGTATGTTTTTTGATGTTATTAGATCTCTTAATAATTGTATTGCGAACAAGGAGTTCTGATTTTTGTTCCTATTTTAAATTTTTTCCTCAGTTTGTTGTTATAGTATTAAATATTTTTTACATGTTTGGTTTAAAAAATTAATTATGAATTTATAACTGAAAAAAATTAGTAATTTTCTTTACCTTGTTATGATATTGACGTATTGTGTAGATCTACTTGATTTTACGGTGTGTCAAAAATGCTACGGGGGAGCATAGTCATATATTGAATTGACCGAGTATTCTTCAAAAAAAAAATTGAACGAGTATGTTTTTTGTTTTGATAAAATCTGATGGTGGGTAGATATTTGTTTAAAGGCTTCTTTGCTAAAGATAAGATCTACTTTTTGAAGAACATAAGATCTATTGTCTATGACTAAAACTACAATTGATGGTACTCTTTGGTTTAAGTGATACAGAGTATATTTTTTGTTTAAGTACTATTTTATCAACAACATTACAGTTTGATTTAATATAGTTTGTTTTATGTTTGTTTATTTACTACACAGATGGCTCAATTGAAGATCATCAATGGATATACTTGGTGTTCTCGAAGTCATACATATATGTTCTCAAAGTCGTACATGTATGTTTTCGACAAGTATATATATGTTTTTGGACGGTACATATATGATTTCGAACGGTACATATATGTTCTCAAAGCGTTACATAGACTAACTTGAATAGACATATGTGTTTTCTCAAATTTAATTAAAGATTTTGCATCTTGGATAACTTTTTATAAAAGACTTTTACTTTGAATACCCATTTGATTTTTTTAATTAAAAAATTTGCATTTCAAACATTTTGACATGATTTTTTATTAACGATTTTGGATCTCAAAATAAATTAACATGTCAGTAGACTTTGACTACACATTGGATATGTGATAGTTGATCATTTACGTTTGATTTATTTAAATTGAGTAGTTTTTTACTTAAACTAACATGTCAATAAACTTTGACTACACATTGGAAATGTCTTAATTGAGTAGTTTTTATTTAAATTAATCTTTGTCATTTATTTTTTTATGTTTGAGTATGGTTGACTATAAGTGATCATTTACCTTTGATTTATGACCAGGTTGTCAACTGCACATTTTATTAGACAGCGTGTATGTGTGTGTTCTCGAATGGTTAATTCCAACTGAACATTTATATTTTTTGTTAATGATCAGGTTGTTGGTTGCGCGCTTCATAGGAATGACGATATGAGATGAGGATTGCCGTTTTAGATGGCGTGCATATATGTTCCTGAAGCCGTTGCGAAGTTGCGTATATATTCTTGAAGCGTTGCATATATGTTCTTGAAGCGTTGCATATATGTTCTTGAAGCCGTTGCATAAATGTTTTCGAAGCGTTACATATATGTTTTCGAAGCGATACATATATGTTTTCGAAGCGTTGCATATATAGTTCATGCTTCTTCTTTGAATTGTTTAACAACCTATATTTGTATTTGAATTGTGTTACAATTGATATCAAATTTTGTGTATTTCATTTACGTTTTTTATATAAATTTAGAGATCACATTATATGTTATGTGATTTGTTTTTATTTGTCGAGGATAATGTGTACTAAAAACATGTATGTAACTACTATTTTAGGCAAAAAAAAAAATCGAGCTAAAAAGTCATACACTACACATGAATGTATAACTATAATATTTAACATAAATGCACCTTTTAAAAATACCAATCGTAGCCTGGAAACTAAAAAATAAATCTGAAACATATATGTAACGCTTTTGTATTTGAAAAATTAGAGATAATTTTAAAACGTCTTTTGTATTTGAAAATTTGTATTTAATAAAAAATATATTTTTAATTAAAAATTCAAAAAAAAATCAGAATCTTTTGTGCATTAAAATACCTAATCTGCCCTTAAATTTTTATTTCTTTCAAAATAAATAATGAATATTTTCAAAAGTTCCATCTTGCATTAAGATGATGTACATCATGTATTCATAGGAGTAAACTGTTGGTTCTGTAAGTTCTGTACCAAAAAATGGGTTCTGCAAATAGCGCGACCCTATATATATCATAACTATGTGTCTAATAAAGATTAAGTTGATAAGATCTTAAGGAAGCAATATAAAACATCATATAAATATAATGCACTTATTTGAACATTGTACATCGGTCTAAACATCTCACATTAGGACTACGATCGTGCATCAATAACCTGCTACTTTTTCACTAAATCCTCTTCATTTTCCATCAGTAACTACAAACAAAACAAACCGAAACTGTCACTACAGTTTTTAGTTAGACATTTCATCAAATATTTGGTGTGCAACCAATTTCTTTTACAAATACAATAAAATACAATCTTTCATCCAAACAACATATTTAAAAAGGCCTAGGTCTTTTGTTAAAAAACAATCTAGCATTCATAAAAATTAGTATTAAAGCAAATTTGGAACAACATCTAAATTAAAAACCTAATCTCAAACCTATAACTATTTTGGGAAACCTAACTCAATTCTTGTAGAAACACATAATATACACAATTAAAACAAAGAAGATTGAACTTTATATAATTAAAAATGATAAAACCTTGAGATCATTTGGTTTCATTGAATCACAAAAAGAGTGTTTTTATTTGTTGTGCTTGAAAAGCGGTGGTTTTAGTTTTATCATATTTTGTAGGAAGAAACAGATGAGGACACGTTGTCATAAGATAAACACGCGTGTTCCTCAAAAACTAAAGCAACAGATGGGATAATGGGAAAGACATAATCACGACTGATTTATTTGGAAAAAATTTTAAGTTGGGTTAAGCTAATGGAGGAAATGGTAGATTTAATTGAGGACTTTTCATATGTAAGTCTTTTTGAATTGAGTGTGTTTCTCACATTTTGAAAACTTTCCATATGTAAGCATTATTTACAATATTTGATAACACATAAAATTAGACGCAACATTTATCTTTTTATAACTTCAATCAAAATAAATATCTTCTTTAACATCCAAAATAAATACCTTTTTTAACTTATATCAAAAGTGACTTAGTCAAACTTTCTTACGTGATTTAAACGAATGACTTTTAAAAATTCATAGTTCCACGTGGCGGCACCAGATTCATTCGTATTTAAGGAAAAAATTAATTAGGTGTAGCTTATAAACTTGTACATTGACTGCTTTAAAAACTTGTAAAAAACTCTGTTTTATTAGATATAATAGATATCAAAAAATTAAAAATGTGTTAGTATCATAGTAAAATATAATAAACATACTAAAAGTATAAAATATAATAAATTTTGACATATAAAGACAAAAGACAAAAACAAAAAAGAAGGAATGAGTTCATAGACACCTTACTTGACTCTTATGGGAAAGTTTAAAATTTTGGATTTCATTCTGATAATTTTCCAATATTAATGTACCAAATAAATGCAATCATTCTAATAGTCATTCCCCGATTCCCATTAACGGATACCAGACACACCCTTAGTTTTTTTAATTATTCTTTTCAAAATAAGGTTCCAAAGTAAACAGCTATTTTGAACAGAAAACTAGGATGAGCGTTTTGGCCGTCGATCTGAATGGGATCGGAAAACCTGTTAGAAGTATGTGTGCCCTTTTTTTGGATCAAACTCATATTCTAAGGACTAATTGGTAAATATCTTTCTTTGTTAAATAAGTTATGTTGTGTTTGTTAAGTTTGTATTGTGCACTGACTCATGTGTAAATATAGATATTGGTTGGGTAAACGGAGATAGGGTTCTCATTCTTGTTACGCAGTCATTGTTATTCTCTCGCACACATATACGATCTTTCTGTTAGTGTGTTACATAGTCCGGTATAATCATCTTGATCATGAGATTAATAGTATTGTGGTATTGTTATTGAGCATTTGTAGTGAGGATCATTGTAAGTGTGAACTTGTATAGTGATTGCACCTTATAAGGGACAATCAGCTTTTCCTTTGTATGTACGATAAACACACGTTTGTGGACTTATCAGATTTTTAGAAGAGCTTAGAAAGAGGAAGAGTCGAGCTATTTCATGATAAATATTATAAACACGGGGAATAAAATACGACAAACGTGTCTCCAATTGAGTATATGAAAACAACGTTACCATAGGAACAACAAGTTATCTAAGAGGGTGTTTGGTTAAACTTATAAGTGGGCTTAGGCTTATATTATATAAGCAAATTATGGCTTTTATATAATAAGTTTATAAGCCTTTGTTAAGTGTTTGGTTTAGCTTATATAACTAATATGGTAAAATGACAAAAAATACATAAAAATAAAAAGGATAGTAATTATTAAATAAGGGTATAAAAGTCTTTTTAGGTAATATTTTTATATAAGCTCAATTAACCTTATATAAGACACAAATTCTTGTTTTACCAAAACCTCCTTATATAAGCTTAAAAGCCCACTTATATAAGCTTAACCAAACACTTGGTTTTGGCTTATAAACTTATATAATCTAATAAGCTTATAATCCCACTATATAAGCTAAAACAAACACCCTCTAAAGTTGGTTTCACATTTGATAGCAAATTTATTTAGTGATATGAGTTAAATCCAACAATTCATCACAACGTTGTTTCTGTCCTGTGTGTTCTACATTGTACTTAAAAGTTTCACGATCCTAAACATATTGTTAGTAATTTTGGTGGATCCATAATCTGAGAGTCGTATCATACACTTTCAGATCAAAGTATTTCGATGGTTTTATCGAAATCTTCAATCGGATAAAACTCAGATTCAAACTGTTAATATGTTTTTGTTGTTATGAATCAGAACCAAAAAAATGAAGAAGATAATGACCAATAAACTGAAATTCGGTTGATAACTGCTATAGTAGTTGCAACCACAAAACCAGTTAATTTAACAGGCAAACTGGGTAGGCAAAACTGGGCCTAATATACCAGAAATTTTATTTTCAAGTGTGTTTTTAACATAGCACTTTATACCCCAGCCAGGGGCTGCCGCCCCTTGGATCCTGCCCCGGGGCGCTGCCTCCAGACCCCCATCGTACGAGGGCTTCGCCCCGTATGATAACCGTAATAATGTCATACAAGTGTGCACTCCGCACAACCCCGACTTAATGAACTTTTATCACGATTATATATTGGTTAACTAAGTCAATCCATTACACTTAAATTACATTGATAATACAAAATCACCAACACATATTGGTTAGCTTGGATATTACTTGTAGTGAACTGAGATTAATTGTACTGTCTTTTACATTATTTGTCTCACATCGGTGGATGTTTAAATAAAATGTGTATTTATAATTCAATATCTTAAAAGAACAATAAACTCAACATATATGTAAATAATATCCTAAGATTATTGGGTTTTTTTACTTGTTACACTTTTGTGGATTGAGATATACTGTAATTCTTTTACTCGAAAATTTTATAGTAGTCGACATATTCTATAAAATTTTATTGGGTTAAGTCCATATATTAGCAATGTACTTTCAACATTTTATAAATCTAGGTAACTATATTATTATATTACCAATCTGGTATACAAACTTTCAAATTTATTGTATTATCAGCAATATGATGACTTGCTGTCGTTTTAACAGGTAAAAATCTGCTTATTTGTCACTTTTATTTATTTTTTTTGTTATGTGGCATGTTTTGGTAATCAATACTTCATCATCTTCATCAAGATTCAACTACCACCATTTTTCCCAAATATGTATCACCATTTTTAAACGCCTACATTAAACACATTTACCTTATTTGCTCAAAAAAAATTCTTTTTTACATTAAAGCATATTCATGATACCATTATTAATTTGATTACTCTAATTTTTAAACCTATAAAATACAAATAAAATATTGAAAACGTAACTAGAACATAGTCCATTTCTTTTCCATTCATCATATAGCCTTTTTAGTTAAAAAAACCCATATACTGTATCCTTTTTGATTGAATTTAAAAGATTATCAAAATAAAATCCTTTTCTTTTTTGTTATATCCTTTGTTATACATACAAAAACAAACAAAACTCAAAACCCGATGGACCATCACTATCGTGTGGCGACGTTGATGTTTGATAATGATAAAATCAGCGGCAGTGAGATCTAACGGTGTTGTTTGGTGATGGTAGCATCAGCGACAGCCATGAAGAAGATCGCTAGATGAAGAAAAAGGAGTTTAGGCTTTGGTGTTGGTGTTGACTTTGTGTGGCTGAGAGTAAGTCAAGTATATAGATGAATGAATTATTTTTATCTTCAGATCTGTTTTATTTTTTTCACATTTGAATTGTTGATTGTGTTTGTGTTATAAAGGAGAAATTAAAGACGAAGATTATACTTGTGGGATTTTATTAAAAAAATTCCAAGTGGAAAATAAAAGTAATTATTTATTTAGTTAGAAAATTAGCAGGTCATGATACCTATATTTATAAACACTAGCAGGTTTCAATGACCATATTAGTAATATACTAAATTGGTTACCTAGATGTGTAAAATATTGAAAGTACGTTGCTAATATATGGACTTAACCCAATTTTATTTTTGGGTCACTTTTTGTTTGGGTTGTATTATTCTAAAAGTCATAAATACAACTAAATGAATTTTCAAGCTACATAAAATGAACTCTAAATTTTTTCCTTAACAAAATTAAATTATAAAAATTTGTTACATCTTAAAACTTTGCCTTTTTTACAAAGTTTTTATAAAACAAATGTTCATGAACTACACATATTTTTAAATATATGTAATCAATGTATGAGAACTAGCCTCTTCGTTGGACGGGTCTTGAGTCTAGTTAAAAACATATTTGTGAGTGACTAAAGAATCCCATAAATCCCACTTCATTTATCCGGTTTCAGTTTTAAAGTTTTTTCTCAATCTCTTCGACCAAACACTTAAAATGGTAAAATTTGCATAAGTTTACTACGGATTATGAGTTAGCGCTAAAAGTATAAATGACTACTCTGACAGTTTAGAACTGTGGATATTTTTTACCTTTGATTTTCTTCTTAGCAAAAAAAAAGAGACTTTATTTTATATGTAATGGGCTCAATGATTGTTTTAAGAAGTATTCTAAGCAAAAAAAAACATGCTTACTCGGGATTCAGATATTTTCCAATAATGTCCCGAATTGGTATCGGCACTGGGTACTGGTATCGAATTAGAGGTTTCATATTATTTTTTCACGCAAATCATGGTATCGATTCCATATTGTGTATCGGGATCCGATACGTTTTTGGTACGAATCAAATTCTTTCTATTCCCGCTGGTGCAACGCGCTTATAGCTTATAAGTCCCTTTTGAATGGAAAATAGTTGTGTTTGATTCAATTGTTACTCGATTACAGTATAAGAGTGATAGTTTACAAATCCCCATAACATAAAAAATGAGACTTAGGTTTAACCAAAAATTTTGGTATTATAATACCCTTCACTTTTTTTTATTAATTAAACTAAACATTTTATTAAAACAAACATTAAAAGTGATACTTTATAAATCCCATTTCACTCATCCGATTCCACTTTTGTAGTTTTTTCAATCTCGTCAATAGGAAATGTAATTTGCTTCCTAAGAATAAGAATTCACTTCTATGAAAAACTTTCACGATGCAAAGTATGCTTGTCCTTGATGGACTTGAATTCGCCTGGCTTGCAAGGCATACTTCTTAGAAAGCCTCTACAAAAAGTAACGCACGTTAGCATCGCCTCGAGTGTAAGCATAGGACCAAGCTTCGACGTGAACATAAGTATACGACTAGCTGATGCAAGGAAACGGTGATATAGAGTGAATGTAATGTGCTTGGATTAGATGGTTTGTACTAAATGTGTAACGCGACAGCACAAGCATAACGTGACATATCGGTTGCATTACGCATCAGAAGTTTTCTCCATTTATAGTCTTACCATCGGCCTTATTCGTCGGCTATTACAAAAATTTAAAATAACCAATATATTCTGTAAATTCGCTCACCTCGACAAACTTCCAGGATTATATTAAATCATTACATGTAGGGCTGAGCATGGCAGACCTAAAACCGACCCGGAACGAAAAACCGGATCGAACGAAAAAACGGATCTTACCAAAATCTCGTTGATTATGCCTAATAAGACCGGACCGGACCGAGGACCGGACAATTTCTGTCTGGTCTCGTCCGGGGTTTGAGACCAATTCGGTCATCAGTCCAGTCTGATCTTAGCCGGTTCGGTCGGGCCCGATGCTCAGCCACAAGAAAGTAGCACCAAAGCTTGAATGCATAACATGTTGAATGCAACTGCCTTTGGAGGGTACTCTCCCTTGAACCTTGGGTCAACACATTGTTTAACATTGTCTTAGCTTAGCCTAGGTGTAGCCTATATGTGACAAAAATGAACATAAGTTAACCTGCATAGGCATCGGCTTGTCTTTGTTATCATTAGAAACCGCTCTTTAACCACATAAAAGCTAACGACTACCAACTAAATTAAACGAAAAGCAGTGTGGTCCTTTGTTTCCTAGGTAATTCACTTTTTTGACATTGCCAAAACTTGAAAAGACTCGGAGCCAAACGCTTTAGGCCTACGATCACTCCACCAGAACAAGTTATCTAGATAGAGAATTGATTACTTAGTGATACGTGGGTTGATTTTAACTGTCTTTTACATTTGTCCCACATTGGTGGGTGTTCAAACAAAATATGCGTTTATAATTGCCATAATATATAATGGGGAAATCATCTCTGCTGCAAACTGCAGGGAATGATAGCTGCTGCAAGTTATAAATGGAGGGAGGGTATTTTTGTGAAATGGTAATATTCAAGGGTGCTAAACATAAATGTAAAATATATTTACTGCAGTTTTGATATTATTGGTTGCTTTTTTACTGCATAACTTGTAACTTTTGTATATTACCAACAGTTTAACGAGGATCCGGAGTCATCATCGATTCGTTTCCAATGACAAACCGGAAAAGACCCGCCAAAACCAATAAAAACAGGCCAAATACATAAATCAATATAAAACTAGTTAATAAACATTTTAAAATGAGATTATTGATTGTTTTTTACTGCATAACTATAACTTTTGTATATAGTTTTGAAAATCAAATTGTACCAAGAGTTCAACTTGGTGGTTGCGGTTTTTAATTTGATCTCAGGAGCTTATGATAAACTCAGATTAATTCTTTACCCACTAAAAACTTTGCATCTCAACTTGATGCTATTATGGTAAACTCAGATTAATTTCAACTGTCTTTTACATGTGTCCCACATCCGTGGGTGTTCAAACAAAATGTGTGTTTATAATTGCTATAACATATAGTGTAACTTTATTTGCAGAACCCATTTAAGTGACAGAACTCGCAGAACCATCTTTTTTACTCTTAATAAAGCATGACGTACATCATATTAATGCGAGATGGCAATTATGTAATTAAGTGGAAAATAAAATTACTAATTTTAAACTTGGAAGGGCAATTTTGGCTTTACATATTATCCCTAAAATTATGCTAGAAACCCCCTAAATAAAACTCTGAAACCTTTTTTGTCAAATCTATTAATTAGGAAAAAGAACACCGGCGACTTCTTCTCCTCTCAAATGTATCTCGTCGAGAATCACCATAACCAAATCCACCACAACCAACCCCATGAGACGAAAATGTTGTATTTTTCTACAAATTAAAGGTTCAATCAGATCCAGAACAGATGTGACGGATGTGATAAAATAGGACGACAACAGGTTTGTATTATCATGATCAAAAGATTATTCAAGTGATTGATTATGTTGGTCTTTCTTTAGGCTACGTAAATATCTTTTAGATCCATGTCCTGATCTAAAGCATGTGGATGTACATGTTTCAAGGAAACAAAATTATCTATTATTATTATTTTTTGAAAGAAATTATTATTTTATTCTTCAATGGAACATAAGTAATAATTTTGAAAAAATATTAATAAAACAAGTTAACATTAAAAAGTTAGAATAAAAAGCTTGGCTCGTGATTTTTTTCATGTAGTAATAATTTTAAAAATAATTAATCAAAAGAGTTAGCATTAAAAAGTTAGAATAAAATGCTTGGCTCGTGATTTTTTTCATGTATATGTTTTCTGAGAACATATTTGTTTTCTGCGAACATATATGTTTTCTGCAAACATATATGTTTTCTGCACCCATATATGTTTTCTGCAAACATATATGTTTTCAGCAAACATATATGTTTTCTGCAAACATATATGTTTTCTGCAAACATATATGTTTTCTGCAAACATATATGTTTGTACCATGATAAGATTTTTGGGCATATATGTTTCAAGGTTAAATTGATAAGTAAGTGTTCGTATATGTTTTATAGTTGATATAAAATCAATTGAGAGGTGGCGGCCGATCATGGTTGTTAGGGGATGGATTTTGGTTGTCGCGGGGTAGGAACGAGTGTGGTGAGGCGCACAGGGGTTTGGTGAGGGTGAGGGGAAAAATGATGCTTAACCACATATGATTTTTTAATTGTGTATGCTGATCAATCATTACTTGTAAGAAACATATATGTTTTTATCAAAGTGGTTTTCAAGGAGATTTTTTAGGTTTTACACATGTTTTTGTTATTAAGTATGCAATCTGTAGGGTATTTGAAATGTAAAACATGTATGTATTTTCAAAACATACATATTTTTAAAGTGTTTAAACATGTATGTTTTTAGTTTTAAAGCATGTCTATTTTATAAAAGTCCAATATAACATGTATGTTTTTAATATTAAAACATGTATGTTTATTATTTTAAAACATGTCTGTTTTTAATTCTAAAACATGTTCGTTTTTAGTTACCAGTCATGAATAGTTTATAATTTGGCAAACATGTGTTATATTAGTTATGATTAAATTATTTTTATTTGTTCATGATTTGATGGTTTTTGTTTGTGCTTGTTTCAGATAAATGAAGATAAACATGAAGATGATAGTATCATTTGAAGACCCAGAAGAACACATATCTGTAAAGAAAGATAATTTGCAATTTTTTGAAGAGATACAATTATTATATATGTCTCTTTTGTACTTGTTATTAAATGAAAACATATATGTATAGTTTCTTCTTTTATAATTGTTCATGTTTTTTTATTTGTGTTTCAATCATAAAAAGTTACTTAAAGTGAAAATAATAGGTAACTGATAAAAAAGATTGCATACTGGAATCAATTCACAATTTTTAAAAAACATACATGTGCAAACGCAAACTGTAAAAACATATATGCACACCATTTTTTAAAAACCCAGGCTAAAATTTCAAAATTGAAAAAAAAAATTTGTTTGAAAAATTAAAGCTTTAAAAACGGGATTTCATTAAATAAAAAGAGCAAACTTTATATTTTACTATTATACCCTTTTGATTTAAATTAAATTTTTTAATAATACTAATTTCTGATTGGTAGAATAGAGTTCTGCAAGTTCTGTCAATAAGATTGGGTCTGTAAATAAAGTCCCCCATAACATATATATGATTGACATCAGCAGTATTGTCAACATATAATACTGTATGTTGAGATAATTGGTTGGTTTTTTAACTTTATAACTTTTATGTTTTGTTGATGATGTATATTGTTCTGAAACTTAACTGTAACAACGTTTAATCGAGAATCGACATCACCAACGGTTCACCTATTGGTAGAAGCCGTCTGATGACACATTTTAAAATGAGATTATTGATTGTTTTTTACTGCATAACTATAACTTTTGTATATAGTTTTGAAAATCAAATTGTACCAAGAGTTCAACTTGGTGGTTGCGGTTTTTAATTTGATCTCAGGAGCTTATGGTAAACTCAGATTAATTCTTTACCTACTAAAAACTTTGCATCTCAACTTGATGCTATTATGGTAAACTCAGATTAATTTCAACTGTCTTTTACATGTGTCCCACATCCGTGGGTGTTCAAACAAAATGTGTGTTTATAATTGCTATAACATATATATGATTGACATCAGCAGTATTGTCAACATATAATACTGTATGTTGAGATTAGTCTAGTGAAGGTTTAACCTTCTCGACGAAGGACATTTAATTGTTTGATCGCTACAAACAGTAGCATACGTCCGAGCAAAAAAGAAATTAAAGGTGTGTTTGGCAAAGTCACAATCTGATGATAACTTTTTCAAGTCACAACTAATCATTTTCTAGCGTTAAATGGTCAGAATTTTAAGAAACGAAGTCCGTTCATTACTTTTCTAATACCAAAGCAAGAACACACACGATTTGAAGATGATACCTTTATGGCACTGTGCGTGAATCCTGACTGAAAACCAAAACTTAAAACTTTCTCTTTCGCATATCTTAAAGACTCAAATCTCCTTATTTGTGGCGTCGTGGATCAAGTGACCTTGGCAGTGTCAGCCGTCGGTGTTGCGCAAAGCAGTCACTGCTGGCTTAATCTGTATTTTTATATAATACAGTAGTAAGAACGAACTTAAATAACTATTATACATTAAAATAAGTTAAGAAATGGGATAATGGGTACGTTGTCAACCTGCGTGATACACTGTGACTTATCGGCAGAATGTTTCTCTTACAGTTAAAATACTACGTGGCTTAGAACCCTGGCTTTCACTTTCGCAAATCAAGAAGATCCAAATCTCCATATCTCTGAACGGCCAAACATAAGAAATTGTGCAACACTATGTTGCAATAAGAAAAGTTAAGCACCTTTTATAAAAACGAAAGTTCATTACCAGTAACCCGTATATCAACACCATTAATCCAACGACATTAGCAAACCCACACCAGTAACCCGACAAAAACAATCCTACACCAGCGAACCCACGTCCACACCAGCAAACCTGCAACCTCACACCAGCAGCCCCAACATCAGAAACATATATGAAGCCAGTGGCATCAACCTGCATCAGCAAACTTGGTATCAGTAACACGTATTGGCAAAACACTAATGGTCTATGAAATTCTAGATCATTCATTTCTAGTTTGTCGTACAGTTTAACACCACATGGTACAAAAGGGTTAAATCTACCCACAAACAAAGTTATCATTTTTATGACGTGGTATGCATGATAACAAATGTATAGTTCTTACTAATCCAAATTTTCATAAAAATATACGAAATTAGTATGTTCTAACAGTAGTACATATTTTTGCGAGTTTCGGTCCCTTTGACACTTATAAACTACCTATTTTTTATATGAGTAGTTTCCCTATCATGTAGTAACTTTTTTTGTACAATAAATCTTACGGGTGAACCATAAAAACCAATTTGAGTCGTTCAGAAGTATAGAGGTAGATATTTTGAAGCCTTTGTAATAGTGTGTTCAAACGACATATGTCAGAAGACAGCTTCTGCCAATGTGAGGGACGCTTCTTTTTGTTGTTGCACAGTAACTTGTCTTTGCAATCTTAGGCGCAAAGCAAAAGCAGCTCTCCGAGAAATTTGAGCAGTCGCCTTACCTTCCAAAGGCGCTCCTGTTTATAAATAAAAAACTAAGAATCACAAAAGGCTACACAAAATGGCCTAATATGTTTCTGAACTACAAAAAGAACTAAGGAACCTAGCTTTTACTAATCAATTAATATTGTATTATAGAGCGAAGGAAAATAATACATGAATCCCTTAAAAACACACCTGGGCAAAATCATTAGCTAACCACTTTTTCTTAACGTGCCTTCATTTGTTGGTCTTCCATCATCCCTTTCCCAATATCTATCTCGAGGACGACTGCATACATGAAAGGAGAGAAAATTTGAGACAGATCCCATCTATGGTTGAGTTGTGTTGCATTTTATCTTAAACAGGTCGTTTTGAAAGCAATTAGCTAAAAGGGGAATGGGTCAAACTGGTTATAATAGGTCAATTTTCTTTTAGTAGATATAACCTCCTAAGTTATATATGACGATATAGATACAAGTGCTTACTTTTATAGGCGTAAAGCAGCTCATAAAATTACCTCAGTGGATATCAAATCTAGAGATGCTAAAAACATATATATCCATAAAATGAGTCAGACGATGTAGGCGTACCTAAGATATATGAGTTTAGAAAAATAAAGAAAGTGGTCTGATGTTAAACATAGTGTCGCTAAAGAATCTTTAGTAAAGATAGTACGTACAGAGATTGAATTTCCTCCTTGATTTCTTGACGACGTTTATCTTCCTTCTCATAACCTGGTATCAAAAGAGTGGCATGAGAAATGTGTAGTTGAATTTCCAGTGCACTGGAGATAGTGAACACTGGCTTAAGAGACATGGCTAGAAAAGGAAGCTTCCTCCAATCAGTGAAATCATTAGATGAATCCTGAACAGGCTGCTCTTTTTGAATAAGATCCATTTCAATTTCAGCCTCCTCAATTTCCTGTGAAATACTCAGAGCCGTCAATGGTCTAGAAACTATCAAGAGATCTTTTAAGACAGAACTCACCATAAGTTTTTCATCAGTTTTCTTGGAGAAGAAATCAAAGTACGACTGTACAGAAGTCAATTTCGCAAGGACCTATTACATACATTAAATACCCAATTAAAGATGAAACCGGGTTAAAACTTCTAAAAAGATTTAGTTGGGAAGTATAGGCGTCTATAGTGCATGTATTTACAGAAGTCAAAACTTACCTGAAGAAGTGACTCACGCGTGCTTTGGAAATCTGAGTCTTCTTGTTTTAAATAAGTTGATGCGAGAACTCCCTTGAGAATCTAGACATGCATATTTTAAATGTATAAACAGATCATAGAGATCAAACACACTTTCATTAGCGAAAAGAGACATTAAAGTATAAAACACTTACCTCTTTGGCTTCATCTCCTGCAACTTTAAGCTTCCACAAACCTTTGCAAGCACTTCGAACAAGACCTCCATGGTTTCCTATATACATAGTGACTACAATCATTGGGAAAAATAAATTGAAACAATATAAAATTAGGTGCGTAAACAGAATGTATCTTTATAAGAATAACATTAATCTTTTTCATTTAAGCGTGTGAAATATACCAGCTTCTGATAAAGTTTCCATATTTCTCCAAATTCTTTCAGGAATCAGAGACACGTCTTCAGCAGGACAGTACACACAGATTGTCACGATAAGAGCTAATGAAAGTTTCATAAGAGGGTCTTCGCATGTCTGTTGACCATGGCGGACTAAACAAGGAAGGAAACTATCAGCTCCTGCAAGAACAGACTGTAATTGTGGTCTTTCAGCAAATGGAACACACTTTACTAAAAGTGTCATCGCGTGCATCCTTAAAAGTGGTGACGTGTCAGATGAAGCCAGCACAGCTATCTGATCCCACGTATTAATAAGTAATAACAATGGATGATCTAATCGACTCGTCACATGAATCATCCTGTTTGGTTATTACCTCACTGTCTGTTTTTTGGCCTACCAGCTTCCCCAAATGTTTCAGTGTAATAAAACGTTGTTCTGGTTCAACATGACCCATCATTGAAAATAAAAGGTCAACTAGAGGAAGTTGACTTATATGCAGATACCGGATGCCTCCAACATCGCCACTACTTCTATTATTTAAGCCGAAGTGCAGGGTTTTTTGCAGGGATAAAAGAGGTACTCTAACCCCCAAAGCTATAAACAACACACTTTTCCGAAAGATCCCCACCACATGAATACTCAGGAGTTCCCATCATACTTGGTGTGTTCCCATCATGACAATTATGTCGCGGTCGCCAAAGCTCACCACAAAATCCATCCAACCACCAGTCAACCTATCTATACTACCCCTACTTCTGCACCTCTTCTTCTTTCTAATATCGAAATACATCTTATCATCACACCGAACTTCAGAAACACATAATCAAAACATTAATTCACATAAATCAGCAAATAAAATTAAGTTGTCTGACCTTTAATCAACACAATTTCATACAACAGACAATCGTTCAAATCCTGCTTATAGTAACCTAATCGTGGAATGCTTCAAATCAGCTAATCTTCAACTCGCCTAAAAATGAATTACTAAAAACCTAATGAATTTACCGATGAAAGAATGTATAACTGTTATAAATGAATTATCGATGAATAAAATGAGCTGAATTTATTGAAAACCTAACGAATTAATCGAAGATGACAATTACCTGATTCATTTTTTGTGGTGGCAGCGGTTATGGTGGCTAATAACATTCTTTTGTTGCTGTCCGTCTAGGTACATTGGCAAAATATGCAGGTGGTCAAGTGTTGCTACACAGCGACATACTTTATCTGAGCATTTCAAGATATACAAGAGTTCTATCGTACTTAACAAATAGATACAGCCCGTGTGCTTCGCGCAAGTCTGAATGCCTCGTATACTATATACTGTATACTATATACTGTATACTATATACTCGTAGTAGATAAGAGAACCAGCATAGGACCTAAAACTACTCTTCCATCATGTTAATAGAACACCTTTGCTATCAGTTTTGAAGTTGACAAAAGGTTTCCACTAAAAACTACAAGGTCTATCAAAGAAAAATGCAGAGAAAAAACAACATTGCAGAAAAGAGAACAAAATAAAATTATGACATTTTCTTTCTTATCAGTTCCATACGCACACGAAAGTTCAGGATCAGAAGGAACTATATAGCTGACTTTCGATGGATTTGTGGAAATGAAGTGAGAGATGAAGCTGCCATCTGGTTTACTTGATCTTTCAAGCTAACAAGGAAAAAAAAAAAAAAGTCAAAACATTAAGAACAATGACTAAAAAATGGTTTTATATTGGGTTGAATGCTGATGATGGTATATGAAAATGTTCAAGAGAAGAAGATAAACTTAGGATTAGAAGAAAGCATTTAAGTTACTCTTCACTTGGGACAAGGTGCAGGACACTTTCAAAGTGATTTATCTATTTATTGTGTTTTCATGTAGCATAAAAATTACTGTACTACTGTATTTTCTAATGATTGGGTAAAGTGAAACATTAATTTGGCAGAACACTTAGAACAAAAGTAGATTCAAACACCATGTCACAGTCACACACGGCCTGTTTTGTTAATACTAAATATCTGATTGTTGCAATCAACGTTACATAATCATGATACGAAAGCAGTGAAAAAACTTGGTTACCTCCGCAAGTCCTCAAGATAATTTGTATTCACATATTCTTTATAGTCAGTAGAATTCAGTCTCGCAACACACCGCTCTAGCGTTTCCAATAAATTAAGGGTATCATGCACAGACCTTTCCAAAGGATCCCTATAGAAAGGAATTTATAGACTATATTAGCTCAATTAACAAGTAAATGTTTTAGATAGTGTAAAACTTAAGGTGTGACACTCACAAGAAAGGATCTGCAAGGGTTTTCACCACCTTCCTTGGCTCCTCGTGGGGCTTCTTCTTAATGGCCTTAGTGGCCTTCAACTTACTAGGCTGAAATAAGTAATATAATGATAATGTCCTGACGAGCTAAAAACGAATAAAACACACACACACACACACAAAGATAGTCCAACTCTGATTTCATAACTTGGAACTAAAACTTTATAAGAGATGATGATGGTGCCTTGATGATGTGTCTCAAACGTCACAATCACCAACAACCAGCGACGGAGCCAGTGGGGGGGGCTAGAGGGTGCTCGGCCCCCGCCAACACTGGTGGACTTAGCGTACAATAAGGTGGTTTCAAGATATAACTTTATAGGTTGAAGCCTTTTAGAAGGTATTGTAGGGAAAATATACTTGTATAAATGGTGGTTTTCTGGTAAAAAATTCATAGGAGGAAGATGATCCACTTGTACTTCTATAATTTTTTAATAAGTTGGTCCTACTGCTTCACTTTTATTGAACATTTCAGTTTTAACCCTTCTACTTTTGTTTTGTAACATAAGTTAGTCTACAAAGATACGCATTTGCAAGAAAAAACTACTACATATTGGAACTTTTTTTCAAATTTTTATCTAGCTTTCAAAACAAAAACTGTATACTGATAGCGGATTTTTTTTAGCCCCCCCTAATCTTAATTCCTAGCTCCGTCCCTGCCAACAACACCTTACCTAAAAGCTCTAATCAAGTTCTCAAGGGCAGATGTTACATGTGAACGAACTAGCATGGATCAAAATCACTATCTCTTCTCCTACTTTAATCTATCTAGTGTGACAATGCTTTAGAAAAGTCAAACTAGTTTAAAATAAGAATAGAAAAAAAAAACTCACATTCTTATCCTGACAAGGGAGTTGTGCAGGAGGAGATCCTGAATGAAGAAAAACATATATAAATAAATTAATAAATAACAAGGGACATGATTTAGGGGTTAATGGAGAAAGATATAGATACATACTCTCCACCTTCTTCTTCTTCTTCTGGAGAGATTCTATCATTTTAATCATATCTGGGTTTTGCTGAGGCTGTTCAAACAAAACCCTTGATATAATAATCTAGGAATGCAATAATTAACAAAGCAAAACCCTTGATAAGTGAATATACTTAGAACAAAAGCATAAATATAAAATCAAGGGAATACCGAAAGGGAAGGGAGTCCACCAACAAAGTTCTCATTCTCCTCAGACGGGGAAACTGAAAGAAATAAATAAAGTAAGAATTAAACAATAATCAGTGGCGAAGCCAGGAAACTCGATCACGGGGGGCATCGAGCTATAAATTTTTTTTCTCCGTGTAGTGTTAAGCAAGTCGGGTCAGAAGATTTGAGTTTGAAAAAATGCAAAAAATTGCTATATTTGGATACAACTATTATATAAATTAGAGGTGGAAATTCGTGTTGGGTTCGGTTTGTCAGGTTGGCCTGTCAGAAAATCTCAACCCAAACTTAACCCATTTAAATAATCGGGTCAGTTATGTCAACCCTAACCCGTTTACATATAACCCGAACCTAACCCATTTAACCCATATATATATTTGGGTTGACGGTAAATATGTTAAATAGGTTGAATAGGTTAAACAAGTTTATATATTGATCCATTTAACAAGTTTTATATATAAAAGTAGACACATTAGACGTGTTAAACATGTTAAATGTGTTTATGTTCGGTATGTTTAACTTAGTAACACGTATGGTAAAATATTAATCATTTTTAATATAAGGAAAAAAAATTAAACGGGTTGTCGGGTCGACCTGCTTATTTTTTTTTAAACCCAAACCTAACCTGTTTAATAAATGGGTCAGATAGGCCGACCCAAACCTAATCTAAGATTCAATATATTCAACCCGAACCAGTTAATTTTTATGT
The DNA here is from genome assembly GCA_025667525.1 of Glebionis coronaria. Lineage (NCBI taxonomy): Eukaryota > Viridiplantae > Streptophyta > Magnoliopsida > Asterales > Asteraceae > Glebionis > Glebionis coronaria. Next base: position 26,432,625 of record CM046877.1, read on the forward strand.
CGGTTTCAGGTCAGGTTTCGTGTCAGGTCTAAAATTGCCACCCCTAATATAAATTAAAAAAATAACTAACACATACGGAATATCATTCGGTACTTCCTACATAGTGTAACTTTTTGAACTTATCCTAGTTTTTGTAACTAGTTTATCAAAAATATAACATTATGAAAGGTGTCGCTAAAAAGTTACGAGTGAAAAGAACGTGTCATATTTGGTATGATAGTAACTACATTCCATGCAACTTATACTACTACTATTTTACTGTATAAAACTAGATATATTAAAATATTAACTCTAATATTATAATTTATGAATCATGTAGTCACGTGATGCAATTGGCCCACAAAATAGTTCTAATCACTTTATTCTTCACATTATCTCTTCCAGTTAATCTTTTACCTCCATTACTTCCGACAATAATATAACCGGAAAAATAATGTTCGCATCAAAGAGCTTTGTTTTCTTGAAAATCATGAGAGCATTGAGGGCACTTTCATTATTTGATTGAGGGCACTCGTTTTACTTGTTTACAAATTTCAATTTTTTTCCATGTATTCTGAGTATCAGTTAGAGCTTTGTTGGGGGCAACGCCACCCACAACCTTACATATGGCTCCGCCCCTGACAATAATACAAGAGTGTTAATCGTGATAGATAGTATAAGATACTGACTTTGTTCCATTTTTCTGATATTATCGTCAAGGAGAAACAAGTTAGTATCAATATCCAGGCAGGCCTCCGCTTTTTATAGACTTATACACTCTCCATCTTTCACAACATTAGTCCTTCAGCTTTAAGGCTTTAAGGTGATGGAATTCTTCTTGTTTATCTCTATTTCTCTCCCGCAAGAGGCAGAGCTTTATGTTTTTCCAATTGACTTTTCGAGAACACTTCACAATCGACTCTTTCCTTAAACCAGCTTCATAACATACTTGTGTTAGATGCACCAATATTTCTTGCAAATTAAGTATCTGAGAATGGTACTATGAGTTAAAACCGACCCAAGTAGCAACAAGCCTGAATAGAAGAGAATGAATATAATAAACGAAAAGAAAAAATTCATGTGTTCACCATCAAACATAGTTATCCAAAGTTGAACATCTTCAGTATTCTCACATTCACAACCCTACAATGGAACAAGAGTTTAAAGACAATACTTGATCAAAAGCCACTTATTAAGTTATATACAAGGATTTGATCATATAATTCGAGATAAAAAGCTACCAAGTCCGGTTGCATAAATAACTGATGTGTGAAAAACGTGTCGATGTATTTTAATATACGTTATAGAGCGAATTCTAAAATTACCTTTCGGAAAAAAGTAATAGCCTAAAATCTCACTAAGACGGATTATTAAACACGAGAGTGATCCCGATTTGTTGTAAACAAAGAAATTGTGAATTTGAGACGTTCGAATAAGTTTGGACAATTGATTTGAATTGATTCGGTTTATTGACTAAAAATCCTACGTTTTAATTAAAGTGCATGAACCGAAAATTAAATCTTCAATCGTTTTTTCTAAAATCCTACGATTCAAAAATTTAAATGACGAAGCTAAGAATGCAAAACACACAAATTACGCAAATCGAGACAAAGAGGTCTAAAAAGATTTCTATCGACTAAAGATTATCTAAATAACTTTTTATAAATCCAAAATAAAATGAACTATAATTTATTGAGCTAATTTATAAAAGTAAAATAAACTTTCTTTTTCGCAGACAACCAAAAAAACGAGTATCCATATAACCATTTTAAGAAGTGATATGCAACAAGTTAATTGAGAATGTCTAGTATACTAATCTTTTTGTTTATAAAGCAAAACGTTTTTTGGGATTATATTTTTTGGAAGTGTCTTTATTTAGTAGTGTTTTTGGGACTTTCAGGCTATTATTATTATTTTAATAATAAAAAGGGCTAATATTTCCTAGTTTGACTAAAATTTTGCAAAAAAATTCAAGTAAACATTGATCAAAATTCGTTTTTTAAAAAATACCTCCAAACATTTATGTGCCAAAACTAAAACAAAAAACTTTCAAAAAGCGGAAAGAATTTAATAAAGTTTTGGTGTGGGATATATGTATAAAACTTCCAAACATTTGACTAATTGATACATACCCATCAACTTTTTCAATCCCAATATATCCTTTACAATCTCTTCTCAATATTTTCGACTTTTAATCGAATTAGAAAAATTTAGAAAAAGCGACTATTATGCGATTCACCAATATCAAGAAAACCCTTACAAGATTCTAATGATATTCAGGTATGTCATGTATTAATTATTCATTGATTTCTCTAATCCTTTTTTTTCACAATCTCATGGATGCGAAATTAGGGTTTAAATCGGGAGGCTTTGTCTCTGTATTTAGTTCAAGTACTGATAAATTAGTGTCTGTTAGATTTTTATTTTCCTCGGAGATTTAATGAAAGTATATGTTTTAATTTTTGATGAAAAGGTTTTGTTTAATTAGGATGTTTTGTTGGTAAATTTGCGATCTAGGTTTTTTTTTTGTAATTTAAGACTACTGATTAAGAATAGATGGATAGAGTATCTGATTATAACAATAGTGTTGTAGGCAGGTTAGCAAGCAAGGCTGCAAAACTTCTCATGCTTTTCTGTATTGTAGGTATTTGACTTCTCAAGAAAACAAAAATCCATTGATTACGTCCATGAACCTGAACACCGCTTTCCTTTGGTAGTTACTCCAAATTATCTTCAAGTCCAGAGAATGCTAACACTTGAGTTTTAGTAAAGTAAAAGGTCCATACATAAAAGAAGGTAAACGAAAAGATGCTGGTGCATTTATATATATTATAGTATGTTAGAACAATTGTGTCCTTGACAAGGTATCTGTTAGGGACTATTCGTTTGTGGGATTATAAGCTCATTAGCCGCGTCACTTCAAAAAAAAGATATTGTTATGCTTTTTAGTTCTTGATGAAGCCTTATAATTGGTGCAGTACTGGAGGTCACATGCCCTTCAAAGGCAATCATTCGCCCACTACTTTTATGAAACTACTGTTGGGTCTGCTCTCCCAATCAACCTGGCTTAAGATGTGGTGTATGTGGACTTGTTATCCTTGGAGCATATATGTGATACCGAAGCTAGTGAGTCATTGTATTTATTTCACCCTTTACTCATATTAGTCACATGTTAATCATCATTGTGAAAACTCGTTTTATCATAAATGTATCCTTTAACAAGTTTCCATCACATTTTGCAGCCAACCTATGCACATGAAGTTATAATTTCAGTTATTCTTCAAGGTTGATCGAATTGGTTAAGAAGTTTGAGGTCCATTGTTGGTACGTGTTTCTAGGCCAAACATTAGTTTAGTACATTTAATTGACGTTATGTATATTATTTCTAAAGTTTAGTTATAGTACACAAGTAATACGCTATTCAATAGTGTATAAGTAAGTTTATGTTGTTTTCATAATCACCAAAACTTCGATAATACATAAGAAAATTAACATCCAATAAACACATACAAAGAAATATCCAATTAACATAAGCAATTAATTAAAGAAACTAACCATAGCAGGTAAGTTTAACCGTATAAACGTTAAAACAAGAAATTAATATATGCAATTTCTGAATATTTTCCCAATCAAGCGGATGAAAGGTTAGCCGCACTCCTTAGGCTGTAACCTATCCCTGTCCCCACTGGTTTGACCAATGTCTTAACATAGGTACATGCCGAAAATGCTTGATTCACAACAATTTGGTAAGTCGTGTCTACCGTGTTATACAGAATAAGATGAGTTCCAAATATGATTAGTACTTGACCGTCTGCTGTTATTTTCAATGGGGCCCAAAATCTTGTCCAACCTTCGATGAAATCAATTAGAGGATTAAGATTAGGATCAGGGTAGGGAATAGAAAACAACGTGTTCCACGTTTGCTGAATGGGCCTGTTTGTCATTACCCAGACATCACCAACATGTGCGTTCACGAAGTTACACACGAGGCAAAAGCCTTGTTCAGTTACCCCAAAAACAAAGGATTTAAGCCCTATTCCAAAATCTGGAACAACTACCTTATGAAATGTCTCCAATTCCAAATCGACAGTTGCGGTTGTAATTGGGTGGGGATTTTTTACTTACCAGGCCACCTGGGTGGGGATTTTTTACTTACCAGTTGTGGTATGCTTTTAACTTTCGATCGACAGTTGCGGTTGTAACTGGGTGGGGATTTTTTACTTACCAGGCCACCTGGGCTGCGAGCGCACATCGCACAAGTATCCAATCCATTCCTGATGGATGCGGGTAGTACTCGTGAGTCGGACTATCCAGCCCGACTAGAGACTATACGTCATCAAATAGCAATTTATATCTAAATATATATAACAATTATTAAATACTTATATCTATAAATACTTTATATCTAGATATAAAATACTTTTTATGTCTATAAATACTTTATGTCTAAATATACATTATATCTAGATATAAAATAACAGTTGATGTGGTATAAAATATGAACACTCAACTAACTGGAGTGGGTCCCTTCCGCACACTTGATCTGCATTTAAATGATCAAGACTTACTAAGAATCAAGTGCTTAAGTTGCGTCGTACTAAGCTTCAGAGCTATTATGTTTCACGAACTTCATTGCATATATCTGAATACCAACTTCATGACTTTTATATGGTTTTGTGACTCTACGCATTTCATATATAAAATGTAACAATATTAGGCTTTGTTTTCCTAATATCAACAAAATTTAGTCTATCTGACCAAAGATAGCACATGGTTTATCAATTATAGACAACGAGGATTAATGACCGCGCTCCGCCGCGGGGCATTTTTGGACGATGTTGCGGGGTGCTGAAATTGTCGTTGTTTAAATAGATGAGCAAATGCGTAGTATATTAGATGGTTTACTTGTCTACTCATTTGATGCAAAAGGTAGCCGAACTAAAAAGTAAAATGGTCACATCTTATCTTTGTTAATGACGAATCGAATCCAAAAATGAGAAGAAGCATTTAACCAGATTTATCATAACAAAAGAACTGTGATTGCAGTCTCCCTATCTTTGGTGACACTCGTTCCAGAAGTTAGACTAAGAAGTTAGACTAACACAATTCCCTCGTATTATTAATAGTCAAGATTTTAACGCCCACGCTTTGATAGAGCGTTTCTTTACTTTTTCATGACCTACATATAAGGTTTATAAAAAGTTAAAAGGAATTCTAAAGTGACACAAAATGAACAATTGGTTCAACATTACAAAGTTACAGTATCCTTGACTTTACTCAACTAAAAGTCAAAAAGTTCCAAGTAAGCTTTAACGACACAACATCTCCCATGACCGATTATATGAGAAGTTATTGCTAGGTCACATCAACCAACATCATGCCATAGTTACAGGAGAAGTTATTGCTAATTTAAACAACAAATAACATATAGGCTTGCACATTTTCAGCCATGTTGTCGAGTGAAGCTTACATCTGCATCAGCAATATCAACTCGAAAATTTAATCTTCTGACCATGGAAGTAAAGACATATATTGCCATAAAATGTATTATAACAATAACAGAAGTTGTATCCTGGAACATACAGCCAACATTTTCTTTCAACCTTCATGCTCAGAATCCCTCCATCTAGTCCTTTGACAACATACCATTGGCTTTCACATACGTCATTTGTTGTTTTAAAAGCACTATCAATCTTCATATGCCTACAAAAAAATGTTGTAACATTACATATTAATGGAAAGCGAAGGATACAATAGCTACACTCATTCAAGCAGTGAGATGAAAGTTTTCTGGATTAATTAACTTTGATGCCAAAACGACTACATAAGGCATTAATTATTTTTAAATAAGAAACAAAAATATCATGTTGAAATAAATAAGAAATGCGGATGTGGTTATAAGAATCTAAGCCATGGTCCCTTATTGTTGCCTTCAGTCTAGTATGTGAAGGTTTAACCTTCTCGACGAAGGACATTTAATTGTTTGATCGCTACAAACAGTAGCATACGTCCGAGCAAAAAAGAAATTAAAGGGGTGTTTGGCAGTCATACTGAAAGTCACAATCTGATGATAACTTTTTCAAGTCACAACTAATCATTTTCTAGCGTTAAGTGGGTCAGAATTTTAAGAAACGAAGTCTGTTCATTATTTTTCTAATACCAAAGCAAGAAGACACACGATTTGAAGATGATACCTTTATGGCACTGTGCGTGAATCCTGACTGAAAACCAAAACTTAAAACTTTCTCTTTCGCAAATAAAAAAGACTCAAATCTCCTTATTTGTGGTGTCGTGGATCAAGTGACCTTGGCAGTGTCAGCCCTCGGTGTTGCGCAAAGCAGTCACTGCTGGCTTAATCTGTATTTATATATAATACAGTAGTAAGTACGAACTTAAATAACTATTATACATTAAAATAAGTTAAGAAATGGGATAATAGATACATTGTCAACCTGCGTGATACACTGTGACTTATCGGCAGAATGTTTCTCTTATAGTTAAAATACTACGTGACTTAGAACCCTGGCTTTCACTTTCGCAAATCAAGAAGATCCAAATCTCCATATCTCTGAATGGCCAAACATAAGAAATTGTGCAACACTATGTTGCAATAAGAAAAGTTAAGCACCTTTTATAAAAACGAAAATTCATTACCAGTAACCCGTATATCAACACCATTAATCCAACGACATTAGCAAACCCACACCAGTAACCCGACAAAAACAATCCTACACCAGCGAACCCACATCCACACCAGCAAACCTGCAACCTCACACCAGCAGCCCCAACATCAGAAACATATATGAAGCCAGTGGCATCAACCTGCATCAGCAAACTTGGTATCACTAACACGTATTGGCAAAACACTAATGGTCTATGAAATTCTAGATCATTCATTTATAGTTTGTCTTAAAGTTTAACACCACATGGTACAAAAGGGTTAAATCTACCCACAAACAAAGTTATCATTTTTATGAGGTGGTATGCATGATAACAAATGTATAGTTCTTAGTAATCCAAATTTTCATAAAAATATACGAAATTAGTATGTTCTAACAGTAGTACATATTTTTGCGAGTTTCGGTCCCTTTGACACTTATAAACTACCTATTTTTTATATAAGTAGTTTCCCTATCATGTAGTAACTTTTTTTGTACAATAAATCTTACGGGTGAACCATAAAAACCAATTTGAGTCGTTCAGAAGTATAGAGGTAGATATTTTGAAGCCTTTGTAATAGTGTGTTCAAACGACATATGTCAGAACTGATGAAAGCTTCTGCCAATGTGAGGGACGCTTCTTTTTGTTGTTGAGTAACTTGTCTTTACAATCTTAGGTGCAAAGCAAAAGCAGCTCTCCGAGAAATTTGAGCAGTCGCCTTACCTTCCAAAGGCGCTCCTGTTTATAAATAAAAAACTAAGAATCACAAAAGGCTACACAAAATGGCCTAATATGTTTCTGAACTACAAAAAGAACTACGGAACCTAGCTTTTACTAATCAATTAATATTGTATTATAGAGCGAAGAAAAATAAAACATGAATCCCTTAAAAACACACCTGGGCAAAATCATTAGCTAACCACTTTTTCTTAACGTGCCTTCATTTGTTGGTCTTCCATCATCCCTTTCCCAATATCTATCTTGAGGACGACTGCATACATGAAAGGAGAGAAAATTTGAGACAGATCCCATCTATGGTTGAGTTGTGTTGTATTTTATCTTAAACAGGTCGTTTTGAAAGCAATTAGCTAAAAGGGGAATGGCTCAAACTGGTTATAATAGGTCAATTTTCTTTGGTAGATATAAACTCCTAAGTTATATATGACGATATAGATACAAGTGCTTACTCTTATAGGCGTAAAACAGCTCATAAAATTACCTCAGTGGATATCAAATCTAGAGATGCTAAAAACATATATATCCATAAAATGAGTGAGACGATGTAGGCGTACCTAAGATATATGAGTTTAGAAAAATAAAGAAAGTGGTATGATGTTAAACATAGCGTCGCTAAAGAATCTTTAGTAAAGATAGTACGTACAGAGATTGAATTTCCTCCTTGATTTCTTGACGACGTTTATCTTCCTTCTCATAACCTGGTATCAAAAGAGTGGCATGAGAAATGTGTAGTTGAATTTCAAGTGCAATGGAGATAGTGAACACTGGCTTAAGAGACATGGCTAGAAAAGGAAGCTTCCTCCAATCAGTGAAATCATTAGATGAATCCTGAACAGGCTGCTCTTTTTGAATAAGATCCATTTCAATTTCAGCCTCCTCAATTTCCTGTGAAATACTCAGAGCCGTCAATGGTCTAGAAACTATCAAGAGACCTTTTAAGACAGAACTCACCATAAGTTTTTCATCAGTTTTCTTGGAGAAGAAATCAAAGTACTACTGTACAAAAGTCAATTTCGCAAGGACCTATTACATACATTAAATACCCAATTAAAGATGAAACCAGGTTAAAACTTCTAAAAGATTTAGTTGGGAAGTATAGGCGTCTATAGTGCATGTATTTACAGAAGTCAAAACTTACCTGAAGAAGTGACTCACACGTGCTTTGGAAATCTGAGTCTTCTTGTTTTAAATAAGTTGATGTCGAGAACTCCCTTGAGAATCTAGACATGCATATTTTAAATGTATAAACAGATCATAGAGATCAAACACACTTTTATTAGCGAAAAGAGACATAAAAGTACACTTACCTCTTTGGCTTCATCTCCTACAACTTTAAGCTTCCACAAACCTTTGCAAGCACTTCGAACAAGACCTCCATGGTTTCCTATATACATAGTGACTACAATCATTGGGAAAAATGAATTGAAACAATATAAAATTAGGTGCGTAAACAGAATGTATCTTTATAAGAATAACATTAATCTTTTTCATTTAAGCGTGTGAAATATACCAGCTTCTGATAAAGTTTCCATATTTCTCCAAATTTCTCAGGAGCTTATGGTAAACTCAGATTAATTCTTTACCTACTAAAAACTTTGCATCTCAACTTGATGCTATTATGGTAAACTTAGATTTATTTCAACTGTGTTTTACATGTGTCCCACATCCGTGGGTGTTCAAACAAAATGTGTGTTTATAATTGCTATAACATATATATGATTGACATCAGCAGTATTGTCAACATATAATACTGTATGTTGAGATTATTGGTTGGTTTTTTAACTTTATAATTTTTATGTTTTGTTGATGATGTATATTGTTCTGAAACTTAACTGTAACAACGTTTAATCGAGAATCGACATCACCAACGGTTCACCTATTGGTAGAAGCCGTCTGATGACACATTGAAAAAAACCTGTCAAAACCGATAAAAACAGTCCCAAATGACATAAATCAAATTATATTTAAGAGTAAAATGTAGATATCGTCACTGTGCTATATTGTTTTGAAACTGCAAGCGCCATACCTGTGTGGATAGTTTGAATCCGTTTTGATACCTTGACATAACGAAACATATGTTTTGACCGTTATCTTGGTTTAACAAAAGGACAAAACTATCTTTCTTTTTATTTTTTACCATTTGTTTATGAACACTGATGAAATTTCATAACATTCATCAATTCAACATCTCCTTGACTAGCTTTTAGAATGAAGGGGAATTAAAAGTCTAACAACCTCCATCGACACATCACAGGGCGAATACGAAAAAGGTTAATTGCGCAATAAAATGACTAAAGATGATACATGCCATAATTCAAACGCATGGCCTCCAACTTCAAAAGATTTCATCAAACGCTCGAACCGACTCTTATAATGCTTCACTAACAGTTAGGATATAGTACTAATTCAAGCTCTTTAATATATAAACGTATAAGTGCGCACACATACAATTTCACGTAAATGAAGTATATCGACATCTAGCGCATAGTACATTGGGTATGAAGCTTGGGTTTATAAAGTCTCAACATATAGTATCGCATTAACATCAACTTCATTATATGCCATTAGATTAGGGGATTCATTAATTTAATTAATTATAGAGATTGAATGTGAAAAAAGGGGGAAAAATTTAATGGCAGTGGTGTTATTATAGATCGGGACAAAGAATTAGTAAGTTGTCAATTATTTATAAACTGTTATAAGTAAAGAAATAAGAGAAAAGACAATTCTGTCCTTTTGTTAAATCATGATAATAGTCAAAACATATGCTTCGTTAGGTAAAGGTATCAAATGAACTCAAACTATCCCCACACGTATGATGCCCGTAGTTTCAAAACAATAGGTATGATATATGCAAAAATGACATAACACAGTGACCATATATGCATTTTACTCTAAATTTAATTTAATAAACACATGAAAATGAGAATAAGTAACACTAATTAATACGGGTATATGATTAACACATTTCATTACTTAAAAATACAATTACATATGCATATTGTTCAACAATTTAAAATATATATCTATATGGCTTACATATATTGTCCTCTAATAGTTTATATAGTTGCGAAAACCAAACCGAACAAACGAGTTCAACCTAGAACAGAGTTACAATCATTTCGGCTGGCCAATAAAATACGCCTGAAGACGAACTGAGAGGACCCTTGGAAACCGATAAAAACGGGTTAATTGGACATTACGATGATCAAATTCTATTTATTTATCTGGATAATCATTATATATTACCCGTCGTCGTAACACATGAATACCTGCTAGTCTTTTCTAACGAAAAATATTGTTGTTTGATCAATATATAATATTATTTGGCATTTAAGATGAAAAGAAAAAAAATCAAATACCACTTGTTTTTTTTATTCTTCTAAAAAATAAGTTTGACTTAACTCTTACTGGATTTGATAAAATTTTGACTTTAGCTAGTTAATAATCTTAATGCTTTGATTTGTTGGGTGAAAAATTAAGCGATGCAACTGATAAAAATTGAGGAAAGATAACGGCTTTTATTTTGCAAAATGTGATTTAAATATGAATTCTTTAATATAAGAACATCCGTAATCAGTGACGGATCCAGAATTTCTAAGTAGGGTGTGCACATTTTTTTAAGAGTTATTCAATTTTTTTTACGTATACGACTTACTTGGGTCAAGTTTTTCGGGTTGGATTTTTTTGGGAAATTATGTTACACGATGTTGTTTCGTTTTTTAAATCCTGTATATTATAATCGACTTGCTTTGTCAAAAGTGTGGGTTAGAAATTGGGTAATTGAAATAGAGTACAACTCTAATTTTTTTAATGTAAATTAAAGCACAACGTAAATAAAGAAAAAACCCAGAGTCTATGGATCGTACTATTGTAGCCTTTGTGTAAACTGTGTTTAATAATAGTTGTTTTGGGCTTCTCCTCAAAATACAAAGTCACAGCTCAAAAGTGGGGATATAGCTGGCCCAATTCACGACACATTTTGTTATTTTGACCTACGTTTTCTTCACTCTGCCACTACATTTTGTAGAGAAACCATGGCTGCTTCTTCTTTTTTTCCTTTTTTTCTTAGGGCGTGAAGGGTATGGACTCACAAGCTCCTAGTGTATTTTATTGTTACTTTGGGTAAAAAAATACAAAATTTACACTATCAAAAATTTTCGCAAAGTATGCTCTTGCATACCCTACTATCAAGCTAGATCCTCCCCTGTCCGTAATGGATTCAGCATTGCAGCGCCTTGGAGAGCTTATAGGCGATGTCGTTGTCGGGGTTCTATCGGGATTGTTCAACATGGTGTGCCTCCATAGACTAAAGTTGCATGTATACCTTTTTGGGATTAAGTTTATACCTTGGTAAACTAAGTTGCATGTGTGAACACATTAAAGCTCTTAAAGCAAGCATTTTTAACCTCAACGGCTCGAGTGGTCAAAGTAGAATACTTCTTCAAACGTGACCATCGTCTCTTCAACACGGCCGGACGGCTAATTTGCATATCCATATCAACTTCACATATTTGTTGTTGCTAGTATTGGAATCAAGTATAACTCAGACAACATAAGCAAAACGTGGCATGTCTGTTGCATTATGCTTATGCATCAGACATCTTCTGCATTATGGTCTGACAACCTTGAGGAATTGTATTAAAACCATTACATGTACAACAGTATAAAAAACTGAGAAAGTAGCAATAAAGCTTAAATACATAAAATGTTACATTCCAATTTACTAAAACAAATATGTCCTCTAGGAACAGTAAAATCACTTTGAAGAGAATGTATGTACGCTTTGTAGATATATATTTTCATTTGTCGTATAACATGAATATATAATTATATTTTTAATTAATAAGGTGTATTGATCACATATACACCGTATTAATTAGTGTTACTTATTTTCATTTTCAAGTGTTTATGAAATGTATTTTAATTGTTGTACATGTTTTTTTTCGATTTGTCTTCAGACGGTTTTTTACTGATTAGCTAAATCGATGTGATTTCGTTTCTAACAAAACTTACAAAGTATATAGTATCATACATCATGAACAAAATTTACAAATTATGAAGGTTAAAAAACCAACCAATAATCTCAACCTATAGTATTATGTATGTAGAGATAACCGAAAGAATTAATAATTTATATGTCGGGTTTAAGGCTTTAAACAGCTATGTATTTATTTAAATATATCCATATGGTACGTGTACCTAAAAAATTATCCAGATGATACCTCAACTTTGATTTTACCTGTTAATATGGTACATGCAAACTTTTTTTCACCTATTAACCTGTAACATGACATATGAAGTTTGCAAGGTTAGTCCTTTTACAAACGATCGTTTACACATGTTTGCAAAATTAGTCCATTTTAAAAATATTTTTCTAAAAAAAAACCAATTTTGAAAAAGAAATGTTTTTTAACATATTTCGAAAACAAATATTTGATCTTTAAAAAAAACTCAAATCCAAAAGCATATAAAATTTAGTACATAATTGTTTAAGTTAAAAACATTTTTGTTTATATAAATTTTTTCTATGAATTTTTAGTTTTCGAATTTTCTTTTTCGAATTTTTGTTCTCCAAAAAGTTTAAATTTATAATTTTATAAATTTTTCTCTAAAGAAAAGTTTCGAATAATATTATTTTCGTAAAGTATTTTTTGAAAAAAAAAACTTATTTTCAAAAAAAAACTTATTATCGAAAAAAATAGTTCTCAAAAAAGTAATATATAGTTTTGAAAAAAAAATAATTTAATTTTTCGAAACTTTTTTTTTCCGATCTTTTTCACAAAAAGTTTAAAAGAAAAGAAATTTAATATTTTTTCTCTAAAAATTTTTTTTTTGAAAAAGAAAGATTTTATGAAAGAAAAAATATTTTCGAAAAAAGGACTAACGATGAAAACATACATTGGATGAGACTAACGATGTCACTTTGCAAAACACAAGAAAACTGCCACATCATCAAATTTGACAAAATTTGCCGGTTTAGCAGGTTGCAGGTCAAAATATGACCATATTGGCAAAAAAAAGGTAAGTTCGGGTACTATATGGATTATTAGTTTGATACACGTACCATATGAATATATTTGAAAAAGTATATGGCTATTTAAAGCCTTAAACCCTTTATATGTCATATCAATTATAAACACGCATTTTTTAAGCTAATTAACAACTGATTGTTTGGAATTTTTTGATTATAAAATCATAATTGCAACGGTTAATAAAAAAGTCAACAAAAACCTTTCACCGGCGCCTCCACCGGCGTTTTCTAGGCGGGATCAAACGCCTCTTTCACCCTCCTTAATCTAATTGTTCCTCAATTCTTTGTCGTAGTCCAATCGCTATATAAAGATTTGTAATCGTATGATCCTTTCGATCGTTGATTACACTTTTTTATGTGGCTCGACGATCTTCGAAAAGAAGCGGTTAGATTCTTGAGGGTTTCTTTCTTGTTTTAATTGATCAGTTATTCTTTGTTTTGCTGGGGATCCTTCGAGTCCTCGAGCCCCCTTCAATCCAAGTTGTGATGGAATCGGAGGGTTGGCAGGAGGTGTCGAGGAGGAAACGACACAACAACTCTAAACATGATGATTTGATTAAGATTTCAACTTCTATTTATGTTACCAACTTCCGAGAATCATTCATGGCGAAAGATCTTTTCCACACGTGTAGCAAGTATGGTCACGTCGTCGATTCTTTCATTCCACGGAAGAAGACTAAAGAGGGTAAGAGATTCGGTTTCGTCAGATTTATCAATGTTTTCAGCATAGATAGGCTTGTGGGTAATTTAAGCACCATTTGGATTGGTCGGAATAAGCTAGAGGCTAACATTGCACGGTTTGAGAGACCTAAAGGGTCGTACAGGAATCTTAATACTTTGAGAAAGGATGTTAGGTCTTCTGGTGTCGATAAGGATATGGGGAGGAACGGATCACATAACTCTTTTGTGCAAACAAGGGAGACTTTTGCCTCAGTTTTGAATTCTAAGCAGAATGGTTTCGGTAACAACGTGGCAGGAGAGAGTCAGCATTTGCCTAATAATGACACTCGCTCCTTTTCAGCGGCTTTGGTCCTAGATGAATCTTGCGTAATAGAGTGTGACTTGGCTTGCCATGTGACGGGTAAAGTGAAATCCATTGAATCAATTCAGAATTTGCGGAATATTTTGTATAGTGAAGGTTTTCCTAAGGTTAAGTTGAATTACCTAGGTGGGCTGTGGGTAATGATCGAGCTTGATAGTGAGGAGATGAAAAACAGTTTGTTATCCCGTTTAGGAGTGAACTCTTGGTTTGAGGTTTTGCAGGAAGCTAGTAGTGACTTTGTAAGCAAGGAGCGGGTTGTTTGGATTGATTTAGAAGGTGTTCCGATCAACTTGTGGTCAAAGGAAACTTTTACTAGGATTGGGAGGAAATGGGGCATTATCCAGGACATTGAAGCTAAGCATGGAGTTTCATTTGCCTGTAAGCGGTTATGTTTACTCACCAATCACCCGGTGTCTATTCTCGAACAATTCAAGATTGTTTATAAAGGTAAGGTTTTGTGGGTTCGTGCGAAAGAACTTTTTACTTGGGTTCCTATTTTTTCAGACCTTAACATAGATGAATCAGATAAGGACTCATCCCAAGACAATTTTAGTCAGTTAGAGATGAGTAATACTCACCATGCCGAGGGTGATGCTGAGAGTGACAAAGAGAGCGATGTGGAAGGAGTTACGGAGTCGATTTTCAGTGATCAGCCTGATTCGCCTAAAGTTCATTCGAAAACTGATACAGGGGTTCAGAAATCAGCAGATCCCTTTGGATTTTACGAGTTGTTGAACAAGCATCAGAAGGTTAGGGACGTCGATGATGCTGCTAGTCCGTCTCAATCACACCCACCTGGTTACACTCCAGATGGTCAGCCTATCAAGGAGGTCAACGTCAATAAAGAAACAGTTGTGGAGGATGATGGGGTGGGAAATGTCGAGGTTGGGGAGTGCTCTCCCTCTTTGAACGCTAAGGTTATGAGTAATTCTCACGTGATCCCGGACTCTTCATGTAATGCTACTAACTCCATTCATAATAGGCCGGCTCAAAATGGAGGTTCCATTTTAGAGGTGTTAGAAGATATGATCCGCATAGGACATTCGATGGGTTATGAATTGGAAGGATGTATGAAGGACATAGAAGGAATAATTGGTGCTCAAGGAGATGATAATGGTCATAAATGAATATTTTATCTTTAAATGTTCAAGGACTTGGTCACAAGTCCAAAAAGGAGTGGATAAAGGAGCTTACTTTAAAACATAAGGTGAATTTTCTTGCCATTCAAGAAACGAAACTGGATCACGTTAATCAGATGGTTGTCAAATATATATGGGGTAACTCAAATTACAGTTATGTTTGTAGTGACTCTCTTGGTAACTCAGGAGGTATTCTTTGTGTATGGGAGAAATCTATGTTTATGAAAGAAAATGTTACTATCTCTGATAACTTTATAGCTATATACGGAACTTGGATACCTAGTAGTCTCAAAGTTCTTTTCATTGTGGTTTATGCGCCTCAACAGTTATCTGCTAAAAGACATCTTTGGGAATATGTCTCTTCTCTAATTAACAACTGGAATGGTGAAGCGATTGTGATGGGCGATTTTAATGAAGTGAGATGCATAGAGGAAAGATATGGTTCTTCTTTTAATTCGCTTGGGGCGAGAAGGTTCAATGAATTCATCAAGTCTGCGGGTCTCGTGGATATCAATCTAGAAGGTTACAAATTTACGTGGTCCCATCCTTCGGCTTCAAAGATGAGTAAGCTAGATCGGTTTTTTCTCACCAAAGGTTTGCTGGTTTATTTTCCTTCTTTGGCGGCCGAGTGTCTTGATAGACATCTCTCGGATCATCGCCCCATTCTTTTACACAATGTTGTCACAGATTTTAGACCGACCCCATTTCGGCTTTATCACTCATGGTTTTCTCTGACTGGTTTTGACGACATGGTGGAAAAGGCGTGGTTTTCCTTTTCTCATACGGATTCTAATGCAATGGTCCGTTTTAAGAAAAAACTTCAAGATCTGAAATATTTAATCAAAAGATGGGTTAAAGATACGCAAGCCGTTCAATGTGGGAGCAGAAACATCATAGTAAAAGAGTTAGGCGACATCGATAAATTATTGGACGATGGTTTAGTTGATGATGAGCTTCTTCTAAAAAGAATGGAGTTAACCAGACAACTTCAAGAGTTGAATACTATGGCTTCCCGTGATGCTAGGCAGAAATCTAAAATAAAGTGGGCGATTGAAGGTGACGGGAATACGAGATACTTTCATGGGATTATCAACAAGAAAAGGTCCCAGCTAGCTATTCGAGGTGTGTTTGATAATGGGATCTGGCATACAGAACCTGATGTTGTGAAAGACATTTTCAAGAAGCATTTTCAATCTAGATTTGATCAGCCTCAACAATCTCGGTTTAAAATTAATTTTGAGTTTGATAAACGTTTATCTGCTGATCAGGTTATGGATTTGGATAGTAGGATATCTAGGGAGGATATTCGCACAGCAGTTTGGAGTTGCGGAGCAGACAAATCTCCGGGTCCGGACGGGTTTTCGTTTGAGTTTTTTCGCAAGTATTGGAATTTCATTGGCCCTGATTTTTGTAGTGCGGTGGAACATTTTTTTAGCAAAGGCAATTTTACGAAGGGATGCAACTCATCTTTCATTGCCTTAATTCCCAAGTTTTCAGAAGCTAAATATGTATCAGACTATAGACCAATTAGTTTGATTGGCGGTGTTTATAAGGTGGTTACGAAGATTCTTGCTTCTCGTTTGGCGCCCATTATTCCGGATATAATTTCAGAAACGCAATCTGCTTTTCTCGCTAAGAGGAATATTCTGGATGGTCCATTCATTTTAAATGAGCTGCTAAGTTGGTGCAAACAATATAATAAGCAGGCTATGTTTTTTAAGGTGGATTTCGCTAAGGCTTTCGACTGTGTGCGATGGGATTACCTATTGGACGTGATGATGTCTTTTGGTTTTGGTCCGAATTGGTGTAGATGGATTCAAGGTACATTGAGTTCCGGAAGGGCATCGGTTCTAGTTAACGGTAGTCCTACTACTGAGTTCTCCTTTTTCAGAGGATTGAAACAAGGCGATCCGTTGTCTCCATTTTTATTTATTTTGATTATGGAGTCATTACATCTTTCCATGAACCGTGCTTCTTTCAATGGTATGTTTAGTGGTCTTCGTCTTAACAGGTCTCTTTCCGTGTCTCATCTATTCTATGCAGATGATGCCATGTTCATCGGTGAATGGTCGCAAGAAAACCTGGAAAATGTCGTTAAAATGCTCAAATGTTTTCAAGCAGCTTCGGGTTTGAGCATCAATATCCAGAAAAGTAATTTGCTGGGAGTGGGTGTTGGGCGGGCCGAAATCGATCAGGCAGCTGACAAAATTGGGTGTTCGGTTATGAGTAATCGGTTTCGCTACCTTGGTGTTATGGTGGGAGATTTGATGAACCGTAGGGCGGCTTGGATCGAGGTTATTAATAAACTCCGGGCTAGACTTTCCAACTGGAAGGTTAAGACGTTATCCATTGGAGGTAGATACACTTTGTTGAAATCCGTTCTTGGCTCGTCGCCCTTATATCATATGTCAATATTTAAGACTCCTAAAGGAGTGTTGAAAGAAATGGAAGCTATTCGGGGTAAGTTTTTTAATGGCATTGATCATAAGGAAAGAAAGATTACATGGGTTGCGTGGCAAAAAGTCTTAGCTTCCAAGGTTCAGGGCGGTCTTGGAGTGTCGAGTTTTTTTGCTCTTAATCGCGCTCTCTTAATTAAATGGTTTTGGAGATTTCTGATCAAAGACGGGTCTCTTTGGACTCATGTTATCCAGGCTATTCATGGGAACACTTTTAATTGTACGAGCAGATCTCCTTCTTTATGGTCAACCATTCTCCGTGAAATTAATTCCCTTAAGGATATTGGCTTTGATTTCTTGTCTCATTGCAAGAAAAAAATTGGTAATGGTTGTGCTACAAAATTCTGGACGGATAAATGGGCGTGCGACGATACCTTTTGTGAAAGGTTCCCACGTCTTTATGCTCTTGACTTGGAGAAAGAGTGTTCGGTTGCAAGCAAACTAGAAGGCGGCCAGATAAACGATTCATTTAGGAGGAACGTGAGAGATGGAGCTGAACGTCAACAATGGGAAGCTCTTCTTTCCGTCTTGGAGAATGTTTCTCTCACGCCTAATGAAGACAGATGGGTTTGTGATTTATCAGGTGACGGGAGCTATCGGGTTAAAGAGGTTAGGACTTTCCTAGATGATCTGGTTCTTCCTTCTTCTACCGAAAGTACGAGATGGATGAAATGGGTTCCCATTAAGATTAATATCTTCATTTGGAGGGCTCGTAGAGACTGTCTTCCAACTCGTTTTAATTTATCTCGTAAAGGAGTGATGATGGATTCGCTTGTTTGCCCTCTTTGTGATCAGGGAGTTGAAACATCTCATCATGTGTTATTTCAATGCCCTATTGCGCGTGTGGTTTTTTATAAAATCTGCAGTTGGTGGGAGATAAAAGGTGAAGATATTGATTCTTTTTCAGAGTGGCAAAATTGGTTTCTCTCCATTCGTATGCTCACTGGTACGAAGGATCTGTTGGATGGAGTGTTTGCTACTTACTGGTGGTACATGTGGGGTTTTCGTAATAGGTCTATTTTTTATTCTTCCACTCCAAGGCGTTCGGTGATTTTTGATGATATTGTAGCTTTGTCTTTTAATTGGGTTTCGAGTAGATGTAAAAAGCGCTTTACGTGGGAGAGTTGGCTTAAAAACCCCCACTTAATTTCTTTGTAATGTTCTTTTGCTAGCTCCTTGCTAGTTCTTAATAAAAGTCGCTGTTCTAAAAAAAAATTATAAACACGCATTTTGTTTGAACATCCACCGATGTAGGACATATGTAACATATAAAGTTAAAAGTTATCACAGTTCACTATAATATGCAAGTTAACCAATTATCAGATGTGAAACCAACTTTTGATAAGTTTTTTTCATATGGTACGGTTGTCTTTAGGGCTGTAAACGAACCGAACGCACGCGAACAGAGGTATGTTCATGTTCGTTTATTTTATTTTAACCGAACAAATAAACGAACGCGAACGATTAATCGGACAAAAATTATTGTTCATGTTCGTTTATTTAAATTTGAACTTGTTCATGTTCGTTTATGTTCGTTCATATAACTTAAACGAACGTAATCGAACGAACATAAGCGAACATAAATAAACGTAAATTGTGATATATAAAAGTAAACGGGCTAAATGATCGTGTAATTAAAGTTGTTAGTTTAGGCGATTCACATCATCATCTTATATACTTATATAATAATCATATCCTAAAATATTGGTGATGATTTGCACACTCTAAATATTGATTGATACACTCAAATTATGTGTATGTTGACATATATAACCTTACATTAATTAGTGATTAATTAGTGGATTGTGTAAAATTAAGGGTATAATAATAGGCATAACACAAACGTTTAGAGTGTGCCAATAAATTTGAAGAGTGTCAATCACCTCCCTAAAATATTGTTTCTTTTTCATCTAGCCATCTTTAAATTTTTAGCTCTAATGTATAATTTAAGAGAAATTATAAATACTTTGTAACCAAGTACTATATTAGTAATATATTATTGTTAGACATTTAAAATATTTAGTTTATTACTTTTTTAACATCTGGGATATTAATCGGATGTAAACGAATAAATAAACGAACGTAATCGGACAGACATAATCGAACGTTCACGAACGTAAATGAACGAACGAAGCCTTTGTTCACATTCGTTTATTTAACTAAACGGACCAAAATTCTTGTTCATGTTCGTTTATTTGTTAAATAAACGAACATAAACGGATTTTTTGACGAACAATCGGCGAACGGTTCGCTGAACATTCAGTTCATTTACAACGCTAGTTGTCTTCATAGTTCATATACTCTATTTTGAAAAATGTCAACAAGTGAATTACCTAGGAAACAAAGGACCACACTATTTTTTCCTAATAAAACTAATTAGACCATCTTTAATTTATATGTGGTTATAATTTGTGAATATAAGTAAGCAAAATAAAAGAACTTAGTCTGGTGGTAATGAAGATAAGAGAAACACTCTCACACTCGCATTATTATTTGTGGGCGACTCGAAAATCCCACAAATCTCATTACACTCATCCAGTTCCATTTACAAATCTCATTACACTTATTTATAAAGTATTTTGACCTTCTATTGTTAGTAAATTACATTCATTTATGCATAATGTACAATCTCAATGCTTTAATTAATATGTTGGGTGAAAAACAAAGCCATACAATTGACTAATTGAGAAAAGATAAAAGCGTTTTATTTTGCAAAATGTGCTTTAATTTGAATATGAATTCTTTGATATAAGAACATCCGTAATGGATTCGGCATTGAGCTTATACGTGATGTCGATGTTGGGGTTCTACCAGGAATGTCCAGGATTAGCTCAACATTGTGTGCCTCCAAGTTCTGAAGTTGTATGTATACCTTTTTCAGGTAAGGTTTTACTCAGGTAAAGTAAGTTTCATGTGTGGACACATTAACGCCAGTGGCGGACCTAGAATTTATAATAGGGTGTTGCACGATTTTTTTCTATGATTATTATTATCAAAGTTGTCTTACATTACGTAATAATGGGTGTTGCACGTATCGTGAAAAGCCCTACTTTTTAACAAATTTACCTTTCATGAGCTAAAATCGGGTGTAGCCCGTGCCACACCCGGCTCCCATGTGGGTACGCCCCTGATTAACGCTCTTAAAGCTTGCAGTTTTAACGCCAACGGCTCGGCTCAACAGTGGGCAAAGTAGAATACTTTAAACGCGACCATCTCTTCAACACGTAGCTAATTTGAATATCCATATGAACTTCACGAATCTGTTGCTAGTATCGGAATTCCATGTATAACTCGACAGCTTAAGCATAATGTGGCGTGTCTATTGTAAAGCATGGGGAATAAAATATGGAAACGTATCATGTTGAAGACGAGATGCATGTGCGCTAATGTTCTTTTTCTGCTACTGAATTGTTGTATTATTGATGTATGTGTACGCTGCTGCTGGATTGTTAATGTTTGTCTCTAGTCAAACATCAATCAAGTTGGAATATATATCAATCGCATTGGTGTATATTGCATTACATGTTATCTTTAAACAGTATTTTTCACTTCTGCTTGTGTTTAATACTTGGTGGATCTCGCCCAACGTTATTTCTTCATCAAAACCTGGCCAACATCGTAGTTCGTTACCCGTTTGGCCTTTGAATCAACCCGCCCATGGCCAGTCGTGGTACGATCTACTAGTCGTGGTTGGTTTGATTGTAAATTCGTACATATTAGCCGCCTCGTTTCCTTGCAAGTTTCTAGTAGGCATAAACAATATCTTGTCTTTGTTATCATTTGCAAACCACTCGTTAACGACATATAAGCTAACGACTACAAACTAAATTAAACGGAAAGCAGTGTGGTCCTTCGTTTCCAGGTGATTCACTCATTAACATTGCCAAAACATGAAAAGACTCGGAGCCAGACGCTTTGAGGTATGAGAATTGTAGTGAACTTTGTCTTTACATATGTCCCACATCGGTAGCTGTTCAAATAAAATGTGTGTATATAGTTGAGATAACATAAAACTATCAGAAACTCAGTAACCTCACTCATATATCTATACTACATTATAAAGGGTGTATCCCTTTGGTTGAAAGTTGAAAATGTTGAATGGTTGAAAAATGTGGGTCCCACTAATCTATATCTATACTACATTATAAAGGGTGTATCCCTTTGGTTGAAAGTTAAAAATGTAGAATGGTTGAAAAATGTGGGTCCTACTAATATATATCTATACTACATTATAAAGGGTGTATCCCTTTGGTTGAAAGTTGAAAATGTTGAATGTTTGAAAAATATGGGTCCCACTAATCTATATCTATATTGCATTATAAAGGGTGTATCCCTTTGGTTGAAAGTTGAAAATGCTGAATGGTTGAAAAATATGGGTCCCACTAATCTATATCTATACTACATTATAAATGGTGTATCCCTTTGGTTAAAAGTTGAAAATGTTGAATGGTTGAAAAATGTGGGTCCCACTAATATATATCTATACTACATTATAAAGGGTGTATCCTTTGGTTGAAAGTTGAAAATGTTGAATGCTGGAAAAATGTGGGTCCCACTAATGTATATTTATATTACATTATAAATGGTGTATCCCTTTGGTTGAAAGTTGAAAATGTTGAATGCTTGAAAAATGTGGGTCCCATTTAAAACTACTACATGCAAATCTTATTCATTAAAAAAGATATAAACTTTCGTTAATTAAACAAATGGCACCCTTTCATCCAATTGAAACATACTTATAAGATATTTTGAATTATAACATGTTACAACGCTTTGAAATAAAAGTTTAATCTTTTGACGTTAATTTTTGAACTTCACCGAAACACTTACCACAATATCGCATCGTGTTAATTATCTGTTGCTAGACAATTTCCGCCGCTATGCGCGGGTACTCGTCTAGTAAACTACTATGTATATGTTTGAGGTAATTGGTTTCTTTTTTACTTCATTTATTTTAACTTTTGTAAATAATTTGAAAATCGAACTGACCATTAAGTTCTGTTTGAGATTATTGGTGACTAATGAGGTTTATTTTTTTCCGACTTTACTAATATGGTGACTAAAATACTAATATCATCAATTAAACATGTTGGTTATCGGTTATTATTACCAATATGACCTGCTATTACCCGTTAAAGTCTTGCAATGTAACCATTTAACGATGAATATCATTTGCAAAGTTAAAGTTAGTCAATATACAAAACAGTTATAAAAAAACTTATAAAATTCAAAAAAATTACTTTTTTTAAGAAATAATTTTTCGTAAATAACATTAAAAACAAATAAAAAGATTTTTTTTAAATTGAAAAATTACTTTTTCTTTTACTTTTTAGAAAAATTCGAAGAAATTTTTTTTATAAAAAATTGTAATTTGTTTTTCTATAAAAAAACGCTTAGTGTTTTTAGCTTTTTTAAAAAATGCGAAGAAACAAATAAAAATAAATTAATTTTTTTATAAAGCTGGAAAATTATTTTTTTTCAGAAATGTTTAAAAAAGATAAAAGAAAAACAACTAAACTTTTTTTTCAAAAAAAATTCAAAAATTTTTAAAATATTACTGTAAAAAAATTTCTTCAAATTTAAAAAAAAAACTTACAGAACAAAAAGTTTAGTTTTTCCATCTTTTTTTTGAATCTGAAAAAAAATTTTCAATTTTTATACAAGAAATTAATTCTTTTTATTTTTTTCTTTGAAAAAAAAGGTTCAATTTTTTATAAAAAAACTTTTACTTCGAATTATTTAAAAAAGTAATACTTTTTCTCTAAAAAAGTGATAGTTTATTTCTCAAAAAAAGTAATTTTTCAGTTTTTAACTTTGTCTTTACGTTTGTCCCACATCGGTGGGTGTTCATTGAAAATGAGAGTTTACAATATCCGTAACATATGGAATATGAATTCAGTGGCTTATCTACACATATGCTATGTTATATAAATCATATGTTGAGATGAGTTGTTGTTTTTTTACTTCATAATCTGCAATTTTATTAAATAGTGTATATATTTTTAAAAATCGAACTTTATCAACGGTTTAATCGAAAATTAGAGTCATCATTAGGTCGACGAGTCAAAAAAGCCGTTCAAAATCAAACCGGAAAGAACCCCGAGATTGAAACGATAAAAACGACGGACAAGATATCAAATTAAGATTATTTAATAAACACTTAAAAAATAAAATAATTAATACTAATTAAAATAGTATAATATATTAATAATGCATCTCATCACTTAAAAATACAATTACATATTTATATCGTACAACAATTGAAAACATATTTCTACAAAACGTATATATGTCGTCGTCCAAAAATGATATTGGATATAGTTTTGAAAACTGGTCCAAACCGGACCAATGGGTACCGAAAACCGAAATCACCACCATTTTGGATAGCCAATAAAAGATTCAGAAAGACGAAACAAAGAAGACCCGTTGAAAGCGATCGTAATCGGTTTAATAAAATGGTTAGCGCCGGTTTAAAAATCGGTTAAAACCGAACCGATTCGGTTAATAACCTGCTAAAATTTAACCAAAATAAAATCGGTTTGAAACTAATCTGGTTTAAGTCAAACTGGTTTTGTTGACCAGTTGACCTGAACCGAACCAGTAAAAACTAATCTGGTTTTTGAAGAACAATTGTCTGCGTACTTGTTTATGCGTCAGAAATCTTCTGAATCATGGTCTTGCGATCAATGTAATTCATCACTATAAGGCTATTACTAACGTTTTGAAACTCGGTTTGACCTAGCAAAGTCAACCGGTTGACTCGGGTTCTATAAAAAAACGTGTTATATTAAAATGGGTTTTACGTTTTCGAAATCCGGTTAGACCCGTCTGATTTTGGGTGACTCGGGTCAACCGGTTGTCGAGACCTAGCCGGGTTTCGATTTTTTCGTTTTTTACCAATAAAGCATGTAAATTATATATGCGTATTTATGACGTAAGTTAGTTACACATTAACTAGAGAATTGTAATGAAAATATTAAACAAGTCAACGCAACGATGTTTTTATCCTGTGTGTTCTACGTCATATACTTAAACGTATTATTGGTTAACTTGTATATTATTTTAGTGAAATGAGAATTTTAAGTTTACGTTTTTTACATTAGTTAACTTGTATATTGTATTGAAGTTAGATTAATTTTAACTTATGTCTTCTACATTTCTCCCACATGGGTGGGTGTTGAAAGAAAATACGCGCTTATAACCAACATAACATTTACCTTATCAAACCTTCAGTAACCTCAAATATATGTTTGATATTATTGGTTGCTTTTTTTACTTCATAATTTGTGACTTTTGTTTATGGTGTATATAGAATAATATAGTTCTGAAAATCGAACTCGACCAATAGGTTTCAGCTAGAACCGGGATCACTATCGATCCGGCTAGCCAATAAAAGTCAAAACATTTAAATGTGAAATTATGTGATATAAGAACATCCATAATGGGTTAGGCATAGCAGGGTCTTGGAGAGAGCTTACAGGTGATGTAGTTGTTTGTGTTCTATCAGGATCAGGATCATCTGTGTGCCTCCATGTTCTGAAGTTGCATGTATACCTTATTTCGGCTAAAAGGTTTACCCCGGTAAAGTAAGTTGCATGTGTGAACACGTTAAAGCTCTTAAATCTTGCAGCTTTAACCTTAACGGCTCAAGAGTGGTCAAATTATAACACTTGAAACGCAAACATCTCTTCAAAATGGTGTCCGGTGGCTAATTTCATATCCATATCAACTTCACATATTTGTTGCTAGTAAATTTGTATTCTTGATGTATGTGATCGCTATGATTTGTCTCAAGTAAATGGAGTACCAATCTAGTCAATATGTATCAGTCGTACTCGTGTTTGTGTATTTGAACTACTTCACCATGCATTACATGTTATCTTTATATTTTTCACTTCTGTTTTTGTATATATTGCACGTTCGTGTAATTTGCTTGTGCTTAAATTGTAGTTTTGTTAGCCCAACCTGGCCAATAATATTGTAGTTACCTATCGTTCTAAAAAATATAGTAGTTACCTGTTTGGCCTTTGACTCAATCCGCCTAACACCTCTTTCCTGTTTTCGTATTGTCTACGATCTACTGGTGGCCGATATGTGGTTGTTGGATAGTAAATTTGTGTTAACCACTTTGTTTTCTTGCAAGTTTCTAGTAGGCATAGGCATCATCTTGTCTTTGTTTATCATTAGCAGCAGCTCTTTAACGACATATAAGCTAACGATTACAAACTAAGTTAAACGAAAAGCAATGTGGTCGACTGGGAGCCAAACGCTTTCGGAAATGACGATACATTATTAAAAACAAATTAGATAATTGATTACTTAGTGATATGGCGTAACCGATAAATTTTAACTTTGTCCCACATTGGTGGGTGTTGAAAGAAACGTTTCTTTTATAATTGCCATAACATTTACCCTATCAAAGTAGCCATTAAAGATATGTTTAAGATCCTTGGTTGCTTTTTTACGCCGAAACATTTAAGTGTGAAATTCTATGATATAAGAACATCCATAATGGATTCGGCATTGTAGCGCCTTGGAGAGCTTGGAATACTTTAATGTACTAGTAGTTTTCCTGCTGTCAATAATAATCAAAACAGCCACATCAAACACCTTGTAGCTCGATATACTATTTTTGATCTCCTATACCGGTTAATAATATTTCCTTATTCTTTTATTTAGCTTATTGGATTCTTATTTTTTGGCTCAATTAATGGTTACTAGTTTTTGTGAACCTCTACTGTTAGCGCTTAGCAATCATCCCTCCTGAGGAGATAGCTGATGATGCAAATCAAAAAATGCCTCCTCGTGTCCCCAGGAGGCACAAAGTCGTACAGATGTATGACCTGAAACAATTTTTGGAAGAACTTAGATAGGGGAGGAGTCAAGCTCTGGGAGATGATGAATATTGTAAAGCAAGGGGAATAAAAATATGGCAAACGTGTCCCCCTCGGAGTTGTGAACAAATTTTAAAGTGTTATCATGTTTATAATTTTCTCATTATTTCATTATTTTTTATGATTATTTTAGTTTAAAAAGTGTTTTTAGCATTTAAGAAATAGAAAAATAGTTTTAAAAATTTAGAAAAAATACTTTTTAGTGTTTAATTAATATAAGTAAGATATTTGTTTCCTTAAATAATATTTTGGGCTTTTTGTTAATTATATTCAATTTTAGGGCTTTAATTAGCATTTAAAATTGAATATTTAAATAATAAAAGGTTTTAAATTTTATTTATTAAATTTTTATTCTTATTTATATTATTTTAGACTTAGTTTTAATTTTTAATTAATTTTTGGCTTTAATTTTTAATTTCGTCGCGTTTTACGTTTTTACGTTCACGTTTTTACGTTTTACGTCGTAGTGTGATCGTAGTGTAACTCATCTTTTAATTTTCTCTCTTCAAACCCAAAAACGACACTAATCCAAAATTGAATTTATATTATTGGCCTAACACATACACACCTCCGTCGAGAACGAACTCACACTTATTCGATTTGTCGGTTTTCCTAAACCGTCGAGTTTAATACTTGCCCATTATACGTCTTTTTCTTAAAAGCGTATTTTTACCACATCAGTGTTCCAACTGGCTGAAGGAGCTATTTCCTAGAAAAGTACCAAACAATCTATCATTGCTGCATCTACTATGGAAGCAAAATTTGTAGCTTGTTATGAGGCTACCATTCATGCATTATGGTTGTGGAATTTTATTTCAGGGCTTGGGGTTGTCGACACTATAAGCAAGCCGCTAAAAATGTATTGTAATAATACCGCATCAATTTTCTTCTCTAAGAATGATAAGTACTCCAAAGGTGCAAAACATATGGATATTAATTTCTTTATCGTCAAAGAGGAATTTCAGAAACAAACAGTGTATCTAGAACATATTAGTACGGATCTAATGATTGAAGATCCTCTTACCAAGGGTTTACCACCAAAGGCATTTATGCAACATGTTCCTAGGTTAGGTCTTGGTTGTATTGATAACTAATTATGATGTTCTAAAACACTTTTGAGCTCAATAAATTGTTTCTGATTTTATTTCTTATTATTTATGTTATTATGCATGCATTTTTGTTTTAATAAGAAATGTTTATGAATTATCATAACAATTATGTGGGTTGTATGATTGTTTATATATAACTTATGAATCTAACATGATGAACTCGTAATGCTGTGATGTATGGAAGGGAGTATACGAGTATACTGTGTATGACCGCCATAATCTTCACTATGTAGTTAGTTGTGTCAAGATACTTATGATGTATAACGGTTTTAAGATTAATTTGCTAGTCTTATGTTATACCATTAAGAAGTATCATGTCAAGTGGGAGAATGTAAGATAATATATTATTAGATGATACATTATCACATATTAATTGTGACATGATAATATGAAATTAAATATAATTGATTTACTCTTAATGGTATTTGATATCTTTCCCGTTTAAAGTGTTAGTATTGATGGACATGCTAACCAACAAGTCCTTATATAAACTATGTCCTCACCGTGCCCTAAAAACACACAAAAGAAAACACCGTAGAATTATTTTGGCTCTCCATCAAGCTTTCTACAATAAAGTGGGTCAAGCGTGAGAAACTAGTTTATTATTTAAGATGTTCTTTATACCATGTCAACACCATCTATGGCTTCCGGTATGTTATCTCTATCGTCTTATCTATGTGGTTATTATCTTATTATAAGATCTTGTGACATAATGATTTAATGTGTTTATTAATTAATATTTAATGTTAATGTCTACGCATTATAATAATGTGCTTACACAGAGCTGCCACAACCGCCAGCTACATAGATACAACAAATGTTTAGCTAAGCAAATAATGACCATCTTAAAGTGTTGTTGTGCTTTAAAAGATATAATACCTTAGCAACTGCTTTTGGAGGATACTCTCTAATAAGTGTGAAATCACTTATCCTTTTACCACTTATTTCCAATAATAACAAGACCAAAACGTGTATTTTATGTCGTAAAAGTCGGAATTATGCGTGGTTTGTGTTTTTATTGTGTTTTAGGACCAAAAGATGAAAAAGGAAGAAAACACGGGATTTCACGGGCTTTTATCGAAGAAAACGAGAAAAGACGAAGTCAAGAGATCAAGAGTGCTCAAAGAACGGATGTCCAAGACCTATTCTGAAGATTTATCGAAGAAAAAAGTCTAAAGACAGAAGTTTAATGAAGTCAAAGAACTTAAGTCTAAATTAAAAGACTTTTTTAAGAAAAGCAAAATTTCTAAGAAAATGTTTTTATTTTGAAAAGACTTTTTTAGAAATGTAGTTTTTTTCGAAAAAATTAGTTAAAAAAAACAAATTTAAGAAAAAGTCTTTTAAAAAATTAATACTTTTTTAGAATTTTTTTTTCATTAAAAAATAAATATTTTGAAAATATTTTTTTTTGTCAAAAAAATTTATATTTTTAAATTATATAATAGAAATCTTCTTTTTTTCAAAAAAAAAATTCTAATTTTTTTTATAAAATTTCGAAAAAATATATTTCGGTTTTTTTCAAAAAAAAATATTTTGTAAATCTAAAATAATAAATATTATATTTTTTTCAGAAAACTTTTTTTGTTCTCAAAATTTCGAAAAAATAAATATTATGATTTTTTTTAAAAAATATTATTTTTACTTCTACGTGTATAAGTTTACACACAAAATTATCCGAAATATATGCTGAAAACGTAAAGGGACTAAAAGTGGAAGTCCCCCAAAAGTCAAGGGATAATAATTATAAAATTTGAAGGTGAAACCTGTCGAACAAGTCATCTAGCCGGTCATATTACGTATATTGAACAAAATTTGAAAATACGGGGACTACTAGTACAAAATAAAGTTGGTTACGTATTTCGGTTTTTCTGAAAAACTATATTGCGTATCTTTAGTTTTCACCTTTTTTTTTACTTTATAATTTGTAACTTTCGTGGATGTGTAGTTTTGGAAATCGAAAAGACCGATAGGTTCAACAAAAAATAAACTTCGAGTTCGTTTAATAAATAATTCATAATAAGAGGACTCTTTAGACAGATTTTTTGGTATTATAACAAGCTATCATTTTTCTATTAATTAAACTAATTAAACAGTTCATTAAAGCAAACATTAGTGGTTGATAGAGATGGCAACGGGGTCGGGTTTGCGGGGAATGGTTGCTACCATCTTCATCCCCAAAGTTAAATATCTATCTCCATCCCCGTCCCCATCCCTATCGGGGATTACAAGCTACATACCATCCCCATCCCCAGCGGGGAACGGGGATCCCCAATGGGGAATCGGGAATTTTTTCCCCGTTACACAATTAACGTTTAAACTATGTTTCAAATGACGCAACAATTACGAATAACAAAATACGGTAAAATCAAACAACATTAACGAGATTAAAATTCATGCGATCATGCCCAGTATTAATAATAACAAAATTAACATGCAAGAGCTCATCCTAAAAGGTTAGTATCAAATGACATATTAACCATCGACTGATAGTGTTTCAAATATCTAATAGATATTTGAAACATACAAGATATATAAATGTATATGTAGAATAAAGATATTCGGGATCGGGTTCGGGGAATCAAGGGTATTCCCATCCCCGCCTCCATACCCGCTTTTTATTATCGGGGAATCCCCACCCCATCCCCATACCCGGTCAACTCGGGGAATCCCTGGTCAAATCGGATTCGGGTATCGGATTCTCCGTCGGGTTGTAACCACCTTGCATATTGTAGTGAACTGGAATTAATTTAATTTTGTTTTTTACGTTTGTCTCACATCGGTGACTGTTTAAAGAAAAAATGTGTTTATAATTGCCATAACATACGTATCATATATATAAATTATATATGTTGATATTGTTGGTGTGTTTTTAACCTTTTTAGATGGAGAGATAGATATTTCCTTTACTCGAAAAAATTATGGCAGTCGGTATGTTCTATAAGTCTCTTTTTTGCCAATTTTTTGTTTGCTATTTTAAAAGTGATACTTTACAAATCCCATTTCACTCATCCGATTCCACTTTTGTATTTGTTTCAATCTCATGGACTGTCGATGCAAAGTTTGCTTGGCCTTGATGGACTTGCATTCGCCTGGCTTGCAATGCATACTTCTCAGAAAGCCTGTACAAAAACCAACGCACGTTAGCATCGCCTGGAGTGTAATAGGACCAAGCTTTGCCGTGAACATAAGTATACGACTAGAGACACCAAGAAACGGTGATCTAGAGTGAATGTAATGTGCTTCGATTAGCTTGTTTGTATTAAATGTGTTGGGGTATGTCCCTTAAAAGTTGGATCACGTTCGGCTTCCTCTTTAGACCGATGGTTGGAGAGGGTTCTAGGATAATAGGATGTTTTGCCGCTTCCCGAGGTTGTGTCATTATTTTTGATGGTTGCTTTTGCTTTAGTGTCATGAGATACGAGCCGTCGTGACTTGTTGTATCATGTCTTCCATTCGGCCCTGGCCTTGCGGTCACATGAGTTTGAGCCAGCGGCCATATGCACAAGCATATCCCCAGTAAAGTAAGTTGCATGTGGGAACATGTTAAAGCTCTTAAACCTTGTAGTATTAACCTCAACAAGTAGAACACTTCTTCAAACGCGACCATCTCTTCAACATGACCCAAGGGCTAATTTGCATATCCATATCACTTCACAAATTTGTTGTTAGTATTGGAATCCCAAGTATAACTCGACAGCACAAGCATAACGTGGCATGTATGGTTTATTATGCATCAGAAATTTTATGCATTATATAACCAACTGGCTTAACTCAGTTGGCCACCTAGGTTCCACTAAATAGTTTCCTTGGGAGAGGATTCCTGGAGTTTCAAGACCTGCCAAGGGTCTTTCAGACGAAGCGGATAAGAAGTCTAACATAACTAAGCGAGGGTTCGAAGAAGACATTCTTCCGTTTGGATGTCATTGCACGACTCGACCCACTAACCACTAACATTTTCCGTTCTAAAAAAAGAAATTTTCTGCATTATAGTCTTACCATGGGCGTAATTCGTCACTATGAGGCTATTGTAAAATGTAAAATAACCAATGAAAATCTGTAAATTCGCTGACCTCGACCACCTTCACGAATTCTATTAAAATCATAGAAAGTAGCAACAAGCTGGAATACATTAAATGTTACATTTCAATTTACAACAACAAATATGTCCACTGGAAACCGGAAAATCACTTGAAAGTCGCGAATGTGTCACTATAGAAAACATGTTTCATTATTCACGACAAATTAAAAGATACGTAAGATGTAACATACCAATCCCAAGGGAACTGCATCCGATGTTCTCAAACCAAAAAAATATAAAGCAAAGATATAAAACCTATTTATATGCCTCAATCAAACCAAAATCTACCGTAACAAAGCTGCATAAACAATCAAACATTCACTAGAATTCGTTTCTTTTGTTGTTCTTTACATTAACTTCTGGAGTAGCGGCTCCGGTGGAACACGTTAAAGCTCTTAAAGCCAGCAGTTTTAACCTCAACGACTAAAGTGAAGGTTTATATAGTTCATAACAATTATTTAAAACTCTAATATGGATCAAAGAAAGCATAGCGGAAGCGATTAACAAGATCATTAATTTAACACAATTATATTAATCAAGATTAGGGTTACATACCTTTATCCTAGCAAGATCCACAAGACGACGGAACGGACGGCAACTAGGGTTTATCACGAACACCACCAAGAATATAATCTAAAGGAAGATTATATCACGCTCTTGTACACACGTAATACAACGAGTTAACCGTGAGTCTAGCACGATCAAACCGAGCTTCAACGCTTATGGATTATCTACCCAATAACCCTAGAGAGGGACTAGGACTAGATAAAATAGAAGAACGAAAGTCAACGAAAAAACCCTTGTGGGGGCTATGTTGCGATCGCAGGACAAGAGAAGAAGGGGAGGGACAAAAAATAATGAAGGCCTTGGGGTTGTTTATATAGGCTTGGCATTCCTTGGGCTCCAAGTAATAAACACGAATTAGGAAACAAAAAAGTTTCCCTCTCCCCCCCTTTGGTTTGGCCGACGGCTACACAACCCCCAAGGGGTGTTTGTGTAGTTTTTCCTACTCCTTCTTTTAGCTTCTATTTAGTTTCCATAACGGTCGTTATAACTTAACTTTTATTTATCAACGATCGTTAGTTAAGCTTAGGTTTGATTTAATAAATATATATAAAATATATTTAATAAATAAATTAACTCTTTACGTTATGTGTGCAATCCCGTGATCCCGAGTTCGATCCTATCTCACGACTATTAATTTTAAGTCCATAAACTTTCAGCTCCCACTTGCACAAAATTCTAATATCGTGATCACATTGACTAGCGTCTAGTTACACTAGCAATGTCACTAGTACAAACCGGGTAAGGTTTCCTGGACAAGAACCTTTTAATGATTACATCATTATTATTATCCTTTCATTTCAAATACGCTTGCTAATAAGGATATGGATCTCAGTCATTCCTTCATTAACCATTCTGTTTCTCGTTTACGGATATAGCAAGATTACCAAAACACATTTGGGTGTGGCCACACAAACATCTTACTACTCCCCCGAGGGGCCCAGTTGTATTTATGCTTCAAATAATAATTTGAAGGAAACGAATCCCATTTCGACTACAAGCAAAACACATGAACTTCGCAACACTTCTGAAAATAACCCTTATGACTACCAGTTACGTTTAGCGTTAGGTTACCTTACAGAAATGCACTACATTCAATGCAGTTTTCTGGTATCTCAGGTCTAAGGATAACTATTTATGACTTACTTAATGACAAAGATCCATAAAGTAAAATCACATAGTTGGGATAAGTCCAATATTTGATCCATCAAATATCATCCAAAATTGACCAATATACTTTCAAGTATACTCTGTCACTATTTTGAATTGTCTTAGTTTAATAATACTCCCATATTATTAATCGACAAGGGACATTTAGAAACATCAAAATGCTCATGGATTAAAACATGTAAAATAGGATACAAAATTAAATAACAGAAAAATAAACAAAACCCAATCTTTATTTCATCAATTTAATAATGTCTTAAATCCTTTATCCAAATACTAATCAACAGATTTATTGCATGAATTCGCTAGCTAGTTGCAGCCCAATTGCCTTGGCATGCTTAACTACCTTTGGCCTAGATAAAGCCTTAGTAAAAGGATCAGCTACGTTATCATCTGTGTGAACTTTTATCAATTTTATTTCTCGAGCTTCCACTTGTTCTCGAACGTAGTGATATCTACGTTTAAAGTGTCTGGCGCCCTTCATGACTCCAGGGTCATTGGTGAATACTATTGCCGCAGAATTGTCGCAATATATATCAATAGGTTCTTTAATTGAAGGCATCACTCCAAGATCTCCAATAAACTTCCTAATCCAAACAACTTCCATTGCAGCTTCTGAAGCGGCCATGTACTCAGATTGAGTCGCATGCATAGCAATGGTTTTCTGCTTACTGCTCTTCCAGTCAACTGCTCCTTCATTGATGACAAACACGTAACCCGTCTGAGACTTCGTATTGTCTTTATCACATTGCCAGGACGCATCACAGAACCCTGTTACATTCAGTTCTGTGTCTGGTTTACCCCCGAATACCAAAAACATATCTTTCGTACTCCTCAAATACTTCAGAATATGCTTAACAGCAGTCCAGTGGAACTTTCCTGGATTCTGTTGGTATCTACTGGCTAAGTTCTGAGCAAACGCCACATCAGGCCTTGTACATCTTACAGCATACATAATAGATCCTACTGCCGAAGCATAAGGCACCTTCTTCATGTAAGCCACCTCTTCAGGTGATGATGCATCTTTCTCATGACTTAACTCATGCTTAACCTCCATCGGTAAGAAACCTTTCTTAGAGTTATGCATGTTGTATTTCTTCAATATCTTATCAATATAAGCATCTTGACTAAGACCAATCAACCGTCTACTCCTATCTCGATAGATTTTAATTCCCAGAATATATGCAGCATCTCCCACATCTTTCATAGAAAAACATTTACCAAGATAATCCTTAACTTCCTTAAGTCTTGGAATGTTACTTCCCATGATTAATATGTCATCGACATACAGAATTAGGAACACTACATTACTCCCACTAGCTTTGCGGTATACACATGGCTCATCACGATTTTGAATAAATCCGAACTTTTTGATTTCTTCATCAAATCGCTTATTCCATTGACGTGATGCTTGCTTTAAACCATAAATAGATCTTTGAAGTTTGCACACGCGCTTTTGATATTTAGGATCAACATACCCTTCCGGTTGTTGCATATAGATGTCTTCATCTAAGCGACCGTTCAAGAAGGCAGTTTTAACATCCATTTGCCATATCTCATAGTCATAGTATGCTGCTATAACTATGAGAATCCTAATAGCTCGTAAGTCTGCTACAGGAGAAAATGTCTCCTCGTAGTCTATGCCAAAAGTTTGAGTAAAACCTTTAGCCACTAAACGTGCTTTGTAGGATTGTACATCACCATCCATGTCAGTTTTCTTCTTATAGATCCACCTATTTTTCACTACTTTAGCATTTTTAGGTGCGTCTACAAGAATCCAAACATCATTGATTTCCATGGATTTCGTTTCCTCATTCATCGCAACTATCCATTTTGACTTTTCTGGATCAGACATTGCGGATCGATAGTTAGCAGGTTCACCAAGATCCCCTACTTACTCCTCATCATCCTCCATGTAAAGACATAGTTTGTTCGGCGCACGTATAGTCCTTTGAGACCTACGCGGAGGAATTAATTCCGGTGGAACACTCAGACTTTCTGGTTCTACAGGAATTTCATCGCTAGTATTTTCAGAAGGCAATGTATCTTCTTGAATTTCTTCAAGATCATAATTTCTCCCACTGAATTCTTGATTTACAAGATCATTTTCAAGGAAGTCTCCATACCGAGCCACAACTATTTTGTTCTCAGCCGGATAATAAAAGTAGTAACCCATAGTTTCCTTAGGGTAACCTACAAAGATACATTTTACTGAGCGTTGTTGGAGTTTATCTCCAGAGTCACGTTTCACATACGCCTCACAACCCCAGACTTTCAAATAAGACAAATATGGCTTCTTGCCATGCCATAGTTCATATGGTGTCTTATCTACCTTCTTTGTGGGAACCATATTTAGAATACGAACAGCAGATTCAAGAGCATAATCCCAAAAAGATAATGGTAAAGTTGTAAGATTAAACATAGATCGTACCATATCCAATAATGTATGATTTCTCCTTTCAGATACACCATTTTGTTGTGGAGTATATGGAGAAGTAAGTTTCTGAACAATTCCATTCTCACTTAAATAATCTTTAAACTCTTGACTTAAATATTCACCACCACGGTCAGAACGAAGAGCTTTAATCTTCTTTCCTAGTTGTAACTCTACTTCGGCTTTAAACGTTTTGAATGTTTCAAATACCTCATGTTTATGCTTAAGTAAATAAACATAACCATAACGGCTATAATCATCCGTAAACGTCAAGAAGTAGTTAGCACCTTTCCTTGACACATGTCTAAGTGGTCCACACACATCAGTATGTATCAAACCAAGTAGTTCAGTAGCCCTTTCAATATTGCTATTAAAAGGTTTCTTGGTCATCTTTCCAGAGATACAAGATTCACATTTATCAAATGATTCATCATTGATACTTTCCAAAAGCCCATCACGTTGCAGCTTTTGTATGCGAGTCTTCCCAATATGGGCAAGCCTACAATGCCAAAGATAAGAAGAGTTCTTGTCTAACTTACTCTTCTTATTCATGCTAAAAACAGAATTATTTTTCCTCTTGGAATTTTTACCATGCATGTTAATTTCAAAAACATCATTCACAAAAATTGCATCAAAATAGAATAGACCATCTTTGAAAACAGAAATTCTATTATTATCAATCGTGTGAGTAAATCCAAGATCCAACATACAAGAAAAGGAAATAACACCCCTAACAATTGTAGGTGCATAATGACAATTATTTAAAGACAGTACTAAACCCGAAGGTAAAACTAATTTAAATATTCATATAGCTTTAACCGGTGCGTGTGCGCCATTGCCCACTTGCAGAGATTGTTCCCCATAGGATAGTCTCCTCTTCAACTCAAATCCCTGCAGGGTATTACAAATGTTAATACCACATCCCGTATCATATACCCAGGAGTTTGATTTGTATGAAAGATTAAATAACTCTATCATAAATAAGTTACCTGAAGATGGTGCTGCAGCAGCTTGCTCAGCCTTCTTCTTATGTTCTGCCATTTCATGGAGATAGAGAGAGCAATTCCTCTTCCAGTGTCCAGTCATTTTGCAGTAGTGGCAAGTCTCATCTTTCTGAGATTTCTTAGCAAAGTTCTGCTTCGGCTTAGATGTAGTCGCAACTTGCTTGCTCTTATCAGCCTTGCCTTTGCCTTTTTGCTTCTTATTCCCTTTCGGTTTAGGTTTAGACACTCTACCCTTTTGTACATAAAGTACTTGAGGCGTAGTAGTGGATGCCTTATCTTTCAAACCCTTTTCGAAGTCAATGAGCATTGCATGCAAATCATTAACTGTCTTCCCCGTGCAATGCATATTATAGTTACGAACAAAATCACCAAATTCCTTATTAAGTGACCTATTGATCAAGTTAATAGCCATATTATGATCGAAGGGTTGTCCTAGTGCGATGAGTTGTTCCATATAACCCCTCATCTCCATGTAATGTGCACTTACGGACTTTCCAGGAGCTTGCTTGCAGCTATGTAGAGCATCAACTAGATCATAGATCTCTACAGCTTGTGGCGTTTCATACACTGCCTTGAGTTCATCAAGCATTTGCTTAGGAGGAAATAGCTCATACTTCCTTTGAAGTGATGGAGCCATTCTCCCTAACATTACAACAGCCACCTCATGGTGCTTCTTAACGTTAGCAGCGTGTTGAAGCCTTTCCGCATCAGATGCATCTTCAGCAAGATCCTCCGGAAAAGGAGTTTCCAAGATATTGATAGTACCCGCTGCTCTCAGAACAATTCTTAGTGAGCGGTACCAATCATTGAAATTAGGACCAGTAAGTTCAGGCCGTTCAAAGAAAGCTTTGAACGCCGAGCTTATTGTCAGATTGCTTTCGGGTTGAGCCATTTCTACAGAAATAAGTTCAAACATTAGTATTTTTGATAATACAATTCAAGAAAATAAAATTACCCCGGTAATAAAACCATAGTATTTTCCTTGAAAAACTAGAACCCATATTGACATAGATTCATCACATCAGTTGATCTGCTAGTGACAAATGTATTCAACACAGTAACTTGTCGAACAATAATTGCCTAAATCAAATTGCAATTTCTAGATATGTTAGGGATTTACATTGCCAAAATCATTTGCATTGTAAACATGTTTTATCCCTACTTTATGCCTTAAGTTTCCAGTTCTCACTGAGTAACTTAATTAAGTCGACTAATCTAAAGAACGTAAAACCTTCATGTGCAATCTTATTCAGTCATGAAGTTTTCTCTCCATTACAACATCGTCCGATATCTTATATGACGACAATTGTAACTTCAAGTGTTCGTCAATTAGAGGGCATATGACTTAAATTTAGGGTATAGATTTTGGTGTCAAAATCATGTACGGAGAAGCATGCATACATCTCCATAACATAAGTTTAATAAAACGTTTAGTAAACTTTTTGGTGAGACTAAAAGTTCATCATATACTTGCAAGTTGAGGTATTGGTTAAACCAATTAAAGATTTTACACACAACTAAATTCACATCGTACTTTTTCTAGAACATAGTTATAGCACAAAGCAATAACCTTATTCATTGTGTTTCGGATGTGAATTAATGTAGTTAAATCAACCTTAAAGAATTGTACCAATAATCAACCGTAGGTAATTCCAATTTTGACGCACAGGCGAGCCGGGAATTTGGTCAGCGTAAAAGCATAGCACCTCCTTCCTTAACCGGGTACAAGACCAGCGGTGCGTTATACCCACTTTATAGTTTGCCAAAATTGAGTAGGCCGTTAAGTTGCTATTGCAATTCTAATCAACGCAAATCATATGAATTTTACATCTCAAAACTATTCATTAATTTTGATAAGATTTAGTCCATATTATTTTTCTTGGAAAAAATTACCCTTGTTTACAACATACAATAAAAAAACGTATGAAAACAAGTAGTACAAAAAAAAAAACTAAATCAAATAGCCATATGCAAACCAATTTATTCAAAGAACATCAAATCTAGGGTTTTTATAAACATAAAAAGTCTTTCCTAATTTTAAAACTTTGAATCAAATAAAGCAAATAGCAATCAAAATTATATGATCCGTAAGAAACATGCATGTTTATTACGGATCTCCCACATTCTCTTAACAATTAAAAACTACGGATCGTAACCACGCATGACATAACAATTAATTCATGCAAAACATCTAAAGTCAATTACCATGTAATTTTAGGGTTTACAAAAAAAAAATTTTTATAAAACCTAAAAAACAACATGTAATTTTTAACACAAATCATTATTAGTTAAAAACTTTAGATCTTAATAATTATAATCATGTTAAAACGGCTCTCGATGCCACTGAAGGTTTATATAGTTCATAACAATTATTTAAAACCCTAATATGGATCAAAGAACGCATAGCGGAAGCGATTAACAAGATCATTAATTTAACACAATTATATTAATCAAGATTAGGGTTACATACCTTTATCCTAGCAAGATCCACAAGACGACGGAACGGACGGCAACTAGGGTTTATCACGAACACCACCAAGAATATAATCTAAAGGAAGATTATATCACGCTCTTGTACACACGTAATACAACGAGTTAACCGTGAGTCTAGCACGATCAAACCGAGTTTCAACGCTTATGGATTATCTACCCAATAACCCTAGAGAGGGACTAGGACTAGATAAAATAGAAGAACGAAAGTCAACGAAAAAACCCTTGTGGGGGCTATGTTGCGATCGCAGGACAAGAGAAGAAGGGGAGGGACAAAAAATAATGAAGGTCTTGGGGTTATTTATATAGGCTTTGCATTCCTTGGGCTCCAAGTAATAAACACGAATTAGGAAACAAAAAAGTTTCCCTCTCCCCCCCTTTGGTTTGGCCGACGGCTACACAACCCCCAAGGGGTGTTTGTGTAGTTTTTCCTACTCCTTCTTTTAGCTTCTATTTAGTTTCCATAACGGTCGTTATAACTTAACTTTTATTTATCAACGATCGTTAGTTAAGCTTAGGTTTGATTTAATAAATATATATAAAATATATTTAATAAATAAATTAACTCTTTACGTTATGTGTGCAATCCCGTGATCCCGAGTTCGATCCTATCTCACGACTATTAATTTTAAGTCCATAAACTTTCATAAAGAGTGGTCAAAGTAGAACACTTCAAACGTGACCATCTCTTCTATACGGCCCGACGGCTAATTTGCATATCCATATCAACCTCACAAATTTGTTGCTAGTATTGGAATCCCAATTATAACTCGACAACATAAGCATAATGTGGCGTGTCTATTGAAAAGCACAGGGAATAAAATATGGCAAATGTGTTCTCCTGGGATTTGTGAACAGAGTTTAAAGTGTTATCATGTTGAAGACGAGATGCATGTGTGCTAATGTTCTTTTTCTGCTGCTAAATTGTTGTATTGTTGATGTATGTGTACACTACTTAATTGTCAATGTTTCTCAGAAGATAATTATCAATCAAGTCAGAATATGTATCAGTCACGCTTGTACGTGTATTTTGCTAGTATTATCGTACTTTGCACAAGTATTTGGACTACTTTATCATACATTATCTTTATATTTTTCACTTCTGTTTCTTCAACAAAACTTGGCCAACATCGTAGTTACCCGTTTGGCCTTTGACTCAACCCGCCCAACCCACCTCTTTCCTGTTTTCATATTGTCAACGATCTACTGGTCTTTGTTTCCTAAGTTATTCACTTGTTGACATTGCCTTAGGTACTCCATCTTTCAAAAAAAAAAATAGTCTTTTATATTTGTCCCACATCGGTGGGTGTTCAAAGAAAATGCTTGTTTATAACTAGCATCACATATAGACTTCTAAAAAATTTGCAGTATTTGCATATATGAATAATATGCTGAGATTGCTGGGTTTCTTTTCACATTTTGTAACTTTTGTGGATGGAATATATTTCTTTTAGTCGAAAAGTTAATAATGTATATTCTATAAAACTCTATTTATGGGACATTTTTTAGTTTGGGGTTTATTATTCTAAAAGTCTATAATACAATAAAATTGATTGTGGGTACATAAAATTAACTCGAAATTGATTACTTAGCA
Source organism: Glebionis coronaria (assembly GCA_025667525.1). Taxonomy (NCBI): domain Eukaryota; kingdom Viridiplantae; phylum Streptophyta; class Magnoliopsida; order Asterales; family Asteraceae; genus Glebionis; species Glebionis coronaria. Next base: position 26,474,007 of record CM046877.1, read on the forward strand.
AAACTAAATTATAAGGATAGTTAAATGTTAAAAGTTTTCCCTTTTTGACGAAGTTTTGATTCAACTTTACTCGAGTTTAATAGAATATTAACTTTAGCAACTTAATCAAAATGATTTATTTTGCTGAAAAATCAAGCAATACGAGTAACAAACCGAGAAAAAATAACAGCTTTCGTTGCACAGATTGTGATTTAATATGAAATTATTTGATATAAGAACATCTGTAATGGATTTTATCAATATTTTCTCTCTACCAAGTAAAAGTTTTAATACAATACATATTTTGTTTTTTCACAACGTTAATAACCGGGATAGTTATTAACGATGTTCAAAAATGGACTTTATAAAGGGGATCTTGTTTGCCCAGTTGCTTCTTTATCGTGCTAAACCGATGTTCAAAAATGGATGCTTATCTTTACCGGAGGCTTCGTGTTTTTTATGCTTTCATCTTTCACCCTACTTTTATTTACTAGTAGTTCTCCAACTCTTACTACTCCGCATAACTGATTAATAGTTAATTAATGTTGTCTGTGTGTTTCTTGGCAGCCAGTCCCGCAAATCTGGTGTTTGATCTTGCGGAGAGGTGTGGAAACACCTTTAAAAGGTAGAGCCAGTGTAAAAGGCGTGCGTGCTTAATAACAAAACAGCCACATCAAACACCTTGTAGCTGGATATTCTATTCGTGACCTCCTATCTAGGTTTATAATGGTTACCCGTTTTTGTGAAATATACTGAGGAGATAGCTGCTGCTGCAGATCAAAAAATGCCTTCTCGTGTCATCAAGATCGAAGCACAAAGTCGTATGTAGAGACGTATGACATGAAACAATTTTTGGAAAATTTTAGAAAGGGGAAGAGTCAAGCTCTTGCAGATGATGAATATTGTAAAGCACGGGGAATAGAATACGGAAAACGTGTCCCCCGGCCTGGAGTTGTGAACAAAATTAATAGTGTTATCATGTTGAAGACGAGATACATATGTGTGCTAATGTTCTTTTTCTGCTACTGAATTGTTGTATTGTTGATGTATGTGTATACAGCTGGATTGTTAATGTTTGTCTCAAGTAAATTATCAATCAAGCAGGAATATGTATGAGTCGCGTTTGTGTATTCTGATTCTATCTTAGTTTGCACAAGTATTTTGATGTTATCATGCCTTCGTGGCTTCGAGATTGAACCTCTCTGCTTTGTTTGTTGTTTTGTCAGCTTAACCTGGCCAATACTGTAGTTACCCGTTTGGCCTTTGTATCAACCCACCCAATCCTCCTCTTTCCTGTTTTCATATTGTCTACGATCTACTCGTCGTATGTATGTGGTTGCTTAGATGGTAAATTTGTATTAGCCACCTCACTATGTATACATCCAACGACGTATGTAATTGGTTAACTTATATATTGTAGTGAACTGAGATTCATTTTAACTGTCTTTTACATGTGGGTGTTAAAAAAAATATGTGTTTATAATTAGCATAACATATAAAATTTTAAAAACCTTGTTGTCTTAATATATACTAGTATATAAATAATATGCTAAGATTATTGGGTTTTTTTATTTTTTATATAAAATATATACTTTAGTTATTTTTTCCCAAATCACGAAATAAATTACTTTAGGATTATAATCTACACCTACTTATAAAGCCTTTTGACTTTCTATTTTTAGTAACTTGCATTCATTTGCATAATGAATATTCTTAATGTTTTAATTACCTGGGTGAAAAATTAAGCAATGTAATTGACAAATTGAGAAACGATAACAACTTTTATTTTGTAAAATGTGATTTAAATATGGATTCTTTGATATAAGAACATCCGTAATGGATTCGGCATTGCAGCGCCTTGGAAAGCTTATAGGCGATGTCGTTGCCAGGGTTCTATCAGGATTAGCTCAGCATGGTGTGCCTCCATGTTCTGAAGTTGCATGTATACCTGTTTCGGGTAAAGGGTTTCACCCCATAAATTAAGTTTCATGGGTGAACACGTTAAAGCTCTTAAACCTTGCAGTTTTAACTTTTAACCTCAACAGTTGTCAAAGTAGAATACTTTAAACGCGACCATCTCTTCGACACAGCGCCCGATAGCTAATTTGCATATCCATATCAACTTCACGAATCTGTTGCTGGTATTGGAATCCCAAGTATAACTTGGCATCCATAAGCATAACGTGGCATGTCTGTTGCATTATGCATCAAAATCGGTTACAGAATTACACGGAGAAGGAGAGAAGTTGTGTTTTACAACAATGCCAAAAAAGAACCATGTATACAAGAAGAATAGAATGATCAATAAACACCATACCTGTCATTTGGAAGCCTAATAAGACGATAAATTCTCTACGCAGGAACAATCCTCAATCGAATACACAATGGTGGCCCAGGTTATCGAAAGTTGGTATCTACACAAGGTTTCACATTTGATAGCAATAGAGAACTGATTACTTAGTGATATGAGTTAAATTCAATCGTAATGAAACTATGTATACCATTTTCGGGAAAAGGGTTTACCCCGATAAAGTATTGGAATCCCAAGTATAACTCACAGCATAAGCATAACAACATGACATGTCTGTTACGTTATGCATCAGAAATATTGTGCATTATGGTCTTACCATTAGCGTTGTAACACCCCACTTGGATAAGTGGACCGTTACGTGTATTTATGGCGTGTCATCAAAGCATAAGGTAAATGTCCTAAAACATTAACTGACCATAAAGGAATACCGGAATCAAACATCGGTACTCCAAACATAAGCCCAAAACATGAAAAATAAAATACTGAAGGAAAGGACTAAACAATGTCCAAATAAGCAGAATAATGTAAGAAATGCATAAAGTAAGAAGTCTGGATAGCTTCCATCCAAATGCACATGCGCTTAGAATCCTAAAAGCGTCCCGGTGTACCTGCCGTTAGAACATGAAAGGAACTACGGCTGAGCATAACGCTCAGTGAACGGATATAAAGCATGATAAGAATATACTGAACGAAACAAGCGATAGAATACTGGAGCTGTAAGACTGATATGTAACATGTGGTAGAACTCTGCATAAAATCTGAGAAACCTGGTTCATATATACTGATACTGAAATATAACTTTTAAATTCTGAAAACATGCATTTACTGTATTTTATTTGCCAGAGCTTATATAGGTCACGTGCTGTAACAACCGTGCATGAATAACTGGAGGGGTGACCTCGTCATGCTGTAGAGGGGTGACCTCTAAATAACTGTGCTGGGTGGAGGGATCAGCTCCAATGTGAAGGATGTAGAGCACACACCACATTCACCCTGATAAACATGAAACACTTGAAAGCCTAGGATGCATCCATACGCCCCACTAAAAATATACTGATAAAATGGCCAAGCTGAGCTGAGTGGGACGATGCAGGATATCACTCTCCTGCATGTGAGTCACGACACCGGTGCCTCTAGTGCCGTGGTTACGGTACCTCCGTAACTAGTACATAAACTGGTCGTGCTTGTATATAATGCTCAGGCAATTCATTTAGTTATTAACATGATTTCTGATAAACTTAAACATATACTGGGGAAAACATTTGGCTGCAGACGGGAAATCCTAATCATGCATAGGAAAGAAAATCCTTACTGAAAGGACGGAAAATCCGTACCTCTAGTCCAGTACCGACTGAAAGGAAGACTGAACGAATACTACTCGGGCTTCACGCGTGCTACATAATTACAAGACGCGAGTAAGTTAACTGGTATCCGTTATCAAATTTTCTGGTCTTATTGGTTTCTTATATTTATTTTAATGTATTAACGTTATACTAATGGTTACGTACAATGTATATCTGTCGGTAATTAATTTCATAATAAATATTTCGCTAATATAAGTACGTTCTTAATTTGTTTAATTCGTTTTCCCAAAATATACCCTTTTTATATTTTTATAAAACCAGTTTATATTTAACTTACTAAATGCATTTCACAACGTTTATTTCAAGTAAACACATAAAAAGAAATGAGATTTAACAGTCCCAAACGCACTCTTAACTGTTTTAAAACCGGTTGCCAAACAGCCCGTTACCCCTGTAGCCAAACAGCCCTATTTCTTGTTTAAAACCCACTGCCAACCACCCCGTTAGTGTAAACCCCAAATCAAACCCAAATGATTAGCGGCTGGTTGTGCAGTCAATCACCGAGAGTCTTTTGGCTCTCGGTTTGAGTGCCAAACAACATAACAACATCCCGACATACCGCCCAAACCATAATATTCATAAAACATGTTTAAAACTCAATGAATCGGATTAAAAGAACTAAACAGAATGAATTAGGGTTTATGCAAGCTTACAACTCGTTTAGGGTTTTTAGATAGCAACCCTCGTCTTTCTTGATTTCTGGATTAAACACACTATCAATCTTCTTGTTTCTTGGTTTGGGTCGTGGCAGGGAAGGAGAGAACACAAGGAAAAGATAGGCGGCTGCTTGTTTTGATTTTTAGGGTTTCTATGTGTTTTGTTCGTCTGTATAGAAAAGAAAAGGGATACTCTCCCGTCTGTTTTATTTTCTTCAAACGGGCCTGGCCCAGTTCACGAGTTGCGGCGCAAGATACTTGCGTTGCGGCGCAAGAGATGAAGGGGGCTACGGATCATAGTGCTGCGGATCATGAGTTGCGGCGCAAGACACATCTGTTGCGGCGCAATTGAAGGGCCGACAGATCTTGGTGCTGCGGATCAAGAGTTGCGGCGCAAGACGCATCTGTTGCGGCGCAACATATGCTGCTGGCAATTATCCCACGTAAAGGAATAATAAACCGCGTATTTATAAATTCTCGATTTAAAATACGGGTTTTACAATTCTTCCCCTCTAAAAATAATAATTCGTCCCCGAATTAAAATGCGGCGTACTGGGTTTTACAATTCTTCCCCTCTAAAAGGAGAAATTCGTCCTCGAATTAAAGATGATAAGCTGACGAAGTTATAAGAACTGAAAGAACACGTAGACTGAAAAGACAATTAAGCTGAAGGATGAATTGTCTTCTAATTAAGACATAATGCTGCTTATAGGTATAAACCTGACATGACTGGAATTATCATATAACGTGACATGGCTGAAGAGAACGTAACTAAATTTATTGAAGAAAACAATGAGAGGTCCGGATGGACTCCTCCGTTTCGAGTGGCCTCCCGCTCGAAACGATCCCTTCAAATGTCTAACATAATAAATAAAGTCTTGGTCCTGTTGACCCTGTCCTGATGATGCTGACTGGTTTCTGGTTCCATACTTAAGATGGATTTGCTAAATCTGATAGACTGAATAACTATAGCATGTATGATACATGAAACGATACGTGTAAAATATTCTGAAAAGGTAATATTTATATCTTTGAGCAAGCTGCTGAGAATATATATATAGGGACGAACTACGTGAACAATTGTGAACATGCTAAATGAGCAATTGTGAACGTGGTTCATAATTATATGAGGAGCTTGGAATGAATATATCATGAATGTAATACGTGAATCATACTGTAGAAGTGGTACTAAAACATATCATGAACATAGGCTGACTGAGGAATGAATGCCAAACGATACGGCCTGAGATGTGAAACGTCTGCCTGGTCATGGAATAGTGGTGCTAAACTCGAGTCTGTTCTCTCAAGCTTTCTGTAACCGTATTCGGTAATAACTGAGAAACGTGCATCGTGAAATGGCACACGAACTTGAACGTGAACAACGTTATGAACGCTGACGTGAGCTTAAATCAGGAGATAGCATAAAAGATGAACTGAAATAGCATCATACTGCGAATGAGACTTAAACGTGAAAGTGAGAATAAACATGAAATTAAAGTGGACGTAAACATACACTTGATCGTGAACATGTATTCTGTTTGATATGATGGTCAAAGGAAGGTCTTGAATTCGTACGATTTACTGCTGAATTTTTAAAATTTCTGCAGATCTGCTACTACATGATCCTTCCAGATGAAAGAGACGCGCAGGCTGATCACATGGTTGATGATAACTTAGATAGCATCATAATTTCTCTGAGTCTGTGGTAAACTGATTACAATTTTTCATGAAATTTCGTCTCATTTCTGTTTCAGACTCCAAGGGTTGCAGTAACTCACTAACATGACGGTGTTCTATCTTGAACCTGCAGTAGGTCAGGCATCTAGATATGAACATAGCTGCATTAACGTGTGATGCGGATTCTATCAGTGTTTTGTCTGGGATTATGGAACATTCTGGCGGAAATCTTGCTGAATAGTCATAAAAGAATTTCTAGTGATGACTGTCGGCGATTTCTGCGGTAGCAGTCAATTGAGTTCTAGAAATTTTATACTGCGTTCACAGTCGTCAGTCGGGACCATCAGGTGATGGCCTTCACCTTCGCAGGATTGTCTGGAATTTCTTTCTGTTGAAATAGGGTGGTTCAGATAAGCCACCTTGTTCATCTGAAACATACATCTAGAAAGCTTGCGTATATAATTTTCTCCTATCGGAGAATCTGCGGGGTCGTGAAAAGATGATTCCCATGTCCTTCTCTAGAATTTAGGAGATCAAAATCTTGTCAACGAATGTACTGCCAAATTTGTCTGAGAATTCAAGGAAAATTTATTCATACATTTTCATACTATAGTTGGAGCATTAGGGAGCTCAGAAGTAAAAAAATTCAAAAATTCTTAGAGTGGCTATAATATGTGCAACAACGGTCTGAAGATCATCATGTTCTTTCCTCACCACTGATGGTAGCATGATCTTGAATTTTCCTGGAAGGATGTTTAAGACACCTCGTAGTAGGTCAATTAAACTTTCTATTCGTGGAATGAATATCGATTTGGAAAGGTGATCTGATAAATTTCTCGATGGGGCGCTAGGGCGAATAAAGTCTAGTTTTGGTAACTCTTGCAGCAATTGCTGCAATTCTTTTAATCGTAGCTAGAACCTTGTAATAAAGAGTTTTGAAAACAGGTTCTGTTCTTGAGACTAGCTCGATGTTAAAATTTCTGTCTCGTGTTTAGGGAGGAATTTCTGGAACACCTTCTGGAATGACATCGGGAAATTTAGGATAATCTGCTGGTTATGGATTCGAGGAATTTCAGAAGTGAATTTATAACTGATAGCCAAAAGTCTTCGTAACTATGTATTGGTAAGTCACGCGCTCGTAAGGAAGAAACAGCTTGTACTGATTTTTCTGGCAAAATATATAATGAATATATTTGGGATTTAATAAGACGGATCTCGTCGTTAACTGAAGGATAACTTAATAAACATGGGAGGTACTGTGGATTCTTTTCTGGCTGAGAGGTAGGTAACTACCTGATTTACATAAAGCTGACATAGGGATACGTGAGTAACGTGGCGACTTCCACTGAGTGGGTTCGTCTGTAACTTTACAGAGTGAATACTGCGTTTTTTTAGCTGAGTAATAATCTGGTGGTGGTAACTGAATTTTAATGGTCTGATTTTATGCGTGGCATAACAGAATGAGTATACCCTTTTCTAAAAGATACCCTGAATTACTGAGGGTCTTGCTTGGAACACACTGGAATTAGGAGCTCTGACTCGTACTCTGAGAAGATAATTCGTATGACGTGTATCATGACGGTGCCCTGATATGTGTCTTCCGAAATGATACCTGAGAACTATGTCTTGACTGATGTCTTGGCACGTGTTTTAATGGGTGAGTCTGAATAAGATTAAGAATTTATGGTAACTGCTAGGGTCGGCGGACCGGTTAGACCACTGACCTCTTGTATTGTTGGTCATGTCCGTGCCGGAGTTCCGATGGTTACTGACTGATTAATTATAAGCACGATGATTGTCACCACTGCTTTGTCTGTCAATTTATGACGGTCATTATCATGACCGTGATTCATGTGACTATTCTGCTGAGTGGCCGGCGGGGTTCCGGTTCCCACTCTTCGGAATGAAAGTTGGCTGGGTGAAGTGTGACATCTAACTGAGAAGGTAACAGCATAAAATCGAATGGTAGCGTCTGATGGTTGAATTTATTCTTGTCAGAAATTTCAAGTTTATAGTTTTCGTCCTCGTTCCGCGGCGTCAGCATCTTGAGAAATCTCCAAGGTTCAGCGGCATCAGCATCAGTGTGGTCTTCAGAGTGTTAGCAGCATCAGCATCTGGTAAAATCTTCAACTCACGAGCAGCATCGGCACCTGGTAGAATATCGACAAGTGGGTACGTCCGCGATGTTTAAGGATCGATTAGTAATATCTATGGAGTAGGGTACCTGGAATACACCTGGACTACTGTACATGAAGTACACAATGAACACTGCACATGGAACACATATGAGACACTATACGTGGAGTACACGTGAAATACTGTACATGGAGTATAACTGAGACACTGTACATGGGGTACATATGGAATACTGTACATGAAGCTGGTGGAAATTTTATGGGATGATCGATACTGGTGTCGATTTTCTGACATTCTCAACGGAAAATAATTTGATTTAACTGGTTAGCAACTGAACTGAAACAGTTACTATGATGGCTGAAAATTTCTGCATGGACTTAATGCTGGTTGCATAGAGGCTGAAAGTATGATTAAACAGAGTTTCATCAATGTTCAGTATGAAGACAGAAGACATGATTGATAAAGACCAGAACATGATTTATCATGAAATAGGATTTTACTATAATCCTTCTGTATTTTAGCCTGAAGGCATCATCACTTTGCTGGAAACATAATCCTCGTAAGGAGACATGAAACTGAATCATCATGTAGATGACATCAACGTGAGGGTATGCAAATTTGACTGTTATAAGGAACACAAAAAGTTAAATCAACTGAGGTGTAATATTAACTAATGTGGACGGCTATGGTTCAATCCACGTTCTTCAAGGAAGGAAAACATGAGACTAAGTATGGGCTATTCTGGTTCGATCCATACTGGTCAAAATTTTCTTAGAACTGTCATGTATGGAAATTTATAATCTCGGACTAAATATGGATGGCTGTAGCTCAATCCACACTTGTCAAAATTTATGAACTGTCCTGATATGACAAAGGTGAACAACTGTGGATCGGTTCATAAAACATCATTTGACTGAAAAGCATGAAATTTGACTTGAGAACTAAGGAACGATTATGACTGGTTCACTAAGTAATATTTGACTGAAAACATGAATCTGACATGAGTAAGGGTAAACGCCTATGGGTCGGTTTACCAATACAAAATCTGAACGGGCAAGGGTGAACGCCTATGGGTCGGTTCACCAAAACAAAATTCGAATGAAAAGCACATGCGACTAAATATGGCCAGTCCTGTACCAACCTTTTACTTAGTCAAAACTTTAAGAAAACGACTGATAACTGCAGAAAACTGACTGAATAATCCGTGAGAGACGTGAAAGATAACAACGCCAAAATCTGGAAAGTTCCTGGTGACTACCCACTAGTCACAGGTCAAGTTTTAGAGCCTACAGGTCGAACCTTGGGCTCTGATACCATAATTGTAACACCCCACTTGGATAAGTGGACCGTTACGTGTATTTATGGCGTGTCATCAAAGCATAAGGTAAATGTCCTAAAACATTAACTGACCATAAAGGAATACCGGAATCAAACATCGGTACTCCAAACATAAGCCCAAAACATGAAAAATAAAATACTGAAGGAAAGGACTAAACAATGTCCAAATAAGCAGAATAATGTAAGAAATGCATAAAGTAAGAAGTCTGGATAGCTTCCATCCAAATGCACATGCGCTTAGAATCCTAAAAGCGTCCCGGTGTACCTGCCGTTAGAACATGAAAGGAACTACGGCTGAGCATAACGCTCAGTGAACGGATATAAAGCATGATAAGAATATACTGAACGAAACAAGCGATAGAATACTGGAGCTGTAAGACTGATATGTAACATGTGGTAGAACTCTGCATAAAATCTGAGAAACCTGGTTCATATATACTGATACTGAAATATAACTTTTAAATTCTGAAAACATGCATTTACTGTATTTTATTTGCCAGAGCTTATATAGGTCACGTGCTGTAACAACCGTGCATGAATAACTGGAGGGGTGACCTCGTCATGCTGTAGAGGGGTGACCTCTAAATAACTGTGCTGGGTGGAGGGATCAGCTCCAATGTGAAGGATGTAGAGCACACACCACATTCACCCTGATAAACATGAAACACTTGAAAGCCTAGGATGCATCCATACGCCCCACTAAAAATATACTGATAAAATGGCCAAGCTGAGCTGAGTGGGACGATGCAGGATATCACTCTCCTGCATGTGAGTCACGACACCGGTGCCTCTAGTGCCGTGGTTACGGTACCTCCGTAACTAGTACATAAACTGGTCGTGCTTGTATATAATGCTCAGGCAATTCATTTAGTTATTAACATGATTTCTGATAAACTTAAACATATACTGGGGAAAACATTTGGCTGCAGACGGGAAATCCTAATCATGCATAGGAAAGAAAATCCTTACTGAAAGGACGGAAAATCCGTACCTCTAGTCCAGTACCGACTGAAAGGAAGACTGGACGAATACTACTCGGGCTTCACGCGTGCTACATAATTACAAGACGCGAGTAAGTTAACTGGTATCCGTTATCAAATTTTCTGGTCTTATTGGTTTCTTATATTTATTTTAATGTATTAACGTTATACTAATGGTTACGTACAATGTATATCTGTCGGTAATTAATTTCATAATAAATATTTCGCTAATATAAGTACGTTCTTAATTTGTTTAATTCGTTTTCCCAAAATATACCCTTTTTATATTTTTATAAAACCAGTTTATATTTAACTTACTAAATGCATTTCACAACGTTTATTTCAAGTAAACACATAAAAAGAAATGAGATTTAACAGTCCCAAACGCACTCTTAACTGTTTTAAAACCGGTTGCCAAACAGCCCGTTACCCCTGTAGCCAAACAGCCCTATTTCTTGTTTAAAACCCACTGCCAACCACCCCGTTAGTGTAAACCCCAAATCAAACCCAAATGATTAGCGGCTGGTTGTGCAGTCAATCACCGAGAGTCTTTTGGCTCTCGGTTTGAGTGCCAAACAACATAACAACATCCCGACATACCGCCCAAACCATAATATTCATAAAACATGTTTAAAACTCAATGAATCGGATTAAAAGAACTAAACAGAATGAATTAGGGTTTATGCAAGCTTACAACTCGTTTAGGGTTTTTAGATAGCAACCCTCGTCTTTCTTGATTTCTGGATTAAACACACTATCAATCTTCTTGTTTCTTGGTTTGGGTCGTGGCAGGGAAGGAGAGAACACAAGGAAAAGATAGGCGGCTGCTTGTTTTGATTTTTAGGGTTTCTATGTGTTTTGTTCGTCTGTATAGAAAAGAAAAGGGATACTCTCCCGTCTGTTTTATTTTCTTCAAACGGGCCTGGCCCAGTTCACGAGTTGCGGCGCAAGATACTTGCGTTGCGGCGCAAGAGATGAAGGGGGCTACGGATCATAGTGCTGCGGATCATGAGTTGCGGCGCAAGACACATCTGTTGCGGCGCAATTGAAGGGCCGACAGATCTTGGTGCTGCGGATCAAGAGTTGCGGCGCAAGACGCATCTGTTGCGGCGCAACATATGCTGCTGGCAATTATCCCACGTAAAGGAATAATAAACCGCGTATTTATAAATTCTCGATTTAAAATACGGGTTTTACAAGCGTAATTCGTCACTACTGAGGCTATTACAGAATAACCAATGGAAATTCTGTAAATTCACTCACCTCGTCAACCTTCAGGAATTCTGTTGAAATCATTACATGGACACGAAAGGAACAACAAAGCTTGAATGCATAAAATGTTACATTCCAATAAACTACAGTAAAATCACTTAAGAAGTTGCAAATATATCACCATAAAAAACATGTTTCATTATTCACGACAAACTGAAAGATATGTAACATGCCAATCCCAACGTAACTGCATCCGATGTTCTCAAACCGAAAAATATAATGCAATGATATAAAACCTATTTATATGCCTCAATCAAACCAAAATCTACAGTAGCAAAGCTGCAGACACAATCAAATATTCACTAGAATTCGTTTTGTTTTGTTCTTTATATTACACTTCTGGAGCAGCAGCTGGTGCAGGAGCCCGCAATAGTACGTGGTTGAAGAGCCATCACCACGAGGCTCATATTTGGCCTAAATTCGGCCTCGTACTGCACACACAAAGCCGCCACAACTGCCAGCTACTTAAATACAGCAAATGTTGCATAGTTAAGCAAATAATGATCATTTTAAAACAGCGTTGTTCTTTGAAAGTATAATACGTTAGCAACTGCCTTTGGAGGGTTTTCTCCCTTGAGCCTTGGGTCAACACATTGTTTAACCTTGTCTTCACAGACATTAAAAGTCCAACAGCTGTCAGTAATAATCAAAACAGCAAGTATTGACACCGATTGACTTGAGTACCATTACCACGGATGTGAAAATAACACTGGTGTTGATGAGTTTAAAATGGGTCATTTTGGGCTGCTGCACACCAGTTAGTATTATGGCCTTAACTTTCTGCTCGGGACTAGGATTGACGTGTTTTTTAATGTTCCGGAAACTAGACAAAATCCTCTACAACACAGTGTCATTTTGATTCCGTGATCTTTGGACTGTCTAATGTCATTTACTCTTTGTACCTGATCATTTTTTTGCTCTCAATAAAGTTGGTGTTTCGATAATAACTAGAGAATGGGTAGATGAAAAGTAGATCAAATTAATGCTTTTGTGCCTATACGAGGGGCCAAGATTATCATTGTAAGGCAGTTCAGAAAACATAAGATAATAAACAGTTTGAATTCAATTCCTCCAAGTGTGTGTTAAGCGTTGTGTCAGCTGAGTCCTTGGGCTCATGTCTGTCGACAGTGTCAAGTATTACCTTGTAGCTGGATTCTTATTGGATTCTTCTATTTAGATTATTGGATTCTTATTTTTTGGCTCAATTAATGGTTACTAGTTTTTGTGAACATCTACTGTTAAGACTCCTGCAATCATCACTCCCGAGGAGATAGTTGCTGCTGCAGATTTAAAAATGGCTCCTCGTGTCCCCAGGAAGCACAAACTCGTAGAGATGTATGATCTGAAACAATTTTTGAAGAACTTAGAAAGGGGAAGATTCAAGCTCTTGCAGCTTTTGATGTTATCTAATTAGCTATTTGTCACTGAGGCCTGGAGTCTTCGTGGCTTCGAGATTGAACCTCTCTGCTTCGTTTGTTGTTTTGTCAGCTTAACCTGGCCATACCGTAGTTACCTGTTTGGCCTTTGAATCAAACCACCCAATCCTCCTCTTTCCTGTTTTCATATTGTTTACGATCTACTCGTCGTATGTATGTGGTTGGTTTGATGGTAAATTTGTATATATTAGCCACCTCATTTTCTTGCAAGTTTCTAGTAGACATAGGCATCATATGGTCTTTGTTATCATTAGCAACCGCTCTTTAACGACATATAAGCTAACGACTACAAACTTAACTAAACGAAAAGCAGTGTGGTCAATAAGAGTATCTGAAGACAACGTTACCATATGAAAAACAGGTTATCGAAAGTTGGTATCTACACAAGGTTTTACATTTGATAGCAATAGGGAATGGATTACTTAGTGATATGGGTTAACTTGCATATTGTAGTGAACTGTGATTCATTTTAACTGTCTTTTACATTTGTCCCACATCGGTGGGTGTTCAAATAAAATGTGTGTTTATAATTAACATAACATACAAATTTTTAAAACACTAATATTTTAATATATATAAATAATATGTTAGATTATTAGGCTTTTTTTTATTTTTACATAAAATATAATTACAGTATAAGAGCACTAATGTGGTGTTGAGCTGTGGTGTTATTGAAAAAGTAGATGCTACCTTAGTTATTTTTTCCAAAAACATATACATCTACTTATAAAGCCTTTTGACTTTCTATTTTTAGTAACTTACATTCATTTATACATAATGTATATTCTTAATGCTTTAATTACCTGGGTGAAAAATTAAGGAATACAATTGACAAACTGAGAAAAGATAACATCTTTTATTTTGAAAAATGTGATTTAAATATGGATTCTTTGATATAAGAACATCCGTATTGCAGCGCCTTGGAGAGCTTATAAGGCGATGTCGTTTTTGGGGTTCTATCAGGATTAGCTCAACATTGTGTGCCTCCATGTTCTGAAGTTGCATGTATACCTTTTTCAGTAAGGTTTTACTCCGGTAAAGTATTGGAATCCCAAGTATAACTCACAGCATAAGAATAAGAACATGACTTGTCGGTTGCATTAGGCATCAGAAATATTGTACATTATGGTCTTACCATTAGCATAATTCGTCGCTACTGAGGCTATTACAGAATAACCAATGGAAATTCTGTAAATTCACTTACCTCGTCAACCTTCAGAAATTCTGTTAAAATCATTACACGAAAGGAGCAACAAAGCTTCAATGCCTAAAATGTTACATTCCAATAAACTACAACAAATATGTCTACTAGGAACAGTAAAATCACTTGAGAAGTAGCAAATATATCACCATAAAAAACTTGTTTCGCTATTCACGACAAACTGAAAGACATGTAACATGCCAATCCCAACGTAACTGCATCCCATGTTCTCAAACCAAAAAATATATGCAAAGATATAAAACCTATTTATATGCCTCAATTAAACAAAAATCTACAGTAGCAAAGCTGCAGACACAATCAAACATTCACTAGAATTCGTTTTGTTTTGTTTTTTTGTTCTTTACATTACACTTCGGGAGCAGCAGCTGGTACAGATCTATAAATGCCTCCTCGTGTCACCAGGAAGCACAAAGTCGTAGAGACGTCTGAAACTAAGTTTACATCCACCGCATGTAATTGGTTAATTTGCATATTCTAGTGAAACTGAGATTAATTGTAACTTTGTCTATTACATTTGTCCCACATCGGTGGCTGTTCAAACAAAACGTGTATTTATATTTACCATAACATACACATTTTCAAAAATATACATAATATATGCTGAGTTTAATGATATTTTTTATATATTAGAACTTTTGTAGATGGGGATATAATTCTTTTACTCGAAAAATTTATAACGGTAACTATGAGGTTATATGATCCGGTTACAAAAAAAGCAAAATAAGCAATGAAAATTCTGTAAATTTGCTCACCTAAACAACCTTAACTCCTTAAGGAACTCAATTAAAATCATTACACGTACAGTACAAAGTAGCTACATAGCTTGTATATATAAAATGTTATATTCAATTTTACTGCAGCAAATATGTCAACTATAAACCGTAAAATCGCTTAAAAGTTGCAAATATGTCAGCTGGTGCAGGAGCCCGCAATAGTGGTTGAAGAGCATTCACGATGCTCATGTTAAAGTTCCTAAATTTAGCCTAATACTGCACGCACAAAGCTGTCACAGCCGCCAACTACATCAACACGACACAGGTTTAGTTAAGCAAATAACGACCATTCTTAAGTATTTGTAACATAACTTCTTCTGTTGGGTGACTTTGAAACTGCTGGCCTCCTTTGTCATGCTTCATTTAGGAGTCCTATCTACAAATGGGTCAAAACTTCCAGCTTATATTTCATTTAGTTTTGCTCCGGCCTCTGGGTCCCATCGTCACATCTCTCACCCAAACGGGGTAACCACAAGTAAGACAGATAGTTCTTTTACCAATTTAAATGATTTAAAATAAAAAATTGTTTTTGTCAGGTTTCTTTGTTCGATATTGAGTCTTTTTAAAATATACAAACTGATACATGTACCTTGCAGGGGTCACTTGAAATACAAGGTTATAAAAGTTTATACTTTTCATTAGACTATGGTGGCAACTCAAGTACCAATATGTGATAACTAAGTTGTTTGAGGGTCTGCACTTATAAACTCAGGAAGGGGGTAGCACTATAATAATTAGTGGTGTGCCATGTGACATTGGGTTCCGTGACGTAGCAGGACCGGAGAAGGAACCAACAGTAGCCTTTCGTGTCAATCCAGAATTTGCAGCATTATACAGATGCGGTATATGGGGTTATCAAGACTCGTTCTACGTTCGCTCCTTCACAAAGTTGTACAGAGAATGTGACATTTATGGAACCATAGAAAATTTTAAGTTTTTAACTTTATCTTTTACATTTGTCCCACATCAGTGGATGTACAAAGAAAATTGGAGTTTATAATTGGCATATCATATGATTTATTAAAATTCCTAAATAAATAGACATATAAAATATATATGTCTAATTAATTAGCTATTTTTTATTCAAAATTTGTGACTTTGGTTGTTTTTTTAATTCATAATTTGTAACTTTTATGACGGTGTATATATAGTTTGAAAACTGAACTGAATTAAAGGATACAATCGAAAACCAAAGTCATTATCAGTTCATCTAGCCAATAAAAGCTGTTTGAAAATAAACAAGAAAAAACATGTTGAAATAGATAAAAAAAATAACTACATGATAATAAAAATCAAATTAAAACTAATTAATAAACACTTAAAAAATAATAATGATCAATAATAATTAATATATAATTAATACACTCATTACTTAAAATATAAGCATACATATGTTGTCTTCAAAACAATGATGGTGTGTATAGTTTTTGAAAATCTAATCGAACGAACGGGTTAAACTGAGAACCGGAGTCACCATCGTTTCGGCTAGCCAATGAAAACCGTCTGAAGACAAAACAAAGAGAAACGTCACTTATAAAAACGGGTTAAATGGGCATCGGCGGGATCAAACTCTTTTTATTTATATGAGTAATCATCACATATACCGATCGTCGCAACACGCCGACACCCTACTAGTTTTTTAATGGAAAATATTGTTGTTTGATCAATATATTATTAGACATTTAAGATGAAAAGAAAAAACATAAGTTTAATTCAACTTTTACTCAATTTGATGAAATTTTGACTTTAGCTAGATAATCGATGGATGAAAAATTAAGCGATACAATTGACAAATTGAGAAAAGATATAGTTTTGATTAAGAGCATCCGTTAAGGAATCGGCATTGCAGCGCCTTGGAGAGCTTATAGGCGATGTCGTTGCTGGGGTTCTATCAGGATTAGCTCAGAGTCGCGTGCCCCCATGTTCTGAAGTTGCATGTATACCTTTTTCGGCTAAAGGGTTTACCCCAGTAAAGTAGCATGTGTGAACACCTTAAAGCTAGCAGTTTAACCTCAACAGCTCAAGAGTGATCAAAGTATAACCCTTCAAACGCGACCATCACTTCAACACGGCCCGACGGCTAATTTGCATATCCATATTGTATTGGAATCCCAAGTATAACAAGCATAGGCATAACGTGGCGTGTCTATTGTGCATTATGGTCTTGAGCATTTATTTTGGGAGGGCCGAGTTAGTTTTTACGTACCAAAATAAAAATATGAGCAATAACTTTTAAGCGAAATGCATAAAATTTACACTACTCGTCAAAACTTTTAGGAGGGCCGGAGCCCTCCCTAGTCTCCACAGAGATCCGCCCCTATTCGTCGCTACGAGGCTATTACAAAATAACCCAATGAAAATTCTGTAAATTCGCTCACCTCGACAACCTTCAGGAATTCTATTAAAATCATTACATGTACAAGAAAGTAGCAACAAAGCTTGAATGCATAAAATGTTGCATTCCAATTTACTGCAATAAATATGTCTACTAGGAAGATCACCGGAGAAGTTGCAAATATATCACCATAAAAAACTTGTTTCATTATTCACGACAAACTGAAAGATATGAACATGCCAATCCCAACGTAACTGCATCCGATGTTCTCAAACCAAAAAATATAATGCAAAGATATAAAACCTATTTATATGCCTCAATCAAACCAAAATCTACAGTAGCAAAGCTGCAGACACAATCAAACATTCACTAGAATTCGTTTTGTTTTGTCGTTCTTTACATTACACTTCTGGAGCAGCAGCTGGTGCAGGAGCCCGCAATAGTGGTTGAAGAGCCTTCACCACGATGCTCATATTTGGCCTAAACTCGGCCTCGTACTGCACGCACAAAGCCGCCACAGCCGCCAGCTACATAAATACAGCAAATGTTGTTAGGTAAGCAAATAATGATCATTTTAAAACGTTGTTCTTCAAAGATGTAATACCTTAGCAACTGCTTTTGGAGGGTACTCTCCCTTGAGCCTTGGATCAACACATTGTTTAACTTTGTCTTCGCTTAGCCTCGGTGTAGCCTATATTTGACAAAATGAAAATAAGTTAAACATGATATTTTAACATTATTTCTGTTAGGGGCTATTTTTTATTTTGTTTGACCCATTTGAACAGTGGGAACATAACAGAATCAACCTATGTATAAGTAAATGGGTCAAAGCTGCCAGCTTATATTTCATTAAGTTGCGCTCCGGGTCCCATCTTCACATCTCAACTAAATGGCCACCCACAATTAAGACAGATAGTTCTTTTACCATTTTAAATGATTTTAAGTGGAAGATTGTTTTTGTCAGGTTTCTTTATTCGGTGTTCATCTATTGTGGAGTCCATGTTTGTTTCACTTCCTACGACCAGTCTCTTTAAAGGACCCACAAAATGAAAATGTCAAAAGAAGTACTCACCCAAGTGACAAGACTCTGCTGTCCACGTGGCATTGTGTGATCAACAGGTTTCCGCCCAGTTAGAAGTTCAAGCAGAACAACCCCAAAGCTATACACATCACTTTTTTGTGTCAACTGTCCAGTCATTGCATACCTACAAAACGGTTCCATTGTTAGTTAATCGGTTATTGATTTATTGTATTAAGGAATAATCTTTGAAGGTACATTTTATAGCAAAAGATTCTTTTTAGAGATAGAATATTATTAACACGATTATAGATTCTGGCACTTCTTGGAGTCTAAAACTAAAAAGCATATAACTTTTCCCTGTCATTCTTTGTTACAGTATCTTTTATAATGAACTGTAAGGCGTTAGATTAAAACTATATAAAAATTGATATGGAAGTATTTATACTCTGGTGCATGGTAGCCAAAAGTTCCCAAAACACGAGTAGAATGCAAGCGAGCTGCCATATCTGGGGCCTGATTTGAAAGGTTAAAATCGGCAATCTTGGCTCTCAAATCCTCAAACAATAGCACATTGCTGGACCTAATATCTCTGTGAATTATGGACGGTTGGACCTTCTCATGCAAATAATCGAGTCCCTTTGCTGCATCAACGGCAATCTTTACTCGCTGCATCCAATCAAGCACGGGTCCAGGTTGTGCTCCTTGCACACCCTTCCTACCTGCATATGCACACGTACAGATATATATATTTAATAACTGTGATACCAGCTAACCTGCAACTTTTATAAACCCATTAAACCAAAAGAGAAGTTCTAATACCGTGCAATATGTCGTGTAGAGATCCCATGGTTGCGAATTCATAAGCCAAAACACGGGTATTTCCTTCAACACAGTAACCGCATAGCTCAACAAGATTGTCGTGCTTCATAGTTGAGACCATGGAAACCTTAAATAATAAGATAAATGGGTCAGATAAAAGGCACAGCTAGAAACTGAATCCAGTACAAAATTTTGTTTTTATTTAAAGATTGAGAAGTAATTTACCTGAGTCAAAAACTCGTTATTTGATTCAGCTTCAGTAGAAACATCGAGCTTTTTCACAGCCACACTTTTTCCATTATTTAAGTTTGCAAAATAAACCCTTCCATATGAACCTTCACCGATCAATGCCTTTGATCCAAAATTCTCGGTTTTCTCTTTCAGTTCATCAAGTGAAAGTGAAGGCACTTCTATTGCTGGCACTGCTTTTTGCTGATCAAACTTGGGAGGAGGTTGTACTTTGTTGTTATGCCCTCCTACATTACACATAAGTAAAAAGCTTTAACATATAATCAAATTATCTGATAATTAATAATAAACATTAAATAACTAGCATTAATGACACGTGGTGTTTGGATAAGCTTACGGTGCTTTCAACATTGCTTTTTTGGAAAATTAAGCTTGTTTAAGAAGAGTAATAAACAAACACGAGTAAATAAGTAATTTTACTCTGCTCTTTAACAATCAGTCAAACTAAATAATCAGATAATCACTTTGAGCCAACATACCCTAACACCCCGCGTAGTCAATTAAGTTCCTAACTTCACTTTGCAACTATTGAAATAATTTACAGAAAACATACCATCAGCATGACCACTATGGCTTTTTACCAAGCCATTGTCGTTTGAGGGGTAAGACTCTTCAACTTGACAAGTACAACACAACCACCTCCGCATCCTATCTCTCTTCCTCAAAATTAAATCGTCTTGAGCCCTTTGTTTCCCCAACCGTCGAAAGTATCCAGGAGGAGGCGCGCCCTGCATACCGCATAACCATACAAACATGTTTAGCTTATCGTATATAACACACCCAAAACCTCATGAAACCATTGCTCAATACAGAGGATCAAAAGTAATTTATAAAGTGCATATGGTGTATCAACTAGTTGTGATAATACATTGTGCTACAGATAATTATTAAATATGATTTATCGCTTGGGATTGCAGTAAAATACAGCTGTCAGATAAAAACAAGGGCAGAAAGGCTAAATTAATTGCAGATAAGTTAATTTACATCGAGTATCAAACTTATTATTTAACCGCCAAAAACCGTTACACACGCAATTTAGCGATTAGCAAATATAACTACTTTCAGAACACATCCAAAGTTCTAAACAAGCCCCTTAACACTGACACTGCAAAACATCTTTCATCATATAACGTTCAATCATCAATACAAATAAAATCATAAATTACAGGCATTTTTCACAATTTATATCCTATCAACAATTCAGGCTTAACGATAATCAAACAAATTATACATCAAAGTTCTCAAACTAGAACAATCACATAAAATTCTCACCACTAAACTTAAAACCTCAAACCATTGCTCAATGCATAGGATCAAAAGTAATTTATAAAGTGCATATCGTGTAACAACTAGTCGTGATAATACATTGTGTTACAGATAATTACTAAATACGCTTACGTCGCTTGGGATTGCAATGAACTACAGCTGTCAGATAAAAACAAGGGCACAAGGCTAAATTAGTGGCGGATAAGTATACTATCGGATCAGTTAAATTACATCTAGATTCAAGTATCGAACTTATTATTTAAACCGCTAAAAACCGTTACACACGGGATTTAGGCATTACACAAATATAACTACTTTCGAAACACATCCAAAGTTCTAAACAAGCCCCTTAACACCAACACTGCAGTCTGTTTTCACAATTTATATCATATCAACAATTCAGGCTAAAAACTGTTACACACGGAATTTAGCCATTAGCCATTAGCCAAATTTAACTACTTTTGTACAATAACACAAATCATGAATACAAATAATATCATAAATTAACATTATGCTTCACATCTTATATCCTATCAACAATTCGGGATTAACGATAATCAAACGAATTATACATCAAAGATCTCAAACTAGAACAATCACATAAAATTCTCACCACTAAACCGCGAAAACGTCCACCGCCAGAATCCGTAACAATTCAACACAATTTCAAACAAATTTATTAATTCCATAAAATTTTCAAAAAAAAAAACGTTAACACACGGAATTTAGCGATTAGCCAAATATAACTACTTTCGAAACACATCCAAAGTTCTAAACAACCCTCTTAACACCGCCAATTTATATCCTATAATGTTCTATAAAAAAATATGATAAATTACAGGCATTTTTCACAATTTATATCCTAATCAACAATTCGGGGTTCACGATAATCAAACGAATTATACATCAAAGATCTCAAACTAGAACAAACACATAAAAATTCTCACCACTAAACCGCGAAAACGTCCACCGCCAGAATCCATAACAATTCAACACAATTTCACACAAATTAATTAATTCAATAAAATTTTCAAAAAAATCAATAAAAATTAATAAAAATTTCAAAAAATAAAAAATAATCCACAAAAAATTTCAAACAATTTTCCCAAAAAAAATCAATTAAATTTAATTCAAAAATGAAGAAAACCCAGATGAAAAAATGAATAAAAAAATCCAAAATTAAAAACCCAGTAATAATTTAACGAAAAAAACAAAACCCAGAAAGGAAATTGAATGAATCGAAGAGGGTATTAAAAAAGATTGAATTTTGAAGGCAAAAAATGAATAAAAAGTACAAATCTTGATTAGTAATTAATAAAGATTGTGGTATTAAATAAAGAATTAAAGCGGAATTGAAGGATTACCTGTCTTGTGTTGTCAAATTGGGGGTTTTTTTCTTGATTTAGGGTTTGATTTTTTATTTTTATTTTTTTTAATATATAAAAAGAATAAAGATGGTTGTGAAATGTGTGTAGTTTTAATTTTGGGGGAAATTGTGACAGATAAGCAATTGAGGATGACAGGGAAAGCTTTTATTTTTTATATTTTTATTATATTGTGTTTGTTTTGGCTTATATAGTGGGTTTTTGACTTATTTGTTTTTGGGCTTATAGTTTATAAGCTCATTATGTTTTGCTTATTTAGAAACTTTGTGGTTTATGGCTATGTTTAGCAAAACTAGCTGTAAGTTGTTTATTAAAAAATTGTTAACATGAGTTATAAAGTGTATGCTTTTAATTTAGGTGTTTGGTATATTAACTGTTGACCGTAAAATTAAGATGTAAAATGATTTAAAATGACATATTTTAATAAATTATAATATGGTTGGAGAGTATATAAGTAATTTACAGCTTTAACAATTTTTGGCAATTTAAAAAGTTTTATGAATCAGCTTTTTATTTAAGAGTTACTTGTTTAAAATAAAAAGCTAACAACTCTATAAATTGTTGTGCCGAACACAGCTATTAGATTATTTTTTCAAAAAAGTTAACAGATCTAAAAAAGCTTAAAAAAACTCTTACCAAACATAGCATATATAAGAGAGATAATTTGCATATTTTTATAGTTGATTGATACATTCATTCAAAAAAAAGTAGTATGTGTTGATATATATTTTTTTATATTATGTGTATTATATTCATCTTACAAGAATATATATGTCAATATATAATACTTTTGAATGCGTCAATCAATTAAAAGAGTGTGCACATCATCTTTTTTTTATATAAGGGTAAACTGTAATTTTTGTCCTTCAACTTTTCAAAAATGGCAATTTTGCCACCGAATGCAAACTATAATCAATTTTTTTACTATACTTGAAAATATCGTGCAATTTTGCCACTGAGTTAACTTATTTTTATTTTTTGTCGTTTTCTTCCGGTAACTCTGGCACGTGTGGGTATTTTAGTCATTTCCACTCATACCAAGAACGCTAGCACTCTTCCACCTTTACCTTCGTGCAAAAAAAGTCACTGAAAGATTATTAAACCTTATTTCCACTTTAGCTTTCCGCCAACACTTTCAAAGACTAAATTTGCAACATTAACATTGAAACTTTCACTAGTATCTCGATACTAAATACCCTAAATACTATCAACACTATAATGGTTCAATTTAAATTCATACTACCAACCTAAAACTCGATTCAATTGCTTATCAAGTAGCTCTAATAGCGTATCAAAAAGAAGTCGCTTTCAAAATGGGTTTTTTTTACAATGTTGAAAATTTGAGGGATGAAAATTGCAATTTGCCCTTTATATAACTTTACAATGTTGTAAAAAGTTTCCATAAAAGTCGAGTTAATAAAAGATAAACCTAAAATCAAATAAGCTATAAGCCCACTATATTAATAAAAAAATCGCATAGTTGTTCTACTTTTTGTTTCTTTCTCTCTTAACACAATAACGGTTAAAATATAGTACTGCGCATCTATCTTAGGGTATGTTTGGTGACACGTAACAGTAAGCAATTGCACAAGCAGGAGCAGTAAGTAGTTGTAGTTAATAGGAGCAGTAAGCAATAGATATTTGTTAAAAAAAGTGTTCGGTAAATGTTTTTTTGGGTAAAAGGGAATTAAAATCCTCCGGTAAAATGCATTACACCAAAAAAGCGTTTAAGTACAAAGGATGACAGTGAAATCCCTCATCTAAGCCCGTTAATTAGGCAAAAATAAAGCAAAACAAGATTTGTTACTTTCTTTTCCACTACATAAGAACGACAAACCGATCTTATGAAAACAAAAAAAACAGCTATTTCCTACCACGACATTTAAGTTTGAAGTCAAATTGGTCACAAAAATCTTGAAATATGCTTGGATGTTCTTCAAATTGATCTTCATAGTCGTCATAAGTATCAAGTATCTCACCTTCCAACTGTTGCCCACCACCAAATGACGAGGTAGGCAAAGGCATACTATCATCAGGTAGAAGTACTTCCTCTACATCTGTATCTGAATCTGCATTGAGAACTTCCCTATATGAACTAGTTTTCATAGATGAAACCTTATCATCATGTATTTCCCCCAAACGACAACCCTCTTTAGTATTATTCCCAATATATTCTAGTATTGACTCCTACTCAGTCGTTTTATTAACAAAGTTCCTAAGATCATCAAAGCAAATATCATCGTTAATAAAGTTTGACTTACCATCTTTTGAAGAATCAAAAGGAGAAGGTTGCTTAGTTGTAGTCAAGGACTGTTCCATGTTATTGCTAACATGATTAACAGTTTGTGGTTTAACCACCGCACGGTAAACAAGTTTTGTCTTAGGATTGTTTAGACGATATCCTTTGATATAACGTTGAGTACTAACTTTTTTATCCGTATTCTTATTACTTGTATTAACCACAGGCATAGAATCACTATGTTTACCCTTGTCTGCTTTTGCCTTCGATTTCTTAGGATAAATATATTGCTTCTTAGGACACAAAGCCTCCAAATGATCGAACACTTTACAAGTCCCGCATCTTGGAGGCTGTCATTCATACTCGATATCAACTTTAACCACAACGTGTCCATTGTCTTCATCAATGGGAATTTCCACGTCAATCGAATTAACAAAAGGAAATTTGGCCTAAATTTCAACAAGGGCTCTTGCATAATCGCAACGTCCCAATGAATTCAGACAGATGCCAGTAGTATGCGCATCTAATCTTATAAGTTTACCCACCTTTGCAGCAATCACATCCAATCCAACCTTCGAATAAGCTACTATAGGCATGTTATGCATTTTCACCCATAACGGAACAATATACACTTCCTCCTTCTTTAGTAGAGTATTCGGCTTCCATTCTTTGACAATAAAAGGGACCAGATTGATATGCCAATGACCACTCTCCATAACCTTTTCCATGCCCACCTTAGATTCAAACTGAAAAAGAAACATGCCATGGTGTAACATGGTTTGTGTCAGTCCAAACTTCAACCAAGCATGTTTTACAAAATTCGCAACCAATGGGAATGCTAGCCTTTTACCAACGGAATAGCCGTAAAAGGGTATTAATAAACCTCAATTTAATTTCATCAATTGCATCCTTAGGAAAGTGTTCGGTAAATGTGTTAGTAGTAGTAATTATAAACCATAAAATTGAGAAAAAAAGGCACAAACTAATTAAGGAAATAACAAAGTTATTAAGAAACTAAAGAATGACATATTTGTAATTTTAAAGCAAACGTTTGGAACATTTTCTGAAATGCTTCTGTAGAAACTAGAAGGGGGGGTTGAATAGTTTCTCTTCGATTGGCAATCAAATTAAAATTACTTTCAATTTGGTTTGTATCAAAACTATCTTTTGCTTGAAGCTAAGTTACATAATGATTAGGTTCAATTCAAATGCACTAGTAAAGATAATAGGTAAGTGTAATGATAATGAAATAAGTAAAGAGTAAGGAAGGAGACAACCTAGTGGGAAGACACCAAGATTTATAGTGGTTCGACAACGAGGCTTTATCCTCGTTTCTACTCCACTCCTCGAGTACACCTACTCGAGATTTCCACTATATCCACAAGCTCCCTTCTTGGCGGAGAAAACCTTACATCGTCGCTTACATTATTTTTCGACACTAAGCTAAATGTCGAGACCTAATCTTTAGCTAGGACCAATCTACACAACGTTGCCTACTTCACAATTTAACGACACAAGGCTAGATGTCGAGTTCTAATCTCAAGGTAGAACCAATCTTCACGACGTTGCCTACTTCACCATTTTACGACACAAGTCTAGATGTCGAGTTCTAATCCAAAGCTAGAACCAATCTTCACGACTCTTCACTTTGAAGCTAAGTGAGAACTTCACACAACACAACTACTAATCACTTTCAAGTTTAGTGAGAACTCACAAGACACGACCACATCACTTTATAGTTTAGTGAGAACTACTACACAAATCTATTACAACTCAACTAGACATATCCAAGTACACACATGTAGCTTGGATCTACACAACACAAATCCAAGCAAACACATATGCAATAGATATACACAACAAATCCAAGTATTCACAAATAACTTGGATGAACACAACTAGTCCAAGTATTCATAAATATAATGGATTGACATAAAACAAAAAGGGTATCATGATGAATATGACTAGCTCATGGATTCATTTTATCACGACACTAGTGAGTGAGTGATCTTCTCATTGGACAAGGTAAAGGAGGGGATCAAGAGGATAATCATATGTAAACATCCTTAACACTTTAAGTGATCATTTACTAATGATTATGCTATAGAAAAGAGAAAGGGGGCTGAGAAAAACGTCCAAGAGGCTTGTTGGAAAATGAGATTTGATCCACTATTTAAAGGAAACAAAGTATAACGGCTATATAACGGCTATCTGGGCGCGGTACATTATCTAGCCCGGCGGTTCCTTATCGCTAGGGAACCGCCTAGCTACTTAAGGTTCCGCCCCTAGAGTACGCTCTGTTTTTTGTATTTTAGTGGGATAGGAATATCTGAGGTATTTTAAGCCTTCAAAGGATATTCTAATAGCATATGGAATATGTTATTTTCAAATTTACATTTTCCATTTTAATTAAACATTTTCTAAAAAGAAAGTTTATTAAAAAGTCTTTTGTCATTTAACAAAAGTGAGTTTTAAGGATAATCATTTTGATGGTCACTAAGTATGATTAAGAAAGGTTAGTGATATGATTATTACCTTGATGATAGTGTTAGTTAAATAACTCGTTTTGTGTTTTACACTAAATGTGTTGTATTGTTTGTTGTGATCAAAACTAAGAAAGATTAGTTAACACTAATAATGTTTTTAGGCATCACTTGCATTAACAATCTCTCCCTTTTTGATTACGACAAACGATAAACTCATTTACGTAGAAACACAAAATATCGAATTATTAACGAGTTTATCACTATCATTTCTCCCCCTTTGTCGTAGCAAAAAGGTTAGCACGAGTCTTTTGAAGAAAATCGGACTTTGCTAGTAGCTCCTTCTTGGTGGTTGCTCCCCCTTGCTTGGGGCACCAAGTATGTGAGCTAAGGTGACATGCTACACAAAGGTTAGTAGAAAGAAAAGAAACACCAATGTATATATGATCACTACCTACTAAGTAACTTGAGAGGGAGAGAGAGAAGAAATCTCAAATTAGAAGCAAGTATTTTTCTAAGTATGTCCAAAAAGGTAATTGACAAAATCAAGCTTCAATCCAATGAAGATGATAAACTTGTCAATGGGTTAAAGTTTAGAATTGATAGAATCACCCATAAACAATTGTAAAAATTAACCATGATCAACTCAAAAGAGAACTAAGGAAATAACACACAAACAACACAAAGGTTACATAAAAGAAAAGACACAACAATGTAGATAGTCATACACACAATATGAGTATCTAAAGCAAAAAATATGGAAAATAAACCACAAAGCATAAGCTATTCTAATAGTGATAATTTTCCAAGATTGCTAAAAAAAATAAAAGACTCTAAAACAACTAAAGTAATAAAGACTCTAAGAGTAGTTAGTCCTTTAGTTGGAAAAATAAGACGACGATGCATCATTCGAAGTTTTGTCCACCGGAACGAAAACTTGGAGAGGGGGTCGAGTGAGGAGGAATTCAAGAAAATTTAACTTCTCATATACATGAGCTAGTTCAAATTGTTGAAATCGACAACAAGCACACGAGGATCCATGATGCAACACAAAATCAGTTGATGGGGTAGGCCATCAAACCTAGGGTTTGGTGGTGGTAGGGTAATAGGGTAGGAAATATTTTCACAATGCCTTGTGAGGTTTGGGAAGGTTGAAAGGTCATTGAGTTGAGGTTGTTGAAGGATTGTGGTGGTGGGGGAACATTTTCTTTTGCTCCGGTGATGGGGTTAATGGTATTAGTCTCATTCCAATATATGATTGGAGAGAAGGTAGGGTTTTTGGGTGGTTTGGAAGAAGATGGTTCATTCTACTTAACCCAAGTAGGTCGAACCAAGATTTTCGGTGTCTTTGAAAGCTTGCATGAGGAAGCTTTGGGTAAGTGGGGTTGTGACAAAGACATGTCAAGGTTATGAATGGAGGAGTTAGGCATTGTGAAGGTGTGAGAATGTAATCTCAAGGTTGGGAAGGTGTGAGAATGAAATCTCAAGGTTGGATATGTGTGAGAATGAATTCTCAAGGTTAGGAAGGTGTGAGAATGAAATCTCAAGGTTGGGGTATAAGTAGAATGTAATCAAGGTAAGAATTTGAATACAAAATGTGAAGTGTCAAGGAATGTTTAGCCAAACTGAGTAAACAAGGAATCTTGACAGGGTATAGGGTTTAAAATTTTTTGACCAAAAACGAGTCAAAATCTAGTTGCTGTCCGCGGTACCTTATAGGGACCGGCGGTTCCTTACGCGACTTTAAGGAGCCGCATGTAGTGGACTTGAAACCAAGTTTTTCCAGGGTTTTGAGAAAAACTAAGACTTTTTCAAAAAAAATTGCAAATCTTGGAATTTTACCTCTATTAGCACTAAATTATGCTAGGGTTGCATAAAAGCAACACATTCACAAAGAATGTCTTGACAAAGGTGACAAAATATTTAGATATCATTTTGAACCAATTTTAGTCAAGTTTTAGAGGTTGTGATAGATTTAGGTTCAATTTTAATTTCAAGTTAAAGTTGATTAATGTGCACATAAGAATAGAAACACATAAAGCTAAATCCATTAATCAACTTCATGAAAAACTCATGAAGGAAGAAAGTACAATGACAAATGAAAGAAAAGAACAACTAACTAATACAAAGTTAGATTAATACTAGATCTAGATGAGTAGTCTTCTTTGGCTTGGTTTTGTTAAAAAAACACTTATTAAGAAAACTCATCATTCACCTCCTAGGAGGAGGCATGGAGAACAAGGTAAGCAAGAACTCTTGCAACCTCCTATGTAGTCCAAACATCTCCATCCTAAGGTTATGGATGATGTAGTGGTTGTAGAGGCAACATGGACAATTAGGACCATGAGTCTCTTGAAACCCATTGTAAGGATCACCCAAGAGGAGGGAAAGTGGGACACCCAAAATTGGAGTGTTTGAGTGTGGTGGAGGTGAAGGAGGCATGTTCTCCAAGGGTGATGTGGGTGAGAGTGGAGGCATGTTCCCCAAAGGAGAAATGGGTGAGTGTGGAGGTATGTTCTCCAAGGTTGGTGAAATGGGTGAGTTAGGATGGGTAAATGGTGAAGTCACCAAGGTGTCATCAAAGTCATTCACAAAAGGAATGCTTTGGATTGGTTGGGGTTGTGTAGTCACATCCAAGGGTGCACTTGGAGTGAAGGGTGAAGAGAGCTCATTCATTCTTGAGTTGAATGAAGAGGAGGTAGAACCAATGGAGTGGTTAGTACCATAGGTGGATGTTGTCTTGCATGGTGCAAGGGGTGGTGAAGGTGATGAGGAAATGAGGATTGGAACCATCTCATTTTTGGGTGTGTGAAAAGGTGAGGAGTTAGGCTTGGGTACCTTAATCCTAATCTTAAGTGTTTTCCTTGGGGTGTTTGAGGTTTTTGTAGAAACCATGGTTGACAAGGGTGGTTTAAGGGTTAGGGAAGGATGTTTTGATGTGTGAAGAACATGACTAACAAGGTGGGTTTAAATGGGTGAGGGGATGATCCAAACTAGTAATGGTTTAAAATCATTTTAGGTGAATAATGAATTTAGGTAACCTAGTTTAGGAAATATGCAGGTTTTTGCAAAGAATCATGCAAAGTTTACACAGATTGAAGAAAATAATGTAAAGCAAAAGATTCTGTCAGACACAGTGGCGGCGGTTCCTTATCTAGGACCGGCGGTTCCTTATCGATAAGGAGCCGCTGGTCGATATGGAACCGCGACCAGAGGTGTTTCAAAAATTTCACATCCCAAATTTTGATTAACCCAGATTTTTACCAAAGGATTCACAAGCCAAAGTTAACTACTGACCAAAATCTAAGAAGCTAACTAACATATAGAATGCACAAAGCTATGTAAAACACAAACATCATGTCATAGACAATATTTAGGATTAAAATACATAGCAATCCAAACATGTAGCATAAGTTAATACACATCCAAGATAAATAAAAATAAAAAAATTTGTTCAACATGTATTCTTTGAAATACTTCAAAGCTTTCACCTTCTCTTCTTGCCCAGTCCCTTGATCATATTCCCCAAATACTTGAATCCCTTCCTTGACTCAACCCGATGTCATGAAATTCACCTCTAGTCCTAAGATTTTCATGGTAGAGATGCTCCATGTTGAGATCTTCCGGTACTTCACTAGAGGAGTAATGAGGTGGGGGAGCTAAGTCTTCAAGTCCATCCACGAATGAGTTTGAGGATTGGTGGGAATTACTCGAAGAGTTGAAATGAGAACTAGTACCTATGCCATCACCATCACTTGTTGGCATATAGGTGTCCTCATCATCCGTCTCTTGATGATCGGATTTTCGCGAACCTCGATCACTTCTTGTCTTTCTTGCATATACCTCTTGAATAGGCAACATAACCCGATGAACCGGGTGAAAGCGAGAAAGATCGAGGTGGGGAAAGTCATGAGCAACACTTTTGAAAAGGCGAGTAAGAAGCATAACATAGGGAAGGTTTGTTTTGGGCTTTGAAAGGGCATAATTTATTCGTCGAGCGATATAGAATGCCAAATTGTACTTGGTGGATGTAAAGATGCAACTCAACATATGCACCATAAAAGCCGGGATAAGATCTCGGTTTCCACCAAGACAAAAGACATTCTCCCCAAGGATATTTGCCCATTGGACCATAAAATCCTTGAGGTCGCTAGAGAGCACTTCATATCGATTCACATTTCGCACATTTGAATGAAGGATTCTCACAACGTTTCCATCACGCTCTTTTGAAATGATGTCAAGGATGAACTCTAGATCAATTTCGGTGTGGTCATTTGGAGGTTTATCGTAGGATTCCAAGAGAGCATCAAGTCTCCATTTATCCATAAAACGACAAGTGACTTCATATGGCACACCGAGAATTTCACCAAAGTTTTCAAGGGAGTATTGAATCAATTGATCATTCAACACGAAATGAATGAAGATTTCTCCATTGTATTCAAGCATGGAGTAGGTGCTAAAGAATTCAATAAGGAACAAGGGGTAAATATCTTCTTCTATGTTGAGCAAGCAATCAAACCCCGAAAGCTCAAACATAGATTAGATATAGTCATAACCCGTTATTCCCTCGTCAACGACCCTACCCTCATTGAAACAACGAGTAGAAAGGGATGGAAATGAGTTTCGAAGTTGAGTGGAAGCATAGGTTTGGGAAAGGTTTGGCATGTATTGTCTAGTGAGTTGATGATCCTTCTGATATTGAGAAGGCATGATTAGTACCTAATATAAACATAAGACAATATTTTTCCAATCACTCATATGAAAAAATAGAATCAAAAATCAAAAATATGAGAATGTGTTATATCAATTTCTTGACAAACAAAGGATTGAATCCATATCATTCTCATGTTCACAATGTAGCTATTCCATTATTTACCAAGAACATATGAACTATGTTGGATCAACAATGGACTTAGAACATTGGTTTTTAGGTAAGCATTAACAATGTCATTACCTATTTGTTCATGAGTTCATCTCAAATCCATCTTTTAACCAAAATTGTTTAACCAAAATTCGGATTTGTTCTATAAGTGGGTTTTAGTGAAATCTTAATGAATATGAACCTAAGGAATCATAGTAATATAACCATGTCAACCCACATTCCTATTAAGGTTTTAATTCAATTTCAATTTTAAAAATCCCCAATTATGAAAGGATGAACCCTAGAGCAAAATAGATGAAATTGAAAGAAAATACTTACAATTAATTGATGTTAGATGAAGGATGAGTGAAACCCACAACTTGGAATCAATTAATTTGAGTGATTGAAGGTTTTGGAAGCTTCAACAATGGTGGAAAAGGGGTAAACCGTCGGCTGTGTGTTTTTGGGAGAGAGAGATAGTAGTTTGAAAAAGAATAAAATAATCAAACTGGCGCTCTGACAAACTTTCCAGCCCGCGGTACCTTATCGATAAGGAACCGCGAGTTTGAGCCGCCAGAGATAAAGAACCGCCTACAAAGGCAGGTTTTTATCAATGAAAAACGCCAAATTTTAAAAACCAAGTTTTTCTAAAATACTTAAAATTATGTCATGAACCTTTTAGAATAACATTGGATCATCATAACACTAGGCAATATGCTTTAATGAAGGATTACGAGTTGAATCAAGATCGAAAAGAACCGAAATGGACAAACGACTACTTGTAGCAAAACAGCAAAGTGGAGAGAAGTCAAGGGAAGTGAATCAAGACTAGGACTAATGCTCAAGGGATTACTGACAATCTTCAAATAGTGGTAACGAAGAGCTTGTGTCATATATAGTGGTTTTTAAGACGTGCCTTTCCGGCGAAACGTTAAACGGCTTTGGTAATGAATAAACACAAAGCAGCTATTCGTGTATAGACTAAGATCACTTTCAATAATAGTCTTAGTCTAAACCAAAATATAAGCAAGGTATTAATTCACTTTCTCTCCCACAAAGGGCCTACTAACCGTATGGGTGCAAACCATAGAAATCATGCTTGATACTTTAAGCTACTACTAACTCACTCTACATCACCATAGTGAGTCAAGTATCCAAGCAATGAAGGTTTGAGAGGATAAAAGGAAAGAATCACAAACCACAAACAAATGTCAAGGCAAGGATGCCAAGAACAAGCACATAGTCAAGTAATGATCAAAAGAATGATCAAAGGGCGTGTGGAAGAACGAAAGCGTACCTTGGCCACAAAGAGCAATCCATCAAGGAATCAATGCTATGCCCAACAATGACTATGATGAGTACTAAGTCTTCAAGGACTAGTATCATTCCCAATCATCTTGGTATCATCATTCAAGGATGTTAAAGATCAATGAAGAGGAGTCTTCTACAAGTGCAAGTAACTCAATCCACAACCAATTAAGTGATTGATCTTCATGAGTACCTACACAAAGCAAGATGCAAACTAGTAGATACATTTCAAGAGTAGATCTAAAATGCATAAAGACTACTAATCTTACGAGGGATGCAATATTATCAATTAAAAGATCTATTTTTCAAAAACAAAATAGTTTTAACCAAAGAGAAACTTTAGTACAAGTTGACCTTCTAATTTGAGGAGACAATGGATCGATCCAAGTTTCAAAGTACAATATACTTCAAACATCTTGAGTGACCATCGCTCTGATACCAATTATAGAAACTAAAAGGGGGGTTGAATAGTTTCTCTTCGATTGGCAACCAAATTAAAATTACTTTCAATTTGGTTTGTATCAAAACTATCTTTTGCTTGAAGCTAAGTTGCATAATGATTAGGTTCAATTCAAATGCACTAGTAAAGATAATAGGTAAGTGTAATGATAATGAAATAAGTAAAGAGTAAGGAAGGAGACAACCTAGTGGGAAGACACCAAGATTTATAGTGGTTCGACAACGAGGCTCTATCCTCGTTTCTACTCCACTCCTCGAGTACACCTACTCGAGATTTCCACTATATCCACAAGCTCCCTTCTTGGCGGAGAAAACCTTACATCGTCGCTTACATTATTTTCCGACACTAAGCTAAATGTCGAGACCTAATCTTTAGCTAGGGCCAATCTACACAACGTTGCCTACTTCACAATTTAACGACACAAGGCTAGATGTCGAGTTCTAATCTCAAGGTAGAACCAATCTTCACGACGTTGCCTACTTCACCATTTTACGACACAAGGCTAGATGTCGAGTTCTAATCCAAATCTAGAACCAATCTTCACGACTCTTCACTTTGAAGCTAAGTGAGAATTTCACACAACACAACTACTAATCACTTTGAAGTTTAGTGAGAACTCACAAGACACAACCACATCACTTTATAGTTTAGTGAGAACTACTACACAAATCTATTACAACTCAACTAGACATATCCAAGTACACACATGTAGCTTGGATCTACACAACACAAATCCAAGCAAACACATATGCAATGGATGTACACAACAAATCCAAGTATTCATAAATAACTTGGATGAACACAACTAGTCCAAGTATTCATAAATACAATGGATTGACATAAAACAAAAAGGGTATCATGATGAATATGACTAGCTCATGGATTCATCTTTATCACAACACTAGTGAGTGAGTGATCTTCTCATTGGACAAGGTAAATGAGGGGATCAAGAGGATAATCATATGTAAACATCCTTAACACTTTAAGTGATCATTTACTAATGATTATGCTATAGAAAAGATAAAGGGGGCTGAGAAAAACGTCCAAGAGGCTTGTTGGAAAATGAGATTTGATCCACTATTTAAAGGAGACAAAGTATAACGGCTATATAACGGCTATCTGGGCGCAGTACCTTATCTAGCCCGTCGGTTCCTTATCGCTAGGGAACCGCCTAGCTACTTAAGGTTCCGCCCCTAGAGTACGCTCCGTTTTTTGTCTTTTAGTGGGGTAGGAATATCTGAGGTATTTTAAGCCTTCAAAGGATATTCTAATAGCATATGGAATATGTTATTTTCAAATTTACATTTTTCTATTTTAATAAAATATTTTCTAAAAAAGAAAGTTTATTAAAAAGTCTTTTGTCATATTAACAAAAGTGAGTTTTAAGGATAATCATTTTGATGATCACTAAGTATAATTAAAAAAGGTTAGTGATATGATTATTACCTTGATGATAGTGTTAGTTAAATAATTCGTTTTGTGTTTTACACTAAATGTGTTGTATAGTTTGTTGTGATCAAAACTAAGAAAGATTAGTTAACACTAATAATGTTTTTAGGCATCACTTGCATTAACAGCTTCTATATCAAGCATTTCAAATAGGAACATTTGTATGATATCCAAACTCTAGTTAATCTGTCGCCAAACAAGCTTTTAAGTCAAACTGCTAACCGCTTGTCACTTACCACTCCGATGAATGGATAATGCCACCTTTGATGATAATATTTTGGATACCGATTGTTGATGAGACCCTAATTATACATGGTCTCATTGCCTGAAACGGACTTAAAATATGGAAAATATCATAAAAACCATGCAAAAATCCTTTGTTTGTTCAAATGTGTGATTGTAGGTACGAATATCGTTAAATGCACAAAAGATCATAATAAAAAAGAAAAAACGAACACGGGAAACGAAGTCGCACAAAGAACCGGACCCGATTGTTGATTTTCCACAAAAGACTTTGAAGTTTGAAGAATGTATAATATTGTAACACCCCACTTGGATAAGTGGACCGTTACGTGTATTTATGGCGTGTCATCAAAGCATAAGGTAAATGTACTAAAACATTAAATGACCATAACGGAAATACCGGAATCAAACATCGGTAATCCAACCTAAGCTCAAAACATGAAAAATAAAATACTGAAAGAAAGGACTAAACAATGTCCAAATAAGCAGAATAATGTAAGTGCATAAAATAAGAAGTCTGGATAGCTTCCATCCCCAAATGCACGTGCTCTTAGAATCCTAAAAGCGTCCTGGTGTACCTGCCGTTAGAACATGAAAGGAATTACGGCTGAGCATAACGCTCAGTGAACGGATATAAAGCATGAACAGGGAATTACTAAAATGAAGAAGATGATAAAATACTGGAGCTGTAAGACTGATAAGTAAAGTTGCAGTGGAAATCTGTGTATAATCTGTAAAGCCTGAATTATAATTAATAAAGCTGAACTGTTATCTGTTAAAATCTGAAAACATGCATTTACTGTAATTTAATTGCCAGAGCTTATATAGGTCATGTGCTGTAACAACGTTGCATGAATAACTGGAGGGGTGACCTCGTCATGCTATAGAGGGGTGACCTCTAAATAACTGTACTAGATGGAGGGATCAGCTCCAATGTGAAGGATGTAGAGCACACACCACATTCACCTGCTAAACTGTAAACTGTAGCCTAGGATGCATCCATACGCCCCACTAATAATACTGATAAAATGGCCAAGCTGAGCTGAGTGGGACGATGCAGGATATCACTCTCCTGCATGTGAGTCACGGCACCGGTGCCTCTAGTGCCGCGGTTACGGTACCTCCGTAACTAGTACATAAACTAATCATGCTTGTATATAATGCTCAGGCAATTTATTTAGTTATTGATATGATTACTGATAAACTTAAACATATACTGGGGAAAACATTTGGCTGAAGACGGGGAATCCTAATCATGCATAGAAAGGAAGTCCTTACTGAAAGGACGGAAAATCCGTACCTCTTGTCCAGTAATGAATTAAGACTGAAAGCTGAAAGATCTCTTCCGACTTCACGGTTACTACATAAATAACGGACGCGTAATAAGTTGTCTGATTACTGTTTATTGTTTCTGATTCTTATATGTTCATAGTTTAATTTATTTTATTCTTGATATGTTGTATGTGTATAAACTGATAAATCTGCGTGTTCTAATATTTTTTTATTAACGTATTCCTGTTCTACTATTAGTTATGACATAACACGTATTCTGACGTTACAATAATTCTATATTTGGTAACGTGCTAAAAATAGAAAGTTTCCTAATTTAGAAAGTTCCCAAAATAATTTAATTTATTTAATAAAATTATACCCTTTTAAATATTAAGGAACTATATTAAATTAATACATTTAAAATATATTTTAAACGTTGATAAAACAATTTAATTTAAAAAGGTATAATATAAAAATATTTATTTTATTATTTATAATAATGTCCCGAGCCTATCGAGATATCCCATCGCGGTCGCACTTAATCATACAACAATTATATAAAACAAAATCTGCCCATAAGAAATTAGCGACAGAAACTGGGTCACTAAAAACTGTCACCAAAAGCTGTATTATAAAACTGTCTAAAAGAACAATTCTGCGACAGAAATAATCATCACAAAACTGTCGCTAATTCTAAAACAAAACTTCTTTTATTTCCTGATTAAAAGTTCCCACTGCTAGTTATATGGTCCCACTGTTTGTTAACATTTCCCCCTGCCTGTGCAGTGGTTCCCACTGCTTATGCAGTGGTTCCCACTGCTTTCCTTTTTGGCAGACCCAAACGCACCCTTATTTCTGTGCCTTCTGTACAGCAAGCCAAACACCCCCTGTTTTCGAAGCAAACACCCCTGATGGGGTTTTTAGGGCTGCGGATCCAAAAAAAAATCAAACCCGCACCATTTTGGTCACGTCTGATGTCAAGGATCAACACCGAGACTCACTGGTCTCGGTCTTCGCGAATTCAACCAACCCGACACCCTTTAATCGCGAATCAAACCCCCTTTATTTTGCGTTTACTCCCCTGTTTGGGGTTGATGGCACACGGCTGGGCAAAAGGACCACCATACCGAGACCTTTGGCCTTAGTTTTCATGCATTAAGCCCAAAACCCGACACCTTTATTGATGCATAAGGAAGACATACTTACCTGGTTGAAGAATAAGATTCCGACACCCTTTTTTTTTTTTTTTTTTTTTCTCCCGGCGGCCAAAACCAAACCCTAATCCTATTCTTCTTTTTTTTTGTCGACTGCTAGAGAAAAGGGGAACCCCCCGTTTGGTTTTTTTTTTGTATAATCCAAATGGGCTAAAGCCCATTATTTCCTTTCTTTTTTATATCCGGCCCTTTCTTCATTTTATTTACTTTTATCTTTTTTTTTAAATACTTGTATACTTTATTTCCTCGCGTTTTTGTTTCTGGATTGCGATAATTATTTTTTTTTGTGTAATAATACATACGTAATATATTCTGAAACTTAATAATTATTTTCTGAATAATTATTCATTTGTAATATTAAAATAAACTGAGGCTACGCGTATTTAATATTAACGTTTAATTATTTCTGTTAAATAATTAATTCATCTGTAATATTTTCTGAGACTAAATACTTCTTATCTGAATAAGCTGTAATATTTACAGTATTTAAATAAACCGGGATTTAATTCCTGCGTTTATATTTCTGTCTAATAATTAATACTTATATAGTTTATTAAAATTACACTGCGTATTTAAATATTCTGATTTTTAAATACGGGTTTTACAATTCTTCCCCTCTAAAAACAATAATTCGTCCCCGGATTAAAGATACGACCATACTGGGTTTTACAATTCTTCCCCTCTAAAAAAAAATATTCGTCCTCGAATTATCGGTAATTTAAACCAATCGACATAAAAGCTGAAAGTATACGTAAGCTGAAAGACGTATAAGCTGAAAGGACACATATGTTGAAAGATCATGAAGGCTGAGAGGCATATAAGCTGAAGGATCATTCGTCCTTGATTTAGAACATAATGCCGCTGAAAGGGTATAAACATGGCATGACTGAATTGAACATGAAACGTGACATGACTGAAAGAATTTAACTGGATTTATTGAAGGAAAGGGAATGAGAGGTCTGGATGGACTCCTCCGTTTCGAGTGGCTTCCCGCTCGAAACGATTCCTTCAAAGGTCTAAACATAATGAACAAAATCTTGGTCCTGATGACCCTTTCCTGATGATGCTGAATACTTTCAGGTTCCATACTTAAGATGGATTTTTCTGCACCTGAATGAATAAGCTATAGCATGTAGTATACATGAAACGGTACGTACAATTATCCTGGAAAGATAACATTTATATCTCTGATCAAGTTGTTGAGTATATATATAGGGACGAACTACGTGAACAATTGTGAACATGCTAAGTGAGCAATTGTGAGCGTGGTTCATAATTATATGAGGAGCGTTGGCATGGAATTAGAATATGATAAGTGAATCGTACAGTGAACGTGATACTAGAACATATCATGAACGTATTCTGACTGAGGAAAGAGTGCTGGACGGTACGGCCTGAGATGTGATACGTCTGCCTGGTTATGGAATAACTGTGCTAAACTTGATTCTGGTTTCTCAAACTTTCTGTTACCGTATTCGGTAATAAACTGTGAAATGTATATCGCGGAATAGCACATGAACTTGAACGTGAACAATGTTATGAATGCTAACGTGAGCTTAAATTATGAGATAACACAAAACATGAACTGAACAGCATGATACTTGTCCTCTGACGTAAATGTTAAAGTGAAAATAAACATGAGCGTAAAGTGAACGTAAACATACACGTGATCGTGAACATAAATTCTGTCTGATATGATGGTCGATGGAATGCCTTGAATTCGTACGATTTTCGGCTGGATTTCAAAATTTTCTGCAGATCCGTACTGCGTGATCCTTTCGGATGAAAGAACGCGCAGGCTGATTACATGGTTGGCGATAACTTAGATAGTATTATACTTTTTCTGAGCCTGTGGTAGCTGATAACAATTTCATGGAATTTCGTCTCATTTCTGTTCAGAAATTTCTAAGAGTTGTAGTAACTCACTAACATGACGGCGTTCTATCTTGAACCTGCCGTAGGTCAGGCATCTAGATATGAACATAGCTGCATTAATGCGTGATGCGGATTCTATCAGAGTTTTGTCTGGGATTGTGGAACATTCTGGTGGAAATCTGGTTGAATAGTCTTAACACATTTTTAGTGAGAACTATCGGCAGTTTCTGCGGTAGTAGTTAATTGAGTTCTAGAAAATTGTACTTCGTTCACAGGCGTCAGTCGGGACCATCAGGTGATGGCCTTCACCTTCGCAGCATTGTTTGGAATTTCTTTCTGTTGAAATAGAGTGGTTCAGAAATGCCACTTTGTTCATCTGAAATATACATCTAGAAGCTTGCGTATATAATTTTCTCCTATTGGAGAATCTGCGGGGTCGTGAAAAGATGATTCTCATGTCCTTCTCTAGAATTTAGGAGATCAGAATGTTGTCAATGAATGTACTGACAATTTTGTCTGAGAATTCAAGGAAAAATTTATTCATACATTTTCATACTATAGCTGGAGCATTAGGGAGCTCAGAAGTAAAATTTTAAATTTTTTAGAGTGGCTATAATATGTACAACAACGGTCTGAAGAACATCATGTTCTTCCCTCACCACTGATGGTAGCATGATCTTGAATTTTCCTGGAAGAATGTTTAAGACACCTCGTAGTAGGTCAATTAAACTTCCTATTCGTGGAATGAATATCGATTAGGAATGGTGATCTGATAAATTTTTTCGATGGTGCGCTAGGGCGAATAAAGCCTAGTTTTGGTAACTCTTGCAGCAATTGCTGCAACTCTTTTAACGTAGCTAGAGCCCTGTAATAAAGAGTTCTGAAAACAGGTTCTGTTCTTGAGACTAGCTTGATGTTAAATTTCTGTCTCGTGGTTAGGAAGGAATTTCTTGAAAACTTTCTGAAATTATATCTGGAACTCTGGAATAATCTGCTGATCATTAATTTAAGGAATTTCAAAAGTGAATTTATAACAGGTAGGTAAAAGTCTTCGTAGCTATGGACTGACAAGCCACGTACTTGTAAGGTAGACGTAATTTGTACTGATTTTTCTGGCAGAAAGTATAACAATATATTTAGAATTTAGTAAGACAGATCTTATCGTCAACTGAAAGAGAACTTTAATAAATATGGTGATACTGTTGAGTCCTTTCTGGGTGAGAGGCAGATAACTACCTGGTTTGAGATAAAGCTGACATAGGAATACGTGAAGTAAACATGGCGACTTTTTACTAAATGTGTTCGTCTGTAACCTCACATAATGATTACTGTGTGCTTAATCTGAATAATAATCTAGTGTGGTGACTGAATTTTAATGATCTGATTCATGCGTGGCATAATAGAACGGGTATACCCCTTTCTGAAAGGTACCCTGAACTTCTGAGGGCCTGGTTTAGAACATACTGGAGTTATGAGTTCTGACTCGTATTTTGGTGGATGAATCTGGATAAGGCTGGAAAGTTTTGGTAACTATTAGGATCGGCGGACCGGTTAAATTACTGACCTTCGTAATTCTGATCACGTCCGTACCGGAGTTCCGATGGTTAGGCAAATCCCACATCGGCTGTGGCCAGGAGAGATCCATGGTTCATAAGATAACAGTCGCCTTCTCATGACACAACGCGTTTTGTGGTCTACTGCAAGTGGGGTTCTTAGGAACTGGCAGTTAAGCGTGCTCATGTCAGAGTAGTACTAGGTTGGGTGACCAGCCGGGAAGTACTTACAAGAGGGCCACAAAGCAAAGCCGTGAGCCTGCGGGCAAAGCGGACAATATTGTAGTCTGAGTAGGCGGGATGTTACAAGTGGTATCAGAGACACTCTTGAGCCGTTCGGGATGGTGGGGCAAACCTCATCGAGGACGATGAGTCCCGAAGGGGGGGGGGTGATTGTGACACCCCAGGCAAATCCCACATCGGCTGTGGCCAGGAGAGATCCATGGTTCATAAGATAACAGTCGCCTTCTCATGA
Organism: Glebionis coronaria; assembly: GCA_025667525.1. NCBI lineage: Eukaryota > Viridiplantae > Streptophyta > Magnoliopsida > Asterales > Asteraceae > Glebionis > Glebionis coronaria. Next base: position 26,515,658 of record CM046877.1, read on the forward strand.
CACAACGCGTTTTGTGGTCTACTGCAAGTGGGGTTCTTAGGAACTGGCAGTTAAGCGTGCTCATGTCAGAGTAGTACTAGGTTGGGTGACCAGCCGGGAAGTACTTACAAGAGGGCCACAAAGCAAAGCCGTGAGCCTGCGGGCAAAGCGGACAATATTGTAGTCTGAGTAGGCGGGATGTTACAATATTGGTCCTCCAAGTTTAAAGAAATGACACTTTATACCCTTGTAAAACTCAAATATACAAGCTTGGTCCCTAAAGTTTGGTCAGTGAACAAGAATAGCCCTTGAAGTTTGGATCATTGCAAACTAGTCCTTATTTCAAGTTAATAAAGATGCAAGGACCAAAATTGCATTTCATCAAAGTATTTACAAAGGAACAGCCTAATTTTCTGCCAGAAGTTGTGAGGGGTTGAATGATACTTTTGCTAAAAATCTGGGGGTCATATCTCGTCAAACAAAACCCAAACCCACCTATCTTACCCGTCCAGCCTACCACTTAACCCACCTTAACCTAAACTTAAAACCTTAACCTGACCCAAAGTTTAAACTTAAACTTTTTATACTAAAACGCGATTAACACAAAGTTAATCCCTAACTTGGATTAAAGCATACACTGTTCACCCCAGAACCCTAGAAATTTACCCAGATTCAAATTTTTACAAAACAAAAGGTAAATTACAGTTACCCACATACCCACATGGGTAATTTACCTCTAAGGAAACATACCCACATGGGTGGTAGCCTTCCATCTCATCACATGGTCCTATCCAGTCACACGAACCTCGCGTCACTTTCATCTTTTTAGAGGTTGGACAATATCAATGGTTTGGATTGTTATGCGTGATCAACAAAGCAAAGATTGAAGGCCAACAATAGTTTGCAGAGTTGTACATCTCACATGGGTTCGACATTGACCAAGATCTCAATATTCAAATTAAGCATCCAACTAGCATCTTCAGAGATTCGACAAGGGTGTTTTTGGGATTTCACAATTAGGTTTAGGGCTTCTAGAAGTCTTTTCATTCATGTATATAAAGCAAGAGTTTAGGCATAATGTATTTGTTCCAAATTTTCATTCTCTTAGCTTTGTAAACAATACAAGTTTTTAATGAAGTGTTGATTTGATTTCCATGTTTTTACCTTCTAGTTTTAATTTACTTGTTATTTAAAAATCTATCCTTTTAAATTATTTGCAAAAATTTATTTTTCATGTTTTTTTCAAAATGTTTTCAAAAGAAATTTTGTTAAAGTTCTTGAAGATCCACCTTATTAATTTGTTTTTCTAAATTTACTTGACACCTAATTTTTGAAGAAAGTTTTAATTTGTGTGTTAAGTTTCTGCTCACTTTAAAAGTTCACTTACAAAATAATCTGTTTCAAATTCCCTTTTCACAAAAAAACAACTTTTGTGTTTATGTTCCGAGTAACTGTTTAAACAGCTATGGTGATAGCTAATTGACAACTAGTTGTTGCTTTTGGTCTGTTTGGAATTGGATTTTTCTTTGTTTGTTGGTGTGATTCAAAACAGTAAGAAAGAAGACCAAGAATGTCTTTTGTAGACTTTCCCTTGGACTGTGTAGTCCAAGGGTTTGTTCCCTTTACATAAGCCCTCAACAACCACTCATAAGCCAAAGTTTCCAATAGCTAATTATGGAGATGACATAACAGCCATAGCTTGATTTGGATGTAAATCAAGCACGAAAATCTTGAATCACCATCTCTTCTCTGTTTGAATGTCTTTGTGCCTCTTTGAGAAATTTCTTGCCATGAATGTTTTAACATTAACTCTTAGTTGTTTAATGGTAATATTATCTTATGCTTTTTAGTTGATATATGTGGGTGTTTTATGTTCTAGTTCACCATTTGGTCAAAAACCTTTCTTAAAAAAATTGTACAATCAGTAAAAGGGGTGTTTGGTTTTGCTTTAGAAAAGTTGTGGGTGACACACAACTCACCAAAGTGGCCTGCACATTTTAGTTTAGGATAACTTAGTTTAAATCTGAGTTTTGTTTGGAGTTTGTAGCATAATTTGTGGATTTGAAAAGTTTTCTGAAAATCTGTCATGTCTTTAAATGTTTGTATGTTGTCTAAGATTTTATTGTAAATGACTAGTAATTGTAAGTTAGGGTGATTATAGTTGTTGCTTGAATTGAGGTATGGAATTCTGCTATCCTAATGGGTTGTGTCACGAAGGTGTCTTTACGATTAAACCTTCGTTTACTCGAAGCATGAAAAATAAAATCGATTTGATGGTGTCCTAAGGAACTAAACCACAAAACCTTAATGATCTCACCCAACACACCTCTACACACTTCCCATTGTAACCATCTCATTCTCCAACTGAGCACGAATATGGACATGCACTTAAATCCTGTTTCATAACCCTCTAAGAGAGAAACCATAACTTTCTATTCAAGGCGGCACCACCTCTAGGTTATATAGGCAAAGCTACTCTAACGTCATCGTTGCTAAGACGCCTCAAAAGCTTTGTTAAGAGAAAATATCATCCTTTCTCGAAAACGTCGTGCTATCAATCTATACATGAGTCATTTTTATCAATAGCACATTCTACCAATTAATGACTTCGTTATTACCCATTAAACTTGGAGATAGAAGCACTAAATTCAGTCGTGTTTCCATCACTAACTGATTCACATACGGTTTCAGACTCATGCCTCTAGCATCTCTCAATAAGTCTCTCGCCAGAGGCTTAATGGAGAATTTTTGATAAACTACTGCAATGCTTATCGATCTCATCACACTCACCAAATCTCTCGTCGGAAACTTGGTAGTGTCACAATCAAGTTTCTAGCTTACTTGACAAACATTTCACTAACGATCGTTCTCACATATTTCTACACATTCCATCACAAGTTAATCATGAGGTTTTAGATAGCTAATCCTCTTAACCTCTTATATTGCCACAACGAGGCAATAGAACAACCTCCTCTTACACACTTGTTTCTCACACGTTCAAGAAACAACTCATTATGTATGAGTTTAGTGGTTTACCGACTTGTGAAATTTTGTATGATTTTCATATGTATTTGTAGTTCTCGTTATCTTGATTAAACTACTCGAGGGACAAAAGGAAAATCCATGATCATAGTGATCAGTTATGATCATAGTGATCAGTTATGATTATAGTTCTATCCAATATAAGCGACATAAGGTAACGGTTTCAACTATTGTTGCTTACCAAGTTACCCTTTTTTTATCAATCACATACACATGAAAAGCTATACACGAATTCCTTTTTGTAAAGTTCAAACTAACCTCTTCATAAGATCCACCATAAATCTCAATATTAAATTTATAACGGAAAAAGGTTCACATTATAAAGGATGCCTTGACTCGGTCACTCATTATGTTTTGCTAGCGGACACTGATCAATAATCATTTGATTTTCTATTAGGATCAACGTTTGTCCGGTATATACCATCAATTCACAAACGTAGCCAAACATGATGTGTGGTTCCACTAACTAGGATCCACCCTCAAACACCCACAAATGAATTAGGCTATTCACGTTTCGAACTCTCTTCTTAGAGCCTCGACACTTTCTTTTCCATATTGCATTGAAACAACAAAATGTAAACAATGCAACAAATGTATGTGAGTATACACCTAGTTTATATCCATTGAAAGTTCATATATACATACGAGCATTTGGTTTAATCACTCACCGATACAAACGCAATACGAATTCAACAATTTCACATACAAAATATTTCTAATTCTAGACGCAAGATAAAAGTTTCCTTCTTAAACTCTTTATATGTAATGTAACATACTTTTGAGATAATAATCTTCTGAGATAAAGACTTACCTCTAATTTCAATCAGTGTCTCAACTAAGGCTCGATTACATGCATGTTCTAAAAGTAGACTTTTGTTCTTGTTTTCTTTTAATTTTCGAATAACATAAACCAACAAGTTTCCAACATGAAACTCGTTCTACAAATATATAATCTGCATGCATCAACGTACTGACATAATTGTTACACTAAACAATTTATACACTTCTAGAATTGTAATGTTTTTCCAATTTGTTAGTATATGTTGGTGTAGTCATTTGATGTGTCATTAACCCCTTTCACAGCAACATGTGTAATTCATATTAAATCAAATAAACTACGTAATTCTCAATACCAAAATTGCATAAGCATGATTTCACTGCATCATTTTTATAACATGGATAGATATTATGGAGTTTTACCAAGCATACATCTTCACTTTGTTCTTTTTTTTTTGGCAGTTAACAACCGACATGTTGTTAATGCAGAATATCATTATATTTTGCTACATACTACCACAAGTTCCAAACTAAGACTCCAATTCATTTAGTTTCATAAACTTCTTACTAAGAGATAAGTTACCCATATGAAAAATTGAACACCTTTTAAGATTGTTGGATATTATTAGAATATCCTAATCGTTATATATCATTCATTTTATATAGGGTTAATATACACAAAAGTTACTAAAGTTTGCCAAAAAAAATCGATTTGGTTACTATAGTTTAAAACCTAACAAATAGGTCACTTAAATTTTGATTACCAGTAATACATGTTACCCCGTATGTTTTAACCTTTTGTAGCCAGTTAAATGCCTACGTGACACAAGCTTTTTTTCTTTTTCTTATTATGAATTATTTAAAATCACACATTCTTGCTCACATTATACATTTAATAAAATAAAAAATAGTTCATCAAATACTCCTTCTTTCTCAGATTATATATATATACAGAAACACAAAAATGCAATTATCCTTTCACTTTTCTTTCTCTCATCATAACCAACATCACCGCTTTCTCTCATCACCACCCACTGTACCTACCATACCAATCTCCGAACATCTTTGGTTCTTCAGATCTGGGCCGCCACTGCCGTCGATCTAACACAACGACAATCGGGTCCGCCGAACCAACAACACCCACTACACGCGTGTAAAACCTGTTAATTTCAGGTTTTGACTATGCACGTCACCTCATGATATCTATATATATTAACACCTTTGCATGAAATCTTTTGAGCAATCATATGCATCATACATGAGCATACATTATTTTAATCATCAGAACATGAAAACATTGGATCACATAGCATTATATTATGATTATGAGTATCTAATCAAAAGGAGACAGCCACATTTGTATGACTACATTATATGAGCATACGGGACAGTAAACAATCACTTCTTTTGGGATATTTAAGTCACCTGAACACATGATCATAAGCATTCATCATATTGATTTATAAAAATCCAAACTCATGATCACAATTAATAACATTCACCTAAGAACTATTTTAAGCTTTAAAATATATACTTATATATTTTTTTCTCACCTCATGAACGATACTACGATACGACATCAACTGCTATTTATTATTAAACATTACAATTAACTATTCTAACTTGTTTAAATTAAGTTGTCTTGCTTTATATAAAGTAAATTATACTCTCATTTAATTACGACTATACTTTCACCAAGGATCCCAAAACTTAACCAAAATCGACCTAGACTTAAACCTACTCATAGAATACCATACCTAAACACCTAGTAACTATACTTAGACACTAGATTTAAACCTAAAACTATCTTAGACTCATTAACTAGCCGAATATATACCCCATACACAACTATACCTACTTGTAACCTTTATCAAATATACATTTGACTTTCTAGACTTTGTACAACACACTCTCATTAAACCATACACTATTTAGCTCACTCCTTCCCTTTTGACTAGCCAAAACCGTCAGCTATATCCCAAAACCAAGACCTTATGTACATTTTTGCATTTAAGGAAGGTACTAACTAATATCTAGACTTAGATATTCAAATGCTTAACACAAAGACACCTAGCACTCTCTTCCTTACCTTAGACGTGTGAGAGACCCACACCACACAAGCAAAATGCAATGTACAACACTTTCCTTAATGACAAACACTATACAACACCATTTTGTCCCCTTGGCTTGCACATATGCGACGGTATGAGACTACAAAGGGGTCAAGTGTACATTTTGCTCATTAAGACTTGGTACTAACATAATACACAACAAATCACCTCATATCTTAGTAAACTCTCCCTCTTGTCGTGGAATTTCCCTAAGCCACATACACAAGCCCTAACTTGATATTTATCAAACACTTGAACTTCACTTTCTACTTACACATCCATATTCGGATATCTCTTCACAAAACGCCTAGACAAAACCAAAGCATTTACTCCTACAAGTTATTGGTCTTCTCAAGCATTTAGTGCAAGTTTACACAAGATATTTAGCATTCAAGACGAGCCAAGACCATCCTAGGTCACGTCTAAGAAGAACCCGACGCCTAGAAGTCTTAGTTCCATAACCATTTGCCACTTTTTCTACAAACAAGTAAGTACAAGACTTCCATGACTCAATTTCAATCTTTTCTTATTCCTCATCACACATCATGCATGTAAAAGCTTAGGAAACAAATCCATGTTTGCATGCACACGTAAAACTATCACGAATCAAACCACAAACACCCTATAAGCCCACGGCTTATTAAGTTTCGTGGGTAGATTCACTAGAAATCCTTAGATTAGGAAGAACTAGTTGGACACCTTGCTTAAAAGAAACATAGATAAGCCTTGACTAGTAAATAGGTGTTATAAACAAACAATGAACCCGCTTATTATTAAGCCGAGTGTAACCCTAATGTATTAAGACCATTTAAATGAGCACAAGTTGATTAGGAGTAAAGGACTTATTGGTAAGTTGGTACCCTAGATAAGCTAACCAATATAAGCCCATAAGTTATATAAGCCGAGACATGAAAGCTTATATAAGCCAAGTCACTTAAGCCTAAAACATATATAAGCCCACTTATAAGCCTAATAAATAAGCCCATAAGCCCAAGAAGTAAATTTAGAGTAATTAACATACTTAGTGAAATCACTAGTTACTTATACAAGCCCAAAGGTTAGGTCCATTAATCCAAACTGTGACCCTATTGGGCCAACCAAGCCCAAAACCATTTTTGGAGACTTTTCGTGCCTTAGTTGTCATTTGGTGAAAGTTATAGTCAAAATTGTAACTTAATAAAACATGTTTATAATTTTTGTGACCCTTAAGGAGTATAAGGACCAAATTTGCCATTTATAAAAGTATAGGGTGCGTTTGTGTTGAAACCGTGAGCTAAACAAAACCACAAGGACTATATATGCCATTTTTGAAACTTAATACAAGCCCTAGCTTTCTCTTTAAACATTTCGAGACTTCAAGGACTATAAGTGTCACTTCTGAAACTTGCTACAAGCCCTAAAAACTCTATTGTAAGTTTTAGAGACTTAAAGGACCAAATGTGTCATTTGGGAAACTTATTACGAACCCTATGTCACTTTTTGTGCTTCAAATAAATATTTTCGAAACATTAGGGACTAGTTGTGCCATTTTGGAAACTTAAAACAAACCCTAGCCCCACATTAATTGTTCCAAGACTTAGGGGGGTGTTTTGTCGTTTCCTCAAAGTTTTTATAAGCCCTAGGGGCATTTTTGAAAATAAATATAACGGACAAGGACTGACGACGCAATATACTTAACGAACGAAACTTTAAAGGTTATTTTTGTAAGTTATTATACTACAAGGACCCACGTGTAAATTTAATTTAATTGAAGGTATTAATAAATTATTTTATTAATAAATTAAATTAAGTCATTTTAGATAATTAAATAAATTATTAAGATTTATTTACGAAACCTTATAAACCGCCAAATCACATTAAATATATTTAATGCCTTAAGAAAATTAATAGACTATTAATTTCCTACAATTATTTAAATTAGATAAAAATCTATTTATTTAATTCCCTTTTATTTTATAATCTAAATATATCTTTAGAGACTAAAAATATATTATATGTTTATGGCAGCACATTATAAATTGAAATACTTAAACCATCGTAACAACTTATTAATTCGTGATCATGCATTTTCATCGGTACATTTATCATGCATTATTTTGCATCTACTAAGTCACTTAAATTACTTAGGTAACTTCATCACTTCGTGATCATACTGTGCCAGTTTATTTAGTGATATCATCCCTACATCAATACCACTAAGGTGAGTTTATGGCCCCATCTTTACTGTTTTATAACTGGGGGAGAAAACATACAAAAACTATATATATATGCAAACATGCACAGACAACAGACAACAATTTATTGCCTATTGTTTGCCCCATTCCCGTGGACTGTAATAGTTAATAGTGTAGCGCGAAATGTATGAATAGATCTATTCGGGTATTGACAACACCCGGCCTGCGTGACTTGCTATCACGAAACACTTAGGCCAAGCAACAGGTTTATTTCATTGTCGGACTGAGGGAAACATCATCATGATAGACCCAAATGGGCGTACTGAGCATCATGTCTAGCTTCTATTACAGGGCAGTAGGAACTACTATAGTATTGGGTTGTGATTGTCCTACTATGACCGTGGTGTTTGGCATATCAGTAATTTATTTATTTAATTAAACCTGTGAATTCACCAACCTTGTGTTGACCCCCACATTTTACTTTATATGTTTTCTCAGGAAAATAAGCAGGTTCATGCATTGGATTCCAGCATTATAGGAAGCATCATGTTTACCATCGGGCTGGAATATTTACTTCAGTTTTATAATAAATATGGTTTTTCAGACAAGATACTAAGTGTGTAAAATTAATTCATGTAATATGTTTCAAATGACTATTATGATCATTGCTCTATATACTGTGTGCTATCGATCCACCCAAGTAACACCCCAAGTACTATTCCGCTGCATTTGACCATAATGGGGGTGTTACAGAAATGGTATTAGAGCATAGTTATAGAGAACCAGATCAATAATAAAAATTTTAAAATATAATAATTTTAAACTGGACTATAACTGAAATTTTAAAATCAATGAAATAAAAAGAAAGATGATTTTTGGGGAACTTTTATAAGTTAAGGCATATAGCATATAGAGCATGCATATTATGTGAACTAAGCTCACACTGATTTATAACCTTTGAGTTAATAAATCACCTAAGTATCTACTCATACTTTTAACAAGCATAGTTAAAAGACTTAAACCGCATCGCATATGCATTTTGAAAACTTTTTGAATTGTGTAAGCTAAAAACTTACTCAACTTTGAAATGTTATTTTCAGATATCATGACGACACCTACCATTGTGACTACTTTCGAGGAGCTCATGGTTCCTACCATCGCACCATTATCACCGACATCGGTACTTGCTGGACCTGCATCCGACACAGAGTCCAGAGGTGACCAGGCAAATGGAGTCATTGTACTTTTAGATTCTTTTACCCCATCACCACCTACTGTATCTCCTACTTCACCACTACTAGTCGTACATGCATCTCCTCCTAGAGAGGTGGATTAGGTTGTACCTTCTTTACCACCCTTGCCACCATCTTCTACACTTCGCTCTTACCCCGCCAGTGCCTTTCCACCTCGCAAGAGGAGGCGTGACTCTATTCTCGACTCGACCTTCGAGATAGAAGAGGGTTCGGGAGCTGGACAGGCTAGTCTTGGCACTTTACAGGCACAGGTCAACGCACTTGTAGCCCGACAGGCGCAGGATACTGCACTTATTCATGCCCTACTACAGGCGGACCAGCAGGGTCGCGCCGTACTTCAGGAGAGATTTAATTCTCTCTACTGGACTGTGGCTGGTGAGTCACACACCACTCAGAGTTCTTTAGGTATGACCCAGGGAACCATACAGTGGATGTTGGATGAGGTTTCTTACCTCCGTTATCGCCTAGCTTCGCTGAAGGGTCACTCGTACGAGACCTAGGCTGCCATACTCACACAGGAGGAGACTTTCAGGACCTTCATAGACCTAGCAGATCTTCGTCACCAGGAAGTCACTACAGAGACGGGTCTTCTTCGGAGCGCCGATACTGCACGCCAACATCAGTTGCTCGAGACTATGAGATTCTCCCGAGAGACCAGGAGAGCGATGATCCGCATGCAGGATGATCGTGCACCCACGCCACCAGCTGGACCATCCGCACCTGCAGGCAGCCATACTAGTGTAGGCTAGATTTCCTTATACATCATGGCAAGCATTGAGTTGCATCTGCATGATTTAGGTCTTTTGTACTTGTATTTTCATTTCAGTTGTATCCGTATCTTAGCACCTAACCTTAGTAGGTAGTGTTGATGCAAAAGTTAGGTGATCCTTGCTAGACCCGAATTAGGCTTAATTCGGGTTGGCTGGACTCCGGCTCCTGCACCAAGTGAACTGGTTGGTTGGGATCCTGCACACTAAACAACACGCGTTAGGCTTACCGTGGGAATGTTTCCCACGATTAGACTCCGGCGTGAGAGTAAGTAATCGGTTAGGATTTTATGTGAGTTGAGAGTATAGAACGTAATACCTTTGTGGAACCTTTGAGGGTTCCTTTTATAGGCAGTGAAACCCTAATGGGCTGTCACTGATACTTCGGCCCCAAGGAAGAGAGAAGCACCAGAATTAGATTGATTGTTATCTTCTAATTATGGTGAGTGAATATCCTCTTCTTTGGAGCAAATCACATTCAGAGATAGAATATGATTCTTTCTAACCCTGCACCGGTCATGCCGGGCCGTGCGCCGCACACATGTGTGCGGTTACTGTTCATCCAAGCCCGTAAGCTCAAATGACATTACTCCCACCCATTCGTGATGGGCCGGATACGGGTAGTACCCGTGGGTCGGGCTCATGACCCGGCTGGGGACTATACGTCATCATGTCCCCCCAGTCTAGTTGTTACAACCATAGGCGTAACCTCTAGACTACCAAGATGCTCCCTGGACGTACCAAGAAAAATAGGGAATGAAAAGTTGTCCAAGAATTTGTTTTGGCCGCACGTGGCAACCTAACTTAGGAATTTATTCCATTATTATCTCAGCCGCTCGTGGCGACCGAGACAAATTAAATATAGCATTGAATGTCAAGTCTTACGTAAGAGCCGCATATCCCGACATTAATAACTGTTCACCTGCCACTTTGACTGACAAAAGTGCAAACAGTCAGAGCCTCGAGCAGCGTAAACGTCTGAGTCAGAAGTGACCCGTGGGTCCCGCCTGACGTTTCACTTGCCACTTGCCCCCTAACCACACGATTAAAAATAGTGGCAGACACGTGTCACACATCCAACAGGCCATGACCCACGAGGCAACCCTATAAATAAGCCACCCCTACGGCTGTGTGAAACACACAGTTCTTATCTCCATTTCTGCCATTAAAGCTTTCTTCTTAGCTTCAATCAATCACGCACGGATCCCTTCCTCCGTAGGTTAGAACACCACGCCCTTATATTTTTATTTAGTAATGGCTCACAGAAACAACCCCACAATTGGATCCGTGCTTAATGTAATGACCCAGGAGCAACTAGATCACTTTTGTACCAATTATTTCATCCCTACCAACCTACACCCCTCACTTCCTGGCGCCGGAGACCTCATAACTGAGGCTCCGGAGGGTAAAATTGGCCTGTACACTCGCCTTTTCGATGCGGCCAACTACCGCATTCCATTCACCCGTTTCCTCATAGATCTATTAGGATATTATAATGTACATATTAGTCAGCTCCATTTTATAGGCGCGTGTAAGATAAGTCAATTCGAGATTATGTGCCGTGCTAGAAGAATCCCCCCAACCGTAGAACTATTCCGGCTTTTTTACACCCCCAGCATAGTAAATGGTTGGTTATCCTTTAAGAAACGATCCCCCAACAGCCCCCAGTCTCATAATAAGCCAATGGATTCGCTGAAAACTGGTATGACCACTACTTTTTCATTGACGCAATAGTATGGCCGGCTGATTATGCCTTTAAACATAGGTATCCCACGACCCCCTACCGCACGCTAGTACATATAACCCTCGACACTCCCAAGAAATAGATCTGAATAGGACCGGGTTCCATAGAAACCTCCCCGAATCATTTCTATGTTTGCTAGGGATTAGCCGCAACTATTTCGGCCCGTCCAACAAATATCCTGTATTTTGGAGAAGACAGGGTGAAGGTAGGTTAGCATCCGTACATAAAAAAAGCTCATTCAATTACTTTGTAATGGCTAACATATTTTGTTATTGTATGGCAGAAATGAACTTCTTTGGACTTCTACGCCAAGGCGACCCAAAGCTCGTACCAGAGGGCTCCCGTCCCCTCCGTGAGAACGAACTACCCCTTCTTGAGCATACCCGAAACGTGACGGTTACTCTTGAGGCCGTGCCGGATCCCCACTCGGACGAGGAAGAAACAACTTTAATGAGGACTCCCGTTGACTTCAGCAACGAGGACGGTGATAACAGGATGCTCGAAGGAGGAGCCGGGCCCTCCTCACCGCCTAAGACTGCCACTCCCGCACATGGGGAAGAGCAGGGAGACAACATTGACTTGACCACCTCCAGCCTTCGCCATATGTTGGGCGATGATGAGGAAGAGGTACAACAAATCAATGAAGAGGAAGAGAAGGAAGCTGAAAAGGAAGCTGAGGAGGAGGTCGAAGAAGCAACAACTCAGCCCGTCGCTAAGCGTACCCGCAGAAAAAACAAACGGGTAAGAAAAGCTGCTCCGGCCGAGATTGGCGAACACAACGCCCCTCCCAAGAAACTTCGAGAAGACCACCCCTTATACCAATCTGTTGGGAGCACCACCCAGGCTTCCGAGACGATCCGGGCCGCACATGTCGATCCAGTTACTCAGATTCCCTCAACCACATCCGAATTAGCAGAGAATAACATGTAAGACGTAATCTTGATACGTAAGAACGACAAATTCCCTTTAAGTAATACTTAATATGTATCCAAATGCTTGTTTTGCAAGGATGAACAAACTGGTGTCGCGCCTCCACCTGACGCCCAAATGGAGAAGGGAAAAGAAAAGGAAGTGGAGAGAAACCCCATGCCTCACACGGCCGCCACGAAATCCGGACCCGTTTTTGAAGAAGGTACCCCCACGGCCTCCCAAGACCTCCCAACGTCCGGCCCCCCTCAATCGTTCAACCCTATTTGGAATATCACCACTGCATCACGAATGAGGGAAGCCGAGGAATGCCGAGAGTACCTCAATAACTGCATACCACCAGGCTTGGTGCGAGAAGTGAATGCGCTAAGCCATGCGGACCTGGCGGACGAGTACAACGGCGCCTTGGTGCATCAAATGGCAATGGGCACCTCAATGAGAGTGAGATTCGAAGCCGCGCTTGGGCACGTGGAGTCCCTTAAGAGGAAGGTTAGACGAAGGGAGAGAATGATCGAGGAGAATGAAGCTCAATTTGCAGCCCTCCAGTCCCAACTTGCTAGTGCCGAGGCGACCGTGAAGGAGCAATCAGCCCGTGCGAATGATTATGACCAACAAGTGGCCGATCTCGAGTCAAAACTAGATGCCACAACAACCAAGGTACATATCCGTGCCGCACCACCCTTTATTTTACAATAAATATAATCTAACAATTAATCTCATATAGGTAACCGCGGCGGAGGCGTCTGCCAAGTCCTCCTCCAGCCAGGTATCCGTGCTTACCAAAAAACTAGAAGACGCTCAGATGACAATCCAGAGCATGGAGAAGGCACAAGAAGAGCTTGCTGATGAGAGGGTTATTACCAAGGAACTAAAGGAGGCGTCTGCCTAAAAAGATGTGATTATCGATGCCCTCACCGCCGAACGCGACGACATGCTATGCCCCCAACTACTAGCATCCATTTCCGACCGCAGGTGGATGGTGGGACATGGGGCACGTTTGGCCGTCACCAAGGTACTAGAGGCCCCCGAATTTGTGCAACAGTTTGCAAGCCTTGTGTCCGATGGTATTGACCACGGCCGTCATGAAGGAATGGTCCATGCCGTAGAGCTGATCAAGAAAAAGGAGAACTTCACTAGACATGCTTTCTTTAACCCTGAAGCTGCTAACAAGATGACTGCTTCCATGGCCGTGATGCGAGATCTTCATTATCCCTTCTTGGCTGAGCTGGAAGCCACAAAAGATGCATCAAACATGGAAATCATGGAAAAGCTTAGTCTTGGTGCGTTCTCCCAAGATGAGGGTCATTCCCGTGCTTCCTTCACTCCATCACCCAGCCACCTAATGCTCCCTATCTATGAGGACGTAACCAGGATCGTGCTTGTAACACCCCCAATTTCACAAGGCAGCGGAATATCAACATTGGGCGTTACTTCATAGCACATCACACACAGTCATAGAAAACGACCTCAAAAGAGATGTTTTATAAAATAAACCATTCGATAATTTTATTAAATCGGATTTAACTAAAAAAATAGGTCCCACCAATTTATACAAACTTTAAGAAAGAAAAAAAAATAAAGATTTGTCAAATGTATCGAATGGAAATTGTTTATTTTGCCTTTACTTTATCCCGCGCGGCTCCATGCTCCAGCTGCTCTTAAACCTACACACCTGAGAATACATGCTAACATGTCAACACAACGGTTGAGTGAATTCATAGGTTTTTAATAAACAATAATGGGTTTTTAAATAAACCATAAAGCTTTTGAACACAAGAATCTCATCCATTGGCGATATTGCAACACATACAATACCTATATTCCACACTATTACGCTAAGCTCATGACACCGATGCCTTAATCAATAAATTTGCCCTAGTCAGGTATCTTGCCAAATACCCCATACTTCACGTACAACACACCCAGCTGAGCCTCCAACTCACAGGTGCGACCTGCCTGGGTGGGGGTCATCATTCCCAATGGATCCATTCGTCTGTACGAGCGCCTACCTATCATAGGTAGTTAACGGTTCATGATTTATAGGGACTTTTCAGTGGCAATAAGCAACTTAGCCTTACTAATAGTGGCTCATTACCTATACAATCAACGCTTGTGTTCATTTTCCAAGAGCATTAAACAAACGTCTTTACGTTTATTTACAACAGCTTGTATCCGTTCAAGCATATATTCAAACAACGAATGTTTATTCACAAACATGTATATAGTCTCATATGATTATTTACCAAGAGCATGTATTCCCCCCTCGCGGGTTTATAAAAACATATAAAGCAGTAAAAGCGAGGCTATGAACTCACCTTAGCGATAACGATATCAAGGATACTGATCAAAGTATAGTGATGGTACTGAATTGATGAAATAGGGTAAGATGGGAGGCCGCGAGCTTCTAACGGCGACCTAAAATAAAGATGGCGCGTCTTAAAGATATAAATGACAACAACTAAGAGAATAAGCGAGTTTTTTTAAAAGTTTCCTTAAAACATAGTTCGGCCTAGTTTTGAAAGGCTTAAAATGAGCAAGGGCTAAAAGTGTTTCTTTTAAACTTTCTATATTTATTTTAATTTTGCTTTGAAAATCAGGGATCAAAATGTAAATATGCAATTCATTTGCATGAAAATGACGTGAAACCTTAATTCTTCATTCTTAAATCGTAATATTACTAGCCTATTTGCATTCTTATTATGAAAACATCAAGACATGCTTGTTCGTGTATTCAATTAGAACAAGACAATAATTACTAGCTCGTAATCTGATTTGATCAAAAGAGTACCTTAACTCCACGTGAAATAGAGCCATCAGTAGTCGCGATGCACGAGGTACCAAATCGAAAAGGAATACTAACAACGATTTATATGCTCGAAAGTCGAACCAAAACACGAACTCCAACTGGCGCATATCGAACAACTAAGAAACCAAGATCAAACTATACCAACTTGAATAAAGGTCGTGATATGAATCCCGAACCAAAGTTCTAATCTGCTCTCTATCGGCATAATAAGATGTCATGTCGTGAGATGCTTCCCTTCGATGCACCTTCACCAAGACCGTCCAGTATGAAAACATCTCTCTTTCGATGGATAGCAGCGCATGGACATGGTTGTGAGATGTCTTCCAAGGTGTTATTAAACTTTCCTTGTACACTATATGAATTGTAGTGTTTGTAGCAAATATGAACGTTAGCATCCATGTGAATGCAAACGCAAACGCAAACGCAAACGTAACACTCTTTTGCAGCTATCAACGCTTGGTTTGAAAAAAAACTCTTCATATACATGTGCCGTTGATACACATGTTCAATAACATATTTTCTTTCATTCTAATTAATGATAAGTTTATAAGATAGACTTTTGAGTATATATGATTTTCATATAGACCCCAATCCCATGTGGGGAGTAGCTGCGTGCCATGGTTAGGATCAGTCATGGCCACGCATGTAAGCAAAATCTTGACAGTTGCATTTATATGATATTTGGAAACTAAATAAAGATTTTGAATAAAATAAAATCTACATGTGATGTTACATGTTGACGTCAATATGGAAGTGATTTAGCAAAAGTTGCTCCATTTTCAATATGTTAACGTAAGATTAGATAAAAGCAAATGATGGCTTATTATTTTGCTAAAATTTAGAATAAGTGGGTATTATCGAATACCGATATTTTGAAAGTTGCGCGATTTGAAAGTTATACATTGAACACGAAAAATAAACGCTCAATATGAAATAAAACATAGACATTCGGAGAACATTTATATTTTGATAAATAAATAGGGGCTTATAATTTAGTAAACGTTAATGCGTCGAACAAACGAATGACGCCTAAAGGTTTAACAAATTTATGAATAATGCTCGTAAAACGAGAAATTAAAACGACGACAATAGAAAATATTTCTATGTCATAATGAAAATGTTCACGGTCGATGACGAACATAAACTTTGTCGATAAATAATAAATGACACATATTCGATATGTTAAAGCCTTAAACTTGTCGGTTAGCCGATCAATCAATATTATTCATTGAATGAACATGACAAATGAAAGTCGGGTAATAAATATTGGTTCGAATAATAGAATTAGTATTAGAACTCGGCCTACATGTTGATTTTAAAGTTCGGGTTACTACATTATCTACCCCTTTAGGAAGCGATGTCCCAGCGCTTAATTCTTCTCAATAATCTTCGGTTAAAGGGCGAAGAGTTGAGAAATTGACAAGTCATCTCCGAAATTTCCAATGAAGGTTGGATGAACAAATGTTAAAGCAATGAGTAAACATAACGGGCATAAAAATGAACAGTTTGATTGTAGTTTCAATCCTTATAAGGAAAGATGAATACATAACTCGAACGGAAAGCCACGGAAGCGAAAAATTAACATGTCGTCAATTTTTGAAAGTGCTTCAAGGTACATTACCACTAGCTTATTAAACTTGCGGCAGTCGATATAAGTTCGAAAAATTCTAAATGACAAGTGATGAGTCGAAAGAAGTCGGCGCATTTAAAATATTTTCAATGAGATAATCAATTCAAAAGATCGTTGATCACATCGACCAAATCAAAATAGATATCGTCCAAGGGTCTCATAAAAAAAGTTTCTTCAGAGAATCGCATGAATCGCACAGACTTCCATAGAAACGTTAAAAAATAATCAAGACAAGGTAATTAGTACTAGTCATACAAATTCACCTAATAGCATGCTCTCGAACATGCAAACCTATTTCGTCAAAAGTGAATTCATCGACACGAAAATCGTTCGGAGTATACATTACTCGATCTGAGGAACTATGATTCAAATCAAATATAAAAGCCATCATTAGGCACATATAATCACATTACGACATGCTTGAAAAATAGAGAAGCTATGCCAAATCAAATAAATTCAATCAAGTTAAATCATGCTTGCTTAGTAGCCAAGCCATGATAAATAAGAATATTTGATAGGATTTCCAAATAAGTCCAGTCAAAGGAAAGTTTGCAAGTTAAAGGATGTTCACGGGCCTGATAGCCATGGATGCATATCCAGAAATATTTTCTCGTTACGTTTGAAAAATTCTTCGATGAACCATCCATAATAACAAGAAAGAATCTCAAGATCTTTTCATTCACGATGAGTTGTGTTGATAAATTCATCCTCAGTAAATCAACAAGTACACGCATAAATCCTGGTGACGCTTAAACAAGTCGCACATTCTTGGAACAGTC
This sequence comes from Glebionis coronaria, assembly GCA_025667525.1. NCBI lineage: Eukaryota > Viridiplantae > Streptophyta > Magnoliopsida > Asterales > Asteraceae > Glebionis > Glebionis coronaria. The sequence continues at coordinate 26,533,647 of CM046877.1, forward strand.
AACGGTTCTTAACGATTAGCTTATAAAGCTCGCGATCATCAAGACACATTAGAAATGGTCCATCGAAATAAATCGTAACTCGAGAGAAGTCCAATGGGTTACTCATACATAGATGATAATAGACGATCATCATAATGACGACGACACTCAACGATTCACACCAATGAAACACGATTCGAAGAAGACGTACGCACACTAAATATCCACAAATCGAGCCAGACATACTTGAGCCCACTCATTTATAACTCCTTGTCTACATCAAAAGGCGTCCCAATCCATGTAAACAAGAATTCATAAATTTATGGTTCGGGAACTTATAACTTTCTTGTTCAAATAAAAAGGCGTCCCAATTTATTTCAACAAGATGATTATAAGTCATCCTACTCAGGTAATACCGTCACATAACACGATATCATAACCAAATTAAATGCCAAGAAAAGTATAGGGTGTCAAACTTACTCCATGATTTCTGTATTCAAACGTCACATACCATTTGAATAAAGAAACCATAAACAATCTAAGGTCTAGTGGTTTAAAACTTTCTTATTCAAATGTCCCAATCCATTTTAATAAGAGAACCTTAAACAACACATAGTTGGGTGATTTAAGATCTCTATATTTAAATGTCCCATTCCATTTAAATACAAGGTATTAAGTTGCTCAACTAATGACTACTATGAGCATATCTTTGTTGTACTCAAATTATATATAGTTGCTTTGGGTATATATATATATTTTAGGTCCAACACAGGCATCCTCCTTTTCGCCAATAAAACGTAATCATACACAACCAAATTAAATGTTACATTACATAGAAGATGTCTCCTCGAAGAAATGATTCTTTAAAATCATAAAGTCTAGCAGGAATACGAATAACACAATAATCAATTACGTTTCAAAAGGAGATGTCCTAAAATGGCACACCACGATGAGTTAACAATAATCGAGCTTAGATTTGTCGATATATATGATATATTCCGAACAATATATATGTAAACAAAGTATCAAACGAGTTTCATACTCATATACGGATAATAAATTAATAATCGAGAAAAGTGATTGGCGGCGAGGCCAAACACTCTATAAAACCGTATCATAAAATGTACGATAATCATGCAAGGACCATTGCTTCATGCGCAATGCCCTTAAATACCATAGTATATACATTCATATACATACAACCATTTCTACATACACACGAGATCACATTATCACAACCAAGCATTGGTTTTTAGGAGTCATGAGCGCGCAGATACTTTGTAAGGCAATCAAACAGTTTTACGAAAGAGCAGTTATAGTCTAGGTTTTAAAAATGACCTAGTTCGCTATAACTAGTGCTCTGATACCAATCTGTAACACCCCCAATTTCACAAGGCAGCGGAATATCAACATTGGGCGTTACTTCATAGCACATCACACACAGTCATAGAAAACGACCTCAAAAGAGATGTTTTATAAAATAAACCATTCGATAATTTTATTAAATCGGATTTAACTAAAAAATAGGTCCCACCAATTTATACAAACTTTAAGAAAGAAAAAAAAATAAAGATTTGTCAAATGTATCGAATGGAAATTGTTTATTTTGCCTTTACTTTATCCCGCGCGGCTCCATGCTCCAGCTGCTCTTAAACCTACACACCTGAGAATACATGCTAACATGTCAACACAACGGTTGAGTGAATTCATAGGTTTTTAATAAACAATAATGGGTTTTTAAATAAACCATAAAGCTTTTGAACACAAGAATCTCATCCATTGGCGATATTGCAACACATACAATACCTATATTCCACACTATTACGCTAAGCTCATGACACCGATGCCTTAATCAATAAATTTGCCCTAGTCAGGTATCTTGCCAAATACCCCATACTTCACGTACAACACACCCAGCTGAGCCTCCAACTCACAGGTGCGACCTGCCTGGGTGGGGGTCATCATTCCCAATGGATCCATTCGTCTGTACGAGCGCCTACCTATCATAGGTAGTTAACGGTTCATGATTTATAGGGACTTTTCAGTGGCAATAAGCAACTTAGCCTTACTAATAGTGGCTCATTACCTATACAATCAACGCTTGTGTTCATTTTCCAAGAGCATTAAACAAACGTCTTTACGTTTATTTACAACAGCTTGTATCCGTTCAAGCATATATTCAAACAACGAATGTTTATTCACAAACATGTATATAGTCTCATATGATTATTTACCAAGAGCATGTATTCCCCCCTCGCGGGTTTATAAAAACATATAAAGCAGTAAAAGCGAGGCTATGAACTCACCTTAGCGATAACGATATCAAGGATACTGATCAAAGTATAGTGATGGTACTGAATTGATGAAATAGGGTAAGATGGGAGGCCGCGAGCTTCTAACGGCGACCTAAAATAAAGATGGCGCGTCTTAAAGATATAAATGACAACAACTAAGAGAATAAGCGAGTTTTTTTAAAAGTTTCCTTAAAACATAGTTCGGCCTAGTTTTGAAAGGCTTAAAATGAGCAAGGGCTAAAAGTGTTTCTTTTAAACTTTCTATATTTATTTTAATTTTGCTTTGAAAATCAGGGATCAAAATGTAAATATGCAATTCATTTGCATGAAAATGACGTGAAACCTTAATTCTTCATTCTTAAATCGTAATATTACTAGCCTATTTGCATTCTTATTATGAAAACATCAAGACATGCTTGTTCGTGTATTCAATTAGAACAAGACAATAATTACTAGCTCGTAATCTGATTTGATCAAAAGAGTACCTTAACTCCACGTGAAATAGAGCCATCAGTAGTCGCGATGCACGAGGTACCAAATCGAAAAGGAATACTAACAACGATTTATATGCTCGAAAGTCGAACCAAAACACGAACTCCAACTGGCGCATATCGAACAACTAAGAAACCAAGATCAAACTATACCAACTTGAATAAAGGTCGTGATATGAATCCCGAACCAAAGTTCTAATCTGCTCTCTATCGGCATAATAAGATGTCATGTCGTGAGATGCTTCCCTTCGATGCACCTTCACCAAGACCGTCCAGTATGAAAACATCTCTCTTTCGATGGATAGCAGCGCATGGACATGGTTGTGAGATGTCTTCCAAGGTGTTATTAAACTTTCCTTGTACACTATATGAATTGTAGTGTTTGTAGCAAATATGAACGTTAGCATCCATGTGAATGCAAACGCAAACGCAAACGCAAACGTAACACTCTTTTGCAGCTATCAACGCTTGGTTTGAAAAAAAACTCTTCATATACATGTGCCGTTGATACACATGTTCAATAACATATTTTCTTTCATTCTAATTAATGATAAGTTTATAAGATAGACTTTTGAGTATATATGATTTTCATATAGACCCCAATCCCATGTGGGGAGTAGCTGCGTGCCATGGTTAGGATCAGTCATGGCCACGCATGTAAGCAAAATCTTGACAGTTGCATTTATATGATATTTGGAAACTAAATAAAGATTTTGAATAAAATAAAATCTACATGTGATGTTACATGTTGACGTCAATATGGAAGTGATTTAGCAAAAGTTGCTCCATTTTCAATATGTTAACGTAAGATTAGATAAAAGCAAATGATGGCTTATTATTTTGCTAAAATTTAGAATAAGTGGGTATTATCGAATACCGATATTTTGAAAGTTGCGCGATTTGAAAGTTATACATTGAACACGAAAAATAAACGCTCAATATGAAATAAAACATAGACATTCGGAGAACATTTATATTTTGATAAATAAATAGGGGCTTATAATTTAGTAAACGTTAATGCGTCGAACAAACGAATGACGCCTAAAGGTTTAACAAATTTATGAATAATGCTCGTAAAACGAGAAATTAAAACGACGACAATAGAAAATATTTCTATGTCATAATGAAAATGTTCACGGTCGATGACGAACATAAACTTTGTCGATAAATAATAAATGACACATATTCGATATGTTAAAGCCTTAAACTTGTCGGTTAGCCGATCAATCAATATTATTCATTGAATGAACATGACAAATGAAAGTCGGGTAATAAATATTGGTTCGAATAATAGAATTAGTATTAGAACTCGGCCTACATGTTGATTTTAAAGTTCGGGTTACTACAGTGCTCGATGAAGAACCCTTAAGCGGGGTGCTGGAGAGGAATGCGGCTCAAGCCTTGAAGCGGAAGGAACGTGGTGAGAGGTTGCCATGCTTGGCTGAGGAACAAGTGGAGATAGGTAAGTTTCTCCCCCCCATGTAGGGTGCTCCTACTGTATTATCCATTTCAGACAATTCTGGTTTGTAACTTTTGAATATTTGTAGTTTATATTCGTCCGTGCATGTACACGGCTAAGACATGTGTCCTTTATATGTAAATCCGTGATGACCACGGTCATTTTGTTATTTATTTTGAAACTTGTGTATTTTTTTTTGTTTGAACATGGTATGCCAATACTGCGTGACATGTCACGTCTTACACAAAAAAGAAAATACCTACAAGTCTATAATTTACTAGACATGCGACGTGCGTCTTTACTATGCGAAGCACTGTGTGAGTACGGCATATGAAACTTACCACAACGTCTTGTGAGTAAGGTGTCTAGTAAGGATACATGATCCGTGCCGCTGAGGTTGCATCCCTCTTACGCGGCAAGTTGAATTAGTAGGTTCACTTAATCCTCTTACCCCGCCTGGAGGCGTATAGTACATGTACGGTGATTTGAATGAATGCTTATGAATGAAACATGACATATTATAATAACAATTAAAATTCATATGACTGACAAAAAATATAAAAAATGATTTGCACGAAACAAGCCGTGGAGCTAGCTAGGCACCACGACATTTTATTAGAACGTTTACATTTTTTTGTTTGAACAAGAATGATAAGTCCTAAAAAAACAAAAAAGGAACCTAAACAAAACATAAGAAGAAAAACAGATAGAACGCATGGTTCTTCATTAAAGCCACATATAGCGAAGCACCCATGCGGAAGCCGTAGCTTTCAAAGATAGCACCTTTTGAGATTGGAGATGTTCCACATGCGTTCCAGGTCGCGGCCATCCATGTCACGTAACTTGTACGCGCCTCGTCCCAAGGCTTCCGTGACTTCATACGGTCCTTCCCACTTAGGGCCCAGCTTTCATGTATTCTCCGCTCGACTTGCTTCGTTAGCACGGTATACATAATCTCCCGGTCGAAAAGAAACACCTTTAACCTTGGCGTCATAATAAGCCTTCATTTTAGCCTTGGACTTAGCCTCATTGATGGCCGCTATCTCCCTTTTTTCTTCCAACAGATCCAGGTTGATTCGTAGCTGCTCGTCGTTCGTAACGACATTAACCTCCGTCGTGCGGATGGTAGGCATTCCTATTTCTGTTGGTATAACAGCTTCAGTGCCGTGGGCCAATGCAAATGAAGTATCTCCGTTGGCTGTTTTGATCAAGGTCCTATGCGCCCATAGGACATGTGGTAACTCATCCACCCATTTGGCACTTCGTTCATCCAGGCGTGCCTTGATGCCATTTCCCAAGCTTCTATTTGCTCGTTCCACGAGGCCATTTGTCTGCGGATGCTTAACAGATGCGAAGCGCCGCTTGATATTCAATGATGCACACCTCCTTTAATGGATTGTCCGCGAACTGTTTACCGTTATCCGAGATGATTTCTCCTGGTAGGCCAAAACGGCACACAATATGCTTCCAAACAAACTTTTTAACTTGTTTGCCTGTGATGGATTTGACTGCCTTGGACTCTATCCATCGTGTGAAGTAGTCCATCGCGACAATCAAGAACTTAACTCCCCCCACAGCTACAGGAAATGGTCCTGCAATGTCGATTCCCCATTTATAGAATGGCCATGGGGACGTGATAGGTGTAAGCTCCTGCTGTGGGTGCCGTGGCACTGGTCTATGCACTTGGCAATCACTACACTTGCGAATCATGTCGCGCGCATCCCTGTGCATGGTAGGCCAGTAATACCCTGTCCGTAAGGCTCTAGCTACCACGGATCACGGACCTGCGTGCATGCCGCACAACCCTTCATGTATTTCACTAATTACATAGGTAGTCTGCCGTGGTCCAACACACCGCAACCATGGCTGCAAGAAAGAGTGCTTATAAAGAATACCTTCTCGGAGTTCGAAGTGTTGTGACTTCCTTCTTATGCGCCGTGCTGCTTTTTCCTCGTCCGGAAGGGTCTCACTAGTCAAATAGTTGATGATCGGGGTCATCCATGTAGGTCCATCCTCCTCAACTATAGTAGCGACCTCCCCTTCTGTTATAGATTTCTCCTTGAGTATTTACACCAAGACTTGTTTGGACAAGTGAGCGAAGCTTGTGGACGCGATCTTGCTAAGAGCATCCGCCTTTTTGTTCTCGCCTCTTGGCACTTGCTTGATGGAAAAATTGCTGAAAGCCGCGATTAGTGACTTGACTTTTTCCAAGTATCTGACCATGTTGTCCTCCTTAGCCACATATCCACCTAGAATATGGTTCGCAACAAGCCGTGAGTCTACGTAGGCCTCAAGGTTGCGGACTCCCATTCTAGCGGCGATTTTTAAACCCGCAATTAATGCTTCATATTCCGCTTCGTTGTTGGCGGCCGTGAACTCAAAACGGAGGGCGTACGTAAACTCCATTCCTTCCGGATTTGTGAGGATGAGACCAGCTCCGGACCCATCCGTACACGAAGATCCATCCGTAAATAACACCCATGGTTCTGTTGGAGTCTCGTCTTGTTTAACGTTTGGCCCTTCCTCATCCGGCTTCTCAATCAGGAAATCTGCCAAGATCTGGCCTTTCACAGCCGTCCTTGGCCTATAGGATATATTGTGCTCCCCCAATAAGATGCTCCATTTTTGTAGTCTCCCTGCCACATCCAGTCTAGAAATGACCTGCTTGACTGGTTGGTCCGTAATGACTACACTTGGGTGCGCCTGAAAGTATCGGCGCAACCGCTTTGTAGCAAACACTAGTGCCAACACCAATTTTTCCATAGAGGAGTAATTCAGCTCCGGCCCTTGTAATGTTCTACTTATGAAGTAGACCGGAGTTTGCACTGTATCTCTATCTGTCATGAGTACCGCGCTTATTGCGCCATGAGTGGCTGAGAGATACATAATGAGTTCCTCCTTTGGCCGGGGAGCTACTAGCATAGGGAGAGATGCAAGGTGCTGCTTGAGTTGGCCAAAAGCTTCCTCGGCTTCCTTTGTCCACCGGAAGTCTCCCTTCCTAATGCACTTCTTGAGTGTCTTAAATAGGGGTAATGACTTCTCTGCGGATTTTGATAGGAACCTATTTAGCCCGGCCAGTTTCCCATTTAAGGATTGCACCTCCTTCCGTGTCTAAGGGGATGGCAGCTGTATCACTGCGTTCGTTTTCTCTGGGCAAGGTTTGATACCGTTTGTATCAATCAAATCTGTTACCCCAAACGTGCATTTCTTTGGATTTAGCTTCATGTTAATCCTCCTCAGTGTGTCGAATGTCTCTTGGACATCCCGGAGAAGTGCATCCTCCGTATGACTTTTTATGACTAAGTCATCCACATAGACTTCCAAGTTGCGGCCTATCTGTGATTCAAAAGCTTTGTCCACAAGCCGCTGGTATGTAGCACCAGCGTTCTTTAGTCCAAACGGCATTTTCGTATAGCAATATACGCCCTGACTTGTATGGAACGCTGTTTTTTCTGCGTCCTCCTCCGCCATCTGGATCTGGTGATATCCTTTATATGTGTCTAAGAAGCACTTAAAGGGATATCCACACAGGGATTCCACCTTCCAGTCAATCTCCGGTAACGGGTAACAATCCTGTGGACAGGCTTTGTTCAGATCCGTGATATCCACACACATGCGCCAACTTCCGTCATGTTTTTTGACCATGACCGGATTGGATAACCACTCGTGGTAGTATACCTCGCGCATGATACCTGCGTCCACTAGTTTCCGTACTTCCTCCAATATCACTCGGCTGCGCTCAGGCGACTGACCGCGCTTCTTTTGCTTGATGGGTTTGTACCCCTGGCGGATCTGGAGCTTATGTTCTGCTATCGCGCGTGGCACGCCTGTCATATGCTTTGGCTCCCATGCGAATATATCTAGGTTTGCACTTAAAAGAGAGCACATGGCCCTTTTGCCGCTATCCGAGAGCGCCCCTCCTATAGATATCTCCTGTTCCGGGTAGTCAGGATGGATTGCCACCTTCCAATTGGGAGGTGGTGATCCATCCTTGGGTGGAACAGGTGGAGCTGGTATTGTCACGGTGTGACACTCGGATGCTGGTACGATTGTGTTGTAGATGGTGACGATTCCTCCCTCAACAGGGAACTTGATCATTCCGTGTGCCGTGGAGGGTACCGCCCGTATGGCCAGAATACCTGGTCTGCCTATGATCCCATTGTACGGAGAATGTGAGCGTATCACCATGAAGTTCATCCACGCCGTAGTGGAGTGTTCCTCATTCCCAATGGTTACAAGCAGACGCAGTTGCCCTATCGGCCAGATAGTGTCTCCACTAAAGCCAGTAAGCGGCGCCGTGGCCGGTACTAATTGGCTTCTTATTTCTGGGCGTAACTGCACAAAACAGTGTTCATACAGTACCTCTGCTGACGACCCTCCATCCACATACATGCGACGAACATTGTGTGTTCCAACGCTTATCTCAATAGTGAGAGGCGCATCAATCACATCGATTGCTGTGATGGGAGGGAATGAGATTTCCCTGCCGCGTGAAAATTTTTGGCCAACTTTCTGCCTCGTGCGGCGTTGTCTAGATTGGATCATGTATATGGTCGAAGGTTTGTCCTTTTGGGGATCCTTCTTATCATATTTCTTGTTGTCTTTTCCATCCTTCCAATCCTTAACTAAGTGCTTGATTTTACCTGATTTGATAAGTGACTCAATGTGCTTCTTGAGCTGGATACACTCCTCCGTACCATGACCCTTGTCATTATGGAACTCGCAGAAGCGATTTCCTTGCCGACGGTCCGGCGGAGTTGTCATTGGGGGAGGCCTTGGAAAATTTGCCCCTTCCGTCAGCAAGATCTGCCGGTAGGACATCTATAGGGGGTAAACTTATCGTCCGACCGCCCTCCTTTGTTCTGGCTCTTATAGTCTGAGCCCTTGCTATTGTTCTGATTGTCTTGACCGCCCGACTATCTCCGAGACTGGTCGTTTGACCGGTACCCATTTCCTCTGGATGGGTAAGCCGCGGCAACAGCTGTTTCTCCCTCTATGAAATTTCTGACCCTTTCCATGAGGTCATCATATCTCTCTGGACGCTTGTCATTGAGACGCCTGATCAATTCCCTGTCTGTTATGGCGTGCATGTAGTCAGAGATTTTCAGGAGTTCCGACATTGTCTTTGTGCGCGTGCACTCATCATTGAAGCGTTCAGTGAAGGCTTCTGTGGACTCCCCAGCCGTTGTTTGACAGTTGCCAATGAGACCGTGAAACTATCAATGCTTCGTGGAGGGAGTCCCTCAAACCAGTCACGGGCATTGCCGATTAGAGTTGAATTGAACATTTGGCACCATATAGGCATGGGCCATCACTCAATTTTAGCCTGCGTATCGAATATTTTGAGGTGATCATTCGGATCACCAGTTCCATCATAGGTCTTGACACACGCCGGCATGCGACGTTTGGTGTCCTCGGAGTAGTTTCGTATGCGGAGAGTGAATGGGTCTTCCCTGGGATCCGCCCATGGCCGAGTGAGCCTAGGGTCATCCCATGGTTCACACCACGGGTGGGAAAGATCCTCCGCTTCTGCATCTCGATAATAAGGGCCACCATAATACTCATCATTGTTTGGTGGTGGTGGAGGGGTACGCCTAGGTCGGCGACGCTTAGGCGGATGGTCATCTGAGTCCTCCCCCGATGGATCCGGAGACGGGGGTGGTGCCCCATCCTTTGGGTGAGGACCACTTTTTTGAGACGAGCTGGGAGCCTTTTTCCCAGTGTCCATCCTATCCTACACGCTTGTGCGGTGGGTGGCTCTGGCCAGCTCCCGATCTGGTCGCTCGGGTGAACCGTCGGAATTATCTCCCCCTTCTCGAGACTGCGTTAGTTCCTGCATGAGGCGATCTCCTATGCGCTCGAACACATTCCTATGTTGAGGAGTTTCCTCAAAGATGCTCCGCTCCTGAGGCCGGGCTTTCCTTTTCCTCTGATTTTGGGAAGAGGTGATTGGTCCGGTGTTGCCAAAGTTGAGTCTAGATTGGAGGTTCCTCCCTAGATTCAACCTTGATGCAATCCCTGGGACGATCCTATCAAAGTTCTGCGTGAGAACTCGAGTGAGATCCTCCTCGCTGAGTGGTTGGACTTCTACTTCCTCCTCCGTTGATGGTCTGCGCGGCTCCTTGTTAGGAGGATTGGGCGCACTCCCTGGATCAGGGTTATCCAGGGTTGAAGTAGGTGGGGGTGTTATGGAGATCGTGCTCGTCACCCCCAAGGGTTGAAAACCACCACGGTTACCAGGTCCGCCTGCAGGGCGGCTAGGAGATTGATTGGGGATGAGTATCCCTTCCCCTTGGGACTTCCGATTTCCAGGATTCGTGTTCCTGGGATTAGCTTGCGGATGCCCCTTCGTCATTGGAAATTCAAGATGAGATTTTGCTCTAGCTTAGTGTAATGTGTCCCACGGATGGCGCCAACTTGTTGATGCAAAAGTTGGGTGATCCTTGCTAGACCCGAATTAGGCTTAATTCGGGTTGGCTGGGCTCCGGCTCCTGCACCAAGTGAACTGTTTGGTTAGGATCCTGCACACTAAACAACACGCATTAGGCTTACCGTGGGAATGTTTCCCACGATTAGACTCCGGCGTGAGAGTAAGTAATCGGTTAGGATTTTATGTGAGTTGAGAGTATAGAACGTAATACCTTTGTGGAACCTTTGAGGGTTCCTTTTATAGGCAGTGAAACCCTAATGGGCTGTCACTGATACTTCGGCCCCAAGGAAGAGATAAGCACCAGAATTAGATTGATTGTTATCTTCTAATTATGGTGAGTGAATATCCTCTTCTTTGGAGCAAATCACATTCAGAGATAGAATATGATTCTTTCTAACCCTGCACCGGCCATGCCGGGCCGTGGGCCGCACACATGTGTGCGGTTGCTGTTCATTTAAGCCCGTAAGCTCAAATAACATTACTCCCACCCATTCGTGATGGGCCAGATACGGGTAGTACCCGTGGGTCGGGCTCATGACCCGGCTGGGGACTATACGTCATCAGGTAGGTTATCTTTTGTTGTACTACAAATATGTGTACCACTATTTTAGACAGGATTAACGTATCTCTATCTTAGATTGGTTGTATTTGTATCATATTGATGTTCACTAGGATTGGCATGTTATCACTTACTTGTTTGTTTGAATTTATATTATTATGAACTCTTGACCGATTATTCAATTTGTTGTGAATTCTATGCATACCTATTTTCATGCAGCTTAATATAATAATCTTACTGACCAACTAATAAATCTCATCTTTGTGTATGATAGAACAATGGCACAAAGAGTGAGTCGACAGAATCCCGACGCTGCTCCCTCAACGACTATTTCAGAAGCACAACTTAGATTGCTTATCGGTCAAGGCATTGTTGATGCCCTAACCGCCAGGGAAACACACCCCAACGAAAACCAGGGCGACAGTCAAAAATCCAATGCCAGAGATCGAAATGCCAGAGGGTGTACCTACCCTGACTTCTTGAAATGTAAGCCCAATTACTTCAAGGGCAAGGAAGGGGTAGTAGAACTCATGCAATGGTTCGAGAGGACCGAGACAGTGTTCCAAATTAGTGATTGTAGCGAAGAAAACAAGGTGAAATTTGCCACCTGTACTCTTTTGGAACATGCTCTCACCTGGTGGAACTCTCTAGTTGCTACCCTTAGGCATGATGAAGCCTATGGGATGACTTGGAATGCATTGAAAGAAAGACTTACCACGAAATACTGTCCTCGTGGTGAAATCAAGAAACTAGAGATTGACTTGTGGAACCTCAAATGCTCAAATCATGACATCACAACTTACAATCAGAGGTTTCAGGAGCTGACTTTGATGTGTACTCGGATGTTCCCTGACGTAAAAGACAAGATAGAAAAGTACGTCAGTGGACTTCCTGATTCTGTTCATGACAGTGTACTCGCATCCCGACCCACTACGGTCGAGAGTGCCATAGAGTTTGCCACGGAGTTGATGAACAAACGGGGACGTCATCATGTGCTTAGACATTCAGAATACAAGAGGAAAGTTGATGAGAACTACCGTAGTCATCACCAGACCCAGCAACCAAAGAGACAAAACTTGGGTCAGGTCTGTAGTGATGTTTCCTCAGCACCACCTCCATATGTAGGCAACAAGACAAAGTGCTCCAAGTGCAATTTCCATCACTACCCTACTGCTGAATGCCGAAGACCCGGACAGGGCAACTCACATGCTCCAGCCATCCGGAACAACTCCAGTACGAACTACAGGCCCCACAATGACAACAATTAGAACTTCCGTGGAAGTGGACAACAGGGAAACCACCAACACACTGGCAGTGGTAGCATGGCTTGTAGGGAAGTTCGTTGCTATGGTTGCGGAGAAGTCAGACACATCAAGCCTGATTGCGCAAAGCAAGCTGTTAGGAACGAGAACAGAGGAGGAGAACCATCTAGAGTTTATGTTATAGGAGACACCAAGACCAACCCCGAATCGAATGTGGTTACCGGTACTTTTCTTCTAAACAATCGTTATGCAACTATTTTAATTGATACGGGAGCCGATAGGAGTTTCATATCCACAGAATTTAGTAGCTTACTAGACATCACACCTACACCGCTAGACGACTGTTACCGAGTCGAGTTAGCAGACGGTAAAATCATTGAAACTAACACTATTCTAAGAGGTTGTACCTTAAATCTTCTAAATCATCCATTCAATATTCATTTGATACCTGTAAATTTGGGTAGTTTCGACGTCATCATTGGTATGGACTGGTTAGCCAAAAATCACGCAACCATTATGTGCGACGAAAAGCTAGTCCGTATACCATGGGGAAAAGAAAATCTAATTGTCCGAGGAGAAGGAAATTCAGATAGAACTGACACCAGACTGAGTGTTATCTCATGCACTAAAGTCCAGAAGTATATACTAAAAGGATGCCCTATCTTTTTAGCACATATTTCAAAAACCGACAAAGAAGAGGAACCAGAGAAGAGACGAACCAAGGACGTACCGATTGTCCGTGATTATCCTGAAGTTTTCCCAGACGACTTACCTGGTTTACCTCCGACTCGTCAAGTGGAATTTCAAATCGACTTGATACTAGGAGCTACACCTGTAGCTAAAGCACCATACCGATTAGCACCAACCGCGATGAAAGAACTCGCTGAATAACTTCAAGAACTGTCAGACAAAGGTTTTATCAGACCCAGTTCCTCACCTTGGGGAGCTCTAGTGATTTTTGTCAAAAAGAAAGATGGATCTTTTTGAATGTGTATCGATTACAGAGAACTAAATAAGTTAACTGTGAAAAATCGTTACCCACTACCATGAATCGACGCCCTATTTGATCAACTACAAGGAAGAACTAGTTGGACACCTTGCTTAAAAGAAACCTAGATAAGCCTTGACTAGTAAATAGGTGCTATAAACAAATAATGAACCAGCTTATTATTAAGCCGAGTGTAACCCTAGTGTATTAAGACCATTTAAATGAGCACAAGTTAATTAGGAGTAAAAGACTTATTGGTAAGTTGGTACCCTAGATAAGCTAACCAATATAAACTCATAAGTTATATAAGCCGAGAAATGAAAGCTTATATATGCCAAGTCACTTAAGCCTAAAACATATATAAGCCGTGACATATAAGCCCACTTATAAGCCTAATAAATAAGCCCATAAGCCCAAGAAGTAAATTTAGAGTAATTAACATACTTAGTGAAATCACTAGTTACTTAAACAAGCCCAAAGGTTAGGCCCATTAATCCAAACCGTGACCCTATTGGGCAAACCAAGCCCAAAACCATTTTTGGAGACTTTTCGTGCCTTTGTTGTCATTTGGTGAAAGTTATAGTCAAAATTGTAACTTAATAAAACATGTTTATAATTTTTGTGACCCTTAAGGAGTATAAGGACCAAATTTGCCATTTACAAAAGTATAGGGTGCGTTTGTGTTGAAACCGTGAGCTAAACAAAACCACAAGGACTATATATGCCATTTTTGAAACTTAATACAAGCCCTAGCTTTCTCTTTAAACATTTCGAGACTTCAAGGACTATAAGTGTCACTTTTGAAACTTGCTACAAGCCCTAAAAACTCTATTGTAAGTTTTCGAGACTTAAAGGACCAAATGTGTCATTTGGGAAACTTATTACGAACCCTGGGTCACTTTTTGTGCTTCAAATAAATATTTTCGAAACATTAGGGACTAGTTGTGCCATTTTGGAAACTTAAAACAAACCCTAGCCCCACATTAATTATTCCGAGACTTAGGGGGTGTTTCGTCGTTTCCTCAAAGTTTTTATAAGCGTTAGGGGCATTTTTTAAAATAAATATAACGGACAAGGACTAACGACGCAATATACTTAACGAACGAAACTTTAAAAGTTATTTTGTAAGTTATTATACTACAAGGACCCACGTGTAAATTTAATTTAATTGAAGGTATTAATAAATTATTTTATTAATAAATTAAATTACGTCATTTTAGATAATTAAATAAATCATTAAGATTTATTTACGAAACCTTATAAACCGACAAATCACATTAAATATATTTAATGCCTTAAGAAAATTAATACAATATTAATTTCTTACTAGACGAATACCCGCGCATAGCAGCGGAATGTCTAGCGGCGGATAATTAACATAATGACTCATTTTGTAGTAAACTTTCTTGAAACCGAAAGTGAATTTTTTAAAATAAAAATGGAAACGTTCATAACATTCCATGAGTTCTTAATAGGTAGATCGATTCATGAATCTGGCTCTTTTAATTTTCAGAATGAGTCGTATGGTAAAGGTTTTGAGTTTTACATTGAAGTTGTAATATTTTCCTTATTTAGATGAAATGTTGAAAAAATTTAGAGTAAAGTGCAAAAATCATCCATGTGGTTTGTCAAAAGTTTGAATTACATTCCTCGTTAATATTTTGCACAACATACATCATTGTGGTTGTAAAATATTACACCATACATCCCTGAGGATGGATGATGCAAATAGTTTTTCGTTAAGGGTTAAAAGTGTTTGTTATCTTAAGGGTGTTTTATTCCTTTTACAACTTAGGGATTTTGCACTTAACTTTTCAAAAAATAAAAAAAATTGAAAAAATTTTTTTTTTGAAAAAAAATCAAGTTTTTTTTTTCAAAAAAATTTTGAAACCATATTTTTTTCAAAAATTTCAAAAAATGTAGAGAAATTTTGTTTTAAAATTCACTTTTAATTTTGAAAATAGGCTTTTTTTAAGAAATTTAAAAACTGTTTTTTTTATTTCAAAAAATTATCGACAAACATCTTTTCGTAAAAAAAATTTGGAAAAACTTTTCGAAAATGTTTTTTTTTTCAAAAACAAGATAATTTCTTTAAAAAACTGCTTTTTAAAAATAAAAGTAAAATTTAAAACAACAATTCTTTAAATTTTTTTGGAAAAAAAAACTTTTTTCTATTTTTTGAAAAAATATGTTTTCAAAAACTTTTTGAAAAAAAAAATTTCGAAATTTTTTTGAACAAAAACATTATTTAGAAATTTTTTGAAAAGAAGTTTTATTCGAAAAATTTTTGAAAAAAATAATTTGAATTTTTTTTCACATTCTATTAAAAAATATTTTTTAAACAAAACATGTTTCAATTTTTGTTTTTGAAAAGTTAGGTGCAAAAATCATCCTTAAGTTATAAAAGGAGTAAAACACCCCTAAAATAACAGTCAATTTTAACCTTTAACGAAAAAATATTTGCACCATTCGTCCTTAGGGATGTATGGTGTATCATTTTACAACCACAATAATGTATGTTGTGCGAAATATTAACAAGGGATGTAATTTAAACTTTTGACAAACCAAAAGGATGATTTTTACGCTTTACTCAAAAATTTAACTTTTCAACAATTGGGATAATACTTTATAGGGTATATTAATTTTGTGTTTTTAGTAAGGCCTAAATTTTCAACCATTCTATTTGTGTTCCTAGCGGTGAATATTTTTTTCGAGACATTGTTCAGTTCGTCATGATGAGTTTTTTCCTAAAAACCTTAAAGTATTTTGTGATCAACGTAACTATATAAGATCAATGTAAAAAAATATTCATCTTACAACACATTGATGTAAACACTTATAGATCCCGTAAGTTCCTTATGTAGTTACGTTGATAAACATACTTTAATTTTTAATTTTTTGTAGGAAAAAACTCATCTAGGTTTTTCCAACAAAATTCTAAGGTGAATATTTTTTTTAGACATTGTCATGATGAGTTTTTTCCTAAAAAAATTTAAGTATTTTGTGATTAACGTAATTATATAGGGATCTTTCGGCATCACTAAGTTTATACATTCATGTGTTATAAATAACATGAGCCATGACGTGACGGCATGTCCAAGTTAAACATTTTAGCGGCTAAAATGAAGTTTTATTGTTTTTATAACGTGGCTTATGTCAACACAACATATAAATTAAAGATACTTTAACTTTTTCAAGTAATAATAGCTCTCATATACAACGAAACTAAAAAAAAACAATATACGTATTATTTAGTTTTAGAAGTCATAATTATAAATTAATGATACTTTTAGTTTTTCAATTTTAACAAGTGATTTTTTTAATACTAAAAAACTATCACAATAAATACTGACTTTTTCATTACCCCTGCGGTTGTTCTTCTCAATGGACACTTTTGCTTTTGCTTTTATGCCATTTTCCTTTCCCAAGCAGTTCTTTTATTTGAATACAAGTTTGCCTTCACTTGTGTGCAAACTTTTATCAAAAAAAATATTGTACTGTATTGTATTTGTATCACGTCGTTACCTTTGTTTTAATATCTTATGTTGAACCCAAATTTTTAATTGCGTCGTTACATTGTTTGACATTGACTTTTTATTTCTCGGTTTAGATATTGTCATGTACCGTAGAAAACACAGCGAATTCCAAAAGGTAAACCACATATTTTTATTCTCTGCATCCCTTTCACCCTCTTATGACAAACTAACTATGACTTGTCCTTTTCAACTTTTAATGTCAGCTTTCCACTTTTTATAATTTCAAAACGGTTTTAAAATAAAGTTTGAAAAACTTTTTAGAATTTAATGCTAATATTTTCGAAAACAGAAATTTTGAAATTTACAGAACATTTTAATTTCCAAAAAGATTATTTTAAAAGTTTCACTTTTAATTTCAAAGTATCAAGATTTCAAATTTCAAATTAAATATATCACATTTTGCATTACAAAACCACATATCAAATTATCGATAGTAATACTAAAAGCTCATCACTTGCTCATTTACACAACCAATTTACAAAAACTAAAATATCTCTCTATATTTACTCTAAAATTTACATAGATAATTTAATTAAACATTTATTCCAAACAACAAATTCTCGTGATCAGTGCTGGTTTCGAACGCTCCTGAGTCGATAGCAGATCTGATAAACATGACAAAAAGAAAAGTCACATTAATTTTTTTAAAAGACAACTACTCGTAAATTCACAAGACATATTTAATAATAACAATATAATATTATGAAAATCTTATTTATAAAAGACCAAAAACAAAAAAAAGACTTCTATAATATTGATTTTTTTGAAAATCCAAAAAAACAGTGATTCTCAAAGAAATCAGATCAACTGAATCACACAAGAAGTCAAATTCGCATAAAACCGATATCTATATTGATAGCAATAAAACACAAAACAACATCATTAAATTAATCAATTCACCTTAAATAACATAGATCTATACAAAAACTCAGAAAAAATACCACAAACATTCAGTACCAAGTTTTTGTTGGTCCTTTCCTTGAACGTGACTGGTGGCGGCAATAAAGTTTTGGGAGACGGCGGCGGCAGAAATGCTTCCGGCCAACAGCGATGGCGACAACAATTGTTCCGGCAAGAGAGATCTGTAAAAAACATAAAATAAATTTACGGAGAGACGAATATGCAACAAAAAAAATTTGTGAGATGCAACGTTTCCGGCAAGATACAAACCTTCAACTATTTGCTCAAAAAGAATAACTAATACAATCTACATAAAAAATGAATTTACGTAACATGCTTAAGCAAACACTTTAATTACAATGAATTTACCAATAATATGTATTACTAAAAGTAAACAGTAATCTTTAAACCAGAAATTATACAAATATTTAAAAGAAACCGTGCATTCTTAGAGGATTGAAGTAGTTTCTTGTTGCGGCATGTTGATAATAGAAACCATGATGACGGAGTAGCACCCGATCTGAAAAAAAGTCAAATGTTTTATGATTATTCAGATCTATACAACAACATTACATAATATGAATTTTATAACAAATATACAATAAACTTAAAAGTGAGGAATACATACCCGGTAAATAAAAAGCTACTAACCATCAATGGCAGCAATTCAGCGTGGAAGAGGTGGTGGTGGCCGCGAACGCCTTTTATTGGCGAGTAACCTGAGGCTCATTCCTGCGACGCTGTAGCTATTTCTGCATAGAAAGCTTAACCATTTTCGGATGGTAAAGAAACGCAAAAAAAGGTGTGGAAAATTAGATCTACAAACAAAGACTATAGATCTACATTTATAAATTATGATTCTACAAAGAAACAATAGATCTAAATATATAAATGATAGATCTACAAAAAAATACCCTCAAAACCTACGTGTTATTTTTGCTGGTACTTTTAGGTGGTGGTTATGAGGTTTGGAGGTGGCTAGTTATGGAGGTTTAGACGTCTGGTAGGTGGTGACGACTGGCAGTAGTGAGAGTAGTGGTGGGAGATTTGGCTACGAAGATGAGATATTAAAGTGAGGAGAGTGTTTGTTTTGTTGTTTGTGTTTTGAAGGAGGGTATAATATTTTTCAGTGGGGGTATTTGTTTGTAGGGTATAAAATAGTAAAGATATACGGGTCCTTGAACCATGTTATTTTTTTCAACCATGCTATTTTTTCAACCATGCTATTTTTAAACCATGATAGGGCCCACAAAACTTTTTCAACCATGCTATTTTTTTCAACTTTCAACCATCTTAATTTTTCCTTTATAAAGGAGTAAAGATAATTATTTAAATTAGATAAAAATCTATTTATTTATATCCCTTTTATTTGATAATCTAAATATATTTTTAGAGACTAAAAATATATTATATGTATATGGCAGCACATTATAAATTGAAATACTTAAACCATCGTAACAACTTATTAATTCGTGATCATGCATTTTCATCGGTACATTTATCATGCATTATTTTGCATCTACTAAGTCACTTAAATTACTTAGGTAACTTCATCACTTCGTGATCATACTATGCCAGTTTATTCAGTGATATCATCCCTAGATCAGTACCACTAAGGTGAGTTCATGGCCCCATCTTTACTGTTTTATAACTGGAGGGAGAAAACATACAAAAACTATATATATATATATATATATATATATATATATATATATATATATATATATATATATATATATATATATATATATACAAAAACTATATATATATATATATATATATATATATATATATATATATATATATATATATATATATATATATATATATATATATATATAGAATTTGGATCAAATAAGAACTTTTTAAAATAGTAAAAATAAGAACCCAATCAGCAATTAACAAGTGGAATTTAATTGATAAAATAACAGAAAATTAATTACATATCAAAAGGGGTATTATAGGTATTGTACATTTTTTTTTAACTAACCCTACATCATTCTCTCTTGTCTCCACCACCATCTCACAAACATCTACAACTAATAAAGTTTTAGCCACCAAAACCGGTCAGAAAACAAATCATACTGCCACCCTCATCAAACCCGTTTTAAAAATTAATTATAATACCTTGGCGACCTAAAAACCAATGTCTTCGTATGATATATTCTAACAAACGAGTATATGTGTTGCTCATGAGAAAAAATGACAGATCTGGTGGCCAATCCGCTATGTCCTTTCTGATCGGGTAACCGTGTCAGATGATACTTATGTATCGAGTATAAACATGGAACGACCGGCCACCACTTTCTCACCAAAACCCATCAACTTCCGCCTGTTGCCTCCATGCCGCTGCTATCATTTGCGTTTGCCTCGCCGCCACTTGATGCTACTAGAAAACCCACGACTAAACAAAACCCGCTGTTGTTGTTGTTGTTGTGTCGGTGTACCATGTTTTATACATTTATGGTGGTATACCATTTTCTCAAGATCTGTTATGGTGGAGAGGTAAGTCGAGTGCCATGTCTTTGATGACCATGACTGTTTTATGTCCGTGTTATGAGGGTATTACTGGTCGTACATCGCGGTTAACTCCGGATCACCAGGTACATCATGGTACATCAGATCTTCGCTTGCCGCTGGTGTCGCCGGTAGACCTGGTACATCGTTGGTACACCGGTACCTTCTTGAGATGTATCGCCGATACATCAGTAACATCTTGGTATATCTACCCGTACCATCTTAGTATGTATCATCGGTACACCAGTAAATGTACAAGTTGTACACCAGTAAATGCTCTGTTTATATAGCAAGTTGTTTATTTTAAATGTACAAGTTGTACACCAGTAAATGCTTCGTTTATATAGCAAGTTGTTTAATTATGTACAATAATTGTGGTTATATATGTGTCAGATGTACCAATTGTATATTTATATAGCAAGTTGTTTATTTTAATGTACCACTTGTAGAACTTGTATTTTACTATACCAACCGGTTGTATTTTTTATGTTTCTTGTTTCATTTTTGTTGTCAGATAAAAAATGTATCATAATCTACTTGATATAATGTACCTTGTATTAAAACAAAAACATTGATATAGAATCATATAAGAATTGTTGGTAAAAAAATAATGATGTGAAAAAAATGTACAAAAATACCCTTGAAGCTATATTAAATTACTCATTTATGATTAATCTAATCTAACATAAACTAGCAGATCTAACGGTACAGCATAGTTCTTATTTTATCAATTTTTAGTTAGTTCTCACATGAACCTCCCTCTCTCTATATATATATATATATATATATATATATATATATATATATATATATATATATATATATATATATATAGAATCTGGATCGATTGAGAAGGAAAAAAACCTTCTCAATTGAGAAGGATTTTCAAAAACCATAGCTTGTTAACTTTGATTCAAGTTTTTCAAGTGTTGATTCATTTTAATATGATAATAATACAAAATGAGTCAAAAAAATTTTGAATCAACATTAAAAAAACTATCGATGTTGCGATATTTGTAAAATATTGAGTTTACTGCACAAATTTTTTGAATCATTTCATAACTCGATTTTTACAAAGATTTATGAATCAAAATTATGATTTATAGTTTTGATTCACTATTAAATGATGTTAACTAGTGAATCAATGAAAAATTTTCGAATCAATGGCTCAAACGAAGATTTCTCAAATTTCTCAAAATAAAAACCTTCTCAATGGAACCGGAGCCTATATATATATATATATATATATATATATATATATATATATATATATATATATATATATATATATATATATATATATATATATATATATATATATATATGCAAACATGCACAGACAACAAACAACAATTTATTGCCTATTGTTTGCCACATTCCCGTGGACTGTAATAGTTAATAGTGTAGCGCGAAATGTGTGAATAGATCTATTCGGGTATTGACAACACCCGGCCTACGTGACTTGCTATCACGAAACGCTTAGGCCAAGCAACATGTTTATTTCATTGTCGGACTGAGAGAAACATCATTAGGATAGACCCAAATGGGCGTACTGAGCATCATGTCTAGCTTCTATTACAGGGCAGTAGGAACTACTATAGTATTGGGATGTGATTGTCCTACTATGAATGTGGTGTTTGGCATATCAGTAATTTATTTATTTAATTAAACCTGTGAATTCACCAACCTCGTGTTGACCCCCACATTTTACTTTATATGTTTTCTCAGGAAAATAAGCAGGTTCATGCATTGGATTCCAGCATTATAGGAAGCATTATGTTTACCATCAAGCTGGGATATTTACTTCAGTTTTATAATAAATGTGGTTTTTCAGACAGGATACTAAGTGTGTGCAATTAATTCATGTAATATGTTTCAAATGACTATTATGATCATTGCTCTATATATTGTGTGCTATCGATCCACCCAAGTAACACCCCAAGTACCATTCCGCTGCATTTGACCATCATGGGGGTGTTACAACGCGTATCTTAATTTTCAGATTGCGACGAATCATTGTTGTTTTCTTGTAGTGGCTTGATAGTAGATTTTAAAATAGTAGGTTTTATTATGGATTTATGGTGGTTTAATGGTGGATTGATTATAGAAAAATGGAAAAAGAAGGGTTTTGAATCTTACAAAGTAATCGAAGAGGGTGGAGTTTCAGAAACGAAGACGGAAGTGTTTATCTTTATACACTCAGATTTCTCTGTTCACTAATGCTATTAATACTACTCTATTCACATATGTTGTTGTTTGAACTTTGAGTCAACTTACTTTTATCTTTATACCATTACCTTGAGTTCAACGAGATGGTTTACCATAGCTGGTCAAAGTGTTGACTTGTTTTGGCATCCATTGGTAGATACGCATTCAGCAGGTGTATGGGTCTCTAAATCTGGAAATCTTAGATTTGATGAAGAGGATTTTTCAAATGAGCAAGTTGATGTTAAAAAATACTCCGTAAGTATAAATAGTACAAGTATTATAGTATACTATATAATAGTAATAACAAAAAAATAATAGTTATAATAACATAAAAAGACAAAAATATTTTTAAAAGAAAATTAATACGAAGTGGGACCCACATAAGTCTGACATGGCAATTCAATAACATTTTCAACCGGTAGCTAAAGACTAGCTTGAGTGTATTTTTTTAAACATTAGTAACGTAGAAAAGAAACCCATATACTTAGGTAACTTATCTGTTAGGTTTTAAACTATAGTAACCAAATCGAATTTTTTGGCAAACTTTATTAACTTTTGTGTATATTAACACTTTTATATATCATTCATTGTACCAACTTGTAAATGACATTACATGATGACTAAAGAATCAAGTAGCATACATACCTGATGAGACAATAGCAATGTCGACTCATTATTCAGCGGCAAACATAACAACAGAAACCGATCAATGAAAACGGAACGATAGTAACAAATCTTCTTGAAGTCGGTTTAGCAAAAAAACAGGGATAAAAACTTAAATAGGCTTCGCACAGGAAGAGGTTCCTTGTCCTTAAAAGGTGTTTACGTGCTCGATTCGCTGCAAGCCTCCTCTTAAGTAACGAACCCAGGATTGATGCAGACCCTCGTTGCCTTTCGCCACTCGTTGCCTTTCGCCAGCGAACGAATACAACGTAATGACAATGGCGGAGCAGAGGATACAACATGACAAGAAGATACAACAATTTACAACAGCTTACATACTCTAATACTTTGATATATGTGTTTGGTTGTGTGTATTCCTCACTACAGAACTACTAAAAGCTTTTCTATATATATATATATATATATATCTTTACATTATATATAAGAGGAGGGATTTGCCACGTCATCAATCAGGGCACTAATCCCAGTCAGCACATGGGCTAGGTTTTGGGCTTACAAATTCCCGAACATATAATCATGCCTATCACATGAAAACATCCCAACCCAACCCAACCCAGATCGATTATCAAGTATCCTGATTAACGAAAAAACACAGTTCCATGAAAACAACCCAACCCAACCCTGATCGATTATCAAGTATCGTGATTAACGATAAACTTCATCAACAAATCTGCTGGTATGATTATCTTAGAACATGATTATCGTTTTTAAAGTATGACATATTTTTTACTATTGTCAGATTTGATATATGAATTGTATGATTGAGTTTAAGGTATAGCAATCGACTTATTGTTAGTTATTGATTTATGTATCGATTTAGGATTTTTGTAGTAAAGTTGTGGGTTTGTGTTTTGATGATCAGGTATCTCAAATTTAAATTCTCCAAGGTTGTCGAGTGTACTGGATGAATTCATATCTTGAGCATCACAAGGAGTTAGAAGGTGACGAGGCTGCTGTTCCATTCAAGTATATGTTCTCTAATTGGTTGTGGTTGTAATATTCAAGGTAAGATTTTGGACATAGTGATCTATTTTTTTTAACTTAGTACCTCATCTATTTGTTTAAGCGTATGTCTATAACAATTTATAACTTTTTTATTAAATCAATCAATTGGTTATTATATTATTATCAATCAATGATTGAGTATACAGATGTGTGTTTTCCTACATAATTGTTGAACAAGGTTCCAGTTCTAAATATGTGTGTTTTCCGATTTATAAGATTTGCTCTTGAATGATTATATAAATAAAAATTGTTGATTCTTGCTTTTTGTATTTTGATTAATACGTTTTAGCTTAATTGACCAATCTCAATTATTGTTTTTATAGTTGTAGATCATACCTTATTGTTTATTTGTTAGTAGGTTGCTTCTAAAAAAGCATGGCCTTCATGCTTCATCTTCACAAGCAGCGGTGACGTGCAACGGGATTGCTTTAGCGATTACATTTAGAAAAAGCTCACAATAAGCCTATAAGCTAAATAAGCTTAAACAAGCACCTAAGTAAAGATATTCATAAAGCCAAAGAAAGAATATTGAAAAAACTTTTGGCGCTCTAGAAATTCATGCTGCATTGGTTCTCTTCTTTCCTATGTTTATAAATTTTAAGGCCAGCCATTATTTTTGTTAATCCCTTTAAACTCTCATACTCTAATACTTCGATGTAGTTTGATTTGGTATTTTTAGCTATGTCACTTTTTATATTGTTTCCTATGTTTAATAAGTATGGTCTTATTATTTGGTGGATGAGGATGCTGATGTGAGGAGCGTACCTTCTAATTTTTTTTATATCAGAATATATCTGCGTGGTAGTAAGATATAAATAGGATCCACGTAGCATGTAAAATGGCATCACCAAAGTTCACGGCGTTGTAACGTTGATGAAAACATAAGCTAATCTGAAATTGTTTTTTCTGTTCTTAAACCAAAGGAACCTCATAAATTACTTCGACCAGTAGGCAAGACTATGAAGGCATTGGCTATTGGATTTGTAGAGTGCCAGGTGAGCCTTTATTTGATTTGCATTTTGCTACCTCTTTAATGAGATTTGATTTTATGCTTTTCTTTTACCAACTTACCCATATGATCGTGAAAAATTTCTGGTCACAGTCGATGTATTCACTACTACCCAAAGTTACGTTGACGTTGCTTCAATTTATGTTATACCTTGAAACACATGAGGACAGATAGTCAATATTTTGCTAAATAGGTTTGATTGGTTGTCGTTCTTTAAAAATCACTTTTAATTAAGTTCGCTCCTGTTTTCAGGTTTGTTATAATCACCCTTTCTCTGCACTTTCGTATATAGCAAAAACTTTACAACGATCTACGGTGGAGGTATTATGGCCAAAAGCTGTGGAATGGGTGCATGTTGTTATCAAGGTAAAAATAAAGTTACATGGCAATTGGTACATGTTGGAAGATGTTTTAAAAATAAGTGATAATTGTAGTACGAAAATATTTTTGGCACCTCCATATGAAAGTAAGTCGCTAGATCGTTATTGGAGTGGTACATGTGGGCATACTGTATAGTAATTGTAGCTGATTATTTATTGTTTGGAAACAGCTAGAACTCCTTTTCCATGCCCTTCTAACTTTCTTTAGGACCTTATATTGGAATCGGCTCTAGCTCCTTTAGCAAGTGTTGCCTTTTGCATGCTCATGTCTATTTCAATACCTTTCGCACTTGCAACAATTATTCATTCTGCTTACCCCGATCCGACTTGGTTTAGAGACCGTAGAGTTTATTTAACTTATCTAGAGTTGAAAAAGTACACAAGCAATGACATATTTGATGCAGGAAGTAGAAGATGCTGAGAGGATTCGAAAGAGTATTATCAACGCTTGAGTCTTCCAACTGTAAGTGAAGAGGAGAAAAAAATAATATCGCATTTTGTCGTGGTCGGAGGTGGACTCACATGAGTGGAAATTGTAGCTGAGGTTCATGATTACTTTCGTGAAGATTTAATAAAATTGTATCCTGATATCTAGAAGTTTATAAATATAAAAAATCTAGAGGTTGGTGATCACATACTGAGCATGTAAAGAAAACTCACGAATTTTAATTTTTAGGTAACAATGTTATGATTGTTTAATCAAGTTTTCTATTTTTGTTTCAGATTTGACAAAAGAATAATTAAGTTTGCTGCAGAAAAATTCCAAAGGGATGGTATTCAAGTGAAAACCTGGCCAATGGTTGCCTGATAAGGAAATATCTCTTAAAGAAAGATCAACCGGCAAACAAAAATCTACCATACAGAATGGTGGTTTGGTCAACTTTTATTAAATAACCAAAAACAAAACCATGTCTGCACAAAAACTTATATTCATCATGTTCATCATTTTAGCCATAGGTAATTGATTTCTCGCTTATATTTATAATGTCTTTCTTTTTAATAATTTTTTAAAAGCTTCTATAGGGTATAAAGAATGGCGGTTTGGTCAACTTTTATTGAATAACCAAAAACAAAACCATGTCTGCGAGTGCAGACTTACTTGATGAAGATAAGGAGACGCTGATTAGCCTTAAATCATTTTGATACAAGGGGACAAAGTGAACCAAATGAATTACAACCAATGGACCCACACTAGCAGTGGCCATGCAACTGGCCAGGAATATCTTGCTCAAGCAACCAAGGAGAGGCAATCGCCTTTACCATAAGAACATTAAGGAAACATATCCAAAACTTCTCCACTTTGACGGAGATGACCCACCTTGATATGGCAACGAAGACAATCTTTAACAGCCTGCCTGCAGACTTGGGTAACTGACAGCTATTGGCGGTAAGACTATGTCACCCTCTTAATATAACTGCCATTACAATGTATGAGTGGTTAAGGTATCGGTTACTGTTTTGTATGGAAGTTTTTATTTCTTTATGGTAGTATATTGTTTGTTTTAAGTCGTTAGTAGACTGCTGTTCACAAAAAAAAAGTCGTTAGTAGTCTTTCTAAACGACTAAGCATACATGAGATTTCATTATACTTGATGTTACATTCTCTAATCTCACATATATTTGTTTTTGTAGCGATGCAAATTAATTATTCACATCCAAGTGTTACCGAGAGCTTGGTCATCTTGAATCCACTATGACACAAAGTCATCCAACAGCCACGACCTTACCAATGGCGTTTCAAATACGAAAACTATTCAAAAGCTGCAATCTAATACCCAACGCAACAATCGTATGGTATTCTCATGATGGTATCTAAGGTCCCACCCGTCTGCATTAAAGTACCAGCTGAGAAAGGATTTTCAGGATTTGCTATTGACTTTCTTATTGGAGGTGTTTATGTTGTTGTATTAGCATCTCATTGTAAGGTAATTCATCACTCAAACGAGTTTCTTATTTTCTCAGGATCAAGGACATTTTCCCTCTAATAAAATATAGAAGTGCTAAAATGATCTTGAACAGTTTTATGCAGATCAAACAAGTGGAGTTATTGCTGTTGCGTCTCGCTTATGATGTGTCTTGCTGTCGGTGATGATGCCGATGGTTGACGTTACTGCTGACAAAAATCACTGTTGCTGCGGAGGTGTTTGTCGTTTCTAGAGACTCCTCTAGATCATAGTCCTTATATATATGTGGAACTGAAGATTACAGTTATAAGCACAGATTCAGCAGGTGAGATTATATTATTATTGAATATGTGAGGTCACAACAAAGGAAGGAACATGAAGGGTCTGAGTATGCAAAGCAATTCGAAATCTTGCTTGGCACTGAAATAGGTTTTCATCTTAACACTGTAAAATAATTGAATATTTGATAAATTTATGGTCAGACAACTACTTTTATTTAGTCATCGAATTTTTTTTGGGCGCTTTCGTAGTTATGTTTCTAAATGTAGCCGACAACCTAGCTCCTAAAATCATACATAGATATTTGTAGATTTCCAGGTAAGTATAGTTTCTTTCAACCGTGGTAAGGTGTTTGCATGTTTTTCATACACGTAAACATGTAAATCACAAAAAGGATCACCAAATCTAAAAAGGATATAAAATTAAGTTTTTTTTGTAATAAATGATCGAAAAAACATGCTATTTAACAGAGGCAAAGTGGTCCTGGTCGTGGTATAAAAAATCTTACGGCATGTGGATTAACCACTGTTTGTGCTGCATCGGCTGGTTTAGATAATTTTCACTTCAAGTTTCATGAGAAGATACTTATATACTTTTGGGAACATTCAAAGGGCGGAACAACTTAAATGTCATCCTAAGTTGTATTATGCAAAGATTTAGATTTTTATTATATTAATATTATTGTATAACTATAATTAACGCGCCTCGGTTCAGCTTATACTAAACAATCACCGACTTATACCCGTTAGCCAATCTGTTCTACATGTCCATGTTGACAGTCTAGATCCAATTTTCCATTCTTTCTAGGATGCACATGTTAAATATTCTTATATCTTACACGTATATGATGCTCTGACCATGTATAGTTTGATAAATTCATATCTTGGTAATTTTGCCCTCTTAGAAAGAAGTACCTAAATCGTCTGCAACGAAAAGCTATTCTGCATGATTTACTGTGTGACGGGATCGTCTTCGTGGTCAAAAACTGATACCGGACTCTCCCATTAATAAGCCCGGCGAAGTTACCAACACGGGCAAAGAAACCATTGTAAATAATACAGCAAATTCATCTATTGTGACTGAACATGAAAATTCAGAAAGGGGAAGTAGTAACCCATAGGTACATCAACATATATTTTAGCATACTAAAAGGACGGTTACTGTGCAACTAATACACGTGGTCCGATAGACAGCCACAGCTCTATTTACGGAAAAATAGAACTTGAAATCAACGGATCCAAAACTCAGCAGCTAGCTGCGAACACTGTTAATATTAAGGTTCTGATGCATCCATCTTTATTCTCCAGTTTCGCGTTTTTTCTGATCATTTATACCATTCATCGGAGCATCATAAATTTGTGAGATGGCATATTTATATTCAGGATCCTTTTTACCTTTTGTCGAATTTACATGTTGTTTCAAAGGTTATCGGTTGTGATATGTATATTTTTATGTGATTGGAATATATCAGCTGAAAAGAGATAAAATTTCACGAAATTGAACCCATAATTGCCTAATTTGGTAGGAAATATCGGGTCACATACTGACCATTAACATGCCTGGAATTAACTACAATATGAATTAGAAAGTGAAGTTTGACTTCAAAGGTCAACGAACTTACTTCGATACAGAACACTTATACTAACACTATGCTAATGTGGCTGTTGAAAGGCAAAAAGTGAGATGGACCAGTTGAAAACTTCGATATGCTGTTGTGAAGAAGTGTTCAAGAAATAAGTCAAAATTTTAATTAAAGGACGATGAATCTGTTGCTATAGAAAAGAAGTTGGATATCAGGTAATTTATCTTTAGTACTAATTATTTTGTGCTTTTGTTAGATAACTAATGCTATTTAGGTATCCTATTGTCATTTAGAAAGAAAAAAAACTAGGGCAATGACTTGATTCTATTAGTATTAGACCAGTCTCTTCAAATTAGACTCGAAAACACACATTGGGAATAGTTTCAGTTAGATCAAGTGAAAAAGCCAGTATTAGAAAAGGAGGCGTTGCTGTGGTCTACTCAAGCACAATTAGCCAATGTAAATGTATGTGTTCAAGAGGGTGTTTGGGAATGGGTTTGGATTTGAAACTGTTGTTCTATAGAATCACTTACAAAGTTAGTGAAAAAAGGCATTGGGTGAGAATGAAGTTAGAAGTCGCAAGTTTAGTTCAAAAGGTGGGGTAATACATAACTTTTGTACCTATCGTATTACTTTTGTTGTAGTTTCTATGAGCGTGTGAAAATGTGAATGATCATTGATGAAATAGACAACAATATTCCTATTTTCAAAACATCTAAAGCTCTTCATTTATACATGTTAAAACATCTCTTTAAACGTAACCATCATAGCCATTTACATACATGTTTTCTTTAAAGCAAAAATATGTTTTATACTTTAAATCCTCGAGATAAATTTGATTTTGTTGATTTTGACATACGTAAAAAGACTGCCAAAATTACATACCTGAGACTACAAAATACTATATGCATGATTTGTAAAATGAATGCATCATATCAGTTGTTCAATGTATCTATGTTTTTTCATTTCAAGAAGTGACTGATTATATAGATATTGTTTCACCAGGCACTTTTAATGAGATGGCCTCTAAATGGTAATATCGTTGTTGGATTTTTACTCTATGTGTGTCATTGGTTTTTAGTTTCTCTAATGGCTTATATAGATTTCGGCAATGTTTTCAAACCCGGGTCAACCGGTTGACCCGGTTCCGACCGTAAAAAGGGTCATATTGACCCGGGTTTCATTTTTCGGAAACCCGGCTAGACCCTCGGGTTTGGGTGGCCCGGGTTAACCCGGTTCTCGAGATCCTGTCAGGTTTCGATTTTTTCGGGTTTTTTTTAAAATATATATATAAATTTTACGTATTTGCCACATAATTTTTTTTACATTTTATATTACTTGGTAAACAATTTATATCTAAAATTAACTTTCATGGTTTTCTATATAATTTTTGTTAATTATTAAAAATATAATTTTGTTTTTAAAGAAAACCGGGTTAACTCGGATTGACCCGGATCGACCCGGGTTGCCAGGATTCGGTGGCTCAACCGGGTCGATTTAAAAACCGGGTTTCAAAATATTGGTTTTCAGGAACCCACTTATCGTTAATAAAGGCTATATAGTCTGTGTGATGCACTTCTTTTGCAATTCTTTTATATCCAATAGCGTCAAGGAAAACAAGAGGTTCATCTTCATGGTGAACCAGTCTGACCCATTACCCATCGGTTTTGTAACAACAAAGTCTCTTAACTATTGTGGTTGACAAATCAACTAACCATTTCAAGATTTCTGGATGTTGTATTTTTCAAAACAAATCAATGTACTTTTAATGTATTGCTTTTGACGTAAAATTGTTTTTATATATGTATAAATCCAATAGGTCATTTTTTTATCATTTTGTTTACCAACTTTAGGCATCATAGACAATCTCTTTTATATTTAGTGGTATTTGGGATTGGTTATGTATAATAGATTATCCGTTTTGAAAACGAATAATCAGATAATCAGCAGTTGAAAAACATGGTTTTGAAATATAGTGTTTGAATTTGATTATGTTGTTTGATAACGCAATAATTAGATAATAAGTTTTTTGGTGTTTGACAAATCAAATTATGGATTAAATTTGTATGTAAAATGACATAAATGGCCATCTTTTGTTTAAAAGAATTATTTTAGTTGAGGGTGTTTTTGTAATTAGACAAGAAAAGTAAATACGTTTTCAAGCTGCACCCTTCCACTCACTTTTTCAAATCACCGTTTTGCTCCTTCAAAAACGTAAATAATCACGTTGTCTTTTTTTTTCCCAAACACTTAATATTGCTTTTCTCTATTTTCATAATGGAATAATTAGTTAAGTTGTGTTAGAACGTATATACAAACACCCCCTTAATCTTCAAAGAAAATTAAATATGACGATTTTAAAAATAATTGAATCTATAAATAACATAACATAACTTAGGCCATCCGCTACGATAATATATAGAAAAATTTTAAGAATCGAATTTTTCTTGTCCCGTCAATAGGTTTTACACCTTTTGAATTAATAAACCTATTTTCATTGTTGGTATAACTCTCTTATAAAAGACAACTATATTAAATAATAAATTTATAAACAAATATTTACCAAATAAAAAAAGTTAACCGAAAACCAGAAGCCATACCCGTCCATCGGACGGGTTTTGCCACTAGTATATATATATATATATATATATATATATATATATATATATAAGCACTATCTTGGAGAACCATGATCTCATGCATGCCCAAAATAAGGGATTATGGATTGGTGGTTGCAACTGAATGTTGCCTTCCAAATCCAACCCACGATCCGATTTTATTGGTTGACCAAATTCACACACATACAATATATCTTATTAATTGTTGTTTTATGAGCTTGCACTTTAAGCTTGATAAATAGTACATCAAGTCACAACTTTGACTACTTGTACATTATGCTTTAACTCTTCAAAAACTTGTCAACTTTAACCTTAAACTCCTACAGTATAAGAAGAGGGATCATAAAAAATAGAGCCTGTACGTTAGAGGAAATGACTTTTTATTAAACTTTATTTATAAGCACATATCAAACAAACATATAGTTGCCCAACATTACAAAAAGAAGCATAGTTTGGGAATTGACTCCAGAAAATCACTTGTTGCACAAACTCAAGCACACTCAAATTTAACTTGAACAAACATTGCAGCACACTCACACTTGAATTGCAGCAGACAAAATGAGGTAACTTTGGAGGTGATTTGTACATCACCAACTTCAGTGAATGTAGTTCTGTTGGTTACCTCTTTATCGAAGAAAATAACATATGCCGAGATCTACTGCACCCACTACAATAAATTTAGCTTTAGTTCACACTTTTTTCATCGTATTTTAAAAAGTGTAAATTTTATTTGTAAAATATTCACGCTAAGTGAGAAGTATTAAAAAGTGTGAAATATTAAAAAGTTTACACATAAAAAATGCAGTTTATTATAAATTTTCATACTTAAAAATGTAAAATTATTTATTACACTCAATTTGTTCATACCAAAAACACTAATAATATGGTGAATTTTCAACTTCACACATTGGGAGGAAAACATGCGTGTGTGAATCTGACTGGGGTTTCTCCTTTTGTGGGATTGAGTAGCCGAGGTTTTATAGTGGGTCAGGCTGCTTTGAAAGCTGCCTCATGCAAAGTGACAATACACGAAAAGGCATGCATTGAAAATCAGCACGTGTTTATTCCTTTTGCATTTGATAGTTTCGGTTTCCTTGCACCTGAAGCGATGGAGATTCTGAAGAGAATTCAGCGTTATGAATAGCAACATTATGACACCTAAATCTTCAGATGTGGTTTTCAATAGAATTAGCTTTGTAATTCAAAAAAAGTTTGCGGCGCAGCTTGTTACTCGCTTGCCTTTTACAGGTATGTAATTAAATACTATTGTTTAACTACCTATGTGTGAAGGTTGACATAAGTGACGTATAATACTCATGGTTCTAAATAGCCCGCTATAGCTCGCCTTAAGGCACACTAGAGCTTAAGACGCGACCTCCACGCAACGCAATAGGTTGAGGCGCGCTACAAAATGAGTTGCGGTGATTTTTTGAATTCAACTTCAAAAAATGAATATTATGACATGTAAAAAGAGTTTTTTTTAACTTTAATTATTATCTACAACACATAATTTGAACTCAACGTAAATATAATATTGAAATATGAAAAAATAAATAAATACTTTTATATGATGTGCCGTTATAAGTCACGTTAAAGCTTCGCCTTAGCCACTAAAGCGTGTAGCTTGGACATGCCGCCACGCCGCGCTTCGCTCTGTTTATAACCATGATAAATTGATAATACTTAATTAGTTTCTATCGGTCATTCAGTTGTATTGTTAGTAAATATATGATTAAAAAGAAATAATTCATCCTTTTATAATGAACGTATTTTTCTCAATATAAAGATTTCAAAACCAAAAACTTTGTCTTATATCAATAACCGATCAATAATGAATGTCCTGATTTATATGTGTGCCTCGTATTAATTATTTATAAGGATTTGGTTACTCATACCTTCATTTTCTACAAGTAATATCTTTCTAATTTTGTTTTATTTATTTTTATTTTTATAATTTTGTTTATATTATAAAAATATCAAATAAAAAAATGGGGCTGAAATTATAAATTATGATAAGTCAAAATAGTAAAACATAAAAAATGCGGAGGCACATGTCTTCTCCTGTTAATAAAGTAAGTAAAACAACTGAAAAAAATACAGAACGAAAATTATAAATTTTTACACTTCAAAACTCTAAAATATGAAAAAATACGGAAAAAACACAAAAACTATTATTTCCTATAAGTATACCGGGTATTAGGGGTATTAGTGGTAAAAAAGGTTAAAAGGTAAAAATAGTATGACCCTGTCGATAAAAAAATGACAAAAAAGCGTACCTTGATAGTTACTTCAAAGACTTTCAAAACCAAAAAATTTACCTATCTGTATGTGTATCGATCGGTGAATAATATAATAATTAATTAAAGGCACGTAAACCTGACTTTTATGGAAGAATCCGTGTTCATAACATGTTGTGAAACAATATATAGTAGTAAAGAAAAATAGAGTTGTTTTATTCATCTCTTATGAAGGTATGCATATATAGATACAAAATGTATTACTCCGTCCTATAATAAGTGTCCACTTGGATTTTTTTTTAGTTTTTGTTATAGAGCTTTGACCGTAAATGTTTTTATTTGTGTTATGTAATACTTGATTAAAATTATACCAATGAAAATACATTTTAAAACCGAATCTATTCGTATAACTTTCATTAAGTATTATATAATACAAATAAAAATATTTACCGTTAAAGTTCGATAAAAAAGACTTAGAATATTCCATTGTGAACACTTAATATAGGACGGAAGTAGTATTATCCAAGATACAATCTTCTAAACAAGACAACTACTAATATTAAAACATATGGACATTCATTCCATATTTATTCATAACAATCCGTTTATTCCGTTTATTGTAGTGAGCCTTTTCAGTTTCATGCATCGTTAACAAAAGCTCGGAGATTTATGTCCGAAGATCCACCTTCGCTTACAGCTTCTCTCGCCAACTCTTTCCATTTCTCAGCATTTCTCCGAATCTCCTGATTTCCCATAACCATTTCTACACACCTCTTAATCTCCTTCCCTTCCACCACTCCATCGTCCTCTCTAATCCTCAACCGGATCCCCGTTTTCCATACATCTTCTACAAACTTCGCGTTCGTCCCTTGATCCGCCCATTGTGGAAACACCACCAAAGGAACACCAGCCGCCAACGCCTCTGAAGTCGAATTCCATCCACAATGCATCACAAAACACCCGATTGCTTTGTGACTCAATACCTCCACTTGTGAACACCAGTCTACAATCATCCCTTGTTTCTTCAGTTCGTCTATCTTGCTTAATTTCCCTGATTGATCGTTATCTCTTATCACCCACAAAAACGGCTGCCCACACTCTAACAACCCGTTCGCAATCTCTTCTATTTGTTCCATTGACAAACTCGCTAAAGTTCCAAAAGAAACATACAAAACAGAAGATTCGGATTTCGTGTTTAGCCATTGTATGCAAGAATCGTCGTCTTCTCCTTTCTTGAAGAGATCTCTACCCGTCATCAAAGTTTCTGGGATTAAGGGTCCTATAGGAAGGATGTCAAGTTTCTCAACTGCACTAATGGACTCACTTTCGAGTTCATTAAAAGTGTTGACAAGTATTCTCGGAGATATTGTCAGTACATCAATATGATCTTTAAATAGCGGGATAAGAAACTCGAGTTCCTTAGGAGACGACGGCATCAAACCAGACGGCAAATCAGCGTATCTTAACGGTGGCAATCCAGGTAAGTTAATAGCAAACAACGGTTCGTCGTCATTCTTATCCCTTGATATCAAATTCTGGTAACCATTGAAATAATAGTAATAGATATCTAACATAGTAGCTGTTTGACACCACAGAAGAGACGACTTAACGCTATGACGATTAGCCACCCTTGCAGCCCACGTGAAAATATTGGTGTACACCAAATGATCAAAAGGCTTGCCTGCAGCTGCGGCTGAGGTGATTATCTCCGAAAGTGCACGAACACCGTTCGTTTCTAAATCAGTTAACGACTGCATGAGGCTGGTGTTAATTTGTTGTATCCCATCGTCGTCGTGGCCATCAGAGAATGGAGCAAATGTTAATCCCACCGGAGGAGGGGCCGTGTCTTTCGCAGCCATGCGTTGTATGGTGGAAAGACTGGTGCAAAAAGTGACATCAACGTCGAATTTGAGGAGTCGGGTGGCGAATCGTAGGGCTGGGTTGATGTGGCCTTGCCCTGGGTGGGAGATTATCAGAATTCTCTTGTGGGTTGTCATTTTTAAGGATGTTTTAAGGTGCTGGTACTATGTTAGAAACGATGATAAGTTATATATCCATGAAAAGGAATTGAATTTGGTTTTTGCTTGCTTAAAATTCAATGTGTAAAGTATTAAAAATGAAGTTAACTTCACAAAATGTCTATTTTGTCGCCTTTGTTTAATTCAAATTTGTACTAAAACAGCAAAACATTATATATTTGATGTATTATATTTCTTTCAGTCTAGGTGATTCATGCACCATACAAATTACAGATTTTGACGTAGACTTAGACATGTTTTGAAACTCGGGTTTTAAATTGATTCGATCGAGTTATCCTGAGTCAACTCAGGTCGACTTGGTTTTCTAAATTTTTTTTTATATTAGAGTAGTAATTAACAAAAAATATATTATAAAAACTTCTGTATGTTGAAGATATAAGTTGTTTATAAAGCAATATAATATGTAAAAATAAAATTCAGTCGTAAATACGAAAAAATTTACATATTCTTTAAAAAAGCCCCAGAAAAAATCGAAACCCGGCTGGGTCTCGAGAATTGGGTTGACTCATGTCACCCCAAACCCGGCGGGTCTAGCCTGGTTTCGAAAATATGAAACCCGGATCAATATGACCCATTTTTTGGGTCAGAATCGGGTTAACCGGTTGATCCAGCCGAATTGACCCAGGTCTGAGAACATTGATGTAGACCCTCTTTTTAGCATAAACCATGTCAACCAATTATGTTCATTTAAATCGACTTTTCATTTTTTTTAAAAATTAAATATCTTACAAACGGTAAAACGTAAAGTGACAAAAAATAAACCATTACAACAAGAATTAAATCATCTTTTTATCGAGGGGCAAATGTATATACTTTTGACGAACTTTTTTTCTTCTGAGAGAAATCATATGTGATATGTATACGAATATATATGATACTCTAAAAAAACAGTTCATTAGAAATATATACATGCGTCCCTCGATAGAAAGATGATTTAAATTATCGTCACGATGGTATGTTTCGTTTTGCGTAAAAATTCACAATTTATAAGATATTTAATTTTAAAAAATGAAATTTTTTGTCTGATAAAAAAAATAAAAATTTATAATTGATTGATTAAATATATGTTAAAAGAAAGATTACATTAAACTTTTTCTTTTTAACGTATATTAAAACATTTTTTAACCACGCTCTCTTTATAATTTATAACAAATAAAATGGCAAGATGCAAGTATAAGGGTTCGTTCGATTTATGATTTTGTTAATTGTCTTTGAAATAATTTGGTTTTGTTATTTAGTTGTGTTTAGGTCAAAGGATGATGCAAATCTTTTAAAGTTTTTTAGCTACAAGGCATTAAATGCAAATACATTTAACAAGGAAATTTGTGTGAAAAACTTTGTGTATGCAAAGTTATTTGGTAAACCATTTGTAAAATTTATGTTAAAAACTTTTGATGCAATGGTAAAACCGTAAAACCACTTGTAAAAACTTTTCAAAATAGTGAAAAACTATTAATAATTTTTTACCATTAGAGATCTCTTAGATCTCCAATGCATATGATTTACAAAAAGCTTATTATTATTTGAAAAACCTTTTAAATAGTTTAAACCATTAGAGTAAAGACTTTTTTCATGGCTTTTGTAGAATAACTTTTGATATATAAAGCTTTTGATCAAAAAAACACCAAATTATTACCACTCATTCACCTTATATTCATTAATTGTGAAGAGAAATTTTAATGGCATTTAATAAAAAAAAGCCTTATGTAAACCAACTCCATTGGAGATACTTTAAGTGTTAGGTTTTGAATTTTAGATTACACATAGATTAGTTAGTGACTTGGTGTTATCGATCTGTTTTGAGTCGGATTGGATGTAGTAGTTATTTTTTTATTATAATAAAAAGGATTAGATTATTTAAAATTATTAGTGAAAAATAGAAATTATAGAAAAAAACCGAATCAATCATATAGATTTATTTTAAGAAAAAATATTAAAAGAGTCTAAAACATTTTTTCCAATTCTCACAAGAGTTTTTAATTATTCTCTTTCTAAAAAGGACTTATTTATAAGGCAATAGGGTAACTGGGTGCAGAATGCGCCATGTGTCATCTGTTGCCCTATTTTTTGGGGTAATCTGTCAGAATTGTCATACTTTTTGGGTCACTTGTCAAAATCTGACGCTTGTTGCCCTATATTCTTTTGTTGCCCTGAACTGTTTGAGAAAAAATATGTTTTTTTAGACTAAATGACATGTTGCTCTAAATTAGAGGACTCTTTTGATCATTTTCCCTTTATTTTAACACATAAGCAAAATCGAGCAATATGATTGATCGAAAAAAGTTAAAATTGAATTCAATTTATTCAAAATTAAAATTTGTGGTGAAAGAATCTGATGAAAACTCACAAAAATATAAGAGTTATTTTGGATCGGATACTAAGAGGGCATGGTACGGTTGAGCCGTCGTGCTCGTGTCATGGGCAAAAAGTGATGCCAGATCACCTTTTTCTCCCATGACACCAAAACTCCCCATAACTCCCTTCCTGGTTAACACCAATATTCTCGTGTCGTCGTCACCCCACCAATTTTTTTCTTTTTTACTCAACATTTAATTAACAAAAACTTAAATTTTTCATTAAAAAAATGAAAATGCAGCACCATGGCACGAGCCACGGCGTGGTTGGTTGCGCCATGGCCTCGCGTCGTGGGTGATAACGTCGGCTGGAGATAGACAACCCAAACTCGACGACGCCGCCAACGGTACGGTTGACGGCGCCATGACGTCGCGCCGTTGTGGCCAGCCAGGCGACCAGCCACCGTACCGTGCCCTCTAAGGGACTCATCCCCACCATCTATCTCTACCTTAATTTAATAGATAAGATTAAAAGTATTTAATTAATATATCTTTTTTTATAATTTAAATATCTCTTAAATCGTTAAGTGTTAAATAAAAAAAATATATCATCGCGACGAGCACTTAATTATCTTTATACCAATATGCACTATGATATATTTTCAAAGAAAAAAATTCATTTTTTTTCTTGTTGTTAAAAATTACGTAAAATATCATATTTGATAATAGTGTTTCATCATATATGATAACAGCGTTAAATCATAAAAATATTGGTTTATATTAAATATGATAAGTTATATCATATATGATATTGTCTTACATCATATATGATATTAGTATCATATATGATAATTTTTTACTGTGAACAAAAAACGTGAAAAAAACAAATTTTCTTTGTCGGAAGTGTATCATATATCATATCTATAGAAAGATAATTAAATCTTCTTCGTAACGGTATATTTGAAAAAGAGGGTGAAAATATATTTTGTATTTAATCTCATCCATTGGATTAAAGTAGATATGAAAGGTGGAGATTTTTAACTTGGTATCCAAATAAAGTTTAGTATCCAAGTGAATTTAAATCCAAAAATATATGTGTTAAATTTATGAAAATAAAAACTTAAAAAAGGAGGAGGTATTAATAGAAATTTAATGGATAAATTTTAAATAAATTAGATTGACTTAAAGGTAAACATATAATTTTCTATGTCTTTTAGTAACTTTAAAAAATAAACAGAATACCACGTTAAATTTTATACCTTATATATTTTAAAAATACAACATATATGTTATATTAAAAAATCAACAAATCACATGATTATAAATATAAGAAGAAAAATATAAATTATTGTGTATTTCTATTTTGACACTTAACAACGTTTAAGCAATGCAATCTACGTTAATTGTTATTAACATAAATATAAATATAAAAAATGAATGCAGAACATCAGACATCAGTGTGAGATGAAAATAAATAGACTGGTTTCTACATATTACAACAACATATATTTTTCAATGCCATTATATGTTACTAAACACACGATGTCTAGAAAATGATAGCTAACATTTCAGTTAAACAAAGTTAAATCATTTATGCAACAAATATTTATACAATATAACAATTACTATTATCATATAAAACTCATGGGTACATGAACATCGTAACTATTTAAGTGTTAGAAATTTAATATTGTTTTATATAATGATATTAAGTATTACAAAATCATGAATTTATAAATCTTGTACTTGTAAGGTTGATGTAAATGATTTGTTGATTAATAATTAAGATATAACTATCTAGAATATTAAAAATGAAAAGTAAAAAAAATATGAAATTTAAAAAATAAAAATTGAGGTGAGTTCATATTAATTTATATTCTTAAAAAACATATACAAATATATACATAAATTGCAATAACAAAATTATTACTTAATTTACCATTTATGTTTAAGTCCCGTACGTGTACAGACATTAAAACTAGTTATAAAAGGTTGCTTATGTTCAAATTTGGAGGAAAAAATGGTATATGCACAGTAGTTCATTATTGGATTTTGAATGTGAGTGTTCTTTTGATTTTTGTGTTAATTAATTTGTGTTTGTGTTCGTGTTCAATATAAGTGGTTATTGCACAAATAATTGTCTAGTGTATACTTATAGAACTACCAACTGTTTTAATTATTTTATAGATAGTCTTAGTTGACCCGACTTCAATTGAACCGGATCTGAATAAAACCAAAACCGATTAACACTAGATATTCACAATCTTGATCTTACAATTTCACGATACTAAAACGCAAAAACAATCTCATTCCTACGTCCAAATCTTGCAAGATATAATCTTTATAACATCCCGCTTTTAACCGTTAAATCTCAAACTTATACAAAAATATCACAAATTTAACATGATGGATGATTTTCACGATCTTGATGTTATGATTTCACGATACTAAAACGCAAAAACAATCTCATTCCTACGTGCAAATCTTGCAAATATAATCTTCATAGAATCCCGCTTTTAACCGTAGAATCTCAAACTTATAAAAACATATCACAAATTTAACATGATGGATGATTTCACGATCTTGATCTTACGATTTGACGATACTAGAACGCAAAAGCAATCTC
The DNA here is from genome assembly GCA_025667525.1 of Glebionis coronaria. Lineage (NCBI taxonomy): Eukaryota > Viridiplantae > Streptophyta > Magnoliopsida > Asterales > Asteraceae > Glebionis > Glebionis coronaria. Next base: position 26,574,927 of record CM046877.1, read on the forward strand.
ATTCCTACATCCAAATCTTGCAAGATATAATGTTCATAGGATCCCGCTTTTAACCGTAGAATCTCAAACTTATAAAAGCATATCACAAATTTAACATGATGGATGATTTTACTAGTATGTCCATAAATACATATGGTACACACAGAGCCGGAGATCACCCCGTGCAAATAGGCTATTGTACAAGGCTTCCAATAAAAAGAGGCCTTCAAATTTATATTTCTATTTGTATAGTAAGTTCTAAAAGCCCATTTTGTAAAATAATTCTTACAATCAAAACTATCACGGTGAGAAAGAAAAACAAAGAAAAAGACGCATCTACTAAAAACTTGCGATCAAACTGCCATCATGAAATACTGTAGAACAATATTCGTAATTTAGGGGCCTCATTTCTAGTTTCGCACTAGGCCTCCAAATCAACGAACCGGCCCTGGGTACACATCTTATAAACTCAAAATTCCGATTAACCAAGATCATCACGATCTCGATTTTACAGTTTTACGATACTAAAAAACAAAACTTGTGTAAAAATCTTACAAGATCAGATCTTTATAGGATCTAAAAATCTTACAAGATCAAATTTTTATAGGATCCCGCTTTTAACCGTGGGATCTGAAACTTATAAAAACATGTCACAAATTATAAAAGGACTTAATATATAAAATCGCCCATAAAAGAAGACTTTTGTTTCATCTTCTTCTCCGAAAAAACATTAAAAAAAAAGTATTTGCATCCATTGATAAAACACACCAAAAACAAGAACAAGAACCATAAAAAACAGTAAAGGTACAATCTTTATTATATTTTCACTGTTTTTAGTCAATCTTTTTTAGATTTACTGTTAACCCATGTGAAATTTTTTAATTTTTTTTCAAGATTTGTACGTAGTTTGATTGATTGTGCTAGATACTATTGATAGTTGAGCTAGTGTTTATTTTTAAATTTGAATTATCTGATTGATGGTTAATTAGTGAGCTAGGGTTTTGTTTTGGCTTATATGTGGGCTTATCAGCTTATTTGAGTTTGGTTTATATTACATAAGCCCGCAATTTTCTGGCTTATTTTGAGACTTGTGGGTTTATATAAGCTAGAAAATTGAGACTTTTCGTAAGCCCACTAGTTTCAAAATAAGCCCCTTATGTTACATATGCCCCAATTTTTTGGCTTATTTTTGAATTACTGTTAACCCATGTGAAAATTTTTAATCTTTTTTCAAGATTTGTGTTTATTGACCACTAATTATGCTGGATAGTATGATAGTTGAGCTAGTGTTTGTTGATGATCTTGCGATTGATAGTGAGTTAGTCATGAGTTAGGGTTTTGTTTTGACTTATATGTGGGCTTATGAGCTTATGCAAGTTCGACTTATATTTCATAAGCCTCAATTTTCCGGCTTATTTTGGGACTTGTGGGCTTATATAAGTTTATTATGATGTCATAAACTTGTATAAGTCTCAAAATTAGCCGGAAAAGCGGGGCTTATGTGAGTTCGGCTTTGTTTCATAAGCCCCAATTTTCCAGCTTATTTTGAGACTTGTGGGCTTATGTAAGGTTATTACGGTATGATAAACTTATATAAACCCACAAATCCCAAAATAAGCTGGAAATTTGGGGCTTATGTAATATAAGCCGAAAATTGGGGCTTATGTGAGTTTGGCCTATGTTTCATAAGCTCTAATTTTCTGGCTTATTTTGAGACTTGTGGGTTTATAACTTTATATAAGTTTATTACGATTTGATTAACTTATATAAGTCTCAAAATAAGCTGGAAAATTGGGGCTTATGAAGTATAAGCCGAGAATTGGGGCTTATGTGAGTTCGGTTTATGTTTCATAAGCCCCAATTTTCCAGCTTATTTTGAGACTTGTGGGTTTATATAAGTTTATTACGATGTGATAAACTTATATAAGTCTCAAAATAAGCTGGAAAATTGGGGGTTATGTAATATAAGCCGAGAATTAAGGCTTATGCGAGTTCGGCTTATATTTCATAAGCCCCAATTTTCCGGCTTATTTTGGGACTTGTGGGTTTATATAAGTTTATCATATCGTAGTAACCTTATATAAGCCCACAAGTTCAAAATAAGCCGGAAAATTGGGGCTTATGAAATATAAGCCGAAAGGTTTGTTTGTGGATTTTTACTGTTTTTAGTTAATCTTGTTTCGAATCACTGTTAACCCATGTGAAATTTTTTAATCTTTTTTCAGGATTTGTGTTTATTGACCACTAATTATGCTCAATTTTATGGATTCTTTGTTGTTAGTATGATATTTGAGCTAGATTTTAGTTGATAATGTGATTGGTAGTGAATTAGCGAGTTGGGGTTTTAAAGAAATTGTTTCGAAAACTGAATTTTGATGAGATATTAGTTAGCAAGCGTTATGGCGATAATTTTAGTGGGTGTTCGGATTAGCTTAGCTTCAGTTCTTATGGGCTTATCGGTGTTTGTTTCGTCTTATATAGCCGGCTTATGGCTCCTTTGGTTTTGGGCTTAGGTTTCGTAAGCTCACTTTTTTGGCATTTTTTCAAACTTTTCTGCTTTTTCAAGATTTGTATTTATTGACCACTAATTATGCTCAGTTTTATGGATTCTTTGTTGTTAGTATGATATTTGAGCTAGATTTTAGTTGATCATCTTTGGTTTTGTTGTTAATCACGTGATTGGTAGTGAATTAGCGAGTTAGGGTTAGTTAAAGATGAATTAGAATCACTGTTAGCGAGCGTTATGGCGATCGTTCTAGTGGGTATTTGGATTTGCTTAGTTTCAGTGCCCCTAAGCTCACTTTTTCTTGTTAGCAAGCGTCACGGTGACAATCTTAGTGGGTTTTCAGATTACTTGCCGAAGGTCTTCCTGAAGCAGTCTCCATACCCTTAGGTTTTTCTGAGGCGGAGGTATGGTCTGTCTACATTAGAATCACTTTTAGCAAGTGTTATGGTGATAATTTTAGTGGGTGTTAGGATTAGCTTAGCTTCAGTGCTTATGGGCTTATCGGTGTTTGTTTCGTCTTATATAGCCGGCTTATGGTTTATTTGGTTTCGGGTTTAGGTTTCATAAGCTCACTTTTTGTGGCTTATTTTGAAACTTTTCGGATTTCTAAGTTTATTATGTCATAATGAACTTATGTAAGTTGAAAACTTTCAAAATAAGCCACAAAAAGTGAGCTTATGAAACATAAGCTCAAAACCAAATAAGACATAAGCTGGATATATAAGCCGAAACAAACACCTGGATTTGGAAAAGCCCATTAGCTCACTTTTTCTGTTAGCAAGCGGGATCTGAGTGGGTGTTTGGATTAGCATATATTTGGGTTTATGGGCTTATTTGAATTGGAAGAAGCTCATACACCTACATTTTCTTGTTAGCCAGTGTAACGACGATAATTTTAGTGGGTTTTCGGGTTAGCTTATGTTTTGGGTTTATGGGCTTATTTGAATTGGGCAAAGCTCATACGCTTACTTTTTCGTGTTAGTAAGCGTAACGGCGATAACCTTACACTGGGTTTTGGATTTGCTTAAGAGCTTATTTGAATTTGTAAAAGCACTTAAGCTCACCTTTTTCGGCATCTAAGTTAAGATGAGTTCAAGTAGATAAGTTCATAAGCCGAATAAGTGGGGTTATGAGTTTTATCTAGATTCGTATAAGCTCATAAGCTACTCAAAACACCCAACGTATAAACTTGTTAGATATTGGTAAAAGGGCTTGTTTATGTAAAATAAAGAATCTGTAAAGTGGTTTAGTTTGATCACTTATGGTGTTTTTGGGATAGCTTGTTTAACTTTGGGTGCTTATCTGCTTATTGCGCTGTTTTAAAGCATATAAGCAATCCCAAACACTCTACTGAGATTCTGAGAACTGGTTATCTGCTAATTCTAGAAGGTACAACGAACAAGTATTTACAGATAAGCAGGTTGGTACCTTCATATTTTGGAAGTAGATAAGTACTCAAAAAATGAACAATCCCAAATACCGATTTAAGGAATTTAAGTAAACTAGGACCTCCTTGTGTACCTCGCTTAACGACAGAAACTCCTAATGGTTTTGTCATTCTTATATTGCTTATCTTAGTCGAGATTAGCTCAACTTGATAAACTTGTAAGTTAAGAAAATTGGGCTTATGAGCTTTGTCTAATTCAAATAAGCCGACAAGCCCGAAAGCAAAGCTAATCTAAACACCCACGTTATGGTCTTGTTAGATGTTGGTACAAGATTTTTTCATGTGATAAAGGATTCTGTAGTGTGCTTGCCATTGAAATATCGAAAGGGGTTCCGTTTTATCACTTATGGGTCGTTTTGAAGCATATAAGCAAGTCGAAACACTGTACTGAGAACTTATAACTGCTTGTTCTAGAAGGTATAAGCACCTAAGATATGCAATCCTAAATACCCCCTAAACCAGTGCCAATATTCGTATTTGATCGAAGAAATGTAAGTAGGATCTCCTTGCATATCTCGCTCAATGACAGAAAGTCGTAATGTTTATGTATTTGTTACAGATGGAACAATCTATATCTTCTCTTGCGTTCAAAGGTTCTATCATCGAAGCAATCACTGAAGCCAAAAGGCAGAAAAAAGTTTTTGTCGTGTACATATCAGGTAATTCTGATCGTTTATAGTTTCCAGCGGGTGCCATTATTTATCGTGATAGTCTTAGTCTCAGAAATCTGTGATGAATATAAAGTTAGCATCCTGCACGGGAATTAGAAGACTATATCTGCTTGACTCTATGGTTTCATTTTTATATTCACAGGAGATAATGAAGCCTCCGTCTCTATGGATAAATCTACTTGGTCAGAATCGAATGTGAGTTAATTTCCAATATTTATGTACGTATCTTAAACTAAACAAAATATTTTCCCTTTCAAGTTATATTTGGGATCTGGTTACATTTAGGTTGCGGAATCATTATCGAAGTACTGCATTTTGTTGCACATTCTGGAAGGAAGCACAGACGCGGCTCAATTTTCTGCATTATGTATCCTTTGATTGATTAAAAGCTTTTAACTTTTCGTGATACTTTCTTATGACACTGTAAAAATTCTTATTTTCACCGAAACCACATGAGTAAATGTTTATATATATTTTATGCACGTATGGTGTTCCTTACATCAGTTTGAATAGACCCACAGAAACCTGCTCCTTGTCTAACAGCTATTGGATATAACGGTGTTCAACTATGGCAAAATGGTAAAGTTACCGCTTGTCACTGTGGATAGTACGTGTTTCGATTTTTTGAGGCTGATTGACCTTTAGCTAACTAATCCACTTCTGTTGTTTGCTTTCGTTGAATCGATGAACAGAGGGCTTTGTGAGTGCTGAGGTTCTGGCTTCAACCCTTGAGAAAGAATGGTTGAGTCTTCATGTTCAGGTCGTTTATGCCTCTCCATTGTGTATGTTATGTCGATAAGTTGCCCTTGAATTATAAGCAAAAAATTAACCACTTTCAACGTTTTTATACACAGGAAACAACCGCCACTTTCTTGACTGCAGCGCTTGCCTCAAGACAATCTGAACAAATTTCCTCTCAAGCTCAAGCTCCTCCTGTTGCATCACGTGAAATCGGAAGTACTTCTTTGGCGTCATCAACGAATCCCGCGGAAGCTCAAGCTCCTTCTGCTGCATCACGTGAAATCGGAAGTACTTCTTTGGCGTCATCAATTAATACAGTTGCTAGTGCTTCAGTGGATAAAAAAGATGTCGATCATGGGAAAGAAAAAGCCGAGACCCAGGCACCGCTAAGTGAGGTAACTTGATTGACTTGTTTACGCTTTGTTTCTCTCAGTACATATGACTATAATGATGTTTGGCGTAACTTGACAGGAGAGAAGCTCAAAAAATGTTGATAAGTTGGAAGAAAATAATGTTAACAAGCCAGTTACGACTACTAGTCAACAAGTTAAGCAAGTGGCCCCTATTGCAAGTGAATCTAGGGTTGATAAGAAACCGAGATTGAGTATTAATCAACAAGTAGGAGACAGTGTAGAGGCTCCTCGGGTGGCTAAAGATGAAGCAAAGGTAAAAAAGGCTGAAATTTCACAAGCCGACACAGAGAAGGTTGAAAATTCAGATTTGGCTTCTAACAAGTCAACTGATATCTACTTAAATATACGATTACCTGGGGGCGTAAGTCTACAAGAGAAATTTGAACCTACGAGCACTCTGAGAATGGTCAAAGACTACGTGGATAAAAATCAAGAAAGTAGCATTGGTTCTTATGATCTAGCCATTCCATATCCTCGCAAGGTTTTCGGTGACCAAGGTAGGCAAGCTTTTAGTTATTATGAAGCAGATTTAAGTGTTTTAGATTTTCTGTTTATTGGGGTTCTAATTTTGTTGTCGTTAATGCAGATTTAAGCAAAACTTTAGCAGAGTTAAGTCTACTTGATAGACAAGCATTAATATTGGTTCCACGTCTTCAAGCCTGGGGTTTTTCCAGAGGACGATCTTCAACACGCAGCTCGTCAGTGTCCACAAGTGCCACCGGATCTTCAGACGGCGAAAGTTACTTTTCACTTGTAAGACGGTACCTATCATATGTAAATCCCCTGGCCTATCTTGGTGGTGGTGGTGCTGCTGCAAACTCAACTCCTGGGCAGGAAACTAGAAGGAATATTCCGGAATCTGGTGATTTTCTTAACCTCGTTATTGATTTAACAAAAAATTACAAATTTGGCCTTTTGGTACTATTCCGAGAGACCCTAAATTTCTCAAGGGAATTTTAATTTCTAAATAATCCATGTAATTTCACAAAATTTTCAAATTTTTTTGCATGAAATTAAATTTTTTCCTTTCGCAAAATCAGTACCTTTTGGCTTTCAAATTGTGTTCTTTTTTATATGTTAGCAGTGTGATTATATCTGTTGATATTCTTAAATCTTTACTATTTCGTATGCGCAGGTACCCGTCAAGGCAGCTTTACCGGAAGTAGAAGATCCTATCTCGTAACATCAAACCAAAGTAATAGTACACCATCAACTGCTAAAAACAACAAACCAAGTTCATCTCAATTCGGAAGTGGAAGCAATATCCACACTCTGAAACATGACGAAGATGATAGCAAATTCAGTGGCAAAAATGCTTTCTGGAATGGAAATTCAACAGAATATGGTGGCGATGGCGACAAGAAGTGAGATCACGGTTACAGAAACATATTAACATATATCTCACTTATTATACACTTTGGTTAATAAATATGTTGAATTTCTTTGACGAGAATGAGCTATTATTCAAAACTTTGTAAATTACGTCTATGGTTTTACATGATCTGCTTGCTAAGGAGACTAGTCTTTTGGTTAGATGTCGATAAAAAGTAACTTCCTTGAGCCAAAAGGACCGTCTTCGGTATCTGATACTTTAGTGTGCCACCTCATTTGATCTGTATGACTCTTCACCTTCACAACTATGTCGACATGATCTACTATTATGATTGTCCCCTTAGGGCGGAGGATCCTGTACATCTCGATGAATATGTCTATGATGTCACACCTGTATCAAGGAAACCAAATGAGCATAGTCGTTGAGTATAGCATTTGTGTCATTTGTCAGAACTTGGTAAATGAGCGAAATGGCTTACTTATTCATGTACAAGCTAAAAACGCTGTCAGCGTGTATCAAGTCATATGATCTAGGATATGTCGAAAATGGTTCACACCTGCAATCAAGGAGATATGAGACAATAAGGCACCAAGAGTCGATACTGACACTAGATATGAACGAAGAATACAAACCAGTTCATGTAAGTTCCAATAAGGCCGCGTTCATAGATGATGCCAAGGGTTCTATTCACCGCATCATGAGGAACAACATTCATAACCCAAACAGGATACTTTGACAGTGAGGCTGCAAATCCACCGAACCCGGCATTCATGTCCATAATATTTCTGTATCCACCACTCGATAACGATTTTAGCACATGCCCGTATGTAGAAATCCTCTTTTTCCACATCAAAGCATCCTCGAGAAAATCTTTAGGTTTTATGTCACGAATTTGCATAATCCTGGGTGGAATCGTACTTAACCTTTTAGGCCAGTTTTCAAGTACACCCCCAGAAACATCCTCCGTATGATCTACTTGAGGCAACGGAGTGATACATGCTTCCATCTTTCTGTACCAACCATCATCATGATCATCATTCTCGTCACAAAACTTGGGTGACTTCAGATCTTTTTTCTTTTGGATGCATTCAATATGATTTTTAGGTTTCTGCCACACAGCAATTGGTCCTTTAGCTTTAATCTTTCTCCAACAGAGACGACTAGCAAGATCCTCTAAACGGGTCAATTCTTTTTTAGGATCCTTAGTCGTTCCATCTGGTGCTGTGTATTTAGCTTTCCAGTTGATAGGTGGGCCCGATAACACCCAATAGCCACCAGGCCGCAAAAGCCGGTCAATTTCCATTAGATACAAACCATCTAGCAACACAACACCATCAAAGAGTTACACTAATCGTATAGGTGGCAACTTTTGACCCATTAGTAAACGGGTCGATTTTCTATATCATGTCTTGAACGGGTCAAACGGGTACAATAAAATGCCTTTGCTAAGTAATAATGGATCAAATCGGTTGAATTATTATAAAACAGTTTAATCATGTAATCATGAAACTAAATTCTGAAGCAAATAACTCTCTATTAGTGATAAAAGAAGGGCATAGGGTTAGTTTCTGTACCGTATTCGGTCCAAGGGATAAGGCAGCGTGAGCAATGAGCCATGTCAAATGATCTTGACGGGTAGGGTAGCCTGTAGGTGCCGAGAACACCAAGCATAGCAGGGAGACCTCTTTCTAAGGCAAATTGCACTTGAGCTTCATGTATGTCCCTTGGAGCTATAGACATTGTTATGATGTTATAGTCCATTAGCGCGTCTCCAAAGCTCGCAACCTGTCACGTTTGACCCACTAATTATACAGATGACAATTTGGACCCATTTAGCTTAATCACGGGTCGCTTCAGGCTATCTTTTGTCTACATTTAACTTCTGAGCTAAATAACAGCTTTAAAGGGATTCAGCATTGGGTCGAAACTCACCAAGAGTATAGTACTTTAAATACATAAAACCTCGTAAACTATGTTATACGAGTAGAATGTCATAATCAGTAAGTAATAACATAACTTTGTATACGCTTGACTCACTAATTACATATAAACATCTTAAATATTCGGCCAAAAAATGCGTGAACACAACCAAACCCGTGCAGAATTTGTTTATTTTGACCCGAACCCCATTACTTTATCTTGCCAATCCTATTACCACTTGATCAAGAGATCATTTGGGTCAATACAGTAAAGAACATAATTAGCTTATACAACCAGAAGCTTGATAAAAAGCAGCTTTTACACTAAAGAATCACACTTACCCCACAACCAGTATCAAGAACAGTCCTAATCGCCCCAGATTGCAACGGCACAATCTTCTTCAGCACCTCAACATACCCCTTAACCCCCTTCTGAAAAGAAGTCCCACCGCCCGGAAAAACAAGGCGATCACCCACCAATCTCACCCAATTCTGCTGCTTCTTACTCTCAGTCAATACCTTAAACGGCACATTACTAAACCAAGCCTCCCCCCTACTTTTCGGCCACGAAAACGTCTTCTTATACCCAACCGGCTTCTGCACTAAACATTTCAGCCTCTCCCTTTCCTTATCAGGACAATGCCGCTCCCTATGCAGCATTTTCTCCACTTTAAAACCCTTTTCTCTACTAGGATCTTGACAAGGGCAGTAATGTGTATACTTTTCACTGCAGAACTCAAGTTTTCTAGGCGCGAAAAGTGGCTGAATTTCAAATGCATGATGGGACTCAAAATTTAAAGGTGCTAAGTTAGTACTAGTAGGGTTTAAGCAGTTTTGTTGGGGGTTTAAGGTAGTACTAAAAGTGGAGATGTATGAGCCTAGAATGTAGGAAAGTGTGCATAAGATTAGGATGAAAAAGAGTGTGATCAAAGGGTTTTGGAAGATTGGTGATGAGGGTTTGGACATATTTTTAGTGTGTGTAAAATGAAGGTGTGATTAGTGTGTGTGAAATGATATGATAATGTAGTACTTAGTTGAGATCTGTGGTGCTCAGGAAACAAATGTACTACTGTTTTTGTGTTTCTTTTGGATCTATTCCCGCGAAAATATACTATATAAAATGTTTTTTTTATTAAGTCGTACAATAGCAATGTACTTTTCGAAATGTACCGTTTTAATACGTGTACTCTAAAAAAGTTGTACAATAGTAACGGACTTTCATAAGGTGTTTCGATCTGCACATTTGGATGACGTGTCACGTTATGAATGGTGACACGTGTTAGCCTTTTCGGGATGACACTTCATCAAAATGTGCATAAGGGAACACTTATGAAAGTTCGTTGCTATTGTACAACTTTTTAAGAGTACACGTATCAAATCTGTACATTTCGAAAAGTACATTACTATTCTATGACTTGATCCTTTTTTTATATATTAAGTCAAAGATTTGGTTATGATTTTTTTATTTTTGGGCTAAAGTTTTATTCTTTGTTTTCTCTTTTGAATTTAAACATTGTTTTGCTTATATATGAAGTTTTCTTGTAAAGGGATGATAATTCATTTATTATATTTGGGGAATCGTCTTATAATAAGTGTTTATTTGAAATTTGTTTATTTAATTTTATTATAATTATTTTTATTTGTATTATATAATATTTGATAAAAATTATATTAATAAAAATATATTTAGAAATTGAATATATTCATATATGTTTCAACAACTATTATATAACACAAATACAAATATTTATAATCACATCTGTATCACTACTACTTATAAAGGAAAAACCATCATTTCTTGAAAAGTGAAATGTGAAATGTGAAAACTTAAATTCTATAAATATAGAAATGTGAAAACTTAAATTCCATAAATAAATTTATTCATTAATTAGTCAAACTTTTTCCATAATTTCGATATTTCTAATTTCGATTACCGGGTCACGGGTTCGACCATCGGGTCATCGGTTCGATAACCGGATCAACTTGATCGAATCACCCGGTAACCGGTTCGTTCTCTGGGTCAACCCGCCCATCGAGTATAACAGGGTTTCGAAAATACAAGACCGGGTTTAATTTGACCCGTTTTTTTAACTGCTTGAACCGGTCGGGTCAAACCGGGTTATTAAAATATTTGGGTTAACGGGTCAAAACATGTAACTTTTAGAGCGAGTTATGAATAATATTTAAATTTTTCTATTTTGTTTTGCTTTAATCCAAAGTAAATAACTTTATCTTTTCACGTTTTATTTTATAATGTTACACAAAACACTCACCACAATATCACAATCGTTAATTTTTTGCCGCTACAAATTTCTGCCGCTATGCACGGATAATCGTCTAGTTTTAGTTAATAAGATTTTAAAATTTTTAAATAGATATTTATTATGAGACGAAAGTAAAATGAGAAATGATTATCTCATATCTGTAATATTTAATCTTGAAAAACTATGGGTAATCTTGGATATTTGTAAAATTATGGGTGATGTCTCGGGGTGTTCAAAGATTTTGGTAATTGTACTATTCATAAGTTTTTTGGTTGGTGAAGCATTTAGAGTTGGATTAAAAATATGTCAAAAATTAAATATTACAAAAATTGTTTATGCAAAATTTTGAAAAACATAAACATTACAAGAAATTTTTATGCAAAATACTGTAAAACTTGAACATTACAAAAATAGATTATTCAAAATAGCGCACTTACTTACTGTAGTTATTTCAATGAAAATACACTTTTTTATTTAATTCTTGCAGTAACATTAAAAAGAACATAAATAGAAAAGTGGACCATGTGCAATGTTTCATATAAAGACAGATTCTATTGTCCCATTGACAAAATAATTAAGAGGAAACTTTCAATAAGTCATGCATATGAAGACATTTAACCTAACATGTACTCGGTTGAGAATTTATTTCGTCAGAAAAAATGATAAAAAAGGAAAAAAATGTACTTGTATTTATATCTTCACGATTAGATCAGAGCATTTTCGATGGCTAGTTTAGTGGTGTGTTTAATACGTAGTATATTTTAGTTAAAAAAAAAATATGTAGTATATTTCTATATCATCGTCACGTTAACATATCAATTTTTATATAAATTTTTTACGATACATTAAACTTTAGCATAGTTTAATACATAATATCTTAACCCATATTAAGTAATATAAAAAAATTAAATTTTTAAATGAAAAACAAAATGAATGTAGCTCACTTTATCATATAATATAGGTTTATTAAGAGAAAAATAATAATATCTCCGTCCTATATTAAGTGTCAATTATGAAATATTCTAAGCCTTTGTTTTTAACTTTAACCATAAATATTTGTATTTGTGTATGTAATATTTAATAAAAGTTATATGAATAGATTCGGTTTTAAAATTTATTTTCATAATGTATTATATAACATATATAAAAATATTTATAGTCAAAGAAATTTTTAAAAAAAAAAAGTTAAACTAGACATTTATTATAGGACAGAGAGAGTAATTGAATACATGATAAGATGTCATATACTATCTATAGATTGAATGAGTATTTAAGCTACTATGAGTACTAGGATTAGTACCCGCGCTTCGCCGCGGGTGTCTTGTTGAAGATGTTTGGATTGCTCGAAAAATTGTAAGACCAAGTGCAACTGACTTTGTACACTCACGACCAGCGAACAAATCTTGTGCATCAAACAGTCTCGTCCAATGTTGCATCAATAAAGCGAGTTACTGTTTCAGAGGGCATTGCATATAATTTCTGCTGTCTAAAAGTGTGACTTAAAAATGTTTTTTTTTTCAAAGATATATACAACAACCCAGGAACATTTGTTTGATTACACCCATTACAATAATTGTTTGCATAATAGCACAGGAACATTTGTTTGATTACAAACAATAGGAATAGTTTGGATAAAAAGCATTTTGCCAAAAAGAGTGCCTTCTAAGGTTGTTCACGAAGCTGCAGCTCAACCAATGTATAAAGTGTAATATATAATCATAACATAAACGTGTTTGTTGGAAGAGTCGTAGGTATCTTCTTCTCAGTAAATGACAGACACTTGAGAAAGCATTTTCTCCAAATGCATGACTTCAATCTTGCTCCCACCTTCCGCTTTAGCAATCATGGCAGCTCGTTGGACTACTGTTGCATTGCCAAAAACGTATCCTTGTTAATCAAATAACATATATTGTACGTATTCTGTTTAATTCAAACACGACAACTTTTTCAAGTAATGTTAATAAATATGGCACATACCTTCCGTGCATTATACTTACTTGTGGGTGAATGCATAATTGCGCTCGCGATCCTAATACAACCATTTTGGGTGTGCATAAGTTATAGATATGTGTAAGATGTCAAAGCACTTAAATGAATCCATACACTTAGAACATTGGAAAATACAATAGATACTGTATTTAAATAGATGGTCACTGTTGAGTTTAAGAAAATTTATATACTTTCATTTGCAGTAGCTTTTTAAAAATCGCAGCTTAAGTTAAAATAAACAATAGTGTTTTCTTAATTAAGTCCTTTTAAGGCATTTCGTTCCAATACTTGAATGCGGCGAGGTCAAATTCTAATAACGTGAATTTCGGAGCATACCTGTAATTCTTCCCACATCCTATTTTCGACGCAACAAACTCATTGTCAGTGATACTAAGACTTCCCAGCTTTAGGTACCTCAATTTCATCCTCTCCCAGAAAGCTTCTGATTCAACACTTGGTTATTAAGCCGACGAAATCATCACCAAACACCGAAAGCATCAAAGAAACCCGCGTGGTGAAAGCAGGAATAATGTGAGAGTACTAAAAGCAAATGTTAACCAAAAGGCAAGAATAATGTACTACTTACCAGCTACTATTTTTCTCTACATGGTCTGTATCGCTTTCAAGGGCAAGTTTACTCCTGTAGGGTTTATTGGTAGCAGACGCTAAAAAGGTTTCAGGTAGTCAACCTTTTCGACTGTGTGGCACACTGAAGTTGATAACAACGATGTTATCATCAGTTGCGTTTTCACATGACAAGTCAAATAAACAAAGCTCGGGCAGAAACTATTTAATTCCATTCCATTCCCTTCCCCTGCACATTCTTAAACCTATTCTTAAACAACGTCTCCAGGAAGCAAAATGGCTGGTTAAAAAACAACGATGAGAGCATACCTCTAAGCATTGCTAGTGTAATACTCTGTCACAAAACAACGATGAGAGCAAACTATATTCCTCCGTTGAGTTTAATAATATCTTGTAAAAAATCTTTAACATTTAGATATTGTGCTAGGAATATTGGCTACTTACATCGCCTATTTAATAATATCTTGAAAAAAAATCATGTAAAACAAAAAAGAAGTTATTTTCTAGTATAGGCTCAGATAGGTGCATCGTAATAGCCGTACAATTCTAAACTCATTTCAACATTTTGTATTATGCGTAAGGTATGCTCAGATAGCGAACATTCAAGGGAAATGTAGACACGCTCGCCATGGCTGCAGCCGTAACGGGCTGCCCAGCCAAGATGCAGGTGGTCACAACTTTTCCCAGGCCCGTAACAGATCATCATCGCCAAGAAAAGTCAGTCTCCATTTTGCAATTCGTAAAAAGTCAGGTCATATAAGGCAGCCAACATTATAACTTATTTAGTTTAGCGTTCACAGTGTGTGAGTGTTATGAACAGGAAAGTAGGCTCAGATAAATACAATGGAAGAAAGTACGGACACACACGCCATGGATACAGCCGTAGCAGGCTGCCCCGCCACGATGCGTGTGGCCTCAACTCTATCCAGATGCGTTATTCATCATCATAGCCAACGAATCTCGTTAACCAAGTATTCAACATACACAAAGACAATAGCTATCGGCGCACAACACCAACCCATAAAGGTCGAATTCAGCAGGACTGCAGGCACGAAATGCCGATCAAATCCGAAGCAAACCAATGTAAACAGTGTTTATACAATACAACGCCTCTTGAGAATGATTTGTTTTTAATGTGATCTCGTATACCTGTGAATAAGATCGAGATAAATAGGGTCATATATCCATAGAAAAAATATGCGTGCACAAAATAAAGAAATGAACATAACAGAATAGGGGTCGAGGCAAACCAATATTTTAGAGGGAAAGAGCTTACATTTATCGCAGAAGCTTCTGAAACAGCACTTGCCAGTGAGAGCATCGTCTTTCATAACTTCTTTACACAAAGGGCAGTGAAGTTTAGGGGGAAGATCACCAACAGTACGGGTAGAAGGCATTACCTTCAGTTTTGTTCCTTATTTTTGCGGCGTATAGCATAGGCTCAGATAAAGCGCAATTTGGGAAAAACAGTCATAACCCGGCATGGCTGCAACCTTCAAGGTTGCCCCGCCAAGATCCGGGTTGTGTTATCTTTACCCGCGCCTGTGTAAACTCATCATAGCCCGACATAATTATAGATTCATACAATTGCTCATCACAACGTGTCATAGAGATTATCCGCATGGCTATTTGTTGGCACGACATAATTATAGAAGCATACAATTACTCATCACTTGAGAAAAAGATGTATAACCCCACATACCTTTATATAATAGAGGAGAATCACGAAACCATAGGCATAGTGATTCTAGTCTGTAACACATTATTATATAATACTTCACCCCTCTCACAACCATTTTCTTCCCTCACAAACAAAACACGCACGGGCACACACAACTTCCGTTTCATTACTCCGTTAATCATTAATTGGTGCCCGCTTGACATTAATTGGGCGTTTGCCTTTACTGAACACCGAAACCAAACCACAAACAACATGGTGATTTGCCAAGCCATGCCTGTAAATGTAATATGGGACGATAAACCGAACAGCAAAACGAAACCACAAACAGCATGGTCATTTGTGAGGCGATGGCTATGGCTGCAACCACATGGGTCTGTGACCAAATGGTCGCCACACCAGTTATGCAAATCTAATAATTTGCCCCGCCAGGCTGCAAATCTAATTATTTTCCCCGCCGTGGCTGCAAATGCACTTTTATAAGACCATGAATTATCTCAGCTCACCCCAATCCTATTTTCATAAGACCCTAAATTAGTTCAAGTAAACCATAAAACCATCCAACCTAGCGAAAAAGCAAGTGTTAATTTTGGTCCATAGACAACTTTTCTTACCCTTACCACGTGTTGTGGCCAGCATAAGGCCATGGGAAATGGTGGACCATAACGTGGCTGCAATCACACTTTTGGTGTGACTGCCCAACGCACTTCCGGTGTGCAATCACACAGTTCCAAGACACCACCAGCTATCTTGCTGGTTATTTCTTTCAAACCCGCATACAATAACTAATTAGCTTCGTTTGGTGTGGCAAGTATCTTAGATATATTAAAAGGCAAAAAAAACTATAAAAAAATTTTCCAAAGTGCAAATCCAAAACACCTATGTCTGGCGTTAAGAAATTAAAATGTTGATACTCTGACATATTAAGAAGACTTTATTTTGGTATAATAAAAGCTAAACAAATATAGTGGTGCACCTTTGATATCCGTTTCATGGGTAAATTAATTCAGTTTGTATTCGAGAAAACTTCACATGTACCGAATTCAAGCGAAACGTAATTTAGTGTTTCTGAATACTTGGCTAGATTTTAGAACAACATATAAAGCATAAAAAAATAGATTCGTTTTTTTGTATAACATCGATTCAAGTCATTTGATAAACAAAAGAAGCCAAGCAATAAACCATTTGGAGTCATACCTTATGTGGTCGAAGAGTCCACAGATCGCAGCGAGAGATAAGAGTAGCAAAACACCCCTTTTGCTGCAAAAGGGGTGTTTGGCTGCTGTTAAAACAGGTGCCAAACACTCCTTCTGCTTCAATAGGGTGTTAGGCTGTTGTTAAAGGCGGAACTTCCCTTTCTTGTGTGATACCTTCAATTCAACTGTTACGAGGGCGCACACATCCAACAACAACCAACATCTTTTTGTGTACCATATTATAACTTCTATAAAAGAGGAGCCTCGAAAAAAATGCAAGTAGGCCATTATAGGCTG
This sequence comes from Glebionis coronaria, assembly GCA_025667525.1. NCBI lineage: Eukaryota > Viridiplantae > Streptophyta > Magnoliopsida > Asterales > Asteraceae > Glebionis > Glebionis coronaria. The sequence goes on from CM046877.1 coordinate 26,591,945, forward strand.
CAGATAGGGAACCTTTAAGGGAAAACTGGATAGGCACACCATGGCTGCAACCTCGAAAGGTTGCCCCGCCAAGATACGTGTAATCTCAGGTTCATCCCAGGCCATCAAAAGTCATCATAGGCCCCGCGATCGCATATTCCAACGATACATACTAACATTACCATACAACTATGTGAGAATCATCACAGCCTTTCATAACCAATACCGCCACCAAGATAAGAAAGGCAATACATCGAGAAACGAATAACATGCGGCAACAACCACCATCATATTGTGTACCATATTATAACATAGGCTCAGGTAGGCACCGTTATGGGAAAACTGGATAGGTACGTCATGGCTGCAAACTCGATAGGTTGCCGCGCCAAGAAACGTGTAATCTTAGGTTTATCCCGGGCCATCAAAACTCATCATAGCCATAGCGATCACATATTCCGAGGATACATACTAACATTACAACACAACGTATGTGAGAATCACCACAGCCTTTCATAACCAATACCGCCACCAAGATAAGAAATGCAGGCTGAATTAACCGCAACATAATTTTTTAATTTTTTTTAATTTTTTTAATTTTTTTAATTTTTTATTTATCATTATTATTATTATTATACTTATTTTTAATTTTTTAATTTTTTTTAATTTTTTTAATTTTTTTAATTTTTTATTTATTATTATTATTATTATACTTATTTTTAATATACTATTTTATTATTAATTTTATTTATTTATTTATATATTATTATTACTATGTGATGTAGACTAGGAACAAAATAAATAATTGGATCTATTGACTCCAATGAATACCATAAATAATTCTTTCAACAATCGTTGATTCTAATGAATACCGACTATTAGGGTAAAAACTTAGCAAACAATGACCAATGGTTTAACTTTTATTAAATTGAAAACTGTCTTCTTAGGATTACAACAAAATGTTTACATAAAGACAGGAAAAAAAAACTCTAAAACACCAATGGGCTGGACTGTGCCCCAAAGACAAAGTCCAACAGAAAATATAAATAACACAAAAATGCAAATAAATCATAGTAAAATGGATTTTTGGGCTTCAAAAAATCCTTAACCAGCTAAAAGGTAGTTACAGTGACATTCCTCTCGTTTTTCCAGTCGTTTTGATAAGTCACGGGTTAAAAACAAGCTTACGATGCTCAAGTTATGTCTGTTTTAAGAAAATCTTCTTTTTCACATGATCTTATGATTTTAGAAACAAGTCAGTCATTTTTTTAATACTTGAGCCTCCACTACCATATATTATTCATTTATATATATCCATTACAGTAATATTTAATAAATATAGTATATATATAAAAAATCAAGTGAAAATTAATTTTTAAAAAAGTACTTTTTATCCAACTTTATTTTTTCAACCAAACGCACATTAGTTTTTACAATTTATTAACATTTCAATTCTTTGCCGTTAAAAAAAACATTTCAATTCTTTAGTAATCCAATTCCATTAACATAGTGAAATTTACCTTTTTTTTCTCTTTTAAAAACACATAAAAAACCAAGAAAATCATCACAAAATTTCCGTGTTTAATGTTTTTTATGTAATTACAACAATTAAATTCCACAAAATTAAATACATTCTACATACTAATTACTAAACCAACAAAATAAGGATATGATGTACCGTCGTGTAAAAATTACACGACATAGTCCCTATATTTATGAACGAATAATAGTTTATACGATTCACATAATTTCCATCATAGAGTAAAAAAGAAAATATAAGAGCATCCATTACGATGGACCTTCTAAAAGGTCTAAACATATATAAAGTCATTAATTTACAAAGCTTTTGATATTATAAACTTTGTTTTACTATAGATAAACCTCTTCAAGTTTATAAAACACTTAATAATTACACATGCATTAAATTATGAAAAGATCCAAAATCTTAGACCTCTTCATTTCACATGGACATTAAAGCTCAACTCACTATGGTTAAAACAAATTATAAACCTCTTCATTGTTTTAAACCTTTTCTTGAAATGACCATAATGGATGTCCTAAGAGTTCAAACCTTACTAAAGAAAAATGGGTAAAAGCTATACAATACCATCTTACTTAGCAAAATGTATCGACTTTAAACACTTACAATTTAATCGCTAGACATTACCAATAAACTTTCAAATTAATTATACACTTTACCAATATAACCCTAAAATGACAATATTACCCTTGTCTTCTTTTACATAATTACAAATAATGCCACATTCACTCTTTCTCACACCATAATCATTAAACGTAGTAGCTAAACCCACAATCATAAAAAAATCGATGAAAATTTACTGACGAAAACGTAAATTTATTACTTTTGTTTTACGTTTTCATCAGTATTTTTATGTTTTCGTCAGTAAATTTACGTTTTCGACAGAAAATTTACGTTTTCGTCTGTAAACATATGTTTTAGTCATAAAATTTACGTTTTTCGTCAGTACATTTACGTTTTCATCAGTAAATTTACGTTTTCGCCAGAAAATTTACGTTTTCGTCAGAAAATTTACGTTTTCGTCAGAAAATTTACGTTTTCGTCAGAAAATTTACGTTTTCGTCAGTAAATTTACGTTTTCGTCAGTTAATTTACGTTTCGTCAGTAAATTTACGTTTTCGTTAGAAAATTAACGTTTTCGTCAGTAAATTTATGTATTCATCAGTAAATTTTCGTTTTCGTCAGTAAATTTACGTTTTCGTCAGTAAGTTTACGTTTTCGTCAGTAAATTCATGTTTTCGTCAGAAAATTTTCGTCTTCATCAGTAAATTTACGTTTTCGTTTGTAAATTTACGTATTCGTCAGAAAATTTACGTTTTCGTCAGAAAATTTACGTTCTCGTCAGAAAATTTACATTTTAGTCAGTAAATTTACGTTTTCATCAGAAATTTTACGTATTCGTCAGAAAATTTTCGTTTTCGTCAGTAAATTTACATTTTCGTCAATAAATTTTCGTTTTCGTCAGTAAATTTTCGTTTTCGTACGAAAACGTAAATTTTATGACGAATACGTAAATTTACTGACGAAAACGTAAATTTACTGACGAAAACGTAAATTTCCTGACGAAAACGTAAATTTTCTGATGAAAAAGGGAATTTAATGACGAAAACGAAAATTTTCTGACGAAAATGTAAATTTACTGACGAAAACGTAAATTTACTGACGAAAACGTAAATATACTGACGAAAACGTAAATTTACTGAGGAAAACGTAAATTTACTGACGAAAACGTAAATTTTCTGACGAAAACGTAAATTTACTAACGAAAACGTAAATTTTATGACGAAAACGTAAATTTACTGACGAAAACGTAAATTTACTGACGAAAACAAAAATTTACTGATGAAAACGTAAATTTACTGACTAAAACGTAAATATACTGACGAAAACGTAAATTTACTGACGAAAACGTAAATTTTGTGACGAAAACGTAAATTTTCTGACGAATACGTAAATTTACTGACGAAAACGTAAATTTTCTGACGAAAACGTAAATTTACTGACGAAAACGTAAATTTACTGACGAAAACGTAAATTTACTGACTAAAACGTAAATTTACTGACGAAAACGTAAATTTTTTGACGAAAACGTAAATTTTTTGACGAAAACGTAAATTTTCTGACGAATACGTAAATTTACTGACGAAAACGTAAATTTTATGACGAAAACGTAAATTTACTGACGAAAACGTAAATTTACTGACGAAAACGTAAATTTTCTGACGAAAACGTAAATTTACTGACTAAAACGTAAATTTACTGACGAAAACGTAAATTTACTAACGAATACGTAAATTTACTGACGAAAACGTAAATTTACTGACGAAAATTTACGTAATTATGTAAAAAAAGAAACTAACCTTTTGGTGGAATGGGTTGAAATTGCCACCTCTAGTAATTATGTAAAAAAAGAAAAAGGGTAATATTGTCATTTTAGGGTCATATTGGTAAAGCCAATAATCAATTTGAAAGTTCATTGTTAATGTCTAGCGATTAAATTGTAAGTGTTTAAAGTCGGTACATTTTGATAAGTACGATGGTATTGTATAGTTTTTACCCAAGAAAAATTTGGAGGTGACAAAGAATGACAAGAAACGATCCTGAATATAGCGACGGAACCATAAAGTTTCACCACAGGACATCGAGCAATAAATAAAGTAAAAAAAATATATTCCTTTTTGTTATGTAAATTCAAAACAAGTCGGGTCGGGTACGGCTGATTTTACACTACCATAGTTTAAGGTAATCAACACTAGAAAGAGACAAATGTCTATAAAGAAAAATGACGTTCTGTTAAAAGCAAACCATTTTAATTTATAAGAGCCGAGCACACAAAAGGAATGAGCTTATCAGAAGGACATGTATAAGATGGATTAAGAACTTATTTGCAAATTTAGTGTTTAGCTATATACAAACTACAATTCAAAAGTTAAAAAAAAAATGTACATTAATTTGTACTAAGAGCATCTAAAATGGTAAAAGTTTTGATTTTATATACTACTAGCTTAAAACCCGTCTAACGCCGGGACTACTTTAAAGAGTGATTTTTGTAATTAAAAATTAACGGATGTTTGTATTTTTAAAAATCAAACGGGTTCTTGTAATAGATGAATACTGTTATATTTAGTCTTTATGTTTGCCTAAGTCGTGTCTAGGGATTAAGAGTCGAGTAGCCTAATAACTATGAATAAAGGTCGGTTGGCAATGTCTAAGCCCAACCCGACCCGTAGGACTTGCTATAGTCGGTTCCCCCTCATCTCTATAAAAGGAGGTGAGGGGGAACGAACCAAACACGTCATTCTTTCAATAAACTAATCGTATACGGTTAGGGTATTACCTTGTGTGGGCGTCACTTTTCTTTTCTGTCGATTGTTGTGTGTGTTCTTCGATCGATATTCCGCATCTAGATAACCAGGATTGTTGGGATTAAACCCTACAAGTGGTATCAGAGCTTTGGTGACGAAGATCTCGCTGATTATCTAGGATCGATCAAAGAAGAAGGTTATTGTTGTTCGGATCTTGAACAACACGAGTTGGTGTTAGGGTTATATAACATCGACGTAGCAGCAAGACCATCGACATTAAAGGGTTGTTTGAAGGTTTTTTTTTTCTTGTTTCTGTCGTCACTGAGAAGACAGAGAGAGAAGAAGAAGATTGGTTTGATTTTAGAAAGTCAACTAATAAAACTTTCAAAATATCATCCGTATCTCTTTCTTTTTCTTGGGCTTTCTTTTGGGCTATTACTTATATTTGGTTAAAATTTTTTTTTAGTTTAATATAAGAATAAAATAAAGGTATATTGTTTTGAAAGGGTTTTAACACAAGGGGACTTTGTTAGTTTGTGATTGTGGGTATTACACAAGGTTTAGCAAACTAATAAGGGGGACTTCGTAATTCGTGATTGTGAGGTTTAACGTATCACAAGGTTTAGCGAGTTACCGAAGGGACTTTGTCGATTTGTGATTGTGAGGTTTTTCACAAGGTTTAGCAAATTAAAAAAGGGACTAAAGAATGACGGGAGACAAGTTTGACTTTAAAAAATTCGATGGAACTGGCGATTTCGGGTTATGGAGAATCAAGATGCCTGCTTTATTAATCCAGAACGGATGTGAAGCAGCTCTGGAGGTTTTACCCGCGAATATGGAAGCTGAAGAGAAATCTAAGCTTGACAAGAATGCTCACAGTGCCATGATTTTGTGTTTAGGTAACAAGGTCCTGAGAGAGGTTACCGGGGAGACGACTGCAACGGGGGTTTGGTCAAAGCTCGAGTCTTTGTACATGACAAAGTCATTGGCCAACAAGTTGTACCTGAAGAAGAAGTTGTATACATTCTACATGCCGTCTGGACGAAAGATTTTCGAGCATATAGATGAGTTCAACAAAATCGTTCTCGATTTAGCAAATATTGAGGTAAAATTCGAAGATGAAGATCTTGCTTTATTGTAACTCACGTCTTTGCCAGCATCATATGAACACTTTATGGATACCTTGCTTTATGGACGGGAAGATTTGACTTTGGAGGACGTGATGGCCACACTAAATTCAAAGGAAATCAAACAAAGGTTCAAGGCGAAGGGGGATGATGGTGAAGGGTTATATGTGAGGGGAAGAACTGATCGCAGGAATTCACATCAGTCAAAGGGAAAGTCAAGATCGAAATCTCGAGGTGGAAGACTCAAATGCTTTATTTGCCAATCTGAGGAGCACTTGTGAAGAGACTGTCCGAAGAATAATCACAAGAAGTCAAAAGATTACGTCAAGAAAGATAATCAACCAAGCTCCAGTGGTTCGATTTACGAAGATTCTGAGGTGATGATGGTGATGAGTGCAGAAAGACTGCAAGATTGGATGATGGATTCAGGAGGTTCATATCACATGTCACCCAGGTTAGATGTATTTTTTGATTTTCTAGAATGCGATGGGGGCAGCGTACTGTTGGGCGACAACAGGGAGTGCAAGATCAGGGGTATTGGCAAGGTAAAGGTACAACTAAAAGATGGGTCAAGTTTTGTGTTACACAATGTCAGGTACATTCCTGAATTGAAAAGAAACTTGATATCGCTAGGAACTCTTGAAAAAGAGGGATATACCATAAAATTGCAGTCGGGCAAAGTCAAGGTGATTAATGGTTCTAGGGTTATTATATCTGGAACCCGAAGGGAGAACTGTGCGTACTCTTTGGATGGCCATGCATTTGCCGGTGAGCTTAATGCTAGTGTTGAAGAAAAAGATAGTCTTGTGCAGGTTTGGCATAAAAGACTGGGACATATCAGTGAGGCGGGACTACACGTGCTGGAAAAGCAGGGTTTGTTTGGCAAGAAGAGTCTAGGTAAGCTCGATTTTTGTGAGAATTGTGTTCTGGGAAAGTCACATCGAGTCAGTTTCGGTGTAGGAAGGCACACTACTCATGGAGTGATAGACTATGTTCATTCAGACTTATGGGGTCCGTCTCAAGTGAAATAATTGGGAGGTAAGAGGTATTTCTTATCTATCGTTGATGATTATTCCAGAAGGGTATGGGTTTATGTTCTCAGGTTCAAACACGAAGCATTTGAAAAGTTCAAAGAGTGGAAGCAGTTAGTAGAAAATCATACTGGGAGGACGGTTAAGAAGCTTAGGACGGATAATGGTCTTGAGTTCTGTAACCGGGAGTTTAATCAGCTATGCATTGAGAGTGGGATTGCTAGACATTTGACAGTTGCCGGGACGCCGCAACAGAATGGGTTAGCAGAACGGATGAACAGAACTCTCATGGACAAGGTACGCTGTTTATTAATACAGTCTGGATTGCCCAAGACCTTCTGGGCGGAAGCGACATGTACGGCCGCATATCTTATAAATAGGTCACCATCGACAGCGATTGAGAAGAAGACACCTATGGAGATGTGGTCGGGACATCCTAGTGATTATGGGATGTTGAGGGTTTTCGGCTGTGTCGCATATTCACACGTTAAACAAGGTAAGCTCGAGCCGAGAGCGGTAAAATGCGTTCTTTTGGGGTATCCTGAAGGTGTGAAGGGGTACAGACTATATAGGCTTGATAATGAATCACCTAAAATAGTCACAAGCAGGAATGTAGTCTTCAATGAAAGTGTCATGTACAAAGATACGTTGAAGGATACTGGTGCAGGTAATGATAAGTCTGTTGAGGAATTACAGTTTGAGGTGGAACTGCAGAGGTTAAATAATCATATGCCTGAGGAAGACCAGACTGGTCATGAAGATCAAACAGGTCAGGAAGATCAGACAGATCAGGAAGACCAGACGGATCAGGAAGATGGCTATGATGAAGGTGCAGGGGTTCAAGAAATTGATCATCCACCGGATCTCACAGATTATCAATTGGTTCGGGATAGAGAGCCAAGGACAAGAACGAAACCGACAAGGTTTCAGGATGAGAGTAATATGGTTGCTTACGCGTTTGCTGCAGCAAAGGAAGAAGATACTCATGAACCATTGACATACCAGGAAGCAGTTGCTTGTGAAGACAGTTCTAAGTGGAAAGCTGCTATGAAAGAAGAGATGGATTCTCTGAAGAAGAACAAGACCTGGGTGTTAGTAGATCATCCAGCTGGGCAAAAGCTGGTGAGCTGCAAATGGCTATACAAAATAAAGGAAGGGATTGAAGGTGTTCAAAAGCCTAGGTACAAGGCAAGGTTGGTGGCTCGTGGATTCACACAAAGAGCAGGTATTGATTACAATGAAGTATTTTCGCCGGTAGTTCGACACACATCTATTCGGGTTATACTTGTATTGACTGCGTGTAAAGATTATGAGCTGGAGCAGCTTGATGTAAAGACGGCGTTTTTACATGGAAATCTTGAAGAAGTGATCTACATGAGGCAACCACCGGGATTTGAACAAGGTAACAAGGTATGTTTGTTAAAGAAATCTCTTTATGGTTTGAAGCAGTCGCCTAGGCAATGGTACAAGAGGTTCGATGAGTATATGCTGAGCAATGGGTTTAAGCGTAGCAGTTACGACAACTACGTATATTACAGGAGTTATGCACCAGGGGAGTATATCTATCTATTGTTATATGTAGACGATATGCTGGTTGCTTGTAAAAGCAAGGCTGAGATCGCGGCTACTAAGTCTTTGCTTAAAAGGGAGTTCGACATGAAAGAGCTCGGGGAAGCAAAGAAGATTCTTGGTATGGAGATCTTCAGGGATCGGAGTCGCAAGATTCTGAGGGTGTCACAATCCGGGTACATTTCTAAAGTTTTAAAAAGGTTTAGAATGGACAATGGGAAGTCGGTTCAGACACCATTAGATGGGCACTTCAAGCTGTCGTTGAAGGATTGTCTGGTTAGGGATTGTGATGTTGAAAGAATGAGTAGGGTGCCGTATGCAAATGCAGTTGGGAGCTTAATGTACTTGATGGTGTGCACGAGGCCAGACATAGCGTATGCAGTAAGTGTAGTTAGCAGATATTTGGCGAATCCGGGTAAACTCCATTGGGAAGCAGTGAAGTGGATTATGAAGTATTTGTAGGGCACTGTAAACGTGGGTTTGGTGTATGGGACAAATCGTGGCAACCATGTAGAGGTACCAGGTTTTGTTAATTCAGACTACGCTAAAGATCCGGATAAAGGTAGGTCTCTCACTGGTTACGCTTTTTTAGTTTAAGGATGTGTTGTAAGCTGGAAAGCAACGCTACAACACGTGGTGGCTCTCTCAACTAGAGAGGCAGAGTATATGGCCCTTACGGAGGCTGTTAAGGAAGCTATTTGGCTAAGGGGACTCTTGGAAGAGTTGGGCGTGAAGCTCAACACTGTTGTAGTTAATTGTGATAATCAGGGCGCAATTCACTTATCGCGGAATCATGTTTTTCATGAACGAACAAAGCACATCAATGTGCGTTATCACTTTATCAGAGAAGTCTTGGAAGCAAAGACGGTTGAAGTTCTGAAGGTGGGTACTGAACACAATGCTGCGGATGCCTTGACGAAGGTGGTACCTGGACGCAAGTTACAACACTGCTTGAAGTTTCTGAGTGTTGGGATAGGCTAATATAAAGTCTAAGGTGGAAATTTTTATATTTAGTCTTTATGTTTGCCTAAGTCGTGTCTAGGGATTAAGAGTCGAGTAGCCTAATAACTATGAATAAAGGTCGGTTGGCAATGTCTAAGCCCAACCCGACCCGTAGGACTTGCTATAGTTGGTTCCTCCTCATCTCTATAAAAATAGGTGAGGGGGAACGAACCAAACACGCCATTCTTTCAATAAACTAATCGTATACGATTAGGGATATTACCTTGTGTGGGCTTCGCTTTTCTTTTCTGTCGTTTGCTGTGTGTGTTCTTCGATCGATATTCCGTATCTAGATAACCAGGATTGTAGGGATTAAACCCTACAAATAAAATAATAGAAAGAACATGTATTCGATAAGCTACTAAAGTTTGTAACAATAAAAAAAGTCGTCGATCTATGATCTTCACGCATGACGTATGTTAGGCCCAATTAAGTGAAAATGAAATTGGCCATTTCGTTAACACCTGAAAGTTGAACAATAAAATTCATTAGAATAATTATGTGAACAATAAATAAGATTTAGATTAATAAATTTGAACCGTGCATTGGTTTCATTTATACACTTCCAAATTTTAATTGTCGCATTCGGAAAGATTAAAATACACTTACGAATTTTAAGTGTGATTTATAAAGAGTAAAATACACTTTTGACTTTTGAATGTCAACATAGTTGTTTCCGAATTGAGAGATTATGCTCACTTGTATCTTATAATAGCTTATTGACACATGATACTTTTGGATTCTACCATATTTGACCGGGTAACAAAATTCAAAGGGTAAACGTGATGCGATTACCTTTTGTACCGTAAATCTTGGTTGAATGATTGCCAATCACACTACTCATCTCTAGCTGTATTATTTGTGTATATCCATTAGGCATTTATTTTGCTGAGTTGTAATATTAGGCTAAGCCTGTACATGACCTGTATATATAGGATACCCTTGAGAATAAGAGGACAACGGGTTTTACCATTGTATCAGTTACAATGGTAAAACCCGTTGTCCTCTTATTCTCCACAAGGGTATCCTATATATACAGGTCATGTACAGGCTTAGCCCAATATTACAACTCAGCAAAATAAATGCCTAATGGATATAGCTAGAGATGAGTAGTGATTGGCAATCATTCAACCAAGATTTATGGTCTAACATTGTGACCAGACATAAAGATAACGACACATAATGCTATCACAAATGCCGAAATCAAACATACCTGCTATGCTATATGCTTAACATAAACAAACTGTCTGTTCCGCTACTCACAAAGCTTCTACATTTCACCACATTCTCTTCAGTATCATGAAAGTCTTGAGTATAACAGTCACTATTGATCTTGCTTTAGGATTGTGGCTTAAGCAGCCAAGGTGTTCTTTAACTTTGCCTTCGCTAATTATATAGAGAGTGATAAAAGCTAACAGATGTCCCAAATCTATAAGTTGTGGTGTAAAGTTTCGAACTTGCATTGATTTGCATAAGGTTTGTGCTTTCCATGTTTTGATATTTTTGCATGGTAATTTGACCTGTTAACTACTTTAGGGATCGACTTCGGTCGTGAGCAGCAGACCCATCTTACCACCTCTTGTTAGCTAACAAAAGTCCCAAAATCAGTTATTATCCCCATCTGATATTTGTTCATAGTAATTTGACCAGTTAGCTAACAAAAGTCCCAAAATCAGTTATTATGCCCCATAATTTGACTTGAACGGCAGACCCATCTTACCACCACTTGTTAGTTTTTCCCCAACCTTTAGTCTTAGTAAGTCTTCACATTCGTATTTTGTTTATATGAAAAGCTGATAAATGAAATCAGGTAACGACATAATTCAAAAGTAAACCCGAAAGAAAGCTCACCCGGACTTTTAACTTCTGGTTTTAGAGCATATTTTATCACCCGTTTTTGCTGTACTTGGGCAGTTTAGTTGATCATGTAAAATACACCAACGAAATTATATACTCTTCTTACCTAATGCGACATGGTATGATACAGATAGTATTATATATTTTTGTTAACAGAAATAGCTAAAACTACCTCCCAAAAAGACCCAAATATCTCTTAAAACATAAGTTTTTATCGAACCAAACACCCTTAAAAGACATACTCGAAAATCCATTTAAACTGTTGTTTTGAATCGGCCCCAAACACCCCTTAAAGTTGATGGGTGACATTCATGTATCATACCATTTTGAGCCATATAAAGAATGGTACATATCAACCTAATCCAACCTGTTTACTCGTCCGTTTTGCCAACTCTAAGTTGCAGTCTTTCACTAATCAATAAAAAGTCATACCTAAACACCTACTAAGGTAAAAAGTTAAAAATAAAATACAAATGCAATTATAATATGCTAGAGTTATAAAATTTTATAATACATACCTTGCAAAACACAATTGGACTCTAAAAGAAGATAATAGCAGGAAAGATTACCTTGAAATTATTTATCTCTGGTTGACTTAGACTTTTTCCCCTTCGCGTCTTTGGATGTCTGCAAGTCTGCAACACCGCTTGCTTCGTGATCGTTTCTCAAAGTTTCAATTGCTCTGCAAACAATACCTGGAGAAGTGTATGCACTGTGGCGCTTTACATGTGTTTACAACAACACCTAATAATCTCAAAGCAAGCCTGCACATAACACTAACGTCAGAAAGCATCCAGCTTTTGGATAAGATTGTAGTGTGGATCCATTTTCAACAATAAAAAATACGACGTAGACAGTAGTTTTTGACAGTTCGATAAAAAAATGTATATTTATTAGATGAAAAGTAAGCACACCCGGTGGGACTCGAACCCACAATCGCCTGATTAGAAGTCAGACGCCTTATCTATTAGGCCACGGGTACTCGGGTATAAGGAAGCTTACTGAAACCACTATTTTTTAGTCTTATTTGGGAGAACTAAGCGCAACATGCTTTCTTACCTTGTAACTGTAGAGCGAAAGCAAGTATATACTGACATTATTGGTGTGCTTCATTGCTTCCACTAAGTCTGATTAGAATGGAAAAGCTTTCATATACCTACAGTTCATGCTTATAAATTCTAAAAAACCATGTTCATAAATTTTGCCACACATAACCATATAATTGTAAACCAAACCCAATAAGATAATTCAAATGTTATTATATAAGTCATTTCATCTACGTATTGACAACCCGTACCAAAACCCAATATGACCTATTACCCGACCCACACTTTTTGAAAGAAAAGACACCATATTCACAATCTTCACATACGGGTTGAAAAACTTGTACACCTTCATTCATGATTAATAAAAGAGTAAAATGCACATATCGTACCTGTGGTATATCCAGATTGCAGATTTAGTAACTGGTCTTCTGAAAGTGCAGGCGGCCTCCCTGGTCTTTCAATAAGTGTTCACTTAAGTACTTTGACCGTAACGATGGTTAAACGTTGACCGTTATGTTTTGTTTCTACAGGGCTATTCTTGTCTTTTTCCTTTTTTTACCCATCACCCCTTCCAACATCACTACTACCACCTAAACATGAAGCACGCCAGTGACAATTTTAAACTCAGCTAAAGGCCTTAAATCCTCCACATCAGAAATCCTATTATTAGACAAATCAAGGTTTCGTAAAACCCTAAACCCAACCCACCAGCAATCCTATTATCACTTAATATTAATTTCTGCAAATTAATTAACCTAGGAAACTGTTCTAAAGAAGATACACCTATATTAGCTAATGATAAAAATGATGTAAATGAGTAACCATTTGAAATAACATAGGCTTTGGTAATCGACCCTGAACACACTTAACGATGACGTCTAAAGTTAAAGAAAAATGACAATAGCTGTTGGCGAAAAGGAAATTGGGAAAAGCTGTTGTTTATTTTATTGATTTAAGTATCAGTGGATCTGGAGGTGTTTATGGCGGCGGATGTGGATGACGACGAATCTGTGAGGTGTGATGAATTTGTGGGTTTTGTAACTGTTTTGTTGTTGATGACGATTATGAGTTTCGGTAACAAAAAACAAATGGAAGAAATGGGCGGTGATGGTGGCGGCGGAGGTGGTGGGGTGATGGTGGCGTCAGAGGTGCTTCATGTGCAGGTGGTAGTGGTGATGTTGGAGGGGTGATGGGTAAAAAAAAGAAAAAGACAAAAAAGCCCTGTAGCAACAAAACATAACGGTCAACGCTTAACCATCGTTACGGTCAAAGTATTTAAGTGAACACTTATTCAAAGACCAGGGAGGCCGCCTGCACTTTCAGAAGACCAGTTACTAAATCTGCAATCTGGACATACCATAAGTACGATATGTGCATTTCACTCTTAATAAAATATATTATGAACACGAAAATTTTCTATTGTCCCGACAGTCTACATATCCATCTTGGACTTGTTCATACGCTCTATGAAAAAATAGCAAATATGGCAAAATTAAACAATCGAGTTTGTATTTGAGTCTGAGAAGGAAAAACTGTACTACTAAATGGTGAATAATATGGGCATGACACTTGAAGTACTACTAAAGTTACCCCATCATGACATCGAGTTTGTATTTGAGTCTAAGAAGGAAAAACCGTACACACAAAGTATTCTTTCGAAAAGGTAAGAACACAAAGGTAATGGTTTGTGGTTTATAAAACAGAACTCTAACTTCTTTTTACGGAACTAAATTTTGTGTCCTGGATTCAATTTATATATTTTTTAGTAGTTCATAATCTCATACATTAATACATCATTATCAGTTTCAGTTTCCAGGAACACAGTTAGTTGTAAAATCCCAAACATGGCTATAAAAGCTTTAACCGACCCGTTAGGTCATCATTCATAACAGTTAGTTATAAAATCCCAAGCATGGCTTCAAATAATTGTTGCCAACAAAACACCAAGATACCAGCATAATACACTTCTGTGGTTTTTAGTTGTTGTCCTATGATGTGTCGTGGAATGTATATTAATTAGATACGTTATAGGGTAAAATAGAAAATTACCTTTAGGAAAAAGTAATAGACTAAATTCACCAAAGACGGATGAACCAAGTTCGTTGTACACGAAGATCGAGTGAATTTGAGACGTTTTTGTTTCGATTTGGACAATTGATTCAAATGGGTTATCGGTTTTTAAACTAAAATTACTCCTACAAATTTTAAACTAATCTAATCCTAAAGTGCATGAATCGTTCCCCATATTTAATCTAAAAAAGCAATTATTTAAAATTAAAACTTTTAAAACTATTTAGAAATTTAACTATTTAAAATGTATTAAAACTTAACTATTTAATTAAATTTACTTTTATACTATTAGAAAAAACTTTATTTAAACTAATTTAAAAACCAATAAATCTATTTAAAATTTAACTTTACTTTTTTAACTAAACAAATTCTAAAACTAATTTTTATTTAAAACCTAAACTAAGTGAAATTTATATTATAAAAAAAACTAATTTATCTAAAAACTAATTTTAAGCTCAAAAATTAAATAAACTAATTTTTAACAACTAATCAATAAAACATTTTTTTATATTTTTTTTTATTTATTCATTTGTAAATTTTATAAAAGAAATTAAAAATAAAAACTATGTAATTAAATAACTTTCAATCTGACAACTTATATTAATTACCTATTCCGTAACTAAACCAAAAAGAATAGCTAGACGAGATGGTAAAAGCGTGTGACAGTTACCCTTGAGGTCAAAGGATCGAATCCCATGAGGGACACATTTTGGTTATTTATTTTTTACAGAGAAAAATGTGAAAACTAAGTCAGAGGAGTGACTTATTTGCTTAATACATTGGATTGACTATTATTACAAGCCATAGGAATGACTATGAGTACTTGGACTGATAATAAGCTATGCAGATCAAATGAACCTGCTAGCTTTTAGCTGTGCAACAATTCACAAATATGACATCAAACTAATCCAAATATAACAATAAAAAAAGTACTAACTAACAGCAAATCAATTACTATATCAACTAACAAATCTAAAATAAAAACTCAAGTTCAAACCATGAACAAATCACTCATGAATGACTCAATGAACTAAGTAAGTGGATCAGGTCTAGCAGTCATATGAGCAAATCTAAAGGAGAAACTCATATGATAAGCACAACCGATACAGCAATACCCAACTGATTAAATCCAAAAATTAGATCAGATTCGATAAACAAGCAAATGTGTGAACCCAAATAAGCAGATATATTCAAATTCCCTTTTGAAACAGATCATCCCAATTTTAGCAGAACTCTTGTAATTTAAAAAATCCTCTTAAATCAGTTTAAACAAATTCTAACTCAGATTTGTCAGCTTAGTAAACTCAGCCCAATTACCAAACTAAACTCCCAATCAGTTACCACTAGTTTCTAACAGATTCAAATGAATAACATCTTTAAATCCAAATAGTAAATAATCCAAAACAGGTAAACGGATAAGCAAATAAAATCAGTAAAACAAAACAGTAAAATCAAATAATCCCAAACCTAACATCACAATAATAATCCATGAATTATTTAACAAATTAACAGAATAATACATAAACTAATAAACAGATTAATCAAACTTCAAATAACAAGCAGTTTATTCATAAACGTAAACATTAAAAAGAAAAGAAAATAGAACCTTATGGAGTATCCTTTGAGAAGAAGGGAAAGCGCTGAGCTCCGTTATCTAAACCAAATCTACGCCATTCAACACCATCGAAACACCATCATCAGTCAACATACCTTTTTTTACAAACTTTCAGTGGGAAAGTTTTTTATCCAACTTTTACTTTATCATCCAACATAAGCTATAGATGAGCTTATCCGAATAACATGAATATTATCATATTTAAGCAGATTATAAAAAGAAGCAATATCAATTTAATAATAAGAAATAACTCGAATTTGATGTAAACATAAAAATTCTTTTATTAATTATCAAAGTTATTACAATACTTGAAAAGGAAATTACAAATTATCCTAAATCTATCTAAACATAATAACTAAATAAGTAAAAATTGGAATGAAAAATACATTGAGAAGAGGGGGTTTTTATAGTTGAACCCAAGGCTGAAGGGTGCGGAGTTGGTGATGAAGAACTCGATTTTTGACCATCCGATGAGTATCTTTCTTCCTTCTCTCCTGTTTGTTTTGATCCAAAGGCTGTAAATCTTCCCTGTGCACACGGATCGTTAGGCTGGCAGAAAGTGTGCTTCTTGTGCTTCTTCTTTGCTGACTTGTCATTCTCTTATTGGGCAAGTGGAGAAGGGTGATGTGTCTCACCCAATCATGGAGGGGTAAGGGACCACATCACCTAAACTGATCCATCTTCAATGTCCAAATTAATGGGGAATTAATTTCCCATGCGTGTGTATCACGCTCCTTTATCTAGACAAAGCCCCAATATTGATTGTGAAATTAGGGTTTGGGTAAACAGTGATTGACTGGTTTATTATTTACAGGTTTGGTGAGAGAGAATAAGGGATGAAGACATGGGAAATATCGAAGGGTGATTAATTGTGTGTGGTGGATGGTTTGTGAATGAACGGTTTGACTGAATAAATAGCAAAATGTTTAATATTTTGTATTTTTCATAGCAACTCGTTTAACCCATTATACTTTCACTTTTCATAACTTAAGCAATGATATGGGCTTGTGGCCCATATGAACTCAATCCGTTCATTAATCAATGATTTTTGGGCTTTATTTTGGGCTTATGGTTAAAAGTGGATAACTTGTTTTCACAATTGGGCTTTTGGGCCCATAAATCCAAGTGTGGGACCCACAAGCCCAAATAAATTCATTTAGATTAAAATCCACTAGAACGAACTCGATTTTGGCTTTGACGATCTTTTCTTCAATCTCGTGTCGTTTTCGCCGGTTTTCGCGAATTTCGGTACCTATACACATCAAACGACAAACAAACGAATACAAGGCCAATTTCATACAATTAATGCATATATTCATTGTTTATTGATATAATTGATATGAGTGTTTTAGCTCATATCAAACTCCCCATTGCTAAGCAATTGCCGTGTCCTCACGCAATGATAAAATAAAACACTAACTACACTTTTATTCAACTTTTTGACTTTATTTTGCAAAGATCTAATGTATTGCTTTCATTATTAGAAAAATAACTTTTAGGATCACAAAACTCAAATAGATTCATCGTCCTCGACTTTTCACTTTTCCATGCCAAGTGTAAAAACAAGATCATTGTCAATCATAAGCTCCAAAATTAAAACAACTCATACAAGTAATTTGTGTTAAACTCTATCTCCTATTATTTCTAATTGTATCTCTAGATTTTATTTGTCATTCACCCAAAGGCTCATTTGACTTTATTTGATATTTATTAGTCCAAAAATGAAGGAAAAAATGGTGTAAACTCAACACTTAAAACCTAACCTCGACTTCAAAAACCGTTGTCACTAAAGAAAGCCCACATCAAGGATAACTTAACATGATTTGAGGGATAAATCCCCGGATCCAAAATTTGGCTAATAGGACTACTTAAAAGCAACAATAAAAACCTCCAAAGTCAATTATGACCTTATTAATGGAGTTAGCAACAACTACATCATATCACCTTGTGGCACTTTAAGATGCAATTGTGCTCCTTATTTAAAGTCCACACCCGAAGGCTCCTTGGAGAAAAATAAGGGAATTGACATTCACCATCCGACCTTATGGCTCATGATGATGAAGCAATTTTTATTCAACACGTCCCCTTTCCATACACCCTAAGGCTCAAATGAAAAGGTTAGTGCTATATGACTCCCACCCGAAGGCTCATAGAGAACATGTTTTTCTTTATTCTTCTTATTATTATGATATTTATAGTAAGCCAAATTTCCGCAATCCCATGATCAAAAGTCCATGACGCTCACACCCTTAATGTGTTCTCACTTTAATTACAAGGGAAGAAAAAGAAGGAGTTACGAGTTAAGATATCAAGCCTAAACCGCTAAAAACTCCATTTATTAAGCAATTAATTATTCAAGCGTGAAAAATAAATACGAGGAAATTAAATCAAATACAAAAATACTTACACAAGAAAGAATTAACTTTAGAAACTTATGATTAAACTATATCATCTCTTGTTCTCCATATTGTAAAATTTCAAAAATGTGAAATCAATGGATACTTAGCCTATTAAATCAAAGTTTTGGGTTTTCAAGTCATCTATAGGATCTTGCATCTTCTTATGCTTTTTCAAGTTTTAGAATTTGCGTTTTAAAGTTCCCTTGATAAACGACTTTCTAGGATCAATTATAGGAACTTGCGAAAAGTTCTCGTTCTTAAACCAGTATGAGTTAAGACTTTAGCGTTTTAAAGTTCCCTATATAAAAGCCTAGCAAAACTTGATTCAAACACGTTAAGGAAAAGCTAAGTTAAAAACCGAGTCGAGTCAAAAACTATTTTTATTTTCACCAACGGAAAGCCTACATTTGTGTCAAAAGCACTTATTTTTCTTATTAAAACTTAAAAATAAATTTAATTTTTTTATGAAAAACGACAAAAACGATTACGTTTAGACACAACAAAAGCAATTGAAAGCGATTATATCGATTCACTCCCCCATGCTAAAACCAAACATTGTCCTCAATGTTTCTTAGCTCAAGAGTAACACCCCCTTGCTAAAACACGAAGAGTCTAATGCAAAATCCTAATATGGTAAGAGCACGAAAATCTATAAGCCGTTTATTAATTATGCCTCAAGATAAAACGTTAGTCGATAAAAATCAAAGGATAAAGAGTGTGCCCCTTTTGGCAATCAAAGAAAGGAAGATCAAGTGGACCGGCAAAATCCGAACACGAGAGTCTTCAATGATTAGGGTCATACCTAAGATTCACAACACAACAAAACACGAGCACGAGCTTGAATGATCAAGCCTTTTTTGTGTTAAAAAATAGAAAGAAGATAGAATGTATGGGACTCTCCCATAAGGCACCTCGTTTTTGTTAACCGAGTCATGAGCTCGACTCGATCCCCGCATTCATTAGTCCTTAGGGAAAGTGGTGAAAACCGGCATATTGGAATTTAATCCATAATAAAGCACGATGTCGGGGTAAAAGATCTCATCCTCGTTGTTGGATGACAAACGAAAGGATAAAACTCCAACACAAATCTCTAAATAGAGATGGTGGTCACAAATCATGGAATGAATATAGCATGCTCCCCGAGATAAACTCGCACCAAGATGATCGAAAAAAATTTCAATTATTGCATCGGTGAAAGGCCGAGATTTCCCTAAATCAACGATTTCAGGGTCGAATACCTCGTCCTCGGGAGAGAAAGGAATAGACAACACGGTTTCGTCTCCCCATGATAATCCATGATCATAGAAAGCAAATGGTAAAGGTGGGATAAATGTCTCATCCATAGTGGAATCAACGTTCTTAGCTTTAATGACCATTTCACCCTTAGAAATGTGATCAATCAGGTCATGGTACTCAATATGAGTCACATGAAAAACCCTCACATTACGGTCAAAGTGGGTGGGAGGAGGAGTTGGGACGAAATCATCATCAAGTAAATTCTCTAAAAAGAGAGCGTCCCCCTCCGGGTCAATTTCATCAACACCCGGTGGTATCGAATCATTAGAAGCAAGAAACATGTCAATCTCCTCCATAAGTGGATCACTATCCTCAACGGGAATAGGAGACGGAGAGAAAGACTTTCTAATAGGCTTAGAATTCAAAGTCTCGATCTTAGAAATGAGAAGATAGACGTTTGATAATTTTTCACGAAGAATCACATCTTCCACATATAAATGAGTAAGTTCATCGGTGAACTTCTCAAGGATCGGAATAATCAAATCAACCTAATTTCCCCGTGGAAATGGGTTTAAAGGAGCAAGTTCAAAGGTGAACCTCTCAAATATCAGACCACTATCATCCTCATTTCCTGGTGGAAATGGGTGAAGAAGAGTAGGTTCATCGGGAAACCCCTCACAACCCGAGCCGTGAATATCATCTTTATAAGAAAGTTCATCAGAGAACTCCTCATTAGAAAATTCACTAGAAGTCGAATCATTCTCAAAATCTTCATTTCCATCACAATTTTCATCATTAGAATTGGAGAAAATCTCAAAGTGAATGGTAGAAGTAGAGTCATCACAATGTGGCAAATCACTCGTTTCATTGGAATTACCATCGAACTCTCTCGGGTTTTGGACAAGAATCTCAACACTAGACTTTATTACTTCGTCCGATTCCGTGTCCGGAATAGTGCTAATATGCTCGTCCCCCTTGCTTAGAGAATTTTCGAGTTCCACGGTGGAAGAATCATGAATAGGAGTGGTGATGTCATGAGATGGAGTGAGATCATAGATATCCTCATCATCGTCATCATCAGTAAGAAGAGAACGCTCGAGTTCAGGAGTGGCAATATATTTTGCTTCCTCTTGAGCTTGTTCTTTCTTTCGAATTTCAATGCTTAATCTATTATAATCTTGCGAAAGTTGTCTAATCTTAATTTCACACTCTCGTTTAAATCCCTCATCAATTATTTCTCCATGATATCTTCGACTTCCCAATTCATTAGTTATATCATTAATCTCTTGATTGATTTGTTTCTTTTCAAGCAACATATCTTCAATGCTCTTTTCAACAATTTCAATATTTCTTTAATTCGTTATTTATTGGAACAATGTTTCAATTCGTTTAAAATTTTCACTCTCGAAAGAAAAGGGCTCATAAAATTTTTTATCCCTTGGTTGACAATTAAAGCTCTCGTGAGGACCTCCACAATACTCACAACAAAGATATTGTTGTGATAAACTCGGTAAATCTTGTGGATAACAATTATCATTAAAGTTTTGATTGTAGCCCAGTTCTTGCTCGTAATTAAGCGAGAATCGATGCGAACAATTAATTCCAAAATTAGAATCATTTCCACAAAACTCACACGAGGGTATCTCGTATGTGGGGTGTGGAGGTGGGTAAAAATCGAGAGAATTATTTGAAAAATTCGGATTTCCACATGAAGTATTATCATCACAAAAAGGACAAAATCCAACTCGTATATCGTGACGTAAATCATTTCCACAACGCTCACACGTACACCACCGACATGGTAAAAGACCATATAAGGGTTCTCCACACCCTACACAATTGACGAAGGAATTCATGGAAGAATTAAAAATTGGAGGGTGAGGAGAAAAAGAATTAAACATGATAGAAGATTATTTTTGGTATTTTTCATAAATCAATCAAAGATTGAAAAAAACAAGGAATAAGGATAATTAATATGGAAGTAAATTACCCTCAGTCGACTTTGAAACGATAGGTGAAAACCTAAACGTATCGAGGTTCAATAAGTAAATTACAAAAATAAGATATAATACTACTTGAGTTGGCAAACCAATAATCGGTCGTCCCTCTCAATATACGCACAAGCAAGCGGGGAAACGAGGTGGCACAAAGCACTTAAAAACCTTTTTCCTTAGACGGCCTTTTATAGCACGTCGCCTTATACCCACCTTATAGTTTGTATAAATCGAGTTCAAACTTTTTATTAGTATTTATCTATTTTGCCTTTTTTTCCGTTTTGGATTCGAATACAATAGCTAGGTGATAAAATCCCAACTAAGGTCTTATTTGGAAGTTGGTAACTTTATTGTTCTACGTAATACAATATATTAATCACAAAAAACACAAAAAACGATACATACTATAATAGTAGAAAATAACAAAACTTTCCGAGGACGGAAAGGGTCTTCAAATCAACGATCAACAAATCTCACAAAGACGAATCGTACACAAGATCCCCGGCAGCGGCGCCAAAATTTTTGATGTGTCGTGGAATGTATATTAATTAGATACGTTATAGGGTAAAATAAAAAATTACCTTTAGGAAAAAGTAATAGACTAAATTCACCAAAGATGGATTTAATTAAACACGTTGATGAACCAAGTTCGTTGTACACGAAGATCGAGTGAGTTTGAGACGTTTTTGTTTCGATTTGGACAATTGATTCAAATGGGTTATCGGTTTTTAAACTAAAATTACTCCTACAAATCTTAAACTAATCTAATCCTAAAGTGCATGAATCGTTCCCCATATTTAATCTAAAAAAACAGTTATTTAAAATTAAAACTTTTAAAACTATTTAGAAATTTAACTATTTAAAATTAATTAAAACTTAACTATTTAACTAAATGTACTTTTATGCTATTTAAAAAAACTTTATTTAAACTAATTTAAAAAATAATAAATCTATTTAAAATTTAACTTTACTTTTTTAACTAAACAAATTCTATTTTTAAAACTAATTTTTATTTAAAACCTAAACTAAGTAAAATTTATATTATAAAAAAACTAATTTATCTAAAAACTAATTTTAAACTCAAAAATTAAATAAACTAATTTTTAACAACTAATTAATAAAACATTTTTTTATAGTTGTTTTTATTTATTTATTTGTAAATTTTATAAAAGAAATTAAAAATAAAAACTATGTAATTAAATAACTTTCAAAATCTGACAGCTTATATTAATTACCTATTCCGTGATTAAACCAAAAAGAATAGCTAGAAGAGATGGTAAAAGCGTGTGACAGTTACCCTTGAGGTCAAGGGATCGAATCCCATGAGGGACACATTTTGGTTATTTATTTTTTTTTACAGAGAAAAATGTGAAAACTAAGTCACAGGAGTGACTTATTTGCTTAATACATTGGATTGACTACTATTACAATCCATATGAATGACTTGCAGATATGAATACTTAGACTGATAATAAGCTATGCAGATCAAATGAACCTGCTAGCTTTTAGCTATGCAACAATTCACAAATATGACAACAAACTAATCCAAATATAACAATAAAAAAAGTACTAACTAACAACAAATCAATTACTATATCAACTAACAAATCTAAAATAAAAACTCAAGTTCAAACCATGAAAAAATCACTCATGAATGACTCAATGAACTCAGTAAGTGGATCAGGTCTAGCAGTCATATGCGCAAATCTAAAGGAAAAACTCATATGATAAGCACAACCGATACATCAATATCCAACTGGTTCCAAAAATAGATCAGATTCGATAAACAAGCAAATGTGTGGACCCAACTAAGCAGATATATTAAAATTCCCTTTTAAAACAGATCATCCCAATTTTAGCAGAACTCTTGTAACTAAAAAAAATCCTCTTAAATCAGTTTAAACAAAACTTCTTTTAAAGTAAGTTTAATCAAATTCTAACAGCTTTACCAAAAACTTTATATGAAACAAAAGGATTTGAAACTCAGACTTGTCAGCTTAGTAAACTCAGCCCAATTACCAAACTAAACTCTCAATCAGTTACCACTAGTTTCTAACAGATTCAAATGAATAACATCTTTAAATCCAAACAGTAAATAATCCAAAATAGGTAAACGGATAATCAAATAAAATCAGTAAAACAAAACAGTAAAATCAAATAATCCCAAACCTAACATCACAATACTAATCCATGAATCATTTAACAAATTAACAGAATAATACATAAACTAATAAACAGATTCATCAAACTTCAAATAACAAGCAGTTTATTCATAAACGTAAACATTAAAAAGAAAAGAAAATAGAACCTTATGGAGTATCCTTTGAGAATAAGGGAAAGCGCTGAGCTCCCTTATCTAAACCAAATCTACGCCATACAACACCATCGAAACACCATCATCAGTCAACACACCTTTTTTTACAAACTTTCAGTGGGAAAGTTTTTTATACAACTTTTACTTTATCATCCAACATAAGCTATTGATGAGCTTATCCGAATAACATGAATATTATCATATTTAAGCAGATTAAAAAAAATTAAGAAGCAATATCAATTTAATAATAAGAAATAACTCGAATTTGATGTAAACAAAAAAATTCTTTTATTAATTATCAAAGTTATTACAATACTTGAAAAGGAAATTACAAAATATCCTAAATCTATCTAAACATAATAACAAGTAAAAATTGAAATGAAAAATACATTGAGAAGAGGGGGTTTTTATAGTTGAACCCGAGGCTGAAGGGTGAGGAGTTGGTGATGAAGAACTCGATTTTTGACCATCTGATGAGTATCTTTCTTCCTTCTCTCCCGCTTGTTTTGATCCAAAGGCTGTAAATGTTCCCTGTGCACACGGATCGCCAGGATGGTAGAAAGTGTGCTTCTTGTGCTTCTTCTTTGCTGACTTATCATTCTCTTATTGGGCAAGTAGAGAAGGGTGATGTGTCTCACCCAATCAGGGAGGGGTAAAGGACCACGTCACCTAAACAGATCCATCTTTGAAAGTCCCTAATCAATGCTAGAAACTCTAAACTTAGCTAATCAACACAAGTTATTACTTTTCAAACGTAATCTTATTATTGTATAATAAAGAATTACAAGTGTTATGGATAACACCGTTTGATGACAATATGTTGTGCACACTTTGAACAACTATAAACCTTCACTTATGAATACAGTCGCAGCTGTTTGATTCTATATGTTCTAAGCCTTAATGTTATGAATATACTCTAAGTGTTGAGCATTAATGCTTGGATACACATCCTATTTATAGTGATACGAGGTTGACCTAAATAGAACTTGATGGTGACTACACAAGACTTTCACTTTTCAGACATCAGTCACATGATGCTCTTCTATTCTTGGTAGCCTGCCATTATGCTTTAAGGAAACAGTTCTTGAAACAATTTCCTTTTTCTTCATTGTCTCGAACACACAAATGGCATGTCCAAAGTGTGCTGAGTGTTAACAGGGTATTGTCACCCCTGTTAACCCTCAACCCCTCAGAGTCCCTGATACATCTTGGCTATTATCCATCACAACCAATGAGTATGTCTTCAAGTAATCTTTGACTTCCTTGACAATGTCTCTGATATGGACTCCTCTGAGGTTGCTCACAGGGACTTGGATCTCTGTGAGTCTTGTGATACTTGCCTGCCTCCTAGGCACATGCAAAGGACTATCTTAACAGCTTAATTATGTTTAAATCTATGATCAGGGAATCTAACCAACTTAGATTCCCAACAATCTCCTCCTATTTAAACATAAATATAGCTAGATCTATCTAAGTTAAGGTAAGTGAGATAACAGCTTCTTCTTACTCATAACATATCTAAACAAACATACCTCATGATTTTATTCATACTTAAAGAAAAATTACAAGTACATTACAAAAATGAAATAAAATGTGAAGGTAGAATTGAGCTGTGAATTTCTTCAATAGTCATCATTTTTGATCTTTTCTTTAGCTTCAGCTAAGTCTAATCTATTATCCAATTCTGCCTGCAAAGCTTTTGCAAAAAATTGGAATACTCTGTGTTAATCTTGAGTCCCTTCTTGTGACAAAGCAGCTAAATTGTTGATGCTAAGCCAAGCTCATCTTCTCTTTGAAATGCATACTGGCAAGCTCTGTTCATGAATGCCATTCCTCTTTCAGGCTATGTGTATGTCTGACCATCAACAGGGCCAACTATACCATTTGGTAGGATCAAATCCCTGTGCATTCCATCCACTTGAATATCATATGTGACAAAAGTTTCCTTAACAAGTTAGGAAACTCTTCTTCTTTTCTTACCAGTCTTTGGGGGTTTTTGTTCAAAAAGCTGTGGTGGGGATCTATCTTGATTTTGGTAGCCGTTTCTTTGATCCAGGTAAACTTGGCCTTAAGAGTTTTAAGCAGAAGAAAATTAGCATGTCCAGTTCTTTTGGCAGCTAAGGCTTCAAGTTCAAACCATTCAGATAACCCAAGTGTCTTTAGCCTGAAGTCGTCAAACACATTCATGTTTCCCTGTTGGTTGTCTCTCCACAAGATCATCTGTGGGGTGTTGGTGGATTTGTGAATTGTGTATTTGAACTTGGTTATCTTGCCAGGTGCATACCTGTTGTTAATGCAGACATCATAATCAGCTTTGACCTTTCTTAGTGCCTCTACGCGTTTAACTTCCATTTCCCTCAACCTTTGTCTCTACTTCTCCCTTTCAGGTGGAGTCATCTTCCTCAGAGTAGCTTCATTCAATTCTTTGGCTGTCTTGAGTTCATTTAGTCTTTTGAATTCCTCAGCCTGTTTCTCTATTTATTCTGGGGTTAAAGGATTCTCATTGGAAGGTGTAAAGGTTGAAAATTGGGAAAGGTCTGTGGTGGATCCTCTTGTCTCTAGCATATCAGCTATCTTCTTTAGTTTGGTGTATGTGTCAATCAAAACTATCTCCTTTCCTTTCTTCGAGACAGAGGATTCCACACTCATGTTTTTCAAAACTTCAGCTCTTCTGATAAACGCTGTCTGAGCCTGAGTTTGTATTGCTTTGGGAAGGGAGCTAACAGTGAACTTTAGCTTCTTGGCAGCTGGTTCACCATCATCCCCAGACTCGCTGGTGTTAACCAAAGTCAGGGACTTTGATGAATCAGCTCCATCTTGATTCTGTTGCCCCCCTGAGTGTTATCCTCATCATCAGATATGGTAATAGGTGTGATGACTTGGAGGGGGACAGGTGAAATAGTGTTGTCAGCGGAGGTTGAGCCTTGTTTAGCAGATTCATGGTTAAGTATTGGTTCCTTCCCCCCTCACGTTCATCCTGTCTACGCAGACGTTTGGATGAACGTGTTTGAAAGTGCCTTGCAATCTGTTCAACAGAGGCAGCCATAGCACGTTGCCTTTTCCTTGAAGCCCTGGCAATCTTTAGTAGAAGGTTGCAGTTTCCAATAGTATTGCCCTGAACTCGATTAACAATGAAGTTTGCATGACGATATTGCTTGTTTCGAATAGCTTCAAACTGTCTGTGCATAGTTAACTCATGTTCATGAAATAAGGCAGGGACCTCTGTGTCAATTACATCCTTGATTCTTGTGGATAAGTGACTAAGTCCTTGTGCTACACCTTTTCTTGCACCATCCTTGATGGGTTCAGTAACTGCCTCAGCAACAGCCTTTTGTATGATCCCTGGAAATGTGACAGTGAAGTTATGCATTTCAGACTTGATCACATCGAGCTTTCTTGATAAACGTTCAATGTCAGATTGATGATGAACAGGTTGAAGATTATGAATGTTCAGGCTTTGTTGAGCATAATCATCCCCCCTTGGTAAAAGATCAAAGTTGGTTTGGGCAGGATGATCAAACATGAGAAATTCAGCTGTTGGATCATAGGTAGGGCGTTGGAAGACTGTTGTTGTGGAGGTAGCAGAGTTGGGAGTGACAACAGCTTCCTTGGGAGGAGGAGTATTATTTTCAGCTGGAGTGGACACAGCTATTTCCTTAGGAGGAGAGACACATTGTTGATCATCATCTTCTTCTTCATCCTCCTCCTCAAACATCCCCTCAGGGATTTCATCTTCAGGCATTGATTCAAGATCAGAAACATCATCCACTAATGACAACATTTCTTCTTCAATATTAAGCAGAGGCTCTTCGTCATTTGTTTGATCTTGAATGAGTACATCAGCCTCTTTGTCTTTTTGTACCTGGGATTCAGTGGCTGGCTGTACAATTTCAGCCTGCAAGTTGTTATAATTAGTAGCAGGGAAAAAAGTAAGGGGAATGGTCGCCATTTCACTGTCCCAGAGAGGCTGAGGGTGATTACTCTTCCACTCCAAAGGATAAATCCTTGGGATTCTTTTAAGTGTGAAAAATATATGGTTAATGATCACCATTCGCTGCCCCTAGGAAAGCTGAGTGCGATTATTCAGCCCCCCCAAAAGGTTAAAACCTTTGGGACTCTTTTGATTGTGAAACATATGTTGTTTATGGATCGCCATTCGCTGCCCCTAGGAAGGCTGAGGGTGATCATTTAGCCCCCCCCAAAAGGTTAAGAAACCTTTGGGACTATTTTAAGAGTGAAACATATGTGGGTTAAGGTCGCCTGTTACTCTGCCCCTAGGAAAGCTGAGGGTGATGATTCAACTCCCCCTGAAAAGGATAAATCCTTTGGGATTCTTTTAAGGTGAAAAAGTTAAGGGTTAAGATCGTCTTATTACGCTGTCCCTAGAAGAGCTGAGGATGATTATTCAGCTTCCCTAAAAGTAAAACTTTTGGGATTCTTTTTCTGAGGGAACCAAGAGGCTGTGTGAAGTACAGCTGATCAAGGTTGAGACATAAGTGTATTCAGGTTGTTGTTAGCCTGAATACTGTCTAGAGGGTGCAAGGTCATCGGGGTGCTTTATAAACACAAATGAATCATTCCCTGGTGCATCGACAGGGTGTACAGAAGTCTTAAAGAGTTCTAAGTGCATGGACAGACTTCTATGGGTCGAGGATTACCCTAACTTCACCACTCTCACCTACAGACGTTTGAGAGTGGCTGCTTGTGAACCTCTAAAAATTTACACTGATTACCTGTGTGATATCAGCTGGATTTGGCTGGTTTCCTGTTGTCTCAGCTGACATTGAGACGCTAGACCCCTGTTGTTGGTCAGCTGAATTCTCTGATTCCACATGAGTATCTGGAACAGAGGAGGTGTCTTGGTTCATAGTCTTCTTTCCCTTGGCCTTAGCAACAGATTTGGTGTGGGAAGAAGATGGGTTTTTCTTCTTCTTAGGCTGTTGGCTAGAAGAAGCCTTGGACGTCGTAGTGTGCTGCCCAGAGGTCAAAGACTTAGACTTGCCAGACACACTAGAGGTAATCACCTTCTCAGAAGAAGGGAGCAAGGACTTCTCAGCTGTTGGTTGTTTGTTAGCAACGTTCATCATATGGGAGGTGACAGAGACATCTTCAGCTCCAATTTCTTTGTAGATGGCACCTGTGATACGATAGGGCTTTAGAGCAGTCAGAGCAGAGTTATGATAGTTGTCTCCTAACAGGCTTTCACAGATCAGCGACAAAAAGCGAACATAGCAAATATTCTTTTCCCTGACTTGGTTTCTTCCCTTCAGCTGTTCAACAAGGTTGGAAAAGAGAATGCTTCCTACATCAACATCAGCTCCCCAGATCAACCCACAAGCTATAGATTGGTGGTTGAAGGACATCTGATCTTGGGATCCCTGCATTCCTCCCAAGGATTTGACAATGTGGGTGAAGAGGACACGCCACATAGGTGTAAAGTACTTAATATTCAGGGGAGACTTCGAGAGGACCTCAGCGGGTGTAAGAGCAGGGTTTACATCATGGAAGGGTTTAAGTGTGGCCAGGGCATCCTTAACAGCCTTTTTATCAACCACCTTTAGGCATTCATCACCATGTTTTATACCAGCCACACTTGAGAAATCTTTGAGTAAGAAGGCAAATGGGTGTTCGTTGCAAGAGAGGCTAAAGCTTATGGTGTCATCAACTACTTCAGCGGAGTACCAGAATTCCCTAAGGTATTCTTGGTAGAAGGTGGTTGGGGATTTTGTGAATGCTTCACTAACATCACAATTTAGCATGAAGTTAACCAGATCTAAGTAGGTGTCATTAGGAGCCTTGATCCATCCAATAGAGTTGTTTGATGCAAGGATGA
Organism: Glebionis coronaria; assembly: GCA_025667525.1. Lineage (NCBI taxonomy): Eukaryota > Viridiplantae > Streptophyta > Magnoliopsida > Asterales > Asteraceae > Glebionis > Glebionis coronaria. Next base: position 26,621,859 of record CM046877.1, read on the forward strand.
TTTCGTTGAGTTCGAAGTTAACATTTGCTGCCTTGGGAACGGGAAAAGCCATGGATTCAAGGTCGAAGAAGAATGAAGATGGAGGATGGTTTTAGAGAGAGAAGAACTTAGAGAGAGAAATAGATTTGTGAAAAGAGAATAGTGGTGAGTGAGGAGAGACGAGAGACAATATATATATATTCAAATAAGTAAACAGTTATTCAACCGCATTAAATGCAAAGTGGGAAAATGACTGCTCATGTGGGTCCCTTGACCTTTCAAAACTTATTTGTCTCCTCGATATTCGAAAAATAAATGATTAAATATTGAGAATGTTTTTTGCATTTACTTGGAAAGTAACTACCTAGTTTTATGTGAAAAACATTTAATATAGAATCAGTCATTTAATGAACACATTTATTATCAAGCCACAGGCTTTGAGATATTGAGCATCCCTAGCTCAGCAACTAGCCTGTTGAACGAAGGTTCAGCCAAAGGCTTTGTGAAAATATCAGCTAGTTGCAGCTCTGTGGGAACAAAGTGCATCTCAATATCTCCCTTCATTATATGATCCCTGATAAAATGATACCTAATATCAATGTGTTTGGTACGAGAGTGAAGAACAGGGTTTTTGGAGATGGCAATGGCGCTGGTGTTGTCACAAAAGATTGGCACTTTGTCATATAAAATTTCATAGTCAGCCAATTGACTTTTCATCTAGAGCACTTGAGCACAACAGCTGGCTGCAGCGACATATTCTGCTTCAGCTGAAGACATAGCCACAGAGTTTTGCTTCTTAGCACTCCATCCAACCAATTTTCCTCCTAGGATTTGACAGCTGCCTGAGGTGCTTTTCCTGTCAATACAGCATCCAGCATAGTCTGAATCTGAATAGGCCTTGAGATCAAAGCCTGATTTCTTGGGATACCATACACCTAGGGATGGTGTTCCTTTGAGATACCTGAAAATTTTCTTAACAACCACTAGATGGGATTCTTTTGGGTTAGCTTGGTACCTTGCACAGAGACATGTGGAGAATTGGATATCAGGACGACTAGCTGTCAGATACATGAGTGACCCAATCATGCCTCTATATAAAGTCTCATTAACACAGACCCCTGACTCATCAGGGCCCAAGTTGTTGGGTGGAAGCATGGGGCATTTCACTGATGCACAATCAGCTAAGTCATATTTTTTAAGTAGATCTTTAACGTACTTTTCTTGACAAATTGAAATTCCCTTAGAACATTGTTTAATTTGAAAACCTAAAAAGTAAGTTAATTCACCCATCATACTCATCTCATATTTATTTGTCATTAATTTAGCAAATCGTTTACTAAGATTAACATTTGTTAACCCAAAGATGATATCATCCACATAAATCTGCACAATGATGAAATCACTCTTATCCTTGAAGGTAAAGAGTGTTTTATCAATAGAACCCCTGACAAATTTATTTTCAGTTAAGAAATTAGAAAGATTTTCATATCATGATCTTGGAGCTTGTTTCAGCCCATACATGGCTTTGTGTAATCTGTACACATGGTTGGGAAACTCGCTGTTCTCAAATCCTTCAGGTTGTTCAATATACACTTCCTCAGCCAAATCTCCATTGAGGAATGCACTCTTAACATCCATCTGATACACAGTGAAGTTCATATAAGCAGCATAAGCCAAGAAGATTCTGATGGCTTCAAGTCTTGCAACAGGAGAAAACGTTTCATCATAATCAATTCCTTCAGTCTGTGTATACCCTTGTGCCACCAGCCTGGCCTTGTTTCTGATGATGTTTCCAATTTCATCCATCTTATTTCTATAGATCCATCTAGTGCCTGTGATATTCTTTCTAGGTGGAGCTGGCACTAGTGTCCATACTTTGTTCCTTTTGAACTGATTGATTTCTTCTTGCATAGCAGCTACCCACCCTTCTTCTACAAGAGCCTCAACTACTCTCTTAGGTTCAATTTGTGAAAGAAATTCAACAAAGAGACATTCATTGGCCGAGGAAGATTCTGAGTCATGAATTCGCTGTCTAGTGGTAACCCCTGCATTAGGTTCCCTAATAATGTTGACAAGAAGAATGTGTTGATCACTTGACCACTTATTTTGAGGAGCTGGGGACTCAAGGACAGGAACGCTTGTGGGGACAGCTGGTACTATTTGAGTTTCATCCTGCTGACTAGGAGGGCTTTCTTCAAAGACTACTTCAGTGTTAGAGTCTACTTCAGCCATATCAAGAGGTACAAGTTCATTATCAGCAGGAAATTCTTCAGGGATTTGAAGAATTGGTGAGTCATCAATAGTAGTAGAAGAGGAAGGACTACAAGAGGTCTGTGGTTCTTCTTCATCAAGCTCCTGAGAGGTGGGAACTTCTATGTTGTGAGTAGACAGAGGGTCAAAAGCAGGAACATAGGGAGTGAGAGTGTTGGAGTGATGATGGTGATGACTGACAGGTCTTGGTTCGGAGAATTCATCACTTGGGAAAGACACATTTTCATTAAAATCAATTTCATCACCCTCTGTTCCAGTTCTCTGTATGACTTCATCATCTTCATTGAATCTGACATGAAAGGTTTCTTCTACTTCTTGTCTTCTGATGTTAAATACTCTGAAGGCTTTGGCTGTTGGAGAGTATCCCAAGAAGAAACCATCATCAGCTTTTTCATCAAATTTTCCAAGTTTATCCCTGTAGTTGTAAATTAACACAGGACATCCAAAAACATGAAAATAGCTGACATTTGGGGATCTTTTTCTGAAAACTTCATAGGAAGTTTTACCATGTCTTTTGACAATGATTGATCTGTTTTGTGTGTATCAGGCAGTGTGTACAGCTTCTCCCCAAAATTACTTTGGTAAGGCTGCACCATTCAACATGGTTCTGGCTGCTTCAATCAAAGTCCCGTTTCTTCTTTCAGCCACACCATTTTGTTCAGGGGTGCCAGCTGAAGAAAAGTTTTGTGAAATACCTTTTTCATCACAAAAAGATTCAAGTTAATGATTCTTTAATTCAGTACCATTATCACTTCTTAGAGCTTTGACTCTAACATCATTCATATTTTCAACCTGTCTGATGAAGGACATGATGGTATCAGCTGCATCACTTTTCCTTCTGAGGAAGAACACCCATGTGTATCTTGAAAACCCATCAACTATGACCAAGGTGTATTTGTTGTGATTAATGGTCTGAGGTTTGACAGGCCCAAACAAATCCATGTGAAGGAGATGTAAGCACTTGTCAATAGAGAATTATTGCCTAGTCTTGAATGAAGACCTGTGATGCTTTCCTTTGACACAGGCAGAACAAGTCTTGTCTTTAGAAAATATCACTGAAGGTAGACCAGTAACCAGGTTTTGTGTGGCTATCTTGTTGATGTTCTTGAAGTTGAGATGAAGTCTTTTGTGCCACAGCCAATTGACACTTTCAGAGGCTTTAGCAAGAAAACAATTTGAGCCGTCTTCTGAGCAAACAACCATGTTGATGACATAAACATCTCTCCTTCTAGGTGCAATAAGCACAACATCATTGTTTTTGTTGAATATGGTTCCATGAGTCTTAGTAAACAAAACTTTGTAGTCAGCATCACACAATTGGCTGATGCTAATAAGATCGTGTTTAAGACCATTCACATATGAAACCATGGTAAACGTTATCCCATTGCAGTTCACTGAGCCGTATCCCTCTGTGTCACCTGAAGAATTATCTCCAAACACCACTTTAGGACCTGGCTCCTTTGAGTATCTGTGCAGGTATTGTTGAATCCCTGTCATGTGTCTAGAACAACCACTGTCTAGATACCATACCGATTCCTTGAGATGTTTCTACACAGATACATAGAAACAGATTAGTTCCTATGGTGAACCCACTTTCCAGTGGGTTCCCTGAATTGCTGATTAGCAATTCTTGTGTTCCTGTAGAACTTTTGGTGATGGGAGGGACAATTGGCTGTCTCATGGGTAAAACTTCCACATATATCACACCTAGGGAAGTCACCACACTCGTCTGAGTGATGGTCTGTGAATCCACAGAATTTACAGGGAGGATAAGGTCTGTAGTTTCCCTGTTGTCTTTTTGAACCCTGTTGTCTATCCCTAGAGGGTGTCTGAGCTCTCTTAACTGCCATATGTCTATCATGATCTATGGTCATGTGGTGAGAGTTCTTGCATATATTGCAATAAGGTTTGACTAACCTTTCTCCTTTGAGTTCACCTAGGACCGACTTAGGTTCACGGGAAGTAGAGCATTCAGCGGAAGGCTTAATATGTTGTTTCAAGAGTTCTACTTCTTTCATTAGAGACAACAGGCGTTCTTCAGTGGAAGGGTCAACCTTGTTCACAGCTTTAGTTGAGACAGGCTTAAAAGCAACTTGCTTACCAGATTGTCTAACAAGCACATTAAATACTTTAGCTGGTGGTTTCTCAACATCTGTTCTAAGTTCACCCTTAGCAGCTCGTGAGGAACTGCTAGGTTCAACTCCAGAGAGTTTGGGCAAAGGTGGTAATTCAGCCACATCTTCAGAGACAGGGTCATTAGTCAAAGTGGTATCTGACATATGAATAGTCTATGTAGATTTGAAGACAATGTCTTTGGGTTTGGTGAGAATTCTCAGCTTATTTTTCTTAGCAGATATATCCCTTTTAATGTCAGCAGGCAGTTCATCATTAAGCAATTGATCTATAGTGAACCTAACACACAACCATTTTTCAATAACCTTGTTTAATTCAGATACTTGATCATTTAAGGCAATGTTTTTCAAGGTTAACCTAGTGACTTCATTTTGATGGGATATTTTCTCTAAATTAACCCTTCTGAGAGTTTCACATTCAGATTTAGCATTTAGCAGTTCAGTTTTAACAGAGTGAAACTTATCAAGTAGGTTCTTTCTTTGTTCCTCAACAAAGTGTAAATCAACAATGGTGTAATCTAGGACATGCTTGCGTTCATCACTATCAGACATAGATAAAAGCCTGTGTACCTTTTTCATTATGATGTCAACCCATTGTCCTGATCTTGCATCACCTTTACCAACAACTGGTTCATCCTCAGCTATAGCCATGAAAGCCCTGACTCTAGTAGTATCTTCCTCATCTGAAGTCAGTGGCTCATTATTCCAATCATAAGCTTCAACTACCAACCCTTTCTCTGTCTTTTTATCACCTCCCTTCTTCTTAGACAGAGCTTCAAGCTTCAAATTCATATGTTTTAACTCATCTTTAAGTGCCTTGTACTTGTTTTTGTAATCCTTCTTCTCATTGTCTGATGAATTGGATTGGTGGGATGAGTTGTTGTGTTGTTTGAACTTGTAAGGTCTGGAGGAAGATGATGGATAAGAAGGTGAGGATGTCTTTGTGGAAGGACAGTCTTTTTGGAAGTGTCCAAGCTTTCCACAGGCAAAGCAAGTTTCTTTTGATCTGTCTGTTTGTTTACTAGCTGATCCTATTCTCCCTGATCTTTTGAAGAATCTTCTTTTGTTGGCTAGCAAGGCTCTTTCATGAAACTATGCATTAAGGTCTGTTAAGAACTCTTGGCTGCTGCGAGTGTCTTCTTCAACATCAGAGTCGCTGTCATGAGGATGTGGTGCAGAGATCAAGGCTTTGGAAGATGCTCCTTGAACTATAAATCTTTCAGTCTCTGACTTGTAAATAGTATCAATCAGCCCTTCTTCATAATTATACTTTCCATAAAGCTGAGCTAAGGTGTCATTCTTGATTGAGTTATTTGCTCTCTGAGTCTGATTCATACTCAACCACTTTCTTGGAAGGCTGTTGACAAATGTGGCATTAATCTCAGCTTGACCAATGGTGACATCATTCATTGCTAGGTTATTGAGAAGAATCTTCAACCTTGTATAGGTTTGTTGAACCTTTTCACCTTCAAGTGATTTGAAGGCATTGAACTGAAGTCTGAGAGCTTGAATCTTTATTTCTCTTGTTTCAGAGGGTCCTTCATGGCCAAGGATGAGGTCTGTCCACATTTGCTTGGCTGTGGGACATTGAATGACAGACTTCATGATGTGTTTGGGAAGACAGGATATAATGATGCTTTTGAGACGTTTATCTTGGTTTGCCAGTTTTCTATCAGCTGGATTCCATTGTTTGAGAGGTTTGGGAAGAGGGTTTTCTTCAGTGGAGGTAAGTGCCATGGGAACATAAGGACCATTTTCTAAAATTTCTAGAAGAAATGGTTCAAGTCCATCGAGATATACAAGAAATTGACTCTTCTAGCTAGCAAAATATTCTTCATCAAAGACTGGTACACTTGTGACATGTGATCCACCTCTTGAGTCAAGAAGTTGGGGTAGATCATCGTCATTGGGAGGAGTGGTGAGTCTTGGTGAAGATGGTGTTGCAGAAGGTGAATGTGGTGGGTTAGAAGTTTCTGGCATGGTGGATCTTGATTATAAAACAAAGAACGATGTTTCTTGAAGGTTTTAATATCAAACACCGCTTTGATACCAATTGAAAGTCCCTAATCAATGCTAGAAACTCTAAACTTAGCTAATCAACACAAGTTATTACTTTTCAAACGTAATCTTATTATTGTATAATAAAGAATTACAAGTGTTATGGATAACACCGTTTGATGACAATGTGTTGTGCACACTTTGAACAACTATAAACCTTAACTTATGAATACAGTCGCAGCTGTTTGATTCTATAAGTTCTAAGCCTTAATGTTATGAATATACTCAAAGTGTTGAGAATTAATGCTTGGATACACATCCTATTTATAGTGATACGGGGTTGACCTAAATAGAACTTGATGGTGACTACACAAGATTTTCACTTTTCAGACATCAGTCACATGATGCTCTTCTATTCTTGGTAGTCTGCCATTATGCTTTAAGGAAACAGTTCTTGAAACAGTTTCCATTTTCTTCATTGTCTCGAACACACAAATGGCATGTCCAAAGTGTGTTGAGTGTTAACAGGGTATTGCCACCCTTGTTAACCCTCAACCCCTCAGAGTCCCTCATACATCTTGGCTGTTATCCATCACAGCCAATGAGTATGTCTTCAAGTAATCTTTGACTTCCTTGACAATGTCTCTGACATAGACTCATCTGAGGTTGCTCACAGGGACTTGGATCTATGTGAGTCTTGCGATACTTGCCTGCCTCCTAGGCACAGGCAAGGGACTATCTTAACAGCTTAATTATGTTTAAATCTATGATCAGGGAATCTAACCAACTTAGATTCCCAACAATCTTCAATCTCCGAATTAATGGGGAATTAATTTCCCATGCGTGTGTATCACGCGCCTTTATCTAGATAAAGCCCCAATATTGATTGTGAAATTAGGGTTTGGGTAAACAGTGATTGACTGGTTTATTATTTACAAGTTTGGTGAGAGAGAATAAGGGATGAAGACATGGGAAATATCGAAGGGTGATTAATTGTGTGTGGTGGATGGTTTGTAAATGAACAGTTTGACTGAATAAATAACAAAACGTTTAATATTTTGTCTTTTTCATAGCAACTCGTTTGACCCATTATACTTTCACTTTTCATAACTTAAGCAATGATGTGGGCTTGTGGCCCAAATGAACTCAATCCGTTCCTTAATCAATGATTTTTGGGCTTTATTTTGGGCTTATGGTTAAAAGTGGATAACTTGTTTTCACAATTGGGCGTTTGGGCCCATAAATCCAAATGTGGGACCCACAAGCCCAAATAACTTCATTTAGATTAAAATCCACTAAAACGAACTCGTTTTTGGCTTTGACGATCTTTTCTTCAATCTCGTGTCGTTTTCGCCGGTTTTCGTGAACTTCGGTACCTACACACATCAAACGACAAACAAACGAATACAAGGCCAATTTCATACAATTAATGCATATATTCATTGTTTATTGATATAACTGATATGAGTATTTTAGCTCATATCATCCTATTTTAGGCATTCTATAGCCTCTAACCATAACCTATTTATATAGAATGTAGCATTAACCATAAGTTTTTCTTCGTGATAAAACTTTATCTAAAATATTATAGCTACAGTTAAAGCATCCTAGGTTATAGCTACAGTTAATCCTCAATGCATGCATAAAACACTTGAAACTAACAGCTTTCACCAAAATGGTGCATAATTTCAAGATTGACTCCTAAGGAGACCATAATATGGTTGAGTCTGTAGTTGTACTACAATTCACTTTCTTAAGTTGTACTTTGATCTAGATTGTACAATTTCGCACGTTGAGGAATCCATAAAGGCCAAGTCGATGCTTATTTTATTCAGACGGGTAATTTCCTATTTTTCTACTACGACAATTTCATATGAACTTTACAGTGCAAAAACTATGCTACCGAGACCTATTTTCCTTTGACATGCCACTTATTTGACGACAAATATCACAAAATTCTTAAAGGTTTTGCACAGTGTTTCTGCAAACCATCTCTAAGTAACTTAAAGCTTCTACCAAAGATTGCTTGGAATATATCAATATTCCAAACTATTTTCCAAATATACAGCTAATACGAATAGTCCATCTTAAATGTGGCTATTGGTGTATATATTGTTTATAATATTAATTTTCTCATCAATTTATCAAATTCAGGACGGGTATTTGCCTATTTGGCTACTTAGACTAATTTCCAATGAAATGAGCCATAAACATTAAAGGGTATATTGCTTATTTGGCTACTTAGAAATCAGTATGCACACTGTTTTTCAGGAAATGAACCATAAACAATAAGCATTAAATAAACTTTATCACAAAGAAACAAAAGTAGTCTCACAAACCATTAGAGAATTAACCTTTGATCACACCTCATCATTTCTAACAATCCACATGTATTTTTATCGCATTGTGCCATACCATCTTAACCTACATAAAAAAATCAGAAAAAACTTATAAATAAGCTATATCTCAATAGAGGTCATGATTATCTAAAAATTTCTTTTATTAGAATTGGTGAAAGTAATATATGAAATTCAATAAGAAAACCATTAGTACACGACCCACTAATCCACCCAAGTTACCCAATATAGCTTCATGAGTGTTGTTTGTGGTACAAATGAGCTTAAAGTTTCCCCACTTGATCAGAACTCCTTGAAGAACTACACTTTCAAAACTAATCTATATAAAGTCGCATTCTACATTAATATGTATAAAGTCGCATTCTACATTAATCTGTATAAAGTCTATTGAGGCCATTTTTGTACAGGTCAACACAAAACGGCGAAAGCCAGGGCAGGGTTAGCGTGAATATAATGATCTACGATGACAATCCTTGAACACTGGGATCAACTTTTGTATTGTTTCAACATCAATGCTATGGTTTAAAAAAAACTTGGAACTGCGTATTAGGAGCAGAAAAATTAAGACCTCAATAGCACATGTCGTGAATATTCTGGAAATATGCAGGGTTTATATCACATAGATTATACTATCTTTCAAACAAAGGGTGCACCTTTGTTCTGATAGACTAATCGGAAACATCTTATTAAAAGGCTACAAATTATTTCTTAGAAAAAGGCTCAATCTTAAAAGAGTTACAGTGACTCATGCATGTTTCTAAACAAAAAAAATGCATTGGGGAGGATGATTGAAAGTGCTTCGAGTTGCTTCCTCATTATGCATCGCCATACCATCTGATATTTTCTTGGCGACGTTGGTGTTTGGTTGTGCTATGACACATAATATGAAACTTTAGGCCTTCAAGTGATTTTCAAAATTCAACTTGTGATAACATTGCCTATTAATAGATACTTTGGTGATCAAAATGAGTACCAATCCGCACAAAACTATCATTATTTCATTATCTAATTTCCTTGAACCTACGGTTTACAAATAAACAGCCATACTTATTTCAAAATGGTAGAATTTTCCTTAAATGAAATTGATATTATATGACCTACAAAAATATATTAAAGATGCCAAATCATTCTTTTTATCAAAACCGAATAATAAAAATATATGTCTAATAAAAGGTTGATTTGGACCAACATGAAATGGTCGTCTCATGCATGTCATGATCTAAAATTGATATAAAACTTCTTTTAAGTTCAGCCAAATCAAAGAGGACCTACAAATATCACAAAATTACATTAAGTACAAACAAATTAAAAGTGGACGACTCTAATTCATGTTTGGTTCATAGATACATTTAATCAAATAGTTTGTAGGCATACAAAATATAGACACAAATTAATACAGTAGAAAACTTTTTTGCATCAAACACCATAAACAAAAGAACCAATCTCTGATTCAAATTGCAAGGAATTTACCTTCATCACCAACAATGTGTGATCTTCATTTTTTTCCCGGATTCTTTTTTAGACCGCTGCATCAACATCAAGTTAACTGTATATTGTCATTAATTTAAAAAATAAAAAATGAACATTTGAAAGATTACCCTGTTAAGTGTATGTTTTATGAATTAGATAAAAATAAAAAACTTACCAAAAAGCATCAATGAAAGCTCACTGTTCTTGTTTCTGCAACAAAAAAAAGAAAAAATCAACAATAGAAGTAGGACTAAATATGAATTTTGCTTATTAAGAACCACCCAAATTAATTGAGGTTATACTATTAAGTGTCTGGCATATGCTTTCTTGCAAAAGAACACGAAACCACTAAAAAGAGAGTTTCAGGATGATTGGATTATGAATAGATTAGAGTGTGTGTTTTTTGGTAGTCATTAAAAGGCTTAACAATAAATCTTTGAGAGATTTTTGGTTTTTTTTATAAATATACAGACATTTAATAGTATAACCACAATTAATTATTGTGAAAATACAATTAAATAGATGATTAAAATAAAGAACACATCAGCGTATGAGGATTTACAGAAAACCTTAATAAAAAGAAAACTTCAATAAAAACAATCCATTCGTCAAGCAATTGACAACAAAAAACTTACATGTTCTCCAATTGACACCATAAAAACAAATATTATTTCCTGCAATTGACACCATGAAAATAAATGTTAACAATTATGCTATTGTAGGAATGGACATCAATCCATTCTATTCTATGGCAACATTACAACGATCAGCAATTAGATCAATGCTATTGCATGAATGGACCTAAATCCATTCAATTCTTGGCAGCATTGTAATGATCAGCAATCCATATTATTGTGCAAACAATTAGATCAATGCTGTTGCATGAATAGACCTAAATCCATCCAATTCTTGGCAGCATTACAAAGAAGGGGATGAAGAATAGAGTTTTTGGATCTAAGAGATTGCACAAACATGGATGCCGAACACTTTGATTTTTGTGCTGCAGATATGGTGTGGGAGGGCTTTATATAGGTTTAAGGTTTAGATTATTTTAGGATATGAGCGTCAGGAATCAAACACATAACGCGTTTTAATTTTAATGCCATAAAAATATTACTTAAAATAAATCCAGCGTTTTGAAAGTTTGTTTTTTAAAAAAAGTTTGAATTGCACAAACAGACGTTCCCTTTGGATAAGTTAATTTAGGAAACTGTTTTATGAGTCGTGCATTAAAAATATTGTACATTGGAGTTATATTAGGAAACTAATTAATTTTTTTGTGCTTTAAAATACTTGTAAATTATTTTGGTTTATTATATAAAATAGATTCTAAATAGTTATTTTAAAGATTTTTAACTATTGTAACAAAAGCTTTTTGAATGAGGTTTGTAGAAACTAGAAGGGAGGGTTGTATATTTTCTCTTCGATTGGCAACCAAATTAAAACTACTTTCAATTTGGTTTGTATCAAAACTATCTTTTGCTTGAAGCTAAGTTGCATAATGATTAGGTTCAATTCAAATGCACTAGCAAAGATAATAGATAAGTGTAATGATAATGAAATAAGTAAAGAGTAAGGAAGGAGACAACCTAGTGGGAAGACACCAAGATTTATAGTGGTTCGACAACGAGGCTCTATCCTCGTTTCTACTCCACTCCTCGAGTACACCTACTCGAGATTTCCACTATATCCACAAGCTCCCTTCTTGGCGGAGAAAACCTTACATCGTCGCTTACATTATTTTCCGACACTAAGCTAAATGTCGAGACCTAATCTTTAGCTAGGACCAATCAACACAACGTTGCCTACTTCACAATTTAACGACACAAGGCTAGATGTCGAGTTCTAATCTTAAGGTAGAACCAATCTTCACGACGTTGCCTACTTCACCATTTTACGACACAAGGCTAGATGTCGAGTTCTAATCCAAAGCTAGAACCAATCTTCACGACTCTTCACTTTGAAGCTAAGTGAGAACTTCACACAACACAACTACTAATCACTTTCAAGTTTAGTGAGAACTCACAAGACACAACCACATCACTTTATAGTTTAGTGAGAACTACTAATCAAATCTATTATAACTCAACTAGACTTATCCAAGTACACACATGTAGCTTGGATTACACAACACAAATCCAAGCAAGCACATATGCAATGGATGTACACAACATATCCAAGTATTCAAAAATAAATTGGATGAACACAACTAGTCCAAGTATTCATAAATAAAATAGATTAACACAAAACAAAAAGGGTATCATGATGAATATGACTAGCTCATAGATTCATCTTTATCACAATACTAGTGAGTGAGTGATCTTCTCATTGGACAAGGTAAAGGAGGGGATCAAGAGGATAATCATATGTAAACATCCTTAGCACTTTAAGTGATCATTTACTAATGATTATGCTATAGAAAATAGAAAGGGGGCTGCGAAAAACGTCCAAGAGGCTTGTTGGAAAATGAGATTTGACCCACTATTTAAAGGAGACAATGTATAACAGATATATAACGACTATCTAGGCGCGGTACCTTATCTAGCCCGGCGGTTCCATATCGCTAGGGAACCGCCTAGCTACTTAAGGTACTGCCCCTAGAGTACGCTCTGTTTTTTGTCTTTTAGTGGGGTAGGAATATCTGAGGTATTTGAAGCCTTCAAAGGATATTCTAATAGCATATGGAATATGCCATTTTCAAATTTTCATTTTCCATTTTAATAAAACATTTTCTAAAAAAGAAAGTTTATTAAAAAGTCTTTTGTCATATTAACAAAAGTGAGTTTTAAGGATAATCATTTTGATGATCACTAAGTATGATTAAGAAAGGTTAGTGATATGATTATTACCTTGATGATAGTGTTAGTTAAATAATTCGTTTTGTGTTTTACACTAAATGTGTTGTATAGTTTGCTGTGATCAAAACTAAGAAAGATTAGTTAACACTAATAATGTTTTTAGGCATCACTTGCATTAACAATCTCCCCCTTTTTGATTACGACAAACGATAAACTCATTTACGTAAAAGCACAAAATATCGAATTATTAACTAGTTTATCACTATCATTTCTCCCCTTTGTCGTAGCAAAAAGGTTAGCATAAGTCTTTTGAAGAAAATCGGACTTTGCTAGTTGCTCCCCCTTGGTGGTTGCTCCCCCTTGCTTGGGGCACCAAGTATGTGAGCTAAGGTGACATGCTACACAAAGGTTAGTAGAAAGAAAAGAAACACCAATGTATATATGATCACTACCTACTAAGTAACTTGAGATGGAGAGAGAGAAGAAATCTCAAATTAGAAGCAAGTATTTTGCTAAGTATGTCCAAAGAGGTAATTGACAAAATCAAGCTTCACTCCAATGAAGATGATAAACTTGTCAATGGGTTAAAGTTTAGAATTGATGGAATCACCCATAAGCAATTGTAAAAGTTTACAATGATCAACTCAAAAGAGAACTAAGGAAATAACACACAAACAACACAAAGATTACATAAAAGAAAAGACATAACAAGGTAGATAGTCATATACACAATATGAGTATCTAAAGCAAAAAAAATATGGAAAATAAACCACTAAGCATAAGCTATTCTAATAGTGATAATTTTCTAAGATTGCTTAAAAAATAAAAGACTCTAAAACAACTAAAGTAATAAAGACTCTAAGAGTAGTTAGTCCTTTAGTTGGAAAAATAAGACGACGATGCATCATTCGAAGTTTTGTCCACCAGGACGAAAACTTGGATAGGAGGTCGAGTGAGGAGGAATTCAAGGAAATTTAACTTCTCATATACATGAGTAAGTTCAATTTAATGAAATCGACAACAAGCACACGAGGATCCATGATGCAACACAAAATCGTTTGATGGGGGTAGGGCATCAAACTTAGGGTTTGGTGGTGGTGGGGTAATGGGGTAGGAAATGTTTTCACAATGCCTTGTGAGGTTTGGGAAGGTTGAAAGGTCATTGAGTTGAGGGGTGTTGAAGGATTGAGGTGGCGGGGGAACATTTTCTTTTGCTCCAGTGATGGGGTTAATGGTATAAGTCTCATTCCAATACTTGATTGGAGAGAAGGTAGGGTTTTTAGGTGGTTTGGAGGAAGATGGTTCATTCTTCTTAACCCAAATAGCTCGAACCGAGATTTTTAGTTTCTTTGAAAGCTTGGATGAGGAAGATTTGGGTGAGTGAGGTTGTGACAAAGAAATGTCAAGGTTAGGAATGGAGGAGTTAGGCATTGTGAGGGTGTGAGAATGAAATCTCAAGGTTGGGAAGGTGTGAGAATGAAATCTCAAGGTTGTGTGAGAATGAATTCTCAAGGTTGGGAAGGTGTGAGAATGAAATCTCAAGGTTGGGATATAAGTAAAATATAATCAAGGTAAGAATTTGAACACAAAATGTGAAGTGTCAAGGAATGTTTAGCCAAACTGAGCAAACAAGGAATCTTGACAGGGTATAGGGTTTAAAGAATTTTGATCAAAAACGTGTCAAAAGACAGTTACTGTCCGCGGTACCTTATAGGGACCGGCGGTTCCTTACCACTTAAGGAACCGCGGGACTTTAAGGATCCGCGTGTAGTAGACTTGAAACCAAGTTTTTCCAGGGTTTTGAGAAAAACTAAGACTTTTTCAAAAAATTGCAAATCTTGGAATTTTACCTCTATTAGCACTTAATTATGCTAGGGTTGCATAAAAGCAACACATTCACAAAGAATGTCTTGAAACAGGGTGACAAAATAATTTAGATATCATTTTGAACCAATTTTAGTCAAGTTTTTAGAGGTTGTGATAGATTTAGGTTCAATTTTAATTTCAAATTAAAGTTGATTAATGTGCACATAAGAATAGGAACACATAAAGCTAAATCCATTAACTAACTTTATGAAAAACTCATGAAGGAAGAAAGTACAATGACAAATAAAATGCAAGAACAACTAACTAATACAAAGTTAGCTTAATACTAGATCTAGATGAGTAGTCTTCTTTGGCTTGGTTTTGTTTAAAAAACTTATTAAGAAAAAAAAACTCATCATTCATCTCCTAGGAGGAGGCATAGAGAACAAGGTAAGCAAGAACTCTTGCAACCTCCTATGTAGTCCAAACATCTCCATCCTAAGTTTATGGATGATGTAGTGGTTGTAGAGGCAACATGGACAATTAGGACCATGAGTCTCTTGAAACCCATAGTAAGGATCACCCAAAAGGAGGGAAAGTGGGACACCCAAAATTGGAATGTTTGAGTTTGGTGGAGGTGGAGGAGGCATGTTCTCCAAGGGTGATGTGGATGAGAGTGGAGGCATGTTTCCCAAAGGCGAAATGGGTGAGTGTGGAGGTATGTTCTCCAAGGTTGGTGAAATGGGTGAGTTAGGAGGGGTAAATGGTGAAGTCACCAAGGTGTCATCAAAGTCATTCATAAAAGGAATGCTTTGGATTGGTTGGGGTTGTGTGGTCACATCCAAGGGTGCACTTGGAGTGAAGGGTGAAGAGAGCTCATTCATTCTTGAGTTGAATGAAGAGGATGTAGAACTAATGGAGTGGTTAGTACCATGGGTGGATGTTGTCTTGCATGGTGCAAGGGGTGGTGAAGGTGATGAGGGAATGAGGATTGGAACCATCTCATATTTGGGTGTGTGAAAGGGTGAGGAGTTAGGCTTGGGTACCTTAATCCTAATCTTAAGTGTTTTCCTTGGGGTGTTTGAGGTTTTTGTAGAAACCATGGTTGGCAAGGGTGGTTTAAGGGTTAGGGAAGGATGTTTTGATGTGTGAAGAACATGACTAACAAGGTGGGTTTAAATGGGTGAGGGGATGATCCAAACTAGTAATGGGTTAAAATCATTTTAGGTGAATAATGAATTTAGGTAACCTAGTTTAGGAAATATGCAGGTTTTTGCAAAAAATCATGCAAAATTTACACAGATTTAAGAAAACAGTGTAAAGTAAAAGATTCTATCGGACACAGTGGCGGCGGTTCCTTATCTAGGACCGGCGATTCCTTATCGATAAGGATCCGCGGGTCGATATGTAACCGCGACCAGAGGTCTTTCAAAAATTTCACATCCCAAATTTTGGTTAACCTAGATTTGTACCAAAAGATTCACAAGCCAAAGTTAACTACTGATCAAAATCTAAGAAGCTAACTATCATAAGGAATGCACAAAGCTATGTAAATCACAAACATCATGGCATAAACAATATTTAGGATCAAAATAAATAGTAATCCAAACAAGTAGTGTTAGAATATTACACAACCAAATGAAAGAAAGAGAATAAGGAAACCATCCTAGATAAATGTTGCAAATAACTATGAGCATTACTTCTATTTCCTTGATTCACCTCTAAGACGTTCTCGAAGAAGATGATTAAGATAAAATTGATAATCGGAATCAACTTCATGGGAGGACAAAATGGGATTGAAGAAGACATGAAGTCAATGAAGTTGGAGGGAGGGTTGCTAGAAGACTCTTCTTGAGAAGTATTTTCGACTTGACACGAGTTGACATTGATCTCGGGTGAAATGTTCCATTGAATGGGAGCCATGACACGATCAACGGAGTGATAAGGAGAGGAAAGAAAAGATGGAAAGTCAAAAAGAACTTTTCTAAGAAGACGAGAAAGAAGCATTCCGAAGGGAAGACTTGACTTAGACTCAAGAAGAACAAATCTAATTCTTCTAGCTATGAAAAATGCGAGATTGTAAGGAGTTGTAGTGGCAACACAATACAACATATGTGCAAGACAAGCGGGTACTAAGTCCCGATTCCCATCTAGACACATTGCATTTTACCTAATGATTTCGGCCCAAGGAATCATGAAATCATTAAGATCGCTAGTAAGTAATTCCTAAGGAGAGAGAGTTCGAACAACTCCTTGAAATTTACCAAGAATAGGATGTTCACGAGGTTTAGAAATGACATGAATGATGTCCGAAGATGATGGAAGCACAGTCACATAATGAGCATCAATAGGAGCCGATTCTAAAGAGTCAATACTCCAAGCATCGGTGAATCGACATTGACCATTAGACGGCACTCTAAGAATATCACCAAATTCTTCAAGAGTGTAAATAATGATTTTCCCCATAATGGAAAATCGTATAGATATACCATTATTGATGCCTATCAATGTGAATGAGCTAAAGAACTCCATAAGAAACGAAGGAAATATTGGCTCATCAATATCAAGAAGACAATCAAACCCAATAGACTTAAACATGAAGCGAATAAACTCATTTGCGAAATTGGAACGAACGATGCGTCCTTCATGGAAACAACGATGTTCAAGAGACTTAGACGAGTTTTTGTGAGAGTAAGTTAGATGAGGGTAAGGTGAAAAGGGCATATATGCTCGTGTTCGTTCATGATCTTTTTGATATCTCGAAGACATGATAAGTACCTGAACAAAAGAATATTTTTCCAATCACTCATATGAAAAATTAAAATCAAAAATCGAAAATATGAGAATGTGTTATATCAATTTCTTGACAAACAAAGGATTGAATCCATATCATTCTCATCTTCACAATGTAGCTATTCCATTATTTACCAAGAACATATGAACTATGTTGGATCAACAATGGACTTAGAACATTGGTTTTTCAAAACAAGGTTTTTAGGTAAGCATTAACAATGTCATTACCTATTTGTTCATGGGTTCATCTCAAATCC
This sequence comes from Glebionis coronaria, assembly GCA_025667525.1. Taxonomy (NCBI): domain Eukaryota; kingdom Viridiplantae; phylum Streptophyta; class Magnoliopsida; order Asterales; family Asteraceae; genus Glebionis; species Glebionis coronaria. The sequence goes on from CM046877.1 coordinate 26,639,720, forward strand.
ATCTTTTAACCAAAATCATTTAGCCTAAATTCGGATTTGTTCTACAAGTGGGTTTTAGTGAAATCTTAATGAATATGAACCTAAGGAATCATAGTAAAATAACCATGTCAACCCACATTCCTATTAAGGTTTTAATTCAATTTCAATTTAAAAAATCCCCAATTATGAAAGGATGAAGCCTAGAACAAAATAGATGAAATTAAAAGAAAATACTTACAATTAATTGATGTTAGATGAAGGATGAGTGAAACCCATAACTTGGAATCAACTAATTTGAGTGATTGAAGGTCTTGGAAGCTTCAACAATGGTGGAAAAAGGGTAAACCGTCGGCTATGTGTTTTTGGGAGAGAGAGATAGTGGTTTGAAAAAGAATAAAATAATCAAACTGGCGCTCTGACAAACTTTACTGCCCGCGGTACCTTATCGATAAGGAACCGCGGGTTTGAGCCGCCTAGATAAAGAACCGCCTACAGAGGCAGGTTTTTATCAATGAAAAACGCCAAATTTTAAAAACCAAGTTTTTCTAAGATATTTAGAAATATATCATGAACCTTTTAGAATAACATTGGATCATCAAAAACACTAGGCAATATGTTTTAATGAAGGATTACGAGTTGAATCAAGATTGAAAAGAACCGAAACGGACAAACGACTACTCGTAGCAAAACAGCAAAGTGGAGAGAAGTCAAGGGAAGTGAATCAAGACTAGGACCAATGATCAAGGGATTAATGACAATCTTCAAATAGTGGTAACGAAGAGCTTGTGTCATATATAGTGGTTTAAGACGTGCCTTTCCGGCGAAACGTTAACGGCTTTGGTAATGAATAAACACAAAGCAATTATTCAAGTATAGACTAAGATCACTTTCAATAATAGTCTTGTTCTAAACCAAAGTATGAGCAAGGTATTTAATTCACTTTCTCTCCCACAAAGGGCCTACTAACCGTATGGGTGCAAACCATGGAAATCATGCTTGATACTTTAAGCTACTACTAACTCACTCTACATCACCATAGTGAGTCAAGTATCCAAGCAATGACGGTTTGAGAGGGTAAAAGAAAAGAATCACAAATCACAAACAAATGTCAAGGCAAGGATGCCAAGAACAAGCACATAGTCAAGTAATGATCAAAAGAATGATCAAAAGAATGATCAAAAGAATGATCAAAGGGCGTGTGGAAGAACAAAAGCGTACCTTGGCCACAAAGAGCAATCCATCAAGGAATCAATGCTATGCCCAACAATGACTATGATGAGTACTAAGTCTTCAAGGACTAGTATCATTCCCAATTATCTTGGTATCATTATTCAAAGATGTTAAAGATCAATGAAGATGAGTCTTCTACAAGTGCAAGTAACTCAATCTACAACCAATTAAGTGATTGATCTTCATGAGTACCTACACAAAGCAAGATGCAAACTAGTAGATACATTTCAAGAGTAGATCTAAAATGCATAAAGACTACTAATCTTAAGTGGGATGCAATATTATCAATTAAAAGACCTATTTTTCAAGAACAAAATAGTTTTGACCAAAGAGAAACTTTAGTACAACTTGACCTTCTAATTTGAGGAGACAATGGATCGATCCAAGTTTCAAAGTATAATATACTTCAAAGATCTTGAGTGACCATCGCTCTGATACGAATTGTAGAAACTAGAAGGGGGGGGGGGGGGGGGGGTTTGAATAGTTTCTCTTCGATTGGCAACCAAATTAAAATTACTTTCAATTTGGTTTGTATAAAAACTATCTTTCGCTTGAAGCTAAGTTGCATAATGATTAGGTTCAATTCAAATGCACTAGCAAAGATAATAGGTAAGTGTAATGATAATGAATAAGTAAAGAGTAAGGAAAGAGACAACCTAGTGGGAAGACACCAAGATTTATAGTGGTTCGACAACGAGGCTCTATCCTAGTTTCTACTCCACTCCTCGAGTACACCTACTCGAGATTTCCACTATATCCACAAGCTCCCTTCTTGGCGGAGAAAACCTTACATCGTCGCTTACATTATTTTCCGACACTAAGCTAAATGTCGAGACCTAATCTTTAGCTAGGACCAATCTACACAACGTTGCCTACTTCATAATTTAACGATACAAGGCTAGATGTCGAGTTCTAATCTTAAGGTAGAACCAATCTTCACGACGTTGCCTACTTCACCATTTTACGACACAAGGCTAGATGTCGAGTTCTAATCCAAAGCTAGAACCAATCTTCACGACTCTTCACTTTGAAGCTAAGTGAGAACTTCACACAACACAACTACTAATCACTTTCAAGTTTAGTGAGAACTCACAAGACACAACCACATCACTTTATAGTTTAGTGAGAACTACTAATCAAATCTATTACAACTCAACCAGACTTATCCAAGTACACACATGTAGCTTGTATTTACACAACACAAATCCAAGCAAGCACATATGCAATGGATGTACACAACATATCCAAGTATTCACAAATAACTTGGATGAACACAACTAGTCCAAGTATTCATAAATACAATGGATTGACACAAAAGAAAAAGGGTATCATGATGAATATGACTAGCTCATAGATTCATCTTTATCACAACACTAGTGAGTGAGTGATCTTCTCATTGGACAAGTTAAAGGAGGGGATCAAGAGGATAATCATATGTAAACATCCTTAACACTTTAAGTGATCATTTACTAATGATTATGCTATAGAAAATAGAAAGGGGGCTGAGAAAAAGGTCCAAGAGGCTTGTTGGAAAATGAGATTTGACCCACTATTTAAAGGAGACAAAGTATAACGGATATATAACGGCTATCTGGGCGCGGTACCTTATCTAGCCCGACGGTTCCATATCGCTAGGGAACCGCCTAGCTACTTAAGGTACCGCCCCTAGAGTACGCTCCGTTTTTTGTCTTTTAGTGGGATAGGAATATCTGAGGTATTTGAAGCCTTCAAATGATATTCTAATAGCATATGGAATATGCTATTTTCAAATTTTCATTTTCCATTTTAATAAAACATTTTCTAAAAAAGAAAGTTTATTAAAAAGTCTTTTGTCATATTAACAAAAGTGAGTTTTAAGGATAATCATTTTGATGATCACTAAGTATGATTAAGAAATGTTAGTGATATGATTATTACCTTGATGATAGTGTTAGTAAAATAATTCGTTTTGTGTTTTACACTAAATGTGTTGTATAGTTTGTTGTAATTAAAACTAAGAAAGATTAGTTAACACTAATAATGTTTTTAGGCATCACTTGCATTAACAAGGTTTTTACAAAGATTTGGTAAATACTAAGTTTTTGTAAAAGTTTTAGACATTAAATGAGTTTGATAATAATGACATTAAATATATCAAGTTTTTAAGACCTGATACGTTACAGATACTCTAAACTTTTAAGTGTGGCCTAGTGGCAAAAAGTTTTGTGGCTATCACTCTAAAGTGTGTGAGGTCTCAAGTTCAATTCCCACTAGGTGCAAACAGCCTTGAAGTGGTCATGCCAACCTCCTGAAAAGGGAGGGCTTTACCTGGTTTGAGTCTGTGTGGCGGTGGGCTCAAACCCCGTGGATTAGTCGGCCAACGAGTCGGAAATCACGGTTAAAAAAAAAAACTTTTAAAGCTGAAAAATTATCTTTTAACTCAAAAAGTGGCATGGTGGTTGAGGTTGTTGTTTCCTTCCAACAATGAATTGCCATTTTTATGTTTATATTATGGAAGTAAAAGCTTTTATGGTGAGCTTTTATGGCAATTTAGGATAAAAGGTTGAGTGCAACTTTGTGAAAAGTTATATAAAAAGAGAACATTACTCTATATTTAGAATGAAATTAGACATTGGTACTCTTTAAATACGACTAACATCCTTTATTTAATTTGTGTTTTTAATTATTTTTATAATTTTATTATTATAAAAGAGAAAAAAAAACAAAAAATGTAAAGTTTGACAAATCAAAAGTTTTAAAAAAATACGAAACACGAAAACTATAATAAACTGTTTAGTACAGTGATTAAAACCGCGAAAACAAAATACAAAACATAAAATATAAAGTAGTAATACAAAACACAAGATAACAAAAAAACCATATAAAATGTCTTGCGATGTGAGTTTAGTGAGTAAAAAATGGGCTAAGGTGCAATTGCCTTTTTAGAGCCGGTAACTTCGAGGGATTGAAGAAGGTCGGGTGACAATGCCCCCACAAGCATCCAACGTTCTTTTTAGCTCCTCCTTTATATTGCCGCCACTAACACACCACCATCTCTCCGCCCTAGCACACAATAAGTCAACGGTTTAACCGAGGGCCTTAGGCTCTACTTAGTTGACTGACAATGGCAAAAGCCTGCCAAACTAAATAAAGGGTCTTTGAAATTGTATCTTAAGTAGTCTATCATTCGTGCAAGCCTACATATATTTGAGTTACAACAATTCAATTTACAACTAAATTTGACTAACATACAAAAAATATTTCTAATCTTACCAAAGCAAACATCATCTTGTCTTTTTCCTTGAGATCTATTCAAAATTTAAACACATAAAATCATAGATTACCATACATGCACAAAAAGTGGGATAAAGTATATGTACTTCAAATATATTTTTTGAGTCAGTTTCGGTCATTACTGTTTTCAAATACCAGAGTCCTATTAAAACCCTACTTTATAAAACCCTATACGTACTCTTTTTATAAAAAAAAAAAACACTATTTTTATATATTCACCCAAATTATAATTCTCATGTGGTTATATATAGTAGTATTTCATTTTCTTGCGTAACTTAAAAGAAAAAAAAACAAAATTTATTTTCTTCTGGTGACTTTTTAAAAAGATTTGTGGGCTCTAAAGAAGAAGAATTAGGTTCTTGTGATTCTAGCTTTTTAGGGTTTCTTTCACTTTTGTAATTATTATTGTGGGAAAAAAATAATAGTTTTGAATGATGGTGAATTTGTTTACAAAGAAGACATTGTTTGGGCTTTTTCTAGGACAGGTTCTTTCACTATTTATAACATCAACTGGATTCTCATCATCTGTTCTTGCTAAAAGAGGTTTGCATTTTCATTCTTTATGCTTCATTTATACTTGTACTGGTTTATTGACCCGTGAAATTCACGGAGCGTTAATAAACAGGTGATTGTGTTTTTATAAGAGACTAATTTATAAGCAACTTGAAATTGATCGTTATTCATTGTTTAAGTGACATACTTGACTCCAATGATCATGTGTAAAATCAGTAATTATAAATTGAAAAACTAAAGCTGATCGAGAAAAGATATTGTACACAAATGTTAGGGAAGATTGCACCGATGAACGACTTATTTTTAACATTTGATGTATAATAGTAACATGCCTTTTGTAACTAACCAATTCAAGCTAATACAAATCTTATTCCGTCGAATGTAACATATTGCTAACGTATAAGAATTGAGAAAATAGGACTATTACATGACATGTTATAAGAAGGTTCGTTACATAGAATGACAATAAGGTGAAAATTGTAACAAATTCGAGAGATTTTCCTTATATATAAAAAGAGGAAACTTGTTATTCCTTAAATCTGGTTTGGTCGATGACATGAGTAGCAAACCAAAGAACTAGATTATTTTGGGTGCATAGAAGGCGATGGATTAAGAGAATGTTATGCAGAGTGATTTTTAATTTGATGGGATCAATGTTCTAATTTATGTCGTATTTGTCAAACTTAGGAATCAATGCACCAACTTCCCAATCTCTAGCGAATTATGTGTTGTTGGCGATTTTTTATGGTATCATTTTGATTAGCAGGAAGAAGGGTATGAAGGTTAGTAATCTTTAATTGCAGCTTGTTCTCTTCCTTCGAATTACTTGTAGTTTCAAGTCTCTGAATATTTTTTCTTATGTGAGCATTTTGCAGGCAAAATGGTACTATTATCTACTTCTTGGAATTATAGACGTTGAGGCAAATTATCTTGGTATGTTTTTAATTGGAATTAAAGGTTGGGTCGGGTAACGGTCAAATAGGGTACGTTTTGAGTACATATCAAAATGGTCCAATCAAAGCCTCATGTCCCTGAAATTGTAGGATAGTTAGTCGTCCAGTATGATTGAAAAAGTAGAAATTTATTTTAGACTTCTGATTGCTGGAAAGAAAGTTAATTTGGGAGCTTCGTTCACTACATACGAACTGTTTATTGCTAGATACGACCGATAGATACATAAAAATGTGATTTTCTTAAAGGTTACATGAGATTTGTTTTGCAGTGGTGAAGGCCTATCAGTACACATCATTAACAAGCGTCATGCTGCTGGATTGTTGGTCTATTCCATCGGTCATAATCTTTACATGGCTTTTCTTAAAGACAAAATATAGAACCAAGAAAATTGCGGGTGTTGTCATTTGTGTTGTTGGTCTGGTTCTCGTTATTTTTTCAGATGTACATGCATCAGATCGTTCGCGTAAGCATATATATTTTTGTTTCAATTTGTTCTACATCAAAATTTGAATCAGGATATTTATTACGGATGTATGTGTATATGCTCAGAGAGCGGCACTCATCCTATTAAAGGAGATCTGCTGGTCATTGCCGGGGCTACACTTTATGCTGTCTGCAACGTTAGTGAGGTGAGTAAAACGGGCTGATTTATACATTGTTTAAATGTGTATAAGTCAAAATGGGTATCTTTTGTACATGTAAAAGCGGGTTGTTTTGTGTTGACTTTTGAAGGAGTATTTTGTTGTCCCCTTCTTTGAAAAGTTTTATATGTAATTAACCGCTTTCACTAAATTCTATATCAGAAAACGATACTGTATCTGTTTGTAGATAATCAACGTTTAATTCTCGGTGATGAATTGATGATCCTTGTGCAGGAATTTTTTGTGAAAAAAGCAGATCAAGTTGAACTGTTGGCGATGTTGGGGTTCTTTGGTGCCATTGTCAGTGGTATTCAAATGTATCCTTTTTTTATGGTTTTATGTGCCAGCCATCGTTATACTTTATACACTCTATGATAATTGTAGTTTTAAGATCTGCTTTATATAACATGGAATACTGATCAAAAACTGCTTGAAGCGGTGAAATTATATTTGAGATTCTATGAGTTACTAAATTTTTTGATCATTCGAATCTTACTCGTTCTGTTTCATTGAACTTCACATCCTCTTGTTTGTATACCAACCGACATTGTTTAGTAGTGCATATCATAATTATCTCAAAGTGCTACTTTGTGGTCTTTAACTATGCTTATAGAGGCGTGCTTGAGCGAGAGGAACTCAAAGCTATCCATTGGTCGTCAGGAGCGGTACACTCTCTCTCTCCCTCTCCAAAGTCCACACACACATACAACACACACGGATATACCGCCAGATTCGGTTTAACCGCCAACACGTTTTAGTATTTTCTACAAACAATTAATATACTACAATTCTTATAAAGTCCTTTGAATACATTTATCATGACTTTTGACCTTTTTCATTTTCACTTAAGGTTTTTTATTTTGACCCATTTAAGATGCTACTTCACTTTTAAGAATTGGGAAGAAACCGCATCTTTTCAGAGCATATCTTGTACTAAAAATAATACCATGGAAATAATAAATTTGTTTGTCACAGGTGCTTCCATATGTGGGATTTGCAGCAGCAATGTTTCTGTTTTACTCAGGTGTGCCAATCTTGCTAAAGGTGAGGGCTTTCAAGACTTTTTCTATATACATCACCATAAAACTAAGCACTTAATTTGCGGTTTGCCTATCATGCAAGTAATTGAGAACTTACTTTTGGAAGTTTGTTCATGCCAAAATCAAATGCAGATTAGCGGCTCTACTATGCTAAATCTATCTTTGCTGACATCAGACATGTGGTCTGTATTGATACGCACTTTTGTGTACCACGAGAAGGTTTGTACCAATATCGAGCTTAAGTTATGATTTTGCAAGAAGCTAACATTCGCATATGCTATCAGGTAGATTGGATGTACTTTGTAGCGTTCGCTGCTGTTGCTGTCGGCCTCGTGGTTTATTCAGCGTATGATTTTTTATTTCATTCACCTTAGCTACACCTCTTTTGTGCTATATAGCGGATTAGAACGGGCCGGTTGCTAAAAAAACTTACAGGATTTATTGTTTTGGATACCCTTTGGTTGACTTTCGCCTTGTTTGACTTGTTCTAATTGTAGCTAGTTTTAAAAAAAAACCATACACATTAGAGGCAAAGTATAATCCGGATTAAACCCCGGTTATCCATAAATGGGTCAAATCTAATACTTTAAGAAACATAAATGTAACAATCATTTTTACACGAAAACTACACAGAAAAGTATAAGCAGAAAAAAGTACATTTTGTATTGGGAATCCGATTATGGCGGGATCTATGAATGAAATGCAATGATCTCATGGATCTCAAGTTTTTAAGGCTATTTCAGGTTCGATAAAGAAGTGAAAGAACCCCATGAGGATGCTGCTGATGAGTTGGAACAAAATAAGCACATTGATGAGGAAGCTGGAACGGCAGGTTCTGTGAAGTTAAACACACTACAAAGTATTGACGAGGAAGCTGGTGTGGCAGGTTCAGTTAAGTTAAAGACACCATCTCGGGCCTCAAATGATAGTGGCAGGTTCCAAGATCCAATTGACTAGTTGATTGATCAGATAGTTTAATATCAGAATGTGCTTTTAGCCCGCTCAAGTTTAGGATTATATGTTTCAATATAGAAATGATCTGAGTTTTTTCTCTTCGTATGGACGTTAATGCAGATACGGTTTCAAGTTTTAACTCGAATACGTGTATTTCATATATTTGTTCATCAATACATCTTGGATAACAGTATTACCGAAAATACCTACCATTGTAATTCATTATATATGAGGCTTGTTGAGAAAAAATTACGTAACTTGGTGAATATTTGTATGAACAAAATAAATGAGTAAAACAACTCTAAACAAAGATTATAGTGTAAAAACCCTATTCAAAATTGACCCGCTGCAACGAGCTACAAATCCAATTGTCCAAAGATGTTCTTACAAAACTAAGAAATTAATACTCGAATTATAGTTATAAACAACTTTTTGGTAGGATTAATCCAGAAGCACTACCAGCAGCAAAAGAGCAAGACGAAATGGCTGGTTTACCCGCATAACGGAGGTTAACATCCTTTAATCTTATTCCACGACACGGGCTTCCTTTGCTACAATCAAACTTCACGGCCACTTGTGTTGCTGATGTTCCGTGTACATCCTCATATACCACATTACTAATCTTTACTCCAGCAGCTTCTTTGGGACAATTTATATTGTGGGGGCAATACTTTCCGTCTATTATGATTGGGTATTTTACGTTCACCATTGTTGCATGCGTGAAAAATATATTCCTAACGAACCCATTGCTACGACGAGCCCATGTCTTTATCCTCACACCATTTTGAGTACCTATAAATGTTGAGCTTCTTACCGTTACGTTTTGGACACCGGCTTCTTGTAAGTCCCATCCTAGACTCCCAATGCTGCAAAAATAAATGCAACGAATTTACATTTAATAATGCAAGTGTTTATATGTTTAATATGACTCGTACATACGAATATAGATATATGTTGAATCTAAGCACGTTTATAGTATAAGTGTACCTTATTCCGTGACCCGGGCCACACGTGACCTTTTCTATCCAGATATTGGAATTTCCTGGGCCTATGGAAACACAATCATCCCCCGTCGAGATCGTAGAGCCCGAGATGGTAATACCCGTAGAAAGTGATAGATGGATACCATCTGTGTTCGGGCTGGTCCCGGATGCTAAGATGCTCACACCTTGTAGCTTGGCATTGTTGCATGCATATAGGAGGATATGGAACATTTGGCTGTTTAATGACTTTAAGTTGCTGATCACTATGTTTTGCGAATGATAGATGCCAAGCGTCTGTAACACATAATTATAAGCATATGTTAAACAAAGTACGATTAATAGGAATTCAAGAGAGAAAAATAGTGTAACGAGTCGTACCGTAGCTCCTTTAGGACACGTTTTTCCAGATAACTTGCAAGCCCACAAAGAACCGCCTTGTGCATCAAGGGTTCCACCAGATATCGTAACATGATTAACCCTTTGGAACTTAAGCCATACATCATCTTTTCCGACTGCATCGTAGCTAGAAGGGGCCACCAAGGTGCCGTCTATGTTAATACTAATGCCTTTGCTCTTGCATGTTTGGCCAGAGAATGTAGTCGCCGATGCAATCAAATACCGGCCAGGCGGCACATAGATTGTGGACGGAGTAGTGGAAGCACAAGCGATATTCCATGCTTTTAAGAAGACGGTTTTTGTGTCAGAGCGACCGTCGGCTCTGGCACCTAGTGTGATAACATTATAAGTTAACTTAGCGGAAGAGTGTTGAAGGATGAGAAAAACGAAGAATATAATGAGTTTCATGAGTATCGATGCTGAAATATACGATATGAACCCATCTATAATTAATGTGTTATTTATAGGCTTGTACCAATCCAGGTAAAAGTACAATAAGGATATCTAACACTCATCAACTCAAATTTGTATTTCAGTTTAGTACGGTTTATATCCCGGTATAAGAAAGCAACTACTTTTTCTTTCAAACCGCCAAATAGAATTTCTAGTGCCTGAATTGTAAAAAGTGCATCATGATATCGTAAATTTGGTTGAGTGACATTTCTACTACCGTATACTCATTTAATAGTTAAGGCATCTTAAAAACATAACTGAGGTTATTTTCAAAATTATAATATACATAGTATAAATGTGAAAATGTCAATTGAGAATAGAAACAACTATAGTCGAGCACAAGGTTGCCAAGTTTAATACCGACATTGGTTCGTTTATGATCATAAGTCTCGTTTGAACTCATTTCTAGCCTCATGCTTTTAGGTCGAGTTTGTGTTGTACGAGCAGAGGCGGATTTTTGTGGAGACGACTGGGGAGGGCTCCGGCCCTCCCAAAAATTATAACGAATAGTTTAAATGTTATGTATTTCGTTTAAAAGTTATTATTCATTTTTTTTTTATGTAAAAACTAACTCGTCCCTCCCAAAATAAATGCTCAAAGTTATATGTAAAAACTAACTCGTCCCTCCCAAAATAAATGCTCAAAGTTCGCCACTGTGTACGTGCCTAGCTTATAAAGCTAGGAAAGATCCAAGCTTAAAAGAGCTGAAGTTTGAGCTCAAGCCTTTTTTGGGTCATTTGACAATGTGTTTCAAGCCATGGTTTTTATATGTGTTTATCACGTATATTAGTACATGCAAACCTATAATACTTAAGTGGTATCAATGTAAGAGCTTGCAAAAATTGACGTAAATTTGATCTATGAATTTTTTTTGTCTTGGGTTGGAATTCACCCTATGTCTGACCAGATGGTAAAAATTTAATGTAAGTGCTCTTAGATTGGATGACATAGACTTAAAACTTCACATAAGTGTATTATATAAGTTTATAAAACATGTGACAAAATTGTGTTCAAAGATGCACACAATCATCTTGTAGCACAAGTTAAGAAAAAACTTTTGTTAACCTTTTGGTTTAGGCGTATTTTAAACATTAAAGAATGATCAAACCCTATGGAACTTAATCCAAACATCGTCTTTTCCGATGGCATTATAACCAGAAGGTGTAAAATCAAAGCTTACTGATATAAGAACCAAACTGATTAGCATATTTGTTAAAAGTGACTAACTACAAGTACACTTAAATACTAGAAATGAAAATGCATGATCTCCTAAACTTAAGCAACATACAATTGATTAGGAGTGAAAGTAAACATGAGAGTACCTGATGCCATACTAATAAGCATGCAATTATAACTAAACATGAATTGGCATCTTCCTTTTGAGTTGTTCTTCTCTCAACAAAACATATGGGTCTTCTTGTTACTTAAGTGAATCGTATCAACTACCTACTGACTTGTGAACCACTGAACCAAACGATGACCCATCAAGATTATCCAACATTCACCCATTATCTTGATGATCTCGAACCGAGTCTCTTCTACGAATCTGTTTCATGTTGAAGACCATTTCAGGACACCCGACCTTCACCCGATCACATCCGAAGGCGCACAATGATGCAACTTCCAACGCTAAACTAACTGATTCAACACCACCTGTGTTGAAGTCTCCTCGTCATCTGCAACTCATCTTCCTTGATCTTGCTCATGTTTCTCATAACTCTTTTCAACGTTATTTCTTTCTCATTCTTACTGCTTTCCTATTTTTCAAAAACAGTTCTTGCTATCTTTTTTACGGTCTTTATTTGTTCGGTCATTCTATGAATCTTCGCGTCTTTTGATTCAACAGTATTCGGTCTCATTCGGTCTTTGGCCTTTGTTCTTCGGCCTTATGAATCAATAGTATCTTTCGGTCTTGTGTTGTTGTAACTTCAGTCCTAGTTTCTTTCTCGGACAACCCGCAGTCACGGTTTAAGTCTTGGTTTCCTCCTTCCGTCTCGGTCTTGACTTTTTTGTCTTAGTCTTGACTTCTCGGTCTCAACTTCCCCCCCTTAATCTTGATGATCTCGACCCGAGTCTCTTCCACATTTCTGTTTTCGTTGAAGACCATTCTGGGACACCCTACCTTCACCCCGGTCACATCCGAAGGCAACACGGTGATGCAATTTCCAATGCCAAACTAATCGATTCAACACCACATGTGTTGAAGTCTATCCGTCATCTGCAACTCATCTTCCTTGATCTTTCTCTGGCTACTCATCACTCTTTTCAAATTTCTTTTTTCTCATTCTTGTTGCTTTCATGTTTCCAAAAAAACATTTCTTGCTATCTTTCTTGTGTTCTTTCTTTGTTTAGTCTTTTTTGAATCTTCGGTCCTTCGATTCAACAATATTTAGTCTCCTTCAGTCTTTGGCCTTCATTCTTTGGTTCGGTCTTCGGCCTTTTGAATAAACAGTATCATTCGGTCTTCGGCTCTTGAAACTTCGTTCTTACTTTCATTTTCGAACAACTCGCAGTCACGGTCTAGGTCCTGGTTGCCTCCTTTGGTCTTGTTCTTGACTTTTTTTTTCTCGGTCTCGGTCTTGAATTTTTATGTCTTGGTCTCGGTCTCAACTTTCTCGGTTTAGGTGTCGTCGTGCCACCGGTCTTTTTGGGTTCGTTGGCCCTCTTGGTCTGACATATCTTTCTACGATGAGGCTTGCTGCCTGCTTTGCTCTTTGGCTGTCTTAGTATATATAAGGCATTCAATCCTTTATTTCTAGATTACGACCTGTGATCATAACATCACAACCCTTTCAAGACAAAACCCGATCCTTGTTGTGTCTCATCCGCAGCGAAGGGCTATACCTTCTCTTGAAACCGACACTCAGACATGCCTTTAATTAAGCGAAGCTCTGATACCAAGTGTAGAATCAGACCTTACTGATATAGGAACCAAACTGATTATAATATTTGTTAAAAGTAACTAACTAAAAGTACACTTAAATACTAGAAATGAAAATGCATGATCTTCTAAACTTAAGCAACATACTATTGACTAGGAATGAAAGTAAACATAGGAGTACATGATGTCCTACTAATATACATGCAACTCTAACTAGTTAAAACATGGGTTGACAGCTTCCTATTGAATTGGTCTTCTCTTAACAAAACAAATGTCTTCTTGTTACTTGAGTGAATCGTATCAACTTCCAATGACCCGTAAACTATTGAATAAAACGATGACCCATCAAGATTATCCAACAAAAGGTGCCATCACAGTGCCATCTATATTAATACTTATTCCATTGCTCATACATGTTTGGCTAGAGAACGTAATCGTCGATGCTATCAAGTACCTACCACTTGGCACATAGATGGTTGCCAGAGTAGTAGAAATACAATCCAAATTCGATGCTCCCTAGAACACATTTTTTATGCCCACACGACCATCGGCTTTAGCTCCTAGCGCGACAAAATTTTATGTTACTTTAGTCGACGAGTGTTGAGAAATAAGAAAGAATACGACTAAAATATACTTTATCGCCATGGTTATTAGTTCGTTTACTGAATTATTGTAACAGAGTTTATTAGTATATATAATATGCATCTGTTCCTTGATATATATAGGCCTATAGCATTTAATCGACAAGTACAATATGAATTAAAGGTATAGTTGCAATACAATAAGGATGCTTTACATGAATGAAAGTAACATTATTACTTGAGTATGTTAGGTATCTACCGAGTAAAATGGAAGATTAGAACCATCTATACTCTAACTAGAAGACCATATCAGATAAATTAAGAATAAACCAAATCCAACTCTTAGACCCTTATACAATTAATTTATAACAATACTAATGTACATAACTGATTAATCAAAGCACATATTATAACGTTTGTGAGATACGTATGAGAAACATGATTGGCTAAGTAGTAACGAATATGAAAAGTTCCAACAAAAAGTAATAGAAATTTATAAAATTATTTGACTTAATCGTAAGTACTACAGAAAGTTAAGTGATTCAATATATACACATAGAGAGAGTGCTTCTATTTTAAGTCCTATTATGTGAGAACTCGTATTTTCTCGGTATTGTAACACCCCATTTAATAGGATAGGATGCTACAGTAAATTATGGCGTATCCTCAAAGCATGCAAGGTAAATGTCTAAACATTCATGACCATAAATAGAAATACCGGAATCAAACATCGGTAGTCTAGTAACTCACACAAATTTGAGTACCTATAAATGTTGAGCTTCTTACCATTACGTTTTGGACACCGGCTTCTTGTAAGTCCCATCTTAGACTCCCAATGCTGCAAAAATAAATGCAACGCATTTACATTTTATAATGCAAGTGTTTATATGTTCAACATGACTCAGTACATACAAATAGGGCGTATAAGTTGAATCCAAACACGTTTATATTTATAAATATACCTTATGCTGTGACCAGGGCCATACGTGACCTTTTCTATCCAGATATTGGAATTACCTGGGCCCATCCAGACATAATCATCCCCCGTTGAGATCGTAGAGCCCAAGATGGTAATACCGGTAGAAAGTGATAGATGGATACAATCTGTGTTTGGGCTGGTCCTGGATGCTAAGATGCTCACACCTTGTAGCTTGGTATTGTTGCATGCATATAGGAGAATATGGAACATTTGGCTGTTTAATGACTTTAAGTTGCTGATCACTATGTTTTGCGAATGATAGATGCCAAGCGTCTGTAACACATAATTATAAACATATGTTAAACAAAGTACGATTAATAGGAGTTCAAGATTAAAAAATAGTGTAATGAGTCGTACCGTAGCTCCTTTAGGACATGTTTTTCCAGATAACTTGCAAGCCCACAAAGAACCGCCTTGTGCATCAAGGGTTCCACCAGATATCGTAACATGATTAACCCTTTGAAACTTAAGCCATACATCATCTTTTCCGACTGCATTATAGCTAGAAGGGGCCACCAAGGTGCCGTCTATGTTAATACTAATCCCTTTGCTCTTGCATGTTTGGCCAGAGAATGTAGTCGCCGATCCTATCAAATACCGGCCAGGCGGCACATAGATTGTGGACGGAGTAGTGGAAGCACAAGCGATATTCCATGCTTTTAAGAAGACGGTTTTTGTGTCAGAGCGACCGTCGGCTCTGGCACCTAGTGTGATAACATTATAAGTTAACTTAGCGGAAAAGTGTTGAAGGATGAGAAAAACGAAGAATATAATGAGTTTCATGAGTATCGATGCTGAAATATACGATATGAACCCATCTATAATGTGTTATTTATAGGCTTGTACCAATCCAGGTAAAAGTACAACAAGGATATGTAACACTCATCAACTCAAATTCGTATTTCAGTTTAGTACGGTTTATCCCGGTATAAAAAAGCACAGTCGAGCACAAGGTTGCCAAAGCACAATCGAGCCCAAGGTTGCCAAATTTAATAGTATCAGCCTCGGTTCGTTTATGATCACAAGTCTCGTTTAAGCTCATTTCGAGCCTCGTGCTTTTAGGTCGAGTTTGTGTTAGCTTATAAAAGCTAGGAAAGATCCGATCTTAAACGAGCTGAAGTTTGAGCTCAAGCCTTTTTTGGGGTCATTTGACAATGTGTTTCAAGCCGTGGTTTTTATATGTTTTTATCACGTATATTAATACATGCACATCTGTAATATTTAAATGGTATCAATGTAAGAGCTTGCAAAAATTGACGTAAATCTGATCTATGAATTTTTTTTGTCTTGGGTTGGAATTCACCCTATGTGTGATGAGATGGTAAAAATCAAATGTAAGTGGTGACATAGACTTAAATATTCACATAAGGGTATAAGTTTATAATACATGTGACAAAATTGTGTACAAAGATGCGGGCAATCATCTAGTAGCACAAGTTAAGAAAAAACCTTTTGTTAACTTTTTGATTTAAGTGTATTTTACCACAAGAGAACATTAAAGAATGATCAAACCCAAATGAAACTTAATCCAAACATCATCGTTTCTGATAGAATTATATTATTATTATTATTAGGTTTTCAATAAAACATCATATTATTAGAAATAATGATATTTACAAGAATTTAGTGAGAAGCCACGATACTATCCGAGCTCCCACTCTTCTAGCATAGCAAAACCGTATCCATTTTTGTGTACACTTACTCTCGTACTTGAAATAGTTATGTTGTGCAGCCTCAATTATAGCACATACATTATTCCTAGTTTGTGTCAACAACGATGACCCTATCAAATCCACACATACATTATTCCCAATGTCCCATGAGTAAAACAACACATCATTTGGACGTAAGGATATGTCCTGCCCACCATCAAGCCCGATCTAAACTTCTCTGCCAACTAAAATCCCAAACCGAAAACATATGTTGACAAGGATATCTCGTACAAGATTATGTTGATGTTCGATACCAACAACACCAACACATGATACATTATGGCCCTCATAAATATCCCATGAAAACCCTGGAGCGAGAATGGCTTCAGAAAAGAGAATAAAGAAACACCTTATGAATAACATAACAACATTAATAAATCCAGCCGTCTATTATTACTATTATTATTATTATTATTATTATTATTATTTTTTAAGTCTAGACATTATTATTATTATTATTATTATTATTATTATTATTATTACTACTTTATTAAAAAAAAAAGGGATTTACAACAAATTGGATGGGAGTCGAGATACTATCTGCGCTCCTACCCCTTTAGCAATGGCAAAACCTATTCTATGAAAAATATATACAGCAGCGCGCACTTCAATGTCTTGAGCCTTAGAAAATCTATGGATCCGCTTTAGCAACGCAACTGCATCTTCCTGTAACTCACCTAGAGAAGAGAAAGAGAAAGGAAGAAACCCATATCTGAGAGATGCCACTTAGCCCCATATACTTGCATCGTTTACGTTGTGCAACATCAATCACAGCTCGGCCGGGTACAAAGTCATTCATCCCCGTTCGAGTCAAAGGAGAAGAACCAGTCATATCAACACACACATCTTTACCTCCATCCCAAGAATAAAACAAAATATCTGCCGGACGTAAGGCATTATCAAGTCCTCCATCTAGTCCGATATTAACTTCCTTTCCAACAGATATCCCTGAACGATAGCATATATCAGCAAGAGTATCACGTACCAAATTGTGACGATGGTTAATCCCAACGATACCAGCACACGATACCGCATGATCCCCAAAGGTATCCCCATCAAATACTCTCGAACAAGCTGAACAGGGCTTCGAAACAGAGAACAAGGGAATACCTAAGTGATAACACAAAACACATCGATAAGTCCTCCCGTTCATAGTCTGACCCAACCCCGAAATAGGGACCGCCCTAAGCCAATCAGAAGTATGATCCTCCCTCTGAGATGCCCATAAAGCAATCTGTCGAGCAGACAAAGCGAAAGTGGATTCTGCATTCTTCGTAACCCGAGTAAAATATATATTTGCCATTTTCTTCATGAGTTTGGGGGCAGCGACTTCACTCGGATTACTTAGAAAATCGATCTCCATAACCGAGTTAAACACAGATAAGGCATCATCAAACTGAAGTCCATAAGCTCTAATATCAGTGTGTTGAAGAAACCTAGACTGCAAATCAGCTGACTGTAACTGAGAAGCAAGAAAGGAATAATGAAACACATCACCCGTAAAATAGACACCCAACCCCCCAAAGGTAAAGGGCAACGTAGCAAGTCTCCACTGCCAGTCACCAAACCCCGGTCCAGAAGCAATAACGATACGCTCCAAAGAAGAACGGAGTGTCATATCAAAAGAACTTTGGGCAGACTTAAAAGTACAGGGTGAACATGTACGCATATAAAAATATAACTTGGAAATACCAGCACAAGAACGAAGAAGCAGCAACTCACATTGAGGGTCATTAATTTTGGCCACAGCATCCATAAGCTCAATAGTCTTAGCCACACGCCTCAACACAAGCTGACTACAAAAATCAAGGTCTACACTCGCAGGCCCCCCGAGTAACTTAACACCGCGCGTAGGCCGAGCAATATTATCTGGGAACACACCAACAAACTTGCTACGAGGATCCTCAGTCGGCCAAAAAACTTCAGTCTTATTAACATTTAGATGCAAGCCATACACGGGGCCATCCTTCATGATACACTCCAAAACTTTCCCCACAACCAAAGTATCCCCAATAATAGTACCATCGTCCAAATACCAGGCCTGTAAAGAAAGAGAAAAGGAATCCCGAATCTTACATATCAATGGATGAAGTACAAGAGCAAAGAGTAATGGACCAAGAGGGTCACCCTGCTGTACCCCATGACATGACCTTAATACATGCTTCCCATAATACAACCTTGCCATGCTAGAATAACAGAACTCCACCCAAGACGAGATGGAGGGACAACGAAGACGAACCTCTCGCAACATAACCTCTCGATCTACCAAATTGAAAGCATTTTTAAAATCCACTAGTAACATCGACAAACCAACATCATCACCATACCTCTCAAGTAAGCGATTCACAACATGAAGAATAGCCTCACTCCTTCCCGACACCCCCACCCCAAACTGCAAATCACCAAAGTACCCATCCAAAGAATGACCAACCTCATAAGCACATACCTTGGAAACAAGCCGTCTCCAGACAGTACCTACAGCAATGGGACGGATCCCACCACCAGGCTTAACCAACGGGGTGAGAGGAGCACTGGCGATATACTCACACAATACCTTGGGACATCGCCCATCAAGAAAAAGGCTCACTACTTGGGTAATAGAAGAAACTAAACCATCTGAAATAGCAACCACAGAACCACTCAAACAATCTATAAGGTGCTGGGCCCACAACCCATCCCGCCCACAAGACGTACCTCGGGGAAAACTCTTGATCATGTCAAGAACCACAGATTGAGAAACAACAAGGTGATGAAGATCAAGAGGTATATCTGGTAAAGAAGGAGCATGAACAAAAGGGTGCTTATTCTTTAAGTCTACAAGAGTAGTATCATTATAAGGAGCCACACCAGATGAGGAAAGAACTCTGACAATCGCAAAATAATGCCCATCGGAAATCTTCCGTCTACACTACTTAATATTCTGCTCAACCAACCCACTATCCTCACTAAGAACATCAAACAAAGCGTGGGAAGATTCAGCCAAACACTCTCTAAGAAGCTGTAAACTACCATCCAACGTCTCCCAAGAAAGAATAACATTAATAATATACTCCTCTTGTCTTTGCCTCTTGATATCGGACCTACACTCAAGATTAATTCTCTGACGAAAGGTTTTAAGAAGACAAAGAGGCAAAACAAGCAAACGAACCCAAGAAGAGATGTCATCAGGCTTTTTAACCACCCTGTCAATGGCTCCTTTCAAGGCGCGAGAAAAACCCAAACGACACTTTAGAGGGATAGATTTAACTGTACGCAGCCCTTTTGAAAATAAGCTATCGAGAGCCCCCAAATCAAAGCCACAATGCAAGTCGCGTACTTCATCATCACCACTAACAAGATGCAGAGGACAAGATGGAACAGGAGGCTTAGGGAGGTCATAAAGAACAAATTGAACAATACCATCACCACAATCAGCAGGTGGTACAAAATCCAAACCCTTACCATGCCGACACTTAGACCGAAACGTGTGCGTAGTGAAACAACCACCACATAACCAAATCCCCATACTCTTGAAGGTTAACTCGGCCCTCTCATAAACAACAAAATCAGATAGAATGGATTGTTTTGTACAAGCTAGTGCATCGCCGCTAAAATGTTTATCACGAAGATGAATAGTCAAAGACGTCTTAGTAAGCCCATTTCCACTACCATCCCAAATTCCTTTAAGACCAACAAACGGACAATGAAACCGAATAATCTCCATGACACCACGCAACAACAAACCCTAACCTAACACAACAAGCAGCCACAAAAATACCACCAAACCACACCAAACGACCCAAACACCACGCCACCATGCCACTCGCCAATCGTCAAACAAACAAACAACCCCTAGCTGCAAACAAAACTACCACCCTAACCTAATCTATAACGAACACCACCAGTCGCCTCAAACAACCTAGCCCAATGAACCAACTAGACCCAAACCAACATCACAACAGCCAACGGATCACAAACTAACTGATCAAAACCGCAAACTGTAAAGTACCACAGCTAAACAAACCTACTGTTATGAAAACCCAAGAAAATCACCCCAGCCAAACAACCCTACTACCAAACAACCTACTGAACAAATCACGAACGAGCCCAACAAAAGACAACCCGTACAAAACCGCAAACTAAAAAGACAACCCTGTTCAAATGAACACAAAAAACCCACAACCACACGAACCAAACCAGTATTAAGGATCGTATGTGGAAAGAGATAAGTGAAACAGGATTAATATGGGATGGAATCTATTAAAGAACGAGATAAGTGAAACAGATATGGGATTGATATGGGATTAAAACGTGATAAAAGAATGAAAACAGGATGGATATGGGATTGAATCTATTAAAGAACGAGATAAGGGAAACAGATATGGGATAGATATGGGATTAAATCGTGATAAAAGAATGAAAAAGTGAAAGAATAATGGGATTGATAAGGGATTGATACGGGTGGTGGAAAGACAGGTGATTATTATTATTATTATTATTATTATTATTTCATAACATCACTTTATTAGAATAATAGGATTTACAAAAAGTTAGCGAGAAACCGAGATACTATATGGGCTCCCACTCCTTTAGCTATAGTAAAACCAATCCTACTAAAAATATGAATAGCAGCATGAGCCCTTATATCTTGAGTCATGGAGAGCTTTCGGATCCGCTTTAGCTAGGTAGTTGCGTCCTCCTCTAATTCCCTCAAAGAAGAGAATGAAAAAGGGAGAAAACCATATCCAATAGTTGCACACTTAGTCTCATATTTGACACGTTTACATTGTGCCGCATAAATCACAATAAGTCTGGGCACAAAATCTGTCGTCCCAGTTTGAGTCAAAGGAGAAGACCCAGTAAGATCCACACATACATCAAGCCCTCTATTCCAAGAGTAATGCAACATATCTGTCGGACGTAAGGGTTTCTCACACCCCCATCCAACCTAATATCAACTTCCTTACCAACAAAATCCCTAACCGATAACATATATCAACAAAGGTGTCACACACAACATTATGACGATGCTTAATACCAATAATACCAGCCAGGATACAACATGATCTCCATAAATATCCCCAATAAACACTCTAGAGCAAGTTGGAAAAGGCTACGAAAAATAAAATAAAGGGACACCTAACCGATAACAAGACACACAACGATAACTTATTATTTTTTAACAAAAAACATTTTATTATTATTTTTATTATTATTTATTGTTATTTATTATTTGTTTAATTATAACATCATTTTATTAAAATAATAGGATTTTACAAAGATTAGTGGGAAGCCGAGATACTATCTGAGCCCCCACTCCTTTAGCTATAACAAAACTAATCCTATTAAAAATATGAACAGTTGCACGTTCTCCGATGTCTTGAGTTACGGAGAACTTTCGAATCTGCTTCAGTAAATCCACGACATCCTTCTCTAATTCCCCAAGCGAAGAAAATGAGAAGGAGAGAAAACCATATCCAATATCCAAACACTTAGACTCGTACATGACGCGTTTACGGTTTGCAACATTGGTCACAGCACGACCAGGCACAAATTAACTGTTCCAGTTTGTGTCAAAGGGGAGGATCCTTTCAAATCCACACACACATCAAGCCGTTTATCCCACGAGTAGAGTAACACATATGCAGGACGTAGGGGGTTGTCCCGTCCTCTACCAAGCCCAATATTAACTTCTTTACCTGCCGAAATCACCTACTTAAAACAGATGTCGAGAAGGGTATCACGTACAACATTATGCCGATGATTAATTCCAACCATACCAGCACATGATACAACATGATCTCCATAAGTATCCCCTGTAAAGACCTTAGAGCACGCTGAACACGGCATTGGAACAGAAAATAACAGAACACCTAATCGATAGCATGACACACAATAGTAAGTCTTACCGTTCGTAGTTTGTCCCAAACCTGAAATCAGAACAACCCTAAGCCAGTCAGAAGTGTGATCTTCCATTTGTGATTGCCACAAAGCCATCTGTCGAGGGGATAAAGAAAAGGTGGATTCTGCAGTTTGAGTAACACGTGTGAAATATATATCTGCCAGTTTCTTCATGAGTTTGGGGGCAGCGATCTCACTTGGATTACTCAAAAGGTTAATCTCCATTTTCGTATTAAACGCACACAATGCATCATCAAAGTTAGGCCCAGAAGTAACAATACCAGAATGTTGAAGCAACTTAGATTGAAAACTACCTGACTGCAATCTAGAAGTAAGAAATGCATAATTACCAAACATCACCTGCAAAATAGACGCCAAGACCAAAAAATCCAAAAGGTATGATGGCAAGTCTCCATTGCCAATCACCAAACCCAGGTCCAGAAGCAGTTACAATACGTTCCAGCACAGAACCAAGAGCCGCGTCAAAAGAATGTTGGGCCATCTCAAACACCCGTGGAGAACATGTACGCATAGCAAAATAAAGTTTAGATATACCCGCACAAGAACGAAGCAACAATAACACTTTGAGGGTCATTAACCCTAGCAACTGTTTCCATAAGCACAATGGTTTTGGCCACTCTCTTCATCACAAGCCCACTACTGAAATCAAAATCCACACTAGCAGGTCCACCAAGTAATTTGAATCCATATAAGGGTCGAGCAATATTAGGCGGGAAAACACCCGCAAGCCTGCTTCTAGGATTTTCTTTTGGCCCAAAAACCTCAGTTTTATCAACGTTAAGATGCAAGCCACAAATAGGTCTATCCTACATAATTAACTCTAAAACCTTTCCCACAACCAAAGTGTCTCCAATAATCATGCCATCGTCTAGACACCAAGCTTGTAGAGAAAGGCTAAAAGAGTCTCTAATATTACATACCAAAGGTTGTAGCACTAAGGCAAAAAGCAAAGGGCCAAGTGGGTCACCCTGTTGCACTCCTTGGCATGATCGACCTAAAGAATATAACCGGCCGGATGTAATCGAGGAGCAACATGCTAGATTGCTAAGGCGTTTGCCGGGTAAATATCCGAAACATGGGGGTGTGAAGATTTCCTGCAATGTTACAGTCGAGCTTAACTGGACTAAACGGTCTATTTTTTATGAGCTTGAGTATTGGCCTTTTATTTCACTAAGACACAATTTAGACATCATGCATATCGAAAAAATGTGTTGGAGGCCATCTTGAACATTTTGTTAATGAATGACAAAAGTAAAGACACCACAAAGGCAAGGCAAGACTTGAAAAAGATGGGCATTCGAAGACCTTTGTGGCTAACCGTAAACCACAAGGGGAAGACTGTGAAGCCCCAGGCTGCGTATTCTTTAATAGCAGAGAATCGAAAAAAGTTTTGTCAGTACATCAAAAGTGTTAAACTACCAGATGGGTTCGGATCATGCTTCAAGCACAAATTGACCGATAATGATACAAATATAACGGGCCTGAAGTCTCATGACTGTCATATAATGATGCAACGTTTACTTCCTTACGGACTTCAAAATTACTTGCCCGAACATATTGCAAAACCAATAATCAATCTATGTTCCTTGTGTAAGCAACTATTCTCTACAACTTTGATGGAGGAGGAAATGTTGAAAGCTTCGGTCAAGGTGGTTGAAATTCTATGCGAGCTTGAGCGCATATATCCTCCTGCTTTCTTTGACATTATGATTCACTTGCCCATCCATTTAGCTCTAGAGGCTCTTGAAGGCGGGCCTATTCAACCCTGGTAGATGTATCCATTTGAAAGATTCATGAAGAAGCAAAAAGGTTATGTAAGAAATAAATCTAAGCCGGAAGGTTCGATCGCGGAGGGTTATGTTGCAGAAGAAGCATTGACTATAAGTTCTCAATATTTTCGGGGTGTTACCACGAAATTTAATCGTCCCTATCGTAATATGGACCCCCCTCCCTCAACGTGAGAGTTTCAGGTGTTCCGATCGGTATGCAAGCCGATTGGTTTACTGTCCTTTCCTTATTTTCCTACCGAAGAGTACAAGAAAGCAAGATGGTATGTACTTAACAATAGTCCTGAGATCGACACGTACCAAGACCAGTTCCAGAGGTACGCGTTTTTTAATTTTGTAACTTTTTTTTCTTAACTTATCATTTCGACGACTTATTCTAATAGCATGAACGTTTTTCAGTTTATTTCCAAGAAAAAAAGAAAAAGACATGCTAGAAGAATTCCCCCACTGGTTTAAGACGCTCGTAAACTAACACTTATTTTGTGTACTTAAGTGTAAAAATAACAATATCATAATTTTTGTTTTCTATCTAATCCTATGTTCTTCATAGATCTTTGAACGTCACGCACAAAATCCCCAAGACCCAGAGTTTAGCCCAACCAGCGAGTTATTCGCTTTGGCTAATGGACCATCAAAGGCTCCAATGTCAGTAAACTGTTGCGTAGTAGATGGTGTGAGGTATGTCGTGCAGAGTCGCGATGAACGTCACGTAACTCAAAATTGTAGCGTTTGTTCGGCTGGCCATGACGGGAAAACTAACACTTATGGTCAACTTCAAGAAATCCTCGAGTTTGACTATTTGTCGTTTAAAGTTGCGTTGCTCAAAGTTAAGTGGTTCGACACTCGCAACAACGTTGGTAGAGTCAAGAAACTTACCGTTAGAAACGGAATGACACAAATCGTCGGCTCTGGTGAGTGGTGGAAAATGAACAATACATTCTCGCAACACAAGTCAAACAAGTCTTCTACCTTGTAGATCCGGCTAAACCCAACGTGAAGGTCGTCGAGCATGTTAATCATAAAAAGTTTTTGAACAACGGTGTAATCGTGGTAGAGAACGAACCTGATATTATACATTTGGACAACTCATCTGATCTCCCACCTTCTACTAGTGATCTCCCACCTTCTACTAGTGATCTCCCACCATGAATAGTGGGAATGACTTTGGTAATTACACCTTATATATAGATTTGCATATAGATGGTGAATAAACTGAGGTTGACGCACCGCCAGATAACGATGATGTTCCTAGCGAAGACGATGATGATGAAGACCCCCTTCCTCATGATTTAGCAGATTCTGATGTTGAAGACCTCATCAAAGATGATGATGGTGTTGAGAAATTTTATTCTAGTGACGAAGAAGATTAACTTTGTGTTGTAACTTGCAAAATACACTTATATATTTGAATGAATGAATGAATGAAATTGTTGTGGATTGTTTAAATGTGTAAATTTAATTTTGTTATTTGGATTTGTGCATGCTTGTATTATTTTGTTCATAATTTCTACATGTTATGCGAATTGTACCTGTATACAGATGGCTTATGTTGCACGGGGACACGACGGGGACGGTGGTGGCGAGGATCCTTCACGTCCACGTCCTCCATCATTCGGTTGCGGGGGTTGCTTCGTTAATCGGGGTCAGAATATCTGGATTATTGTAATACAAATTTGATACACATATTGAACTTGTTTGCCTTGAACTTTTATGACTTTATCACTCACTTGATTTTGCAGGCAAAGGAAAGCAAAAGCCCAATTTGGGCGGGAGGAAAGCCGACAGGGAGAATACCCGGGACAAGACCCGTTGCCTGAAATTACTGGATGCGGTGGCCGCGAATCACAACCGGCCAGTCGAGATCGACTTTGTACCCGCTAAAGATAACCTGGTTACACCTGTCGGCCCCTACGCAGAGCATTGGGGAAACTTATTCGGGGGGGTCGTTAGGGAAATACCTTTGTATTACCCTTCGTGGAACAAGGTCCCTGAAGGGTACAAGGCGGCGGCCAGGGAAGCTATTGAGGTAAGTTATCATTTTGTGTTTATTTAATTATCGTGTTCATTTATTTAATTGTGTATATTTATTTAAATTTATTTTTTATTTATATCATATAAATAAATAAATAAATTTAAATAAATATATAAATTATATTTCTAACTTTGTTTTTAATGTGTCGTATTGTGTATATTTATTTAAATTCGTTTATTTATTTATATCATATAAATAAATAAACGAATTTAAATAAATATACAAATTATATTTTTAACTCTATTTTCAATGTGTTGTATTGTGTATATTTATTTAAATTCGTTTATTTATTTATATCATATAAATATATAAACAAATTTAAATAAATATATAAATTATATTTTTAACTCTATTTTCAATGTGTTGTATTGTGTATATTTATTTAAATTCGTTTATTTATTTATATCATATAAATAAACAAATTTAAATAAATATATAAATTATATTTCTAACTCTGTTTTTAATGTGTTGTATTGTGTATATTTATTTAAATTCATTTATTTATTTATATTATATAAATAAATAAATTTAAATAAAAATATAAATTATATTTCTAACTCTGTTTCCAATATGTTGTATTTGATTGCAGGAAAAATACGATCTCTCGCCGCACAGGAGCACCCCTTGGTGGCAGAATATTCATAATACCATTAATGCCGAGTTACAAAAAACATACAACACCAACAAGGCCACTCTGAAGCGAGATTACTGTATAAAAGACTCCGAGACTGGAGAATACGATGTGGATCGAATTAGGCGGAACAGACCCGACGAGCACTCAGCTGAAGAGTAGGAAAACAAATAACGTTTTGGACTGACCCTGGTAACAAGAAGAGATCCTTAACAAACAGCCAAAATCGGTCCAATGCACACTTCCCTCCCGGCATGGTTCTCGGTCGATCCCTCGCACTCGACAGATCATGGTAATTATTATTATTATTATTATTATTATTATTGATTTTACATTACTATTGTTTTTTATTTTTATTATTTTATTATTATTATTACTGATTTTTATTATTTTATTATTATTATTATTGATTTTACATACATATTATTATTTGCCGTTTTTAATTAGATTGATCTTACTTGCGTGTGCATGTACATAAAAAGGCGTCCGAAACCCAACAGGAGCTTTCAGAGATCGACATGTTCTATCGTTTGCACACGGATGAAAATGGTGTATTTTGCAGATGAGAACGCTCTCCAGTTGTATGTAAGTATTCTTTTCAAAACATACTTTAATGAATCATTGATTAATAATCTAGAAACCTGAGTAATATATTTACTATCTTGTGTTATTGTCACTACACAGGATCAGATGAGATGAGGGAGCTAGAGGCGAAGGGTGAGCACACCACTTCCGAGATCAACATGATGGTACGAGGAGTCAAGTTTCGTGGCCACCGTCCTGGCGTGGGTATGGTATTGCCAGGATACGCCAGTTCTAGTCCGAGCTTTTCGTCACCCCCTGACACTCGTCGGGATGTTGATTTCTTGATGGGCCTGCTGAGAGCCGACGGCAGGTATAAAGATCATTTTTGAGATATGAGAGTGCTAGTGCCAGCGGGAGCGGGAGTCGCCCGGGTGATGATGCTGAGGATCGGGAGGGTGGAGAGGATGGTGGCGATGACGCGAGCTAGTCGTGTCATATATGTGTTTGTTAGTATGGTACATTGTTTCTTTATGTTCATCTTGACTTGTTTCCCTATTATCCTAAATTAGAACGCTTGTTTCCCTAGTATACTTAACTATCCGGACTTATTCCTAGCATCCTTGACTAAATTAGAACGTTATATTATATTTTGGTGCAAGTTTGAACTTATTCCGCATTTGTGTTGATTTGTATTCCAAGTTTACTTTATATGTGTCTTTTGGTGAGTAAATACAGGTTTTTGTTACAGGTTTTGGTAGATTTTTTCCGGAAAAATTCTGGAAAATACCTGCTGTGCAGGTTATTTATAAAAAAAACCTGTAGAGGTTTCCCCAGCGACATGTCGCTTGGGAAACTTTGGAAAATTGTTGACAAGTCAAACACAAAGTGTTGACAAGTCAAACGTATCGAATGTTTCCCCAGCGACATGTCGCTGGGGAAACACTGAGAAATCGTGACAAGTCAACCACAAAGCGTTAACAAGTCAAACGTAAGGAAAGATTCCCCAGCGACATGTCACTGGGGAAACTTTGTAATTAGATAAGAAGATTAAGTTTAACTTAATTTTTGCTGATTTAATAAAGATTTTCCCCAGCGACATGTTGCTGGGGAAAATCTTGCCACCATGGCAATCTATTTTTTAGGAAAATTCTGTGGGGCCCGCATGTCGCTGGGGATACCTTTCTCATCGAGCGTACCCCAGCGAATTTTCCACAGCGACATGTCGCTGGGGAAACGTATCTCCATCAAAAATTCGCTGGGGAAAAACCAAAATAATCGCTGGGGAAGTAGTCGATTGATGCAGTGAAAGAACAAGAATTAGATTCTTGTGATTCTAGCTTTTTAGGGTTTCTTTCACTTTTAGTTATTATTGTGGGAAAAAAGTTTGTTTTGAATGATGGTGAATTTGTTTACAAAGAAGACATTGTTTGGGGTTTTTCTAGGACAGATTCTTTCACTATTTATAACATCAACTGGATTCTCATCATCTGTGCTTGCTAAAAGAGGTTTGCATTTTCATTGTTTATGCTTCATTTACTGATTTATTGACCCGTGAAATTCACGGAACGTTAATAAATTGGTGATTGTGTTTTTATAAGAGACCAATTTATAAGAAACTTGAAATTGATCATATGTAAGTTGATGATACATAATCATTATGTTATTCATTGTTTAAGTGACATACTTGACACCAACGATCATGAGTAAAATCAGTAAATATAATTGAAAAACTAAAGCTGATCGAAAAAAGATATTTGGTATATTAGCTTAGCATGTTGAAATATACGGTACACAAATATTAGGGAAGATTGCACCGATGAACGACTTATTTTTAACATTTGATGTAAAATAGTAACATGCCTTTTGTCACTAACCAATTCAAGCAAATACAAATCTTATTTCGTCGAATGTAATAAGGTGATAAGGTGAATATTGTTACAAATATACATGATATGTTGTAATAAGGTGAATATTGTTACAAATTCGAGAAAATTTTCCTTATATATAAAAAGAGGTAACTTGTGATTCCATAAATCTGGTTCGACCGTATGAGTAGCAAACCGAATAACTGGATTATTTTGACTTGTGTGCATAGAAGGCGATGGATTTACAAAATGTTATGCAGAGTGATTTTTAATTTGATGGGATGAGTGTTCTAATTCATGTTATATTTTTTCTAACTTAGGAATCAATGCACCAACTTCCCAATCTCTAGCGAATTATGTGTTGTTGGCGATTTTTTATGGTATCATTTTGATTAGCAGGCAGAAGGGTATGAAGGTTAGTATCGTTTATATAAGATTCAAAGGGCATTTGTCTCATGGCAGCTTGTTCTCTTTCTTCGAATTATTTGTCGTTTCACGTCTCTGAATATTTTTTCTTATATGAGAATTTTGCAGGCAAAATGGTACTATTATCTACTTCTTGGAATTATAGACGTTGAGGCAAATTATCTTGGTAAGTTTTTAATTGGAATTAATGGTTGGGTCGGTAACAGTCAAAAGGGTAGATTTTGAGTACAGATCAAAATGGTACAATCAAAGCATCATGTTCCCGGAAATTGTAGGATAATTAGTCGTCTAGTATGATTGAAATAATAGGGTTTTACAAAAGATTAGTGGGAAGCCGAGATACTATCTGAGCCCCCCACTCCTTTAGCTATAACAAAACTAATCCTATTAAAAATATGAATAGTTGCACGTGCTCCGATGTCTTGAGTTACGGAGAACTTTCGAATCCGCTTCAGTAAATCCACGGCATCCTTCTCTAATTCCCCAAGCGAAGAAAATGTGAAGGGGAGAAAACCATATCCAATATCCGAACACTTAGACTTGTACATGACGCGTTTACGGTTTGCAGCATTGGTCACAGCACGACCATGCACAAATTAACCATTCTACTTTGTGTCAAAGGGGAGGATCCTGTCAAATCCACACACACATCAAGCCGTTTATCCCACGAGTAGAGTAACACATCTACAGGACGTAGGGGGTTGTCCCGTCCTCCACCAAGCCCAATATTAACTTCTTTACCTGCCGAAATCGCCGACCTAAAACAGATGTCGAGAAGGGTATCACGTACAACATTATGCCGATGATTAATGCCAACCATAACAGCACATGATACATCATGATCTCCATAAGTATCCCCTGTAAAGACCTTAGAGCACGTTGAACACGGCTTTGGAACAGAAAATAACGGAACACCTAATCGATAGCATGACACACAACAATAAGTCTTATCGTTCGTAGTCTGTCCCAAACCTGAAATCGGAACCACCCTAAGCCAGTCAGAAGTGTGATCTTCCATTTGTGATTGCCACAAAGCCATCTGTCGAGGGGATAAAGAAAAGGTGGATTCTGCAGTTTGAGTAACACGTGTGAAATATATATCTTCCAGTTTCTTCATGAGTTTGGGGGCAGCGATCTCACTTGGATTACTCAAAAGATTAATCTCCATTTTCGTATTAAACCCACACAATGCATCATCAAAGTTAGGCCCAAAAGTAACAAACCATAATGTAGAAGCAGCTTAGATTGCAAACTACCTGACTGCAATCTAGAAGTAAGAAATGCATAATTAACAAACATCACCTGCAGCATAGACGCCAAGACCAAAAAATCCAAAAGGTAAGGTGGCAAGTCTCCATTGGCAATCACCAAACCCAGGTCCAGAAGCAGTTACAATATGTTCCAGCGCAGAACGAAGAGCCGCGTCAAAAGAATTTTGGGCCATCTCAAACACCCGTGGAGAACATGTACGCATAGCAAAATAAAGTTTAGATATACCCGCACAATAACGAAGCAGCAACAACTCACTTTGAGGGTCATTAATCCTAGCAACTGTTTCCATAAGCACAATGGTTTTGGCCACTCTCTTCATCACAAGCTCACTGCTGAAATCAAAATCCACACTAGCAGGTCCACCAAGTAATTTGAATCCATACAAGGGTTGAGAAATATTAGGCGGGAAAACACCCGCAAGCCTGCTTCTAGGATCTTCTTTTGGCCAAAAAACCTCAGTTTTATCAACGTTAAGATGCAAGCCACAAATAGGTCTATCCTCCATAATTAACTCTAAAACCTTTCCCACAACCAAAGTATCTCCAATAATCGTGCCATCGTCTAGATACTAAGCTTGTAGAGAAAGGCTAAAAGAGTCTCTAATCTTACATACCAAAGGTTGTAGCACTAAGGCAAAAAGCAAAGGGCCAAGTGGGTCACCCTGTTGCACTCCTTGGCATGATCGACCTAAAGAATATAACTGGCCGGATGTAATCGAGGAGCAACATGCTAGATTGCTAAGGCGTTTTTCGGGTAAACATCCAAAACATGGGGGTGTAAAGATTTCCCGTAATGTTACAGTCGAGCTTAACTGGACTAAACGGTCTATTTTTTACGAGCTTGAGTATTGGCCTTTTATTTCACTAAGACATAATTCAGACATCATGCATATCCAAAAAAAATATGTTGGAGGCCATCTTGAACATTTTGTTAATGAATGACAAAAGTAAAGACACCGCAAAGGCAAGACAAGACTTGAAAAAGATGGGCATTCGAAGACCTTTGTGGCTAACCGTAAACCACAAGGGGAAGACTGTGAAGCCCCAGGCTGCGTATTCTTTAATAGCAGAGAACTGAAAAAAGTTTAGTCAGTACATCAAAAGTGTTAAACTACCAGATGGGTTTGGGTCATGCTTCAAGTACAAAGTGACCGATAATGATACAAATATAATGGGCCTAAAGTCTCATGACTGTCATATAATGATGCAACGTTTACTTCCTTACGGACTTCAAAATTACTTGCCCGAACATATTGTAAAACCAATAATCAATCTATGTTCCTTGTTTAAGAAACTCTGCTCTACAACTTTGATGGAGGAGGACATGTTGAAAGCTTCGGTCAAGGTGGTTGAAATTCTATGCGAGTTTGAGAGCATATATCCTCCTGCTTTCTTTGACATTATGATTCACTTGCCCATCCATTTAGCTCTTGAGGCTCTTGAAGGCGGGCCTATTCAAGCCTGGTAGATGTATCCATTTGAAAGATTCATGAAGAAGCTAAAAGGTTATGTAAGAAATAAATCTAAGCCGGAAGGTTCGATCGCGGAGGGTTATGTTGTAGAATAAGCATTGACTATAAGTTCTCAATATTTTTTGGGTGTTACCACGAAATTTAATCGTCCCGATCGTAATGTGGACCCCCTCCCTCAACGTGTGAGTTTCAGGTGTTCCGATCGGTATGCAAGCCGGTTGGTTTACTGTCCTTTCCTTATTTTCTGTAGAATATTGATAACCTATGAATCTATGAAGGGGTTTGTTGTTTTCTAGAGAGAGAAACAAGAGAGAGAAAGTGAGAGAAAACTATGTGTTATTTCAATAAATGGAACTAGCAAAATGACAACAACCAACCCCTTTCCATGGTGGAAAGGGGTATTTATACTTCCAAGCTACATGGGCTTGGGCCGGTCCATGACAAGCCCATGGACCGGTTCTTACTTAACTTAATAAGCAACTAATAACTATTTGTTAACTACGAGCTATTACAACATAAATAATATTGTGGAGTGACCGATACTTCTAATATACGTAAAGACGTATTTATAACAATCTCCCCCTAAGGGAGGTCACTCCACGTTACAAAGTTCTAAACCTAGCATACTATACTAAGTCTTCGTTCTTTAGCTCGTAGTCTTTTCTTCTTTTCTTTCTTTTATTGTGAATATGTTGGTTTGATCTTTTTGGCTTTGGCTTGAGAGCATTGTTCTTTTGGCCTTTCACGTGCGATCTTTTTCCTTCTTGTGAATTTTGCCTCCTCGTGACTCCATGTTCCACACACTTATGTCTTTTTTGTTGAATTCTCGAAAGTTTCAGAGTTTGGTACAGCGGAAGACTTTATCTTGTACTTTCTTGAATTTTTGCTAAACTTTGATGCAGAAAGACATAAGCATGTGGGAACGACTTCTACAAGTACACCGCAACACCACCGTCTTCACTGGTACTCAGCAACGCCACCGTCTTCAACAGGTACACAGCAACGCCACCGTCTTTAACAAGTACACAGCAACGACACGAATAAAATGGCTTTGAACATTTTATTCTAATTCGGTAGCATTTTACCTCCGGTCGGTGAAGACCGTTGGACGATATTAGATATCGTACCCGTGACGGATAGTTTCAATTAAGTAACTTCCTGACAGGATTTCGCGGGTAAACCCGTTCTCTTTATTCGACCGTCCAAAGCTGACTGCGAACATAAAGAGTGAATCACTTGGATAAATTATCCTTGTAATTTAAAGCCGTCAATTCATGGAACCTGGAACAAGTGAATTTCAATTAAGATTTTCACCATCGTTGCTTTCCAGTTGTCACGAGCTCAATTCATAAAGAATCTTGCACGTTACCTACCAAGTGCTGTTTGATGTTAACACTAGAAGGATTTCCACTCGTCACTGTGATCAATAAAGAGTCACTCTGAGTGTTCTGGCAAGATCATATGATAATGCGAAGAGGCCTGGAACGAGTTTAAGTTCAATTAAGAATTAAACCACTATTACCTTCCAGTTTTTCACAAGATTGGTTCTAAAAGAACCGCACGTGTAACCTACCATGAGCTTGTTTGATGTTGGCTCAAGCAGGATTTCCATCTTCATTGTAATACTTGCGTATCACTCAGATGTTCTGGCAATATTACAAGAATACTGCGTAGGACTCATGAAAATCTCTTACTTTTCACAGTGTGTGAGAAAGCAAGGAATAAATGGAAAGTGTCCTAATGAGACTTTTGATGATCTCTTGGCTCTAGACTCGATTGTGCGTTTTGATTTAGTGAGCGATGGCTGGAGAGGAGTGCCACCTTTTCAATACCAGTCTATTCGGAGTGAATAAACCAATAGATAACGTGTTAATCTCCGTGTGATTAAAACAAATACCTTTTGAAAGATATTTGAGTTAGCTGGGAAGGTTGTGCATTGCATCACTGGGTCCATGATGTCTTTCTTCAATACCGAGAATCATTAGCAAAAATGACCTCAATAGCATATGTATTGACCCGGTTTCTGCCTAAAGTTGTAAGGAGGGCTTCTTTCTTTACACCCTTTATCTTTACAATTCTTTTTCATTCTTCAACCCCTTCAATGCTTACCAATACGTCATCACTAGCACCTTGTTGTGATTGTTCCAGTGCTAGCTTAAGTACTTGGTCGGCATTCAGCTACGTTCACATTCTTTCTCCATCTTTCCTAGGACTTCTAATTCTATCTAGGGAATTATCCTTGGGAAGATTCCATCGGCTCTGATGAATCATTGGACTAAACCTATTCCTACCACCCTTTTGTCACCACATTCGTCGTGAATTTAAGCGTGTTTTGGAAGGAATTGCCACCATGAAAAATCATTGAAAGTCACCTAAAGTACTTGTGATATTGAAATCAAAAGTTTCGTACCTTAGGTGTTTTTGATCATCAAAAACGCTCCCCCTTAACACGTGCTTTACACATATTAAGTTGGATTATCGTTAAGTCTTTTTCATCTTTTAGCCAAGTATCACTTAAGTCTCCTTAATCCCATTTTCTCCCCTTATCCAAAATGTTAACCATTAATATTTGGGATATTGAATGGATTAACCGGTCTTTGGGTAAAAATGAAATCGATGTTTGGCCATAGAACAAGTTAATGCTCCCCCTTAATTTAATAAGGGATATTTGTAGTGCTTTAGTGTGATATATTTTGAAAGATTTAGAATCTCGTGAGAAATTCTTGAAAAATTATCACACCTTAACACTACATCAAGCCGCAAAAGCACAATATTCACAAATATACATATTCACAATTGAAAACCAATATAAAGTGGACCTGAAATGTACGACCCATTAGATGGATCGTTGCAGTAGCTTGTGGTGCACTAGATATGGTCTTCCACCAACGAATCTTTCCAAGCTCCTCATCAATCTACGTTCACGGAGCTTTTGATCAATCTTCTTGATCACGTACTTTGCCATCTGTCGGTAACCCGGATGCCAATCCTCCGTCATCTCTGGCAAAGTCCCACCCGAGTTCAGATGCTCCAACTTTCCTCTGACTTGTAGAAGGGTCCCATCACTGTACTTATGGAGCTCACCCACCCTCATAAACTTCATCAAACCTCGACTTTTCAAGTAGAAAATGCCGTAATTCGGGAAAGAAATGCCGGTATAGGGACATCTTTCTACATGTTGAGGTAGCACTTGATTCACTGGACGGGTTAGGTTAAGCTTCCTTTGATAGCTTTCGACTCCCAACTGAAGATCTTCAACTCGTGTCTTGATGACAACGCTTCGTGTGAACATACGAAGTGCTGTATTCAAAGCAATGAGGTCTTCACGAGGAATATGTGTGAGTTGATCTCGGGTCATCAGAAGCAGCATATCTTCGATATCCTCAAGGCGAATGATGGAAAAATCTCCCTGCTGGATTTTGTATTCCCTGTCATCCTCCTTTTTCAAGCGAATCTCCGTCACATGATAATAGCCATTCTTGGCTTCAGTTTTCAACCCTAAGATGCTGGAGATGCGGATATCGGATCTAACGATACTTCCAGAATTGACTAGGCAGCAACCCCTGTACGCCCTTCGGACTCGTTCGTCCCAATGAGATGCACCTATGACAGCATACATATCATAATTACGATTTACCTTTGGGACCCAGAGTCGGTTTACCTTTTCCTCGATAAAGGGTATTGTCCCCCAGTTGGCAGCTTTCAGCAAGGTCAGGGAGGTTGCGTACTTTGATGACCCCTTCAGAAGATACACAAGATCATTGGTGACGAAGAAGTCAAGAGCAATCTGATTATCTTGAGAAGGATCCATTGGAGGTGGAGCTCTTTCTGATTCATGAAGGCCTGGCCGTTGAACGGTATTCAGAGCTTTTAGGATCTCATCGGCATAATACTCGAACTCTATTCGGGTTAACCGGGTTTTGGCATGAAGTCTCTTATCCTTCAGCGCTTTCTTCACCAAGGATGAAGTAACCGAAGTCTTATACTCATGAGCAAGAAATGCACATAAGTCAATCGGACTGCGGATACGGAGATACAACACATCTTTGTCAGCGTTTGTGATCGGATCATATTGCGCTGCTGCCGTGATCCAAGCCTGTGGTGGTGCAGTCTCGTCAATCTCCAACGTATCTGCCCAGTCTCGTGTGCTTGGTTCAGGAACCGTAGATTGTTGTACTTGTTGTAGAGGAGTAGAAGCTCGAACATCTGCTGGTTCTGATTCAGGCATTTCGGCAGTGTCGTGAACTGGTGAGTGTTGTGCAGCTTTAGGTTCAGT
Source organism: Glebionis coronaria (assembly GCA_025667525.1). Lineage (NCBI taxonomy): Eukaryota > Viridiplantae > Streptophyta > Magnoliopsida > Asterales > Asteraceae > Glebionis > Glebionis coronaria. The sequence continues at coordinate 26,676,475 of CM046877.1, forward strand.
TACCGATTCTGCAATCACAGGAGCAACAACAACAACAGAACTAATGGGGTTAGTGGTAATAGGTAAAGATACAGCGATAGAGGTACCGGGAATCGATGACGCTGTAGTAGCATTCACATCGTGGCGCCACTTAGATCGTCTTGATTCCGATGATGTTGATTTGTCCTTCTGTGCTGCATCTTTCTTAGACTTGGTTCCAGACTTAGCAGCTTTCTTCGAACTGGTAACCTTATCTCCCTCTTTAGGCTGTTCACCCCCATCATCATCCTCATTGTTATCCCCGTTGCTTCCCTAGCACTCTCCTCATTACCATCACCACCATCATCGCCATCATCATCATCGTCATCATCATCCTCATCCTTATCCTCATCATCACCATCATCGTCATCCTTTTCCTCTTCTTCTCCTTCTTCTTCCTCTTCCTTTTCTTCTTCAGCAGTGCCCTCTTCCTGCTCACTATCATCTTTATCCTCCTCAGGTAGAATGTGATAAGGTACTACACTTCCAAACGTTTTGAATAACCTATCATCCTCCATGATAGCGTCATTCAGGGATTTGTATAGAGCCCGTTGAATCCTAGACTTATCAAACGATCCAAGTTCCACCATACGAGCCTTAAGGATCTTCTTCAATTCAAAATCCGTCAAGTCATAAGCAATCTTGTAGGCGGATTCTGAAGGATTGGATGACTTGATCAACAAGTTATCAGCTGCTAGCGTCTTCAACTCATCACGCAGTTTAGGCATAATGGATTCAACGGATTCTTGCACTCTTTCTTCCACAGAGGCTTCAAGTGCTTCTTTTTGCTCTTTGTGTTTATCCCTCATCGCTTGAAGTCTGGTGATACGTGCAGCATGCTTATCAGCCTCAGCCTGCTTAACCCGCGCTAGTTCTTCTGCATGTGTTTTTCGAGTCAACTCCATATCTGCAGCGAACTTAGCAATCATCTCCTCTTGGGCTTTCCTAGAAGCTTCTTCACTTTGAGCTCGTCTTTGTAACTCTTGGCGAAGTTCATCCATTTCTCGTTTGTGATTATCCACATGTTTATCCAACATTTCGGCCATCACCAATGCAGCCATTGTAGATGTTGCAGAGCTGCTCTGGGTTGATTGAAGAGGCTCGGTTGTTACTGCGGTACTAAGGATGGGAATTATAGGTGGTGGAAGAAATGGTGTTGAAGCCGGTCTGGTTGGTAAGGGTTGTATTGGTGGAGGTTGAGTTGCTAAAGGTTGAGTTGACACCATGATCGTAGGAGCAACAGACTCCTTTTCCACACTTGCTGAAATAGGGATTGATGGCTCCTTCGAAGTGGAATAATGTTCAGGTGACCCAAACTCATAAATATCATCTGGTTCCTGGTACTCTTCTTCAACATTTACCCTTGCACCTGAACCACTACCGCCAGTATCTTTCCTACTCCTTTGAATTGCTATCTTCATCATTTGTTTCTCTGTCTTGTCAAGAGCAGGATCAACAACATCTTCTTCGTCACGTAAAACCATCTCATCAGCCTTACCCTTTCCCTTCTTACCCTCAGTCTTCTTCTTCTTGGTTTCGGGTTCAGGTAACACAGCTGGTTGTTTGCGTTTACCTTTACTCTTGACAGTTGTAGACGAGTCTTCTCCAGTCTGAAGGTTTGCTTTCAGCTTCTTGATTTCTAGCTGTAGTAGCTTGTAATCAGCAGAACCTTTGATTTTCTCCGTCAGAAGATAATCGGGAATGGGACCAGGAATCACACCACCAGACGGTCCTTCATGCCTTAGATCCACAGTATCATCAGCATTCTTCAGTGTGATAACGACTTGCTGCACGCCTATCAATAGTAGCATCATTCTTCATAAAATAATTAATGATAAGCTTGATAAACCTTGGATAAGGAAAGAAATTTGTCTTCAGCTTCTTGTTATGGAAGAGTTGAAAGGTGAATTCTTCCCATATCAACAATGCATAATCTGCATTTGCAGCTTTGTACATGCCATAGAAGAGGTTTATTATAGGACTGCGCAAAGCATCATGGCCACTTGTTTTGGGTGTAAGACATCTACTGAGAATACCCAACAATGCTCTCCAAGGTTGTCCTACTTTAGCAGTGGTAAACTCAGATGCAACTCGTATTTCCGGACATCCAAGAGCGTCAAATAACTCCATGAGTTCATCTTTAGTAGGATCCCTCGAGAATGACATGCCTTTGGGTGTATCCCGTATACCAAAAATCTTACGGAAATCTGAAACTGTGAGCGTCTGCTGCTTGTTGTCGATGGTGAAGGTGATCTTGTTTGAAGTGATTTCCTTGGTAGCCCAAAATTCATACATATAATCATAAGGCACCGAGGCACTACTTCTTAGAGCATTCTTAAAATGGGATTGATCAAGGATCGCGATGGCTACTTTAAATCCATGGTGAGTGGATTTTGAGACTTGCTTCAGCCGGTAGTTGTTGGGTATGAACTTAAGGGTTCGTGCTTTAGCAATAGCGGCTTCTCTAGAGTCTTGGATTGCTTGTACTGTTGGATTAGTCATTGTATCTGCTTAAGATAAGACACGAAAGGTTGATCCACAAAAACATATAGATATATATCATTCTTACTTCTAAGCATAACACATTTCATAACATAATACAACAAGTACATATAACATGCATAACAATTAATAATCAAACAACTCTTCATCCGGAACTTTCCTTCATTCGGAACTTCTTCATTCGGAACATTCCTTCATTCGGAACTTCCTTCATCCGGAAGTTCTTCATTCGGAACTTCCTTCATCCGGAAGTTCTTCATTCGGAACTTCTTCATTCGGAACATTCCTTCATTCGGAACTTCCTTCATCCGGAAGTTCTTCATTCAGAACTTCCTTCATCCGGAAGTTCTTCATTCGGAACTTCTTCATTCGGAAGTTCTTCATTCGGAACTTCCTTCATTCGGAACTTCCTTCATCCGGAAGTTCTTCATTCGGAACTTCCTTCATCCGGAAGTTCTTCATTCGGAACTTCTTCATTCGGAAGTTCTTCATTCGGAACTTCCTTCATTCGGAAGTTCTTCATTCGGAACTTCCTTCATTCGGAACATTCCTTCATTCGGAACTTCCTTCATCCGGAAGTTCTTCATTCGGAACTTCCTTCATCCGGAAGTTCTTCATTCGGAACTTCTTCATTCAGAAGTTCTTCATTCGGAACTTCCTTCATTCGGAAGTTCTTCATTCAGAACTTCCTTCATTCAGAAGTTCTTCATTCGGAACTTGTTCATTCGGAAGTTCTTCATTCGGAAGTTCTTCATTCGGAACATCCTTCATTCGGAAGTTCTTCATTCGGAACTTCTTCGTTCGGAAGTTCTTCATTCGGAACTTCCTTCATTCGGAAGTCCTTCATTCGGAAGTTTTTCATAAAAATCCTTCATTCGGAAGTTTTGTTCAAAATGTCCTTCATTCGGAAGTTTATATCTTAGTTCATCCGGAACATCAAAACACAGCCTATGAGGTTAATTCTAAGCGCGTTTGTGAGTTTCTAAGGCAATCTAAGGCATTTAAACATCATATCATGCTAATCCGCACAAAACCCACCACAAATCTGAAACAATTAATCCTAAATTGGCAAATAAACCCTAGATCTGGTAAAGTTTACTACCCGAATTAATATAACAAGATTTAGATGATGAATTTAACGAATTATAAGTTAAATATAGATGTTATTACCTTGTAGATTTAATGAACCGGTTGGATGAATAAACGAAAGATTTGAGTGCGTGTGTGTGTTAACAATGGCGGCAGGATAATGAAAAAGAGATAAACAGTGAAAAGGAAAAGGGGGGCGGGGGGGTTTATATTTGACTTAGGTCAAATTTTTTGCAACTTATACCCATTGTCACTTTTGACCCTATATTCTTCTATTCTTTTCCTTTTTGTTTCTAACTTTTTCATTTCATTTTACTTTTCCATTGATAAGTTTAGTCGACTTAAATATGTTTAGTTAAACTAAACTCGACAATCTCACACAACTTAAGTATCGATCTATTAGCAAAATTCCAAGATCTTAAAGCCATTCCTATCACATTGAACAAACACAAGTCGTATTCTAAAGCAAAACCACTCAATTACCATTTAGCCCTTGATTTTCCACAATCTCTTTTGAAAATCAATTTAATGACGAAGATGATTTAATATTTTCTCCCCCTTAAACGATGACCCGTTTTCTATTTAAAGAGCTGTAGTCATTGTTTAAAGAGTCAAATATTGATGAAAGCATTTCCAATTTATATCTTGAAAACGTTTGATTCGTGGTGTCAATAAGATTTCTCTTATTTTAACAAATTAGTGCACTGAGACGTACACAAATTCGTGTTAGACCAAGTTGTAAAGTAAACTTGATCCCTTTGCATGATTTGGCTTGTAAATCACGCCCGAGAAAATTAATTCCCGTTCTGAGCCAACGTTTTCCAAGGAAATACGTGACTTTAATATGAAAACCGGGTTGCAGTCAGAAATAACTACAAGCCATAATGGGCATGTTTTAAAAATGTACAACTTTTATACGGACTCTATTTATGGCACCGTGTCAATATTGATCGACATTTCTAAGGCCGTAAATATTACCGTACTAAAAGACATGCCCGATTTAAAAAACGAAAAATATTTTTGGTTTTTCTTGATTTTATAATTTTTATGGTTTTTGTAGGTTTTATATTTTTTATGATTTTTGTTGGTTTTATATTTTTGAATTTTTCTTTTGTGGTTTATATATTTACGATAATATACATGATCACGAACAAAGGATACTCTGAATAGTTTACCACGACTATTCAGTTGATTCTTCTGCCAACTATTTGAGAGTCGCTGGAGTGAATGATTTCATACCAAGCTTGTCGATTAAAAACTCGATTCGTCCTCGATCTAAGGCTTTGGTGAACATATCCGCCAGCTGGTACTCAGTAGTGACAAAATACAGCTCGATCACTCCGTTCTCCACCTGCTCCTTAATGAAATGGTAGCGAATGTCTATGTGCTTGGCCCGGGAGTGTTGAACATAGTTGCAGCAAAGGGAAATGGCGCTCTTGTTGTCACAATACATCGGGATTTTGTTGAATCCCAAACCGTAGTCAGTTAATTGTGATCTCATCCAAAGGACTTGAGCACAACAACCGGACATGGCGATGTATTCAGCCTCCGTGCTTGATATTGCAGCGCTTTTCTGCCTTTTTGAAGACCAACTGATCAATCTATCTCCAAGGAGTTGCACAGATCCAGAAGTGCTACGCCTCGTGTCTTGACATCCAGCATGATCGGCATCTGCGTATGATATTAAAGCAATAGAGGAATCTTTCGGATACCATAGACCACGATGAAGTGTTCCTTTTAGATACCGAAATATCCTTTTCACAACATGTAGGTGCTTTTCGGTAGGCCGAGCCTGATACCGGGCACACATGCATACATCAAATTGCAAATCAGGCCTGCTAGCAGTCAGATATAGAAGGGTGCCGATCATCCCACGGTAAAGTTTTGGATCGACAATAGTCCCATTCCTATCTTCATCTAACTTTGATTTCTCCACCATTGGAGTGTCCACGGGGTCACAATTTTCAAAGTTATATTTCTTAAGAGATTCTAGAGCATATTTGGATTGATTAATAAAGATGCCTCTGGGATTTTGAGAAATCTGTAATCCTAAGAAAAATGAAATTTTTCCCATCATCGACATCTGAAAGCGTGTGGACATTATCTTCTCAAATCGATTTGACAATTCTATGTTAGTGGCAGCAAATATTATATCATCAACATAAATTTGTACCAGAATCATGTCGTTGCCTTCCTTGAGAGTGAATAGAGTGGGGTCCACCTTGCCTTTGGAGAAGCCTTCCGAAATGAGATATGTTGACAGGAGATCATACCACGCGCGTGGAGCTTGTTTTAACCCATAGAGAGCCTTCTTAAGCTTGTACACATGATTAGGAAACTCCGTACTAACGAACCCATCCGGCTGACTAACATAGACCTCTTCCCTTAGTTCACCGTTCAAAAATGCCGTCTTCACATCCATTTGATAGACGATCATATTCATATGAGCAACATACGCAAGGAATAGTCTAATGGCCTCCAATCTTGCCACAGGAGCAAAAGATTCTTCAAAGTCTATACCCAAGGCTTGTTTATATCCTCTAGCAACCAATCTAGCCTTATTCTTCAATACCGCACCCATCTCATCAAGTTTAACCTTATAAACCCATAACAAAGTAAGGATGTTGACCTTGTCAGGGAGAGGAACCAATTCCCATACTTTAAGTCGTCGGAATTCATTTAGTTTCTCCTGCATAGCTTCAATCCAAGATGATTGGGTCATAGCCTGCTGCCAATTTTTAGGTTCAACTTCAGAGAGAAATGCATCAAAGTAGCAATAAAGTGCACTCTCTTGTAATTGTTGGCGTGTAGAGACTGGTCGATCTAGATCTCCAATAACATTCCTAATTGGGTGATCTTTCGTCCATTTAGTGCTATGGTTTTCAATCCTAGGTGGTATGGAGTGAACAATAGAGGGAGCTTCTTCTGAGGTAGACGCGGCTGAAGGGTTTTCAGGTATCGCTACACCAAAGAAAGGAAGCTCTTGCAGGTGAGCATATTCCAAGTCGTGATCAATAGAATCCTCTTCCACATCATTAGGCACAAGTAGGGGTGACGATTCAGGTGAAGTTTGAGAATCACTTGGTGAAGGTGCATCCGGTTCAATGTGAATTGTAGATGCATTAGATAAAGGTTCATTAGCTTGAGCAACCACTTCAGGGATTGGAGCGATTACTACAGGTGCTGGAACTTCATCAGTCGGGGGATCGAAGAATTCATCAAACAACGGTTGAAACAGTTTATCCCACTCGGGCCTTGTTGGTGGTAAAAATGATGTAGAAGTAGGATTGTTGGGAACTAATCCGGAACTAATAGCACTGGTTCCCATCTCATGAAGCGCGGGTTTAGAGCTATGTTGCTCAGAAGCCATCGCTGTCAGCTCATCGAAATCGGCGTCCATAGTTTCTACAATCTTGCCAAGACGACGGTTATAGATTCGGTATGCCTTCTTGGACGGTGAGTAACCAATGAAAATACCTATATCGGCTTTCGGTTGAAGCTTACCCAAGTTCTCACTATTGATGTTTGGATAACAAAGAGCACCAAACACATGAAAAAATGAAACATCGGGTTTACGGTCATGTAGAAGCTCATAAGGTGTTTTTCGATGGCGTTTCCGAATGATAGAACGGTTTTGGGTGAAACATGCAGTAGATATAGCCTCTGCCCACAAGAACAATGGAGCGTTCGCGTAAATAAGCATAGTCCTAGCAGCTTCCATAAGTGTACGATTCCGTCTTTCAACGACACCGTTTTGTTGTGGAGTGCGTGCAGCGGATGTTTCATGTGAGATACCAACTCCTTCATAATAATCACGAAGAGTCTGGTTGACGAACTCTGTACCATTGTCTGTACGAATACGGCGGACAGTAGTATTCAAACGTACCTGAATGAATTTCAGAAAAGTGATGATAGCCTTCGGTGCTTCATCCTTTGTACGTAGAAATCTAACCCATGTAAACCTAGAGAAATCATCCACAATTACCAGAATGAATTTCTTACCGCTCACACTTTCAGTTCTCATTGGCCCACAAAGATCCATATGCAAAAGATGAAGTTTTTCTTGATTGGTGTCTTCAGCTTTGGGCTTGTAAGATTTCTTGGTACTTCTCCCCCTTGAACACGCGGAACATAAATGGTCCTTGTGGAATTTAAGCTTTGGAAGACCACGAACTAAATCGTTTTTAGCCAGATGATTAATAGCATCAAAGTTAAGATGAGATAATCTGCGATGCCATAACCATGACTTGGTCTTAGATGCTTTAGAGAGAAGACATACTGGAGAGGCGGCCATCATGTCTTGTAAGGACAAGGTATAGAGATTTGCACCACGAGATCCCTTCAACAAATCTTTTCCTTCCAAGTTGCGGATGAAACAAGTGTGTTGTCGAAAAGCAACCTCAAGGTTGGAATCACAAAACTGTCCTACTGAGAATAAATTATTACCAAGACCTTCTACATAGTATACCCTTGAAATCGTCACGTTTCCAATCTGATATTCACCATACCCCATTATCTTTGCTATATGATCATTCCCGAATTTAACCGTACCAAGAAACTTGCTGACGAAATTTCGGAGCATCGAGCGATTTCCGGTCATATGTTTTGAACAACCGGAGTCCAAATACCACAGGATGATTTGGACCACCTGAAAATATCACCACACGAAGACAATGTAGAGGTATCGGAATCTGAGTGTTCATTGTTATTAGCAGGTACAGATTTAATAATCTTAGATTTACTAACTCTAGGTTTCTTAGATTTCCTAGCCTTTTTCTTCCTAATTAGTGGTGTAGATTCTAGTTGGCTTAAATCCTGAGGTATTTCTTCACTGATAGGCACTATAGTGGGGGCTGACCTAATTAAAGGGCGCTGTTTCTATACTTGAGTGTGAGTGTTCCTAACTAAAGGACGCTCAGACCTAACCTCAATGGATGCATTCCTAGTTAAAGGGCACATTTTTCCATCTAATGTAAAGGTCCTGCCAGTGGGACGCCATTGCCAGCCAACTTGGGCACGAGTTCTACCCGTTGGCTTCCATTCAAGACCATTCTTAATAGCATTCATTTCATTCACGTGATCAATCAGACACAAATCATGACGTTGGGAAAACATACATTCATTACAATTCCAACAATTCAAATTAGAATTCACGAATGGTTTAGGCTTCTGCACAGGCACAGAGCTTTTAGTCTTAACATGATTCTTTTTATTTAAAACTGAACTAGCATTCCTATTGTGAACTTCTACTTTCTTCTTTTTGGCACTACTAGTGGAGGGCTTGATCTTATCTTTCTTGAGTGGCGATCCTTTAGCCTTAGTAGTCTCTTTTAATCCTGTAGAAGGCAAAGTGGGAACATTAGCAACAGATTTTAAAGGTGCCTTACTTGATTGTGCCAATGACGGTTTTGCTCCTGGAGTCTTATTAAATGGAGTTACAGCAATGGGCCTATTATTAAGTAGTGCAGAACCTGGTGTACCTATGTATTGCAAATATGCTAAGCAATATTGAACTCGCTTAATATATTCATGAGCCGAATAATAGTCGCTACTTGAGGGATCTAAGGCATAAAGATCGTCTAAAATATCCCTAAGAAGATCGACATGCTTAATGGCATTCCTCATATAATCATCATAGGTAACTGGGTTTCTCTTATGAAGCGGGTTCTTATAAAGCACTACTGACTTGGTTGTTGGAGCACTAGTGGACGGTGCAGAGTCGGTAGCTAAGTTATCAACAACTTCTTGTCGGGTGAGAAGAAGTGTCTCCTTTAACTCAGCCAAAACCATATTTTTGTCAATGAGCAGGATGTTCAAATCAGAGATTTCCTCGCACTTTTGGTTCAGTTGTTCAACATAATATTGTTGCTGTGCCGCATTAAAAGCGAAACGTTCTTCTAGTGAACCATAAAGAGCGGATAGTCCCTGTCTTGTCCGATCCATCTCCCCTAGAACAGACGAAAGTCTAATTTCTAAGACTTGGTTTTTAGACTCTGCAGCCTCTAGTTCCAATTTTAATGTTTCATTTGATGACACATCTCTCTTCAATCTCATGATTTCTTCCTCTTATGTCTTAACAATTGCAATCATCTTGTCACTCGTCTCAACACCGTTTTCACAACCATTTGATATCAAAAGGTCCTCATTTTGAGTTTGTTGTTTTAATTCTAAAGATATACAATGTTGTTCTAGTTGATTAAAGCGTTTTGAAAGTAAATTGTAAGAATCTTGTAGCTTTAAAAACTCAGCGTTAGATTCGTGACAAGAATGATTATCTACCTCATTTATAGTATCAGCAACATTTACAGAGAGATCACAAACATCATCACATATATGCACAGCATCACAATTAATCATAGCGGATGTAAGCTCATTCGAATAATTAACATTTACAGTAGTAAGCACATCACACGAGATTACTGCAGACAAGAATCGGTCATATTCGGTTAATTTCTTGCAAGTGACCCATTTGTTTGTTTCTAAAATGATCATATTCGGGATTAGTTAGAACACTAGACGAAGGCACTAATTCCAAGGTTTGAACTTTCTCATTGCTTAAGGCAAGCTCATCAGACAAATTTTTATTCTTAGCTAAGGTTTCTAAGAGTGCAGCATTCATTTGGCTAAGTAGTGTAGCAGGAACCATGACCAAATCTTGTTGAGCAGGAGTAGGCGTATGCGAAATGGGTCCCGATTGTGATTCACTCAAAGTCTGGGGACTCACATTGATATTGCTATCATTGTTTGTCTCCTCATTTGAAAGACTCACCACCGAAGATTCATTCGAATCAGCACTCTCTTGCACAACTTGATGTGGTTGAATACTAGCATCAGTGGTATTATCGGTGGTATTAATAAGTACCTCAGATCTCTTTTCTGGCCCTAAGCTGGAGATAGTTGCCATGAGAGCAGCCTTTGCAGATTGAAAGTCATCACAGTCTGAGTCATACGCATCGAGATCATCTGCTTGGTATGCTGCATTCTGTGTGGTGGCCGTGTCTTGTTCAGCAATCCCTGGATCAGCAAGAAATGCAAGCTCCTCTTCATCAATTTCCCTTCCTTGTGCCTGAGCATTCACCAGATAGATCTTTTCTGCAAACCATTGTCCATCCCTTCTCCTCTTGGGTTTCTTACAATCCCTGGACATGTGACCCTCTTCCTTGCAGTTGTAGCATGTAATCATTCGCAATTTGCCCGTGGAATTAGCCCGTGGAGCAGGATTGACCATTGGAGCCTGATTGACTGTGCAAGCATTGGTAGTTGATGTGGTAGGTCTCCCCTGATATGGTTGAATAGGCTGAACCATTACCCTGCCATTCTCAATAGTAGCTTGTTGGCGAGAATTGGATGAATTCCTCAACTGATTGTTGGTAGGGGCTGATCCCCTAAATCCTCGTTTGCTTAAAGTCCTTGTGAGATAAGCAGACATAGTGGTTAACACTTCAACTGGATCAGCACCTTGTTTGAATAAAGGAACGGGGACTTCCTCATCATCACAGTACATTGCTTGGTCTTGATGAGCTGCATAATCACTAGAAGGAATACTCATTTGATCAGGGTAGCTTGTTGGATATGCTGCATTCTCTTGATAAGAAGAATATGAAGATTGAGCATAAGGTGCAATACTAGCTGGGTGAGGTTGTGTAGCATATTGTGATGAAGGTGTACTAAACCGATATTGTTGCTGATGTGAGGTGGGTGGTTGTGCTAGAATCGAGTATTGGGGAAAGGTTGGTGTCATGTAAGGTGATGGATGATAGGCTTGATGTCCCAAAATATAAGGAGTGTTGTTGTGAGACAAGCTTGGTTGATTCGCCATCAAAGCTAATGAATCAGGGTACATACCTCGTGGAGAACGGTGCATGATCACATGTTTCTCATGCTGCTGAAGAAAAGCATATAGTTGATCCAAATTGCACTTATGCAGATCCTGGTTAACTTAACATCGGTAATATACTCACCCCATTCAGCTTGAGGTAAAGTATTCAAGAATTTGGTGTTAACCTGGAATGGAGCAATCACCAGATTGTATACATTCAGATCATTCATGAGTGTGGTGAATCTGAAGTAATAATCGTGAAGCGTTTCCCCTGGGTTGTAAGTGAATCTGTCAAACAGGTCATACAACTGACATTCCCTTTCCTGTTTGGTGAGAGACGTACCTTTTAGCAACACCTTAAGACGTTCCCATAAATCCTTTGCCACTGTATACTGACTTACCATCCTATAGATGTCATGGGGAAGAGCTTGGAGAATTGTTTGAAGAGCTTTCTCGTCTGCATCGACAACAAGTTGTTGAGCTGGTGTAAGTTCTTCAAATTCTCTTGGTCGAGACACATTGTTAGCCACGATGGTACCATAGTCAAGTGGACCATTTAAGATTGACTTAACCATAAGCCTCCCATAAACCGGTTTTCCCTTAAGATAAGACATCATCCGGCCTTGCCATGCTTCAAAAACTTCTTTGATGAGCATTGGCGGGCGATTATCCGTTCCCGTAATGACGGAAATATCCGTAAGTGATGTCATCTGAGGCATTACTGAATTCGGATTCATTTTGTTAACTTCAAAGAGACAAAGATTATCGGTTGATCGAGCAGTGAAGTAAAGCTTGTGAATTGTGTTGAGTTTTTGTTGTAAGAAACCAAGATTAAATCCTCTAAAAATCGTCGAAAAAACAAGCAAAATAACCGTTGATTCGGAACTTTTGTTGATTCGGAACTTTTGGCTTGATTCGGAACTTCTTGGTTCGGAACTTTTGGCTTGATTCGGAACTTCTTGGTTCGGAACTTTTGGCTTGATCCGGAACTTCTTGGTTCGGAACTTTTTGGCTTGATCCGGAACTTCTTGGTTCGGAACTTTTTGGCTTGATCCGGAACTTCTTGGTTCAGAACTTTTTGGCTTGATCCGGAACTTCTTGGTTCGGAACTTCTTGGTTTGGAAGTTCTTGGTTCGGAAGTTTCCTTGGTTCGGAACTTTCTTGATCCGGAACTTTCTTGATCCGGAACTTTCTTGATCCGGAACTTTTTCGTTCGGAACTTCTTGGTTCGGAACTTTTTGGTGATCCGGAACTTGTTGGTTCGGAACTTTTGCTGGGTTAATCAGAAACCTTGTTCCGATGAACAGTCGACCACTAAAATGAAGATTAAACCCAGATTTTGACCAAATAACCAAAAAAGTTTTGTGATTTCTACAATAACAAGTAAAAACTAATACTTATCCACTAATCCCAATCACAAAAACACCAAAAACACCAAGAATCAAGATGAATCTTCTTAAAGAACACTAATACAATCAAAAACTAAAAAACCACACAAATCACTACCTTAAATCACCCCATAGCTCTGATACCAAATGTAGAATATTGATAACCTATGAATCTATGAAGGGGTTTGTTGTTTTCTAGAGAGAGAAACAAGAGAGAGAAAGTGAGAGAAAACTATGTGTTATTTCAATAAATGGAACTAGCAAAATGACAACAACCAACCCCTTTCCATGGTGGAAAGGGGTATTTATACTTCCAAGCTACATAATCTTGGGCCGGTCCATGACAAGCCCATGGACCGGTTCTTACTTAACTTAATAAGCAACTAATAACTATTTGTTAACTACGAGCTATTACAACATAAATAATATTGTGGAGTGACAGATACTTCTAATATACGTAAAGACATATTTCTAACATTTTCCTACCGAAGAGTACAAGAAAGCGAGATGGTATGTACTTAACAACAGTCCTGAGATCGACACGTACCAAGACCAGTTCCGGAGGTACGCATTTTTTAATTTTGTAACTTTTTTTTCTTAACTTAACATTTCGACGAATTCTAATAGCATGAACGTTTTTCAGTTTATTTCCAGGAAAAAAAGAAAAAGACATGCTAGAAGAATACCCCTACTGGCTTAAGACGCTCGTAAACTAACACTTATTTTGTGTACTTAAGTGTAAAAATAACAATATCATAATTTTTGTTTTCTATCTAATCCTATGTTCTTCATAGATCTTTGAACGTCACGCACAAAATCCCCAAGACCCAGAGTTTAGCCCAACCAGCGAGTTATTCGCTTTAGCTAATTGACCATCAAAGGCTCCAATGTCAGTAAACTGTTGTGTAGTAGATGGTGTGAGGTATGTCGTGCAGAGCCGCGATGAACGTCGCGTAACTCAAAATAGCGGCGTTTGTTCGGCTGGCCCTGACGGGAAAACTAACACTTATGGTCAACTTCAAGAAATCCTCGAGTTTGACTATTTGTCGTTTAAATTTGCGTTGTTCAAAGTTAAGTGGTTCGACACTCGCAACAACGTTGGTAGAGTCAAGAAACTTACCGTTAGAAACGGAATGACACAAATCGTCGGCTCTGGTGAGTGGTGGGAAAGTGGACAATACATTCTCGCAACACAAGTCAAACAAGTCTTCTACCTTGTAGATCCGACCAAACCCAACGTGAAGGTCGTCGAACATGTTAATCATAAAACGTTTTTGAACAACGGTGTAATCGTGGTAGAGAACGAACCTGATATTATACATTTGACAACTCATCTGATCTCCCACCTTCTACTAGTGATCTCCCACCTTCTACTAGTGGGAATGACTTCGGTAATTACACCTTCTATATAGATTTTCATATAGATGGTGAATCAATGGAGGTTGACGCACCGCCAGATAATGATGATGTTCCTAGCGAAGACGATGATGATGAAGACCCCCTTCCTCATGATTTAGCAGATTCTGATGTTGAAGACCTCATCAAAGATGATGATGGTGTTGAGAAATTTTATTCTAATGACGAAGAAGATTAACTTTGTGTTGTAACTTGCAAAATACACTTATATATTTGAATGAATGAATGAATGAAATTGTTGTGGATTGTTTAAATGTGTAAATTTATTTTTGATATTTGGATTTGTGCATGCTTGTATTATTTTGTTCATGAATTTCTACATGTTATGCTAATTGTACCTGTATACAGATGGCTGATGTTGCACGGGGACACGGCGGGGACGGTGGTGGCGAGGATCCTTCATGTCCACGTCCTCCATCATTCGGTTGCGCGGGTTGCTTCGTTAACCGGGGTAAGAATATCTGGATTATTGTAATACAAATTTGATACACATATTGAACTTGTTTGCCTTGAAATTTTATGACTTTATCACTCACTTGATTTTGCAGGAAAAGGAAAGCAAAATCCCAATTTGGGCGGGAGGAGAGCCGACAGGGAGAATACCCGGGAAAAGACTCGTTGCCTGAAATTACTGGAGGCCGCGAATCACAACCGGCCAGTCGAGATCGACTTTGTACCCGCTAAAGATAACCTTGTTACACCTGTCGGCCCCTACGCAGAGCATTGGGGAAACTTATTCGGGGTGTTCGTTAGGGAAATACCTTTGTATTACCCTTCGTGGAACAAGGTCCCCGAAGGGTACAAGGCGGCGGCCAGGGAAGCTATTGAGGTAAGTTATCACTTTGTGTTTATTTAATTATCGTGTTCATTTATTTAATTGTGTATATTTATTTAAATTCGTTTTTTATTTATATCATATAAATAATAAACAAATTTAAATAAATATATAAATTATATTTCTAACTCTATTTTTAATGTGTTGTATTGTGTATATTAATTTAAATTTGTTTATTTATTTATATCATATAAATAAATAAACGAATTTAAATAAATATATAAATTATATTTCTAACTCTGTTTTCAATGTGTTGTATTGTGTATATTTATTTAAATTCGTTTATTTATTTATATCATATAAATATATAAACAAATTTAAATAAATATATAAATTATATTTTTAACTCTATTTTCAATGTGTTGTATTGTGTATATTTATTTAAATTCGTTTATTTATTTATATCATATAAATAAACAAATTTAAATAAATATATAAATTATATTTCTAACTCTGTTTTTAATGTGTTGTATTGTGTATATTTATTTAAATTCGTTTATTTATTTATATCATATAAATAAATAAATTTAAATAAAAATATAAATTATATTTCTAACTCTGTTTCCAATGTGTTGTATTTGATTGCAGGAAAAATACGATCTCGCGCCGCACAGGAGCACCCCTTGGTGGCAGAATATTCATAATACCATTAATGCCGAGTTACAAAAAACATACAACACCAACAAGGCCACTCTGAAGCGAGATTACTGTATAAAAGACCCCGAGACTGGAGAATACGATGTGGATCGAATTAGGCGGAGCAGACCCGACGAGCACTCAGCTGAAGAGTGGGAAAAACAAATAACGTTTTGGACTGACCCTGGTAACAAGAAGAGATCCTTAACAAACAGCCAAAATCGGTCCAAGGCAACACTTCCCTCCAGGCATGGTTCTCGGTCGATCCCTCGCACTCGACAGCTCATGGTAATTATTATTATTATTATTATTATTGATTTTACCTTACTATTGTTTTTTTATTTTTATTATTTTATTATTATTATTATTGATTTTTATTTTTATTATTTTATTATTATTATTATTATTATTATTGATTTTACATACATATTATTATTGCCATTTTTAATTAGATTGATCTTACTTGCGTGTGTATGTACAGAAAAAGGCGTCCGAAACCCAACAGGAGCTTTCAGAGATCGACATGTTCTATCGTTCACACACGGATGAAAATGGTGTATTTGCAGATGAGAACGCTCTCCAGTTGTATGTAAGTATTCTGTTCAAAACACACTTTAATGAATCACTGATTAATAATCTAGCAACCTGACTAATATATTTACTATCTTGTGTTATTGTCACTACACAGGATCAGATGAGGGAGCTAGAGGTGACGGGTGAGCACGCCACTTCCGAGATCAACAGGATGGTACGAGGAGGCAAGTTTCGCGGCCACCATCCTGGCGTGGGTATGGTATTGCCCGAATACGCCAGTTCTAGTCTGAGCTTTTCGTCACCCCCTGACACTTGTCGGGATGTTGATTTCTTGATGGGCCTGCTGAGAGCCGACAGCAGGTATAAAGATCATTTTTCGAGATATGAGAGTGCGTGCCAGCGGGAACGGGAGTCGCCCGGGTGATGATGCTGAGGATCGGGAGGTGGAGAGGATGGTGGCGAGGATGGTGGCGATGACGCGAGCTAGTCGTGTCATATATGTGTTTGTTAGTATGGTACATTGTTTCTTTATGTTCATCTTGACTTGTTTCCCTATTATGCTAAATTAGAACGCTTGTTTCCCTAGTATCCTTAACTATCCAGACTTATTCCTAGTATCCTTGACTAAATTTGAACGTTATATTGTATTTTGGTGCAAGTTTGAACTTATTCCACATTTGTGTTGATTTGTATTCCAAGTTTACTTTATATGTGTCTTTTGGTAAGTAAATACAGGTTTTTGTTACAGGTTTTGGTAGATTTTTTCGGGAAAAATTCCAAAAAAATCTGGAAAACGCCTGCTGTGCAGGCTATTTATAAAAAACATGCAGAGGTTTCCCCAGCGACATGTCGCTGGGGAAACTTTGGAAAATCGTTGACAAGTCAAACGTATCGAATGTTTCCCCAGCGACATGTCGCTGGGGAAACACTAAGAAATCGTTGACAAGTCAACCACAAAGCGTTGACAAGTCAAACGTAAGGAAAGATTCCCCAGCGACATGTCGCTGGGGAAACTTTGTAATTAGCTGAGAAGATTAAGTTTAACTTAATTTTTGCTGATTTAATAAAGATTTTCCCCAGCGACATGTCGCTGGGGAAAATCTTGCCACCGTGCCAATCTATTTTTTCAGGAAAAGTCTGTGGGGCCCGCATGTCACTGGGGTAAGTCGCTGGGATACCTTTCTCATCGAGCGTACCCCAGAGAATTTTCCCCAGCGACATGTCTCTGGGGAAACGTATCCCCATCAAAAAGTCGCTGGGGAAAAGCCAAAATAATCGCTGGGGAAGGAGTCGATTGTTGTAGTGAAAGAACAAGAATTAGGTTCTTGTAATTCTAGCTTTTTAGGGTTTCTTTCACTTTTAGTTATTATTGTGGGAAAAAAGTTTGTTTTGAATGATGGTGAATTTGTTTACAAAGAAGACATTGTTTGGGGCTTTTCTAGGACAGGTTCTTTCACTATTTATAACATCAACTGGATTCTCATCATCTGTGGTTGCTAAAAGAGGTTTGCATTTTCATTGTTTATGCTTCTTTTACTGGTTTATTGACCCGTGAAATTCATGGAACGTTAATAAACAGGTGATTGTGTTTTTATAAGACACCAATTTATAAGCAACTTGAAATTGATCATTTGTAAGTTGATGATACATTATCATTATGTTATTGATTGTTTAAGTGACATACTTGACACCAATGATCATGTGTAAAATCAGTAAATATAAATTGAAAAACTAAAGCTGATCGAGAAAAGATATTTGGTATGTTAGCGTGTCAAAATATACGGTACACAAATGTTAGGGAAGATTGCACCGATGAACCACTTATTTTTAACATTTGATGTAAAATAGTAACATGCCTTTTGTAACTAACCAATTCAAGCTAATACAAATCTTATTCCGTCGAATGTAACATATTGCTAACGTATAAGAATCGAGAAAATAGGACTATTACATGACATGTTGTAAGAAGGTTCGTTATATAGAATGACAATAAGGTGAATATTGTTACAAATTCGAGAATTTTTCCTTATAAATAAAAAGAGGTAACTTGTTATTCCTTAAATTTGGTTCGATCGATGGCATGAGTAGCAAACCAAAGAACTGGATTATTTTGACATATGTGCATAGAAGGCGATGGATTTAGAAAATGTTATGCTGATTGATTTTTAATTTGATGGGATGAATGTTCTAATTTATGTCATATTTTTTCTAACTTAGGAATCAATGCACCAACTTCCCAATCTCTAGCGAATTATGTGTTGTTGGCGATTTTTTATGGTATCATTTTGATTAGCAGGCAGAAGGGTATGAAGGTTAGTATCGTTTATATAAGATTCGAAGGGTCTTTGTCTCATGGCAGCTTGTTCTCTTTCTTCGAATTATTTGTAGTTTCACGTCTCTGAATATTTTTTCTTATATGAGCATTTTGCAGGCAAAATGGTACTATTATCTACTTCTTGGAATTATAGACGTTGAGGCAAATTATCTTGGTATGTTTTTAATTGGAATTAATGGTTGGGTCGGTAACAGTCAAAAGGGTAGATTTTGAGTACAGATCAAAATGGTACAATCAAAGCCTCATGTTCCCTGAAATTGTAGGATAATTAGTCGTCTAGTATGATTGAAAAAGTAGAAATTTATTTAGACTTCTGATTGCTGGAAATAAAGTTAATTTGGGAGCTTCGTTCACTACATACGAACTGTTTATTGCTACATCGATCTATAGATATATAAAACAACAAATCAAATCATTAGGCATATAAGTAGGCATCATTATTAGGCACAAGAATCATTTTTCTTTTCTTACAGGTTACATGAGATTTGTTTTGCAGTTGTGAAGGCCTATCAGTACACATCATTAACAAGCGTCATGCTGCTGGATTGTTGTTCTATTCCATCGGTCATAATCTTTACATGGCTTTTCTTAAAGACAAAATATAGAAGTTTTAACTCGAATTCCTTGTATTTCATATATTTGTTCAAGTTTTAATTCATTATATATGAGGCTTGATGAGAAAAAATTATGTAACTTGGTGAATATTTGTATGAACAAAATAAATGAGTAAAACAACTCTAAACAAAGATTATAGTGTAAAAACCCTATTCAAAATTGACCCGCTGCAACGAGCTACAAATCCAATTGTCCAAAGATGTTCTTACAAAACTAAGAAATTAATACTCGAATTATAGTTATAAACAACTTTTTGGTAGGATTAATCCAGAAGCACTACCAGCAGCAAAAGAGCAAGACGAAATGGCTGGTTTACCCGCATAACGGAGGTTAACATCCTTTAATCTTATTCCACGACACGGGCTTCCTTTGCTACAATCAAATTTCACGGCCACTTGTGTTGCTGATGTTCCGTGTACATCCTCATATACCACATTACTAATCTTTACTCCAGCAGCTTCTTTGGGACAATTTATATTGTGGGGGCAATACTTTCCGTCTATTATGATTGGGTATTTTACATTCACCATTGTTGCATGCGTGAAAAATATATTCCTAACGAACCCATTGCTACGACGAGCCCATGTCTTTATCCTCACACCATTTTGAGTACCTATAAATGTTGAGCTTCTTACCGTTACGTTTTGGACACCGGCTTCTTGTAAGTCCCATCCTAGACTCCCAATGCTGCAAAAATAAATGCAACGCATTTACATTTTATAATGCAAGTGTTTATATGTTCAACATGACTCAGTACATACAAATAGGGCGTATAAGTTGAATCCAAACACGTTTATATTTATAAATATACCTTATGCCGTGACCAGGGCCACACGTGACCTTTTCTATCCAGATATTGGAATTTCCTGGGCCCATCGAGACACAATCATCCCCCGTTGAGATCGTAGAGCCCAAGATGGTAATACCGGTAGAAAGTGATAGATGGATACCATCTGTGTTCGGGCTGGTCCCGGATGCTAAGATGCTCACACCTTGTAGCTTGGCATTGTTGCATGCATATAGGAGAATATGGAACATTTGGCTGTTTAATGACTTTAAGTTGCTGATCACTATGTTTTGCGAATGATAGATGCCAAGCGTCTGTAACACATAATTATAAACATATGTTAAACAAAGTACGATTAATAGGAGTTCAAGATTAAAAAATAGTGTAATGAGTCGTACCGTAGCTCCTTTAGGACATGTTTTTCTAGATAACTTGCAAGCCCACAAAGAACCGCCTTGTGCATCAAGGGTTCCACCAGATATCGTAACATGATTAACCCTTTGGAACTTAAGCCATACATCATCTTTTCCGACTGCATTATAGCTAGAAGGGGCCACCAAGGTGCCGTCTATGTTAATACTAATCCCTTTGCTCTTGCATGTTTGGCCAGAGAATGTAGTCGCCGATGCAATCAAATACCGGCCAGGCGGCACATAGATTGTGGACGGAGTAGTGGAAGCACAAGCGATATTCCATGCTTTTAAGAAGACGGTTTTTGTGTCAGAGCGACCGTCGGCTCTGGCACCTAGTGTGATAACATTATAAGTTAACTTAGCGGAAGAGTGTTGAAGGATGAGAAAAACGAAGAATATAATGAGTTTCATGAGTATCGATGCTGAAATATACGATATGAACCCATCTATAATTAATGTGTTATTTATAGGCTTGTACCAATCCAGGTAAAAGTACAATAAGGATATCTAACACTCATCAACTCAAATTTGTATTTTAGTTTAGTACGGTTTATCCCGGTATAAAAAAGCAACTACTTTTTCTTTCAAACCGCCAAATAGAATTTCTAGTGCCTGAATTGTAAAAAGTGCATCATGATATCGTAAATTTGGTTGAGTGACATTTCTACTACCGTATACTCATTTAATAGTTAAGGCATCTTAAAAACATGACTGAGGTTATTTTCAAAATTATAATATACATAGTATAAATGTGAAAATGTCAATTGAGAATAGAAACAACTATAGCCGAGCACAAGGTTGCCAAGTTTAATACCGACATTGGTTCGTTTATGATCATAAGTCTCGTTTGAACTCATTTCTAGCCTCATGCTTTTAGGTCGAGTTTGTGTTGTACGAGCAGAGGCGGATTTTTGTGGAGACGGCTGGGGAGGGCTCCGGCCCTCCCAAAAATTATAACGAATAGTTTAAATGTTATGTATTTCGTTTAAAAGTTATTATTCATTTTTTTTATTTTGATATGTAAAAACTAACTCGTCCCTCCCAAAATAAATGCTCAAAGTTCGCCACTGTGTACGAGCCTAGCTTATAAAGCTAGGAAAGATCCAAGCTTAAAGGAGCTGAAGTTTGAGCTCAAGCCTTTTTTGGGTCATTTGACAATGTGTTTCAAGCCATGGTTTTTATATGTGTTTATCACGTATATTAGTACATGCAAACCTATAATACTTAAGTGGTATCAATGTAAGAGCTTGCAAAAATTGACGTAAATGTGATCTATGAATTTTTTTTGTCTTGGGTTGGAATTAACCCTATGTCTGACCAGATGGTAAAAATTTAATGTAAGTGCTCTTAGATTGGATGACATAGACTTAAAACTTCACATAAGTGTATTATATAAGTTTATAAAACATGTGACAAAATTGTGTTCAAAGATGCACACAATCATCTTGTAGCACAAGTTAAGAAAAAACTTTTGTTAACCTTTTGGTTTAGGCATATTTTAAACATTAAAGAATGATCAAATCCTATGGAACTTAATCCAAACATCGTCTTTTCCGATGGCATTATAACCAGAAGGTATAAAATCAAAGCTTACTGATATAAGAACCAAACTGATTAGCATATTTGTTAAAAGTGACTAACTACAAGTACACTTAAATACTAGAAATGAAAATGCATGATCTCCTAAACTTAAGCAACATACAATTGATTAGGAGTGAAAGTAAACATGAGAGTACCTGATGCCATACTAATAAGCATGCAATTATAACTAAACATGAATTGGCATCTTCTTTTTGAGTTGTTCTTCTCTCAACAAAACATATGGGTCTTCTTTTTACTTAAGTGAATCGTATCAATACCTACTGACTTGTGAACCACTGAACCAAACGATGACCCATCAAGATTATCCAACATTTACCCATTATCTTGATGATCTCGAACCGAGTCTCTTCTACGAATCTGTTTCATGTTGAAGACCATTTCAGGACACCCGACCTTCACCCGATCACATCCGAAGGCGCACAATGATGCAACTTCCAACGCTAAACTAACTGATTCAACACCACCTGTGTTGAAGTCTCCTCGTCATCTGTAACTCATCTTCCTTGATCTTGCTCATGTTTCTCATAACTCTTTTCAACGTTATTTCTTTCTCATTCTTACTGCTTTCTAATTTTTCAAAAACAGTTCTTGCTATCTTTTTTACGGTCTTTATTTGTTCGGTCATTCTATGAATCTTCGCGTCTTTTGATTCAACAGTATTCTGTCTCATTCGGTCTTTGGCCTTTGTTCTTCGGCCTTATGAATCAATAGTATCTTTCGGTCTTGTGTTGTTGTAACTTCAGTCTTACTTTCTTTCTCGGACAACCCGCGGTCACGGTCTAAGTCTTGGTTTCCTCCTTCCGTCTCGGTCTTGACTTTTTTTTGTCTTAGTCTTGACTTCTCGGTCTCAACTTCCCCCTCCCCCTTAATCTTGATGATCTCGACCCGAGTCTCTTCCACATTTCTGTTTTCGTTGAAGACCATTCTGGGACACCCTACCTTCACCCCGGTCACATCCGAAGGCAACACGGTGATGCAATTTCCAATGCCAAACTAATCGATTTAACACCACATGTGTTGAATTCTATCCGTCATCTGCAACTCATCTTCCTTGATCTTTCTCTGGCTACTCATCACTCTTTTCAAATTTCTTTTTTCTCATTCTTGTTGCTTTCATGTTTCCAAAAAAAAATTTCTTGCTATCTTTCTTGTGTTCTTTCTTTGTTTAGTCTTTTTTTGAATCTTCGGTCCTTCGATTCAACAATATTTAGTCTCCTTCAGTCTTTGGCTCTTGAAACTTCGTTCTTACTTTCATTTTCGAACAACTCGCAGTCACGGTCTAGGTCCTGGTTGCCTCCTTTGGTCTTGTTCTTGACTTTTTTTTTCTCGGTCTCGGTCTTGAATTTTTATGTCTTGGTCTCGGTCTCAACTTTCTCGGTTTAGGTGTCGTCGTGCCACCGGTCTTTTTGGGTTCGTTGGCCCTCTTGGTCTGACATATCTTTCTACGATGAGGCTTGCTGCCTGCTTTGCTCTTTGGCTGTCTTAGTATATATAAGGCATTCAATCCTTTATTTCTAGATTACGACCTGTGATCATAACATCACAACCCTTTCAAGACAAAACCCGATCCTTGTTGTGTCTCATCCGCAGCGAAGGGCTATACCTTCTCTTGAAACCGACGCTCAGACATGCCTTTAATTAAGCGAAGCTCTGATACCAAGTGTAGAATCAGACCTTACTGATATAGGAACCAAACTGATTATAATATTTGTTAAAAGTAACTAACTAAAAGTACACTTAAATACTAGAAATGAAAATGCATGATCTTCTAAACTTAAGCAACATACTATTGACTAGGAATGAAAGTAAACATAGGAGTACATGATGTCCTACTAATATACATGCAACTCTAACTAATTAAAACATGGGTTGACAGCTTCCTATTGAATTGGTCTTCTCTTAACAAAACAAATGTCTTCTTGTTACTTGAGTGAATCGTATCAACTCCCACTGACCGGTAAACTATTGAATAAAACGATGACCCATCAAGATTATCCAACAAAAGGTGCCATCACAGTGCCATCTATATTGATACTTATTCCATTGCTCATACATGTTTGGATAGAGAACGTAATCGTCGATGCTATCAAGTACCTACCACTTGGCACATAGATGGTTGCCAGAGTAGTAGAAATACAATCCATATTCGATGCTCCCTAGAACACATTTTTTGTGCCCACACGACCATCGGCTTTAGCTCCTAGCGCGACAAAATTTTATGTTACTTTAGTCGACGAGTGTTGAGAAATAAGAAATAATACGACTAAAATATAATTTATCGCCATGGTTATTAGTTCGTTTACTGAATTATTGTAACAGAGTTTATTAGTATATATAATATGCATCTGTTCCTTGATATATATAGGCCTATAGCATTTAATCGACAAGTACAATATGGATAAAAGGTATAGTTGCAATACAATAAGGATGCTTTACATGAATGAAAGTAACAATATTACTTGAGTATGTTGGGTATCTACCGAGTAAAATGGAAGATTAGAACCATCTATACTCTAACTAGAAGACCATATCAGATAAATTAAGAATAAACCAAATCCAACTCTTAGACCCTTATACAATTAATTTATAACAATACTAATGTACATAACTGATTAATCAAAGCACATATTATAACGTTTGTGAGATACGTATGAGAAACATGATTGGCTAAGTAGTAACGAATATGAAAAGTTCCAACAAAAAGTAATAGAAATTTATAAAATTATTTGACTTAATCGTAAGTACTACAGAAAGTTAAGTGATTCAATATATACACATAGAGAGAGTGCTTCTATTTTAAGTCCTATTATGTGAGAACTCGTATTTTCTCGGTATTGTAACACCCCATTTAATAGGATAGGATGCTACAGTAAATTATGGCGTATCCTCAAAGCATGCAAGGTAAATGTCTAAACATTCATGACCATAAATAGAAATATCGGAATCAAACATCGGTAGTCTAGTAACTCACACACATTTTGAGTACCTATAAATGTTGAGCTTCTTACCGTTACGTTTTGGACACCGGCTTCTTGTAAGTCCCATCCTAGACTCCCAATGCTGCAAAAATAAATGCAACGCATTTACATTTTATAATGCAAGTGTTTATATGTTCAACATGACTCAGTACATACAAATAGGGCGTATAAGTTGAATCCAAACACGTTTATATTTATAAATATACCTTATGCCGTGACCAGGGCCACACGTGACCTTTTCTATCTAGATATTAGAATTTCCTGGGCCCATCGAGACACAATCATCCCCCGTTGAGATCGGAGAGCCCAAGATGGTAATACTGGTAGAAAGTGATAGATGGATACAATCTGTGTTCGGGCTGGTCCCGGATGCTAAGATGCTCACACCTTGTAGCTTGGCATTGTTGCATGCATATAGGAGAATATGGAACATTTGGATGTTTAATGACTTTAAGTTGCTGATCACTATGTTTTGCGAATAAGCGTCTTTAACACATAATTATAAACATATGTTAAACAAAGTACGATTAATAGGAGTTCAAGATTAAAAAATAGTGTAATGAGTCGTACCGTAGCTCCTTTAGGACATGTTTTTCCAGATAACTTGCAAGCCCACAAAGAACCGCCTTGTGCATCAAGGGTTCCACCAGATATCGTAACATGATTAACCCTTTGGAACTTAAGCCATACATCATCTTTTCCGACTGCATTAAAGCTAGAAGGGGCCACCAAGGTGCCGTCTATGTTAATACTACCTCTGCTCTTGCATGTTTGGCCAGAGAATGTAGTCGCTGATCCTATCAAATACCGGCCAGGCGGCACATAGATTATGGACGGAGTAGTGGAAGCACAAGCGATATTCCATGCTTTTAAGAAGACGGTATTTGTGTCAGAGCGACCGTCGGCTCTGGCACCTAGTGTGATAACATTATAAGTTAACTTAGCGGAAGAGTGTTGAAGGATGAGAAAAACGAAGAATATAATGAGTTTCATGAGTATCGATGCTGAAATATACGATATGAACCCATCTATAATGTGTTATTTATAGGCTTGTACCAATCCAGGTAAAAGTACAACAAGGATATGTAACACTCATCAACTCAAATTCGTATTTCAGTTTAGTACGGTTTATCCCGGTATAAAAAAGCACAGTTGAGCACAAGGTTTCCAAAGCACAATCGAGCCCAAGGTTGCCAAATTTAATAGTATCAGCCTCGGTTCGTTTATGATCACAAGTCTCGTTTAAGCTCATTTCGAGCCTCGTGCTTTTAGGTCGAGTTTGTGTTAGCTTATAAAAGCTAGGAAAGATCCGATCTTAAACGAGCTGAAGTTTGAGCTCAAGCCTTTTTTGGGGTCATTTGACAATGTGTTTCAAGCCGTGGTTTTTATATGTTTTTATCACGTATATTAATACATGTACATTTGTAATATTTAAATGGTATCAAGTAAGAGCTTGCAAAAATTGACGTAAATCTGATCTATGAATTTTTTTTGTCTTGGGTTGGAATTCACCCTATGTGTGACGAGATGGTAAAATCAAATGTAAGTGGCGACATAGACTTAAATATTCACATAAGGGTATAAGTTTATAAGACATGTGACAAAATTGTGTACAAAGATGCGGGCAATCATCTTGTAGCACAAGTTAAGAAAAAACCTTTTGTTAACTTTTTGATTTAAGTGTATTTTACCACAAGAGAACATTAAAGAATGATCAAACCCAAATGAAACTTAATCCAAACATCATCGTTTCTGATAGCATTATATTATTATTATTATTAGGTTTTCAATAAAACATCATATTATTAGAAATAATGATATTTACAAGAATTTAGTGAGAAGCCACGATACTACCCGAGCTCCCACTCTTCTAGCATAGCAAAACCGTATCCATTTTGTGTACACTTACTCTCGTACTTGAAAAAGTTACGTTGTGCAGCCTCAATTATAGCACATATAATCGGTGTATTTTGCATACACCTCATAGCATGTTAATTTAGTATATTTATATATTTATTTTTCGTTATATATGTACTTTGAGTGTGTTTTGTGATTATGTAGGTTACGAGCGAAGTGGAATAAAATGGCCGCTTTAATTAATTTCTTTTTTGGAGAAAAGACATTGTGAGCGCCGATGAATGAAGAAAAAATATTGAAGAAAAAGATTTGAGCGCGTCGCAATATTTTCGGTCATCTTTTATTTGTCTGGGCTTCGTTTGAGCAATTGTTGGCGTTGGGTTATATTTTATTGGGCCAAAGTTATTATATGTTAAAAGAATAAAAAAAAAATATATAGTTTTTGGCCCACTTGGACCCAATAGCCCAAAAGCCTAACCAACACCAAGTCCTATAAATTAAAAAAAAAAGAAGACGATTAGTCTTTTGGTGGTGGTACAGTCGCATATTGACATCGATTGTAAAAAAAACGAATTGGGGTTGAGAGTTTTAGCAATCATAATTGTTTAGGTGGGGTTGCATTATTAAGTGCAAGGATATACAATTCATTATTTTTTGAGGCACATCAATTGGGAAGGAAAGAAAAGTGACGAAAAAAAAAGATTCTTTTTTTTTCACTTGGACATTAAGTAGCTGCAAGATATTAATAAAAGATATAGATGATGAACAGTAGCAGTTGGTTCGAGTGCACCGCGATGTCCGGCTAATTTTGTTGTAATTCCTTCCGGTAACTTTATTTATGGTTTGATTATTACTTTTGGGTTATCATATTTTTACTACATTGATTTATGATTTATTTATAAATTATTTTTATTGACTTAATATTATGTTTAATTATTTGTGCAAGACAATTTATTATTAGTTAACAGTTCATTCTTATTCTATTTAGTTAAAGAAAAAGATGGTCGTATAATCGATATAAATTGTACCTAAATAAATTGTTAAAACATAATTATTGGTTGGATTAATATAAGATTTATTATCGCGAGTCATTGATAAACATAATAAATGCCACCATTAATTCATTCATATTAAGTCAAAATAATCTTTGTAATTGGTTCTAAAAAGTTTCGATAATCCATAAGTGTGATCAACCATAAATATTAGGAGCTGGAAGGGATTGCATTATTCTTTTAATTGTTTACATCTTTATTTTATTTTTCTAGCTTTACTATTAGTTTAATAATTAATTTTAATTTTTAATCAGCATTTTTATTATCAAAAGTATTTTAGTTGTCAGATTTCAAAACCAAAACCTTTATTGATCAGTGATCACCTCAAAACTTAAACTAAAACCACATAGTCCTCGTGGATCGATACCCATTTACCCTATCTAGTATAAGGTAATTAGGTTATTTTTTTTTGACCGGCACTTCGACGTCGATCAAATTTTGGCGCCGCTGCCGGGGACTCAGTGAGCTTTTCGTTTAAGTTTTTGTCAATATTTTTCTTTAATAAAATACAAAAATACAAAAAGATTTTATTTTTCTTGTTTTGTTTTGTTTTGTTTGTTTGTTTTGTTTCTTGTGAGTGTGCAGGTTAGTGTATGCGCACACGCAGATCGGGACGTACATCACCGTTAGCTTACGATCCTGAGGTTGAGAAAAGTGCAAGGTTAAGAAGGAAGACGTTTTGACAGTTTTCTACTAATCTTGATTTTTCAGGTTTAGCAGAGCTTTTCGCTGAAATGCCAGGTGACGAAGATGGTGGCGGAAGTGCTAGCGGCAGTAATAGCGGAGAAGAATCTCCACCACGGGGTGTTGATTCTTATTACAGGCCGGGGATCTTCGAGGATCCCTCGCCTATCGTTTATCCGGATCCGGTTAAAGGGGTTACAAGTAACTTCAAGATCCAGCCGAACCTCATAGCAATTTTGCCAGTGTTTAGAGGTCGTGAGGAGCCATATGCACATCTACGAGAATTCTTCTCAATTGCTGGCACACATCAGGTTAATAACATTACCAAGGATGAGGTAAGACTTCGCCTTTTTCCTTTTTCTCTTAAAGATCAAGCTAAGGACTGGTTCTCATCTCTTGAGCCAGGTAGTATTAACTCATGGTCTGAAATGCAATCTGCTTTTCTTGAGGAATTTTATTCTATAAGTAAAACTGCTGCCATTAGGAATAAGATTAAATCCTTTCGTCAAATCCCAAGCGAGCAGTTTCATGAAGCATTTAATAGACTTAAGGAGTTATTAAGAACATGCCCTCATCACGATGTTCCAAAATGGGAGCTTGTCAAAGTCTTCTATGATGGGTTGGATTATAACAACCAACAATTTGTGATGGCTACTAGTGGGGGTATGTTTTTCTCGCGACCTATGGAGGAAGAATGGGAGTTTTTTGAGAAACTAAGCAAAGGTTCTAAGACCCAAGCTTCAGTGGACCGAAACAACCACCCATCATCCGCCAATTATGTGTCTAACCAACGTGGCACAAATTCTGAAATTAGCGAGTTAAGTAAGAAAGTTGATCTTTTGTTGAAAAATATAGGAAAAGGTGTTCCAAATGTGTCTAATGTGTCGCATAGTGGGTGTTCAATGTGCGGTGATCCAAGTCACTCTGTTGATAATTGTCAAAGTTGGGGGGCGTCACCAAATGAGGAGGTAAATGGAGTCTATGGTGGTCGTCCACGAAATGACCCATTCTCTGAAAGTTACAATCCTGGATGGCGCAATCACCCCAATTTCTGTTGGAAAGATGAAGACACTCGCCCTAATAATGCCCAACAACAACACTATGGTTACAAACCAAGGTATGAGGGTGGCGATTCATCTAATTTTCAACCAAATTCTTACAATCATAGGCCACAACAACAATATCCAAATCAGGGCCAAGGCCAAGATGACAACCGTCTCTTGAACCTTGACCGAAAGTTTGATAGGCTTATGGATTCATTGTCTACCAACAATCAAGAGATTAATAGAAAATTTGAGGTCACTAATCAAAGACACGAGACCACTACTAAATCTATTGCAGCTCTTGAGAGACAAGTTGGTCAATTAGCGGATCAGTTAAGCAAAAGAGATGAGGGAAGGCTACCGAGCTACCCCACCATGAATCCCGCACACAAGAAAAATGGAAATGAGCACGTGAATATGGTGACATCTCTTCGAAACGGTAAAATCTACAACAATGACAAGGGAATTCCAAATTCTCCTGATGTCGAGGATTTCGTCACTGATGACGAAATTATTGTTGAAGGTAACAATTCTGATAATGTTAAGTCCGGTTCTGAGTTGGTAAATGATTTGTTAAATGATTTTCCTAAACCAACAACACCGAATCCTAAAGCTACTGAAACTCCTGAAGTTGGGGATGGTGGTGTGTCCAGCACACCGTACCCTACGGCTTTGGAGAAATCGACATCTGCACGGTTAGCTAAAAAGGGTCCTCATGCTGAGGATATGTGGGAGACTTTCAAGCAAGTTAAAATCAATCTCCCCCTTATTGATGCTATCAAGCAAATTCCTGCTTATGCCAAGTTTTTAAAGGACTTGTGTACCCAGAAGAGGAAACTGAAGGCATCTTTGCCTAAAAAGATTGACCTAACTGAGCATGTTAGCGCAGTCTTATCTAGCTCCCTTCCTCCTAAATTCAAAGATCCTGGAGCACCACTGATTTCAGTTGTGGTCGGAAATATTGCCATTAAGAAGGCGCTCCTTGATCTTGGTGCCAGTATCAACATCCTTCCTGCTAGTTTGGTTAATAAGTATGACTTAGGAACTCTTCGTAAGACAGACACCATTATTTCCTTAGCCGATCGATCTACCAAAATTCCTAGAGGTATCTTAGAGGATGTTATTGTGAAAGTTGATGATTTCTATTACCCAGTTGACTTCTTTGTTATGGACACCGAGTCACAATATAAGGATGTTCAACCAACTATTATCCTTGGGCGTCCATTCTTAGCCACGATAGATGCTAGGATTAATTGTCGGACTGGCGCCATGGATATTGCATTCGGTAATAAAAAGATAAGATTGAATGTGTTTAATTCTATGAATTCTCCTACGATGTGATTGATGAGGAAGTTCAAAAGTATGCATCCCGTATGCTTAAGAATGATCCTTTGGAATTATATCTAACTGGTGATAATGAGGAGATTCTTGATGTTGCTGAAGTTCAAGAGATTCAAGAGTGTTTGGTCAGTTCTTTGGACCATCAAAAGCCACCTTGGTCTTATAAAGTTGAGCCCTTGCCTTCTGCTTTTGATACGGCCACGAAACCGTCTTTAGAGGTGCCTCCAACTCTTGAACTAAAACCTTTGCCATCTAATCTCAAATATGCTTTTCTAGGTCCTAACAATACTTTACCCGTTATTGTTGCTTCTGATCTTTCTGAATCACAAGAGGAAGCACTTCTAAAAGTGCTTTCCAAGTACAAAGCAGCAGTAGGATGGATGATTGCAGACTTGAAAGGGATCAGCCCTTCATTATGTATGCATCGAATTGTTACGGACCCATATATTAAGCCAGCAAGAGATGCGCAAAGGCGTCTGAATCCTAATATGAAAGAGGTGGTGAAGACGGAAGTTCTTAAATGGTTAGATGCTGGTATCATCTATCCCATCTCGGATAGTAAATGGGTAAGTCCTACTCAGACGGTGCCTAAAAAGGCCGGAATCACCGTTGTTGAAACCGAGAATGGGGAAAAACTCACAACCCGACCAGTTACTGGGTGGAGAGTGTGTATAGATTACCGTAAGCTGAATAATGCCACATCTAAAGATCACTTCCCACTACCTTTCATTGATCAAATAGTTGAGAAGCTTTCTGGTAAGAAATTCTATTGCTTCTTGGATGGGTACTCTGGTTATAATCAAATACCCATCCATCCTGATGACCAGGCCAAAACTACTTTTACGTGTCCATACGGGACGTTTGCATTTCGAAGAATGCCTTTTGGCCTGTGTAATTCACCCGCTACCTTTCAGCGGTGTATGATGAGTATCTTTTCTGACATGGTTGGAGAATCTGTAGAGATATTTATGGATGATTTCTCCATCTTTGGTCAATCCTTTGAAAGCTGCCTCGATCAGCTTGAAAGTGTGTTAAAAAGATGCACCGAAACTAATCTGGTGCTTAGTTGGGAGAAGAGCCATTTTATGGTTCGAGAGGGAATAGTATTAGGGCATGTTGTTTCTGAAAAAGGATTTGAGGTTGACCGTGCTAAAGTTCAAGTAATTTCGACCCTTCCTCCTCCCACTACCGTCAAAGGTGTGCGTTCTTTTCTTGGTCATGCTGGGTTCTATAGGCGATTTATTAAAGATTTTAGTGCAATATCAAAGCCACTTTGTAATCTACTCTTAAAAGATGCACGTTTTGACTTTAATGAATCATGTCTTAAAGCATTCAACATGCTTAAGCAAAAGCTTGTAGAAGCCCCTATTCTGCAATCACCTAATTGGTCGAAGCCTTTCGAGATCATGTGTGATGCGAGTGATTATGCCGCTGGGGCGGTTCTAGGACAGCGGGTCGATAAGAAACCCGTTGTGATCTTTTATGCTAGTAAGACTTTTTCAGAAGCTCAAATGAATTACACTACTACTGAAAAAGAGTTGTTAGCCGTAGTTTTTGCTCTTGATAAGTTTAGGTCTTATATTTAGGGGCATTCTAAGGTGATAGTATTTTCAGATCATAGTGCCTTAAGACATTTGTTGACTAAGAAAGAGACAAAACCGAGGTTGCTTAGGTGGATTTTGCTTTTACAGGAATTTAATCTATAAATTCGGGATAAAAAGGGGTCAGAAAATGTAGTTGCTGATCATTTGTCTAGAATTATCCCTCCGCCGTTCAACCCTTCTGATGTGATTAAGGAAAGCTTTCCGGATGAAAGCTTATTTGAGGTTTCTAAGGTTCCTTGGTACGCAAATATAGTTAATTATCTAGCTGTTAAAAAGCTTCCGGATTTTTGGTCCAATCAACAAAGAAAATACTTCTTCTCTCAGTTGAAGCATTATTTTTGGGAGGATCCGGAGCTCTATAAGGTGTGTGCTGACCAAGTTGTTAGGAGATGTGTTCCCGACCATGAGCATATGGACATATTGGCTCATTGCCATTCTTATGCATGTGGTGGTCACTTTGGTGCTACAAAAACTGGGCATAAAATCTTACAAAGCGGTTTCTTTTGGCCGACTATATTTAAGGATGCCCAGTCTTTTGTGAAAGCATGTATTCGTTGCCAACAAGTTGGAGGGATTTCAAGGCGTGATCAAATGCCTATGAATCCCATACTTGTTGTTGAGATCTTTGACGTGTGGGGTATTGACTTTATGGGACCATTCCCCACTTCCCATGGCAATGTTTACATTTTAGTGGCAGTTGATTATGTGTCTAAGTGGGTAGAGGCTGAGGCTACTAGAACCAATGACCATAGTGTAGTTCTTAAGTTTGTTAAGAAGAATATCTTTGCTAGACATGGAATTCCTAAGGCTATCATTAGTGATGGGGGTTCCCACTTTAAGAACTTTCGATTTGGGAAATTATTGAAACGTTATGGAGTTAATCATAGGATAGCTACCCCTTATCACCCACAGACTAGTGGACAGGTGGAAGTATCTAATAGGGAGATTAAGCGAATTTTGGAAAAGACCGTTCGTAGTGATAGGAAATATTGGTCCTTGAGGTTAGATGATGCTTTGTGGGCATATAGGACGGCTTTTAAGACTCCTATTGGTATGTCACAGTATAAGTTGGTATATGGCAAGGCGTGTCATTTACCAGTTGAGATAGAGCATAGGGCTGAATGGGCGATTAAGACTGTTAATCTGGATTTAGAGAAAGCGGGTAGTTCTAGGAAACTTCAATTATCTGAACTAGATGAGATTAGACGTGATGCCTATGAAAGTTCTAGGATTTATAAGGAGAAAACCAAAGCTTTTCATGATCGACACATCACCAAGAAATCCTTCTTGGTTGGTCAAAAAGTTTGGTTATTCAATGCTAGACTTAAGCTTTTTCCTGGAAAGTTGAGAAGTAAATGGACGGGTCCATACGTTGTGACTAAAGTCTATCCATACGGAGCCATTGAAATAAAAAATATGGTGGGTGGAGAGCCTTTTAAAGTTAATGGACACCGTTTAAAGTCGTATGTTGAGTTGGAGAGTGATCAGATGGAAACGGTGGATGTGGTTTACTTGGAACCAATCCAACCGTCTCAATAGCTCATACGAGTTATGTCTGGCTGAAGACGGTAAACTTAGCGCTTCGCGGGAGGCAACCCGTGGTTTGTGGAACTTTGTGGGTGTGTTCACTACAAACCCTCACGAGACAAAACTCGTCCAGTCAGGCTACCAAGTGGTTTAAAGGCTTGTTGCATACGCTAAATGCAACCGTGATTCCTACGAAAGTGAGTTAGGTTTTTGTTTTTTGTGTGAGTTTGTCAAATTGATTTTTAACCAAAATTTCAATTTAAAGTTTTTGCATTAGGGACAATGCAATGCTTTAAGTTGAGGGGGGGTTGGCACATGTGTTACATGTTTTTGTGTGAAATTTTGGTCAAAATGGGTTAAAATGTGATTTTTGGGAAAAATTGAAAATTTTTAAAATTTTAAATCACATTATAAGAGTCTTGTGCTAATTAGATGTGGAAGTTTCTTCTACATATATGTTTGTTGAGTGTTTGCAGATTCTGAAGATTAGCTTGTGGATGATTTATTGGAGCAAGCTAGAAGATTTGGCCTTAACTATCAGGTGCACCTGATTCCATTGTATAATTTGGTTATTAAATTGATTTGATTGTTTGCATGTAGTTAGGCATATGTATAATTAGATGATCAAACCACGCCGGTTGAATTCCCTCTATTTACCTTTGCTTAGATCGAGTAAAAAGTTTAAATAAATAATATGAATATAGTAATGTAATAGTTGGGCTAGGACATTTGAAATTGATCTTATTCGGCTCGCCACCCGCGCACGGTGGCCTTCGAAAAGAGTTGGAGAACTGTCATAATTATTGGTGGTAGTCATATGCTGGGCTTGCCTATCTGATTCGTCACCCGCGCAAGGTGATACTTTAGTTGTTAGCATGGGTCAGACGCCAACTTTTATGATGGATAGCATTGCACTTAGCTGAGACAATTTTATGTGAAATAATCCAATCCTTGTATTATTGTAATGAAATTAGAAAGATTAGTTTAATTTAGTGCATTGTATAATTAGACTATGTGGTAGATAATTCCATCATGTGATGTACCAGTAGGCACGAAGTATAACTGTTCCCATTTAATTAAACAGACTTAATTAACCGGTTCTCATGTGCCAATGTATCTTAGTATGCACCTATAGGATAGATATTCATTTTTCTGAATAATTGGTTTTTATATCAACCTTAAAAGGAGTGTATAAAGCGTTCGGGATGACTTGTATAAGAAACGGTCTCGAATGGCTAAAAAGAAGAGCTTATGTGTAAAATGAAAAAAAAAATGAAAAAAAAGTGAAAAAAAAATGAAAAAAAATGATGAAAAAAAAAGTGGAAGTATGTAAGCTAAAGTATGATGGCTTATGATGTGCTCTTATGGTATAAAAACTCCAATGTTATAAAAGGTGTACGATATTCTCACCTCTTGTTTAGATTAATGTTTATATTGATTATAGGTGTGTAATAGGTACGTTGGACACATGGTTAATTATATGAAATATAAAGTAAATGGAGTCAATGAGAATGGTTATGCTAAGTGTTTAAGAAGGACAAAAATATTGGTAATCATTTTGGATTATTTGTCATGTAGGATGGTTATTAGTGTATTAGGTTGAATGTGATCTTTTTGATGAAATTTCAATAGTATGATTAAAAATTATGAAATTAACATGCTTGTATATTTTTATTTTATTTTTACACGAGACGGTAAAAGTTAAGTTGAGGGGAGTTAATCGGTGTATTTTGCATACACCTCATAGCATGTTAATTTAGTATATTTATATATTTATTTTTCGTTATATATGTACTTTGAGTGTGTTTTGTGATTATGTAGGTTACGAGCGAAGTGGAATAAAATGGCCGCTTTAATTAATTTTTTTTGGAGAAAAGACATTGTGAGCGCCGATGAATGAAGAAAAAATATTGAAGAAAAAGATTTGAGCGCGTCGCAATATTTTCGGTCATCTTTTATTTGTCTGGGCTTCGTTTGAGCAATTGTTGGCGTTGGGTTATATTTTATTGGGCCAAAGTTATTATATGTTAAAAGAATAATAAAAAAAAATATAGTTTTTGGCCCACTTGGACCCAATAGCCCAAAAGCCTAACCAACACCAAGTCCTATAAATAAATAAAAAAAGAAGACGATTAGTCTTTTGGTGGCGGTACAGTCGCATATTGACATCGATTGTAAAAAAACGAATTGGGGTCGAGAGTTTTAGCAATCATAATTGTTTAGGTGGGGTTGCATTATTAAGTGCAAGGATATACAATTCATTATTTTTTGAGGCACATCAATTGGGAAGGAAAGAAAAGTGACGAAAAAAAAAGATTCTTTTTTTTTCACTTGGACATTAAGTAGCTGCAAGATATTAATAAAAGATATAGATGATTAACAGTAGCAGTTGGTTCGAGTGTACCGCGATGTCCGGCTAATTTTGTTGTAATTCCTTCCGGTAACTTTATTTATGGTTTGATTATTACTTTTGGGTTATCATATTTTTACTACATTGATTTATGATTTATTTATAAATTATTTTTATTGACTTAATATTATGTTTAATTATTTGTGCAAGACAATTTATTATTAGTTAACGGTTCATTCTTATTCTATTTAGTTAAAGAAAAAGATGGTCGTATAATCGATATAAATTGTACCTAAATAAATTGTTAAAACATAATTATTGGTTGGATTAATATAAGATTTATTATCGCGAGTCATTGATAAACATAATAAATGCCACCATTAATTCATTCATATTAAGTCAAAATAATCTTTGTAATTGGTTCTAAAAAGTTTCGATAATCCATAAGTGTGATCAACCATAAATATTAGGAGCTGGAAGGGATTGCATTATTCTTTTAATTGTTTACATCTTTATTTTATTTTTCGAGCTTTACTATTAGTTTAATAATTAATTTTAATTTTTAATCAACATTTTTATTATCAAAAGTATTTTAGTTGTCAGATTTCAAAACCAAAACCTTTATTGATCAGTGATCACCTCAAAACTTAAACTAAAACCACATAGTCCTCGTGGATCGATACCCATTTACCCTATCTAGTATAAGGTAATTAGGTTATTTTTTTTTGACCGGCACTTCAACGTCAATCAACATACATTATTCCTAGTTTGTGTCAACAACGATGACCCTATCAAATCCACACATACATTATTCCCAATGTCCCATGAGTAAAACAACACATCATTTGGACGTAAGGATATGTCCTGCCCACCATCAAGCCCGATCTAAACTTCTCTGCCAACTAAAATCCCGAACCGAAAACATATGTTGACAAGGATATCTCGTACAAGATTATGTTGATGTTCGATACCAACAACACCAACACATGATACATTATGGCCCTCATAAATATCCCATGAAAACCCTGGAGCGAGAATGGCTTCAGAAAAGAGAATAAAGAAACACCTTATGAATAACATAACAACATTAATAAATCCAGTCGTCTATTATTACTATTATTATTATTATTATTATTATTATTATTATTATTATTATTATTATTATTATTATTATTATTATTATTATTATTATTATTATTATTATTATTATTATTATTATTATTATTACTACTTTATTAAAAACAAAAGGGATTTACAACAAATTGGATGGGAGTCGAGATACTATCTGCGCTCCTACCCCTTTAGCAATGGCAAAACCTATTCTATGAAAAATATATACAGCAGCGCGCGCTCCAATGTCTTGAGCCTTAGAAAATCTATGGATCCGCTTCAGCAACGCAACTGCATCTTCCTGTAACTCACCTAGAGAAGAGAAAGAGAAAGAGAAAGGAAGAAACCCATATCTGAGAGCTGCCACTTAGCCATATACTTGCATCGTTTACGTTGTGCAACATCAGTCACAGCTCGGCCGGGTACAAATTCATTCATCCCCGTTCGAGTCAAAGGAGAAGAACCAGTCATATCAACACACACATCTTTACCTCCATCCCAAGAATAAAACAAAATATCTACCGGACGTAAGGCATTATCAAGTCCTCCATCTAGTCCGATATTAACTTCCTTTCCAACAGATATCCCTGAACGATAGCATATATCAGCAAGAGTATCACGTACCAAACTGTGACGATGCTTAATCCCAACGATACCAGCACACGATACCGCATGATCCCCAAAGGTATCCCCATCAAATACTCTCGAACAAGCTGAACAGGGCTTCGAAACAGAGAACAAGGGAATACCTAAGTGATAACACAAAACACATCGATAAGTCCTCCCGTTCATAGTCTGACCCAACCCCGAAATAGGGACCGCCCTAAGCCAATCAGAAGTATGATCCTCCCTCTGAGATGCCCATAAAGCAATCTGTCGAGCAGACAAAGCGAAAGTGGATTCTGCATTCTTCGTAACCCGAGTAAAATATATATTTGCCATTTTCTTCATGAGTTTGGGGGCAGCGACTTCACTCGGATTACTTAGAAAATCGATCTCCATAACCGAGTTAAACACAGATAAGGCATCATCAAACTGAAGTCCATAAGCTCTAATATCAGTGTGTTGAAGAAACTTAGACTGCAAATCAGCTGACTGTAACCGAGAAGCAAGAAAGGCATAATGAAACACATCACCCGCAAAATAGACACCCAACCCCCCAAAGGTAAAGGGCAACGTAGCAAGTCTCCACTGCCAGTCACCAAACCCCGGTCCAGAAGCAATAACGATACGCTCCAAAGAAGAACGGAGTGTCATATCAAAAGAGCTTTGGGCAGACTTAAAAGTACAGGGTGAACATGTACGCATAGAAACATATAACTTGGAAATACCAGCACAAGAACGAAGAAGCAGCAACTCACATTGAGGGTCATTAATTTTGGCCACAGCATCCATAAGCTCAATAGTCTTAGCCACACGCCTCAACACAAGCTGACTACAAAAATCAAGGTCTACACTCGCAGCCCCCCCGAGTAACTTAACACCGCGCGTAGGCCGAGCAATATTATCTGGGAACACACCAACAAACTTGCTACGAGGATCCTCAGTCGGCCAAAAAACTTCAGTCTTATTAACATTTAGATGCAAGCCATACACGGGGCCATCCTTCATGATACACTCCAAAACTTTCCCCACAACCAAAGTATCCCCAATAATAGTACCATCGTCCAAATACCAGGCCTGTAAAGAAAGAGAGAAGGAATCCCGAATCTTACATATCAATGGATGAAGTACAAGAGCAAAGAGTAATGGACCAAGAGGGTCACCCTGCTGTACCCCATGACATGACCTTAATACATGCTTCCCATAATACAACCTTGCCATGCTAGAATAACAGAACTCCACCCAAGACGAGATGGAGGGACAACGAAGACGAACCTCTCGCAACATAACCTCTCGATCTACCAAATTGAAAGCATTTTTAAAATCCACTAGTAACATCGACAAACCAACATCATCACCATACCTCTCAAGTAAGCGATTCACAACATGAAGAATAGCCTCACTCCTTCCCGACACCCCCACCACAAACTGCAAATCACCAAAGTACCCATCCAAAGAATGACCAACCTCATAAGCACATACATTGGAAACAAGCCGTCTCCAGACAGTACCTACAGCAATGGGACGGATCCCACCACCAGGCTTAACCAACGGGGTGAGAGGAGCACTGGCGATATACTCACACAATACCTTGGGACATCGCCCATCAAGAAAAAGGCTCACTACTTGGGTAATAGAAGAAACTAAACCATCCGAAATAACAACCACAGAACCACTCAAACAATCTATAAGGTGCTGGGCCCACAACCCATCCCGCCCACAAGACGTACCTCAGGGAAAACTCTTGATCATGTCAAGAACCACAGATTGATAAACAACAAGGTGATGAAGATCAAGAGGTATATCTGGTAAAGAAGGAGCATGAACAATAGGGTGCTTATTCTTTAAATCTACAAGAGTAGTATCATTAGAAGGAGCCACACTAGATGAGGAAAGAACTCTGACAACCGCAAAATAATGCCCATCGGAAATCTTCCGTCTACACTACTTAATATTCTGCTCAACCAACCCACTATCCTCACTAAGAACATCAAACAAAGCGGGGGAAGATTCAGCCAAACACTCTCTAAGAAGCTGTAAACTACCATCCAACGTCTCCCAAGAAAGAATAGCATTAATAATATACTCCTCTTTTCTTTGCCTATTGATATCGGACCTACACTCAAGATTACTTCTCAGACGAAAGGTTTTAAGAAGACAAAGAGGCAAAACAAGCAAACGAACCCAAGAAGAGATGTCATCAGGCTTTTTAACCACCCTGTCAATGGCTCCTTTCAAGGCGCGAGAAAAACCCAAACGGCACTTTAGAGGGATAGATTTAACTGTACGCAGCCCTTTTGAAAATAAGCTATCGAGAGCCCCCAAATCAAAGCCACAATGCAAGTCACGTACTTCATCATCACCACTAACAAGATGCAGAGGACAAGATGGAACAGGAGGCTTAGGGAGGTCATAAAGAACAAATTGAACAATACCATCACCACAATCAGCAGGTGGTACAAAATTCGAACCCTTACCATACCGACACTTAGACCGAAACGTGTGCGTAGTGAAACAACCACCACATAACCAAATCCCCATACTCTTGAAGGTTAACTCGGCCCTCTCATAAACAACCAAATCAGATAGAATGGATTGTTTTGTACAAGCTAGTGCATCGCCGCTAAAATGTTTATCACGAAGATGAATAGTCAAATACGTCTTAGTAAGCCCATTTCCACTACCATCCAAACTTCCGTTAAGACCAACAAACAGACAATGAAACCGAACAATCTCCATGACACCACGCAACAAAAAACCCTAACCTAACACAACAAGCAGCCACAAAAAATACCACCAAACCACACCAAACGACCCAAACACCACGCCACCATGCCACTCGCCAATCGTCAAACAAACAAACAACCCCTAGCTGCAAACAAAACTACCACCCTAACCTAGTCTATAACGAACACCACCAGTCGCCTCAAACAACCTAGCCCAATGAACCAACTAGACCCAAACCAACATCACAACAGCCAACGGATCACAAACTAACCGATCAAAACCGCAAACTGAAAAGTACCACAGCTAAACAAACCTACTGTTACAAAAACCCAAGAAAATCACCCCAGCCAAACAACCCTACTACCAAACAACCTATTGAACAAATCACGAACGAGCCCAACAAAAACAACCCGTACAAAACCGCAAACTAAAAAGAATAATGGGATTGATAAGGGATTGATACGGGTGGTGGAAAGACAGGTGATTATTATTATTATTATTATTATTATTATTATTATTATTATTATTATTATTATTATTATTATTATTATTATTATTATTATTATTATTATTATTATTATTATTTCATAACATCACTTTATTAGAATACTAGGATTTACAAAAAGTTAGTGAGAAACCGAGATACTATATGGGCTCCCACTCCTTTAGCTATAGTAAAACCAATCCTACTAAAAATATGAATAGCAGCATGAGCCCTTATATCTTGAGTCATGGAGAACTTTCGGATCCGCTTGAGCTACGTAGTTGCGTCCTCCTCTAATTCCCTCAAAGAAGAGAATGAAAAAGGGAGAAAACCATATCCAATAGTTGCACACTTAGTCTCATATTTGACACGTTTACATTGTGCCGCATAAATCACAATACGTCTGGGCACAAAATCTGTCGTCCCAGTTTGAGTCAAAGGAGAAGACCCAGTAAGATCCACACATACATCAAGCCCTCTATCCCAAGAGTAATGCAACATATCTGTCGGACGTAAGGGTTTCTCACACTCCCATCCAACCTAATATCAACTTCCTTACCAACAAAATCCCTGACCGATAACATATATCAACAAAGGTGTCACACACAACATTATGACGATGCTTAATACCAATAATACCAGCCATGATACAACATGATCTCCATAAATATCCCCAATAAACACTCTAGAGCAAATTGGAAAAGGCTACGAAAAAGAAAATAAAGGGACACCTAACCGATAACAAGACACACAATGATAACTTATTATTTTTTTAACAAAAAACATTTTATTATTATTTTTATTATTATTTATTATTATTTATTATTTGTTTAATTATAACATCATTTTATTAAAATAATAGGATTTTACAAAAGATTAGTGGGAAGCCGAGATACTTGAGCCCCCACTCCTTTAGCTATAACAAAACTAATCCTATTAAAAATATGAACAGTTGCACGTTCTCCGATGTCTTGAGTTACGGAGAACTTTCGAATCCGCTTCAGTAAATCCACGGCATCCTTCTCTAATTACCCAAGCGAAGAAAATGAGAAGGGGAGAAAACCATCTCCAATATCCGAACACTTAGACTCGTACATGACGCGTTTACGGTTTGCAGCATTGGTCACAGCACGAACAGGAACAAATTAACTGTTCCAGTTTGTGTCAAAGGGGAGGATCCTGTCAAATCCACACACACATCAATCCGTTTATCCCACGAGTAGAGTAACACATCTACAGGACGTAGGGGGTTGTCCCGTCCTCTACCAAGCCAATTATTAACTTCTTTACCTGCCGAAATCGCCTACTTAAAACAGATGTCGAGAAGGGTATCACGTACAACATTATGCCGATGATTAATGCCAACCATACCAGCACATGATACAACATGATCTCCATAAGTATCCCCTGTAAAGACCTTAGAGCACGCTGAACACGACATTGGAACAGAAAATAACAGAACACCTAATCGATAGCATGACACACAACAGTAAGTCTTACCGTTCGTAGTCTGTCCCAAACCTGAAATCAGAACAACCCTAAGCCAGTCAGAAGTGTGATCTTCCATTTGTGATTGCCACAAAGCCATCTGTCGAGGGGATAAAGAAAAGGTAGATTCTGCAGTTTGAGTAACACGTGTGAAATATATATCTGCCAGTTTCTTCATGAGTTTGGGGGCAGCGATCTCACTTGGATTACTCAAAAGTTTAATCTGCATTTTGTATTAAACGCACACAATGCATCATCAAAGTTAGGCCCAGAAGTAACAATACCAGAATGTAGAAGCAACTTTGATTGCAAACTACCTGACTGTAATCTAGAAGTAAGAAATGCATAATTACCAAACATCACCTGCAGAATAGACGCCAAGACCAAAAAATTCAAAAGGTATCATGGCAAGTCTCCATTGCCAATCACAAAACCCAGGTCCAAAAGCAGTTACAATACGTTCCAGCACAGAACCAAGAACCGCGTCAAAAGAATGTTGGGCCATCTCAAACACCCGTAGAGAACATGTACGCATAGCAAAATAAAGTTTAGATATACCTGCACAAGAACGAAGCAACAATAACACTTTGAGGGTCATTAACCCTAGAAAATGTTTCCATAAGCACAATGTTTTTGGCCACTCTCTTCATCACAAGCCCACTACTGAAATCAAAATCCACACTAGCAGGTCCACCAAGTAATTTGAATCCATACAAGGGTCGAGCAATATTAGGCGGGAAAACACCCGCAAGCCTGCTTCTAGGATCTTCTTTTGGCCCAAAAACCTCAGTTTTATCAACGTTAAGATGCAAGCCACAAATAGGTCTATCCTCCGTAATTAACTCTAAAACCTTTCCCACAACCAAAGTATCTCCAATAATCATGCCATCGTCTAGATACCAAGCTTGTAGAGAAAGGCTAAAAGAGTCTCTAATATTACATACCAAAGGTTGTAGCACTAAGGCAAAAAGCAAAGGGCCAAGTGGGTCACCCTGTTGCACTCCTTGGAATGATCGACCTAAAGAATATAACCGGCCGGATGTAATCGAGGAGCAACATGCTAGATTGCTAAGGCGTTTGCCGGGTAAATATCCGAAACATGGGGGTGTGAAGATTTCCCGCAATGTTACAGTCGAGCTTAACTGGACTAAACGGTCTATTTTTTACGAGCTTGAGTATTGGCCTTTTATTTCACTAAGACACAATTTAGACATCATGCATATCGAAAAAAATGTGTTGGAGGCCATCTTGAACATTTTGTTAATGAATGACAAAAGTAAAGACACCGCAAAGGCAAGGCAAGACTTGAAAAAGATGGGCA
The DNA here is from genome assembly GCA_025667525.1 of Glebionis coronaria. Classification (NCBI taxonomy): domain Eukaryota; kingdom Viridiplantae; phylum Streptophyta; class Magnoliopsida; order Asterales; family Asteraceae; genus Glebionis; species Glebionis coronaria. The sequence goes on from CM046877.1 coordinate 26,720,633, forward strand.
TTCGAAGACCATTGTGGCTAACCGTAAACCACAAGGGGAAGACTGTGAAGCCCCAGGCTGCGTATTCTTTAATAGCAGAGAACCGAAAAAAGTTTTGTCAGTACATCAAAAGTGTTAAACTACCAGATGGGTTTGGATCATGCTTCAAGCTCAAATTGACCGATAATGATACAAATATAACGGGCCTGAAGTCTCATGACTGTCATATAATGATGCAACGTTTACTTCCTTACGGACTTCAAAATTACTTGCCCGAACATATTGCAAAACCAATAACAGTCTATGTTCCTTGTTTAAGCAACTATTCTCTACAACTTTGATGGAGGAGGAAATGTTGAAAGCTTTGGTCAAGGTGGTTGAAATTCTATGCGAGCTTGAGCGCATATATCCTCCTGCTTTCTTTGAAATTATGATTCACTTGCCCATCCATTTAGCTCTAGAGGCTCTTGAAGGCGGGCCTATTCAACCCTGGTAGATGTATCCATTTGAAAGATTCATGAAGAAGCAAAAATGTTATGTAAGAAATAAATCTAAGCCGGAAGGTTCGATCGCGGAGGGTTATGTTGCAGAAGAAACATTGACTATAAGTTCTCAATATTTTCGGGGTGTTACCACGAAATTTAATAGTCCCGATCGTAATGTGTACCCCCCTCCCTCAACGTGAGAGTTTCAGGTGTTCTGATCGGTATGCAAGTCGATTGGTTTACTGTCCTTTCCTTATTTTCCTACCGAAGAGTACAAGAAAGCAAGATGGTATGTACTTAACAATAGTCCTGAGATCGACACATACCAAGACTAGTTCCAGAGGTACGCGTTTTTTAATTTTGTAACTTTTTCTTCTTAACTTATCATTTCGACGACTTATTCTAATAGCATGAACGTTTTTCAGTTTATTTCCAAGAAAAAAAGAAAAAGACATGCTAGAAGAATTCCCCCACTGGTTTAAGACGCTCGTAAACTAACACTTATTTTGTGTACTTAAGTGTAAAAATAACAATATCATAATTTTTGTTTTCTATCTAATCCTATGTTCTTCATAGATCTTTGAACGTCACGCACAAAATCCCCAAGACCCAGAGTTTAGCCCAACCAGCGAGTTATTCGCTTTGGCTAATGGACCATCAAAGGCTCCAATGTCAGTAAACTGTTGCGTAGTAGATGGTGTGAGGTATGTCGTGCAGAGTCACGATGAACGTCACGTAACTCAAAATAGTAGCGTTTGTTCGACTGGCCCTGACGGGAAAACTAACACTTATGGTCAACTTCAAGAAATCCTCGAGTTTGACTATTTGTCGTTTAAAGTTGCGTTGCTCAAAGTTAAGTGGTTCGACACTCGCAACAACGTTGGTAGAGTCAAGAAACTTACCGTTAGAAACGGAATGACACAAATCGTCGGCTCTGGTGAGTGGTGGAAAATGAACAATACATTCTCACAACACAAGTCAAACAAGTCTTCTACCTTGTAGATCCGGCTAAACCCAACGTGAAGGTCGTCGAACATGTTAATCATAAAAAGTTTTTGAACAACGGTGTAATCGTGGTAGAGAACGAACCTGATATTATACATTTGGACAACTCATTTGATCTCCCACCTTCTACTAGTGATCTCCCACCTTCTACTAGTGATCTCCCACCATGACTAGTGGGAATGACTTTGGTAATTACACCTTATATATAGATTTGCATATAGATGGTGAATAAACGGAGGTTGACGCACCGCCAGATAACGATGATGTTCCTAGCGAAGACGATGATGATGAAGACCCCCTTCCTCATGATTTAGCAGATTCTGATGTTGAAGACCTCATCAAAGATGATGATGGTGTTGAGAAATTTTATTCTAGTGACGAAGAAGATTAACTTTGTGTTGTAACTTGCAAAATACACTTATATATTTGAATGAATGAATGAATGAAATTGTTGTGGATTGTTTAAATGTGTAAATTTATTTTTGTTATTTGGATTTGTGCATGCTTGTATTATTTTGTTCATAATTTCTACATGTTATGCGAATTGTACCTGTATACAGATGGCTTATGTTGCACGGGGACACGACGGGGACGGTGGTGGCGAGGATCCTTCACGTCCACGTCCTCCATCATTCGGTTGCGGGGGTTGCTTCATTAATCGGGGTCAGAATATCTGGATTATTGTAATACAAATTTGATACACATATTGAACTTGTTTGCCTTGAACTTTTATGACTTTATCACTCACTTGATTTTGCAGGCAAAGGAAAGCAAAAGCCCAATTTGGGCGGGAGGAAAGCCGACAGGGAGAATACCCGGGACAAGACCCGTTGCCTGAAATTACTGGATGCGGTGGCCGCGAATCACAACCGGCCAGTCGAGGTCGACTTTGTACCCGCTAAAGATAACCTGGTTACACCTGTCGGCCCCTACGCAGAGCATTGGGGAAACTTATTCGGGGGGGTCGTTAGGGAAATACCTTTGTATTACCCTTTGTGGAACAAGGTCCCTGAAGGGTACAAGGCGGCGGCCAGGGAAGCTATTGAGGTAAGTTATCATTTTGTGTTTATTTAATTATCGTGTTCATTTATTTAATTGTGTATATTTATTTAAATTTATTTTTATTTATATCATATAAATAAATAAATAAATTTAAATAAATATATAAATTATATTTCTAACTTTGTTTTTAATGTGTCGTATTGTGTATATTTATTTAAATTCGTTTATTTATTTATATCATATAAATAAATAAACGAATTTAAATAAATATACAAATTATATTTCTAACTCTGTTTTCAATGTGTTGTATTGTGTATATTTATTTAAATTCGTTTATTTATTTATATTCGTTTATTTATTTATATCATATAAATAAATAAACAAATTTAAATAAATATATAAATTATATTTTTAACTCTATTTTCAATGTGTTGTATTGTGTATATTTATTTAAATTTGTTTATTTATTTATATCATATAAATAAATAAAAAAATTTAAATAAATGTATAAATTCTATTTCTAACTCTATTTTTAATGTGTTGCACTGTATATATTTATTTAAATTCGTTTATTTATTTATATCATATAAATAAATAAACAAATTTAAATAAATATATACATTTTATTTCTAACTCTGTTTTCAATGTGTTGTATTTGATTGTAGAAAAATACGATCTCGCGCCGCACAGGAGCACCCCTCGGTGGCAGAATATTCATAATACCATTAATGCCGAGTTACAAAAAACATACAACACCAACAAGGCCACTCTGAAGCGAGATTACTGTATAAAAGACTCCGAGACTGGAGAATACGATGTGGATCGAATTAGGCGGAACAGACCCGACGAGCACTCAGCTGAAGAGTAGGAAAACAAATAACGTTTTGGACTGACCCTGGTAACAAGAAGAGATCCTTAACAAACAGCCAAAATCGGTCCAATGCACACTTCCCTCCCGGCATGGTTCTCGGTCGATCCCTCGCACTCGACAGATCATGGTAATTATTATTATTATTATTATTATTATTATTGATTTTACATTACTATTGTTTTTTATTTTTATTATTTTATTATTATTATTACTGATTTTTATTATTTTATTATTATTATTATTGATTTTACATACATATTATTATTTGCCGTTTTTAATTAGATTGATCTTACTTGCGTGTGCATGTACATAAAAAGGCGTCCGAAACCCAACAGGAGCTTTCAGAGATCGACATGTTCTATCGTTTGCACACGGATGAAAATGGTGTATTTTGCAGATGAGAACGCTCTCCAGTTGTATGTAAGTATTCTTTTCAAAACACACTTTAATGAATCATTGATTAATAATCTAGCAACCTGAGTAATATATTTACTATCTTGTGTTATTGTCACTACACAGGATAAGATGAGATGAGGGAACTAGAGGCGACGGGTGAGCACACCACTTCCGAGATCAACATGATGGTACGAGGAGGCAAGTTTCGTGGCCACCGTCCTGGCGTGGGTATGGTATTGCCAGGATACGCCAGTTCTAGTCCGAGCTTTTCGTCACCCCCTGACACTCGTCAGGATGTTGATTTCTTGATGGGCCTGCTGAGAGCCGACGGCAGGTATAAAGATCATTTTTTGAGATATGTGAGTGCTGGTGCCAGCGGGAGCGGGAGTCGCCCGGGTGATGATGCTAAGGATCGGGAGGGTGGAGAGGATGGTGGCGATGACGCGAGCTAGTCGTGTCATATATGTGTTTGTTAGTATGGTACATTGTTTCTTTATGTTCATCTTGACTTGTTTCCCTATTATCCTAAATTAGAACGCTTGTTTCCCTAGTATCCTTAACTATCCGGACTTATTCCTAGCATCCTTGACTAAATTAGAACGTTATATTATATTTTGGTGCAAGTTTGAACTTATTCCGCATTTGTGTTGATTTGTATTCCAAGTTTACTTTATATGTGTCTTTTGGTGAGTAAATACAGGTTTTTGTTACAGGTTTTGGTAGATTTTTTCCGGAAAAATTCTGGAAAACACCTGCTGTGCAGGCTATTTATAAAAAAACCTGCAGAGGTTTCCCCAGCGACATGTCGCTTGAGAAACTTTGGAAAATTGTTGACAAGTCAAACACAAAGTGTTGACAAGTCAAACGTATCGAATGTTTCCCCAGCGACATGTCGCTGGGGAAACACTGAGAAATCGTGACAAGTCAACCACAAAGCGTTAACAAGTCAAACGTAAGGAAAGATTCCCCAGCGACATGTCACTGGGGAAACTTTGTAATTAGATAAGAAGATTAAGTTTAACTTAATTTTTGCTGATTTAATAAAGATTTTCCCCAGCGACATGTCGCTGGGGAAAATCTTGCCACCGTGGCAATCTATTTTTTAGGAAAATTCTATGGGGCCCGCATGTCGCTGGGGATACCTTTCTCATCGAGCGTACCCCAGCGATTTTTCCCCAGCGACATGTCGCTGGGGAAACGTATCTCCATCAAAAATTCGCTGGGGAAAAACCAAAATAATCGTTGGGGAAGTAGTCGATTGATGTAGTGAAAGAACAAGAATTAGATTCTTGTGATTCTAGCTTTTTAGGGTTTCTTTCACTTTTAGTTATTATTGTGGGAAAAAAGTTTGTTTTGAATGATGGTGAATTTGTTTACAAAGAAGACATTGTTTGGGGTTTTTCTAGGACAGGTTCTTTCACTATTTATAACATCAACTGGATTCTCATCATCTGTTCTTGCTAAAAGAGGTTTGCATTTTCATTTTTTATGCTTCATTTACTGGTTTATTGACCCGTGAAATTCACGGAACGTTAATAAACTGGTGATTGTGTTTTTATAAGAGATCAATTTATAAGAAACTTGAAATTGATCATATGTAAGTTGATGATACATAATCATTATGTTATTCATTGTTTAAGTGACATACTTGACACCAACGATCATGTGTAAAATCAGTAAATATAATTGAAAAACTAAAGCTGATCGAAAAACGATATTTGGTATATTAGCTTAGCATGTTGAAATATACGGTACACAAATGTTAGGGAAGATTGCACCGATGAACGACTTATTTTTAACATTTGATGTAAAATAGTAACATGCCTTTTGTCACTAACCAATTCAAGCAAATACAAATCTTATTTCGTCGAATGTAATAAGGTGATAAGGTAAATATTGTTACAAATATACATGATATGTTGTAATAAGGTGAATATTGTTACAAATTCGAGAAAATTTTCCTTTTATATAAAAAGAGGTAACTTTTGATTCCTTAAATCTGGTTCGACCGCATGAGTAGCAAACCGAATAACTAGATTGTTTTGACTTGTGTGCATAGAAGGCGATGGATTTACAAAATGTTATGCAGAGTGATTTTTAATTTGATGGGATGAGTGTTCTAATTCATGTTATATTTTTTCTAACTTAGGAATCAATGCACCAACTTCCCAATCTCTAGCGAATTATGTGTTGTTGGCGATTTTTTATGGTATAATTTTGATTAGCAGACAGAAGGGTATGAAGGTTAGTATCGTTTATATAATATTCAAAGGGTATTTGTCTCATGGCAGCTTGTTCTCTTTCTTCGAATTATTTGTAGTTTCACGTCTCTGAATATTTTTTCTTATATGAGCATTTTGCAGGCAAAATGGTACTATTATCTACTTCTTGGAATTATAGACGTTGAGGCAAATTATCTTGGTAAGTTTTTAATTGGAATTAATGGTTGGGTCGGTAACAGTCAAAAGGGTAGATTTTGAGTACAGATCAAAATGGTACAATCAAAGCCTCATGTTCCCGGAAATTGTAGGATAATTAGTCGTCTAGTATGATTGAAATAATAGGGTTTTACAAAAGATTAGTGGGAAGCCGAGATACTATCTGAGCCCCCCACTCCTTTAGCTATAACAAAACTAATCCTATTAAAAATATGAATAGTTGCACGTGCTCCGATGTCTTGAGTTACGGAGAACTTTCGAATCCGCTTCAGTAAATCCACGGCATCCTTCTCTAATTCCCCAAGCGAAGAAAATGTGAAGGGGAGAAAACCATATCCAATATCCGAACACTTAGACTCGTACATGACGCGTTTACGGTTTGCAGCATTGGTCACAGCACGACCAGGCACAAATTAACCATTCTACTTTGTGTCAAAGGGGAGGATCCTGTCAAATCCACACACACATCAAGCCGTTTATCCCACGAGTAGAGTAACACATCTGCAGGACGTAGGGGGTTGTCCCGTCCTCCACCAAGCCCAATATTAACTTCTTTACCTGCCGAAATCGCCGACCTAAAACAGATGTCGAGAAGGGTATCACGTACAACATTACGCCGATGATTAATGCCAACCATACCAGCACATGATACATCATGATCTCCATAAGTATCCCCTGTAAAGTCCTTAGAGCACGTTGAACACGGCTTTGGAACAGAAAATAACGGAACACCTAATCGATAGCATGACACATAACAATCAGTCTTATCGTTCGTAGTCTGTCCCAAACCTGAAATCGGAACCACCCTAAGCCAGTCAGAAGTGTGATCTTCCATTTGTGATTGCCACAAAGCCATCTGTCGAGGGGATAAAGAAAAGGTGGATTTTGCAGTTTGAGTAACACGTGTGAAATATATATCTGCCAGTTTCTTCATGAGTTTGGGGGCAGCGATCTCACTTGGATTACTCAAAAGGTTAATCTCCATTTTCGTATTAAACGCACACAATGCATCATCAAAGTTAGGCCCAGAAGTAACAAACCATAATGTAGAAGCAGCTTAGATTGCAAACTACCTGACTGCAATCTAGAAGTAAGAAATGCATAATTAACAAACATCACCTGTAGAATAGACGCCAAGACCAAAAAATCCAAAAGGTAAGGTGGCAAGTCTCCATTGGCAATCACCAAACCCAGGTCCAGAAGCAGTTACAATATGTTCCAGCGCAGAACGAAGAGCCGCGTCAAAAGAATATTGGGCCATCTCAAACACCCGTGGAGAACATGTACACATAGCAAAATAAAGTTTAGATATACCCGCACAAGAACGAAGCAGCAACAACTCACTTTGAGGGTCATTAATCCTAGCAATTGTTTCCATAAGCACAATGGTTTTGGCCACTCTCTTCATCACAAGCTCACTGCTGAAATCAAAATCCACACTAGCAGGTCCACCAAGTAATTTGAATCCATACAAGGGTCGAGAAATATTAGGCGGGAAAACACCCGCAAGCCTGCTTCTAGGATCTTCTTTTGGCCAAAAAACCTCAGTTTTATCAACGTTAAGATGCAAGCCACAAATAGGTCTATCCTCCATAATTAACTCTAAAACCTTTCCCACAACCAAAGTATCTCCAATAATCGTGCCATCGTCTAGATACTAAGCTTGTAGAGAAAGGCTAAAAGAGTCTCTAATCTTACTTACCAAAGGTTGTAGCACTAAGGCAAAAAACAAAGGGCCAAGTGGGTCACCCTGTTGCACTCCTTGGCATGATCGACCTAAAGAATATAACTGGCCGGATGTAATCGAGGAGCAACATGCTAGATTGCTAAGGCGTTTTTCGGGTAAACATCCAAAACATGGGGGTGTAAAGATTTCCCGTAATGTTACAGTCGAGCTTAACTGGACTAAACGGTCTATTTTTTACGAGCTTGAGTATTGGCCTTTTATTTCACTAAGACACAATTTAGACATCATGCATATCGAAAAAAAATATGTTGGAGGCCATCTTGAACATTTTGTTAATGAATGACAAAAGTAAAGACACCGCAAAGGCAAGACAAGACTTGAAAAAGATGGGCATTCGAAGACCTTTGTGGCTAACCGTAAACCACAAGAGGAAGACTGTGAAGCCCCAGGCTGCGTATTCTTTAATAGAAGAGAACTGAAAAAAGTTTAGTCAGTACATCAAAAGTGTTAAACTACCATATGGGTTTGGGTCATGCTTCAAGCACAAAGTGACCGATAATGATACAAATATAACGGGCCTAAAGTCTCATGACTGTCATATAATGATGCAACGTTTACTTCCTTACGGACTTCAAAATTACTTTCCCGAACATATTGCAAAACTAATAATCAATCTATGTTCCTTGTTTAAGAAACTCTGCTCTACAACTTTGATGGAGGAGGACATGTTGAAAGCTTCGGTCAAGGTGGTTGAAATTCTATGCGAGTTTGAGAGCATATATCCTCCTGCTTTCTTTGAAATTATGATTCACTTGCCCATCCATTTAGCTCTTGAGGCTCTTGAAGGCGGGCCTATTCAACCCTGGTAGATGTATCCATTTGAAAGATTCATGAAGAAGCTAAAAGGTTATGTAAGAATAAAATCTAAGCCGGAAGGTTCGATCGCGGAGGGTTATGTTGTAGAATAAGCATTGACTATAAGTTCTCAATATTTTTTGGGTGTTACCACGAAATTTAATCGTCCCGATCGTAATGTGGACCCCCCTCCCTCAACGTGTGAGTTTCAAGTGTTCCGACCGGTATGCAAGCCGGTTGGTTTACTGTCCTTTCCTTATTTTCCTACCGAAGAGTACAAGAAAGCGAGATGGTATGTACTTAACAACAGTCCTGAGATCGACACGTACCAAGACCAGTTCCGGAGGTACGCGTTTTTTAATTTTGTAACTTTTTTTTCTTAACTTATCATTTCGACGAATTCTAATAGCATGAACGTTTTTCAGTTTATTTCCAGGAAAAAAAGAAAAAGACATGCTAGAAGAATACCCCCACTGGCTTAAGACGCTCGTAAACTAACACTTATTTTGTGTACTTAAGTGTAAAAATAACAATATCATAATTTTTGTTTTCTATCTAATCCTATGCTCTTCATAGATCTTTGAACGTCACGCACAAAATCCCCAAGACCCAGAGTTTAGCCCAACCAGCGAGTTATTCGCTTTAGCTAATTGACCATCAAAGGCTCCAATGTCAGTAAACTGTTGTGTAGTAGATGGTGTGAGGTATGTCGTGCAGAGCCGCGATGAACGTCGCGTAACTCAAAATAGCGGCGTTTGTTCGGCTGGCCCTGACGGGAAAACTAACACTTATGGTCAACTTCAAGAAATCCTCGAGTTTGACTATTTGTCGTTTAAATTTGCGTTGTTCAAAGTTAAGTGGTTTGACACTCGCAACAACGTTGGTAGAGTCAAGAAACTTACCGTTAGAAACGGAATGACACAAATCATCGGCTCTGGTGAGTGGTGGAAAAGTGGACAATACATTCTCGCAACACAAGTCAAACAAGTCTTCTACCTTGTAGATCCGACCAAACCCAACTTGAAGGTCGTCGAACATGTTAATCATAAAACGTTTTTGAACAACGGTGTAATCGTGGTAGAGAACGAACCTGATATTATACATTTGACAACTCATCTGATCTCCCACCTTCTACTAGTGATCTCCAACCTTCTACTAGTGGGAATGACTTCGGTAATTACACCTTCTATATAGATTTGCATATAGATGGTGAATCAATGGAGGTTGACGCACCGTCAGATAATGATGATGTTCCTAGCGAAGACGATGATGATGAAGACCCCCTTCCTCATGATTTAGCAGATTCTGATGTTGAAGACCTCATCAAAGATGATGATGGTGTTGAGAAATTTTATTCTAGTGACGAAGAAGATTAACTTTGTGTTGTAACTTGCAAAATACACTTATATATTTGAATGAATGAATGAATGAAATTGTTGTGGATTGTTTAAATGTGTAAATTTATTTTTGATATTTGGATTTGTGCATGCTTGTATTATTTTGTTCATGAATTTCTACATGTTATGCTAATTGTACCTGTATACAGATGGCTGATGTTGCACGGGGACACGGCGGGGACGGTGGTGGCGAGGATCCTTCACGTCCATGTCCTCCATCATTCGGTTGCGCGGGTTGCTTCGTTAACCGGGGTAAGAATATCTGGATTATTGTAATACAAATTTGATACACATATTGAACTTGTTTGCCTTGAACTTTTATGACTTTATCACTCACTTGATTTTGCAGGAAAAGGAAAGCAAAAGCCCAATTTGGGCGGGAGGAGAGCCGACAGGGAGAATACCCGGGAAAAGACTCGTTGCCTGAAATTACTGGAGGCCGCGAATCACAACCGGCCAGTCGAGATCGACTTTGTACCCGCTAAAGATAACCTTGTTACACCTGTCGGCCCCTACGCAGAGCATTGGGGAAACTTATTCGGGGTGGTCGTTAGGGAAATACCTTTGTATTACCCTTCGTGGAACAAGGTCCCCGAAGTGTACAAGGCGGTGGCCAGGGAAGCTATTGAGGTAAGTTATCACTTTGTGTTTATTTAATTATCGTGTTCATTTATTTAATTGTGTATATTTATTTAAATTCATTTTTTTATTTATATCATATAAATAATAAACAAATTTAAATAAATATATAAATTATATTTCTAACTCTGTTTTTAATGTGTTGTATTGTGTATATTTATTTAAATTCGTTTATTTATTTATATCATATAAATAAATAAACAAATTTAAATAAATATATAAATTATATTTCTAACTCTGTTTTCAATGTGTTGTATTGTGTATATTTATTTAAATTCGTTTCTTTATTTATATCATATAAATATATAAACAAATTTAAATAAATATATAAATTATATTTTTAACTCTATTTTCAATGTGTTTTATTGTGTATATTTATTTAAATTCGTTTATTTATTTATATCATATATATAAACAAATTTAAATAAATATATAAATTATATTTCTAACTCTGTTTTTAATGTGTTGTATTGTGTATATTTATTTAAATTCGTTTATTTATTTATATCATATAAATAAATAAATTTAAATAAAAGTATAAATTATATTTCTAACTCTGTTTCCAATGTGTTGTATTTGATTGCAGGAAAAATACGATCTCACGCCGCACAGGAGCACCCCTTGGTGGCAGAATATTCATAATACCATTAATGCCGAGTTACAAAAAACATACAACACCAACAAGGCCACTCTGAAGCGAGATTACTATATAAAAGACCCCGAGACTGGAGAATACGATGTGGATCGAATTAGGCGGAGCAGACCCGACGAGCACTCAGCTGAAGAGTGGGAAAAACAAATAACGTTTTGGACTGACCCTGGTAACAAGAAGAGATCCTTAACAAACAGCCAAAATCGGTCCAAGGCAACACTTCCCTCCAGGCATGGTTCTCGGTCGATCCCTCGCACTCGACAGCTCATGGTAATTATTATTATTATTGATTTTACATTATTATTGTTTTTTTATTTTTATTATTTTATTATTATCATTATTGATTTTTATTTTTATTTTATTATTATTATTATTATTATTATTATTATTATTGATTTTACATACATATTATTATTGCCATTTTTAATTAGATTGATCTTACTTGCGTGTGTATGTACAGAAAAAGGCGTCCGAAACCCAACAGGAGCTTTCAGAGATCGACATGTTCTATCGTTCGCACACGGATGAAAATGGTGTATTTGCAGATGAGAACGCTCTCCAGTTGTATGTAAGTATTCTGTTCAAAACACACTTTAATGAATCATTGATTAATAATCTAGCAACCTGACTAATATATTTACTATCTTGTGTTATTGTCACTACACAGGATCAGATGAGGGAGCTAGAGGTGACGGGTGAGCACGCCACTTCCGAGATCAACAGGATGGTACGAGGAGGCAAGTTTCGCGGCCACCATCCTGGCGTGGGTATGGTATTGCCCGAATACGCCAGTTCTAGTCCGAGCTTTTCGTCACCCCCTGACACTTGTCGGGATGTTGATTTCTTGATGGGCCTGCTGGGAGCCGAAAAGCAGGTATAAAGATCATTTTTCGAGATATGAGAGTGCTGGTGCCAGCGGGAACGGGAGTCGCCCGGGTGATGATGTTGAGGATCAGGAGGTGGAGAGGATGGTGGCGAGGATGGTGGCGATGACGCGAGCTAGTCGTGTCATATATGTGTTTGTTAGTATGGTACATTGTTTCTTTATGTTCATCTTGACTTGTTTCCCTATTATGCTAAATTAGAACGCTTGTTTCCCTAGTATCCTTAACTATCCAGACTTATTCCTAGTATCCTTGACTAAATTAGAACGTTATATTGTATTTTGGTGCAAGTTTGAACTTATTCCACATTTGTGTTGATTTGTATTCCAAGTTTACTTTATATGTGTCTTTTGGTGAGTAAATGCAGGTTTTTGTTACAGGTTTTGGTAGATTTTTTCAGTAAAAATTCCGAAAAAAATCTGGAAAACGCCTGCTGTGCAGGCTATTTATAAAAAACATGCAGAGGTTTCCCCAGCGACATGTCGCTGGGGAAACTTTGGAAAATCGTTGACAAGTCAAACGTATCGAATGTTTCCCCAGCGACATGTCGCTGGGGAAACACTGAGAAATCGTTGACAAGTCAACCACAAAGCGTTGACAAGTCAGACGTAAGGAAAGATTCCCCAGCGACATGTCGCTGGGGAAACTTTGTAATTAGTTGAGAAGATTAAGTTTAACTTAATTTTTGCTGATTTAATAAAGATTTTCCCCAGCGACATGTCGCTGGGGAAAATCTTGCCACCGTGCCAATCTATTTTTTCAGGAAAAGTCTGTGGGGCCCGCATGTCACTGGGGTAAGTCGCTGGGATACCTTTCTCATCGAGCGTACCCCAGAGAATTTTCCCCAGCGACATGTCGCTGGGGAAACGTATCCCCATCAAAAAGTCGCTGGGGAAAAGCCAAAATAATCGCTGGGGAAGGAGTCGATTGTTGTAGTGAAAGAACAAGAATTAGGTTCTTGTGATTCTAGCTTTTTAGGGTTTCTTTCACTTTTAGTTATTATTGTGGGAAAAAAGTTTGTTTTGAATGATGGTGAATTTGTTTACAAAGAAGACATTGTTTGGGGTTTTTCTAGGACAGGTTCTTTCACTATTTATAACATCAACTGGATTCTCATCATTTGTGGTTGCTAAAAGAGGTTTGCATTTTCATTGTTTATGCTTCTTTTACTGGTTTATTGACCCGTGAAATTCACGGAACGTTAATAAACAGGTGATTGTGTTTTTATAAGACACCAATTTATAAGCAACTTGAAATTGATCATTTCTAAGTTGATGATACATTATCATTATGTTATTGATTGTTTAAGTGACATACTTGACACCAATGATCATGTGTAAAATCAGTAAATATAAATTGAAAAACTAAAGCTGATCGAGAAAAGATATTTGGTATGTTAGCGTGTCGAAATATACGGTACACAAATGTTAGGGAAGATTGCACCGATGAACCACTTATTTTTAACATTTGATGTAAAATAGTAAAATGCCTTTTGTAACTAACCAATTCAAGCTAATACAAATCTTATTCCGTCGAATGTAACATATTGCTAACGTATAAGAATCGAGAAAATAGGACTATTACATGACATGTTGTAAGAAGGTTCGTTACATAGAATGACAATAAGGTGAATATTGTTACAAATTCGAGAATTTTTCCTTATAAATAAAAAGAGGTAACTTGTTATTCCTTAAATCTGGTTCGATCGATGGCATGAGTAGCAAACCAAAGAACTGGATTATTTTGACATATGTGCATAGAAGGCGATGGATTTAGAAAATGTTATGGTGATTGATTTTTAATTTGATGGGATGAATGTTCTAATTTATGTCATATTTTTTCTAACTTAGGAATCAATGCACCAACTTCCCAATCTCTAGCGAATTATGTGTTGTTGGCGATTTTTTATTGTATCATTTTGATTAGCAGGCATAAGGGTATGAAGGTTAGTATCGTTTATATAAGATTCGAAGGGTCTTTGTCTCATGGCAGCTTCTTCTCTTTCTTCGAATTATTTGTAGTTTTACGTCTCTGAATATTTTTTCTTATATGAGCATTTTGCAGGCAAAATGGTACTATTATCTACTTCTTGGAATTATAGACGTTGATGCAAATTATCTTGGTAAGTTTTTAATTGGAATTAATGGTTGGGTCGGTAACAGTCAAAAGGGTAGATTTTGAGTACAGATCAAAATGGTACAATCAAAGCCTCATGTTCCCTGAAATTGTAGGATAATTAGTCGTCTAGTATGATTGAAAAAGTAGAAATTTATTTAGACTTCTGATTGCTAGAAAGAAAGTTAATTTGGGAGCTTCGTTCACTACATATGAACTGTTTATTGCTACATCGATCCATAGATATATAAAACAACAAATCAAATCATTAGGCATATAAGTAGGCATCATTATAAGGCACAAGAATCATTTTTCTTTTCTTACAGGTTACATGAGATTTGTTTTGCAGTTGTGAAGGCCTATCAGTACACATCATTAACAAGCGTCATGCTGCTGGATTGTTGTTCTATTCCATCGGTCATAATCTTTACATGGCTTTTCTTAAAGACAAAATATAGAACCAAGAAATTTGCGGGTGTTGTCATTTGTGTTGTTGGTCTGGTTCTCGTTATTTTTTCAGATGTACATGCGTCAGATCGTTCACGTAAGCACATGTATTTTTGTTTCAATATGTTTTACATCAAATTTGAATTGGGATATTTATTACGGATGTATGTGTATATGCTCAGAGAGCGGCAGTCATCCTATTAAAGTAGATCTGCTGGTCATTGTTGGGGCTACACTTTATGCTGTCTGCAACGTTAGTGAGGTGAGTAAAACGGGCTGATTTATACATTGTTTAAATGTGTATATGTCAAAATGGGTATCTTTTGTACATGTAAAAGCGGGTTGCTTTGTGTTGACTTTTGAAGGAGTATTGTGTTGTCCCCTTCTTTGAAAAGTTTTATATGTAATTAACCGCTTTCACTAAATTCTATATCAGAAAACAATACTGTATCTATTTGTAGATAATCAACGTTTAATTCTCGGTGATGAATTGATGATCTTTGTGCGGGAATTTTTTGTAAAAAAAGCAGATCAAGTTGAACTGCTAGCGATTGTCAGTGGTATTCAAATGTATCCTTTTTTTTATGGTTTTATGTGCCAGCCATCGTTATACTTTATACCTATGTTGCACGGAAACGCCTCTCGGGTGCCGTGCCCGTCCCGGAAACGTTTCGGAAACGGGAAACGGCTGGAAATGCCCGGAAACGCGGCGGAAACGTTTCCCCAAAAAGGGAAACGTTTCCTGAAGATAGGAAACGCCGAAGCTCTAGCAGAAACGCGAAGGGAAACGTTTCTTTGGATTTTAACACGTTTCTGGGCTAGTTTTTGGGCCATGAAACATTTTTTGGTCCATTTATATTGTATATACATATAGTAGGTCGTCATATCTTCTAACAAATCTCCAAAAATTGACTATCAGTATTTGTTTAATGTTAAGTATATATTATGTCTCACTATCAGTATTTATTTTTCTTTCTTTATCGGTTAAAAATTCATGTTTATTTAATTTATTAATAAATATATATAAATACAAAAACGTTTCCAGCCGTACCCGTTTCATAGATTTTGGGACATTGACGTTTCTAAGTACCCGTCCCCGTACCCGTCCCCGTTTCCGTATCCGTCTCCGTGCAACATAGCTTTATACACTCTATGATAATTGTAGTTTTAAGATCTGCTTTATATATAACATGGAATACTGATCAAAAACTGCTTGAAGCGGTGAAATTATATTTGAGATTCTATGAGTTACTAAATTTTCTGATCATTCGAATCTTACTCGTTCTGTTTCATTGAACTTCACATCCTCTTGTTTGTATACCAACCAACATTGTTTAGTAGTGCATATCATAATTATCTCAAAGTGCTACTTTGTGGTCTTTAACTATGCTTATAGAGGCGTGCTTGAGCGAGAGGAACTCAAAGCTATCCATTGGTCGTCAAGAGCGGTACACTCTCTCTCTCTCCCTCTCCCTCTCCAAAGTCCACACACACATACAACACACATGGATATACCCACGTTCCGTTTGTGTACTTAGTTTGTTAGATAGTAGTATATAAATAGCTGCAGGTTTCATATAATATGTGTATCAGTTTCCTTAATAAACACAAGCATTGAAAACCAAGTTTTCCGTTTTGATTGGAGTTTGTGTGGTGTGAGTCCGGGTGCAAGGAGGCTGATCACCTTTAGAAACAACCATTGACTTTTAAGAGTCAAACCCATACACGTTAGAGGCAAAGTATAACCCGGATTAACCCCGGTAATCCATAAATGAGTCAAATCTGGTACTCTAAAAACATGAATGTAACAATCATTTTTACACCAATAACTACACAGAAAAAAGTACATTTTGCTTTAAGGGTCCCATTATGGCGAGACCTATGAATGAAATGCAATGATCTCATGGATCTCAAGTTTTTAAGCCTATTCCAGGTTCGATAAAGAAGTGAAAGAACCCCATGAGGATGCTGCTGATTACCCGGAACAAAATAAGCACATTGATGAGGAAGCTGGAACGGCAGCAACTGTGAAGTTAAACACACTACAAAGTATTGATGAGGAAGCTGTTGTGGCAGGTTCAGTTAAGTTAAAGACACCATCTTGGGCCTCAAATGATAGTGGCAGGTTCCAAGATCCAGTTGAGTAGTTGATTGATCAGATAGTTTAATATCAGAATGTGCTTTTAGCCCGATCAAGTTTACGATTATCTGTTTCAATATAGAAATGATCTGAGTTTTTTCTCTTCGTATGGACGCTAATGCAAATACTGTTTCAAGTTTTAACTCGAATTCCTTGTATTTCATATATTTGTTCAAGTTTTAAATCATTATATATGAGGCTTGATGAGAAAAAATTATGTAACTTGGTGAATATTTGTATGAACAAAATAAATGAGTAAAACAACTCTAAACAAAGATTATAGTGTAAAAACCCTATTCAAAATTGACCCGCTGCAAGGAGCTACAAATCCAATTGTCCAAAGATGTTCTTACAAAACTAAGAAATTAATACTCGAATTATAGTTATAAACAACTTTTTGGTAGGATTAATCCAGAAGCACTACCAGCAGCAAAAGAGCAAGACGAAATGGCTGGTTTACCCGCATAACGGAGGTTAACATCCTTTAATCTTATTCCACGACACGGGCTTCCTTTGCTACAATCAAATTTCACGGCCACTTGTGTTGCTGATGTTCCGTGTACATCCTCATATACCACATTACTAATCTTTACTCCAGCAGCTTCTTTGGGACAATTTATATTGTGGGGGCAATACTTTCCGTCTATTATGATTGGGTATTTTACATTCACCATTGTTGCATGCGTGAAAAATATATTCCTAACGAACCCATTGCTACGACGAGCCCATGTCTTTATCCTCACACCATTTTGAGTACCTATAAATGTTGAGCTTCTTACCGTTACGTTTTGGACACCGGCTTCTTGTAAGTCCCATCCTAGACTCCCAATGCTGCAAAAATAAATGCAACGCATTTACATTTTATAATGCAAGTGTTTATATGTTCAACATGACTCAGTACATACAAATAGGGCGTATAAGTTGAATCCAAACACGTTTATATTTATAAATATACCTTATGCCGTGACCAGGGCCACACGTGACCTTTTCTATCCAGATATTGGAATTTCCTGGGCCCATCGAGACACAATCATCCCCCGTTGAGATCGTAGAGCCCAAGATGGTAATACCGGTAGAAAGTGATAGATGGATACCATCTGTGTTCGGGCTGGTCCCGGATGCTAAGATGCTCACACCTTGTAGCTTGGCATTGTTGCATGCATATAGGAGAATATGGAACATTTGGCTGTTTAATGACTTTAAGTTGCTGATCACTATGTTTTGCGAATGATAGATGCCAAGCGTCTGTAACACATAATTATAAACATATGTTAAACAAAGTACGATTAATAGGAGTTCAAGATTAAAAAATAGTGTAATGAGTCGTACCGTAGCTCCTTAAGGACATGTTTTTCCAGATAACTTGCAAGCCCACAAAGAACCGCCTTGTGCATCAAGTGTTCCACCAGATATCGTAACATGATTAACCCTTTGGAACTTAAGCCATACATCATCTTTTCCGACTGCATTATAGCTAGAAGGGGCCACCAAGGTGCCGTCTATGTTAAT
Organism: Glebionis coronaria; assembly: GCA_025667525.1. Lineage (NCBI taxonomy): Eukaryota > Viridiplantae > Streptophyta > Magnoliopsida > Asterales > Asteraceae > Glebionis > Glebionis coronaria. The sequence continues at coordinate 26,739,134 of CM046877.1, forward strand.
ACTAATCCCTTAGCTCTTGCATGTTTGGCCAGAGAATGTAGTCGCCGATGCAATCAAATACCGGCCAGGCGGCACATAGATTGTGGACGGAGTAGTGGAAGCACAAGCGATATTCCATGCTTTTAAGAAGACGGTTTTTGTGTCAGAGCGACCGTCGGCTCTGGCACCTAGTGTGATAACGTTATAAGTTAACTTAGCGGAAGAGTGTTGAAGGATGAGAAAAACGAAGAATATAATGAGTTTCATGAGTATCGATGCTGAAATATACGATATGAACCCATCTATAATTAATGTGTTATTTATAGGCTTGTACCAATCCAGGTAAAAGTACAATAAGGATATCTAACACTCATCAACTCAAATTTGTATTTCAGTTTAGTACGGTTTATCCCGGTATAAAAAAGCAACTACTTTTTCTTTCAAACCGCCAAATAGAATTTCTAGTGCCTGAATTGTAAAAAGTGCATCATGATATCGTGAATTTGGTTGAGTGACATTTCTACTACCGTATACTCATTTAATAGTTAAGGCATCTTAAAAACATGACTGAGGTCATTTTCAAAATTATAATATACATAGTATAAATGTGAAAATGTCAATTGAGAATAGAAACAACTATAGTCGATCACAAGGTTGCCAAGTTTAATACCGACATTGGTTCGTTTATGATCATAAGTCACGTTTGAACTCATTTCTAGCCTAATGCTTTTAGGTCGAGTTTGTGTTGTACGAGCAGAGGCAGATTTCTGTGGAGACGACTAGGGAGGGCTCCGGCCCTCCCAAAAATTATAATGAATAGTTTAAATGTTATTTATTTCGTTTAAAAGTTTGTGTTGTACGAGCAGAGGCGGATTTCTGTGGAGACGACTAGGGAGGGCTCCGGCCCTCCCAAAAATTATAACGAATAGTTTAAATGTTATTTATTTCATTTAAAAGATATTATTCATTTTTTTATTTTGGTATGTAAAAATTAACTCGTCCCTCCCAAAATAAATGCTCAAAGTCCAGGCTTGAGCTCAAACTTCAGCTCGTTTAAGCTTGGATCTTTCCTAGCTTTATAAGCTAGGCTCGTACACAGTCGCGGCTTTTTTGGGGTCATTTGACAATGTGTTTCAAGCCGTGGTTTTTATATGTTTTTATCACGTATATTAATACATGCACATCTATAATATTTAAGTGGTATCAATGTAAGAGCTTGCAAAAATTGACGTAAATGTGATCTATGTATTTTTTTGTCTTGGGTTGAAATTCACCCTATGTCTGACGAGATGGTAAAAATCAAATGTAAGTGCTCTTAGATTGGATGGCATAGAGTTAAAAATTCACATAATGGTATTATATAAGTTTATAAAACATGTGACAAAATTGTGTACAAAGATGCACGCAACCATCTTGTAGCACAAGTTAAGAAAAAACCTTTTGTTAACTTTTTGGTTTAAGTGTATTTTACCACAAGAGAACATTAAAGAATGATCAAACCCAAATGAAACTTAATCCTAACATCATCTTTTCCGATAGCATTATATTATTATTATTATTATTATTATTATTATTATTATTATTATTTTTTTTTTTAATGAAAATCTCAATTTTATTAATCACACAAAATTGGAAGGGAGCCGCGAAACAAGCTGCGCGCCCACCCCTTTTTTATTATTATTATTATTATTATTATTATTATTATTATTATTATTATTATTATTATTATTATTATTATTATTAGGTTTTCAATTAAACATCGTATTATTAGAAATAATGATATTTACAAGAAATTAGTGAGAAGCCACGATCCTATCCGAGCTCCCACTCTTCTAGCATAGCAAAACCGTATGAAACTTAAACCAAAAAGTTTCATAGCAAAACAAGAGAACATTAAAGAATGATCAAACCCAAATGAAACTTAATCCTAACATCATCTTTTCCGATAGCATTATATTATTATTATTATTATTATTATTATTAGGTTTTCTATAAAACATCGTATTATTAGAAATAATGGTATTTACAAGAAATTAGTGAGAAGCCACGATCCTATCCGAGATCCCACTCTTCTAGCATAGCAAAACCGTATCCAATTTGTGTACACTTACTCTCGTACTTGAAACAGTTACGTTGTGCAGCCTCAATTACAGCACAACTTGACGCAAAATCAACTGTACCAGTTTGTGTCAACGACGATGACCCTATCAAATCCACACATATATTATGCCCAATGTCCCATGAGTAAACCAACATATCATTTGGACGTAAGGATATGTCCTGCCCACCGTCAAGCCCGATCTAAACTTCTCTGCCAACTAAAATCCTGAACCGAAAACATATGTTGACAAGGATATCTCGTACAAGATTATGTTTAAGTTTGATACCAACAACACCAACACATGATACATTATGGTCCTCATAAATATCTCATGAAAACCCTGGAGCGAGAACGATTTCAGAAAAGAGAATAAAGAAACACCTTATGAATAACATAACAACATTAACAAATCCACCCGTCTATTATTATTATTATTATTATTTTTTTATTTTTATTTTTTTATTTTTATTTTTTTATTTTTTAATAATAATAATAATATTATTATTATTATTATTATTATTATTTTTTTTTTTATTTTTTTTTTATTTTTTTTTATTAAATTCCAATTTTATTAATCACACAAAATTGGAAGGGAGCCGCGAAACAAGCTGCGCCCCCACCCCTTTTTGAATACAAAAACTAAGTCTAGACATCAAAAAACCGCCACTCCTCGCGTCATTAGAATGACAACCAGCTAACCGCTTAAGACGCGAGAGAGTACCCATCGCCTCCTCCTCAAACTCCCCAAAAGTCGAGAAGGCGAATGGAATAAACGAGTAACCATGCTCAGCACAAATAGAAGAATACTTCCTCTTCTTCTTCTGAACATCCGACTGCAAAGCACTCCCAGGAACCCACGAATCCAACCCCGCCCCTGCAAACGGAGAAACCCCTGTAACATCTAAACACGCATCTTTGCCCTGGGACCAATTGTGAAGCAATAAATCTGCTGGCCGAAGATCACGCCCACCGTCAGAAACAAAACCCATATCAGCTTCTTTCCTCACCGACACACCAACCTTAGAACAAATATCAAACAACACATCACGAACAAGATTGTGCCGAAACTTAACCCCCAAATCACTAGCACAATGAACTGCATGATCACCCCACAGATCCATCTGATGTACATGGCAACCCGAGCACAAAGATCCATCAGGAAATAAAGGAATCGACAAACGATAACACAATACCGCACGAAACTGTCTCGGGTTCATCCGCTGTCCCAACCCATCAATCGGAATAGCGAAGAGGTAATCTTGCGCATGGGGAGCACGCACACAGCTGAGAAGTGCCTCCTGACGACGACTCAACCCAAAACGCGACGTCAAACAACCATCAATGAAACCAAAGTAACTCTTTGCCAAAGACTTCATAAACTGGGGGACAGGAGAGCTAGTGGTGACAGAGAGAGGATCGACACCACAACAAGTCGAGAAAGCATCAAGAGCAGACTGAAAAATAGGGCCCGGCGAAACAATCCCAGATCTCGCCAAAATCCGATCCTGCAAATCACCAGACTGTAAACGAGAAGCAATAAAGGCGAAGCGCCTGACATCCTCAACACATAAAACCCCTAGGCCACCAATACTGATAGGAAGAGTAGCAAGACGCCACTGCAAATCACCAAACCCAGGCCCTGAACCCGTAACAATCAACTCCAGAGACGCGCGTAAGGCCTGATCAAACTGTGACAAAACACCCTCAAGAAACCCAGGGGGCAAGTCCTCAAAGCATACACTAACTTAGAAACACCAGCACAATAATGAAGGAGAAGAAGTTCACATTGCGGGTCATCAAGCCCCCTAACTTATTATTATTATTATTATTATTATTATATATATATATATGTTTTTTTAATGATAACCATCACTTCATTAAAATAATAGGATTTACAAGAAATTAGTGGGAAGCCGAGATACTATCTGGGCTCCCACTCCTTTAGCAATAGTGAAACTAATCCTATTAAATATATGAGCAGCAGCACGTGCCCCAATGCCCTGAGCCATGGAGAACTTCCGGATCCGCTTCAGCAAAGTAACTGCGTCTTCTTCTAATTCCCCAAATGAAGAAAAAGAGAATGGGAGAAACCCATATCCAATAGCCGCACACTTAGTTATATACTTAACATGTTTACGTTGTGCAGCATTAACCACCACACGACCAGGCACAAAATCAGCCATAATAGGATTATTATTATTATTATTATTATTATTATTATTATTATTATTTAACAACATCACTTTAATAGAATAATAGGATTAACAAAAAGTTAGTGAGAAACCGAAATACTATCTGGGCTCCCACTCATTTAGATATAGCAAAACCAATCCTATTAAAGATATGAATAGCAACACGAGCCCTTATATCTTGAGTCATGGAGAATTTTCGGATCCGCTTGAGCAAGGTAGTCGCGTCCTCCTGTAATTCCCTCAAAGAAGAGAATGAAAAAGGGAGAAAACCATATCCAATAGTTGCACACTTAGTCTCATATTTGACACGTTTACGTTGTGCCGCATAAATCACAATACGTCTGGGCACAAAATATGTCGTCCCAGTTTGAGTCAAAGGAGAAGACCCAGTAAGATCCACACATACATCAAGCCTTCTATCCCAAGAGTAAAGCAACATATCTGTCGGACGTAAGGGTTTCTCACACCCCCATCCAACCCAATATCAACTTCCTTACCAACAAAATCCCCGACCGATAACATATATCAACAACGGTGTCAAACACAACATTATGATGATTCTTAATACCAATAATACCAGCCATGATATAACATGATCTCCATAAATATCCCCAACAAACACTCTAGAGCAAGTTGCACAAGGCTTCGAAAAACAAAATAAAGGGACACCTAACCGATAACATGACACACAACGATATGTTATTATTTTTAATTAAAAACTTTTATTATTATTATTATTATTATTATTATTTAGTTATAACATCATTTTATTAAAATAATAGGATTTTACAAAAGATTAGTGGGAATCCGAGATACTATCTGAGCCCCACTCCTTTAGCTATAGCAAAATTAATCCTACTAAAAATATTAAAAATTTACCATTCCAGTTTATGTCAAAGGGGAGGATCCTGTCAAATCCACACACACATCAAGCCCTTTATCCCACGAGTAGAGTAACACATCTACAGGACGTAGGGGGTTGTCCAGTCCTCCACCAAGCCCAATATTAACTTCTTTACCTGCCGAAATCCCCGACCTAAAACAAATGTCGAGAAGGGTATCACGTACAACATTATGCCGATGTTTAATGCCAACCATACCAGCACATGATACAACATGATCTCCATAAGTATCCCCTGTAAAGACCTTAGAGCATGCTGAACACGGCTTTGGAACAGAAAATGACGGAACATCTAATCGATAGCATAACACACAACGGTAAGTCTTACCGTTCATAGTATGTCCGAAACCTGAAATCGGAACCACCCTAAGCCAGTCAGAAGTGTGATCTTCCATTTGTGATTGCCACAAAGCCATTTGTCGAGGGGATAAAGAAAAGGCGGATTCTACAGTTTTAGTAACACGTGTGAAATATATATCTGCCAGTTTCTTCATGAGTTTGGGGAAGCGATCTCACTTGGATTACTCAAAAGGTTAATCTCTATTTTCGTATTAAACGCACACAATGCATCATCAAAGGTAGGCCCAGAAGTAACAATACTAGAATGTAGAAGCAGCTTAGATTGCAAACTACCTGACTGCAATCTAGAAGCAAGAAATTCATAATCAACAAACATCACCTGTAGAATAGACGCCAAGACCACCAAATCCAAAAGGTAAGGTGGCAAGTCTCCATTGCCAATCACCAAACCCAGGTCCAGAAGCAGTTACAATACGTTCTAGCGCAAAACGAAGAGCCGCATCAAAAGAATGTTGGGCCATATCAAACACCTGTGGTGAACATGTACGCATAGCAAAATAATGTTTAGATATACCCGTACAAGAACGAAGCAGCAACAACTCACTTTGAGGGTCATTAACCCTAGCAACTGTTTCCATAAGCACAATGGTTTTGGCGACTCTCTTCATCACAAGCTTACTACTGAAATCAAAATCCACACTAGCAAGTCCACCAAGTAATTTGAATCCATACAAGGGTCCAGCAATATTAGGCGGGAAAACACCCGCAAGCGTGCTTCTAGGATCTTCTTTTAGACAAAAAACCTCAGTTTTATCAACATTAAGATGCAAGCCACAAATAGGTCCATCCTCCATAATTAACTCTAAAACCTTTCCCACAACCAAAATATCTCCAATAATCGTGCCATCATCTAGATACCAAGCTTGTAGAGAAAGGCTAAAAGAGTCTCTATTCTTACATACCAAAGGTTGTAGCACTAAGGAAAAAAGCAAAGGTCCAAGTGGGTCACCATATTGCACTCCTTGGCATGATAGTAAGGTGTGTTCCCCATAGTACAATCTAGCTGGGTTAGAGTAACAGAATTCCACCCAACGCGAAATAGCAGGACAATGACGGCGAACTTCCTGTAACATAGCCCATCGATCCACTAAGTTGAAGACATTTTGAAAATCTACCAACAACATTGAAAGACCAATATCATCCCCATGGTCCTCTAAAAAATGATTGACAACATGAATATAGCCTCACCTCCTCCTGACACCCTAACACTAAACTGTATAGTATCTAAATAACCATCCAAACAATGATCAATCATAACAGCACTAACCTTGGAGATCAGACGCCTCCAAACAGTACCCACAACTATAGGACGGACACCACCACTTGGCTTAACCAACGGTGTGAGAGGGTCACTAGCAATATACTCACCTAACACCTTGGGGCACTTCCCTTCAAGAAAAACATTCACCACTTGGGTGATAGATGAGACCAACTCATCTGAAATAGCAACATCAGCCCCACTCAAGCAATCCATAAGGTGTTGGGCACGCAACCCATCACATCCACAAGACGTACCACAAGGAAAGCTCTTAATCTTGTCGAGAACCACAATTGGAGATGCAACGAGGTGATGATGATCAGATGGTAAAGGAGGTAAGGAGGGAGAAGGCTTGAAAGGTTGCTTAGTCTTTAACTCCTCAAAAGTAGCATGATTGTAAGGAGCAACACCAAAAGAAGAAAGAACTCTAACAGCCGCAGCATAATGACCATCACAAATCTTTCTCTTACATTGTTTGATATTTCACTCACCCAAATTAAGGTCTTCCTCGTCAACGTCAGAAAAAGAAAGGGAAGATTCGGCTAAGGTATCTCTTATAAGCTGCAAACTACCACCTGGTAAACTCCAAGATCGAATAGCATTAATAATAATCTCCTCCTACCGTTGTGATTTATTATTATTATTTAATTTAACACCACTTCATTAGAATAATAGGACTTACAAAAAGTTAGTGGGAAGCCGAGATACTATCTAGGCTCCCACTCTTTTAGAAATAGCGATCACGTGCCTCAATGTCCTGAACGATTGAGAACTTTCGAATCCGCTTCAGCAAGACAAGCGCATCATCTTCTAATTCCCCAAAGGAGGAGAAAGAAAATGGGAGAAACCCATAACCAATAGCTGTACACTTACCCATATATTAAACACGTTTACATTTTGCAACATCAACCACCGCACGTCCGGGCACGAAATCAGCCATCTCGGTTTGCGTCAAAGGCGAAGACCCAGTCAGATCCACACATACATCAAGCCCTCCATGCCACGAGTAAAGTAAGATATTTGTTCGCCATAATGATTTGTCGCACCCCTCATCTAACCCGATATCAACTTCCTTACCAGCTGAAATCCATGAACGATAGCAGATGTCGAAAACGATATCGCGTACAACATTATAAAAAGGGAAGAAAACCATATCTAATGTCAGTACACATAGTCTCATACTTGATGTGTTTATGTTGTGTCACTTCCATCACCGCACGCCCTGACATATTATTATTATTATTATTATTATTATTATTATTATTATTATTATTATTATTATTATATCATTATTATTATTATTTTATTATAACATCACTTTATTAGAATAATCGGATTTACAAAAAATTAGTAAGGGGCCGCGATACTATCTGAACTCTCACTCCTTTAGCTATAGAAAAAACGATCCTATTTAAGATATGTACAACAGCACGTACTCCAATGTCTTGAGTCACAGAGAACTTTCGAATCCGCTTTAGTAAGGCTGAAACATCAATGAAAAGGGAATAAAACAATATCCAATATCAGTACACTTAGTCTCATACTTTATGCGTTTACGTAGTGTCACTTTCATCACCGCACGCCCCGACATATTATTATTATTATTATTATTATTATTATTATTATTATTATTATTATTATTATTATTATTATTATTATTATTATTATTATTATTATTATTACTATTATTATTATTATTATTTATTTATTTTTTATTTTTATTAAAACATCAATTATTATTATTATTATTTTAATTGTCACTTTATTATAATAATAAGATTTACAAGAAATTAGTGGGAAGCCGAGATGCTATCTGGGCTCCCACTCCTTTAGCAATAGCAAAACCAATCCTAGTAAATATATGAGCAGCAGCACGGGCCCCAATTTCCTGAAGCATGGAGAACTTTTGAATACGTTTCAACAAGGTAACCGCATCTTCTTCTAAATCCCCAAAGGAAAAAAGGAAAATGGGAGGAAGGTATCCGATAGTCGCACACTTAGCTAAATACTTAACACGTTTACGTTGTGCAGCAGTAACCACCGTACGACCAGGCACAAATTTAACCATCTCGGTTTGTGTCAAAGACGAAGATCTAGTCAGATCCACACAAACATCAAGTCCTCCATCCCACGAGAAAAGTAATATATATGTTGGACGTAATCGTTTGTCACACCCCTCATCTAACCCGATATCAACTTCCGTACCAGCTGAAATCCCTGAATGATAAAAAAATATCGACAAGGGTATCTCCTACAACATTATGACGATGTTTAATATCAACAATAACAGCACACGATACTGTATGATCTCCATAAATATCTCCAGCAAAAACCTTAGAGCAAGCAGAACAACGCTTCGAAACAGAAAATAGGAGGATAGCTAACCGATAACACAAAATACAACGATATGTCTTACCGTTCATAGTTTGTCCCAACCCAGAAATAGGGACCGCCCTTAGCCAGTCAGAGGTGTGATCCTCCCTTTGAGATTTCCATAATGCCACCTGTCGAGGGGATAGAGGAAATATGGATTCTGCATTTTTGGTAACCCGTGTGAAATATATATCTGCCATTTTCTTCATGAGTTTGGGGGCAACGATCTCACTTGGATTGCTCAAAAGGTCAGTCTCCATATATGTATTAAACACATGTAAGGCATCATCAAAATTAGGTCTAGAAGCTCCAATACCAGTATGACGAAGAAGCTTAGTTTGTAGGTCAGCAGATTATTATTATTATTATTATTATTTATTTAACCATCACTTTATTAAAAACAAAAAGGGATTATTATTATTATTATTAGTTTTTTTAACCATCACTTTATTATTATTTAACCATCACACAAGACCTTCACTATCCACACATTGGAATTGCCTGGGCCTATTGAGACACAATCACCCCCCGTCGAGATCTTAGAGCTTAGGATGGTAATGCCAGTAGAATGGGCTGATAGATACATTGTTTAAATGTGATTAAGTCAATATGGGTATCTTTTGTACATGTCAAAGCGGGTTGCTTTGTGTTGACTTTTGAATATTTTGTTGTCCATTTCTTTGAAAATTTTCCTATGTAATGAACTCTTTCACTAAATTCTATATCAGAAATCAATACTGTATCTGTTTGTAGATAATCAATGTTTTATTCTCGGTGATGATCCTTGTGCATGAAGTTTTTGTGAAAAAAGCACATCAAGTGGAACTGTTGGCGATGTTGGGGCTCTTTGGTACCATTGTTAGTGGTATTCAGATGTATCCTTTTTTATGGTTTTATGTGCCAGCCATCGTTATACTTTATACACTGTGATAATTGTAGTTTTAAGGTCTGCTTTAAATAACATGGAATGTTCACTACTACACAACAGGGCAAATGCTATAAAAAATTGTAACGGAAATTTTCCGTAGCATATTTGCAACGGGGTTGCAACATATTTGCAACGGATTAGCAATGGCACAGAAAACCGTTGTAAACCCGTTGGAAAAAATAAAGTGTTTTCTTTTATACTTATTTTAAAATATTTCGTTGCAAATCCCTAAAGCTTATTTGAAATTTGTAACAGATTTGCAACGGAGTATTAAAGAATAAAATATTATGAGCTTCCACTGCAAATCCGTTACAAATTTTTAATAAATGTTACGGATTAACAACAGAATAACAATAATAATTCAATTTTAAATTATTTTTAATTATCCGTTGCAAATCCATTGCAAAATCGTAGATGATTTTGACTATAAAAATATAATTTCAGTTTTTATTTAGTTATCCGTTGCAAATCCATTGCAAAATCATTAATAGATTTGAAACAAAAAGTTAAAATAAATATAAAAAAATATTTTGTAACAAAACATGATCATGATTCAATTTTTATTTATATTGTGAACAAAAGATGTTTGAAGCCATGACATTATCAATCGAGATTCTACGAGTTACTAAAATTTTTGATCATTCAAATCTCATTCGTTCTGTTTCATTACCAACTGATAGGTGTGTAAACACCCATCCTTTTACCACTTAATTCGGGCTAAAACGAGACCAAAACACGTATTTAATATCATTTGTTTGGAATTATGCGTGGTTTTTGTGTTTATTGTGTTTTCAGAGACAACCGGATATATATTGAAGAAAACATGGGATTGCACGGGTTTTACTGAAGAAAAAGACTCAAGATAAAGTCTATTGTCCAAGAGATGCAAAAGATTTGAAGTCGCTGGGCCTATTCGAAGATTTATCGAAGAAAAGGACCAAAGATGGAAGATTTATATAAGTCGAAGAAACTCAAGTCTATTAAACGAAGAAATTAAAAGACGAGTTGAATTTAATCGACAACAAATCCCGAATCAGAATCGAAAACGGAAACTTTTCTGAAAAGACGAAAAGACACGAAGAACGGGAGAAAGCCCACTCACCAACCAAAGGAAACACCTATAAATAGGCCATCCCACACACATTTTTGGAGATAGCTAGTTTTTCTTTTTTCCTCCCCTCTCTTTCTCCTGGTTCGTTTAACACCATCACCACTAGGGTGATTGGTGATTTTTATTGTTAGTTCTTTGATCTTGTAATTTTAATCCTTGTTTCATCTTGTCAAAACATCAATCATTCAATACCAAGTTCTTGTTTAATCTTTCATTTCATCTTGTTCATCATCATCTTTATCTTCAAGTTATTAAGTTTTATTTTTCTTGATTTGATCTTTAAAAGTTGTTTGGATTTGTGTTTTTATTAGTGGGATTTGTTGCTTATGATGTCTAAATGATTTGTGTTTAATTTGGTAAAACCTTTTTAAGTGTTTGATTTGATTTTGATTAATTTTGTGTCCCGTGTTCTTCGCTTTAACTGCTACTGTATCTGGGTTTCTGATCTTCCGAATCAAGACAAAAAGTTCCGAATGAGTCCTTCATTCGGAAACTTCCGAACCAAGCACTAAAGTTCCGAATCAGGAGAAAACTTCCGAATCAAGCTTTCATCCGGAAAGTTCCGGATCAGTCATAAAGTTCCGGATCAGTCATAAAGTTCCGGATCAGTCAATAAGTTCCGAACCAATCCTTCATTCGGAAGTTTCCAAACTTCCGAATCAACACCCTTCATTCGGAAAGTTCCGGATGAGTATGTTCCGAATGAGTATGTTCCGGATGAGTGAATAGTATGTTCCGAATCAGATAGTTCCGAATCAAGGTCTAAACTTCCGAGTCAGTTATTTTTGAGTTTAGCTACTGCTTTACTGTTGTTTATTTACTGTTTCTTTGCTCATTTTTCACAATTTATACTTTAACTTTAATTTTAATTTGAACTTTAAATTTTAAATTTTAATTTTGATTTTGATTTTAATTTTTAACCAAGCTTTTGTTAATCTTAATTAAAGTATTTGCCTCCGATTTAAACTTTCATTTCCACTTTCTATTAGACTAGAAAACCCAACCCCTTTATTTAGTAACCAAGAACAATCATTCCACTCAAGACCTAGATCAATTCGAGAGGATATCGAGAGACTAAAATTGAACCCATTGAAAATGCATGTATCAAATGGCGCCGCTGCCGGCTCTTCTCGTTAAGATCAAAAGTTTTTTGTGAGAAATTGGATTTTGGGATCCGTTCCCTGTGAACGTTACTTTTTCAAGAAAATCTTCAAAAACAACTAAAAAATATAAAATTTTCGAAAATCCTAAAAATTAAAAAATCAATAAAAACCAAAAATATTTTTGTTCTGTTTTTCTTTGTTCGTTCTTTTGCAGGTGTATGCGCACTCGATCCACGTCTTATCAAGAGCCCGAGCCTCTCGATAACTTAGACATGGCGGGTGTACAAAACAACAATAACATACCACCTCCGAACAACAATAATAACAATAACAACCCGCCTTTCAACAACATGAATAACAACAACAATGAGCATCTTCCGGATAATCGCCCAATGATTGAATTGCTGCAAGCTCATGTTGATGGCAACACGGATCCAATTGTTATACCACCAATTGCCGCCAACAATTTCGAGCTCAAGTCAGGCTTTATCCAGATGGTCTCCGCTCAGCCATTCTTGGGACGAACCATTGATGACCCACACGACCATATCAAGAGATTTCTACAACTCACCAACACGGTCAAGTTCAATGGAGTTTCGCAAGAAGTGATAAGGTTACAACTTTTTCCCTTTTCTTTAGAGGGACAAGCCCGGCATTGGCTTGCTAAGGAACCGCCACAGAGTATTCTCTCGTGGACGGATTTGGAAACAAAGTTTATCAACTACTTTTTTCCACCCTCTCGTACTACCGCTTTGCGGAATGAGATTATAAACTTTGAACAAAAGTACGATGAGTCATTCAGTGAATCTTGGGATCGTTTCAAAGATCTTTTAAGAAAATGCCCACAACATGGTTTTACCAAAGTACATCAAATAAATACTTTTTACAATGGTTTAAGCATGAGTGACCAAGATTCACTGAATAGTGCCTCAGGGGGTAATTTATTGGCTAAGACGTCCAATGCTGCTTGGGACATCATTGAGAACAAATCTCGTGTGCAAACCAAGAGTGTTAGGACCAATGTTGCTAGTGCTAGCACTAATGACAGCGACAAGCGATTAGACAAAATCACCACGCTTCTTGAATCGCTTGTCACCCACACCGTCAGCCACAACAACAGCAACAACGCCAAAAATGCACAAGTGAACGCTGTCAGCCAACCTTGTGAGATATGCGGTGGTCCCCATTCCTATACAACTTGTACCGCCACCCAAGATTACCCTGCTGAGAATGTGAATGCGGCATATGGCACCTACCAACAACCTGCTTATCAAGCTAGACCTCAAGGTGACCGTAACTTGCTTAGCTACCGCAGCAACAACTATCTTTCCCCACCTGGCTTTCCTCCTACCAACCCAAACCAACAACAAAACCTTAACCGCCCTACTCAACAACAACAACAACCTCGACAACCATATATCCCACCTCACAAGCAGCAACAACCGCCTCAACGTAACAATCAAGTATACCAACAACCTGCTTACCAACCACCTGCATACAATGCTCCTTCAAACCAAACCAACACTGCACTACACCAAGAGGTCGCCACCTACATGAGAACCAATGATGTGATAGTGGGAAATCTCCAAGAAGAAGTGTGCAATTTGAAGGCAGATTTGGTCAAGCAAGGAAATGATTTGAGAGCTGACATGAGAAACACGTTGGATAGCCAGACTAATGATCTGAGGAACATGATGGCTAGTTTTTTCCAAAGTAGTCAACCCTCTTCTTCGGGTACTCTTCCGAGTAACACCGTTGCGAACCCAAGAGGGGAGATGAAAGCAATCACCACTCGAAGTGGTAAAGGTACCAAGGAACCCGAGCTTCCTATACCGCCACCGGTGGTTGTGACTAAGGAGAACGAGTCACCTGCTCCCATTCCTCATCCTTCTCCTTCCCCAATTTCTCCACCTCCTTTTTCTACCCCTCCTCCACCCGTGGTTGTGAGTGATCCTATACTCCCAAAGCCTTCCTCTTCTTCCAATATACCTTATCCTTCTAGGTTGAGGAAAGAGAAGCAAAAGAGCAAGGATGATATTCAGGTTTCTAACTTTCTTAAAATGTTCAAACAACTGAATTTCAATATCTCCTTCGCTGAGGCTCTTGCTCACATGCCCAAGTACGCGAAAATGTTTAAAGACCTTCTGAGCGACAAGGAAAAGCTCCTCGACATTGCCAACACCCAACTTAATGAGAACTGCTCTGCAGTGCTCTTAAGGAAATTGCCAACTAAGCTTGGTGATCCGGGTCGTTTTCTTATCCCTTGCAATTTCCCGGGAGTAGAGAATTGCATGGCCCTAGCCGATCTAGGTGCCAGTATAAATCTCATGCCTCTAAGTGTTTGGAAGCAATTATCTCTCCCAGAGCTTGTCCCCACTAAAATGACTTTGGAATTGGCCAACCGTACGGTTGCTTATCCAGTGGGGATAGCCGAGGATGTCATCGTAGGAGTCGACAAATTCACATTCCCTGCTGATTTTGTTGTCGTCGACTACGAGATGGACCCCCGTGTGCCACTTATTGTTGGTCGTCCATTCTTGAGGACCGGTCGCACTCTTATTGATGTTGAAGCCGGAGAGCTTATCATGAGAGTGGGTGACGACAAAGTAGTCTTCAACATGGGAAAGTTGTCTAAACAGCCTTATTCATATGAGAGCGTTAATTGTATTGACGTTCTTGATGAGGCTTGTGAAGAACACTTTAATGATGCTTGCAAAAGTATTCCTACCTCTCTTCCCACTGTTGAGACCGTGTCCTCCATTGATTCCTCATTGTCTCTATTTGGAGATAGTGATTTATTCTGGAACAATCTTGAAGATGCCATGGGAGATGCGAATTTAGCTACTAATGATTCTCCCACCGAGGGGGATGAAGATATGAGTTTCTTTGACAATCTTCTCACCGAAGACAATCCTTCGCCTCCATCTCCCACGGTTATTGCTATCGATGCCAAGACTTTGAAAACGCCTCCCGTCGAAAATCCTCCGGATTTGGAACTAAAGGAGTTGCCACCACATCTCGAGTACGTGTTCCTTGACGACAACAAGAAGTCGCCCGTCATTATTGCCAAGGATTTGAAAGATGAAGAGAAGACTCGCCTCGTTGCTGTGTTGAAAGCTCACCAGAAGGCTATTGCGTGGAAAATCTCGGATATTCGTGGAATTGATCCTCACTTCTGCACGCACAAAATTCTCATGGAGGACGACTATAAGCCCACTATTCAAAGCCAACGAAGGGTGAATCCAAAAATACATGAAGTCATCAAAACAGAGGTTATCAAACTTCTTGATGCGGGTATGATTTACCCTATTTCGGATTCACCGTGGGTTAGTCCAATCCATTGTGTGCCCAAGAAGGGCGGAATAACCGTTGTTCCCAATGAACACAACGAGTTGATTCCCACTCGTCTCGTTACTGGGTGGAGAGTTTGTATAGACTACCGCAAACTCAATGATGCCACGAGAAAGGATCATTTCCCTCTACCTTTCATGGACCAAATGCTTGAACGATTAGCCGGTAATGAATATTACTGCTTTCTTGATGGTTTCTCGGGTTATTTCCAAATACCCATCGATCCCCAAGATCAAGAGAAGACTACATTCACTTGTCCCTATGACACTTTCGCTTACAAAAGAATGCCTTTTGGCTTATGTAATGCGCCCGGGACTTTCCAAAGGTGCATGTTAGCTATCTTCCATGACATGGTTGAACAAACCATGGAAGTCTTCATGGATGATTTCTCGGTCTTCGGGGATTCCTTCTCTGCTTGCCTTGCCAATTTAGAACGTATGCTAAAGCGGTGCGAAGACACTCGCCTTGTTCTAAATTGGGAAAAATGCCATTTCATGGTAAAAGAAGGCGTCGTGCTTGGACATAAAATTTCGAAAGCCGGTCTTGAAGTAGACCGTGCTAAAGTTGATGTTATAGCAAAGTTGCCTCCACCTTCAACTGTGAAGGGTGTGAGAAGTTTCTTGGGTCATGCGGGCTTCTACCGCCGATTTATCAAAGACTTTTCTCAAATCGCTCGCCCGATGACCCACCTCTTGGAAAAAGATACCCCTTTTATCTTCTCCAAAGAGTGCCTTGAAGCCTTCAACTCGCTTAAGGATAAGCTAACTAAGGCACCCGTCTTGGTTACCCCTAATTGGGAGCTTCCTTTTGAGTTGATGTGCGATGCTAGCGATTTTGCTATTGGAGCGGTTCTTGGACAAAGAGTGAATAAACACTTCCAACCAATCCATTACGCTAGCAAGACAATGACAGGGGCACAATTGCATTATACGACAACCGAGAAAGAGCTTTTAGCTGTTGTCTATGCTTTTGAAAAATTCCGCCCCTATCTTGTCCTTTCCACCACCATTGTGTACACCGATCATTCCGCGCTGAAGTACTTGTTGACAAAGCAAGATTCCAAACCAAGACTTCTTCGCTGGGTTTTGCTGCTCCAGGAATTTAAAATCGACATCCGCGATAAAAAAGGAGAAGAAAACCTAGCCGCGGACCATCTTAGTAGACTTGAGGATCCATACCAAGGGGATCATCCGACCAAAGAAATCAATGATTCTTTTCCCTTGGAGACCTTAATGTCTATAAACTCGAAGCCGAATGAAACCCCGTGGTTTGCGGACTTTGCAAACTACTTGGCGGGTGGAATTCTCAAGGAAGGGTTGACGTCCCAGCAAAAGAAGAAGTTCTTTACCGACATCAAAACTTACTTTTGGGACGACCCTTACCTATTCAAACAATGTGCTGATTTGATAATTCGCCGATGTGTTGATGGACCGGCAGCGTCGGACATCCTTGATGCTTGCCACAAAGGACCCACCGGTGGTCACTTTGGTCCCAACTACACCGCTAAGAAAGTGTTTGATTCGGGATTCTATTGGCCCTCCATATATCGTGATGCTCACAATATGGTTAAGCGATGTGATGCTTGCCAAAAGCAAGGCAAAATCACACATAAAGACGAGATGCCTCAGAATTTCATTCAAGAGTGTGAAATTTTTGATGTTTGGGGTATCGACTTTATGGGGCCATTCCCTTCATCTAAAGGAAACAAATACATCCTTGTAGCCGTTGACTACGTTTCCAAGTGGGTTGAAGCCAAAGCTTTGCCTACTAATGACGCAAGGGTGGTTTGTAACTTTTTGAAAGCTCTATTCGCTCGCTTCGGTGTGCCTCGCGCCATTATTAGTGATCGTGGGACTCATTTCTGCAATGACCAATTTGCAAGAGTCATGGCTAAGTACGGTGTAAATCATCGTCTTTCCACAGCCTACCACCCACAAACCAATGGCCAGGCTGAAATATCAAACCGAGGTCTTAAGCGAATTCTTGAAAGGACCGTGGGAGAGCATCGTGCCTCATGGGCTGATAAATTGGATGATGCTTTGTGGGCTTTCCGTACTGCTTACAAGACCCCGATCGGCTGTACGCCTTATCGTCTTGTGTACGGGAAAGCGTGCCACCTCCCCATTGAGTTGGAGCACAAGGCTTATTGGGCCTTGAAGTGGGCCAATTTTGATATAAACAAAGCCGGTGACCTACGCAAGATCCAACTCAATGAGCTGAATGAACTCCGGAATGAGGCTTATGAAAATTCTTTGATCTATAAGGAAAGAACTAAGCTCATTCACGACTCCAAGATTAAAAACCGAGAGTTCCATGTTGGAGACAAAGTCTTACTTTTTAACTCTCGGTTGAAAATCTTTTCGGGCAAGCTCAAATCTCGTTGGTCCAGCCCATTCACCATCGCCCAAATTTTTCCATATGGTACTCTCGAGCTCGCTCAACCTAATGGACCAAATTTTAAGGTGAATGGCCAACGAGTGAAGTTGTACTTTGGTGAGGACACCTCTCAGGAGGTGATTCCATCCCTCACCACGTTCCCCATAAACTAATTTTGGGTCGAGTCAGGCTCGTGACTCGGTTATCAAAAACAAGCGCTCCTCGGGAGGCAGCCCGAGTATCTATCCTTGTATGTTTAAATCCCCTAAGTGTAGGGGGGGCCTTGTATATGCGTTTGTCTTTGTGGTGATGTGATTACAGGGATAAGTGCACTCTTGGAATCTTTGAAGAACCGTGCTCCCGTGTTTATCCGAAATCCGGTTCTATCTCTCAACTATCGTGATTCAATTTTCTTCATACTCACATTTGAAATTGATCACTTTAGTCGTCTCTTCTTTAACTTGAGTTAATCAACGTGCACAATGTCATAAGTGTAGGGGGGACTTCTCCCACATGCTTAAACATTGAGGACAATGTTTATCTTAAGTGTAGGGGGGACTTCTATCGAAGTTTTAAGTGGACTTTTCCATGAAAATGCCTTCAATTAACCGGAAAATCATCTTTTTCAACATTTTTCAAATTTTTAATTAACTTTGGCCATTTAGTCGTAATTTTTAAAATTTTTATCGTTGCTTTCATATGTATATATTCCGCAATAAAGTCAAAAATATTAATAAAGTGGTGTAGCTAGTCTAGAAGTTTTTGACATATTAGGCCCGTTGCGTTTATTTTGACTCAACCCGAATAGACTTATCCAAGTTTATTCTAGCTAGTATCCTTAACCATGTAGACCTTAATTGGTTTATTAGGCTAAGTGTCCACGAGTCTCATTACTTGAGATTTTAAATTGTGGAGGACGAGAAATGATAGAGTCAATTATAAGTCGGTATTCTTGCGCAAGCTCACTTAGTGTAATTATTTGCCTATTCTCCCATCACTTGCTAATAATTTATCTGCAATAAGTAAGGTCGTACAATTTGAAAAGTTACTTAGCTTCTAGCCCAAGATCGTTTAAAAGTTGCTCGGTAATGATAAGAGTTCATAGCCAAGGCATAACTTATGAAGCGGGGCGCGAAGATTGGCGAGTCCGAAAAGGCCCTAACAAGGCATGAGGATTCAATTTTATTGCTGAAGATCCAAAGTGATGTGAAAAGCATTATTCCTAAAGTCAATATGAAGGATCAAGACTCACGACGAAAAGCAATCAACTCCCATAAAGATCATGGAGAAGTCTATCCGAAAAGACCCTAACAAGGTATGAGGATAAATAGATCCAAGTCCGAAAAGGAGGCGGATCGTTGTATCTCAAAATCCTAATTAGAGATTGAAGAAATAATCATGAAGTCGTGGTCAACAAAGTTGGAGTACCCCTCAAAAGTCTCCAAGTGAAGAAACTCTATTATGATGAGAAGACCATTATCTCAAGAACGTCTCTCGAAGATATGAAGTATGAAGTACATGCCAAATATCGGCCCGAGAAAGGTCTCAAATCGTGAACCAAGTTATGCCAAGATATGAACTTTTTGATATCCCGAGAAGCAGTTTTAAGAGATTTTGTCCTTTAGCTAACTATTGATCAAATCGTCCTACTTTGCTTTCAGCCCTGATAAACTATCGAAATAAGTCCAAAAATGCATCTTCATGATCATTCTAAGACAAAAATAAAATATAAGAGATACACCTAGGAATAAGGGAGTTTAAGCATTTAATTAAGCCATGTGTGTAAGTGTTTGAATTGCTAACTTATAATAACAATGATCTCGTTTTTAAGCTTAGTTTGGGGAACGTGAAACTTGAGGGTGATAAATCTTCGCAGCACCAAAGCCCTAATGTAAGTCATCGATTTCTCTACAAGTTATTTCCATGTAGCTATTTTCACGAGAAAATGGTTTTCTATCCCTTTGTTATCTTTGAAGTCTTATTTCTTTAAATTTTTGTTTAGTAGAATTTTAAATAAGGCCAAGGTTGATTAATTATGAGAAAAGTGTAAACTTGCTTTATCACCAAGCATTGCATGAGGGCATGGCAATGGTTAAGTGTAGGGGATTTGATAGGTGTGTAAACACCCATCCTTTTACCACTTAATTCGGGCTAAAACGAGACCAAAACACGTATTTAATATCATTTGTTTGGAATTATGCGTGGTTTTTGTGTTTATTGTGTTTTCAGAGACAACCGGATAAATATTGAAGAAAACATGGGATTGCACGGGTTTTACTGAAGAAAAAGACTCAAGATAAAGTCTATTGTCCAAGAGATGCAAAAGATTTGAAGTCGCTGGGCCTATTCGAAGATTTATCGAAGAAAAGGACCAAAGATGGAAGATTTATATAAGTCGAAGAAACTCAAGTCTATTAAACGAAGAAATTAAAAGACGAGTTGAATTTAATCGACAACACATCCCGAATCAGAATCGAAAACGGAAACTTTTCTGAAAAGACGAAAAGACACGAAGAACGGGAGAAAGCCCACTCACCAACCAAAGGAAACACCTATAAATAGGCCATCCCACACACATTTTTGGAGATAGCTAGTTTTTCTTTTTTCCTCCCCTCTCTTTCTCCTGGTTCGTTTAACACCATCACCACTAGGGTGATTGGTGATTTTTATTGTTAGTTCTTTGATCTTGTAATTTTAATCCTTGTTTCATCTTGTCAAAACATCAATCATTCAATACCAAGTTCTTGTTTAATCTTTCATTTCATCTTGTTCATCATCATCTTTATCTTCAAGTTATTAAGTTTTATTTTTCTTGATTTGATCTTTAAAAGTTGTTTGGATTTGTGTTTTTATTAGTGGGATTTGTTGCTTATGATGTCTAAATGATTTGTGTTTAATTTGGTAAAACCTTTTTAAGTGTTTGATTTGATTTTGATTAATTTTGTGTCCCGTGTTCTTCGCTTTAACTGCTACTGTATCTGGGTTTCTGATCTTCCGAATCAAGACAAAAAGTTCCGAATGAGTCCTTCATTCGGAAACTTCCGAACCAAGCACTAAAGTTCCGAATCAGGAGAAAACTTCCGAATCAAGCTTTCATCCGGAAAGTTCCGGATCAGTCATAAAGTTCCGGATCAGTCATAAAGTTCCGGATCAGTCAATAAGTTCCGAACCAATCCTTCATTCGGAAGTTTCCAAACTTCCGAATCAACACCCTTCATTCGGAAAGTTCCGGATGAGTATGTTCCGAATGAGTATGTTCCGGATGAGTGAATAGTATGTTCCGAATCAGATAGTTCCGAATCAGATAGTTCCGAATCAAGGTCTAAACTTCCGAGTCAGTTATTTTTGAGTTTAGCTACTGCTTTACTGTTGTTTATTTACTGTTTCTTTGCTCATTTTTCACAATTTATACTTTAACTTTAATTTTAATTTGAACTTTAAATTTTAAATTTTAATTTTGATTTTGATTTTAATTTTTAACCAAGCTTTTGTTAATCTTAATTAAAGTATTTGCCTCCGATTTAAACTTTCATTTCCACTTTCTATTAGACTAGAAAACCCAACCCCTTTATTTAGTAACCAAGAACAATCATTCCACTCAAGACCTAGATCAATTCGAGAGGATATCGAGAGACTAAAATTGAACCCATTGAAAATGCATGTATCACCAACCAACATTGTTTAGTAGTGCATAATAATTTTCTCAAAGTACTACTTTGTGGTCTTTAACTATGTTTATAGAGGCGTGCTTGAGCGAGAGGAACTCAAATCTATCCATTGGTCCTCAGGAGCGGTACACATACACACTCTCTCTCTCCAAAGTCCACACACACATGGATACACCATCAGATTAGGTTGAACCGCCAACACTTTTTCGTATTTTCTACATTCTACAAACAATTAATATATTAGCCCTTAGGGGAAATCTGATAAAATATATTAGAATTGTTATAAAGACCTTTGAATACATTTATCAGGACTTCTGACCCTTCTCATTTTCACAGGTTTTTTATTTTGACGCATTTAAGATGCTATATAACTCAAGTTAATCCACTTTAAGGAATGGGCTGAAACCCCATATTTTCAGAGCATATATTGTAATAAAAATAATAACATGGAGATTATAAATTTGTTTGGCATAGGTGCTTCTATATGCCGGATTTGCAGCAGCGATGTTTCTGTTTTACTCAGGTGTGCCAATCTTACTAAAGGTGAGGGCTCTCAAGACTTTTTCTATATACATTACCATAAAACTAAGCACTTAATTTGCGGTTTACCTATCATACAAGTAATTGAAAACTTACTTTTGGAAGTTTGTTCATGCCCAAATTAAATGCAGATTAGCGGCTCCACTATGCTAAATCTATCTTTGCTGACATCAGACATGTGGTCTGTATTGATACACACTTTTGTGTACCACGAGAAGGTTTGTACCAATATTGAGCTTAAGTTATGATTTTGCAAGAAGCTAACATTCGCATATGCATGCTATCAGGTAGATTGGATGTACTTTGTAGCATTTGCTGCTGTTGCTGTCAGCCTCGTGGTTTATTGAGCGTATGATTTCTTTTTTCATTCACCTTAGCTACACATCTTTTGTGCTATATAGTGTAGGTTTATAAAGCTCATAAAAATTACGCAAAACCCTAAATAAGATCAAAGCACACATAGCGGAAGCGATTTAACAAGATCATAATTAATAACATAATTATAATTAATCGAATTAGGTTTACATACCTTTATCCTAGCGAAGATCCACAAGATCACCAATCGAATCAACAATTATTGTTTATGAAGAACAATACCGAGATATAGTTTAAAGTAAAACTATATTACGCTCTTGTACACACGTAATGCAATGGGCTAACCGTGAGTCTAGCACGTATAAACGAAGCTTTAACGCTTAATAATCTACCTAACAACCCTAGATAAGGGCTAGGACTAGATTCAAGAAATCAAAACCAAGAGGTTAAAAGGAACCCTAAAAAGGGTGTTAGCCTTTTGGTTTGATTGCGGGAAAGAAGAGAGAGGGATCGAAAAATTATGAGGGCTAAGGGTTGTTTATATAGGCTAGCAAAACTTGGTTTCCAAGTCATAAACAATTTAGGAAAAAAAATCTTTTTTCCCATTCCCTTTTTTCCCTTGTAGCCGACGGCCAAAAGCCCACACATAGGGACTTCCGGAACTTTCCGTTTTATTCTTTTCTTCTATTTAATTCCATAACGATCGTTACACTTAACTCTTAATTTATTTAACGATCGTTTAAGTTAAGCTCGGTTTAATTTAATAAACATAATAAATATATTTATTAAAATTAATTAACCCTTTACGTATTGTGTGCAATCCCGTAATACCGAGTTCGATCCTATCACACGAGTATTTACTTTTATGTCTATAGACTTTCAGCTCCCACTTGGACAAAATTCGATTATCGTGATTACATTGACTAGCGTCTAGTTACACTAGCAATATCACTAGTACAACTCGAGTAAGGTCTCCTGGACAAAACCTTTTAATGATTCATCATTATTATTATCCTTTCATTTCAAATACAACGTTAATAAGATATGGATCTCAGTCATTCCGTCATTAACCATTCTGTTTCTCGTTTACGGATATAACAAGAATACCAAAACAAATTTGGGTGCGGCCACACAAACATCTTACTACTCCCCCGAGGGGCCCAGTTGTATTATACTTCAAAATAATTTGAAGGAAACAAATCTCATTTTGACTACAAGCGAAACTTACGAACTTTGAAACGCTTCTGAAAATAACCCTAATAGCTACCAGTTACGTTTAGCGTTAGGTTATCTCACAGAAACACACTACATACGTGACAGTTTTCTGGTATCTCAGGTCTAAGGATAACTATTTATGATTTACTTAATGACAAAGATCCATAAAGTAAAATTATATAGTTAGGATAAGTCTAATATTTGATTCATCAAATATCATCCAAAATTGACCAGTATACTTTCAAGTAAACTCTGTCACTATTTTGAATTGTCTTAGTTTAATAATATTCCTATATTTTTAATCGTCAACGGATATTTAGAACATAACAATTTATTTAGGGATTAAAACATGTAAAATAGGATACAAAATCAAATAAAAGAAAATAAACGAAACTCAATCTTTATTTCATCAATTTCATAATGTCTTAACATCCTTTATCCAAATACTAATCACAGATTTATTGCATGAGTTCACTAGCTAGTTGCAGCCCAATCGCTTTGGCATGCTTAACTACCTATGGTCTAGGCAAAACCTTAGTAAAAGGATCAACTACGTTATCGTCTGTGTGAACTTTTATTAATTTTTTTTTCACGAGCTTCAACTAGTTCTCGTACGTAGTGATATCTACGTTTAAAGTGTCTGGCACCTTTCATGACTCTAGGGTCATTGGCAAATATGATTGCGGCAGACTCATCCCAATACATATTTATTAGGTTTTTATTGCAAGTATCATTCCCAAATCTCCAATAAAATTCCTAATCCAAACCACATTTAGTTATGTATATGGCTACCCTTTGAATACCAAAAAATTTCTTTTCGTATTCCTCAAATATTGTAGAAAATGTTTAACAGCAACCCAATGGAGCTACCCTAGATTCTGTTGGTATCGACAGACCAAGTTCTGAGCAAACGCCACATCAGGCCTTGTGCATCTAACATCATACATTATAGATCCTACAGCCGAAGCGTAAGGCACCTTCTGCATGTATGCCTCCTCTTCAGGAGTTTGATGCATCCATCTTATGACTCGGTTTATGCTTAACTTCCATAGGTTGAAAACCTTTCTTGGAATTATGCATATCATACTTCTTCAATATCTTATTAATATAAGCATCTTGACTAAGACCAATTAACCGTCTTTTCCTATCTCGATAGATTTTAATTTTCAGAATATATGCAGCATCCCCCAAATCCATCATAGAAAAACATTTACCAATAATCCTTAACTTCCTTAAGTTTTGGAATGTTACTTCCCATGATTAATATGTCATCGACATATAAAATTAGGAACACTACATCACTTCCACTAGCTTTGTGATATACACATGGCTCATCACGCTTTTGAATAAATCCGAACTTTTTGATTTCTTCATCAAATCGTTTATTCCATTGACGTGATGCTTGCTTTAAACCATAAATAGATCTTTGAAGTTTGCATACGCGTTTTGGATATTTAGGATCAACGTACCCTTCCGGTTGTTGCATATAGATTTCTTCATCTAAGCGACCGTTCAAGAAGGCAGTTTTAACATTCATTTGCCATATCTCATAGTCATAGTATGTTGCTATAGCTATGAGAATCCTAATCCGGAGAAAATGTCTCCTCATAGTCTACGCCAAAAGTTTGAGTAAAACCTTTAGCTACTAAACGTGCTTCATGGGATTGTACTTCACAATCCATGTCAGTTTTCTTCTTGAAAATCCAACTATTTTTCACTACTTTAGCATTTTTAGGCGCATCAACAAGAATCCAAACATCATTGATTTTCATGGATTTCATTTCCTCATTCATCGCAACTATCCATTTAGACATTTCTGGATCAAGCATTGCGGATCGATAGTTAGCAAGTTCACCAAAATCCCCTACTTCCTCCTCATCATCCTCTATGTTAAGAGATAGTTTTCTTGGCACACGTATAGTCCTTCCAGACATACGTGGAGGAATTAATTCCGGTGGAGTTCCCAGACTTTCTGGCTCTATTGGAATTTCTTCGCTAGTATTTTCAGAAGGCAATGTATCTTCTTGAATTTCTTCAAGATCATAATTTCTCCCACTGAATTCTTGATTTACAATTTCATTTTCAAGGAAGTCTCCATACCTAGCAACAGTAACTTTGTTCTCAGGCGGATAATAAAAGTAGTAACCCATAGTTTCCTTAGGGTAACCTACAAAGATACATTTTACTGAGCGTTGTTAGAGTTTATCTCTAGAGTCACGTTTCACATACGCCTCACAACCCTAAATCTTTAAATAAGACAAATATGGCTTTTTGCCATGCCATAGTTCATATGGTGTCTTATCAACCTTCTTTGTGGGAACCATATTCAGAATACGAACAACAGAATCTAGAGCATAGTCCCAAAAGGATAAAGGTAAAGTTGTAAGATTAAACATAGATCGCACCATATCCAATAATGTACAATTTCTCCTTTCAGATACACCATTTTGTTGTGGAGTATATGGATAAGTAAGTTTCTGAACAATTCCGTTCTCACTTAAATAATCTTTAAACTCTTGACTTAAATATTCACCACCTTGATCGGAACAAAGAGCTTTAATCTTCTTTCCTAGTTGCAATTCTACTTCCGCTTTAAACACTTTGAATGTTTCAAATACCTCATGTTTATGCTTAAGTAAATAAACATAACCATATCGGCTATAATCATCCTTAAATGTTAAGAAGTAGCTAGCATCTTTCCTTGACACACGCCTAAGTGGTCCACACACATCAGTGTGTATCAAACCAAGTAGTTCAGTAGCCCTTTCAGTATTGCTATTAAAAGGTTTATTGGTCATCTTTCCAGAGATACAAGACTCGCATTTATCAAATGATTCATCATTGATATTTTCCAAAAGACCATCACGTTGAAGATTTTGTATGCGAGTCTTCCCAATATGGGCAAGTCTACAATGCCAACGATAAGAAGAGTTCTAACTTTCTCTTCTTATTCATGCTAAACACAGAATTAATCTCTTGGAATTATTACCATGCATGATAATTTAAAAAACACCATTCACATAAATTGCATCAAAATAGAATAAACCCCCTTTAAGAACAGAAATTCTATTATCATCAATAGTGTGAATAAATCCAAGATCCAACATACTTGAAAAGAAAATAACATCCCTAACAATTGTAGGTGCATAATGACAATCATTGAAATGTTCCTATAGATTCAACCGCTGCTTGTGCGCCATTGCCCACTTGTAGAAATTGTTCCCCATAGGTAAGCTTCCTTTCCAACTCAAATCCCTACAGGGTATTACAAATGTTAATACCACATCCCGTATCATATACCCAGTAATTTGATTTGTATGTAAGATTAAATAACTCTATCATAAATAAGTTACCTGAAGATGTTGCAGCACTAAGCTCAGCCTTCTTCTTTATTTCTCGCAACTCATCGAGATAAAGAGGGCAGTTCCTCTTCCAGTAACCACTTGCTTTGCAATGGTGACAAGTCTCATCCTTCTGAGATTGATTATTCTTGACAAAGTTTTGCTTAGGTTTAGAATATGTCGCAACTTGTTTGCCCTTATCACCCTTGCCTTTGCCTTTCTTCTTGTTCGCTTGCGGTTTTGGCTTATTCACTCTACCCTTTGTACATAAAGTACAAGAGGAGTAGAATTTGATGACTTGTCCTTTAACCCCTTTTCATAGTCAATGAGCAATGCATGCAAATCATTAACTGTCTTCCCCGTGCAATGCATATTATAGTTTCGAACAAAATCATTGAAGTCCTCGTTAAAGGACCTATTGATCAAGTTGATAGCCATATTATGATCATAGGGTTGTCCTAGTGCAATGAGCTGTTCCATATAACCCTCATCTTCATATAATAGATACTTACAGACTTTCCAGGAGCTTGCTTGCAACTATGTAAAGCATCTACCAAATCGTAGATCTCCACAGCTTGCAGCTTTTCGAACATAGCCTTGAGCTCATCAAGCATTCGCTTAGGTGAAAATAGCTTATAATTCTGTTGAAGTGGAGGAGCCATTTTCCCTAACATTAAAGCAGCCACCTCAGAGTGCTTCTTAAAATTAGCAGCGTGTTCAAGCCTTTGCGCATTAGATGCTCCTTCAGCAAGATCCTCCGGATAAGGAGTAGTCAAGATATCGATAGTATCCGCACACATAGTGGAAGTGATTTAACAATATCATAATTAATAACACAATTATAATTAATCGAATTAGGGATACAAACCTTTATCCTAGCGAAGATCCATAAGATCACCAATTGAATCAACAATTAGGGTTTATGAAGAACAGTACCAAGATATAGTTTACAGTAAAACTATATTACGCTCTTGTACACATGTAATGCAACGGGCTAACCGTGAGTCTAGCACGTATAAACGAAGCTTCAACTCTTGTGGAATAATCTACCCAACAACCCTAGAGAGGGGCTAGGACTAGATTCAAGAAATCAAAACCAAGAGGTTAAAAGGAACCCTAAAAAAGGTGTTTGCCTTTTGGTTTGATCGCAGGAAAGAAGAGAGAGGGATCAAAAAATTATGAGGGCTAAGGATTGTTTATATAGGCTAGAAAAACTTGGTTTCCAAGTCATAAACAATTTAGGAAAGAAAATCTTTTTCCCTTCCCCCTTTTTCCCCTTGTAGCCGACGGCCAAAGGCCCACCCAAAGGGGCTTCCGAAACTTTCCGTTTTCTTCTTTTCTTCTATTTAATTCCATAACGATCGCTATACTTAACTTTTAATTTAGTTAAAGACCGTTTAAGTTAAGCTCGGTTTAATTTAATAAACATAATAAATATATTTATTAAAATTAATTAACCATTTACGTTTTGTGTGCAATCCCGTAATCCCGAGTTCGATCCTATCACACGACTATTTTGTTATCCTCCAAATTTTAATATTCATATCATAACTACCAAATGAGAGTAATAACAAGTACAATGGATCACAAAGTTGCCAAATTTAATATCGAGTTCGGCTCGTTTATGATCATAAGTCTCATTCGAGCTCATTTCTAGGTTCATGCTTTTAGGTCAAGTTTTTCTTATACCAGTCTTGCTTGTAAAATCTCGGAAAGATCCAAGCTTAAACGAGCTACAGCTCAAGCCTTGCTGGGGGTTACTTTAATAGTTCATTTTTATCCATCGTTTTTTATATGCGCTTATCACGTTTATTTTACACATGTACATATGTTATGTATATTTAACGACCATAATAACATATCTCACATCGAGTTTTATTTGCTAGCTTTTAAGTTCTATTAAACGTCCATTGTAATTTATAATCCAACATGTGATCTATAAAATTCGGGATCATGCATTGCTCGAAAAGAATGGTTGTTTTAATATATATAGTGTTCTAGACTTGTTTCTTTGCAGGTCGTCACACCTTTTTCGAGTACCTCTAACGATAGGCGGACCTTCATGGAGACCGGGGCTGTGGCCATTCTAAGATTCGGGGTTGATAATGTAATTATATTAAAACTTAAAGGTGTTTTTGGGAAATATTGTATCTAGCCCTCTTAAGAAATATTAATCGGCCCTCCTAAATATAATTGTATAGTACTAGTTTTTAAGTTTTAGTAGTTTTGTCGATAGTTTTAAACTGTCGGCTCTCCCATTAAAATTGATCAAGTTTTGTGTATGCCTCTGACCAACATTTTAGAACCTTTCTAGAATCGAGTATATTTACGTATATGTCACATCTCGTTTGGAAAGTTTTATATTTCAAATAAACACACAATATATGCACAATATTAGAGTGATTTTAGTTCATATTAATTTTTGAAAAAAAATTTCCATGCATATATAAAAAAGACACATGATATATAAAAGCAAAACAAGCACGAACAATTATATTAATTAAGCATACTAGAAAAAGTGAGCATATAACACATTTAAACAACTAATAAAATCAATTCAAACATCAATTTAAGACACCCACATTCCATATGATGTCTGTATCATCCTAGATCTTGTGGTATTCATACATTGATAAAACGATTGCAAAGGTCTTCAGTATTTTTCGTTGAAGCCATTTCAGCAGGTTTGCGAAGGTTAAAATTAAGGTTATAAGGTTAATCTTTTCGCCGATAAGTAGATGATTTTGTATGAGGCTGTTTCTATTATTTTCTTTAGCGTATACACCAGTTTATTTTTTCTTTTAGTGCATGCGAAGGATGCTTAGTTACAGAAAGATTCAGCAATTCCGTCCCAAACGAGCAGACCAAAAATGACTAAAGAGGTACCAGTATCAAAGGAGAGATGGTAATCAATCATGTCGTCGGTGCAAAGCTCAATACAGAAGACAAAAAGGTTGGCTTACCTTAGATTTTTGGTCCTTATGAAAGAGGAGTATTTCAACTTAAATTATTTAAAATGAGAATGATCCTTTTTTCAGGGAGCCTAAGAGTTGGCGGTGATTGTGTGATAGGTGATTGTGTGATACGCACCTTACATCTTTGTGAAACCGTCCATGATGTTGTTGAATCCAAGATCATTAGACTCAAACTGTAAAAACCGTTTTATCTAGGTTGATCATCATTCATATGATAACATAGCAGAATAAGAATAATGATCATGAACAAGATGTTTAACAAGATGAAAGATTCCCAAAGAGTTTGTATTATTTGATTAACACAAACTACTCTAGGTATGTGTACATTGAATCCCACACCTAGAGATCATAGACACTGTAGGTTACATTTTGTATTTGGAAGATATGTATAAAACTTACGGTCTGGTGTTCCTTTTATAAGTTAAGGAACCTAGGGATACATGGAAACTAAATAAAGTAATAATGACTAAATCAAAACTGACTTATTCATTCTTATCATGTGTTGACCAAATCTTCATATTTATCACTAGCAGTGGGAAGTACACTAGCAGGGGCAAGTACTCCAGCAGGGGAAACTTACTCTAGCAGGGGAACGTACTTCAGCAGGGGGAACTCTAGCAGGGGGATCTCCAGCAGTGGGAACTCTAGTAGTGATAATGTCCTATTTGGTCTTTCTTGTTTCCATAGTGTTTAACTCATCAACTTTTAGCCCAACAATCTTCCCCTAGTTGATGATGTCAAAACACTTCTCCTTAAGCATACAACATCAATGATCAACAGGCTGAACATTCTCTGTAGACAACTTTCCCTTTTTGACATGATCAAATAGGGGTCTTCTATGTGAGCAACCTTAATTTTCAACTACTACCAACCAATACCATACTTCTAACCCAAGCATTCCACCTTTCAAAATACCCTCCATGAAGCACATAGGCCACAGATCCTAATAAAAAATGATTTTTAGCAGTAGATACCCACATTAGTTGTAGTAATACCAATGAGCAGTAGCGAAAACCTTCACCTCAATGTCATATGTGAATGACTAACACTTTATCAAATGAGTTTCCCCTAAAATTTTGCTAGTCATTTATGAATCTCCAATTCTGTAAGCTTTGAAAGTAATAATCATAAGTGAAGAAAATTCAATATCACCTATTTGATGTAGTAGTAGAAAAACCCGAATATGTGTATTATACCAAGTAATATTCACAAAACAGCGAATGTATACATCTCAAAATGTATAGGGAGTGGATTAGGCTCTTGACAAAAACCAACATCATAGCAAATATGAGTATAGAGCAACCCAAGAAAAATCTCATACCTTTGCGTATTTTTGTCAATGCATCATTATGGAATAAAGCATGAATAAAACACATACTCAACCAATTCTACTTCATCTTCAAATAGCTAATAGTCAATTACCTTCATGATCATGTAAACAATCAATATGAAAGCCTTTTATACCTTTAAGACCAGTTGCTGTGAATAAACCAAACTTCAAACATTGTTGTCCCAAAAACCATATCTGACAGCAGGGGAACTTTCAAAAACAGTGGTAATCCATTAATGAAAGTAGGGAGATCTATTGAAGGCAGGGGGATCACAGCAGTGAAAACTTTTAATGAAAGCAGGGTAAACTTTTTCAAAAGCAGGGGGATCTTTTAATGCCACTATTTTTGTTATTAACTGTGCCAAACCCACACATAGTGGGAATGAATTTATAACAGTGGAATAAAAAAAGTGAACTAAAAATATACCCTACAAAAAAATATACCTTACTGTGAATATCGTTTCACTGTCTTTGTTTTCTCCTACGTATATAGCAAATCATGGACCACAACCGCTAGGGACCACAACCTGCTTTACTACTTTTGATGTACTCAAATAACCCATTAGGATTATTAATATCAAAAGAAACCATATTAACTCCTCACGTGATGATGAATTTGCCAATTGGTTTCTTAGGACCAAACGAATATGACAAACAAATTGATTTAAATGTCATTTTCAACTTTCTTTAATACATCATGAGGACACCCCCTCCTTGAACCGAATAATCATTGAACACATCAGGGACCGCACGATTATTTGTTGTATTCAATAGTCACAATTCACTTTGTTTCAATAAACAATACAAACTGCGCAACAACAGTGCCCTATACGTGATCAATTTATTCCAAACAGTAACATTATTAACCTTGGCTGCGAATAGTACGAACATCCATTCCTTGCGGGACCACAACAGACTTAAATGTATCTTCAAATCTGCTATTGTCACATGAAAAATATAACAGCCGCATATAACCATGACTTCGAACACAAAACCCCATTAATGATATACTTTAATCAAAAGTATATTACTTCTCTTTGACGGACACAGTAGCCACACATATCTCAGCGCACATCAATTAATTTTCTAGGGTTTCCACATAAACCCTAGATTAACTTCTTTACCTGCCGAAATCGCCTACTTAAAACAGATGTCGAGAAGGATATCACGTACAACATTATGCCGATGATTAATGCCAACCATACCAGCACATGATACAACATGATCTCTATAAGTATCCCCTGTAAAGACCTTAGAGCACGCTGAACACGGCATTGGAACAGAAAATAACAGAACACCTAATCGATAGCATGACACACAACAGTAAGTCTTACCATTCGTAGTCTGTCCCAAACCTGAAATCAGAACAACCCTAAGCCAGTCAGAAGTGTGATCTTCCATTTGTGATTGTCACAAAGCCATTTGTCGAGGGGATAAAGAAAAGGTGGATTCTGCAGTTTGAGTAACACGTGTGAAATATATATCTGCCAGTTTCTTCATGAGTTTGGGGGCAACGATCTCACTTGGATTACTCAAAAGGTTAATCTCCATTTTCGTATTAAACGCACACAATGCATCATCAAAGTTAGGCCCAGAAGTAACAATACCAGAATGTTGAAGCAACTTAGATTGCAAACTACCTGACTGCAATCTAGAAGTAAGAAATGCATAATTAACAAACATCACCTGCAGAATAGACGCCAAGACCAAAAAATCCAAAAGGTATGATGGCAAGTCTCCATTGCCAATCACCAAAACCAGGTCCGGAAGCAGTTACAATACGTTCCAGCACAGAACCAAGAGCCGTGTCAAAAGAATGTTGGGCCATCTCAAACACCCGTGGAGAACATGTACGCATAGCAAAATAAAGTTTAGATATACCCGCACAAGAACGAAGCAACAATAACACTTTGAGGGTCATTAACCCTAGCAACTGTTTCCATAAGCACAATGGTTTTGGCCACTCTCTTCATCACAAGCCCACTACTGAAATCAAAATCCACACTAGCAGGTCCACCAAGTAATTTGAATCCATACAAGGGTCGAGCAATATTAGGCGGGAAAACACCCGCAAGCCTGCTTCTAGGATTTTCTTTTGGCCCAAAAACCTCAGTTTTATCAACGTTAAGATGCAAGCCACAAATAGGTCTATCCTCCATAATTAACTCTAAAACCTTTCCCACAACCAAAGTATCTCCAATAATCATGCCATCGTCTAGATACCAAGCTTGTAGAGAAAGGCTAAAAGAGTCTCTAATATTACATACCAAAGGTTGTAGCACTAAGGCAAAAAGCAAAGGGCCAAGTGGGTCACCCTGTTGCACTCCTTGGCATGATCGACCTAAAGAATATAACCGGCCGGATGTAATCGAGGAGCAACATGCTAGATTGCTAAGGCGTTTGCCGGGTAAATATCCGAAACATGGGGGTGTGAAGATTTCATGCAATGTTACAGTCGAGCTTAACTGGACTAAACGGTCTATTTTTTACGAGCTTGAGTATTGGCCTTTTATTTCACTAAGACACAATTTAGACATCATGCATATCGAAAAAAATGTGTTGGAGGCCATCTTTAACATTTTGTTAATGAATGACAAAAGTAAAGACACCGCAAAGGCAAGGCAAGACTTGAAAAAGATGGGCATTCGAAGACCTTTGTGGCTAACCGTAAACCACAAGGGGAAGACTGTGAAGCCCCAGGCTGCGTATTCTTTAATAGCAGAGAACCGAAAAAAGTTTTGTCAGTACATCAAAAGTGTTAAACTACCAGATGGGTTCGGATCATGCTTCAAGCACAAATTGACCGATAATGATACAAATATAACGGGCCTGAAGTCTCATGACTGTCATATAATGATGCAACGTTTACTTCCTTACGGACTTCAAAATTACTTGCCCGAACATATTGAAAAACCAATAATCAATCTATGTTCCTTATTTAAGCAACTATTCTCTACAAATTTGATGGAGGAGGAAATGTTGAAAGCTTCGGTCAAGGTGGTTGAAATTCTATGCGAGCTTGAGCGCATATACCCTCCTGCTTTCTTTGACATTATGATTCACTTGCCCATCCATTTAGCTCTAGAGGCTCTTGAAGGCGGGCCTATTCAACCCTGGTAGATGTATCCATTTGAAAGATTCATGAAGAAGCAAAAAGGTTATGTAAGAAATAAATCTAAGCCGGAAGGTTCGATCGCGGAGGGTTATGTTGCAGAAGAAGCATTGACTATAAGTTCTCAATATTTCCGGGGTGTTACCACGAAATTTAATCGTCCCGATCGTAATATAGACCCCCTCCCTCAACGTGAGAGTTTCAGGTGTTCCGATCGGTATGCAAGCCGATTGGTTTACTGTCCTTTCCTTATTTTCCTACCGAAGAGTACAAGAAAGCAAGATGGTATGTACTTAACAATAGTCCTGAGCTCGACACGTACCAAGACCAGTTCCAGAGGTACGCCTTTTTTAATTTTGTAACTTTTTTTTCTTAACTTATCATTTTGACGACTTATTCTAATAGCATGAACGTTTTTCAGTTTATTTCCAAGAAAAAAAGAAAAAGACATGCTAGAAGAATTCCCCCACTGGATTAAGACGCTCGTAAACTAAAACTTATTTTGTGTACTTAAGTGTAAAAATAACAATATCATAATTTTTGTTTTCTATCTAATCCTATGTTCTTCATAGATCTTTGAATGTCACGCACAAAATCCCCAAGACCCAGAGTTTAGCCCAACCAGCGAGTTATTCGCTTTGGCTAATGGACCATCAAAGGCTCCAATGTCAGTAAACTGTTGCGTAGTAGATGGTGTGAGGTATGTCGTGCAGAGTCACGATGAACGTCACGTAACTCAAAATAGTAGCGTTTGTTCGGCTGGCCCTGACGGGAAAACTAACACTTATGGTCAACTTCAAGAAATCCTCGAGTTTGACTATTTGTCGTTTAAAGTTGCGTTGCTCAAAGTTAAGTGGTTCGACACTCGCAACAACGTTGGTAGAGTCAAGAAACTACCGTTAGAAACGGAATGACACAAATCGTCGGCTCTGGTGAGTGGTGGAAAATGAACAATACATTCTCACAACACAAGTCAAACAAGTCTTTTACCTTGTAGATCCGGCTAAACCCAACGTGAAGGTCGTCGAACATGTTAATCATAAAAAGTTTTTGAACAACGGTGTAATCGTGGTAGAGAACGAACCTGATATTATACATTTGGACAACTCATTTGATCTCCCACCTTCTACTAGTGATCTCCCACCTTCTACTAGTGATCTCCCACCATGACTAGTGGGAATGACTTTGGTAATTACACCTTATATATAGATTTGCATATAGATGGTGAATAAACGGAGGTTGACGCACCGCCAGATAACGATGATGTTCCTAGCGAAGACGATGATGATGAAGACCCCCTTCCTCATGATTTAGCAGATTCTGATGTTGAAGACCTCATCAAAGATGATGATGGTGTTGAGAAATTTTATTCTAGTGACGAAGAAGATTAACTTTGTGTTGTAACTTGCAAAATACACATATATATTTGAATGAATGAATGAATGAAATTGTTGTGGATTGTTTAAATGTGTAAATTTATTTTTGTTATTTAGATTTGTGCATGCTTGTATTATTTTGTTCATAATTTCTACATGTTATGCGAATTATACTTGTATACAGATGGCTTATGTTGCACGGGGACACGACGGGGACGGTGGTGGCGAGGATCCTTCACGTCCACGTCCTCCATCATTCGGTTGCGGGGGTTGCTTCGTTAATCGGGGTCAGAATATCTAGATTATTGTAATACAAATTTGATACACATATTGAACTTGTTTGCCTTGAAATTTTATGACTTTATCACTCACTTGATTTTGCAGGCAAAGGAAAGCAAAAGCCCAATTTGGGCGGGAGGAAAGCCGACAGGGAGAATACCCGGGACAAGACCCGTTTCCTGAAATTACTGGATGCGGTGGCCGCGAATCACAACCGGCCAGTCGAGATCGACTTTGTACCCGCTAAAGATAACCTGGTTACACCTGTCGGCCCCTACGCAGAGCATTGGGGAAACTTATTCGGGGGGGGTCGTTAGGGAAATACCTTTGTATTACCCTTTGTGGAACAAGGTCCCTGAAGGGTACAAGGCGGCGGCCAGGGAAGCTATTGAGGTAAGTTATCATTTTGTGTTTATTTAATTATCGTGTTCATTTATTTAATTGTGTATATTTATTTAAATTTATTTTTATTTATATCATATAAATAAATAAATAAATTTAAATAAATATATAAATTATATTTCTAACTTTGTTTTTAATGTGTCGTATTGTGTATATTTATTTAAATTCGTTTATTTATTTATATCATATAAATAAATAAACGAATTTAAATAAATATACAAATTATATTTCTAACTCTGTTTTCAATGTGTTGTATTGTGTATATTTATTTAAATTCGTTTATTTACTTATATCATATAAATAAATAAACAAATTTAAATAAATATAAAAATTATATTTTTAACTCTATTTTCAATGTGTTGTATTGTGTATATTTATTTAAATTTGTTTATTTATTTATATCATATAAATAAATAAAAAAATTTAAATAAATGTATAAATTCTATTTCTAACTCTATTTTTAATGTGTTGCACTGTATATATTTATTTAAATTCGTTTATTTATTTATATCATATAAATAAATAAACAAATTTAAATAAATATATACATTTTATTTCTAACTCTGTTTTCAATGTGTTGTATTTGATTGTAGAAAAATACGATCTCGCGCCGCACAGGAGCACCCCTCGGTGGCAGAATATTCATAATACCATTAATGCCGAGTTACAAAAAACATACAACACCAACAAGGCCACTCTGAAGCGAGATTACTGTATAAAAGACTCCGAGACTGGAGAATACGATGTGGATCGAATTAGGCGGAACAGACCCGACGAGCACTCAGCTGAAGAGTAGAAAAACAAATAACGTTTTGGACTGACCCTGGTAACAAGAAGAGATCCTTAACAAACAGCCAAAATCGGTCCAATGCACACTTCCCTCCCGGCATGGTTCTCGGTCGATCCCTCGCACTCGACAGCTCATGGTAATTATTATTATTATTATTATTATTATTGATTTTACATTACTATTGTTTTTTATTTTTATTATTTTATTATTATTATTACTGATTTTTATTATTTTATTATTATTATTATTGATTTTACATACATATTATTATTTGCCGTTTTTTAATTAGATTGATCTTACTTGCGTGTGCATGTACAGAAAAAGGCGTCCGAAACCCAACAGGAGCTTTCAGAGATCGACATGTTCTATCGTTTGCACACGGATGAAAATGGTGTATTTTGCAGATGAGAACGCTCTCCAGTTGTATGTAAGTATTCTTTTCAAAACACACTTTAATGAATCATTGATTAATAATCTAGCAACCTGAGTAATATATTTACTATCTTGTGTTATTGTCACTACACAGGATCAGATGAGATGAGGGAGCTAGAGGCGACGGGTGAGCACACCACTTCCGAGATCAGCATGATGGTACGAGGAGGCAAGTTTCATGGCCACCGTCCTGGCGTGGGTATGGTATTGCCAGGATACGCCAGTTCTAGTCCGAGCTTTTCGTCACCCCCTGACACTCGTCGGGATGTTGATTTCTTGATGGGCCTGCTGAGAGCCGACGGCAGGTATAAAGATCATTTTTTGAGATATGTGAGTGCTGGTGCCAGCGGGAGCGGGAGTCGCCCGGGTGATGATGCTGAGGATCGGGAGGGTGGAGAGGATGGTGGAGATGACGCGAGCTAGTCGTGTCATATATGTGTTTGTTAGTATGGTACATTGTTTCTTTATGTTCATCTTGACTTGTTTCCCTATTATCCTAAATTAGAACGCTTGTTTCCCTAGTATCCTTAACTATCCGGACTTATTCCTAGCATCCTTGACTAAATTAGAACGTTATATTATATTTTGGTGCAAGTTTGAACTTATTCCGCATTTGTGTTGATTTGTATTCCAAGTTTACTTTATATGTGTCTTTTGGTGAGTAAATACATGTTTTTGTTACAAGTTTTGGTAGATTTTTTCCGGAAAAATTCTGGAAAACACCTGCTGTGCAGGCTATTTATAAAAAAACCTGCAGAGGTTTCCCCAGCGACATGTCGCTTGGGAAACTTTGGAAAATTGTTGACAAGTCAAACACAAAGTGTTGACAAGTCAAACGTATCGAATGTTTCCCCAGCGACATGTCGCTGGGAAACACTGAGAAATCGTGACAAGTCAACCACAAAGCGTTAACAAGTCAAACGTAAGGAAAGATTCCCCAGCGATATGTCACTGGGGAAACTTTGTAATTAGATAAGAAGATTAAGTTTAACTTAATTTTTGCTGAATTAATAAAGATTTTCCCAGCGACATGTCGCTGGGGAAAATCTTTCCACCGTGGCAATCTATTTTTTAGGAAAATTCTGTGGGGCCCGCATGTCGCTGGGGATACCTTTCTCATCGAGCGTACCCCAGCGAATTTCCCCAAGCGACATGTCGTTGGGGAAACGTATCTCCATCAAAAATTCGCTGGGGAAAAACCAAAATAATCGCTGGGGAAGTAGTCGATTGATGTAGTGAAAGAACAAGAATTAGATTCTTGTGATTCTAGCTTTTTAGGGTTTCTTTCACTTTTAGTTATTATTGTGGGAAAAAGGTTTGTTTTGAATGATGGTGAATTTGTTTACAAAGAAGACATTGTTTGGGGTTTTTCTAGGACAGGTTCTTTCACTATTATAACTACAACTGGATTCTCATCATCTGTGCTTGCTAAAAGAGGTTTGCATTTTCATTGTTTATGCTTCATTTACTGGTTTATTGACCCGTGAAATTCACGGAACGTTAATAAACTGGTGATTGTGTTTTTATAAGAGATCAATTTATAAGAAACTTGAAATTGATCATATGTAAGTTGATGATACATAATCATTATGTTATTCATTGTTTAAGTGACATACTTGACACCAACGATCATGTGTAAAATCAGTAAATATAATTGAAAAACTAAAGCTGATCGAAAAACGATATTTGGTATATTAGCTTAGCATGTTGAAATATACGGTACACAAATGTTAGGGAAGATTGCACCGATGAACGACTTATTTTTAACATTTGATGTAAAATAGTAACATGCCTTTTGTCACTAACCAATTCAAGCAAATACAAATATTATTTCGTCGAATGTAATAAGGTGATAAGGTAAATATTGTTACAAATATACACGATATGTTGTAATAAGGTGAATATTGTTACAAATTCGAGAAAATTTTCCTTATATATAAAAAGAGGTAACTTTTGATTCCTTAAATCTGGTTCGACCGCATGAGTAGCAAACCGAATAACTGGATTATTTTGACTTGTGTGCATAGGAGGCGATGGATTTACAAAATGTTATGCAGAGTGATTTTTAATTTGATGGGATGAGTGTTCTAATTCATGTTATATTTTTTCTAACTTAGGAATCAATGCACCAACTTCCCAATCTCTAGCGAATTATGTGTTGTTGGCGATTTTTTATGGTATCATTTTGATTAGCAGGCAGAAGGGTATGAAGGTTAGTATCGTTTATATAAGATTCGAAGGGTATTTGTCTCATGGCAGCTTGTTCTCTTTCTTCGAATTATTTGTAGTTTCACGTCTCTGAATATTTTTTTCTTATATGAGCATTTTGCAGGCAAAATGGTACTATTATCTACTTCTTGGAATTATAGACGTTGAGGCAAATTATCTTGGTAAGTTTTTAATTGGAATTAATGGTTGGGTCGGTAACAGTCAAAAGGGTAGATTTTGATTACAGATCAAAATGGTACAATCAAAGCCTCATGTTCCCGGAAATTGTAGGATAATTAGTCGTCTAGTATGATTGAAATAATAGGGTTTTACAAAAGATTAGTGGGAAGCCGAGATACTATCTGAGCCCCCCACTCTTTTAGCTATAACAAAACTAATCCTATTAAAAATATGAATAGTTGCACGTGCTCCGATGTCTTGAGTTACAGAGAACTTTCGAATCCGCTTCAGTAAATCCACGACATCCTTCTCTAATTCCCCAAGCGAAGAAATGTGAAGGGGAGAAAACCATATCCAATATCCGAACACTTAGACTCGTACATGACATGTTTACGGTTTGCAGCATTGGTCACAGCACGACCAGGCACAAATTAACCATTCTACTTTGTGTCAAAGGGGAGGATCCTGTCAAATCCACACACACATCAAGTCGTTTATCCCACGAGTAGAGTAACACATCTGCAGGACGTAGGGGGTTGTCCCGTCCTCCACCAAGCCCAATATTAACTTCTTTACCTGCCGAAATCGCCGACCTAAAACAGATGTCGAGAAGGGTATCACGTACAACATTATGCCGATGATTAATGCCAACCATACCAGCACATGATACATCATGATCTCCATAAGTATCCCCTGTAAAGTCCTTAGAGCACGTTGAACACGGCTTCGGAACAGAAAATAACGGAACACCTAATCGATAGCATGACACACAACAATCAGTCTTATCATTCGTAGTCTTTCCCAAACCTGAAATCGGAACCACCCTAAGCCAGCCAGAAGTGTGATCTTCCATTTGTGATTGCCACAAAGCCATCTGTCGAGGGGATAAAGAAAAGGTAGATTCTGCAGTTTGAGTAACACGTGTGAAATATATATCTGCCAATTTCTTCATGAGTTTGGGGGCAGCGATCTCACTTGGATTACTTAAAAGGTTAATCTCCATTTTCGTATTAAACGCACACAATGCATCATCAAAGTTAGGCTCAGAAGTAACAAACCATACTGTAGAAGCAGCTTAGATTGCAAACTACCTGACTACAATCTAGAAGTAATAAATGCATAATTAACAAACATCACCTGCAGAATAGACGCCAAGACCAAAAAATCCAAAAGGTAAGGTGGCAAGTCCCCATTGGCAATCACCAAACCCAGGTCCAGAAGCAGTTACAATATGTTCCAGCGCAGAACGAAGAGCCGCGTCAAAAGAATTTTGGGCCATCTCAAACACCCGTGGAGAACATGTACGCATAGCAAAATAAAGTTTAGATATACCCGCACAAGAACGAAGCAGCAACAACTCACTTTGAGGGTCATTAATCCTAGCAACTGTTTCCATAAGCACAATGGTTTTGGCCACTCTCTTCATCACAAGCTCACTGCTGAAATCAAAATCCACACTAGCAGGTCCACCAAGTAATTTGAATCCATACAAGGGTCGAGAAATATTAGGCGGGAAAACACCCGCAAGCCTGCTTCTAGGATCTTCTTTTGGCCAAAAAACCTCAGTTTTATCAACGTTAAGATGCAAGCCACAAATAGGTCTATCCTCCATAATTAACTCTAAAACCTTTCCCACAACCAAAGTATCTCCAATAATCGTGCCATCGTCTAGATACTAAGCTTGTAGAGAAAGGCTAAAAGAGTCTCTAATCTTACATACCAAAGGTTGTAGCACTAAGGCAAAAAGCAAAGGGCCAAGTGGGTCACCCTGTTGCACTCCTTGGCATGATCGACCTAAAGAATATAACTGGCCGGATGTAATCGAGGAGCAACATGCTAGATTGCTAAGGCGTTTTTCGGGTAAACATCCGAAACATGGGGGTGTAAAGATTTCCCGTAATGTTACAGTCGAGCTTAACTGGACTAAACGGTCTATTTTTTACGAGCTTGAGTATTGGCCTTTTATTTCACTAAGAAACAAATTAGACATCATGCATATCGAAAAAAAATGTTGGAGGCCATCTTGAACATTTTGTTAATGAATGACAAAAGTAAAGACACCGCAAAGGCAAGACAAGACTTGAAAAAGATGGGCATTCGAAGACCTTTGTGGCTAACCGTAAACCATAAGGGGAAGACTGTGAAGC
Source organism: Glebionis coronaria (assembly GCA_025667525.1). NCBI lineage: Eukaryota > Viridiplantae > Streptophyta > Magnoliopsida > Asterales > Asteraceae > Glebionis > Glebionis coronaria. The sequence continues at coordinate 26,781,477 of CM046877.1, forward strand.
CCCAGGTTGCGTATTCTTTAATAGCAGAGAACTGAAAAAGTTTAGTCAGTACATCAAAAGTGTTAAACTACCAGATGGGTTTGGGTCATGCTTCAAGCACAAAGTGACCGATAATGATACAAATATAACGGGCCTAAAGTCTCATGACTGTCATATAATGATGCAACGTTTACTTCCTTACGGACTTCAAAATTACTTGCCCGAACATATTGCAAAACCAATAATCAATCTATGTTCCTTGTTTAAGAAACTCTGCTCTACAACTTTGATGGAGGAGGACATGTTGAAAGCTTCGGTCAAGGTGGTTGAAATTCTATGCGAGTTTGAGAGCATATATCCTCCTGCTTTCTTTGACATTATGATTCACTTGCCCATCCATTTAGCTCTTGAGGCTCTTGAAGGCGGGCCTATTCAACCCTGGTAGATGTATCCATTTGAAAGATTCATGAAGAAGCTAAAAGGTTATGTAAGAAATAAATCTAAGCCGGAAGGTTCGATCGCGGAGGGTTATGTTGTAGAATAAGCATTGACTATAAGTTCTCAATATTTTTTGGGTGTTACCACGAAATTTAATCGTCCCGATCGTAATGTGGACCCCCTCCCTCAACGTGTGAGTTTCAGGTGTTCCGATCGGTATGCAAGCCGGTTGGTTTACTGTCCTTTCCTTATTTTCCTACCGAAGAGTACAAGAAAGCGAGATGGTATGTACTTAACAACAGTCCTGAGATCGACACGTACCAAGACCAGTTCCGGAGGTACGCGTTTTTTAATTTTGTAACTTTTTTTTCTTAACTTATCATTTCGACGAATTCTAATAGCATGAACGTTTTTCAGTTTATTTCCAGGAAAAAAAGAAAAAGACATGCTAGAAGAATACCCCCACTGGCTTAAGACGCTTGTAAACTAACACTTATTTTGTGTACTTAAGTGTAAAAATAACCATATCATAATTTTTGTTTTCTATCTAATCCTATGTTCTTCATAGATCTTTGAACGTCACGCACAAAATCCCCAAGACCCAGAGATTAGCCCAACCAGCGAGTTATTCGCTTTAGATAATTGACCATCAAAGGCTCCAATGTCAGTAAACTGTTGTGTAGTAGATGGTGTGAGGTATGTCGTGCAGAGCCGCGATGAACGTCGCGTAACTCAAAATAGCGGCGTTTGTTCGGCTGGCCCTGACGGGAAAACTAACACTTATGGTCAACTTCAAGAAATCCTCGAGTTTGACTATTTGTCTTTTAAATTTGCTTTGTTCAAAGTTAAGTGGTTCGACACTCGCAACAACGTTGGTAGAGTCAAGAAACTTACCGTTAGAAATGGAATGACACAAATCGTCGGCTCTGGTGAGTGGTGGAAAAGTGGACAATACATTCTCGCAACACAAGTCAAACAAGTCTTCTACCTTGTAGATCCGACCAAACCCAACGTGAAGGTCGTCGAACATGTTAATCATAAAACGTTTTTGAACAACGGTGTAATCGTGGTAGAGAACGAACCTGATATTATACATTTGACAACTCATCTGATCTCCCACCTTCTACTAGTGATCTCCCACCTTCTACTAGTGGGAATGACTTCGGTAATTACACCTTCTATATAGATTTTCATATAGATGGTGAATCAATGGAGGTTGACGCACCGCCAGATAATGATGATGTTCCTAGCGAAGACGATGATGATGAAGACCCCCTTCCTCATGATTTAGCAGATTCTGATGTTGAAGACCTCATCAAAGATGATGATGGTGTTGAGAAATTTTATTCTAGTGACGAAGAAGATTAACTTTGTGTTGTAACTTGCAAAATACACTTATATATTTGAATGAATGAATGAATGAAATTGTTGTGGATTGTTTAAATGTGTAAATTTATTTTTGATATTTGGATTTGTGCATGCTTGTATTATTGTGTTCATGAATTTCTACATGTTATGCTAATTGTACCTGTATACAGATGGCTGATGTTGCACGGGGACACGGCGGGGACGGTGGTGGCGAGGATCCTTCACGTCCACGTCCTCCATCATTCGGTTGCGCGGGTTGCTTCGTTAACCGGGGTAAGAATATCTGGATTATTGTAATACAAATTTGATACACATATTGAACTTGTTTGCCTTGAACTTTTATGACTTTATCACTCACTTGATTTTGCAGGAAAAGGAAAGCAAAAGCCCAATTTGGGCGGGAGGAGAGCCGACAGGGAGAATACCCGGGAAAAGACTCGTTGCCTGAAATTACTGGAGGCCGCGAATCACAACCGGCCAGTCGAGATCGACTTTGTACCCGCTAAAGATAACCTTGTTACACCTGTCGGCCCCTACGCAGAGCATTGGGGAAACTTATTCGGGGTGGTCGTTAGGGAAATACCTTTGTATTACCCTTCGTGGAACAAGGTCCCCGAAGGGTACAAGGCGGCGGCCAGGGAAGCTATTGAGGTAAGTTATCACTTTGTGTTTATTTAATTATCGTGTTCATTTATTTAATTGTGTATATTTATTTAAATTCGTTTTTTATTTATATCATATAAATAATAAACAAATTTAAATAAATATATAAATTATATTTCTAACTCTGTTTTTAATGTGTTGTATTGTGTATATTTATTTAAATTCGTTTATTTATTTATATCATATAAATAAATAAACGAATTTAAATAAATATATAAATTATATTTCTAACTCTGTTTTCAATGTGTTGTATTGTTTATATTTATTTAAATTCATTTATTTCTTTATATCATATAAATATATAAACAAATTTAAATAAATATATAAATTATATTTTTAACTCTATTTTCAATGTGTTGTATTGTGTATATTTATTTAAATTCGTTTATTTATTTATATCATATAAATAAACAAATTTAAATAAATATATAAATTATATTTCTAACTCTGTTTTTAATGTGTTGTATTGTGTATATTTATTTAAATTCGTTTATTTATTTATATCATATAAATAAATAAATTTAAATAAAAATATAAATTATATTTCTAACTCTGTTTCCAATGTGTTGTATTTGATTGCAGGAAAAATACGATCTCACGCCGCACAGGAGCACCCCTTGGTGGCAGAATATTCATAATACCATTAATACCGAGTTACAAAAAACATACAACACCAACAAGGCCACTCTGAAGCGAGATTACTGTATAAAAGACCCCGAGACTGGAGAATACGATGTGGATCGAATTAGGCGGAGCAGACCCGACGAGCACTCAGCTGAAGAGTGGGAAAAACAAATAACGTTTTGGACTGACCCTGGTAACAAGAAGAGATCCTTAACAAACAGCCAAAATCGGTCCAAGGCAACACTTCCCTCCGGACATGGTTCTCGGTCGATCCCTCGCACTCGACAGCTCATGGTAATTATTATTATTATTGATTTTACATTATTATTGTTTTTTTATTTTTATTATTTTATTATTATTATTATTGATTTTTATTTTTATTTTATTATTATTATTATTATTATTATTGATTTTACATACATATTATTAATGCCATTTTTAATTAGATTGATCTTACTTGCGTGTGTATGTACAGAAAAAGGCGTCCGAAACCCAACAGGAGCTTTCAGAGATCGACATGTTCTATCGTTCGCACACGGATGAAAATGGTGTATTTGCAGATGAGAACGCTCTCCAGTTGTATGTAAGTATTCTGTTCAAAACACACTTTAATGAATCATTGATTAATAATCTAGCAACCTGACTAATATATTTACTATCTTGTGTTATTGTCACTACACAGGATCAGATGAGGGAGCTAGAGGTGACGGGTGAGCACGCCACTTCCGAGATCAACAGGATGGTACGAGGAGGCAAGTTTCGCGGCCACCATCCTGGCGTGGGTATGGTATTGCCCGAATACGCCAGTTCTAGTCCAAGCTTTTCGTCACCCCCTGACACTTGTCGGGATGTTGATTTCTTGATGGGCCTGCTGGGAGCCGAAAAGCAGGTATAAAGATCATTTTTCGAGATATGAGAGTGCTGGTGCCAGCGGGAACGGGAGTCGCCCGGGTGATGATGCTGAGGATCGGGAGGTGGAGAGGATGGTGGCGATGACGCGAGCTAGTCGTGTCATATATGTGTTTGTTAGTATGGTACATTGTTTCTTTATGTTCATCTTGACTTGTTTCCCTCTTATGCTAAATTAGAACGCTTGTTTCCCTAGTATCCTTAACTATCCAGACTTATTCCTAGTATCCTTGACTAAATAAGAACGTTATATTGTATTTTGGTGCAAGTTTGAACTTATTCCACATTTGTGTTGATTTGTATTCCAAGTTTACTTTATATGTGTCTTTTGGTGAGTAAATGCAGGTTTTTGTTACAGGTTTTGGTAGATTTTTTCAGGAAAAATTCCGAAAAAAATCTGGAAAACGCCTGCTGTGCAGGCTATTTATAAAAAACATGCAGAGGTTTCCCCAGCGACATGTCGCTGGGGAAACTTTGGAAAATCGTTGACAAGTCAAACGTATCGAATGTTTCCCCAGCGACATGTCGCTGGGGAAACACTGAGAAATCGTTGACAAGTCAACCACAAAGCGTTGACATGTCAGACGTAAGGAAAGATTCCCCAGCGACATGTCGCTGGGGAAACTTTGTAATTAGCTGAGAAGATTAAGTTTAACTTAATTTTTGCTGATCTAATAAAGGTTTTCCCCAGCGACATGTCGCTGGGGAAAATCTTGCCACCGTGCCAATCTATTTTTTCAGGAAAAGTCTGTGGGGCCCGCATGTCACTGGGGTAAGTCGTTGGGATACCTTTCTCATCGAGCGTACCCCAGAGAATTTTCCCCAACGACATGTCGCTGGGGAAACGTATCCCCATCAAAAAGTCGCTGGGGAAAAGCCAAAATAATCGCTGGGGAAGGAGTCGATTGTTGTAGTGAAAGAACAAGAATTAGGTTCTTGTGATTCTAGCTTTTTGGGGTTTCTTTCACTTTTAGTTATTATTGTCGGAAAAAAGTTTGTTTTGAATGATGGTGAATTTGTTTACAAAGAAGACATTGTTTGGGGTTTTTCTAGGACAGGTTCTTTCACTATTTATAACATCAACTGGATTCTCATCATCTGTGGTTGCTAAAAGAGGTTTGCATTTTCATTGTTTATGCTTCTTTTACTGGTTTATTGACCCGTGAAATTCACGGAACGTTAATAAACAGGTGATTGTGTTTTTATAAGACACCAATTTATAAGCAACTTGAAATTGATCATTTGTAAGTTGATGATACATTATCATTATGTTATTGATTGTTTAAGTGACATACTTGACACCAATGATCATGTGTAAAATCAGTAAATATAAATTGAAAAACTAAAGGTGATCGAGAAAAGATATTTGGTATGTTAGCATGTCGAAATATACGGTACACAAATGTTAGGGAAGATTGCACCGATGAACCACTTATTTTTAACATTTGATGTAAACATGCCTTTTGTAACTAACCAATTCAAGCTAATACAAATCTTATTCCGTCGAATGTAACATATTGCTAACGTATAAGAATCTAGAAAATAGGACTATTACATGACATGTTGTAAGAAGGTTCGTTACATAGAATGACAATAAGGTGAATATTGTTACAAATTCGAGAATTTTTCCTTATAAATAAAAAGAGGTAACTTGTTATTCCTTAAATCTGGTTCGATCGATGGCATGAGTAGCAAACCAAAGAACTGGATTATTTTGACATATGTGCATAGAAGGCGATGGATTTAGAAAATGTTATGCTGATTGATTTTTAATTTGATGGGATGAATGTTCTAATTTATGTCATATTTTTTCTAACTTAGGAATCAATGCACCAACTTCCCAATCGCTAGCGAATTATGTGTTGTTGGCGATTTTTTATTGTATCATTTTGATTAGCAGGAAGAAGGGTATGAAGGTTAGTATCGTTTATATAAGATTCGAAGGGTCTTTGTCTCATGGCAGCTTGTTCTCTTTCTTCGAATTATTTGTAGTTTCACGTCTCTGAATATTTTTTCTTATATGAGCATTTTGCAGGCAAAATGGTACTATTATCTACTTCTTGGAATTATAGACGTTGATGCAAATTATCTTGGTAAGTTTTTAATTGGAATTAATGGTTGGGTCGGTAACAGTCAAAAGGGTAGATTTTGAGTACAGATCAAAATGGTACAATCAAAGCCTCATGTTCCCTGAAATTGTAGGATAATTAGTCGTCTAGTATGATTGAAAAAGTAGAAATTTATTTAGACTTCTGATTGCTAGAAAGAAAGTTAATTTGGGAGCTTCGTTCACTACATATGAACTGTTTATTGCTACATCGATCCATAGATATATAAAACAACAAATCAAATCATTAGGCATATAAGTAGGCATCATTATTAGGCACAAGAATCATTTTTCTTTTCTTACAGGTTACATGAGATTTGTTTTGCAGTTGTGAAGGCCTATCAGTACACATCATTAACAAGCGTCATGCTGCTGGATTGTTGGTCTATTCCATCGGTCATAATCTTTACATGGCTTTTCTTAAAGACAAAATATAGAACCAAGAAAATTGCGGGTGTTGTCATTTGTGTTGTTGGTCTGGTTCTCGTTATTTTTTCAGATGTACATGCGTCAGATCGTTCACGTAAGCACATATATTTTTGTTTCAATACGTTTTACATCAAATTTGAATTGGGATATTTATTACGGATGTATGTGTATATGCTCAGAGAGCGGCAGTCGTCCTATTAAAGTAGATCTGCTGGTCATTGCTGGGGCTACACTTTATGCTGTCTGCAACGTTAGTAAGGTAAGTAAAACGGGCTGATTTATACATTGTTTAAATGTGTATATGTCAAAATGAGTATCTTTTGTACATGTAAAAGCGGGTTGCTTTGTGTTGACTTTTGAAGGAGTATTTTGTTGTCCCCTTCTTTGAAAAGTTTTATATGTAATTAACCGCTTTCACTAAATTCTATATCAGAAAACAATACTGTATCTGTTTGTAGATAATCAACGTTTAATTCTCGGTGATGAATTGATGATCTTTGTGCGGGAATTTTTTGTAAAAAAAGCAGATCAAGTTGAACTGCTAGCGATTGTCAGTGGTATTCAAATGTATCCTTTTTTTATGGTTTTATGTGCCAGCCATCGTTATACTTTATACCTATGTTGCACGGAAACGCCTCTCGGGTGCCGTGCCCGTCCCGGAAACGTTTCGGAAACGGGAAACGGCTGGAAATGCCCGGAAACGCGGCGGAAACGTTTCCCCAAAAAGGGAAACGTTTCCTGAAGATAGGAAACGCCGAAGCTCTAGCAGAAACGCGAAGGGAAACGTTTCTTTGGATTTTAACACGTTTCTGGGCTAGTTTTTGGGCCATGAAACATTTTTTGGTCCATTTATATTGTATATACATATAGTAGGTCGTCATATCTTCTAACAAATCTCCAAAAATTCACTATCAGTATTTGTTTAATGTTAAGTATATATTATGTCTCACTATCAGTATTTATTTTTCTTGCTTTATCGGTTAAAAATTCATGTTTATTTAATTTATTAATAAATATATATAAATACAAAAACGTTTCCAGCCGTACCCGTTTCATAGATTTTGGGACATTGACGTTTCTAAGTACCCGTCCCCGTACCCGTCCCCGTTTCCGTATCCGTCTCCGTGCAACATAGCTTTATACACTCTATGATAATTGTAGTTTTAAGATCTGCTTTATATATAACATGGAATACTGATCAAAAACTGCTTGAAGCGGTGAAATTATATTTGAGATTCTATGAGTTACTAAATTTTTTGATCATTCGAATCTTACTCGTTCTGTTTCATTGAACTTCACATCCTCTTGTTTGTATACCAACCAACATTGTTTAGTAGTGCATATCATAATTATCTCAAAGTGCTACTTTGTGGTCTTTAACTATGCTTATAGAGGCGTGCTTGAGCGAGAGGAACTCAAAGCTATCCATTGGTCGTCAAGAGCGGTACACTCTCTCTCTCTCCCTCTCCCTCTCCAAAGTCCACACACACATACAACACACACGGATATACCGCCAGATTCGGTTTAGCCGCCAACACGTTTTAGTATTTTCTACAAACAATTAATATACTACAATTCTTATAAAGTCCTTTGAATACATTTATCATGACTTTTGACCTTTTTCATTTTCACATAAGGTTTTTTATTTTGACCCATTTAAGATGCTACTCCACTTTTAAGAATTGGGCAGAAACCGCATCTTTTCAGAGCATATCTTGTACTAAAAATAATACCTTGGAAATAATAAATTTGTTTGTCATAGGTGCTTCCATATGCCGGATTTGCAGCAGCAATGTTTCTGTTTTACTCAGGTGTGCCAATCTTGCTAAAGGTGAGGGCATTCAAGACTTTTTCTATCTACATCACTATAAAACTAAGCACTTAATTTGCGGTTTGCCTATCATGCAAGTAATTGAGAACTTAATTTTGGAAGTTTGTTCATGCCAAAATCAAATGCAGATTAGCGGCTCTACTATGCTAAATCTATCTTTGCTGACATCAGACATGTGGTCTGTATTGATACGCACTTTTGTGTACCACGAGAAGGTTTGTACCAATATCGAGCTTAAGTTATGATTTTGCAAGAAGCTAACATTCGCATATGCTATCAGGTAGATTGGATGTACTTTGTAGCGTTCGCTGCTGTTGCTTTCGGCCTCGTTGTTTATTCAGCGTATGCTTTTTTTATCTCTTTCACCTTAGCTATACATCTTTTGTGCTATAACTGATTAGAACGGCCGGTTGATAAAAAGACTTGGAGGATTTATTGTTTTGAATTCCCTTTTGTTGACTTTCGCCTAGTTTGACTTGTTCTAATTATAGCTAGCTTTTAGAAAAAAAGCGTACACATTAGAGGCAAAGTATAACCCGGATTAACCCCGGTAATCCATAAATGGGTCAAATCTGGTACTCTAAAAACATGAATGTAACAATCATTTTTACACCAATAACTACACAGAAAAAAGTACATTTTGCTTTAAGGGTCCCATTATGGCGAGACCTATGAATGAAATGCAATGATCTCATGGATCTCAAGTTTTTAAGCCTATTCCAGGTTCGATAAAGAAGTGAAAGAACCCCATGAGGATGCTGCTGATTACCCGGAACAAAATAAGCACATTGATGAGGAAGCTGGAACGGCAGCAACTGTGAAGTTAAACACACTACAAAGTATTGATGAGGAAGCTGTTGTGGCAGGTTCAGTTAAGTTAAAGACACCATCTCGGGCCTCAAATGATAGTGGCAGGTTCCAAGATCCAATTGAGTAGTTGATTGATCAGATAGTTTAATATCAGAATGTGCTTTTAGCCCGATCAAGTTTACGATTATCTGTTTCAATATAGAAATGATCTGAGTTTTTTCTCTTCGTATGGACGCTAATGCAAATACTGTTTCAAGTTTTAACTCGAATTCCTTGTATTTCATATATTTGTTCAAGTTTTAAATCATTATATATGAGGCTTGATGAGAAAAAATTATGTAACTTGGTGAATATTTGTATGAACAAAATAACTGAGTAAAACAACTCTAAACAAAGATTATAGTGTAAAAACCCTATTCAAAATTGACCCGCTGCAAGGAGCTACAAATCCAATTGTCCAAAGATGTTCTTACAAAACTAAGAAATTAATACTCGAATTATAGTTATAAACAACTTTTTGGTAGGATTAATCCAGAAGCACTACCAGCAGCAAAAGAGCAAGACGAAATGGCTGGTTTACCCGCATAACGGAGGTTAACATCCTTTAATCTTATTCCACTACACGGGCTTCCTTTGCTACAATCAAATTTCACGGCCACTTGTGTTGCTGATGTTCCGTGTACATCCTCATATACCACATTACTAATCTTTACTCCAGCAGCTTCTTTGGGACAATTTATATTGTGGGGGCAATACTTTCCGTCTATTATGATTGGGTATTTTACATTCACCATTGTTGCATGCGTGAAAAGTATATTCCTAACGAACCCATTGCTACGACGAGCCCATGTCTTTATCCTCACACCATTTTGAGTACCTATAAATGTTGAGCTTCTTACCGTTACGTTTTGGACACCGGCTTCTTGTAAGTCCCATCCTAGACTCCCAATGCTGCAAAAATAAATGCAACGCATTTACATTTTATAATGCAAGTGTTTATATGTTCAACATGACTCAGTACATACAAATAGGGCGTATAAGTTGAATCCAAACACGTTTATATTTATAAATATACCTTATGCCGTGACCAGGGCCACACGTGACCTTTTCTATCCAGATATTGGAATTTCCTGGGCCCATCGAGACACAAGCATCCCCCGTTGAGATCGTAGAGCCCAAGATGGTAATACCGGTAGAAAGTGATAGATGGATACCATCTGTGTTCGGGCTGGTCCCGGATGCTAAGATGCTCACACCTTGTAGCTTGGCATTGTTGCATGCATATAGGAGAATATGGAACATTTGGCTGTTAATGACTTTAAGTTGCTGATCACTATGTTTTGCGAATGATAGATGCCAAGCGTCTGTAACACATAATTATAAACATATGTTAAACAAAGTACGATTAATAGGAGTTCAAGATTAAAAAATAGTGTAATGAGTCGTACCGTAGCTCCTTTAGGACATGTTTTTCCAGATAACTTGCAAGCCCACAAAGAACCGCCTTGTGCATCAAGTGTTCCACCAGATATCGTAACATGATTAACCCTTTGGAACTTAAGCCATACATCATCTTTTCCGACTGCATTATAGCTAGAAGGGGCCACCAAGGTGCCGTCTATGTTAATACTAATCCCTTTGCTCTTGCATGTTTGGCCAGAGAATGTAGTCGCCGATGCAATCAAATACCGGCCAGGCGGCACATAGATTGTGGACGGAGTAGTGGAAGCACAAGCGATATTCCATGCTTTTAAGAAGACGGTTTTTGTGTCAGAGCGACCGTCGGCTCTGGCACCTAGTGTGATAACGTTATAAGTTAACTTAGCGGAAGAGTGTTGAAGGATGAGAAAAACGAAGAATATAATGAGTTTCATGAGTATCGATGCTGAAATATACGATATGAACCCATCTATAATTAATGTGTTATTTATAGGCTTGTACCAATCCAGGTAAAAGTACAATAAGGATATCTAACACTCATCAACTCAAATTTGTATTTCAGTTTAGTACGGTTTATCCCGGTATAAAAAAGCAACTACTTTTTCTTTCAAACCGCCAAATAGAATTTCTAGTGCCTGAATTGTAAAAAGTGCATCATGATATCGTGAATTTGGTTGAGTGACATTTCTACTACCGTATACTCATTTAATAGTTAAGGCATCTTAAAAACATGACTGAGGTTATTTTCAAAATTATAATATACATAGTATAAATGTGAAAATGTCAATTGAGAATAGAAACAACTATAGTCGATCACAAGGTTGCCAAGTTTAATATCGACATTGGTTCGTTTATGATCATAAGTCACGTTTGAACTCATTTCTAGCCTAATGCTTTTAGGTCGAGTTTGTGTTGTACGAGCAGAGCAGAGGCAGATTTCTGTGGAGACGACTAGGGAGGGCTCCGGCCCTCCCAAAAATTATAATGAATAGTTTAAATGTTATTTATTTCGTTTAAAAGTTTGTGTTGTACGAGCAGAGGCGGATTTCTGTGGAGACGACTAGGGAGGGCTCCGGCCCTCCCAAAAATTATAACGAATAGTTTAAATGTTATTTATTTCATTTAAAAGATATTATTCATTTTTTTTATTTTGGTATGTAAAAACTAACTCGTCCCTCCCAAAATAAATGCTCAAAGTCCAGGCTTGAGCTCAAACTTCAGCTCGTTTAAGCTTGGATCTTTCCTAGCTTTATAAGCTAGGCTCGTACACAGTCGCGGCTTTTTTGGGGTCATTTGACAATGTGTTTCAAGCCGTGGTTTTTATATGTTTTTATCACGTATATTAATACATGCACATCTGTAATATTTAAGTGGTATCAATGTAAGAGCTTGCAAAAATTGACGTAAATGTGATCTGTGTATTTTTTTGTCTTGGGTTGAAATTCACCCTATGTCTGACGAGATGGTAAAAATCAAATGTAAGTGCTCTTAGATTGGATGGCATAGAGTTAAAAATTCACATAATGGTATTATATAAGTTTATAAAACATGTGACAAAATTGTGTACAAAGATGCACGCAACCATCTTGTAGCACAAGTTAAGAAAAAACCTTTTGTTAACTTTTTGGTTTAAGTGTATTTTACCACAAGAGAACATTAAAGAATGATCAAACCCAAATGAAACTTAATCCTAACATCATCTTTTCCGATAGCATTATATTATTATTATTATTATATATATATTTTTTTTTTAATTATTATTATTATTATTTTTTTTTTTTATTATTATTATAAACCATCACTTTTATTAGAAACAAAAAGAGATTTACAACAAATTGGATGGGAGTCGAGATACTATCTGCGCTCCCACCCCTTTAGCAATGGTAAAACATATTCTATGAAAAATATGTACAGTAGCGCGCGCTCCAATGTCTTGAGCCTTTGAAAATCTCTGAATCCGCTTCAGCAACGCAACTGCATCTTCCTGTAACTCCCCTAAAGAAGAAAAGGAGAAAGGAAGAAACCCATATCCGAGAGCTGCACACTTAGCCAAATACTTACATCGTTTACGTTGTGCAGCATCAATCACAGCTCGGCCAGGTACAAAGTCATTCATCCCCGTACGAGTCAAAGGAGAAGAACCAGTCAGATCAACACACACATCTTTACCTCCATCCCAGGAATAAAACAAAATATCTGCCGGACGTAGGACATTATTAGGTCCATCATCTAATCCAATATTAACTTCCTTTCCGACAGATATCCCTGAACGGTAACATATGTCAGCAAGAGTATCACGAAGCAAATTGTGACGATGCTTAATCCCAACGATGCCAGCACACGATACGGCATGATCCCCAAATATATCCCCATCAAAAACCCTAGAACAAGCTGAATAGGGCTTCAAAACAGAGAACAAGGGAATACCTAAGCGATAGCACAAAACACATCGATAAGACCTCCCATTCATAGTCTGACCTAATCCGGGGATAGGAACCGTCCTAAGCCAGTCAGACGTATGATCCTCCCTCTGAGATGCCCATAAAGCCAACTGACGAGCAGATAAAGCGAAAGTGGATTCAGCATTCTTAATAACCCGAGCAAAATATATATCTGCCATTTTATTCATGAGTTTGGGGGCAGCGATCTCACTCGGATTACTTAGAAAATCAATCTCCATAACCGAGTTAAACACACGTAAGGCATCATCAAACTGGAGTCCATAAGATCTAATATCAGTGTGTTGAAGTAACTTAGACTGTAAATCAGCTGACTGTAACCGAGAAGCAAGAAAAGCATAATGCAATACGTCACCCGCAGAATAAACACCCAACCCTCCAAAGATGATGTTATTATTATTATTATTATTATTATTATTATTATTATTATTATTATTATTATTATTATTATTATTATTATTATTATTATTATTATTATTAGGTTTTCAATAAAACATCGTATTATTAGAAATAATGATATTTACAAGAAATTAGTGAGAAGCCACGATCCTATCCGAGCTCCCACTCTTCTAGCATAGCAAAACCGTATGAAACTTAAACCAAAAAGTTTCATAGCAAAACAAGAGAACATTAAACAATGATCAAACCCAAATGAAACTTAATCCTAACATCATCTTTTCCGATAGCATTATATTATTATTATTATTATTATTATTATTATTATTATTATTATTATTAGGTTTTCTATAAAACATCGTATTATTAGAAATAATGATATTTACAAGAAATTAGTGAGAAGCCACGATCCTATCCGAGATCCCACTCTTCTAGCATAGCAAAACCGTATCCAATTTGTGTACACTTACTCTCGTACTTGAAACAGTTACGTTGTGCAGCCTCAATTACAGCACAACTTGACGCAAAATCAACTGTACCAGTTTGTGTCAACGACGATGACCCTATCAAATCCACACATATATTATGCCCAATGTCCCATGAGTAAAACAACATATCATTTGGACGTAAGGATATGTCCTGCCCACCATCAAGCCCGATCTAAACTTCTCTGCCAACTAAAATCCTGAACCGAAAACATATGTTGACAAGGATATCTCGTACAAGATTATGTTTAAGTTTGATACCAACAACACCAACACATGATACATTATGATCCTCATAAATATCTCATGAAAACCCTGGAGCGAGAACGATTTCAGAAAAGAGAATAAAGAAACACCTTATGAATAACATAACAACATTAACAAATCCACCCGTCTATTATTATTATTATTATTATTTTTTTATTTTTATTTTTTTATTTTTATTTTTTTATTTTTATTTTTTTATTTTTTAATAATAATAATAATAATATTATTATTATTATTATTATTATTATTATTATTATATATATATATATATATGTTTTTTTAATGATAACCATCACTTCATTAAAATAATAGGATTTACAAGAAATTAGTGGGAAGCCGAGATACTATCTGGGCTCCCACTCCTTTAGCAATAGTGAAACTAATCCTATTAAATATATGAGCAGCAGCACGTGCCCCAATGCCCTGAGCCATGGAGAACTTCCGGATCCGCTTCAGCAAAGTAACTGCGTCTTCTTCTAATTCCCCAAATGAAGAAAAAGAGAATGGGAGAAACCCATATCCAATAGTCGCACACTTAGTTATATACTTAACATGTTTACGTTGTGCAGCATTAACCACCACACGACCAGGCACAAAATCAGCCATAATAGGATTATTATTATTATTATTATTATTATTATTATTATTATTATTATTATTATAACAACATCACTTTAATAGAATAATAGGATTAACAAAAAGTTAGTGAGAAACCGAAATACTATCTGGGCTCCCACTCATTTAGATATAGCAAAACCAATCCTATTAAAGATATGAATAGCAACACGAGCCCTTATATCTTGAGTCATGGAGAATTTTCGGATCCGCTTGAGCAAGGTAGTCTCGTCCTCCTGTAATTCCCTCAAAGAAGAGAATGAAAAAGGGAGAAAACCATATCCAATAGTTGCACACTTAGTCTCATATTTGACACGTTTACGTTGTGCCGCATAAATCACAATACGTCTGGGCACAAAATATGTCGTCCCAGTTTGAGTCAAAGGAGAAGACCCAGTAAGATCCACACATACATCAAGCCTTATATCCCAAGAGTAAAGCAACATATCTGTCGGACGTAAGGGTTTCTCACACCCCCATCCAACCCAATATCAACTTCCTTACCAACAAAATCCCCGACCGATAACATATATCAACAACGGTGTCAGACACAACATTATGACGATGCTTAATATCAATAATACCAGCCATGATATAACATGATCTCCATAAATATCCCCAACAAACACTCTAGAGCAAGTTGCACAAGGCTTCGAAAAACAAAATAAAGGGACACCTAACCGATAACATGACACACAACGATATGTTATTATTTTTAATTAAAAACTTTTA
Organism: Glebionis coronaria; assembly: GCA_025667525.1. Lineage (NCBI taxonomy): Eukaryota > Viridiplantae > Streptophyta > Magnoliopsida > Asterales > Asteraceae > Glebionis > Glebionis coronaria. Next base: position 26,797,029 of record CM046877.1, read on the forward strand.
TTATTATTATTATTATTATTATTATTTAGTTATAACATCATTTTATTAAAATAATAGGATTTTACAAAAGATTAGTGGGAATCCGAGATACTATTTGAGCCCCACTCCTTTAGCTATAACAAAATTAATCCTATTAAAAATATTAAAAATTTACCATTCCAGTTTATGTCAAAGGGGAGGATCCTGTCAAATCCACACACACATCAAGCCCTTTATCCCACGAGTAGAGTAACACATCTACAGGACGTAGGGGGTTGTCCAGTCCTCCACCAATCCCAATATTAACTTCTTTACCTGTCGAAATCCCCGACCTAAAACAAATGTCGAGAAGGGTATCACGTACAACATTATGCCGATGTTTAATGCCAACCATACCAGCACATGATACAACATGATCTCCATAAGTATCCCCTGTAAAGACCTTAGAGCATGCTGAACACGGCTTTGGAACAGAAAATGACGGAACACCTAATCGATAGCATAACACACAACGGTAAGTCTTACCGTTCATAGTATGTCCGAAACCTGAAATCGGAACCACCCTAAGCCAGTCAGAAGTGTGATCTTCCATTTGTGATTGCCACAAAGCCATCTGTCGAGGGGATAAAGAAAAGGCGGATTCTGCAGTTTCAGTAACACGTGTGAAATATATATCTGCCAGTTTCTTCATGAGTTTGGGGGAAGCGATCTCACTTGGATTACTCAAAAGGTTAATCTCTATTTTCGTATTAAACGCACACAATGCATCATCAAAGGTAGGCCCAGAAGTAACAATACTAGAATGTAGAAGCAGCTTAGATTGCAAACTACCTGACTGCAATCTAGAAGCAAGAAATTCATAATCAACAAACATCACCTGTAGAATAGACGCCAAGACCACCAAATCCAAAAGGTAAGGTGGCAAGTCTCCATTGCCAATCACCAAACCCAGGTCCAGAAGCAGTTACAATACGTTCTAGCGCAAAACGAAGAGCCACATCAAAAGAATGTTGGGCTATATCAAACACCTGTGGTGAACATGTACGCATAGCAAAATAAAGTTTAGATATACCCGTACAAGAACGAAGCAGCAACAACTCACTTTGAGGGTCATTAACCCTAGCAACTGTTTCCATAAGCACAATGGTTTTGGCGACTCTCTTCATCACAAGCTTACTACTGAAATCAAAATCCACACTAGCAAGTCCACCAAGTAATTTGAATCCATACAAGGGTCCAGCAATATTAGGCGGGAAAACACCCGCAAGCGTGCTTCTAGGATCTTCTTTTAGACAAAAAACCTCAGTTTTATCAACATTAAGATGCAAGCCACAAATAGGTCCATCCTCCATAATTAACTCTAAGACCTTTACCACAACCAAAATATCTCCAATAATCGTGCCATCGTCTAGATACCAAGCTTGTAGAGAAAGGCTAAAAGAGTCTCTATTCTTACATACCAAAGGTTGTAGCACTAAGGAAAAAAGCAAAGGTCCAAGTGGGTCACCATATTGCACTCCTTGGCATGATAGTAAGGTGTGTTCCCCATAGTACAATCTAGCTGGGTTAGAGTAACAGAATTCCACCCAACGCGAAATAGCAGGACAATGACGGCGAACTTCCTGTAACATAACCCATCGATCCACTAAGTTGAAGACATTTTGAAAATCTACCAACAACATTGAAAGACCAATATCGTCCCCGTGGTCCTCTAAAAAATGATTGACAACATGAATATAGCCTCACCTCACCTCCTCCTGACACCCCAACACTAAACTATATAGTATCTAAATAACCATCCAAACAATGACCAATCATAACAGCACTAACCTTGGAGACCAGACGCCTCCAAACAGTACCCACAACTATAGGACGGACACCACCACTTGGCTTAACCAACGGTGTGAGAGGGTCACTAGCAATATACTCACCTAACACCTTGGGGCACTTCCCTTCAAGAAAAACATTCACCACTTGGGTGATAGATGAGACCAACTCATCTGAAATAGCAACATCAGCCCCACTCAAGCAATCCATAAGGTGTTGGGCACGCAACCCATCACATCCACAAGACGTACCACAAGGAAAGCTCTTAATCTTGTCGAGAACCACAATTGGAGATGCAACGAGGTGATGATGATCAGATGGTAAAGGAGGTAAGGAAGGAGAAGGCTTGAAAGGTTGCTTAGTCTTTAACTCCTCAAAAGTAGCATGATTGTAAGGAGCAACACCAAAAGAAGAAAGAACTCTAACAGCCGCAGCATAATGACCATCACAAATCTTTCTCTTACATTGTTTGATATTTCACTCACCCAAATTAAGGTCTTCCTCGTCAACGTCAGAAAAAGAAAGGGAAGATTCGGCTAAGGTATCTCTTATAAGCTGCAAACTACCACCTGGTAAACTCCAAGATCGAATAGCATTAATAATAATCTCCTCCTAACATTGTGATTTATTATTATTATTTAATTTAACACCACTTCATTAGAATAATAGGACTTACAAAAAGTTAGTGGGAAGCCGAGATACTATCTAGGCTCCCACTCTTTTAGAAATAGCGATCACGTGCCTCAATGTGCTGAACGATTGAGAACTTCCGAATCCGCTTCAGCAAGACAAGCGCATCATCTTCTAATTCCCCAAAGGAGGAGAAAGAAAATGGGAGAAACCCATAACCAATAGTTGTACACTTACCCATATATTAAACACGTATACATTTTGCAACGTCAACCACCGCACGTCCGGGCATGAAATCAGCCATCTCGGTTTGCGTCAAAGGCGAAGACCTAGTCAGATCCACACATACATCAAGCCCTCCATCCCACGAGTAAAGTAAGATATCTGTTCGCCATAATGATTTGTCGCACCCCTCATCTAACCCGATATCAACTTCCTTACCAGCTGAAATCCATGAACGATAGCAGATGTCGAAAACGATATCGCGTACAACATTATAAAAAGGGAAGAAAACCATATCTAATGTCAGTACACATAGTCTCATACTTGATGTGTTTATGTTGTGTCACTTCCATCACCGCACGCCCCGACATATTATTATTATTATTATTATTATTATTATTATTATTATTATTATTATTATTATTATTATTATTATTATTATTATTATTATATCATTATTATTATTATTTTATTATAACATCACTTTATTAGAATAATCGGATTTACAAAAAATTAGTGAGGGGCCGCGATACTATCTGAACTCTCACTCCTTTAGATATAGAAAAAACGATCCTATTTAAGATATGTACAACAGCACGTACTCCAATGTCTTGAGTCACAGAGAACTTTCGAATCCGCTTTAGTAAGGCTGAAACATCAATGAACAGGGAATAAAACAATATCCAATATCAGTACACTTAGTCTCATACTTTATGCGTTTACGTAGTGTCACTTTCATCACCGCACGCCCCGACATATTATTATTATTATTATTATTATTATTATTATTATTATTATTATTACTATTATTATTATTATTATTATTATTTATTATTTATTATTTTTATTAAAACATCAATTATTATTATTATTATTATTATTTTAATTGTCACTTTATTATAATAATAAGATTTACAAGAAATTAGTGGGAAGCCGAGATGCTATCTGGGCTCCCACTCCTTTAGCAATAGCAAAACCAATCCTAGTAAATATATGAGCAGCAGCACGGGCCCCAATTTCCTGAAGCATGGAGAACTTTTGAATACGTTTCAACAAGGTAACCGCATCTTCTTCTAATTCCCCAAAGGAAAAAAGGAAAATGGGAGGAACGTATCCGATAGTCGCACACTTAGCTAAATACTTAACACGTTTACGTTGTGCAGCAGTAACCACCGTACGACCAGGCACAAATTTAACCATCTCGGTTTGTGTCAAAGGCGAAGATCTAGTCAGATCCACACAAACATCAAGTCCTCCATCCCACGAGAAAAGTAATATATATGCTGGACGTAATCGTTTGTCACACCCCTCATCCAACCCGATATCAACTTCCGTACCAGCTGAAATCCCTGAATGATAAAAAATATCGACAAGGGTATCTCCTACAACATTATGACGATGTTTAATACCAACAATAACAGCACACGATACTGTATGATCTCCATAAATATCTCCAGCAAAAACCATAGAGCAAGCAAAACAACGCTTCGAAACAGAAAATAGGGGGATACCTAACCGATAACACAAAATAAAACGATATGTCTTACCGTTAATAGTTTGTCCCAACCCAGAAATAGGGACCGCCCTTAGCCAGTCAGAGGTGTGATCCTCCCTTTGAGATTTCCATAATGCCACCTGTCGAGGGGATAGAGGAAATATGGATTCTGCATTTTTGGTAACCCGTGTGAAATATATATCTGCCATTTTCTTCATGAGTTTGGGGGCAATGATCTCACTTGGATTGCTCAAAAGGTCAGTCTCCATAGATGTATTAAACACATGTAAGGCATCATCAAAATTAGGTCCAGAAGCTCCAATACCAGTATGACGAAGAAGCTTAGTTTGTAGGTCAGCAGATTATTATTATTATTATTATTATTATTATTATTATTATTATTATTATTATTATTATTATTTATTTAACCATCACTTTATTAAAAACAAAAAGGGATTATTATTATTATTATTAGTTTTTTTAACCATCACTTTATTATTATTTAACCATCACACAAGACCTTCACTATCCACACATTGGAATTGCCTGGGCCTATTGAGACACAATCACCCCCCGTCGAGATCTTAGAGCTTAGGATGGTAATGCCAGTAGAATGGGCTGATATATACATTGTTTAAATGTGATTAAGTCAATATGGGTATCTTTTGTACATGTCAAAGCGGGTTGCTTTGTGTTGACTTTTGAATATTTTGTTGTCCATTTCTTTGAAAATTTTCCTATGTAATGAACTCTTTCACTAAATTCTATATCAGAAATCAATACTGTATCTGTTTGTAGATAATCAATGTTTTATTCTCGGTGATGATCCTTGTGCATGAAGTTTTTGTGAAAAAAGCACATCAAGTGGAACTGTTGGAGATGTTGGGGCTCTTTGGTGCCATTGTTAGTGGTATTCAGATGTATCCTTTTTTATGGTTTTATGTGCCAGCCATCGTTATACTTTATACACTGTGATAATTGTAGTTTTAAGGTCTGCTTTAAATAACATGGAATGTTTACTACTACACAACAGGGCAAATGCTATAAAAATTGGTAACGGAAATTTTCCGTAGCATATTTGCAACGGGGTTGCAACATATTTGCAACGGATTAGCAATGGCACAGAAAACCGTTGTAAACCCGTTGGAAAAATTAAAGTGTTTTCTTTTATACTTATTTTAAAATATTTCGTTGCAAATCCCTAAAGCTTATTTGAAATTTGTAACAGATTTGCAACGGAGTATTAAAGAATAAAATATTATGAGCTTCCACTGCAAATCCGTTACAAATTTTTAATAAACGTTACGGATTAACAACAGAATAACAATAATAATTCAACTTTAAATTATTTTTAATTATCCGTTGCAAATCCATTGCAAAATCGTAGATGATTTTGACTATAAAAATATAATTTCAGTTTTTATTTAGTTGTCCGTTGCAAATCCATTGCAAAATCATTAATAGATTTGAAACAAAAAGTTAAAATAAATATAAAAAAATATTTTGTAACAAAACATGATCATGATTCAATTTATATTTATATTGTGAACAAAAGATGTTTGAAGCCATGACATTATCAATCGAGATTCTACGAGTTACTAAAATTTTTGATCATTCAAATCTCATTCGTTCTGTTTCATTACCAACCAACATTGTTTAGTAGTGCATAATAATTTTCTCAAAGTACTACTTTGTGGTCTTTAACTATGTTTATAGAGGCGTGCTTGAGCGAGAGGAACTCAAATCTATCCATTGGTCCTCAGGAGCGGTACACATACACACTCTCTCTCTCCAAAGTCCACACACACATGGATACACCATCAGATTAGGTTGAACCGCCAACACTTTTTCGTATTTTCTACATTCTACAAACAATTAATATATTAGCCCTTAGGGGAAATCTGATAAAATATATTAGAATTGTTATAAAGACCTTTGAATACATTTATCAGGACTTCTGACCCTTCTCATTTTCACAGGTTTTTTATTTTGACCCATTTAAGATGCTATATAACTCAAGTTAATCCACTTTAAGGAATGGGCTGAAACCCCATATTTTCAGAGCATATATTGTAATAAAAATAATAACATGGAGATAATAAATTTGTTTGGCATAGGTGCTTCTATATGCCGGATTTGCAGCAACGATGTTTCTGTTTTACTCAGGTGTGCCAATCTTACTAAAGGTGAGGGCTCTCAAGACTTTTTCTATATACATTACCATAAAACTAAGCACTTAATTTGCGGTTTACCTATCATACAAGTAATTGAAAACTTACTTTTGGAAGTTTGTTCATGCCCAAATTAAATCCAGATTAGCGGCTCCACTATGCTAAATCTATCTTTGCTGACATCAGACATGTGGTCTGTATTGATACACACTTTTGTGTACCACGAGAAGGTTTGTACCAATATTGAGCTTAAGTTATGATTTTGCAAGAAGGTAACATTCGCATATGCATGCTATCAGGTAGATTGGATGTACTTTGTAGCATTTGCTGCTGTTGCTGTCAGCCTCGTGGTTTATTGAGCGTATGATTTCTTTTTTCATTCACCTTAGCTACACATCTTTTGTGTTGTATAGTGTAGGTTTATAAAGCTCATAACAATTACGCAAAACCCTAAATAAGATCAAAGCACACATAGCGGAAGCGATTTAACAAGATCATAATTAATAACATAATTATAATTAATCGAATTAGGTTTACATACCTTTATCCTAGCGAAGATCCACAAGATCACCAATTGAATCAACAATTATTGTTTATGAAGAACAATACCGAGATATAGTTTAAAGTAAAACTATATTACGCTCTTGTACACACGTAATGCAATGGGCTAACCGTGAGTCTAGCACGTATAAACGAAGCTTTAACGCTTAATAATCTACCCAACAACCCTAGATAAGGGCTAGGACTAGATTCAAGAAATCAAAACCAAGAGGTTAAAAGGAACCCTAAAAAGGGTGTTAGCCTTTTGGTTTGATTGCGGGAAAGAAGAGAGAGGGATCGAAAAATTATGAGGGCTAAGGGTTGTTTATATAGGCTAGCAAAACTTGGTTTCCAAGTCATAAACAATTTAGGAAAAAAAATCTTTTTTCCCTTTCCCTTTTTTCCCTTGTAGCCGACGGCCAAAAGCCCACACATAGGGACTTCCGGAACTTTCCGTTTTCTTCTTTTCTTCTATTTAATTCCATAACGATCGTTATACTTAACTCTTAATTTATTTAACGACCGTTTAAGTTAAGCTCGGTTTAATTTAATAAACATAATAAATATATTTATTAAAATTAATTAACCCTTTACGTATTGTGTGCAATCCCGTAATACCGAGTTCGATCCTATCACAAGAGTATTTACTTTTATGTCTATAGACTTTCAGCTCCCACTTGGACAAAATTCGAATATCGTGATTACATTGACTAGCGTCTAGTTACACTAGCAATATCACTAGTACAACTCGAGTAAGGTCTCCTGGACAAAACCTTTTAATGATTCATCATTATTATTATCCTTTCATTTCAAATACAACGTTAATAAGATATGGATCTCAGTCATTCCGTCATTAACCATTATGTTTCTCGTTTACGGATATAACAAGAATACCAAAACAAATTTGGGTGCGGCCACACAAACATCTTACTACTCCCCCGAGGGGCCCAGTTGTATTATACTTCAAAATAATTTGAAGGAAACAAATCCCATTTTGACTACAAGCGAAACTTACGAACTTTGCAACGCTTCTGAAAATAACCCTAATAGCTACCAGTTACGTTTAGCGTTAGGTTATCTCACAGAAACACACTACATTCGTGACAGTTTTCTGGTATCTCAGGTCTAAGGATAACTATTTATGATTTACTTAATGACAAAGATCCATAAAGTAAAATTATATAGTTAGGATAAGTCTAATATTTGATTCATCAAATATCATCCAAAATTGACCAGTATACTTTCAAGTAAACTCTGTCACTATTTTGAATTGTCTTAGTTTAATAATATTCCTATATTTTTAATCGTCAACGGATATTTAGAACATAACAATTTATTTAGGGATTAAAACATGTAAAATAGGATACAAAATCAAAAAAAAGAAAATAAACGAAACTCAATCTTTATTTCATCAATTTCATAATGTCTTAACATCCTTTATCCAAATACTAATCACATATTTATTGCATGAGTTCACTAGCTAGTTGCAGCCCAATCGCTTTGGCATGCTTAACTACCTATGGTCTAGGCAAAACCTTAGTAAAAGGATCAACTACGTTATCGTCTGTGTGAACTTTTATTATTATTTTTTTCACGAGCTTCAACTAGTTCTCGTACGTAGTGATATCTACGTTTAAAATGTCTGGCACCTTTCATGACTCTGGGGTCATTGGCAAATATGATTGCGGCAGACTCATCCCAATACATATTTATTAGGTTTTTATTGCAAGTATCATTCCCAAATCTCCAATAAAATTCCTAATCCAAACCACATTTAGTTATGTATATGGCTACCCTTTGAATACCAAAAAATTTCTTTTCGTATTCCTCAAATATTGTAGAAAATGTTTAACAGCAACCCAGTGGAGCTACCCTAGATTCTGTTGGTATCGACAGACCAAGTTCTGAGCAAACGCCACATCAGGCTTTGTGCATCTAACATCATACATTATAGATCCTACAGCCGAAGCGTAAGGCACCTTCTGCATGTATGCCTCCTCTTCAGGAGTTTGATGCATCCATCTTATGACTCGGTTTATGCTTAACTTCCATAGGTTGAAAACCTTTCTTGGAATTATGCATATCATACTTCTTCAATATCTTATTAATATAAGCATCTTGACTAAGACCAATTAACCGTCTTTTCCTATCTCGATAGATTTTAATTTTCAGAATATATGCAGCATCCCCCAAATCCATCATAGAAAAACATTTACCAATAATCCTTAACTTCCTTAAGTTTTGGAATGTTACTTCCCATGATTAATATGTCATCGACATATAAAATTAGGAACACTACATCACTTCCACTAGCTTTGTGATATACACATGGCTCATCACGATTTTGAATAAATCCGAACTTTTTGATTTCTTCATCAAATCGTTTATTCCATTGACGTGATGCTTGCTTTAAACCATAAATAGATCTTTGAAGTTTGCATACGCGTTTTGGATATTTAGGATCAACGTACCCTTCCGGTTGGTGCATATAGATTTCTTCGTCTAAGCGACCGTTCAAGAAGGCAGTTTTAACATTCATTTGCCATATCTCATAGTCATAGTATGTTGCTATAGCTATGAGAATCCTAATCCGGAGAAAATGTCTCCTCATAGTCTACGCCAAAAGTTTGAGTAAAACCTTTAGCTACTAAACGTGCTTCATGGGATTGCACTTCACAATCCATGTCAGTTTTCTTCTTGAAAATCCAACTATTTTTCACTACTTTAGCAATTTTAGGCGCATCAACAAGAATCCAAACATCATTGATTTTCATGGATTTCATTTCCTCATTCATCGCAACTATCCATTTAGACATTTCTGGATCAAGCATTGCGGATCGATAGTTAGCAAGTTCACCAAAATCCCCTACTTCCTCCTCATCATCCTCTATGTTAAGAGATAGTTTTCTTGGCGCACGTATAGTCCTTCCAGACATACGTGGAGGAATTAATTCCGGTGGAGTTCCCAGACTTTCTGGCTCTATTGGAATTTCTTCGCTAGTATTTTCAGAAGGCAATGTATCTTCTTGAATTTCTTCAAGATCATAATTTATCCCAATGAATTCTTGATTTACAATTTCATTTTCAAGGAAGTCTCCATACCTAGCAACAGTAACTTTGTTCTCAGGCGGATAATAAAAGTAGTAACCCATAGTTTCCTTAGGGTAACCTACAAAGATACATTTTACTGAGCGTTGTTAGAGTTTATCTCTAGAGTCACGTTTCACATACGCCTCACAACCCTAAATCTTTAAATAAGACAAATATGGCTTTTTGCCATGCCATAGTTCATATGGTGTCTTATCAACCTTCTTTGTGGGAACCATATTCAGAATACGAACAACAGATTCTAGAGCATAGTCCCAAAAGGATAAAGGTAAAGTTGTAAGATTAAACATAGATCGCACCATATCCAATAATGTACAATTTCTCCTTTCAGATACACCATTTTGTTGTGGAGTATATGGATAAGTAAGTTTCTGAACAATTCCGTTATCACTTAAATAATCTTTAAACTCTTGACTTAAATATTCACCACCTTGATCGGAACAAAGAGCTTTAATCTTCTTTCCTAGTTGCAATTCTACTTCCGCTTTAAACACTTTGAACGTTTCAAATACCTCATGTTTATGCTTAAGTAAATAAACATAACCATATCGGCTATAATCATCCTTAAATGTTAAGAAGTAGCTAGCATCTTTCCTTGACACACGCCTAAGTGGTCCACACACATCAGTGTGTATCAAACCAAGTAGTTCAGTAGCCCTTTCAGTATTGCTATTAAAAGGTTTCTTGGTCATCTTTCCAGAGATACAAGACTCGCATTTATCAAATGATTCATCATTGATATTTTCCAAAAGACCATCACGTTGAAGCTTTTGTATGCGAGTCTTCCCAATATGGGCAAGTCTACAATTCCAACGATAAGAAGAGTTCCAACTTTCTCTTCTTATTCATGCTAAACACAGAATTAATCTCTTGGAATTATTACCATGCATGATAATTTAAAAAACACCATTCACAGAAATTGCATCAAAATAGAATAAACCCCCTTTAAGAACAGAAATTCTATTATCATCAATAGTGTGAATAAATCCAAGATCCAACATACTTGAAAAGAAAATAACATCCCTAACAATTGTAGGTGCATAATGACAATCATTGAAATGTTCCTATAGATTCAACCGCTACTTGTGCGCCATTACCCACTTGTAGAAATTGTTCCCCATAGGTAAGCTTCCTTTCCAACTCAAATCCCTACAGGGTATTACAAATGTTAATACCACATCCCGTATCATATACCCAGTAATTTTATTTGTATGTAAGATTAAATAACTCTATCATAAATAAGTTACGTGAAGATGTTGCAGCACTAAGCTCAGCCTTCTTCTTTATTTCTCGCAACTCATCGAGATAAAGAGGGCAGTTCCTCTTCCAGTAACCACTTGCTTTGCAATGGTGACAAGTCTCATCCTTCTGAGATTGATTATTCTTGACAAAGTTTTGCTTAGGTTTAGAATATGTCGCAACTTGTTTGCCCTTATCACCCTTGCCTTTGCCTTTCTTCTTGTTCGCTTGCGGTTTTGGCTTATTCACTCTATCCTTTTGTACATAAAGCACAAGAGGAGTAGAATTTGATGACTTGTCCTTTAACCCCTTTTCATAGTCAATGAGCAATGCATGCAAATCATTAACTGTCTTCCCCGTGCAATGCATATTATAGTTTTGAACAAAATCATTGAAGTCCTCGTTAAAGGACCTATTGATCAAGTTGATAGCCATATTATGATCATAGGGTTGTCCTAGTGCAATGAGCTGTTCCATATAACCCTCATCTGCATATAATAGATACTTACAGACTTTCCAGGAGCTTGCTTGCAACTATGTAAAGCATCTACCAAATCGTAGATCTCCACAGCTTGCAGCTTTTCGAACATAGCCTTGAGCTCATCAAGCATTCGCTTAGGTGAAAATAGCTTATAGTTCTGTTGAAGTGGAGGAGCCATTTTCCCTAACATTAAAGCAGCCACCTCAGAGTGCTTCTTAAAATTAGCAGCGTGTTCAAGCCTTTGCGCATTAGATGCTCCTTCAGCAAGATCCTCCAGATAAGGAGTAGTCAAGATATCGATAGTATCCGCACACATAGTGGAAGCGATTTAACAATATCATAATTAATAACACAATTATAATTAATCGAATTAGGGTTACAAACCTTTATCCTAGCGAAGATCCATAAGATCACCAATTGAATCAACAATTAGGGTTTATGAAGAACAGTACCAAGATATAGTTTACATTAAAACTATATTACGCTCTTGTACACACGTAATGCAACGGGCTAACCGTGAGTCTAGCACGTATAAACGAAGCTTCAACGCTTGTGGAATAATCTACCCAACAACCCTAGAGAGGGGCTAGGACTAGATTCAAGAAATCAAAACCAAGAGGTTAAAAGGAACCCTAAAAAGGTGTTTGCCTTTTGGTTTGATCGCAGGAAAGAAGAGAGAGGGATCAAAAAATTATGAGGGCTAAGGATTGTTTATATAGGCTAGCAAAACTTGGTTTCCAAGTCATAAACAATTTAGGAAAGAAAATCTTTTTCCCTTCGCCCTTTTTCCCCTTGTAGCCGACGGCCAAAGGCCCACCCAAAGGGGCTTCCGAAACTTTCCGTTTTCTTCTTTTCTTCTATTTAATTCCATAACGATCGCTATACTTAACTTTTAATTTAGTTAAAGACCGTTTAAGTTAAGCTCGGTTTAATTTAATAAACATAATAAATATATTTATTAAAATTAATTAACCATTTACGTATTGTGTGCAATCCCGTAATCCCGAGTTCGATCCTATCACACGACTATTTTGTTATCCTCCAAATTTTAATATTCATATCATAACTACCAAATGAGAGTAATAACAAGTACAATGGATCACAAGGTTGCCAAATTTAATATCGAGTTCGGCTCGTTTATGATCATAAGTCTCATTCGAGCTCATTTCTAGGTTCATGCTTTTAGGTCAAGTTTTCCTTATACCAGTCTTGCTTGTAAAATCTCGGAAAGATCCAAGCTTAAACGAGCTAAAGCTCAAGCCTTGCTGGGGGTACTTTAATAGTTCATTTTTATCCATCGTTTTTTATATGCGCTTATCACGTTTATTTTATACATGTACATATGTTATGTATATTTAACGACCATAATAACATATCTCACATCGAGTTTTATTTGCTAGCTTTTAAGTTCTATTAAACGTCCATTGTAATTTATAATCCAACATGTGATCTATAAAATTCGGGATCATGCATTGCTCGAAAAAAATGGTTGTTTTAATATATAGTGTTATAGACTTGTTTCTTTGCAGGTCGTCACACCTTTTTCGAGTACCTCTAACGATAGGCGGACCTTCATGGAGACCGGGGCTGTGGCCATTCTAAGATTCGGGGTTGATAATGTAATTATATTAAAACTTAAAGGTGTTTTTGGGAAATATTGTATCTAGCCCTCTTAAGAAATATTAATCGGCCCTCCTAAATATAATTGTATAGTACTAGTTTTTAAGTTTTAGTAGTTTTGTCGATAGTTTTAAACTGTCGGCTCTCCCATTAAAATTGATCAAGTTTTGTGTATGCCTCTGACCAACATTTTAGAACCTTTCCAGAATCGAGTATATTTACGTATATGTCACATCTTGTTTGGAAAGTTTTATATTTCAAATAAATACACAATATATGCACAATATTAGAGTGCTTTTAGTTCATATTAATTTTTGAAAAAAAATTTCCATGCATATATAAAAAAGACACATGATATATAAAAGCAAAACAAGCACGAACAATTATATTAATTAAGCATACTAGAAAAAGTGAGCATATAACACATTTAAACAACTAATAAAATCAATTCAAACATCAATTTAAGACACCCACATCCCATATGATGTCTGTATCATCCTAGATCTTGTGGTATTCATACATTGATAAAACGATTGCAAAGGTCTTCAGTATTTTTCGTTGAAGCCATTTCAGCAGGTTTGCGAAGGTTAAAATTAAGGTTACAAGGTTAATCTTTTCGCCGATAAGTAGATGATTTTGTATGAGGCTGTTTCTATTATTTTCTTTAGCGTATACACCAGTTTATTTTTTCTTTTAGTGCATGCGAAGGATGCTTAGTTACAGAAAGATTCAGCAATTCCGTCCCAAACGAGCAGACCAAAAATGACTAAAGAGGTACCAGTATCAAAGGAGAGATGATAATCAATCATGTCGTCGGTGCAAAGCTCAATACAAAAGACAAAAAGGTTGGCTTACCTTAGATTTTTGGTCCTTATGAAAGAGGAGTATTTCAACTTAAATTATTTAAAATGAGAATGATCCTTTTTTCAGGGAGCCTAAGAGTTGGCGGTGATTGTGTGATAGGTGATTGTGTTATACGCACCTTACATCTTTGTGAAACCGTCCATGATGTTGTTGAATCCAAGATCATTAGACTCAAACTGTAAAAACTGTTTTATCTAGGTTGATCATCATTCATATGATAACATAGCGGAATAAGAATAATGATCATGAACAAGATGTTTAACAAGATGAAAGATTCCCAAAGAGTTTGTATTATTTGATTAACACAAACTACTCTAGGTGTGTGTACATTGAATCCCACACCTAGAGATCATAGACACTGTAGGTTACATTTTGTATATGGAAGATATGTATAAAACCTACGGTCTGGTGTTCCTTTTATAAGTTAAGGAACCTAGGGATACATGGAAACTAAATAAAGTAATAATGACTAAATCAAAACTGACTTATTCATTCTTATCATGTGTTGACCAAATCTTCATATTTATCACTAGCAGTGGGAAGTACACTAGCAGGGGCAAGTACTCCAGCAGGGGAAACTTACTCTAGCAGGGGAAAGTACTTCAGCAGGGGGAACTCTAGCAGGGGGATCTCCAGCAGTGGGAACTCTAGTAGTGATAATGTCCTATTTGGTCTTTCTTGTTTCCATAGTGTTTGACTCATCAACTTTTAGCCCAACAATCTTCCCCTAGTTGATGATGTCAAAACACTTCTCCTTAAGCATACAACATCAATGATCAACAGGCTGAACATTCTCTGTAGACAACTTTCCCTTTTTGACATGATCAAATAGGGGTCTTCTATGTGAGCAACCTTAATTTTCAACTACTACCAACCAATACCATACTTCTAACCCAAGCATTCCACCTTTCAAAATACCCTCCATGAAGCACATAGGCCACAGATCCTAATAAAAAATGATTTTTAGCAGTAGATACCCACATTAGTTGTAGTAATACCAATGAGCAGTAGCGAAAACCTTCACCTCAATGTCATATGTGAATGACTAACACTTTATCAAATGAGTTTCCCCTAAAATTTTGCTAGTCATTTATGAATCTCCAATTCTGTAAGCTTTGAAAGTAATAATCATAAGTGAAGAAAATTCAGTATCACCTATTTGATGTAGTAGTAGAAAAACCCGAATCTGTGTATTATACCATGTAATATTCACAAAACAGCGAATGTATACATCTCATAATGTATAGGGAGTGGATTAGGCTCTTGACAAAAACCAACATCATAGCAAATATGAGTATAGAGCAACCCAAGAAAAATCTCATACCTTTGCGTATTTTTGTCAATGCATCATTATGGAATAAAGCATGAATAAAACACATACTCAACCAATTCTACTTCATCTTCAAATAGCTAATAGTCAATTACCTTCATGATCATGTAAACAATCAATATGAAAGCCTTTTATACCTTTAAGACCAGTTGCTGTGAATAAACCAAACTTCAAACATTGTTGTCCCAAAAACCATATCTGACAGCAGGGGGAACTTTCAAAAACAGTGGTAATCCATTAATGAAAGTAGGGAGATCTATTGAAGGCAGGGGGATCGCAGCAGTGAAAACTTTTAATGAAAGCAGGGTAAACTTTTTCAAAAGCAGGGGGATCTTTTAATGCCACTGTTTTTGTTATTAACTGTGCCAAACCCACACATAGTGGGAATGAATTTATAACAGTGGAATAAAAAAAGTGAACTAAAAATATACCCTACAAAAAAATATACCTTACTGTGAATATCGTTTCACTGTCTTTGTTTCCTCCTACGTATATAGCAAATCATGGACCACAACCGCTAGGGACCACAACCTGCTTTACTACTTTTGATGTACTCAAATAACCCATTAGGATTATAAATATCAAAAGAAACCATATTAACTCCTCACGTGATGATGAATTTGCCAATTGGTTTCTTAGGACCAAACGAATATGACAAACAAATTGATTTAAATGTCATTTTCAACTTTCTTTAATACATCATGAGGACACCCCCTCCTTGAACCGAATAATCATTGAACACACCAGGGACCACACGATTATTTGTTGTATTCAATAGTCACAATTCACTTTGTTTCAATAAACAATACAAACTGCGCAACAACAGTGCCCTGTACGTGATCAATTTATTCCAAACAGTAACATTAACCTTGGCTGCGAATAGTACGAACATCCATTCCTTGCGGGACCACAACAGACTTAAATGTATCTTCACATCTGCTGTTGTCACATGAAAAATATAACAGCCGCATATAACCATGACTTCGAACACAAAACCCCATTAATGATATACTTTAATCAAAAGTATATTACTTCTCTTTGACGGACACAGTAGCCACAAATATCTCAGCGCACATCAATTAATTGTCTAGGGTTTCCACATAAACCCTAGATCTTCACAACAACGAACTTAAACACCTTAATTCTCCTAGATATCAAGAGCCATCCTCTCTGATACCACATGTTGAATCCAAGATCGTTAGACTCATACAGTAAAAACCGTTTTATCTAGGTTGATCATCATTCATATGATAACATAGCGGAATAAGAATAATGATCATGAATAAGATGTTTAACAAGATGAAAGATTCCCAAAGAGTTTGTATTATTTGATTAACACAAACTACTCTAGGTGTGTACATTGAATCCCACACCTAGAGATCATAGACACTGTAGGTTACATTTTATATATAGAAGATATGTATAAAAGCTACGGTCTGGTATTCCTTTTATAAGTTAAGGAACCCAGGGATACATGGAAACTAAATAAACTAATAATGACTAAATCAAAACTGAATTATTCATTCTTATCATGTGTTGACCAAATCTTCATATTTATCACTAGCAGTGGGAAGTACACTAGCAGGGGCAAGTACTCCAGCAGGGAAACTTACTCTAGCAGGGGAAAGTACATCACCAGGGGGAACTCCAGCAGGGGGATCTCCAGCAGTGGGAACTCTAGTAGTGATAATGTCCTATTTGGTCTTTCTTGTTTCCATAGTGTTTGACTCATCAACTTTTAGCCCAACAGATGTGAGTTTTACATATTTTTCATGCCACAACTTGCAATTTAGATATAGACCCTATCGTGTTACAGGAGGCTAATGCTTGGAAAGATCAATAGGAGAAAACCGTCACGAGACTGACTCGACCCAGAACTAAGACCGGTTTAGGCAATAAATGATCGATGGTTGAAGCTTTACAAGACAACGGTAAAAGAAACTACATGTTTCGATTATATGGACCTATAGCCTGGGAATAACACATATCATTTGAATTTTGCTGCTTACGGATTTATATTACCTGATCAAGTTAAGGTCAAGGTTAGCTATTTTTCTTCTTTCCTATATCTTATTCTCTAAAACATATCTATGTTAATTTAGGATCGTCAAGAAGTATCCAATGTTGCGCCAACTGATCTTTCACTGCGAACTCTCCACCTTATCAAGTTTGAAAATAATTTTGTTGAGCATTCTATAGTTGTAGCAAAAGCATTCTCTCATCACTGGCTCACATAAAAACAGTAAAACATAAAACAAAGCAGACCATGTTTACATTTTTTAATGCAACTCCATCAAATTTGGAATGCATACAGAATCATGATGGCTAGCTTAGTTAGTTGGTGTTTATTTGCAGATGGTATAGAATAGCGTTGCAACGGATCTTTAAACAAGGGTTAAACCTGTTTTTTTACTATTAAAAGGATGTTGCACATGGTGAGTTAGACTCCAACTTTGTGTGATAGGGTTAAACCTGTTTTATACCATTAAAATGATTTTGTTTAGCTAAAGTAACCTAAACCTTTTTATACAAAAAACTTAATTGATGTATCTCTTAAATTATTTTATGTATATTACTTTTGTATCTTTCGCATCAATTTGAATGATGCATATCCTATCAATAATCACCTGATGCATACATCAATTTGAATGATGTATCTCTTAAATTATTTTATGTATATGATCTTGATTCATGGTTTGGAATTATGTGCCTTTTCTTATCATTTGACTAAAAGGAAACTGATACACTGTGGGTTTGGTGGAATTGGGACACAAACAGGTGAGACAGTGACGAGTGGTGGTGGTGGGCGACACAATACACAGAAGACAGTAGCGATTATTCTCGGAGGATTAGCATGATTGTTTCTTGGAATTGCTCTTATGCTAGTTTGAAATCAGCTATCAAACATAAAAAGGAGAAACACTCTTATTCAGGTTTGTCAATCAATACTCATATTTTGATACATTTGATCACTATTTTGAAGGTGGTTTGAAAATGAAAATCATTTAGGCAAAAGTTTCTTAACAAAAATTTAATATCTATAAATATAATAAGGAAGGAAATATTTCTAATAAATCGAAAACTGAGGATTATAGTGTATAGCCAATGGTTCTTCCTATACTCTTAAAACTGAAGGAAAGATACCAACAAGAATATAGTTACAGACAACTGGTAGGTAGAAGTAATCCAGAAGCGGTACCGGCAGCATATGAGCAAGATGAAACCGCTGTTTTACCCGCGTATACAAGATTGACATCTTTTAATCTTATTCCATTACACGGACTCCCCTTGCTACAATCAAATTTCATAGCCACTTGTGTTGCTGATGTGCCGTGTACATCCTCATACACTACATTACTAATTTTTACTCCTGAAATATCATTGGGGCAATTTTGTTTGGTTGGGCAATAGTTTCCGTCTATTATGATAGGGTATTTTACGTTCACCATAGTTACTTGTTTGAAAACAATATTCTTTACAAACCCATTGCTACGACGAGCCCATGCCTTTATCCTCACACCATTTTGAGTACCAACAAATGTTGTTGCTTTTACAGTTATGTTTTGGACACCTGCTTCTTGCAATTCCCATCCAAGACTCCCAATGCTGCATCCACAAATTAACTCATTTAAGTTAAATAATGAACAAATCTAGTTAATACACACTCACACACACAACAGCTCCAACTATAGCGCTTTAAACCACTCATGTTGTACAAGCGTTAGAATTCTGAGAGTAAAATAAGTCACATGTGTTCAACATTATTTGTTGAACTCTAAGTTATCGAGCTTGAGATGAATTATTAGGTATTTATCATGTTCCCACATTTAGATATGTATATAAGGTGAATGTAAACAAGTATACATTTTAAATTTACCTTATGCCGTGACCAGGGCCACACAAGACCTTCTCTATCCAGACATTGGAATTGCCAGGGCCTATCGAGACACAATCATCCCCCGTCGAGATCTTAGAGCTTAAAATGGTAATGCCCGTAGAAAGTGATAACTGGATACCATCTGTGTTGGGGCTGGTCCCGGATGCTAAGATGCTCACACCTTGTAGCTTGGCATTGTTGCATGCATATAGGATCATATGAAACATTTGGCTGTTTAATGACCTTAAGCTGCTAATCACTATGTTTTGGGAATGATAGATGCCAAGTGTCTGTAACACATACAAATAAATCCATGTTAGTTATATTATTTTCTTAAACATAATTGTAGATAGATAAACGTAAGAGGTCATGAAATAATTATCTTTAGAATATAAATGTGAACAACTTTAAAGAATTTACATTTTACTAACTAGGCGAGTACCCGCGCATAGCGGCGGAAATTGCCTAGCGACAGATAATTAACGACATCCGAGAATCCTGGTAAGATCTATTTGTAATTGGAAATGATTGTAACATGCAATAATCCGAATAAAAATGTATCAAATAACATATAAGTTTTTTTAATCAAAATGAAAATAAAACATTTATGTGAAAATAACTTATAACAGACAGTCTTGATATAAAACCAGTATTGCGATTTCGAGTTACCAACAATTTTATATCTGTAATTTAACAATTTTCATTTATAGTAGTTATTATATTCTTTCAATGGTTATTAACATTTAAAGATCATTCAGTAAATTCCCTTCAATCCTACGGTAAGTATTTGCTTGTTTCTTGAAAAAGCTTCGAAGTTGCAATATGCCTCTCTTTGTCAATGGAGCTCCTACAACTCACCATACGCCATAGTTACCAAATAGAGCCTGCAAAAAGTTTTCACGAGTTAGAAATGCGCTTGTAAACTGAGAAATCCTTAGCTCGTGAAAACAAAGCTTAGCTTCACATATCTTTCTATTAGAAGTTAATATTGTCCAATATAAATATTATGGCATACGATGTTCATCTTGATTACATCGAGCTAATACCTAAAGGCTTGTTTTTTAGGCCAAAATAAAGTTTTATATAACATGTTTATATCTTAGGTGTGAACCTGCCTATCGAGATAGCTAAGAAGTACTTACAAAATACGCAAATAAGTCTGAATGAATGGTAGGTATGTTTTACAATAGGTTATAACTTATAAGTGGGTAAATTTTTTTATTTGTATGGTAGAGTAACCATAATATTTTAGTAGTAACCAAACACTGGTTTTCCGACAGACATAGTGTTTGGTTTCTGGTTTAACAGCAGTCGCACGCCCCTTTTGATGCAGAAGGGTGTTTGGTTCATATTTTAACATCAACCAAACACCCCTATGGCACCAGGAGTGTTCGCAGAAGGGGATAAATGTCATGTGAATCCCGGCATCAAAAAGGAGAGAGGTAACACAGGAAGAAATTGAAGCTTACATATGTGCCAGTATTGGTCATCTCCGAAGATCCCATATGTGCCAGTATTGGTCATCTCCGCATGAACCAAATAAATGTTCATGTCTTATTTTGTCCGTCAAATGGGAATTATTTGTTATTGTAGCAACTTGGTGTAGGTACTGTGTTAGCCATTTTTTGTCCAAAAGATTGGGTGTGTATCAAAGCACCCAATGTGGCTGCAAATGACACGGTCCGTGTGACTACCCAACCTATGGTAACCTGAAATAGACATCCTCTGTTATTTTGAATTTTGAAAAGAAAAAATTTAGTTTAACTGATATATGTTACATTTATGTCACTTGTGAACAAACAAATATTGGCATATAGATAGATTTTGAATATGATGCGAAAAATGTTACACACTTTTAATTTTGGTTCTACAAAGAAATCCATTAAAACATTTGATGTGATGGAAGAATACCTGTATTTGGTTGTCAGTAATCAAAGCCTCGAGTTCTTTTTTTATTACATCTACAGTGGTGTTAAAAGCATCAACCATCTTGTTCAGATCAAGAGAAACAAACGGATGGGTATAGTGAATGAGTCCTTTGTTACGGAAATGATGGTGGAACATGGCATATCCTTTGTTGCTCTTTAATTCTTCATCCAGCTTCACGTGGTGCAGGGCTAAATCATTTCACTTATTAGATAAACAAAACCTAAATTGACCTATTGGCATTAGAAAGAGTAAGCACCTGATAATTCTATTACTGAATGGCACATACGAGTAAATAAATATACATGTGGGAAAGTTTTTGGATGACATCCTATGGATGAAATTCCAACACTTAATGATCTCGAGTTCAATTATTTATTTATATAAAATAGGAAATAGAAGACACTTACTGATAGTATGCCATCGACCTGATTTTCGAGCCTCTAGTGTAAACTATCAAATCAACTGAAATTCATTTAAAGATCTCGCGTCAGATTGTGATGAATTTAATGTATCTGAAAAATATTTATAATGGTTAAAGTGAAGCTTTTGCGTTTTTAATGTATGGCTTATAGCGACATAACATATAAAAAATTTTATTTGTTTTATTATATTCTAATATTATATTTAAATTGAGTTCACAATAACATTTTTACCTAATAATTAAAGTAAAGAAAACTCTCATTAAATGTAATAATAAGAACATTTATACATAATAATTATAGTTAGAAAACTCTCCTTAAATGTAATAATAATATTAACTTTTTGTGTTTAATTCAAAAAAATCATCGGTAACGTGGATGCGGTGCCTCAAAATTTAGCTTGCTTTAAGACAGGCCTTAGCAGACTATTTAAAACCATGATTATATTAGTAGTCGAGTACCGGGTACCTAGTTTCAACCAAAATTTCACAGCAAATAAGATTAGAATGTTGGTTTATCAACATAAACATAACTACGTCTGTATAACCATGTGTTTAGCTTTGTATCTTGTGATCACTTACAGTTACATTCTTTGAATTTCATTATTTTTTCCTTTGTAATTTTTTAAAGAATAGTTAGACTTACGACCTCAAGTTTCCATGTAAAGTACATTGACTTTTCAAAAAGTAATATTTGGATTTTCGCATCATTTCTACCAACTCGATAAAAGTTCACTTTTTCTTGCAAAATTAAAATTAAAAATCAATTTCCCAACTACACATTTACTAAAAATGTTATCGATGTTACCCCGATAAAAAATACTATAGAGTTACAAATAAATGTTAAACATAACCTTTTACATTAAGAATAAGGAAAATGGAGCAAACTTGTTTAAAAAAAGATGCGAACCTAACAAAATTCCTGTTTTGATACAAGATAATGCATGTTCAAGAAAAAAACCAAATTTTCATATAGAAAATTGCAAAGTAGATCTACAACGCAACAACAAAGTGGCAACATAAAGAATAAATCTAGATAAGCTCATTATTTCAACAATTTCATTTACATGCTCGGAAACAAAGAAAAAACAACCGACAGTTGATGTATCGCGACCTCAAATCATCAATTAACATTCTTTCTAAAAGGCCATAAAAACCCATAAAAGAAAATCCTCAAGACTAAACAATAGGCCTGGAAACAACATCCAAATACAGCAATGAACGACCTAAAACAAACATTAAAATATATTGTTAATTGTGTTAAGATCAAAATATATATATAACTAAGTTTGCAAATAATATTTTATAACTAACTTGCATATAATATTTTTGAAGGGAGGATACATTTCCCAGGTACACAACACTTCTGCCAAGAGATCATCAACGACGCCGACAATAGCCGGTGACAAGCGGAGACTAAAATATAAAATACCAAAAACAATTAAAATAAAAAGATGATACACAAAGAAAAGCGACAAATTATTCCCAATGAAATGTTACCTACCCGATTTTATAAACAAACCATGCATCTATCCATGACGTTACATGCTGTAGATTGTCTCCTCGGAGTCAGCAAAAACTTTCGGCGTCGGTAACGCAACTGAGAAAATGATAAAAACATTAAAAATGTCAGATCTATAAAATAAAATAATAAGATCTAAACATTTAAGCGTTCAAGAGTTGTTCAAAACATATATGCAAAAAAAACTAAAAAACATACTTGATATAAAATTTTGGTTATGGTTGATTTGAGGCAGATGGTCACGGGTTTAATGTTGTGGTACCGGTGGTTTGTGGCTTTAACACGTTGGTGACAGGTGGTGTTCGGCGTCAGCACGTAGATCCGGCGAGACAACGAAAACATCATATTTTTTCAGCGAGTCGAAGCGGTGTCCTCAGCTAACTGTAACAAACAAACACAAAAAAATATTATAGAAGCACAGATCTACAAAACAAATTTATAGATCTATATAAAAAATTTAGAAAGCTTGGTTAATACAAATAGATCCATAAAAAATTAGTAACAACCTAAAAACGTAAAAAAAATGCTTTTAGTTGTGGTGTTTTCATTTATGTGTTCGTGGGGTGTCATGGTGGTGACGTAAAGTGGTGGCGGCGGCGGTGGAAGAGATATGAAAGAGAGTATCAATGTGTTTTTATGTATATGAGAGAAATGGTGTTTGAGGGTGGGGTATTTTTCAGGCATTTTATTTGGTAGTTTTTTTATGGTTTTGTTGATTTGGTAAAAATTGTAGGTTTGGATATTCGTTTGGTGTGTGTGTAAATTTAAGTTTTTATTTTGGTTTGGAAGTGTGAATCTTAAAAAGGAGAGTTAGATTTTGGTTGGGGATTAAGATAGGGCCCACAAAACTTTTTTAACCATGCTATTTTTTTCAACTTTCAACCATCTCTATTTTTCCTTTATAAAGGAGTATAGATTAGCTGTATATATGGAAAAAAACTGTGGTTATATAGCATGTTTATTATAATGTATGGTCGTACCGTTGCTCCTTTTGGACATGTCTTTCATGACGATTTGCATGCCCATAGAGAACCACCTTTTGCATCAAGAGTTCCACCGGATATCGTAACATGGTTAACCCTGTAGAACTTAATCCATACGTTATCATTGCCAATAGCATTGTGACTAGAGGGTGCCACCAAGGTACCAGATATTTTAAATGTGATGGATTTGCTCTTACATACTTGACCGGAGAATTGGATTGCAGAAGCAATCAAGTACCTACCAGTCGGCACATAGATGATGGCAGGAGTACGGGAGGCACATGACAAGTTCCATGCTTTCAAGAATGCTTTTTTTGTGGCTAAACGACCATTGGCTTTTGCTCCTAAAGTGACAACGTTGTATGTAACCTTAGCCGATGAGTATTGGAAGATAAGAAAAAACAAGACTAAAATATGTTTGATTGCCATGATATATGAACTATTGAAGTAGGTAGTAGTTACTTAAGAATGTACAGAATGTACCTGTGATTTGGGTATTTATAGCTACTGATTTAAAAGGACATAATACAGTTATACGGGTAGTATTATTGATAATGATTGATGGTTGATAAGAAGCAGTCCATATGTATAGGGGTAAGTACTGATCGAATGTCAAATGTGTACATGAAAAGAATATTAATCATCTAAAACAAATATTATAAATGAAGCTATGCAAAATGAATTTGAATTGTAGTAGTGTTTTGATTCGAATTTATTAGGGGGCAACGAAAACTGCATATGATCTGCATGATTAGAGGAATGTCAACTCTAATAAAGTATTTGACTTCTAAAAAATCCTTGCCATGTTAGCATTCTCATTCCTGAAATGTAGACAATTTAGATCAACTTGTTTAATTATACATAAGTTGATTAAATCATACATAAGTTAATGTTCTGGTTTTATCTTATTGATTAATTTTTCTTAACAAATATATCATACTTGTTTAATTACCTTCGAATTAACCTTGTTAAACCATGTGTAATTTGTATCACCCTGTTCTTTGGGATTCTATAGTCAGTTTAATTATGCGGTTAACTATTGTGTAGAAAGGAAATGTAGCAGCTACGACTATTGTTGCCAGTGTCGGAACTAAAGGATGTGCTGCAGTGTCACGGGACCATGATAGAATTATGTTTTGTAGCGTAAATATTCGGCTCTGATATAGCCTAAGTAAACACGGTTCAAGAAATCGTGTCACCTTAATTATATTACAGCTGAAATTATCTGTGCACTAGTCCCTTTAAAATCTAATTCTACCACTAATTGTTGCCTTTCAAACTTAATTAGATTTCTCTGACACATGAATATGTCAACGGATAAGGGTATTAAACTAAATTTTCAAGCTGTCCTTACCAATTACAAAGAGATGCAAACCAGAATAATGTAAATTTGCAACAAGAGTCAAAAATTTGTTAGTTCAACCAGCTGTTATATCCAAAAAACATCCTCCTTAGTTTCTCAAGATAGTATAAACTTTTTAGGGGCTAAAAATGAAGGGGAGAAGTATGCACCAAGTCTTCCCCCATAAGAAAGAGTCTTTGCCTTCCATTGAGCAAGTCTTATGAACACTTATCGAATATCGGTTTCTAATTGGTTGTTTTGTTCATGTTAGCAACTTAACGAGGGGAAGACCAAGATAACAACATGCTAAGGTTAAAGGTTGGCAATTCAACACCAAAGGGAGGTTAACGGTTTCAAAGTGAGAAATACCTACTCCAGAAAGTTTACTTTTGAAGAAGTTCACTTGCAACCCGGAAGCTAAGCTGAAACATCTTGAAATACAAAAAACATTCCTAGTATTTTTAAGAGATAATTTCTTTAAGGATAAGAGCATCATCTGCGAATTGGAGGTGTTAGATGTCAATTTTGTTGGAGCCTACTTTTATGCCCTCAAACAAGCACGTAGTCTTAAGTTCTTGAAAGGTGACGTGGAGAGCTTTAACCACAAGAATGAATAGGCATGGTGATAAAGAGTCCTATTAAAACCCTACTTTATAAAACCCTCTACCTGCTCTTTTTATAAAAAAAACATTTTTTTTATATTCATGATCCCAAATTATAATTCTCATGTGCTTATATATAGTATTTCATTTTTTTACGTAGCTTAAAAGAAAAAAAAAAACCAAAATTTATTTTCTTCTGGTGACTTTTCCAAAAGATTTGTGGGCTCTAAAGAACAAGAATTAGGTTCTTGTGATTCTAGATTTTTAGGGTTTCTTTCACTTTGTAATTATTATTTTGGAAAAAAATAGTTTTGAATGATGGTGAATTTGTTTACAAAGAAGACATTGTTTGGGCTTTTTCTAGGACAGGTTCTTTCACTATTTATAACATCAACTGGATTCTCATCATCTGTGCTTGCTAAAAGATGTTTGCATTTTCATTTTATCATTCATTTATATTTGTATATTTTTAAAACAGCATGTTAGTGGTTAGTGAGTTGATATGCAATGACATCCAAGCGGCCAGTAAAAATTATACCTAGTTTTTTTTAGTTGTTAGGGAAAATTGCGCCGAAATGTGAATTGACTTATTTTAACATTTTATGTAACATAGTAACATGCGTTTGTTTCGCTACTACTAGATGTAACTAACCAATTCAAGCAAGTACATATATTATTCCGTCGAATGTAACATATTGCTAACGAATAAGAGTTGAGAAAATGGGACTATTACATGATATGTTGTAAGAAGGTTTGTTACATAGAATAACAATAAGGTGAATATTGTTACAAATTCGTAAAATATTTCCTTATATTTAAAAAGAGGTAACATGTTATTCCTTAAATCTGGCTCGACCGATGGCATGAGTAGCAAACCAAAGAACTGGATTATTTTGACTTGTGTGCATAGAAGGCGATAGATTTAGAAAATGTTATGCAGAGTGATTTTTAATTTGAATGTTCTAATTTATGTCCTATTTGTCTAACTTAGGAATCAATGCACCAACTTCCCAATCTCTAGCGAATTATGTGTTGGCGATTTTTTATGGTATCATTTTGAACAGCAGGAAGAAGGGTATGAAGGTTAGTAATCTTTAATCTATTTTTCTTAAAGATTGTTTATATTAGATTTGAAGGTTCTTTGTCTCATGGCAGCTTGTTCTCTTCCTTCGAATTATTTGTAGTTTCACGTCTCTGAATATTTTTTCTTATGTGAGCATTAAATGGTACTATTATCTACTTCTTGGAATTATAGACGTTGAGGCAAATTATCTTGGTATGTTTTTAATTGGAATTAATGGTTGGGTCGGGTAACGGTCAAAAGGGTACATTTTGAGTACCGATCAAATTGGTCCAATCAAAGCCTCATGTCCCTGAAATTGTAGGACAGTTAGTCGTCTAGTATGATTGAAAAAGTAGAAATTTATTTTTGACTTCTGATTGCTGGAAAGAAAGTTAATTTGGGAGCTTCGTTCACTACATACGAACTGTTTATTGCTAGATATGATCGATAGATACATAAAAATGCGATTTTCTAAAAGGTTACATGAGATTTGTTTTGCAGTGGTGAAGGCCTATCAGTACACATCATTAACACGTGTCATGCGGCTGGATTGTTGGTCTATTCCATCGGTCAAAATCTTTATATGGATTTTCTTAAAGACAAAATATAGAACCAAGAAAATTGTGGGTGTTGTCATTTGTGTTGTTGGTCTGGTTCTCGTTATTTTTTAAGATGTACATGCATCAGATCGTTCGCGTAAGCATATATATTTTTGTTTCAGTTTGTTCTACATCAAAATTTGAATCAGGATATTTATTAGGGATGTATTTGTATATACTCAGAGAGCGGGAGTCATCCTATTAAAGGAGATCAGCTGGTCATTGCCGGGGCTACACTTTATGCTGTCTGCAACGTTAGTGAGGTGAGCAAAACGGGCTGGTTTATACATAGTTTAAATGTGTTCAAGTCAAAACGGGTATCTTTTGTACATGTCAAAGCGTGTTGCTTTGTGTTGACTTTTGAATATTTTGTTGTCCATTTCTTTGAATTTTTTTTATATGTAATTAACGCTTTCACTAAATTCTTTATCCGAAAACAATAGTGTATCTGTTTGTAGATAATCAACGTTTTATTCTCGGTGATGATCCTTGTGCAGAATTTTTTTGTGAAAAAAGCAGATCAAGTTGAACTGTTGGCGATGTTGGGGCTCTTTGGTGCCATTGTCAGTGGTATTTAAATGTATCCTTTTTTTTGTTGTTTTATCACTTTATTTGCCAGCCGCCGTTATACTTTTATACACTATGATAATTGTAGTTCTAAGGTTTGTTTTGAATAACATCGAATATTGTGAACAAAAAATGCTTGAAGCGGTGAACTTATTATAAGATTCTATGAGTTACTAAATATTTTGATCATTCAAATCTTACTCGTTCTGTTTCATTGAACTTCATATCTTCTTGTTTGTATACCAACCAACATTGTTTAGTAGTGCATATCATAATTATCTGAAAGTGCTACTTTGTGGTCTTTAACTATGCTTATAGAGGCGTGCTTGAGCGAGAGGAACTTAAAGCTATCCATTGGTCCTCAGGAGCGGTACACTCTCTCTCTCCCTCTCCAAAGTCTACACACGCATACATAAACATACACACAGATGAGGATACACTTTCAGGTTGAACCGACAATACTTTTTAGCATTTTTCTACCTTCTACAAACAGTTACTAATATATTAGAATTGTCATAAAGACCTTTGAATATATTTATCATGGCTTTTGACCCTTTTCATTTTCACATAAGGTTTTTTATTTTAACCCATTTAGGATGCTATATAACTCAAGTTAATCCACTTTTAAGGAATGCGCCAAAACCGCATCTTTTCAGATCACATTTTGTAATAAAAATAATACCATGAAGATGATAAATTTGTTTGTCCATAGGTGCTTCCATATGCCGGATTTGCAGCAGCAATGTTTCTGTTTTACTCAGGTGTGCCAATCTTGCTAAAGGTGAGGGCTTTCAAGACTTTTTCTATTTACATCACCATAAAACTAAGCACTTAATTTGCGGTTTGCCTATCATGCAAGTAATTGAGAACTTACTTTTAGAAGTTTGTTCATGACCAAATTAAATGCAGATTAGTGGCTCTACTATGCTAAATCTATCTTTGCTGACATCAGACATGTGGTCTGTATTGATACGCACTTTTGTGTAGCACGAGAAGGTTTGTACCAATATCGAGCTTAAGTTATGATTTTGCAAGAAGCTAACATTCGCATATGCTATCAGGTAGATTGGATGTACTTTGTAACGTTTACTGCAGTTGCTGTCGGCCTCGTGGTTTATTCAGCGTATGAATTTATATTTCATTCACCATAGCTACACATCTTTTGTGCTATATAGCGGATTAGAATGGGCCGGTTGCTAAAAAAACTTACAGGATTTATTGTTTTGGATACCCTTGGTTGACTTTCGCCTAGTTTGACTTGTTCTAATTGTAGCTAGCTTTTAAAAGAAATGTACACTTTAGAGACAAAGTATAACCCGGATTTACCCCGGTTATCCATAAATGGGTCAATTCTAGTACTCTAAGAAACATAAATGTAACAATCATTTTTACACGAGTAACTACTTAGAAAAATATAAGCAGAAAAAAGTACATTTTGCTTTGGGGGTCCCATTATTGCGAGACCTATGAATGAAATGCAATGATCTCATGGATCTCAAGTTTTTAAGGCTATTCCAGGTTCGATAAAGAAGTGAAAGAACCCCATGAGGATGTTGCTGATGAGCCAGAACAAAATAAGCACATTGATGAGGAAGCTGGAACAGCAGGTTCTGTCAAGTTAAACACACTACAAAGTATTGATGCGGAAGCTGGTGTGGCAGGTTCAGTTAAGTTAAAGACACCATCTCGGGCCTCAAATGACAGTGGCAGGTTCCAAGATCCAATTGAGTAGTTGATTGATCAGAATGTGCTTTTAGCCCGAACAAGTTTAGGATTATCTGTTTCAACTTTCAACATAGAAATGATCTGAGTTTTTTCTCTTCGTATGGACACTAATGCAAATACGGTTTCTAGTTTCAACTCGAATTCCTTGTATTTCATATATTTGTTCATCAATACATCGTGGATAACAGTATTACCGAAAATACCTCATTTTTTCTCATTATATATGAGGCTTAATGAACAAAATACTAAACAAAGATTATAGTGTAAAAACCCTATTCAAAATTGAACCGCTGCAACGAGCAACAAATCCAATTGTCCAAAGATGTTCTTACAAAACTAAGAAATTAATACTCGAATTATATAGTTACAAACAACTTTTTGGAATAAGTAATCCAGAAGCGGTACCAGCTGCAAAAGAGCAACACGAAATGGCTGGTTTACCCGCGTAATGAAGGTTAACATCTTTTAATCTTATTCCACGACACGGGCTTCCTTTGCTACAATCAAATTTCACGGCCACTTGTGTTGCTGATGTTCCGTGTATATCCTCATAAATCACGTTACTGATCTTTACTCCGGCAGCTTCTTTGGGACAGTTTGTACTGTGGGGGCAATACTTTCCGTCTATTATGATTGGGTATTTTACGTTCACCATTGTTGCATGCGTGAAAAATATATTCCTAACGAACCCATTGCTACGACGAGCCCATGTCTTTATCCTCACGCCATTTTGAGTACCTATAAACGTTGAGCTTTTTACAGTTACATTTTGGACCCCGGCTTCTTGTAAGTCCCATCCTAGAC
Organism: Glebionis coronaria; assembly: GCA_025667525.1. Lineage (NCBI taxonomy): Eukaryota > Viridiplantae > Streptophyta > Magnoliopsida > Asterales > Asteraceae > Glebionis > Glebionis coronaria. The sequence continues at coordinate 26,827,966 of CM046877.1, forward strand.
TCCCAATGATGCAAAGATTGATGCAACGTATTTACACTTAGTTAGTTATAATGCAAGTGTTTATATGTTCAACATGACTCAGTACATACAAATAGGGCGTATAAGTTGAATCCAAACACGTTTATATTTATAAATATACCTTATGCCATGACCAGGGCCACACGTGACCTTTTCTATCCAGATATTGGAATTTCCTGGGCCTATGGAAACACAATCATCCCCCGTCGAGATCGTAGAGCCCAAGATGGTAATACCAGTAGAAAGTGATAGATGGATACCATCTGTGTTCGGGCTGGTCCCGGATGCTAAGATGCTCACACCTTGTAGCTTGGCATTGTTGCATGCATATAGGAGGATATGGAACATTTGGCTGTTTAATGACTTTAAGTTGCTGATCACTATGTTTTGCGAATGATAGATGCCAAGCGTCTGTAACACATAATTATAAACATATGTTAAACAAAGTATGATTAAAAGGAATTCAAGAGAAAAAAATAGTGTAATGGGGCGTACCGTAGCTCCTTTTGGACATGTCTTTCCAGATAACTTGCAAGCCCACAAAGAACCGCCTTGTGCATCAAGGGTTCCACCAGATATCGTAACATGATTAACCCTTTGGAACTTAAGCCATACATCATCTTTTCCGACTGCATTATAGCTAGAAGGGGCCACCAAGGTGCCGTCTATGTTAATACTAATCCCTTTGCTCTTGCATGTTTGGCCAGAGAATGTAGTCGCCGATGCAATCAAATACCGGCCAGGCGGCACATAGATTGTGGACGGAGTAGTGGAAGCACAAGCCATATTCCATGCTTTTAAGAAAACGGTTTTTGTGTCAGAGCGACCGTCGGCTCTGGCACCTAGTGTGATAACATTATAAGTTAACTTAGCGGAAGAGTGTTGAAGGATGAGAAAAACGAAGAATATAATGAGTTTCATGAGTATCGATGCTGAAATATACGATATGAACCCATCTATAATGTGTTATTTATAGGCTTGTACCAATCCAGGTAAAAGTACAATAAGGATATGTAACACTCATCAACTCAAATTTGTATTTCAGTTATGGTATAAAAAAGCAACTACTTTTTCTTTCAAACCGCCAAATTTGATATATTTATTTAATATCGCTAAATAGAATTTCTAGTGCCTGAATTGTAAAAAGTGCATCATGATATCGTAAATTTGGTTGAGTGACATTTCTACTACCGTATACTCATTTAATAGTTAAGGCATCTTAAAAACATAACTGAGGTTATTTTCAAAATTATAATATACATAGTATGAATGTGAAAATGTCAATTGAGAATAGAAACAACTATAGTCGAGCACAAGGTTGCCAAGTTTAATACCGACATTGGTTCGTTTATGATCATAAGTCTTGTTTGAACTCATTTCTAGCCTCATGCTTTTAGGTCGCGTTTGTGTTGTACGAGCCTAGCTTATAAAAGCTCGAAAAATCCAAGCTTAAACGAGCTGAAGTTCGAGCTCAAGCCTTTCTCGGGGTCAACTGACAATGTGTTTCAAGCAATGGTTTTTATATGTGTTTATCACGTATATTAGTACATGCAAATCTGTAATATTTAAGTGGTATCAATGTAAGAGCTTGCAAAAATTGACATAAATCTGACCTATGAATTTTTTTTTGTCTTGGGTTAGAATTTATCCTATGTCTGACTAGATGGTAAATATTTAATGTAAATGCTCTTAGATTGGATGACATAAACTTAAAAATTTACATAAGTGTATTATATAAGTTTATACATTGATCCATCTTAATCAATCTTACGTCATAAATCATCTATATATGCCTTCCTATCTTTTGTGATAACTTACATCTACCGTAATATTTTTTGAATTATCCCCATTTAGATCGGCTCCAAAATTAACTATCGATATTGAAATTATTGTCAAAAATTTCTTTCTTCGGTCAAGGTATTCGTACTATTTTTTTATTCATGATTTATATCAGTGGGTTTTATCATGGTGATTCATATTAGGGTTTTGTTCTTATGATTCATAATAAGGTTTTTGCTTATTTGAATCTTCATTTTAATTTTTATGATTGTCGGATATTAATTTTATTATTTTTTGGTTTTAATTAAAATTATTTAATGGGTTTTCCTTAATTTCCATATTCATACTATGGTTTTGTTAATTTAATTCAAAATAATATTCTATCAGTAATGAACTATTGTTGCAAAATGCATTCTAGACCAGGATCCTTTTTACAGGATTTGCGACATCACTATAACATATGACCTCAATGATAGAGGTTTATGCAATAGATATTTGTATTGATACAGAATGCTAGTAATGAAAAGGGAGGTGAGGCAAATCTACCCCTTGGTGGCATCGACCTTAACAGCTCAGACAAGTTGGCTTACGTACAATAGCTGTCTATTCATGGTTAGCACTCCGATATTTTATTTTGTCTCAGCATAGTAGTGATCTCTGTATGTGTTTTCAATGTGGTTGTGAAAGCGGATAAGAAGCTACTGACTGTGCTAATCCCCGATGGTTGTGATGGGCGATCATTTACTCTTAAGGTGCTTTGTCTAGTTCCACTTCATTATAATTTGAAAAAACAAGCCATAGTTACTCAAGATATAGTGATGTCATGTATTCGTCTTCTCTTATTGTGTTTAGCTAATGCCGCTCAATAATTTTTTTTACTATAGGCTACAGAGGATTTAAATGATTGGAAGAAGCTTTGTAAAATGCACCTTCTGTAGGCACAGGAATGGGACAAACTGGGATATCTATAAACGACAAGGGTGAGAATGCTGATGGTTCTCATGAACAATGTAAATTCAACTAAATGTTTAAAAATGTACATGTATGTAAGTGATTATGTAAGTAGCTTATTTTTTCAAAACTAAAGGCATGAACACTAATCTATTTTTTTTGGCTGGTTTGTTTTATTCCAACAGCAAAAGACAGTGCTTCGTCAAAATCTATGGTCCTTGGTTGACCAGTCAAAATCTAAGCCCTTAGATACCTAGAAGAATATGGTAAGACTATGGCGAGTCTTATTTCAAATAATTTAATGAAATATGATATTTACATACTTCTATGAAAAAATATTCCACCCTCATCAAGTTTACCACTAAACATAACATGATATCTTAAAGAAAATTATGTGATTTAAGATTTTGTATTGTCACTGATTAAACAACAAGTTATGTGCCAGGAATTAATGTAGAAGGAATATTACGGCAGGCTGCTTTTGGTGTACAGGAAAAAAGGAGTTCACAGAAGATGAGGATATGGACATGTTATCGGAGACTGTATCAAGGTACATTGCAGTATGTACTTTTGTTCTTCAGGATTTGCCATCGTCTCCAGTTCCAGCATCTTGCTGCAAAGCTTTGCTACAAGCATATCGTACGTCTTTTACAGTGAATGAACTTGATGATATCAGTATTTAGAAAAAAATTTATTATAAAGTGCTTGTGCATTGTAACTAAAATACTAACCATATTATGAGCATGAACTGATCGGGGCTCAAGATTTAATAATATGCGCGCAGCTATATGTGACACTTTTCCTGAACCAAATCTCCGTGTTTGATTTTAGCTATTTGATTTTTCCGAGCTTTATCATAATATTTAGGACTTTTTGAGTTAATATTAGATTTTTCCTTTTGTTTATTTATTTTCTAGCATTATTTTTAATCCGTTTTAATTTTAAGTCATTTAAAAATAAATTTAAGTTATCAAAAATTTATAAAAAATACTTTTTAGTCTTATAATAATATATTAAGGGTTTACAAACCATAAAAACCCAAAGTGGATTTTTTAATATTTTATTTGATTTTAAGTTTTTTATTAATCTTAAAAAATGAATGTAAAATTGTTTAAAAGGTCTAAAAAAGTTTTGATGGTTTTTATAGCTTACTTATATTATTTTATACTTTTTGGTGATTTTTAGTAATTTTTTACGAGAATTTATTTTTCGTCAAGTTTTTCGGTTTTACGTTTTTAATTAAATAGTAGTTTTTAGGGTTTAAAAATAGAATTAATTAGTTTAAATTTTTGCAAAAATACTTTTTAGCTTTGTTAGAATATTTTTGAGGTTTACAAGTTTAAAAATCTTTGTTCAGGCTTTTTGATAAAATCTTTTTCAAAGCCATTTAGTCTGTGTGCATGTTTTGTATTGAGAAGATGGCGTTACGGTGTACTAAGCAAAGTCATTCATAACCACATTTACAAATGTTTGTGCATAATTTAGCTAAAATTGTACAACAATAGTATGTCATGACCAATCACATTTGCGCCAATAAATAAACATAATCACAGCTGCATAAGATCCATAATAAAATAACACACACTTTACATAAGTACAAAACCACATAACCATAAAAGACGTACTAGATAACATATAAACTTCCTAAAAAATAAAAAACAAAACTAACCGTAGTAGGTTAGTGTTTCTTGAAAATAAAACCTAATCATAATATAAGTAGTAAACATATGTTACTACCGGTTAAAGACTATATCAAGAATAAACAATCCTAGGTGCATTCCTAAGGCTGTAACGTCTGCCAGTGAGTAATGGTGTGACCAATGTCTCAACATAGGCACATGTGTCTCGGGCGATCTTCTCTATAATCTCGTAAGTCCTGTTTATAGAGTTATACAAAATAACATGCTCACCAAAATGAAGGAGAATTCGGTCGTCTTCTGTTATAAATAATGGGTGCGTGTACTTTGTCCAACCTTGATGGAAATTAATTCTATGATCAAGACAGTGGTCGGGGTAGCAAATACAATACAATCTGTTCCATTGTTGATTAACAGGAGTGATAGTCAACAACCACACATCACAACAATGACTGTTTAAGAAGTTAGAGAGCATGCAAAGACCTCGTATTAGTACACCCAAGTCAAATGATTTAATTCCTCTACAAAAATTAGGAACAACAATCTCATGAAATGTTTCCATTCTAAGATCGATGCAAACAATGGAACATGAAAAGTTTCCATTCCCTTCGTAAATCGAATCCTCCCAATACAATCATCCTTGAAAATACAAATCGTTCCCCAAAATAGACCCTTGTATTGGACAAACTCCCAAGGGTTTCCAATTAGCGTTAGCCAACGAGAACACCCTAACATTGTGCCTCTGATTACAAATAGACACCAATTTATAATCTCCGTCTAAAATACTCCCAAATCCATACTCAATTCCATGTGGATGATCCATTTCACGAATCAAGTCAACCGTTAAATGAATACGAGTTGCTGGTTGTAGAATGACACCCCATCCCTCAAGCTCACGCAAATTAGTCCATTGCAAGACCCCAATACACGCATGAAGTTGGGGTTACGATACGGATGACCATCGTCCAAGAACAATACAGACGGGTTAGTTAACACCTCATCATTTAGTAGCCGAGTGGATATAGTCAAATCGCCATGAAATACAAATCGTCTGAACCTTGCTTCCTCGGATTGGTAACGAAGGAATACAGGGTGGGTAATGACATCGTACCATGCTTTGCAAATAGTTTTGCAAACCAACAATGTGGAAATAGGTAATTGGAGGAACATGATCATCAAGAAATCAAAGGTTAGATCTTCAAATGTAGCAGCCATCATTTTGTTTGGAGAAATTATGGTTTTGTTTAGAGAGATACGCGAAATTAGATTTTAGGAAAAGACTATGAAACTTGGAACGTGTATTTATGTAAAAACTAGGGTGAGATTGTGTTAGTGGGAAGTTATAGTATATCATGGAGAATGTAGGAAGTTATCATGTTATTAAAAAACTGTTCATTTGTTTTTTAAAATCATTTAGTGTTAGTGGGGTAATAATGAAAAACAGTTATTGGTGGTTAGCCATATCAAATGAAACAAAGGAGTCACTAAATACGGAAATCGACAGAGGTACATCAATTCAGCTTGTAAAAACAAAACCAAATAGTGCTTTAGACAAATTACGTGATAAACTACCTTAACTTCAAGAGGCCGAACCATTCATTTTTGAAGGTCAACATCCATAAAGTCAGAAACAATTTTTTTGTCAATCACTTGTTCTTTCTGAAAGTCTGCTGCGTCATTGTTGTCTACGTCCATGTCATCGTGAGAAATAAAAGCCATGTCTTCTTCATCGTTCAACATATCCATGAATTCATCTATAAATTTAACATCCTGTAATCAAGATGAATAAAATATAAATGGAACACATATGAATACCATTGACTATGGAACACATCTGTTGACAACAGGGCTGGATGGTTCATTCAAGTTTGTTGATGTTGTTCCAGAAAACTTAACATCAAGAATGGAATCTATTACTGGGTTTTCGTCCTTATTCATTAAGGCCTTGATTAATATGCCCATAGATCCAGGGAAATGGATATACACGTATACTTGAGATCTTTTGGGCTAACATCTTTCCTGATAACAACTCTGATGTGAATGTTAGAGAACAATAGTCTTTTTTAGTCGAGTAATTCATTATTGTGGCCAGCCATGGTGCGTCTATCCTAGTTCTTCTATGACACTATATGTTGAGTTGCCCGTAAGAAGTAAGCTTCACTTCCTTTTTCATCGTATCGAATAGATGAAAGATAATGTGGTTAGTGTGTTTAAGTTCTGGTTAACATACCTTTTGCAATCCACATACGCCAAATTTGCAGTTAGATTTCTTGAGTTACTATACTCGACATCGCATTTCTCTACTCGACCTTGTGTTCATGACACCTTTTACAATCTTCTTCCTCGCATAGTTTTTTCTCCTACAAAAATTAGGCGTTTCACATTGTATAAGAAAATATGGTATCACAGTAGAAGGTTCGACTACTTTAGTCCCTTGAGTTAACATAAGATCATAAACAGTTTTCTTCTATCTACGTACTTAAAGGCAGGCAATTATCTACTATATTACAAAATTGAATAAGCATTTATAATAAGAAATTGTAAACAGCTTATTCTCGTACACACTTGTTATGTAATCATATGTGACCTTCTTATCTATTATACGAAGCAAAATATGTTGATCACATTTTCATCTAATAATTCCAAACACCACACTTGTCTAAGGCTATAGCTTTTGCTTTAGGCACGAGACCAGCTAGAAAACCCAATTTAACTTGCTTTCCTTGGTCAGTTTTTGGATCCTGCAAGTATTCATCAGAAAGAATCATCTAACGTGCACAAGCTACAGGAAACAAGAAAACAAAATATTATTTTTTATCATGATCTGTACTTGATTTGTCAGAAGAGGAGTCTCCAAGACTCTTTAGGAGCCGAATTGCTTTCTCTCTGTTGATCTATAACACTGCTGTGTGTCGCTCTGATCATCATGCAGGATTCACTCTCTGCATTTACATCAATTTCATAGATACCTCTAGGTCTACCAGATTAGTAATATCAGTTTGTGCATCCGTTATTGGTGCAGGTGTTAAGCCCGCCTTGGACATTTAGTCTTTGAAGTATCGTAACTTCCTTGACATTTATCCGCATCTTTTAATCTACACAGCAGAAGAGATTTAAACAATAATCTCCATAACTGAACCATAGAGTTGAGACTTATGAGCTTAAATAGGTACGTTGCTTGTAGTGTGCCCACACTTGAAGTTTGAAGTAGAGTGTGATCTTACTCGTGATTCACGAAGTACTTATGTTTCTAACTTGCATCCCATAAAGAAATGACAAATAGACCACATTAAACTTGATGTCATTTGCTTTCTGATATGACTAAACTCAACAAAATTCTGGAACATGTCCGTTAGTGGTAGCTCACAAGTCGCTTCATAGGACAATAAGTTGTAAACTCATCGACTTATATTCCTAAATGTCATCATAAACCTTACTCAAATACCCAAATCAAACTTATCAATATACGATTTCTAATACCCCAAAAGGCTAAAACCAAATCGCTCAATAATCACAGTCGTTTAAATACATATACCAGTAGCCAGAACCTGCAAGTTTCTTACAAACGCTGAAACTCACAATTCATACAAAACTAATACAAGACGTAATGTTTCAAAAACAGTCCCTTAGAGCTATAGCAGTAGATCCAACATTCCTCTAGAAGTCAAATCTTATTAAAAATCGATAACATTATTACTAACACACCAGGCCTAAATCATGGCTGTAAACCTCCAAATCAACTAATTCCATGATGTGAAGTTCTCACACTTATGTTGATGCTCACAGTTCACTCAATAAAATTCCTAAGTACCGGTGGTGTTATAGCACCCAACTTTTGGCCTATAACACACAACTAAGAAAACTCTCTTGTTTTGGCCATAGCGTTGCACATATGGTGCAGGCCATGATAATCGCTATGTCGCCGTCACTTAAATCCTTAAGGACATCATAAACCTAATGAAACACCAAACATGCTTCCAAACGACTTATCACACTAAAACCAAAGGCACAAGCTGTATAACCTCCTCACGGTTACTTAAAAAGTAATTATTGGCCATAAACCTACTACCTCTTGTATAATGAAAACGGACACAAATCGCTTATTTTGGCCATAGAGCTGCACCTATGGCACAAGCCACAATAATGCTATGTAGCCGCCACTTAAATCCCTAACAACATCATAAACCTAATGAAACCACAAACATGCTCTAAACAACTTATCACTTTGAACACACTAAAACCAAAGGCGCAACCTCTGTAACCTCCTCCTCCTCTTCCTTACAGTTTATGTATTATGAAGTATAACTAAAACTTGAAAACATGATGAACTAAATTAATTGCAAAATGAAATGATAAAAGTAGAAGGAAAGTTAGACTCACTGCATCAAACTAGCCAAAACCTTTGATAAACGCATAAATTCTTAAGGGGTGGGATGTTATGGACTAACTGTTTTATCATCTATGAATTACATATGTCACATAAGACTCATTGCATCAAACTAGGGACACCTTCCTATGTTCGAAACCCATGGTAAACTGGTCAGAGTTTCGTATCATAATATGCTATACTGTAAGAGATAATCTCATAAACTCGCTGACTTAAATTCCTAAATGTCGTCATACGCCTTACACAAAATACCCAAAGAATACTCTTCCCTTTGGTGCACAAGTCAAACTGAGTAGTATACTGTACACATTATCGAACAATAAATCAGGTGACAAAAAATTACTCCTAAATTAGGCCCAAATCGTCGAAAACATCCAAATCAACTAATCGTCTAATACCATTAAAACCAAAAGCGCAAGCTCCTCACGGTTACTCAAAACTAATTATTGGCCATAAACTAAAAAGCATGATGACCTAAATTAACAGATACAGTACTAATTATAAAATTAAACGATTAAAGTAAGGAGAATGAGAGTAATATATACATCTGAAGCATTAATTAAGGCATGTGCTTCGTTTTCCAATGGTTTCCTCTTCTCTGCCATGTTCAACGCGCCGTCAATCCGGTTATTTTTATAAATATAGCCTTCCCAAATCGTTAATCATAATTAGGTCACATTTAATCACAAATTCTTAACATAAAATAGGTTCGATAATAACAATAAAAATAAGTCAAGTTCATTAAAAAATAACAAAAAGATCGTTAACAATATAAATAAGTCAATTTTAATAAAAAATTTATAAAAAAGTTTGTTAATCGTGATTAGATCATTTAATCATTAAAATTAAATCTAATTCATCAAAAAGTAAATAAAAGTTTGTTAACAATAAAATTAAGTCAACCTTAATAAAAAAAGTTTTAAAAAGTTTTCGTTAATCATAATTAGATCACATTTAATTAGCTAAATTTGTAACCAAATTCATGACTTTTAAAAATATGCATGAAAAGTGATGATTACTTGAAAAGATGGTAATATGATCTCGGAAAAAAATGGCGAATGATATGGGAATGTTTTGATTATTGGTATGTTGGATTTGTTCATTGAAGAAAACAAGGTAGATGGATCTGGTTTGTATGGGTATGGAGTGTGTGTTTTGAAAGAGAAGAGTAAAGTAAAAAGTACTTATAAAATACTCGGTTACCCTATTATTCGTGTTGCCCAGAGTACAATTGCCTAATATAATAATATATAATATTCAACCACTTTTAAATAAAATAAACGAAAACCCAAGTTTCCCAATATTCTAATTTCCCATATATGTTATATTGCCCAAAAAACATATCTTACACAATAAGTACTTTATGTGTACTTTATACGGACACATGGCGAATTCTTCCATCATTGCCCAGATTCATGGTTTGAGGAAAAACATGTTTTTTGTACTAAATGTCATGTTGCTCAATATTGGAGGACTCTTTTGGTAATTTTCCCTTTAATTTATAAGAGCCGAGTACACAAAAGAAATGAGCTTGTCAGAAGGACAAGTATAAGATGGATTAAGAACTTATTTGCTAATTTAGTGTTTAGCTATATACAAACTACACTTCAAAAGTAAAAAAAATGTACATTTATTTGTACTAATAGCATCTAAAATGGTTATAGTTTTGACTTTATACTATTCTAAAAAGTTATTTTAAAGATTTTTAACCATTGTAACAAAAGATTTTTGGATGAGGTTTTTACAAAGATTTGGTAAAATATCAACTTTTTGTAAAAGTTTTAGACATTAAATGAGTTTGATGATAATGCCATTAAGTATATCAAGTTTTTAAGACCTGATGCGTTGCAGATACTCTAAGGGGATGTTTGGTAGGATGGAATGGAAAACTTAGAAAGAGAATAGCAGTCTTTCCTTTGTTTGTTGTATATTTGGAATGGAATTAGAGAATTAAAAATGCCTTCTCATTGAACCAAAATGATTCTTAAAAAAAGAAAGAGAATGCTGAGAATGGAAACAATAAACATCACTCATTCACGTCCCATTTTAGCTGGAGAATCAGTTACTTTTAATTAAAAGAATGCTATAAAATGGAAACACATGTGCTTTGCACATGTAGCCCCAATAAGAAGAAATTGAATAACCCTAGAACGTATTTCTCCATTACCATTCAATGTTTCTTTAATCTTCTTTATTTTAAATTACAGTAGTTTGGAAGTAAGTACCGCTACTTGATCCACTAGCGGTATTTTGGAAGTAAGTACCGCTACTTGATCCACCAACGGTATTTTGATAGTAAAGACCGCTGCTTCCTTTTGACACAAAAGCCAAGTTATACTTTGGTGCTGCTACTGCTTTGGTTACTTCAATGCATTTAACATCCATCTTATAAACTCTAAGATTGTTATAGAGATGATCAAAAGGATTTGAATTTAGATCATCCCTTGTGATGAAGTGCATGGCCATTGCTTTCCACTCTTGTGGAACACTTCTTAAGAATTTTAGATTGGCTTCTTCATGAGGAATTACTAGTCCATGAACTGCTAATTGAATGAGCAATTTACTGAACCTTCCATAACCACTATGGATTCCTTCTATACTGGAAATTGAGACGTTATCAAATTATTGTTTTAAAACAATCTTTTTCATCTTCTTACACTTGTCATTGCCTCTAAATCTAAGCTTGATAGATGCCCACATAGCCTTTGCATCCTTAAAGTGATGAAAGTTAGGTAGAATGTCTTCTGAAAGTGCCATAGCTAAAGAAGTTGTGTCCTTTCTTTCTCTAATCTCTGCTTGTACCTCTTCAGTAGTGACAGCAGGCAAAGCATAACATGTACCATCAAGTAACCAATACAACTTCTTAGGAGTATTCCCATTCTTGATGACCTCCAAAAGAGTGTGATCTGTGTGATTCAAGTAATGTTCCATCTACATTGCCCATGTCTTATAGTTATCACTTTTGAGAATAGGGAGTTTCACAGCAGAAAAGGAATGGGAAGAAGGTGTAGTTATATGAGTAACTACAACATCTGTAGCTTGTGCACCTTGTGTAGGTGGATTTGCAGGTGCATGATGCACGATTTGAGGTTGTCCCTGTAGTATGGGATCATGAATTGGAATTTCTTCCAAGTGAGGATTATCACTGGCTTGAGACATTGAATTTGTGTGAGTGGAGATTTAGGGTTGTGTTCTTCTTATTCAGAGTTTCTCAACAAGCTCTGATACCACTTGTTGATCCCTTAGAATGGATATATATTCTGTTAAGAATTTGTACAATAGCTTGTAATCAAACTAGAACACTTGAGAACTCTTACTCAACCAAATAAGTTATGCGGAATCTAACTTATAAAGCAAAGAAGAACAGAATTACTTTCAACTATTTGATCTTCTTTTAATCGACTTTTAATAAGGTACAATAAACGCATCATACCTATTTTCCTTTTATAGTATAAGGAACCATAAAAACTTTAGAATATTCTATTATGATAAGTATATCACATACGATATATTATCAATATTCTAAACTGTTAAGTATATAGTTATCTAAACTGTTAGGTTTAATTGTAGCTTCATGCAACAATTTGATTGATAAAGATGTTCGTGAATGAAGTAGTCAATTAATAATATAGTTATCCATCATTGTGACCATGGTTTTAATTACTATGGATTACTTCTTTTTCAAATCAACATGGATACTGATGATGGGAAATGGAAGCCCAGTTTGGTAGCTTTTGCTAATTTAATGTGTTTGTCGTGCTTAGTGTACGATCTTAACTTTTTATCTAAAAATAAATTGCTTGAATTCTTGTTCTTTATTACGTTTTTATTCTTTAAACTTTCTTATGTTGTTAGAGGTGTATTTTCATTGCTCGTAGCTACAGATTAGACCAGAAAATGATACATTAAAAATTTGTAAATTTATACGATAATTAAATTGTTTTAGTAGTTACTTTTTTTTATAAATCATTACATTATATTTCATTCTCGCGTTTTACCAAACAAGATAGTCATCCATGGTAACCACATCCTTGCTTGATTCCTTGATCGTACCAAACAATGAAATTTGTTTCCTTTCTTTAAAGTTATTCTCTTTCTTCGTCATTCCATTCTTGACTTCAATTCCATTCCATGTGATTCACTTGTACCAAACATCCCCTAAGTTCTAAGGCACAAATATTATCTTTTAACTCAAAAAATAGCATGGTGGTTGAGGTTGTTGTTTCCTTCCGACAATGAATTGCCATTTTTATGTTTATATTATGGAAGTAAAAGCTTTTATGGTAAGCTTTTATGACAATTTAGGATAAAAGGTTGAGTGCAGATTTATGAAAAATTATATAAAAAGAGAACATTACTCTATATTTAGAATAACATTAGATATAAGTATTCTTAAAATACAAGTAATATCTTCTGTTTATTCTTTACTTTATTTTAATTTTGGTTTTGCTTTCATTATAAAATATTGAAAAAACATAAAATCAAAATATAAAGTTTGAAAATTAAAAATAGTAATAAAAATATGAAACAAAAATCATAAAAAGCATGTCATCTTATTAGTATAGTGCGTAAAACCGTCCAAATAAAATATAAAATATAAAATATAAAGTTCAATAAATTAAAAGTATTGAAAATCAAAACACATGAAACAAAAAAACCATATAAAGTGTTTTGCAATGTGAATAGCCTAGTGACAAAATGATTTGTGGCTATCACTCTAAAGTGTGTGAGGTGTCAAGTTTAATTCCTGCTAGGTGCAAACAAATTTGAAGTAACCACGCTAACCTTCTGAAAAAGAAGGGCTTTACTTGGTTTGAGTCTGTGTGGCGGTGGGCTCAAACCCCGTGGATTAGTCGGCCAATGTGTCAGAATTCACGATTACCAAAAAAAAATAGTGAGTAAAAAAGAGCAACCTTATGAGCTCCCGCCTGCCATATAATATAACCGAGACCATCGCATGACTACATATATTTGAGTAACTAGCAGGGTACCCGCGCGATGCGGCTGCGGGTACCCTGTAACATAATTTCGGTCAACAATATTTTAACTTTACGTTTTTAACAACAACATCTCAAAAAGCAAAATTTACGGTTTATGTAGCTTTACCTAATTGTCTAGCCGAATCGATGGTGGCTCTGATTCTCGGTTGAACCAGTTAATCTATCTTGATATTGAAAATTATAAATATATATGTTTTAAATTGTTATGTAAGGTGAATATAATTGTATATTTGAGTAATGAGGTGTATTAATTATTTATTAATTGTTATTAATTGATTTTGAAAAATAAGATGTAGTGACATTTATACAATATGTTATTTTATTTGTAAATTATGGTAATGAGGTGTTTAATTATAATATTAATTATATTTTAATGATAGTTTTAAATGTAATGTGTTATTAAAGCTCTTTTTATGCTTGTTGTGGTTGTAAATAAGCATTAATAGGTTGTATTACTCAATTCTTAGTTTGGAGTTTGCATTAATAAGTTGTACATTATGCTTTATTTGTTGGACTAATTAAAATTTTTGTATCTATTGAATAGAGAGATACCAATTTATTTTATAAGGAGTATAGATAAAATGGTCAGGAGCTTTTTTGAATTTTCTTTGAAAGCGTTAACTTTTTGTTTTAAAAATAACATCTTCCGGTAAGTAGTTCTCTTTGAATACGTCAACTTCACTCATGAAGTTTTTCAAATTGTTTAAAAGTGTTAAAAATGTAAATGACTCATATAGTCTAAAAACATATTATACATTAGTTAAAAATGTCATTTTTAGTCATTTTACATTTTAATATTACACTAACTACGACTTGTAATTTATGTTAACAACTTTACACCTTACGGCATACAATTTTTAGCTTACATTTAACAACTTAGCTTACAATATACAACTAATTAATTACAGCTACAAACATACCAAAAGCTTTATTTTTACCGAAACAAACATTTCTTTTAAGATCTATTCAAAATTTAACGATTACCATACATGCACAAAAAGTGGGATAAAATATATGTACTTCAAAGATTATTTTGAGTCAGTTTCGGTCATTACTGTTTTCAAATACCAAACACAAGAGTCCTATTAAAACCCTACTTTATAAAACCCTGTACCTGCTCTTTTTATAAAAAAAACAAATCTTTTATTATATTTATGATCCAAAATTATAATTCTCATGTGGTATATATAGTATTTCATTTTCTTAATGTACATAACTTAAATTAAAAAAAAAAAATTCTATATGTTTCTGGTGAGTTTTCAAAGAGATTTTTGGGCTCTGAAGAAGAAGAATTAGGTTCTTGTGATTCTAGCTTTTTAGGGTTTCTTTCACTTTTAAAATTTATTATTGTGGGGAAAAAATAGCTTTGAATGATGGTGAATTTGTTTACAAAGAAGACACTGTTTGGGCTTTTTCTAGGACATGTTCTTTTCACTATTTATAACATCAACTGGATTCTCATCATCTGTTCTTGCTAAAAGAGGTTTGCATTTTCATTGTTTACGCTTCATTTATACTTGTACTAGTTTATTGACCGGTGAAATTCACGGAGAGTTAATAAACAGGTGATTGTGTTTTTATAAGAGACCAATTTATAAGCAACTTGAAATTGATCATATGTAAGTTGATGATCGATACATTATCATTATGTTACTCATTGTTTAAGTGACATACTTGACACCAATGATCATGTGTAAAATCAGTATATATAAATTGAAAAACTAAAGCTGATCGAGAAAAGATATTTGGTATGTATTTTTTTGAAAGGCAGATATTTGGTATGTTAGCGTGTCGAAATATACGGTACACAAATGATAGGGAAGATTGCACCGATGAACGAATTATTTTTAACATTTGATGTAAAATAGTAACATGCCTTTTGTAACTAACCAATTCAAGCTAATACAAATTTTATCCCGTCGAATGTAACGTGTTGCTAACGAATAAGAATTGAGAATATAGGACTATTACGTGACATGTTGTAAGAAGGTTCGTTACATAGAATGACAATAAGGTGAAAATGATACACATGGGTTTATGATAAGTGTCAAGTTTATTATGTTTAGGATATGTGTTGAGTTGTGTTAGGATAGGTATTAGTTATAGGATAGGTCTTATGAGAGTTATCTCATAATAGTCTATTTAATAATAGTCTATTTAAGGTTTCATAATGTAATCATATTATCAATGAATCAAGTTTAAAGTCAATAACAATGTTTAGTCTTCTCATCTCAAGTTCTTAAGGAGCCAGCACACGCTATAGTGGTGCCCTATCCCGATACTACCCGAGAGGGTCGTATCAATTGGTGCTTTCATTGAGAGCCCTCAACTCGTTGAGGGATTTTGATTTAGGGTTCCAATTCAAAAAAAAAAAAAAAAAAAAAAAAACACCTGTTACTGTTCATCACGGCGGGCACTATTCATCGCGCGGCTACTGTTCATCGTGACTGTTCGCCGTACTGTTCATCGATTACTGTTCATCCGGGTACTATTCATCAGGAAAAAAATTATTTTTTTCTTTCGATTTATTGTTTATGGCATCGAACACTAGCGATCGGGATGCATTATCTAAACTCTTGCAAATGTGTACGGTGGTTGAATATCAAAGTGAGTTTAAGTATCTTATATCTCGAGTAACGGGTATCTCTGAAAGTTTACTTGCCTCGTTTTATATATCCGGACTTAAATTGAAGTTGTAGCTAGAATTGTTGAGGTCGTACTCGAAACCTACAACGTTAGGAGAAGCCTTCTACTTAGCTCGTATAGTAGAGGCTCGTCTTGATGCAATTGTAGAGGAAGAGCAGACTAGTGAAAAGAAAACGGTTGATTCTTCTACGACACCAGAAGTTGAACTTGAAGTTGTAACTAAAATGGCGACTAGTGAAAAGAAAACGGTTGATTCGACACCAGAAGTTGAACTTGAAGTTGCAACTAAAATGACACCCGGCGTTGCACTCGAAGCTACACCAGAAGTTATGGGGAATGTTACATCTGAACATAATAAGGAACCCATTGAGCTTGAGGTTAGTGAATCACATCTTGTTGTTGATGAATCACCCAAGAAGGTCATGTGGTTTGTTTCATCTGAACAGAAATTCCGTAGGACAGGAGTCCAAATATCGTTACTACTCGAGCTACATAACATGTTGAAAGAGAGTCTGCAAATGCTTATGAAAGGTCTCAAAATTTGGGATCCGGGAATTAAGAGAATTTGAAGAAGTGAGGAATGATACACATGGGTTTATGATAAGTGTCAAGTTTATTATGTTTAGGATATGTGTTGAGTTGTGTTAGGATAGGTATTAGTTATAGGATAGGTCTTATGAGAGTTATCTCATAATAGTCTATTTAAGGTTTCATAATGTAATCATATTATCAATGAATCAAGTTTAAAGTCAATAACAATGTCTAGTCTTCTCATCTCTCGTTCTTAAGGAGCCAGCACACGCTATAGTGGTGCCCTATCCCGATACTACCCGAGAGGGTCGTATCAGAAAATTGTAACAAATTCGAGAGATTTTCCTTATATATAAAAAGAGGAAACTTGTTATTCCTTAAATCTGGTTTGGTCGATGACATGATTAGCAAACCAAAGAACTAGATTATTTTGGGTGCATAGAAGGCGATGGATTAAGAGAATGTTATGCAGATTGATTTTTAATTTGATGGGATCAATGTTCTAATTTATGTCGTATTTGTCAAACTTAGGAATCAATGCACCAACTTCCCAATCTCTAGCGAATTATGTGTTGTTGGCGATTTTTTATGGTATCATTTTGATTAGCAGGAAGAAGGGTATGAAGGTTAGTAATCTTTAATCTATTTTTCTTAAAGATTGTTTATATAAGATTTGAAGGCTCTTTGTCTCATTGCAGCTTGTTCTCTTCCTTCGAATTACTTGTAGTTTCACGTCTCTGAATATTTTTTCTTATGTGAGCATTTTGCAGGCAAAATGGTACTATTATCTACTTCTTGGAATTATAGACGTTGAGGCAAATTATCTTGGTATGTTTTTAATTGGAATTAATGGTTGGGTCGGATAACGGTCAAAAGGGTACAGATCAAAATGGTCCAATCAAAGCCTCATGTCCCTGAAATTGTAGGATAGTTAGTCGTCTAGTATGATTGAAAAAGTAGAAATTTATTTTAGACTTCTGATTGCTGGAAAGAAAGTTAATTTGGGAGCTTCGTTCACTACATACAAACTGTTTATTGCTAGATATGATCGATAGATACATAAAAAAGCAATTTTCTAAAAGGTTACATGAGATTTGTTTTGCAGTGGTGAAGGCCTATCAGTACACATCATTAACAAGCGTCATGCTGCTGGATTTTTGGTCTATTCCATCGGTCATAATCTTTACATGGCTTTTTTTAAAGACAAAATATAGAACCAAGAAAATTGCGGGTGTTGTCATTTGTGTTGTTGGTCTGGTTCTCGTTATTTTTTCAGATGGACATGCATCAGATCGTTCGTGTAAGCATATATATTTTTATTTCAAGTTGTCCTACATCAAAATTTGAATCAGGATATTTATTACGGATGTATGTGTCTATGCTCAGAGAGCGGGAGTAATCCTATTAAAGGAGATCTGCTGGTCATTGCCGGGGCTACACTTTATGCTGTCTGCAACGTTAGTGAGGTGAGCAAAACGGGCTGGTTTATACATAGTTTAAATGTGTTTTAAGTCAAAACGGGTATCTTTTGTACATGTCAAAGCAGGTTGCTTTGTGTTGAGTTTTGAATATTTTGTTGTCCATTTCTTTGAAATTTGTTATAGGTAATTAACGCTTTCACTAAATTCTATATCAGAAAACAATAGTGTATCTTTTATTCTCGTTGATGATCCTTGTGCAGGAATTTTTTGTGAAAAAAGCAGATCAAATTGAACCGTTGGCGGTGTTGGGGCTCTTTGGTGCCATTGTCAGTGGTATTCAAATGTATCATTTTTTTGTTGTTTTATCGCTTTATGTGCTAGCCGCCGTTATACTTTATACACTATGATAATTGTAGGTTTAAGGTTTGTTTTCAATAACATAGAATATTGTGAACAAAAAATGCTTGAAGCGGTGATCTTATTATAAGATTCTACGAGTTACTTAATATTTTGATCATTTAAATCTTACTCGTTCTGTTTCATTGAACTTCATATCCTCTTGTTTGTATACCAACTAACATTGTTTAGTAGTGCATATCATAATTATCTGAAAGTGCTACTTTGTGGTCTTTAACTATGCTTATAGAGGCGTGCTTGAGCGAGAGGAACTTAAAGCTATCCTTTGGTCCTCAGGAGCGGTACACTCTCTCTCTCCCTCTCCAAAGTCTACACACGCATACATAAACATACACACACATGCGGATACACCGTCAGGTTGAACCGCAAATACTTTTTAGGATTTTTCTACCTTCTACAAACATTTACTAATATATTAGAATTGTCATAAAGACCTTTGAATATATTTATCATGACTTTTGACCCTTTTTATTTTCACATAAGGTTTTTTATTTTGACCCATTTAGGATGCTATATAACTCAAGTTAATCCACTTTTAAGGAATGGGCCAAAACCGCATCTTTTCAGATCACATTTTGTAATAAAATAATACCATGAAGATGATAAATTTGTTTGTCATAGGTGCTTCCATATGCCGGATTTGCAGCAGCAATGTTTCTGTTTTACTCAGGTGTGCCAATCTTGCTAAAGGTGAGGGCTTTCAAGACTTTTTCTATTTACATCACCATAAAACTAAGCACTTAATTTGCGGTTTGCATATCATGCAAGTAATTGAGAACTTACTTTTGGAAGTTTGTTCATGCCCAAATTAAATGCAGATTAGTGGCTCTACTATGCTAAATCTATCTTTGCTGACATCAGACATGTGGCTGTATTGATACGCACTTTTGTGTACCACGAGAAGGTTTGTACCAATATCGAGCTTAAGTTATGATTTTGAAAGAAGCTAACTTTGACATATGCTATCAGGTAGATTGGATGTACTTTGTAGCGTTTGCTGCTGTTGCTGTCGGCCTCGTTGTTTATTCAGCGTATGGTTTTTTTATTTCATTCACCTTAGCTTTACATCTTTTGTGCTATAACTGATTATAACGGCCGGTTTATAAAAAGACTTACAGGATTTATTGTTTTCAATACCCTTTAACGCCGGTTATCCATAAATGGGTCAAATCTTCTACTCTAAGAAACATGAATGTAATAATCACTTTTACACAAATAACTACACAGAAAAAAGTACATTTTGCTTTGGTGGTCCCATTATGGCGAGACCTATGAATGAAATGCAATGATCTCATGGATCTCAAGTTTTTAAGCCTATTCCAGGTTCGATAAAGAAGTGAAAAAACCCCATGAGGATGCTGCTGATGAGTCGGAACAAAATAAGCACATTGATGAGGAAGCTGGAACGGCAGCAACTGTGAAGTTAAACACACTACAAAGTATTGATGAGGAAGCTGGTGTGGCAGGTTCAGTTAAGTTAAAGACACCATCTCGGGCATCAAATGATAGTGGCAGGTTCCAAGATCCAATTGAGTAGTTGATTGATCAGATAGTTTAATATCAGAATGTGCTTTTAGCCCGATCAAGTTTAGGATTATCTGTTTCAATATAGAAATGATCTGAGTTTTTTCTCTTCGTATGGACGCTAATGCAAATACTGTTTCAAGTTTTAACTCGAATTCCTTGTATTTCATATATTTGTTCATCAATACATCGTGGATAACAGTATTACCGAAAATACCTACCATTGTAATTCATTATATATGAGGCTTGATGAGAAAAAATTACGTAACTTGGTGAATATTTGTATGAACAAAATAAATGAGTAAAACAACTCTAAACAAAGATTATAGTGTAAAAACCCTATTCAAAATTGACCCGCTGCAACGAGCTACAAATCCAATTGTCCAAAGATGTTCTTACAAAACTAAGAAATTAATACTCGAATTATAGTTCTAAACAACTTTTTGGTAGGATTAATCCAGAAGCACTACCAGCAGCAAAAGAGCAAGACGAAATGGCTGGTTTACCCGCATAACGGAGGTTAACATCCTTTAATCTTATTCCACGACACGGGCTTCCTTTGCTACAATCAAACTTCACGGCCACTTGTGTTGCTGATGTTCCGTGTACATCCTCATATACCACATTACTAATCTTTACTCTAACAGCTTCTTTGGGACAATTTATATTGTGGGGGCAATACTTTCCGTATATTATGATTGGGTATTTTACGTTCACCATTGTTGCATGCGTGAAAAATATATTCCTAACGAACCCATTGCTACGACGAGCCCATGTCTTTATCCTCACACCATTTTGAGTACCTATAAATGTTGAGCTTCTTACCGTTACGTTTTGGACACCGGCTTCTTGTAAGTCCCATCCTAGACTCCCAATGCTGCAAAAATAAATGCAACGTATTTACATTTAATAATGCAAGTGTTTATATGTTTAATATGACTCGTACATACGAATATAGATATATGTTGAATCTAAGCACGTTTATAGTATAAGTGTACCTTATTCCGTGACCAGGGCCACACGTGACCTTTTCTATCCAGATATTGGAATTTCCTGGGCCTATGGAAACACAATCATCCCCCGTCGAGATCGTAGAGCCCGAGATGGTAATACCCGTAGTAAGTGATAGATGGATACCATCTGTGTTCGGGCTGGTCCCGGATGCTAAGATGCTCACACCTTGTAGCTTGGCATTGTTGCATGCATATAGGAGGATATGGAACATTTGGCTGTTTAATGACTTTAAGTTGCTGATCACTATGTTTTGCGAATGATAGATGCCAAGCGTCTGTAACACATAATTATAAACATATGTTAAACAAAGTACGATTAATAGGAGTTCAAGAGAAAAAAATAGTGTAATGAGTCGTACCGTAGCTCCTTTTGGACATGTCTTTCCAGATAACTTGCAAGCCCACAAAGAACCGCCTTGTGCATCAAGGGTTCCACCAGATATCGTAACATGATTAACCCTTTGGAACTTAAGCCATACATCATCTTTTCCGACTGCATTATAGCTAGAAGGGGCCACCAAGGTGCCGTCTATGTTAATACTAATCCCTTTGCTCTTGCATGTTTGGCCAGAGAATGTAGTCACCGATGCAATCAAATACCGGCCAGGCGGCACATAGATTGTGGACGGAGTAGTGGAAGCACAAGCGATATTCCATGCTTTTAAGAAAACGGTTTTTGTGTCAGAGCGACCGTCGGCTCTGGCACCTAGTGTGATAACATTATAAGTTAACTTAGCGGAAGAGTGTTGAAGGATGAGAAAAACGAAGAATATAATGAGTTTCATGAGTATCGATAAGGACAATAAGGATATGTAACACTCATCAACTCAAATTTGTATTTCAGTTTAGTACGGTTTATCCCGGTATAAAAAAGCAACTACTTTTTCTTTCAAACCGCCAAATAGAATTTCTAGTGCCTGAGTTGTAAAAAGTGCATCATGATATCGTAAATTTGATTGAGTGACATTTCTACTAGCGTATACTCATTTAATAGTTAAGGCATCTTAAAAACATAACTGAGGTTATTTTCAAAATTATAATATACATAGTATAAATGTGAAAATGTCAATTGAGAATAGAAACAACTATAGTCGAGCACAAGGTTGCCAAGTTTAATACCGACATTGGTTCGTTTATGATCATAAGTCTTGTTTGAACTCATTTCTAGCCTCATGCTTTTAGGTCGTGTTTGTGTTGTACGAGCAGAGGCGGATTTCTGTGGAGACGACTAGGGAGGGCTCCGACCCTCTCAAAAATTATAACGAATAGTTTAAATGTTATTTATTTCGTTTAAAAGTTATTATTCATTTTTTTATTTTGGTATGTAAAAACTAACTCATCCCTCCCAAAATAAATGATCAAAGTCCAGGCTTGAGCTCAAACTTCAGCTCGTTTAAGCTTGGATATTTCCTAGCTTTATAAGCTAGGCTTGTACACAGTGGCGGCCTTTTTGGGGTCATTTGACAATGTGTTTCAAGCCGTGGTTTTTATATGTTTTTATCACGTATATTAATACATGCACATCTGTAATATTTAAGTGGTATCAATGTAAGAGCTTGCAAAAATTGACGTAAATGTGATCTATGTATTTTTTTTGTCTTGGGTTGGAATTCACCCTACGTCTGACGAGATGGTAAAAATCAAATGTAAGTGCTCTTAGATTGGATGACATAGAGTTAAAAATTCACATAATGGTATTATATAAGTTTATAAAACATGTGACAAAATTGTGTACAAAGATGCACGCAACCATCTTGTAGCACAAGTTAAGAAAAAACCTTTTGTTAACTTTTTGGTTTAAGTGTATTTTACCACAAGAGAACATTAAAGAATGATCAAACCCAAATGAAACTTAATCCAAACATCATCTTTTCCGATAGCATTATATTATTATTATTATTAGGTTTTCAATAAAACATCATATTATTAGAAATAATGATATTTACAAGAAATTAGTGAGAAGCCACGATGCTATCCGAGCTCCCACTCTTCTAGCATAGCAAAACCGTATCCAATTTGTGTACACTTACTCTCATACTTGAAACAGTTACGTTGTGCAGCCTCAATTACAGCACAACTTGACGCAAAGTCAACCGTACCAGTTTGTGTCAACGACGATGACCCTATCAAATCCACACATACATTATGCCCAATGTCCCATGAGTAAAACAACATATCATTTGGACGTAAGGATATGTCCTGCCCACCATCAAGCCCGATCTAAACTTCTCTGCCAACTAAAACCCCGAACCGAAAACATATGTTGACAAGGATATCTCGTACAAGATTATGCTGATGTTTGATACCAACAACACCAACACATGATACATTATGGTCCTCATAAATATCCCATGATAACCCTGGAGCGAGAACGATTTCAGAAAAGAGAATAAAGAAACACGTTATGAATAACATAACAACATTAATAAATCCAGCCGTCTATTATTATTATTATTATTATTATTATTATTATTATTATTATAAAATAATAATATTAATAATAATTTATTATTATCACTTTATTAAAATAATAGGATTAACAAAAAGTTAGTGAGAAACCGAGATATTATCTGGGCTCCCACTCCTTTAGCTATAGCAAAACCAATCCTACTAAAGATATGAATAGCAGCACGAGCCCTTATATCTTGAGTCATGGAGAATTTTTGGATCCGCTTGAGCAAGGTAGTCGCGTCCTCCTCTAATTCCCTCAAAGAAGAGAATGAAAAAGGGAGAAAACCATATCCAATAGTTGCATACGTAGTCTCATATTTGATACGTTTACATTGTGCCGCATAAATCACAATTCATCTGAGCATAAAATATGTCGTCCCAGTTTGAGTCAAAGGAGAAGACCCAGTAAGATCCACACATAAATCAAGCCCTCTATCCCAAGAGTAAAGCAACATATCTGTCAGACGTAAGGGTTTCTAACACCCCCATCCAACCCAATATCAACTTCCTTACCAACAAAATCCCCGACCGATAACATATATCAACAACGGTGTCAGACACAACATTAATAATACTAGCCATGATATAACATGATATCCATAAATATCTCCAACAAACACTCTAGAGCAAGTTGGACAAGGCTTCGAAAAAGAAAATAAAGGGATACCTAACCGATAACATGACACACAACGATAAGTTATTACTTTTTAATAAAAAACATTTAGTATTATTATTATTATTTTTAATTATAACATCATTTTATTAAAATGATAGGATTTTACAAAAGATTAGTGAGAAGCCGAGATACTATCTGAGCCCCACTCCTTTAGCTATAGCAAAACTAATCCTATTAAAAATATGAATAGTGTCACGTGCTCCGATGTCTTGAGTTACGAAGAACTTTCGAATCCGCTTCTGTAAATCCACGACATCCTTCTCTAATTCCCCAAGCGAAGAAAATGAGAAGGGGAGAAAACCATATTCAATATCCGAACACTTAGCCTCGTATATGACGCATTTACAGTTTGTAGCATCGGTCACTGCACGACCAGGCACAAAATTTACCATTCCAGTTTGTGTCAAGGGGGAGGATCCTGTCAAATCCACACACACATCAAGCCCTTTATCCCACAAGTAGAGTAACACATCTGTAGGACGTAGGGGGTTGTCACGTCCTCCACCAAGCCCAATATTAACTTCTTTACCTGCCGAAATCCCCGACCTAAAACAGATGTCGAGAAGGGTATCATGTACAACATTATGACGATGTTTAATGGCAACCATACCAGCACATGTTACAGCATGATCTCCATAAGTATCCCCTGTAAAGACCTTAGAGCACGCTGAACACGGATTTGGAACAGAAAATGACGGAACACCTAATCGATAGCATAACACACAACGGCAAGTCTTATCGTTCATAGTCTGTCCCAAACCTGAAATTGGAACGACCCTAAGCCAGTCAGAAGTGTGATCTTCCATTTGTGATTGCCTCAAAGCCATCTGTCGAGGGGATAAAGAAAAGGCGGATTCTGCGTTTTGAGTAACACGTGTGAAATATATATCTTCCAGTTTTTTCATGAGTTTGGGGGCAGCGATCTCACTTGGATTACTCAAAAGGTTAATCTCCATTTTCGTATTAAACGCACACAATGCATCATCAAAGGTAGGCCCAGAAGTAACAATACCAGAATGCAGAAGCAACTTAGATTGCAAACTACCTGACTGCAATCTAGAAGCAAAAAATGCATAATTAACAAACATCACCTGCAGAATAGACACCAAGACCACCAAATCCAAAAGGTAAGGTGGCAAGTCTCCATTTCCAATCACCAACCCAGGTCTAGAAGCAGTTACAATACGTTCCAGTGCAGAACGAAGAGCCGCATCAAAAAAATGTTGGTCCATCTCAAACACCCGTGGAGAACATGTACGCATAGCAACATAAAGTTTAGATATACCCGCACAAGAACGAAGCAGCAACAACTCACTTTGAGGGTCATTAACCCTAGCAACTGTTTCCATAAGCACAATGGTTTTGGCCACTCTCTTCATCATAAGCTCACTACTGAAATCAAAATCCACACTAGCAAGTCCACCAAGTAATTTGAATCCATACAAGGGTCGAGCAATATTAGGCGGGAAAACACCCGCAAGCCTGCTTCTAGGATCTTCTTTTGGACAAAAAACCTCAGTTTTATCAACGTTAAGATGCAAGCCACAAATAGGTCCATCCTCCATAATTAACTCTAAAACCTTTCCCACAACCAAAATATCTCCAATAATCGTGCCATCGTCTAGATACCAAGCTTGTAGAGAAAGGCTAAAAGAGTCTATAATCTAACATACCAAAGGTTTTACCACTAATGCAAAAAGCAAAGGGCCAAGTGGGTCACCATGTTGCACTCCTTGGCATGATCGTAAGGTGTGTTCCCTATAGGACAATCTAGCTGGGTTAGAGTAACAGAATTCCACCCAACGCGAAATAACAGGACAATGAAGGCGAACTTCCTGTAACATAACCCATCAATCCACTAAGTTGAAGGCATTTTTAAATCTACCAACAACATTGAAAGACCAATATCATCCCCACGGTCCTCTAAAAAATGATTGACAGCATGAAGTATAGCCTCACCTCCTCCCGACACCCCAACACCAAACTGTATATTATCTAAATAACCATCCAAACAATGACCAATCATAACAGCATTAACCTTGGAGACCAGACGCCTCCAAAAAGTACCCACAACTATAGGACGGACACCACCAACTAGCTTAACCAACGGTGTGAGAGGGGCACTAGCAATATACTCACCTAACACCTTAGGGAACTTCCCTTTAAGAAAAAGATTCACCACTTGGGTGATAGATGAGACCAACTCATCTGAAATAGCAACAGTAGCCCCACTCAAGCAATCCATAAGGTGTTGGGCACGCAACCCATCACATCCACAAGTTGTACCATGAGGAAAGCTCTTAATCCTATCAAGAACCACAGTTGAAGATGCAACGAGGTGATGATGATCAGATGGTAAAGGAGGTAAGGAGGGAGAAGGCTTGAAAGGTTGCTTAGTGTTTAACTCCTCCAAAGTAGCATGATTGTAAGGAGCAACACCAAAAGAAGAAAGAACTCTAACAGCCGTAGTATAATGACCATCATAAATCTTTCTCTTACATTGTTTGATATTTCACTCACCCAAATTAAGGTCTTCCTCGTCAACGTCAGAAAAAGAAAGGGAAGATTCGGCTAAGGTCTCTCTCATAAGCTGCAAACTACCACCTGGTAAACTCCAAGATCGAATAGATTAATAATACTCTCCTCCTAACGTTGTGATTTATTATTATTATTATTATTATTTAATTTAACATCACTTCATTAGAATAATAGGACTTACAAAAATTTAGTGGGAATCTGAGATACTATCTGGGCTCCCACTCCTTTAGAATTAGCGAGCACGTGCCCCAATGTCCTGAACGATTAAGAACTTTCGAATCCGCTTCAGCAAGACAACCGCATCCTCTTCTAATTCCCCAAAGGCGGAGAAAGAAAATGGGAGAAACCCATAACCAATAGCTACACACTTACCCATATATTTAACACGTTTACGTTTTACAGCATCAACCACCGCACGTCCGGGCACGAAATCAGCCATCTCGATTTGCGTCAAAGGTGAAGACCCAGTCAGATCCACACATACATCAATCCCTCCATCCCACGAGTAAAGTAATATATCTGCTCGCCATAATGATTTGTCGCACCCCTCATCTAACCCGACATCAACTTCCTTACGAGCTGAAATCCATGAACGATAGCAGATGTCGACAACGATATCGTGTACAACATTATGAATAGGGAAGAAAACCATATCCAATGTCTACACATAGTCTCATACTTTATGCGTTTACGTTGTGTCATTTCCATCACCACACGCCCCGACATATTATTATTATTATTTTTATATCATTATTATTATTATTTTATTATAACATCACTTTATTAGAATAATCGGATTTACAAAAAATTAGTGAGAAGCCGTGATACTATCTGAACTCTCACTCCTTTAGCTATAGAAAGAACGATCCTATTAAAGATATGTACAACATCATGTACTCCAATGTCTTGAGTCACAGTGAACTTTCGAATCCGCTTTAGTAAGGCTGCAACATCAATGAAAAGGGAAGAAAACCATATCCAATGTCAGTACACTTAGTCTCATACTTTATGCGTTTACGTAGTGTCACTTTCATCACCGCACTCCTCGACATATTATTATTATTATTATTATTATTATTTTTATTAAAACATCAATTATTATTATTATTATTATTTATTTATTAATTGTCACTTTATTAAAATAATAGGATTTATAACAAATTAGAGGGAAGCCGAGATACTATCTGGGCTCTCACTCCTTTAGCAATAGCAAAAACAATCCTAGTAAATATATGAGCAGCAGCACGGGCCCCAATGTCCTGAAGCATGGAGAACTTTTGAATCCGTTTCAACAAGGTAACCGCATCTTCTTCTAATTCCCCAAAGGAAGAAAAGGAAAATAGGAGAAACCCGTATCTGATAGTCGCACACTTAGCCAAATACTTAATACGTTTACGTTGTGTAGCAGTAACCACTACACGACCAGGAACAAATTCAACCATCTCGGTTTGTGTCAAAGGCGAAGATCTAGTCAGATCCACACAAACATCAAGCCCTCCATCCCACGAGTAAAGTAATATATCTGTAGGACGTAATCGTTTGTCACACCCCTCATCCAACCCGATATCAACTTCCTTACCAGCTGAAATTCCTGAACGATAACAAATGTCGACAAGGGTATCTCGTACAACATTATGACGATGTTTAATACCAACAATACCAGCACACGATACTGCATGATCTCCATAAATATCTCCAGCAAAAACCTTAGAGCAAGCTGAACAACGCTTCGAAATAGAAAATAGGGGGATACCTAACCGATAACACAAAATACAATGATATGTCTTACCGTTCATAGTTTGTCCCAACCCAGAAATAGGGACCGCCCTTTGCCAGTCAGAGGTGTGATCCTCCCTTTGAGATTTCCATAATGCCACCTGTCGAGGGGATAGAGGAAATATAGATTCTACATTTTTGGTAACCTGTGTGAAATATATATCTGCCATTTTCTTTATGAGTTTGGGGGCAGCGATCTCACTTGGATTGCTCATAAGGTCAGTCTCCATAGATGTATTAAACACATGTAAGACATCAATAAAATTAGGTCCAGAAGCTCCAATACCAGTATGATGAAGAAGCTTAGTCTGTAGGTCAGCAGATTATTATTATTATTATTATTATTATTATTATTATTATTATTATTATTATTATTATTATTATTAATAATTATAACACCACATTATTAGAATAATATGATTTAAAAAAAACTAATGAGAAGCCGAGATACTATCTAAGACTCCACTTTGAGTACCAAAAAACTATGACGAGCCCATGCCTTTATCCTCACACAATTTTGAGTACCAAAAATGTTGTTGTTTTTACAGTTATGTTTTGGACACCTGCTTCTTGCAATTCCCACCCAAGACTCCCAATGTTGCATCCACAAATTAATTAATTTAAGTTAAATAATTAAAAAATTTAGTTAATTCACACTCACATACACTGTAGCACTTTAAACCACGCATGGTGTACCGTGTACAAGCGTTAGAATTGAATAGGTATTTATCAAATAAACTCTAAGTTATCGAGCTTATGGCATGAATTGATTAGGTATTTATCCTGTCTCCCATATTTAGATGTATATAAGGTGAATATAAACAAGTACAATATATGTTTTAAAGGGTTTTAAATGAACCTTATTCCATGACCAGGACCACACAAGACCTTCTCTATCCACACATTGGAATTGCCTGGGCCTATTGAGACACAATCATCCCCCATCGAGATCTTAGAGCTTAAGATGGTAATGCCAGTAGAACGGTCTGATATATACATTGTTTAAATGTGATTAAGTCAAAATGGGTATCTTTTGTACATGTCAAAGCGGGTTGGTTTGTGTTGACTCTTGAATATTTTGTTGTCCATTTCTTTGAAAATTTTCCTATGTAATGAACGCTTTCACTAAATTCTATATCAAAAATCAATATTGTATCTGTTTGTAGATAATCAATGTTTTATTCTCCGTGATGATCCTTGTGTAGGAATTTTTTGTGAAAAAAGCAGATCAAGTTGAACTGTTGGCGATGTTGGGGCTCTTTGGTGCCATTGTTAGTGGTATTCAAATGTATCATTTTTTATGGTTTTATGTGCCAGCCATCGTTATACTTTATACGCTGTGATAATTGTAGTTTTAAGGTCTGCTTTAAATAACATGGAATGTTCACTACTACACAACAGGGCAAATGCTACGAAAATTTGTAACGGAAATTTTTCGTAGCATATTTGCAACGGGGTTGCAACAAATTTGCAACGGATTAGCAATGGCACAGAAAATCGTTGTAAATCCGTTGGAAAAATTAAAGTGTTTTCTTTTATACTTATTTTAAATTATTCCGTTGCAAATCCCTAAAGCTTATTTGAAATTTGTAACAGATTTGCAACGGAGTATTAAAGAATAAAATATTATGAGCTTCCACTGCAAATCCGTTGCAAATTTTTAATAAATGTTACGGATTAACAACAGAATAACTATAATAATTCAATTTTAAATTAATTTTTAATTATCCGTTGCAAATCCATTGCAAAATGGTAGATGATTTTGACTATAAAAATATAATTTCAGTTTATATTTAGTTGTCCGTTGCAAATTCATTGAAAAATCATTAATAGAATTGAAACAAAAAATTAAATTAAATATAAAAAAAGATTTTGCAACAAAACATGATCATGATTCAATTTTTATTTATATTATGAACAAAAGAATGCTTGAAGCCATGACATTATCATTCGAGATTCTACGAGTTACTAAATTTTTTGATCATTAAAATATTACTCGTTCTGTTTCATTAGCAACCAACATTGTTTAGTAGTGCATAATAATTTTCTCAAAGTGCTACTTTGTGGTGTTTAACTATGTTTATAGAGGCGTGCTTGAGCGAGAGGAACTCAAAGCTATCCATTGGTCCTCAGGACGGTACACACACGCTCTCTCTCTCTCTCTCTCCAAAGTCCACACACACGGATATACCATCAAATTAGGTTGAACCGCCAACACTTTTTAGTATTTTCTACATTCTACAAACAATTAATATATTATCCCTTAGGGGACATTTGATAAAATATATTAGAATTGTTATAAAGACCTTTAAATACATTTTTCAGGACTTTTGACCCTTTTCATTTTCATAGGTTTTTTTATTTTGATCCATTTAAGATGTTATATAACTCAAGTTAATCCACTTTAAGGAATAGGCCGAAACCCCATCTTTTCAGAGCATATATTGTAATAAAAATAATAACATGGAGATAATAAATTTGTTTGACATAGGTGCTTCATTATGCCGGATTTGTAGCAACAATGTTTATGTTTTACTCAGGTGTGCCAATCTTACTAAAGGTGAGGGCTCTCAAGACTTTTTCTATATATATCACCATAAAACTAAGCACTTAATTTTCAGTTTACCGATCATGCAAGTAATTGAGAACTTACTTTTGGAAGTTTGTTCATGCCCAAATTAAACGCATTTTAGCGGCTCTATTATGCTAAATCTATCTTTGCTGACATCAGACATTTGGTCTGTATTGATACGCACTTTTGTGTACCACGAGAAGGTTTGTACCAATATTGAGCTTAAGTTATGATTTTTCAAGAGGCTAACATTCGCATATGCATGCTATCAGGTAGATTGGATGTACTTTGTAGCGTTTGCTGCTGTTGCTGTCGGCCTCGTGGTTTATTCAGCGTATGATTTCTTATTTCATTCACCTTAGCTACACATCTTTTGTTGTATATAGTGTAGGTTTATAAAGCTCATAACAATTACGCAAAACCTTAAATAAGATTAAATCACACACAACGGAAGTGATTTAACAAGATCATAATTAATAACACAATTATAATTAATCGAATTAGGGCTACATACCTTTATCCTAGTGACGATCCACAAGATCACCAATTGAATCAACAATTAAGGTTTATGAAGAACAGTACCAATATATAGTTTAAAGTACAACTATATTACGCTCTTGTACACACGTAATGCAACGGGCTAACCGTGAGTCTAGCACGTATAAACGAAGCTTCAACGCTTGTGGAATAATCTACTCAACAACCCTAGAGAAGGGCTAGGACTAGATTCAAGAAATCAAAACCAAGAGGTTAAAAGGAACCTTAAAAAGGGTGTTTGCCTTTTGGTTTGATCGTAGGAAAGAAGAGAGAGGGATCGAAAAATTATGAGGGCTAAGGGTTGTTTATATAGGCTAGCAAAAATTGATTTCCATGTCATAAACAATTTAGGAAAGAAAATCTTTTTCCCTTCCCATTTTTGCCCTTGTAGCCGACGGCCAAAAGCCCACCCAAAGGGGCTTCCGGAACTTTCCGTTTTCTTCTTTTCTTCTATTTAAGTCCATAACGATCGTTATACTTAACTCTTAATTTATTTAACGACCGTTTAAGTTAAGCTCGATTTAATTTAATAAACATAATAAATATATTTATTAAAATTAATTAACCCTTTACGTATTGTGTGCAATCCCGTAATCCCGAGTTCGATCCTATCACACGACTATTTACTTTTATGTACATAAACTTTCAGCTCCCACTTGGACAAAATTCGAATATCGTTATTACATTGACTAGCGTCTATCTACACTAGCAATGTCACTAGTACAACTCGAGTAAGGTCTCCTGGACAAAACCTTTTAATGATTCATCATTATTATTATCCTTTCATTTCAAATACAACGTTAATAAGATATGGATCTCAGTCATTCCTTCATTAACCATTTTGTTTCTCGTTTACGGATATAACAAGATTACCAAAACAAATTTGGGTGTGACCACACAAACATCTTACTACTCCCCCGAGGGGACCAGTTGTATTATACTTCAAAATAATTTGAAGGAAACAAATCCCATTTTGACTACGAGCGAAACTTACGAACTTTGCAACGCTTCTGAAAATAACTCTTATAGCTACCAGTTACGTTTAGCGTTAGGTTATCTCACAGAAACACACTACATTTGTGACAGTTTCCTGGTATCTCAGGTCTAAGGATAACTATTTATGATTTACTTAATGACAAAAATCAATAAAGTAAAATTATATAGTTGGGATAAGTCCAATATTTGATTCATCAAATATCATCCAAAATTGACCAATATACTTTCAAGTATACTCTGTCACTATTTTGAATTGTCTTAGTTTAATAATTGATACATGAATTTTGCTTGGGTTCTAGATTCTCTCGATATCCTCTCGAATTGATCTCAGCCTTAAGTAGAATGATTGTTCTTGGTTAATAAAAAGGGGAGTGATTTTCTATCTACTAAATGTTAAATGCTTAAAGATGTAAACTTAAATTTAAAAGTAATTGAATTAATAACAATTAATAAAACTTGAATTGAAGATAAAATTGAAATTAAAATTAAAATTAAAGTCACAGTTAAAATATAATTATGAAATAAGGAAACAGTAAAGAAACAATAAGGAAAGAAAAAGTAAGGAAACCTTAAAAATACCCAAAAGAAATTGATTCGGAAGATTGTCCTTGATTCGGAACTTTCATGCGGAAGTTTATACGGAACTTCACCCGGAGCTTGGTTCGGAACTTCGTTCGGAAGTTTGGCTCGGAAGTTGGGTCGGAACTTTCACCAGGAACTTTACTCGGAACTTTGGTTCATCCGGAACTTTTGGTTCATCCGGAACTTTTGCTCATTCGGAACTTTAGGTTCATCCGGAACTTTATACTGACTCGAAACTTTTGAAAAGGAAACTCATTCGGAACTTTTTGGAAAACAAATTCATCCGGAACTTCTTAAACTCATACGGAACTTTTGTTCATCCGGAAGTTTAAGTTCATTCGGAACTTTTTGGAAAGCAAATTTATTCGGAACTTAAGCTGTTCATCCGGAACTTTTTAGTTCACCCGGAACCTGGGAACACCCAGAAACAGGAACTTTACCCGAAGAACAAGGAAACGAATTTTAATCCAAAAATCACCAAGTTTTTCAACAAAAACTTAAATAAACTAATCACTAAGCATCAACTAACCATAAACTACAAATCCCATCAACAAAAACACAAATCCCAACAACTTTTAAAGATCAAATCAATAAAATAAGAACTTAAAAACTTGAAGAGAAAGATGATGATGAACAAGATGAAATGGAAAGGTTAAACAAGAACTTGGATTGATGATTTAATGTATTCAACAATAACAAAACAAGGATTAAAATTACAAGATTGAAAATAAACAAAGATCAAGATCACCAAACACCCTATTGGTGTTGGTGATGATACGAACTAAAAGGGAGAAAAAGAAGGGGAGAGAAAAACTAAAAAACTAACTGCCTAAATGTGTGAGGGGTGGACTATATATAGGTGTTCCCCTTGGTTGGTGAGTGAGCTTTCTCCCGTTCTTCTTGTCTTCTCGTCTTTCAGAAAAGTTGACGATTTCGATTCTGATTCGGGATTTGTTGTCGATTAAATTCAACTCGTCTTTTAATTTCTTCGTTTAATAGACTTGAGTTTCTTCGACTTATGTAAATCTTCCATCTTTGGTCCTTTTCTTCGATAAATCGTCAAATAGGCCCAGTAACTTCAAATCTTTTGCATCTCTTGGACAATAGACTTCATCTTGAGTCTTTTTCTTCGATAAATCCCGTGCAATCCCATGTTTTCTCCATTATCCATCTGGTTGGCTCTGAAAACACAATAAACACAAAAACCACGCATAATTCCAAACAAATGATATTAAATACGCGTTTTGGTCTCGTTTTAGCCAGAATTAAGTGGTAAAAGGATGGGTGTTTACACACCTATCAAATCCCCTACACTTAACCATTGCCATGCCCTCATGCAATGCTTAGTGATAAAGCAAATTTACACTTTTCTCATAATCAATCAACCTTGGCCTTATTCAAATACTACTAAACAAAAATTAAAATACTAAGAGAAATTAAAACTTTAAAGTAAACAAAAGGATGGAAATATCTTGTAGAGAAACCAATGACTTACATTAGGGCTTTGGTGCTGCGAAAATTTATCACCCTCAAGTTTCACGTTCCCCAAGCTAAGCTTAAAAACGAGATCATTGTTATTATAAGTTAGTAAATCAAACACTTACACACATGGCTTAATTAAATGCTTAAACTCCCTTATTCCTAGGTGTATCTCTTATATTTTATTTTTGTCTTAGAATGATCAAGGAGATGCATTTTTGGACTTATTTCGATAGTTTATTAAGGCTGAAAGCAAAGTAGGACGATTTCATCAATAGTTAGCTAAAGGACAAAATCTCTTAAAACTGCTTCT
This sequence comes from Glebionis coronaria, assembly GCA_025667525.1. NCBI lineage: Eukaryota > Viridiplantae > Streptophyta > Magnoliopsida > Asterales > Asteraceae > Glebionis > Glebionis coronaria. Next base: position 26,863,210 of record CM046877.1, read on the forward strand.
CGGGATATCAAAAAGTTCATATCTTGGCATAACTTGGTTCACGATTTGAGACCTTTCTCGGGCCGATATTTGGCATGTACTTCATACTTCATATCTTGAGAGACGTGCTTGAGATAATGGTCTTCTCATCGTTTATAAAGTTTCTTCACTTGGAGACTTTTGAGGGGTACTCCAACTTTGTTGACCACGACTTCATGATTATTTCTTCAATCTCTATTTGGGATTTTGAGATACAACGATCCGCCTCCTTTTCGGACTTGGATCTATTTATCCTCATACCTTGTTAGGGTCTTTTCGGATAGACTTCTCCATGATCTTTATGGGAGTTGATTGCTTTTCGTCGTGAGTCTTGATCCTTCATATTGACTTTGGGGAATAATGCTTTTCACATCACCTTGGATCTTTAGCAATTAAATGGAATCCTCATGCCTTGTTAGGGCCTTTTCGGACTCGCCAATCTTCGCGCCCCGCTTCATAAGTTATGCCTTGGCTATGAACTCTTATCATTACCGAACAACTTTTAAACGATCTTGGGCTAGAAGCTAAGTAACTTTTCAAATCGTACGACCTTACTTATTGCAGATAAATTATTAGCAACTGATGGGAGAATAGGCAAATAATTACACCAAGTGAGCTTGTGCAAGAATACCGACTTATAATTGACTCTATCATTTCTCGTCCTCTACAATTTAAAATCTCAATTAATGAGACTCGTGGATACTTAGCCTAATAAACCAATTAAGGTCTACATGGTTAAGGATACTAGCTAGAATAAACTTGGATAAGTCTATTCGGGTTGAGTCAAAATAAACGCAACGGGCCTAATATGTCAAAGACTTCTAAACTAGCTACAACATTTTATTAATATTTTTGACTTTATTGCGGGATATATACATATGAAAGCAACGATAAAAATTTTAAAAATTACGAATAAATGGCCAAAGTTAATAAAAAATTTGAAAAATGTTGAAAAATACGATTTTCCGGTTAAATGAAGGCATTTTCATGGAAAAGTCCACTTAAAACTTCGATAGAAGTCCCCCTACACTTAAGATAAACATTGTCCTCAATGTTTAAGCATGTGGGAAAAGTCTCCCCTACACTTATGACATTGTGCACGTTGGTTAACTCGAGTTAAGGAAGAGACGACTATAGTGATCAATTTCAAATGTGAGTATGAAGAAAATTGAATCACGATAGTTGAGAATTAGAACCGGATTTCGGATAGCACGGGAGCACGGTTCTTCCAAGATTCCAAGAGTGAACTAATCCTTGTAATCACATCACCACACAAAAACAAACACCCTATAGAGGTCCCCCTACACTTAGGAGATTAAAACATAAAAGGATAGATACTCGGGCTGCCTCCCGAGGAGCGCTTGTTTTTGATAACCGAGTCACGAGCCTGACTCGACCCAAAATTAGTTCATGGGGAACGTGGTGAGGGATGGAATCACCTCCTGAGAGGTGTCCTCACCAAAGTACAACTTCACTCGTTGGCCATTCACCTTAAAATTAGGTCCATTAGGTTGTGCGAGCTCGAGAGTACCATATGGAAAAATTTGGGCAATGGTGAATGGGCCGGACCAACGAGATTTGAGCTTTCCCGAAAAGATTTTCAACCGAGAGTTAAAAAGTAAGACTTTGTCTCCAATATGGAACTCTCGGTTCTTGATCTTAGAATCGTGAATGAGCTTAGTCCTTTCCTTATAGATTAAAGAATTTTCATAAGCCTCATTACGGAGTTCATTGAGCTCATTGAGTTGGATCTTGCGTAGGTCACCGGCTTTGTTAATATCAAAATTAGCCCACTTCAAGGCCCAGTAAGCCTTGTGCTCCAACTCAATGGGGAGGTGGAACGCTTTCCCGTACACAAGACGATAAGGCGTACAGCCGATCAGGGTCTTGTAAGCAGTACGGAAAGCCCACAAAGCATCATCAAGTTTATCAGCCCATGAGGCACGATGCTCTCCCACGGTTCTTTCAAGAATTCGCTTAAGTCCTCGGTTGGATATTTCAGCCTGGCCATTAGTTTGTGGGTGGTAGGTTGTGGAAAGACGATGATTTACACCGTACTTAGCCATGACTCTTGCGAATTGGTCATTGCAGAAATGAGTCCCACGATCACTAATAATGGCGCGAGGCACACCGAATCTAGCGAATAGAGCTTTCAAAAAGTTACAAACCACCCTTGCGTCATTAGTGGGTAAAGCTTTGGCTTCAACCCATTTGGAGACGTAGTCAACGGCTACAAGGATGTATTTGTTTCCTTTGGAAGAAGGGAATGGCCCCATAAAGTCGATACCCCAAACATCAAAGATTTCACACTCTTGAATGAAATTCTGAGGCATCTCGTATTTATGTGTGATCGTGCCTTATTTTTGGCAAACATCACATCGTTTAACCATATTATGAGCGTCACGATATATGGAGGGCCAATAAAATCCCGAATCAAACACTTTTTTGGCGGTGTAGTTGGGACCAAAGTGACCACCGGTGGGTCCTTTGTGGCAAGCATCAAGGATTTCCGAAGCTGCCGGTCCATCAACACATCGGCGAATAATCAGGTCGGCACATTGTTTGAATAGGTAAGGGTCGTCCCAAAAGTAAGTCTTAATGTCGGTGAAGAACTTTTTCTTTTGTTGAGACGTCAACCCTTCCTTGAGAATTCCACCCGCCAAGTAGTTTGCAAAGTCCGCAAACCACGGGGTTTCATCAGATTTCGAATTTATAGACATTAAGGTCTCCAAGGGAAAAGAATCATTGATTTCTTTGTTTAGATGATCCCCTTGGTAAGGATCCTCAAGTCTGCTGAGATGATCCGCGGCTAGATTTTCAGCTCCTTTTTTATCGCGAATTTCGATTTTAAATTCCTGGAGCAGCAAAACCCAGCGAAGAAGTCTTGGTTTGGAATCTTGCTTTGTCAACAAGTACTTCAACGCGGAATGATCGGTATATACGATTGTGGTGGAAAGGACAAGATAGGGGCGGAATTTTTCAAAAGCATAGACAACAGCTAAAAGCTCTTTTTCGGTTGTCGTATAATGCAATTGTGCCCCAGTCATTGTCTTGCTAGCGTAATGGATTGGTTGGAAGTGTTTGTTCACTCTTTGTCCCAGAACCGCACCAATAGCAAAATCACTAGCATCGCACATCAACTCAAAAGGCAGCTCCCAATTAGGGGTAACCAAGACAGGTGCCTTAGTAAGCTTGTCCTTAAGCGAGTTGAAGGCTTCAAGGCACTCTTTGGAAAAGATAAAAGGAGTATCTTTTTCCAAGAGGTGGGTCATCGGGCGAGCGATTTGAGAAAAATCTTTGATGAATCGTCGGTAGAAGCCCGCATGACCCAGAAAACTTCTCACACCCTTTACGGTGGAAGGTGGAGGCAACTTAGCGATAACATCGACTTTAGCACGGTCTACTTCAAGACCGGCTTTGGAGATCTTGTGTCCCAGCATGATGCCTTCTTTTACCATAAAATGGCATTTTTCCCAATTCAGAACAAGGCGAGTATCTTCGCACCGCTTAAGCATACATTCCAAATTGGCAAGGCAAGAAGAGAAGGAATCCCCGAAGACCGAGAAATCATCCATGAAGACTTCCATGATTTGTTCAACCATGTCATGGAAGATAGCTAACATGCACCTTTGGAAAGTCCCGGGGGCATTGCATAAGCCAAAAGGCATTCTTTTGTAAGCAAATGTGCCATAGGGACAAGTGAATGTTGTCTTCTCTTGATCTTGGGGATCGATGGGTATTTGGAAATAACCCGAGAAACCATCAAGAAAGCAGTAATATTCATTACCCGCTAATCGTTCAAGCATTTGGTCCATAAAAGGTAGAGGGAAATGATCCTTTCTCGTGGCATCATTGAGTTTACGTTAGTCTATACAAACTCTCCACCCAGTAACGAGACGAGTGGAAATCAACTCGTTGTGTTCATTGGGAACAACGGTTATTCCGCCCTTCTTGGGCACACAATGGATTGGACTAACCCATGGTGAATCCGAAATAGGGTAAATAATACCCGCATCAAGAAGTTTGATAACCTCTGTTTTGATGACTTCAAGTATTTTTGGATTCACCCTTCGTTGGCTTTGAATTGTGGGCTTAAAGTCGTCCTCCATGAGAATTTTGTGTGTGCAGAAGTGAGGATCAATTCCACGAATATCAGAAATCTTCCAAGCAATAGCCTTCTTGTGATCTTTCAACACGGTGATAAGTCGGGCTTTTTCTTCTTCCTTTAGGTCCTTAGCAATGATCACTGGCGACTTCTTCTCTTCTTCAAGGAATACATACTCGAGATGGGGCGGCAACTCCTTAAGTTCTAAATCCGGAGGATTTTCGACGGGAGGCGTATTCGAAGTCGGAGTATCGATAGCAATGACCGTGGGAGATGGAGGAGAAGGATTGTCTTCGTTGAGAAGATTGTCAAAGAAATTCATGTCTTCATCGCCATTGGTGGGAGAATCATCAGTAGCTAAATTCACATCTCCCATGGTATCTTCAAGATTGTTCCAAAATAAATCACTATCTCCAAATAGAGACAATGATGAATCAATAGAGGACACGGTCTCAACATTGGGAAGAGAGGTAGGAATACTTTTGCAAGCATCATTAAAGTGTTCTTCACAAGCCTCATCAAGAACGTCAATACAATTAACACTCTCATATGAATAAGGCTGTTTAGACAACTTTCCCATGTTGAAGACTACTTTATCGTCACCCACTCTCATGATAAGCTCACCGGCTTCAACATCGATGAGAGTGCGACCGGTCCACAAGAATGGACGACCAACAATTAATGGCACACGAGGGTCCATCTCGTAGTCGATGACAACAAAATCAGCAGGAAAGGTGAATTTGTCGACTCCTACAATGACGTCTTCGGCTATCCCCACTGGATAAGCAACCGTACGGTTAGCTAATTCCAAAGTCATTTTGGTGGGGACAAGCTCAGGGAGAGATAATTGCTTCCAAACGCTTAGAGGCATTAGATTAATACTGGCACCTAGATCGGCTAGGGCCATGCAATTCTCTACTCCCGGGAAATTACAAGGGATTAAGAAATGACCCGGATCACCAAGCTTGGTTGGCAATTTCCTTAAGAGCACTGCAGAGCAATTCTCATTAAGTTGGGTGTTGGCAATATCGAGGAGCTTTTCCTTGTCGCTCAGAAGATTTTTAAACATTTTCGCATATTTGGGCATGTGAGCGAGAGCCTCAGCGAAGGAGATGTTGAAATTCAATTGTTTGAACATTTTAAGAAAGTTTGAAACCTGAATATCGTCCTTGCTTTTGAGCTTCTCTTTCCTCAACCTAGATGGATAAGGTATATTGGAAGAAGAGGAAGGCTTTGGAAGAATAGGATCACTCACATCCTTGGGTGGAGGAGGGGTAGAAGGAAGAGGTGGAGAAATTGGGGAAGGAGAAGGAGGATGAATAGGAGCAGGTGACTCGTTCTCCTTAGTCACAACCACCGGTGGAGGTATAGGAAGCGCGGGTTCCTTGGTACCTTTGCCACTTCGAGTGGTGATTGCTTTCATCTCCCCTCTTGGATTCGCAACGGTGTTACTTGGAAGAGTACTCGAAGAAGAGGGTTGATTACCTTGGAAGAAACTAGCCATCATGTTCTTCAAGTCATTAGTTTGGCTATCCAACGTGTTTCTCATGTCGGCTCTCAAATCGTTTCCTTGCTTGACCAAGTCTGCTTTCAAGTTGCGCACTTCCTGTTGGAGATTTTCCACGATCACATCATTGGTCCTCATGTAGGTTGCAACCTCTTGGTGTAATGCAGTGGGTTGGTTTGGAGGAGCATTGTATGCGGGTGGTTGATAAGCAGGTTGTTGGTAAACTTGGTTGTTACGTTGAGGTGGTTGTTGCTGCTTGTGAGGAGGGATGTATGGTGTACGAGGTTGTTGTTGTTGTTGAGGAGGGCGGTTGAGGTTTTGTTGTTGGTTTGGGTTGGTATGAGGAAAACCGGGTGGGGAAAGATAATTGTTAGAGCGGTAGCTAAGCAAATTACGGTCACCTTGAGGTCTAGCTTGATAAGTAGGTTGAAGATAGGTGCCATATGCTGCATTTACATTCTCAGCAGGGTAGTCTTGGGTGGCGGTACAAGTGGTGTAAGAGTGAGGACCACCGTATATCTCACAAGGTTGGCTAACAGCATTGACTTGAGCGTTTTTAGCGTTGTTGCTATTGTTGTTGCTGACGGTGTGGGTGACAAGCGATTCAAGAAGCGTAGTGATTTTGTCAAGTCGCTTGTCGCTGTCACTAGTGCTACCACTAACGACATTGGTCCGAACACTCTTGGTTTGCACACGAGACTTATTCTCAATGATATCCCAAGCAGCATTGGAAGTCTTAGCCAAAAGATTACCCCCCGAGGCACTGTTTAGTGAATCTTGGTCACTCATGCTTAAATCATTGTAAAAAGTATTAATTTGATGTACTTTGGTAAAACCATGTTGTGGGCATTTTCTTAAAAGATCTTTAAAACGATCCCAAGATTCACTGAACGACTCATCGTACTTTTGTTCAAAATTTATGATTTCATTCGGCAAAGCGGTAGTACGAGAGGGTGGGAAAAAGTAATTGATGAACTTGGTTTCCAAATCTGTCCACGAGAGAATACTCTGTGGCGGTTCCTTAGCAAGCCAATGCCGGGCTTGTCCCTCTAAAGAAAAGGGAAAAAGTTGTAACCTGATAACCTCTTGTGGAACACCATTGAACTTGACCGTGTTAGTTAGTTGCAAGAATCTCTTGATGTGGTCGTGTGGATCATCAATGGTACGTCCCAAGAATGGTTGAGCGGAGACCATCTGGATAAAGCCTGATTTTAGCTCAAAGTTGTTGGCTGCAATTGGAGGTATGACAATTGGATCAGTGTTGCCATCTACATGAGCTTGCAGTAGTTCAATCATCGGGCGATTATCCGGAAGGGGCTCATTGTTGTTGTTATTATTCATGTTGTTGAAAGGTGGGTTGTTGTTGTTATTATTGTTGTTTGGAGGTGGTATGTTGTTGTTTTGTACACCGGCCATGTCTAAGTTATCGAGAGGCTCGGGCTCTTGATAGGACGTGGATCGAGTGCGCATACACCTGCAAAAGAACGAACAAAGAAAAGCAAAGCAAAAATATTTTTGGTTTTTATGTTTTTTAAATTTTTTTTGTATTTTTGAAAATTTTATATTTTTTAGGATTTTTTGAAAATTTTTTATGAAAAAGTAACGTTCACGGGGAACGGATCCCAAAATCCAAGTTCTCACAAAAAACTTTTGATCTTAACGAGAAGAGCCGGCAGCGGCACCATTTGATACATGAATTTTGCTCGGGTTCTAGATTCTCTCGATATCCTCTCGAATTGATCTCAGCCTTAAGTAGAATGATTATTCTTGGTTAATAAAAAGGGGAGTGATTTTCTATCTACTAAATGTTAAATGCTTAAAGATGTAAACTTAAATTTAAAAGTAATTGAATTAATAACAATTAATAAAACTTGAATTGAAATTAAAATTGAAATTAAAATTAAAATTAAAGTCACAGTTAAAATATAATTATGAAATAAGAAAACAGTAAAGAAACAGTAAGGAAAGAAACAGTAAGGAAACCTTAAAAATACCCAAAAGAAATTGATTCGGAAGATTGTCCTTGATTCAGAACTTTCATGCGGAAGTTTATCCGGAACTTCACCCGGAGCTTGGTTCGGAACTTCGTTCGGAAGTTTGGCTCGGAAGTTGGGTCGGAACTTTCACCAGGAACTTTACTCGGAACTTTGGTTCATCCGGAACTTTTGGTTCATCCGGAACTTTTGCTCATTCGGAACTTTAGGTTCATCCGGAACTTTAGACTGACTCGGAACTTTTGAAAAGGAAACTCATTCAGAAGTTTTTGGAAAACAAATTCATCCGGAACATCTTAAACTCATACGGAACTTTTGTTCATCCGGAAGTTTAAGTTCATTCGGAACTTTTTGGAAAGCAAATTTATTCGGAACTTAAGCTGTTCATCCGGAACTCAATGTTCATCCGGAACTTTTTAGTTCACCCGGAACCTGGGAACACCCAGAAACAGGAACTTTACCCGAAGAACAAGGAAACGAATTTTAATCCAAAAATCACCAAGTTTTTCAACAAAAACTTAAATAAACTAATCACTAAGCATCAACTAACCATAAACTACAAATCCCATCAACAAAAACACAAATCCCAACAACTTTTAAAGATCAAACCAATAAAATAAGAACTTAAAAACTTGAAGAGAAAGATGATGATGAACAAGATGAAATGGAAAGGTTAAACAAGAACTTGTATTGATGATTTAATGTATTCAACAATAACAAAACAAGGATTAAAATTACAAGATTGAAAATAAACAAAGATCAAGATCACCAAACACCCTATTGGTGTTGGTGATGATACGAACTAAAAGGGAGAAAAAGAAGGGGAGAGAAAAACTAAAAAACTAACTGCCTAAATGTGTGAGGGGTGGACTATATATAGGTGTTCCCCTTGGTTGGTGAGTGGGCTTTCTCCCGTTCTTCTTGTCTTCTCGTCTTTCAGAAAAGTTGACGATTTCGATTCTGATTCAGGATTTGTTGTCGATTAAATTCAACTCGTCTTTTAATTTCTTCGTTTAATAGACTTGAGTTTCTTCGACTTATGTAAATCTTCCATCTTTGGTCCTTTTCTTCGATAAATCGTCAAATAGGCCCAGTGACTTCAAATCTTTTGCATCTCTTGGACAATAGACTTCATCTTGAGTCTTTTTCTTCGATAAATCCCGTGCAATCCCATGTTTTCTCCATTATCCATCCGGTTGGCTCTGAAAACACAATAAACACAAAAACCACACATAATTCCAAACAAATGATATTAAATACGCGTTTTGGTCTCGTTTTAGCCAGAATTAAGTGGTAAAAGGATGGGTGTTTACACACCTATCAATAATATTCCAATATTTTTAATCGACAACTGACATTTAGAACATAACAATTTATTCATGGATTAAAACATGTAAAATAGGATGCAAAATCAAATAACAGAAAATAAACAAAACTCAATCTTTATTTCATCAATTCAATAATGTCTTAACATCCTTTATCCAAATACTAATCATAGATTTATTGCATGAGTTCGCTAGCTAGTTGCAGCCCAATCGCTTTGGCATGCTTAACTACCTTTGGTCTAGGCAAAACCTTAATAAAAGGATCAGCTACGTGCTTCAACTTGTTCTCGTACGTAGTGATATCTACGTTTAAAGTGTCTGGCGCCTTTTATAACTCCAGGGTCATTGACAAATATGATTGCGGCAGACTCATCCCAATACATATTTATTAGGTTTTTATTGCAAGCATCATTCCCAGATCTCCAATAAAATTCCTAATCCAAACCACATCTAGTTATGTATATGGCTACCCTTTGAATACCAAAACATTTCTTTTCGTATTCCTCAAATACTGTAGAAAATGTTTAACAGCAACCCAGTGGAGCTACCTTGTGCATCTAACATCATACATTATATATCCTACAGCCGAAGCGTAAGGCACCTTCTGCATGTATGCCTCGTCTTCAGGAGTTTGATGCATCCATCTTATGACTCGGATTATGCTTAACTTCCATAGGTTGAAAACCTTTCTTGGAATTATGCATATCATACTTCTTCAATATCTTATCAATATAAGCATCTTGACTAAGACCAATTAACCGTCTTTTACTATCTCGATAGATTTTAATTTCAGAATATATGCAGCATCTCCAAAATCCTTCATAGAAAAACATTTACCAATAATCCTTAACTTCCTTATGTTTTGGAATGTTACTTCCCATGATTAATATGTCATCGACATATAAAATTAGGAACACTACATCACTTCCACTAGCTTTGCGATATACACATGGCTCATCACGATTTTGAATAAATCCGAACTTTATGATTTCTTCATTAAATCGTCTATTCCATTGACGTAATGCTTGCTTCAAACCATAAATATATCTTTGAAGTTTGCATACGCGTTTTGGATATTTAGGATCGACGTACCCTTCCGGTTGTTGCATATAGATTTCTTCATTTAAGCGACCGTTCAAGAAGGCAGTTTTAACATCCATTTGCCATATCTCATAGTCATAATATGCTGCTATAGCTATGAGAATCATAATAGCTTGTAAGTCTGCTACCGGAGAAAATGTCTCCTCGTAGTCTATGCCAAAAATTTGAGTAAAAACTTTAGCTACTAAACGTGCTTTATAGGATTGTACTTCACCATCCATGTCGGTTTTCTTCTTGAAAATCCACCATTTTTCACTACTTTAGCATTTTTAGGCGCATCAACAAGAATCCAAACATCATTGATTTTCATGGATTTCATTTCCTCATTCATCGCAACTATCCATTTAGACTTTTCTGTATCAAGCATTGCGGATCGATAGTTAGCAGGTTCACCAAGATCCCCTACTTCCTCCTCATCATCCTCTATGTTAACACATAGTTTGCTTGTCGCACGTATAGTCCTTCCAGACCTACGTGGAGGAATTAATTCCGGTGGAGCTCCCAGACTTTCTGGCTCTATTGGAATTTCTTCGCTAGTATTTTCAGAAGGCAATGTATCTTCTTGAATTTATTCAAGATCATAATTTCTCCCACTGAATTCTTGATTTACATGATCATTTTCAAGGAAGTCTCCATACCTAGCAACAATAACTTTGTTCTCAGGCGGATAATAAAAGTAGTAAACCATTGTTTCCTTAGGGTAACCTACAAAGATACATTTTACTGAGCGTTGTTGGAGTTTATCTCTAGGGTCACGTTTCACATACGCTTCACAACCCTAAATCTTTAAATAAGACAAATATGAATTTTTGCCATGCCATAGTTCATATGGTGTTTTATCAACCTTCTTTGTGGGAACCATATTCAGAATACGATCAACAGATTCTAGAGCATAGTCCCAAAAGGATAAAGGTAAAGTTGTATGATTAAACATAGATCGCACCATATCCAATAATGTACGATTTCTCCTTTCAGATACACCATTTTGTTGTGGAGTATACGGAGAAGTAAGTTTTTGAACAATTCTGTTCTCACTTAAATAATCTTTAAACTCTTGACTTAAATATTCACCACCTTGATCGGAACGAAGAGCTTTAATCTTCTTTCCTAGTTGCAATTCTACTTCCGCTTTAAACACTTTGAATGTTTCAAATACCTCATGTTTATGCTTAAGTAAATAAACATAACCATATCGGCTATAATCATCCGTAAATGTTAAGAAGTAGCTAGCATCTTTCCTTGACATACGTCTAAGTGGTCCACTCACATCAGTGTGTATCAAACCAAGTAATTCAGTAGCCCTTTCAGTATTGCTATTAAAAGGTTTCTTGGTCATCTTTCCAGAGATACAAGACTCACATTGCCAAAGATAAGAAGAGTTCTAACTTTCTCTTCTTATTCATGCTAAAAACAGAATTAATCTTTCTCTTGGAATTATTACCATGCATGTTAATTTCAAAAACACCATTCACAGAAATTGCATCAAAATAGAATAAACCATCTTTAAAAACAGAAATTCTATTATTATCAATAGTGTAAATAAACCAAGATCCAACATACTAGAAAAGGAAATAACATCCCTAACAATTGTAGGTGCATAATGACAATCATTTAAATGTTCATATAGCTTCAACCGCTGCTTGTGCGCCATTGCCCACTTGTAGAAATTGTTCCCCAAAGGTAAGCTTCCTTTCCAACTCAAATCCCTACAGGGTATTAAAAATGTTAAGGATGTATCATATACCAAGGAATTTGATTTGTATGCAAGATTAAATAACTCTATCATAAATAAGTTACCTAATGATGCTGCAGCACTAAGCTCAACCTTCTTCTTTATTTCTCGCAAATCATCGAGATAAAGAGAGCAGTTCCTCTTCCAGTGACCACTTGCTTTGCAATGGTGACAAGTCTCATCCTTCTGAGATTGATTTTTCTTGACAAAGTTTTGCTTAGGTTTAGAATAAGTCGCAACTTGTTTGCCCTTATCACCCTTGCCTTTTCCTTTCTTCTTGTTCGCTTGCGGTTTTGGCTTATTCACACTACCCTTTTGTACATAAAGCACATGAGGAGTAGAATTTGATGCCTTTTCCTTTAACCCCTTTTCATAGTCAATGAGCATTGCATGCAAAACTGTCTTCCCCGTGCAATGCATATTAGAGTTTCGAAAAAAATCATTGAAGTCCTTGTTAAGGGACCTATTGATCAAGTTGATAGCCATATTATGATCATAGGGTTGTCCTAGTGCAATGAGTTGTTCCATATAACCCTCATCTTTATATAGATACTTACAGACTTTCCAGGAGCTTGCTTGCAACTATGCAACACATCTATCAAATCGTAGATCTCCATAGCTTGCGGCTTTTCGAACATAGCCTTGAGCTCATCAAGCATTCGCTTAGGTGAAAATAGCTCATACTTCTGTTGAAGTGGAGGAGCCATTTTCCCTAACATTAAAGCAGCCACCTCAGAGTGCTTCCTAACAATAGCAGCGTGTTCAAGCCTTTGCGCATCAGATGCTCCTTCAGCAAGATCCTCCGGATAAGGAGTAGTCAAGATATCGATAGTATCCGCTACCTCAAGACAATTCTTAGTGAGCGATACCAATCATTGAATTGGGCCAGTAAGTGCAGGACGATCAAAGAAAGCTTTGAACGCAGAATTTATAGTCATATTGTTTCGGGTTGAGCCATTTCTACAGAAATAGGTTCAAATATTAGTATTTTCGATAATACCATTCAAGAAAATAAAATTACCCCGGTAATAAAAAAACCATAGTATTTCCTTGAAACTAGAATCCATATTTACATAAACTTATCGCATCTGTTGATCTGCTAGTGACAAATGTATTCAACACGGTAACTTGTCGAACAATAATTTACAAACAAATTTGCAATTTCTAGATATTTTTAGGGATTTACGTTGCCAAAATTCATTTTGCATCGTAAACATGTTTCATCCCTACTTTATGCCTTAAGTTTCCAGATCTCACTGAGTAACTCAATCAAGTCAACTAATCTAAAGAACGCAAAACCTTCATGTGAAATCTTATTCAGTCATGAAGTTTTCTCTCCATTACAACATCGTCCAAATCTTATATGACAACAATTGTAACTTCAAGTGTTCGTCAATTAGATGGCATAAGACTTAAATTTAAGGGTATAGATTTTTGGTGTCAAAAATCATGTACGGAGAAGCATGCAGACATCTCCACAGCATTAGTAAACCTTTTGGTGAGTCAAAATTTTTGCCATAAATCGCAAGTTGAGGTATTGGTTAAACCAATTAAAGATTTTACCCACAACAATTCACAACGTACTTTTTCTAGAACTTAGCTAAAGCACAAAGCAATAACCTTATTCATTGTGTTTCGGATGTAAATTTGCGGTAATTCAACCTTAAGATATAATGCAAAAGATAATCGTAGGTAATTTCAATTTGACGCACAGGCAAGCCGGGAATTCGGTCAGCGACTAATGGCATAACACCTCATTCCTTAACCGGGTACATGATCAGCGGTGCGTTAAACCCACTTTATAGTTTGTCAAAAGGAGTAGGCCGTTAAATTATCATGGCAAATTCTCAATCAACACAATTCTATGTAATTTAGATCTCAAAACAATTCATTAATTTTTATATTATTTACTCCATATTTATTTTCTAAAAAAAGTTACACTTGTTTACAACATACAATTAATATAAAAGCGTATGAAAACAAGTAGGTACAAAAAAAACTAAATCAAATAGCCACAATCATAACAATTTATTCAAAGAACATAAAATCTAGGGTTTTATAAACATATAAAATTCTTCCCTAATTTTAAAACTTTAAATCAAATAAAGCAAATAGCATATAAATTCATATGATCCGTAAAAAAACATGCATATTCATCACGGATCTCCTACATAATCTTAACAATTAAATATCTATACGGATCGTAACCATACATGAGATAACAATTAATTCATGCAAACATCTAAAGATAATCATCATGTAATTTTTAGGGTTTCAAAAAAAAACTTTTTTTTAAAAAAAAATTCGGCTATGCCGATTTAAATAAAAAAACAAAACCTAATTTTTGTGAAAACCTCAAAAACAACATATGATTTTTAACCCAAATCAATATTAGTTAAAAACTTTAGATCTCGATAATTATAACATGTTAAAACGGCTCTCGATGCCATTGTAGGTTTATAAAGCTCATAACAATTACGCAAAACCCTAAATAAGATCAAGGCACAAATAGCGGAACCGATTTAACAAGATCATAATTAATAACACAATTATAATTAATCGAATTAGGGTTACATACCTTTATCCTAGCGAATATTCACAAGATCACCAATTGAATCAACAATTAGGGTTTATGAAGAACAGTACCAAGATATAGTTTAAAGTAATACTATATTACGCTCTTGTACACACGTAATGCAACGGGCTAACCGTGAGTCTAGCACGTATAAACGAAGCTTCAACGCTTGCGGAATAATCTACCCAACAACCCTAGTGAGAGGCTAGGACTAGATTCAAGAAATCAAAATCAAGAGGTTAAAAGGAACCCTGAAAAAGGTGTTTGCCTTTTGGTTAGATCGCAGGAAAGAAGAGAGAGGGATCGAAAAATTATGAAGGCTAAGGGTTGTTTATATAGGCTAGCAAAACTTGGTTTCCAAGTCATAAACAATTTAGGAAATAAAATCTTTTTCCCTTCCCCCTTTTGCCCTTGTAGCAGACGGCCAAAGGCCCACTGATTGTAGTGTTTTACCACACCTTTGCTTTAGGAAAAACAAGAGGGGTAAAATAGGGTAAAGTATTAAGCGATGATTTAGGAAAATCAACACTAATGACCCTTGTGATGTGAAAGTTCGTTTCCCAAGGAGGTATATGTGTGTGAATAATTCGTAATTGGTTTGAGATTAATATTGGTTAGAAGAGGATGAGAAAAGAGGATGATGAAGACGTGAAATTAATTACTACTACGACTACACGTAAAACCGTGAAATAAGCTAAAATAAAAATTAATTCTAAAAATTACCAAAAATTCACAAAAAATCAAAATAAATAAACTAAGAGTTTACCAATGATCAAAAATTTTTCAAACCTTTTAATTAATTAAATATTCAATTTTTAAATGCTAATTAAAGCCCTAAAAATCAAATTAATTATCAAAAAGCCCAAATAAAGATTTTTCAATTGGTAATCCTCTAAAATGACCTAAAAAGATTAAAAAATATTTTTAGAAAATTTTAAACTAATAAAAACTATTTAAAATGATTTAAAAACTATTAAAACTTAAAATTATTATAAAAATTATTTTAAAGATGATAAAACTAATCTAAGAATTGAAAAATCCTATTTTAATGTATTTAAGCTAAGAAAAATGTAAAAAGTGCAAAAATGTGAAATTTGAAAAATAATAATAAAATAATATTAAAATAATATTAAAAATCCAAAAATTATAAAAAATTCTAAAAACTTGCAAACTAGTTTATTTTGACCTAATTAAACAGGAAATGAAAGTGAAATGACCAGAATACCCCTATTGGAACCCCAAATTGGCCAAAACCAAAAACATTCAAGCTTATTGGGCTTTTTAGCCCAAAAAGTCAAAATAAGCCCAAAAGATTTGGAAAAGCACTATCTGACTCAAAATTTAATTCTAAACACAAAACTCTGAAGGTCCAAAAGCTAAAAGTGAGCTTATCACAGCTTAATGATCAAACAGTTTATCCTTATTGGGCCATTAAGCCCATTAAGCAATAAGCTAATGCCATAAGCTCTAATTTGACACACAACCTTCTTTTGGGATACTAAAAAGATCTGTAAAAAGAAATTTTGAAAAAGCACACTCAATAAGCCAGAAATAAGCAAAGTACAAATCCACTAAAAGACAAAATAGTCGGGTTTGAGTTCTAGGCTGTTTTAGAAGCTCTAGTTTTTTGCAAAAGCTCACAAATAGCTTAACTAAGAATAATCAATCAAGAAAATCACAAAAAGCCAAGTAGAATAAGCTGTGAGAACCAATAAGCACTCTGAAAAAGCCAAATAAGCTAGTTTCCTGGCAAAAGCTTAACCAAAAGACTTGTAACCTTCCAGACTTGATATTAAGCTGACAAAAATGAGTTCTATTACAAAAACCAAGTTGTTGCATGTACCAATAAGCAAAACAGATTCAATAAGCTATGTGACCAAGTTTGACCAAAAGTCAAACGCTAATAAGTGAAATTCAAACGCTGACAAGCACAAATTGGACGTTGACAGACTTAATGAAGTGTTTAGACTTGTTTTTCACCCTGCTGGTCAAGGTTTGAGTGCAAACCTTGTGAATCAAGTCCTACCAGTTGAGTAGACTTGATAAGTTTTGGCACAATTAAACCAATAAGCCAGTAAGCTTATAAGCTATCAACAAATAAATCCAAATAGCCAAATAACCTCACAAGCAGCCCACAAATGAGATTCAAGCAACAAAGCAACAATCCTTACACTAAGAATACCAATGCAATCACCAAATGAGGTGGTCACTTTGCTGATGCAAATGACCACTTCAGCCAACTTTGATAAGCTATAACAAACAGAATAAGACACCAAATTCAACAACCAGATAACCAATAGATAGCTTATCACCTAAACTATTCCCAAACCTGGTTTCAGACCTTAGATCCAAGTAACAAAGAAGTTATTGGATCTGATGTGTCTGACCAATCTCAAAAGCACTTTTATCAGATTTTAGCAAAACTTCCAATCCTTTTTCCAAACTTTCAGAAACTTAACCAATGACTAAAAATTGTTCAAATGACTTGTTTAGACTTCCCAAACCCTAAGAACCAAGGGCACAAGGCCACAAGGCCTTATGAACCAGTAATCCCAAACAATCCTTAATCAAGCACTTTTTAAAGAAACTTGTGATTTTTAAACACAACCTACTGATTTTATCATTCAAATAGCTACACTATGTGATAACTAACAGATTGCAACCATAAAACACAAAGCACAAACACAGAATCACCAAATCACATGCCAAAATACAAACCAGACAATATCATATGATTTTTGAGAGGAATCTTAACAAGAGGTTATACCTGTCCTCCACAACATCCTAGGAGGACCAGCAATGCTCCTTGGACCTTGTTCAACAACTAGAACAAGACCAAGGTACTTCAATAAGAAAGATGGATGAATGCCTTGGTTGATGTTTCAAAGCAGAAACTCAAGGGCTTGATTTCTTCAACACAATGAACAAACAGCCCAACCAAAGACCCTAATCCCTTCACAAGCTTGGTGTCAACAACCTTGCAAGAGCTTATAGCTTTTGGTTGAGGAAGAGTACACAAAAATAAGCAAATTCAGAAACCTCTTTTCAAGCTTTTTGAAACTTGAAAAACCTTACCAAACATAAACGTCCTTGAACCAAATGATTCAAGCACACTTATAATAACAAATGGAGCTCAGAATCACCTTTAAACAATACCAACTTTCAAAAACATAAAAAGGAATTACAATTTTCTCAAAATACCAACTTTTATAAAATTTAAAAAGGAATTACAAGTTTAAAAGGTAAAACTGAAACCAAGGGACTCTCACAGGTTGAGGTCTCCTTTTATAGGCAAATGCTAACATACAACTATTCATAAACCCTAGATGTGAATTCCCAAAAGTGCCCTTGAGTACTTGATGTCGTTTGTTGTTGGTGAGCTGTCCAAAGTGATCAAAACCGTTCATTTTAGCTTACTAGTTAAGCAGAGAGTCTAGGTTATTGATCTTGACACGTGGAAATCCTTGGAGGTGAAGGAATGATGTGATAGGTGGACGAGGTTGAGTGTGGGACCCTTTGGTGAGTGGAAGTAAAGGTTTTATTGTTGGGATGGGTTTCTACATGTGTGAATCACACATGTGCCAAGGTAATTGAAGTTTACCCTTTGTTTTAAGTAGGGTAAATTCTGGGTTCATAAGGGTGAATAGTGGTAAGTTTTGATCCGAAAATAGGGGATTGTGTTTGTTTGGCGCGTGTTTGTGTGTTTAAAGTTTGAGAATGGCAGTATGAGTCCTTGGTTTTTGGCAAAACATGCATAATAAGAATTTCAGCCACAAAAATGAATTCCCTTCATTAATAAACTTTGTATTTTCACACTTTTACCCCAAAACTTTGGCAAAACGTTTTAAAGGGTTGTTTTTGCCATTTTCCATAATTCAAGGGCTGATCTTGGACATTCTTGATCTTCAAAGGTCTTTATTGTATTTTTGGCTTCATAAGGGACCATAATTGACAAATTAGATTTGATGAGGGACTAATCTTACCATTTCTTCAAAGTTAAAGGACCATTTGTGTAATTATGACAAACTTAAGGGACCAAACTTGTAATTATGATTTCACAATGGTTTTAAGTGTCATTTCTTCATTGTTTGAGGATCAATCTTGCATATCTTCAAGTCTTCAAGGGTAAATGTTGGATAATTCATGAACAAGGGCCCGGTTCTTTGTACGGCTTCGTTTCTCGTGTACGTTTTTCCTTGTTTCTTGTGATCTTTTGTCTTTTTCACGAAATCCATACCTAAAATACACAAGTAGACCAACACAAGCATATATATGGTATTTTATGACATTTTTATGTATTTAAAGCCCGAAAAGAACGATGAGATCATGTATAAATTCCATCTCATCACTCCCCCATACTAACCCATTGTCGTGCCCTCACGCAATGCTAGAATAAAGTATCTAAGCATCACCAAAGTTCAATTTTATTACCCTTTATTAAAAAGTAAAAGACTTGCAACAATACTACGAAGATGTGTAAAGACATAATGTACGATTTTCATCAAGAATGTGACTTTTAGGGTCAAAGAATAGAAACAAGTAAATGTCCCTTAGAGTAAATTTCGTCATCCTTGATTGTCATACATTCCATGCTAAGAGCAAAAACGAGATCATTGTTGGTACAAGTCACAATGCTAACACTACTCATACGTCCAAATTGTGTAATACTTTTTCTCCCCGCAATCCTAGTTATTATAAAAGGAAATGGGTTACTAGCATTTTTTAACTATTTGTCATGGATCACAAGTGATTCATATTGAATTATTTGAGTAGTTATTAGTCTGAAAGCAAAGTAGCACGATTTAATCGATAGTTAGCCGAAGGACAAAATCTTTTAAAACGGCTTCTCGTGTATCTCCTTAAGTTCATATCTTGGCATAACTCGTTTCACGATTTGAGACCGTTCTCGGACCAATATTTGGCATGTACTTCATACTTCAAATCTTGGGAAGACGTTCTTGAAATTATGGTCTTCTATTCATATATTTGGAATTTCTTCACTTGACGTTTTTGAAAGATTCTTCATGTTTGGACCACGACTTCATCATTTTTCTTCAATCTTTATCTTGGACTTTGATATACAACGATCCGCCTCCTTTTCGGACTTGGATATATTTATCCTCATACCTTGTAAGGGTCTTTTTGGATAGACTTTCTCCGTGATCTTTAGGGGAGTAATTGCTTTTCGTCGCGTGTCTCGATCCTTCATATTGATTTAGGAATAATGATACTTCACATCATCTTGGATCTTTAGCAACAAAATAGAGCTCCTCATGCCTTGTAAGGGCCTTTTTGGATCTTCACCAATCTTCGCGTCCCGCTTCAATAAGTTATGCCTTGGCTATGAACTCTATTCAACCCCGAGCAACTTTTAAACGATCTTGCGCTAGAGGCTAAGTAACCTTTCAAATCGTACGACCTTACTTATTGCAATTATTTTTATTCCTAATGCATTGATCTTATTGGAAGAAAAAGCCACAATTAAAAACATATGAGTTTTTGAAAGAACATTTCCATGTTCTACGTTTAGCATGATCACTTGTCTAACTCTATCACTTCTCGTTCTTCACTATATAAAGACCTCTAATTAAAGAGACTCGTGATACTTAGCCATGCAAGTCAAAATTAAGCCAAATTTGGATTAGCTTTCATTAAGACTATATCAAATCAAAGTTTTGGGTTTTCAAGCCACCTATAGGATCTTGCACTTTCTTCGACTTTTTCAAGTTTAGAAAATGCATTTTATAGTTCCCTTGATAAGTGACTTTCTAGGATCAATTATAGGAACTTGCGAAAAGTTCTTGTTCTTAACCCGAATGAGCTAAGACTTTCGCGTTTTAAAGTTTCCTATATAAAAGTCTAGCAAAACTTGAATTGAGCGGGTTAAGGAATGTAAATGGCTCCAAATGCCCATCAAGTTAAAAATTATCTCTTATTCTACCCATCGGAAAATATACATTCGTGTCTTAAAAACACTTATGGAAACTAAGAAAATTTTTAAATTTTGGCCATTTTTATCCTTATGAGCAACAAAACAAAACTTTGAAAATTGGAAAACGTGAGGGCGTAGCAAAGCAAGTATCTAGTCACCCCCCATACTCAAAGTAAACATTGTCCTCAATGTTTTGAGTCTAAAGGTGGAGCACCCCCATACTAGAGACGAAGAGTCGAATGCTTAGGATCTAGCATGGAAAGGGTGATCAACAATATATCTAAAGCCGTTTATTAAGTATGCTAAAAGATAATTGTTAGAACAATAAAGGATATGTCAATGGATTCGTGAAAAACTTCTTCAAGCAAACGATGGAGGCTCACGTAAACGAACACGAGAATCTTCAATCGTAGATGATGATGATGATCTAGATAACACAATCACAAACAACCACGAGACAACGAGTTGGAAGGGTACAAATCCCCTCTAATTAGTTATTAGTAAGCATAAAAGGATAAGCATGGGATCTCCCCCACGAGGCACCTCGTTTTTGATTACCGAGTCATGAGCTCGACTCGATCCCCTCATTGCTAATTATCATTGGGAAAGGTGAATTGGTCGAGGTCAACCATTGAAGGAATTTCCCCACCAAAGTAGTGCTTAAGCCTATGTCCATTCACCTTAAAGTTAGGACCATCATCTTGAGCTAGCTCGATGGTCCCATAAGGAAACACTTGTGTAACGGTGAAATGACCCGACCAACGAGATTTCAATTTCCCGGAAAATATCTTAAGTCTAGAGTTAAAAAGTAACACTTGATCACCAACGTTAAAAACCCGGTTTTTAATTTTTGCATCATGAAACTTTTTAGTCTTTTCTTTGAAAATCAATGAATTTTCATAAGCATTGTCTCTTAGTTCATCCAATTCATTCAATTATATTTTCTGGTGATCTCCCGCGGTCTTCAAGTCAAAATTTACATGCTTAAGGGCCCAATATGCCTTGTGCTCCAATTCAATGGGCAAATGACAATTCTTCCCATAGACTAAATTATAAGGAGTGCAACCGATAGGTGTCTTATAAGCGGTCCTAAAGGCCCATAGAGCGTCATCGAGTTTGTCGGACCGTGAAGCACGGTTTTCTCCAATCGACCTCTCTAAAATCCTCTTCAAAGCTCGGTTTGAAACCTCGACTTGCCCACTCGTTTGCGGGTGATAAGCCGTAGAAAGACGATGAGTAACTCCATATTTCTTTAAGACCTTTTTGAATTGGTCATTACAAAAATGGGTTCCACGATCGCTTATAATAGCACGAGGGGTTCCGAACCGAGAGAATAGTTGCTTCAAAAACTTCACTACCACACGAGCATCATTAGTAGGTAAAGCCTTAGCTTCCACCCACTTAGAAAGGTAGTCCACCGCGACGAGGATATACTTGTTACCATGAGACGATGGGAACGGCCCCATAAAGTCTATGCCCCAAATGTAGAAAATCTCACACACTTGAATTATGTTTTGCGGCATTTCATCACGTTGAGACGATTTTCCTTGACGTTGGCACGAATCACACGACTTCACAAGTGCGTGTGCATCACGATAGATAGAAGGCCAAAAGAAGCCGGCATCGAACACTTTCTTAGCCGTGAGATTAGCACCGTGGTGACCACGCGTGGGTCCCTCGTGACAAGCTCTAAGGATATTAGAAGCTTCGGCACCAAAAACACAACGTCGAACGAGTTGATCCGCACAAACCCGAAAGAGATAAGGGTCGTCCCAAAAATAGAACTTGACGTCACGAAAGAATTTTCGCTTTTGTTGTGTCGTCATACCCTTGATTATGAAATTGCCCGCATGGTAATTTGCAATGTCGGCAAACCATGGGGTGGTGTCTTTAGAATTCACTACACCGAGAGTCTCGAGAGGAAATTTTTCGGTGATTTCCTTGTTCTCGAAAACATCTTTATGAGGATCTTCTAGACGAGAGAGATGATTGGCCGCTAGATTTTCGGCTCCTTTTTTGTCAAGCACGGTGACATCAAATTCTTGGAGGAGGAGCATCCAACGAAGCAATCTCGGCTTAGCATCTTGCTTAGCTAAGAAATACTTGATAGCCGAATGGTCGGTATACACGATGCTTTTAGTTAAGACGAGATAAGGTCGGAATTTCTCAAAGGCATAGACCACAGCAAGGAATTCTTTTTCCGTTGTGGTGTACTTTAATTGCGCCTCGGTCATCGTCTTACTAGCATAATGGATAGGACGGAAATGCTTTTCATAATGTTTCCCTAAGACGGCCCTATAACATAATCACTTGCATCGCACATGATTTCAAAGGGTAATTCCCAATTAGGAGCAACAAGAACGGGAGCTTCGGTGAGTTTCCTTTTGAGAGTTTCGAAAGCTCTAACACAATCCTCATTGAAATTAAAAGGAGCATCCTTCTCGAGAAGGTGTGTCATAGGTCGAGATATTTTCGAAAAGTCTTCGATGAAACGACGATAAAAGCCCGCGTGGCCTAGGAAACTCCTAACTCCCTTAACGCTTTTGGGATGAGGTAACTTGGCGATGACGTCTACCTTATCTTTATTGACCTTAATCCCCGCTTTAGAGACCTTATGTCCTAAGACGATTCCTTGTTTACACATAAAATGACATTTTTCCCAATTAAGCACAAGATTGGTTTCTTCGCAACGTTTTAACATTTGCTCGAGATTAGATAAACATGACGTGAACGAATTGCCAAACACCGAAAAGTCATCCATAAACACTTCCATCGAATTCTCGATCATATCGTGAAAAATTGCCATCATACACCGTTGAAACGTACCCGGTGCATTACAAAGTCCGAAAGGCATCCTACGATAAGCAAACGTTCCATAAGGACACGTAAACGTAGTCTTCTCTTGATCACGAGGGTCGATAGGGATTTGAAAGTAACCGGAAAAACCATCTAAAAAGCAATAGAATTCATTTCCCGCGAGTCGCTCCAACATTTGATCCATGAAGGGCAAAGGAAAGTGGTCTTTACGAGTCGCGTCATTTAAATTTCGGTAGTCAATACACACCCTCCAACCGGTCACAACACGAGTGGGAATTAACTCGTTGTTTTCATTAGGCACAACGGTCATTCCTCCCTTTTTAGGGACACAATGGATTGGGCTCACCCATGGGCTATCGGAGATAGGATAAATCATTCCCGCGTCAAGGAGTTTTAAAACTTCCTTTTTTATGACATCGTGAATTTTAGGATTCACCCTTCTTTGACTTTGAATTGCGGGTTTGTAGTCCTCCTCCATTAAAATCTTGTGAGTACAAATTTTTGGGTCAATACCCTTAATGTTGGAAATTTTCCACGCAATTGCCCCTTTATGAGCCTTAAGAACTTTCAAGAGCTTGGTTTTTTCATCATTAGCAAGACCTCTTGCAATAATAACCAGCAACTTGTCATCACCTTCCAAGAATGCGTATTCAAGGTGAGAAGGAAGATCTTTCAATTCAAGGATAGGTGGTTCCTCGATTGAAGATTTTGGTTCAACACTCATAACTTCCATCGGCGGAAGAAATGGTGGAATAGAAGTATCATCACTAATCAACACCTCATCTTCATTGTCGATTTCATTTGAAGTAAAATTGCCTCCTTGGAATGGAGTGAGATTTGGTGTAGAATTAGCAAGAATCGGATCCAAAATAGTGGGATTGCCACTTGACGAGCTATCGGAAAAACCTAACACTTCTTGTGAAAACTCATCGCAAACCACATCAACTAAGTCAATGTGATTGATGGTAGCGATTGCATAAACATGAGAAGGTTTCGAGTTTTGAGTAGCGTTTATAACAAGTTCCTCTTCGTTGAATCTCAAAATGATAGTTCTTGCATGAACGTCGATAAGCGATCTCGAGGTGTCTAAAAATGAACGACCTAAAATTAGAGGAACTTGAGGATCCACAGGGATGTCAACTACTATAAAATCAACGGGAGTAGAACTTCCCCACTTTCACGAAAACATCTTCGGCTACTCCACATGCTAAAATCGTAGAATGATCGGCCATCTCGATAGACATGTTCGAAGGAGTAAGAGCCGGAAGCGAAAGCGATTTCCAAATGGAAAATGGCATCAAATTAATGCTCGCACCAAGATCGGCCAAGGCGAGGCATTCTTTCATATCTTGTATGTCACAGGGAATGAGAAACTTTCCAGGGTCACCAATTTTTTCTGGTATGCGGTTAAGATAAATCGAAGAACAATTTGCAAGCTTTGAAAGCTTTTCCATATCGCTCATCATACTTTTAAAAGTGGAAGCGAAACGAGGCATATACAAAAACGCGTCGGCTAAACTCACATCAAAATGCACTTGTTGAAACATTTTTATAAAAAGCTCGATTTGTTGTTTGTTACGTTCTTGCATTTTCTCTTTGTTTCGTCTCGAAGGGTAAGGTAAGGGTGGTGTGGGTTGGACATTAGGCAACGGCCTTGGAATCTCGGGTTCCACAATTGGTATTGGTTCAACCGTAGGTGTGGTATGAGCGGTACTTCGTGGGATTGTAATATGCTCCTTTTTCGACCATCACCTCGGGCTCTTTCTCGATTTCCTTCTCCGTAGAAGTACTTGGTCGAGAAATGGGTTCTTTGAAAGTTTTACCACTTCGTGTAGTAATAACCTTCATTTCTCCCTTCGGGTTTGCAATGGTATCACTAGGAAGACCACCCGAGGAAGAGGGTTTACACATGATGGCTTCAAACATTTTTGCCATTCGGTCCTCAAATTTTGATTCCCTAGCATCCGCTTTTAACAATTCTTGCTTAATCTCATGTTGTCCTTGTTCCATCTTTTGTTGGTTTTGTTAAAGACGTTGGACATTTCCTTCTATTTTATTAGCATGAGTTTTAAGTTCATTAGCAAGTTCATTTTAAGCTCGTTTTTCAACTCGGATCTTAAGCTAATCATCTCACGTTGCATGTTATCAAATTTAGCATCATTTGCTTTAGAATAATCCAAAAATTCTCCTTGAAGATTTTTAGTGTGAGCATTTTGAAAACCTTGTGTAGTGTTTTGAAAATCACGGTTTTGGTTTTGATTAGTCACTTGTCCATTCCCACTTTGATAATTCCCCTTGTTGTAGTTACGTGAATTTCCTTGATAATTACCACCTTGATTGTTGTTTCGATAGTTATTAGCATTTTGATTTGGTGGAGCTTGATTTGGGCGGGAACCTTGGCCGTTTTGGTTGTAAGTTCCCGTTGCTACGTAAGCACTCGAAGTGTTACCATCGGCGGTAATGCACTCGGAAAGATCATGAGCTCCACCACAAGACAAACAACTCTTAGCAACCGCTTTAACCGAAGCGGAATTCAAAGCCTCTTGAGCTTTCCAATGAGTCATAAGATTAGAAAATCTATCGAAAAACCGATTTTCGTCATTAGCTTCATCATGTAAGGCATTAATGCTACGAGACGATGACGACGATGACGAACCCAAATTGGCAACACTCGGTGTGTTACGAGGGCTATAAACCTTAGATCTATTCTCGATAATCTTTAAAGCTTCATCGGTCGTTTTGCACAAAAAATTACCACCCGCGGCGGCATTCAAGTAATCTCGTTCATGATCATTAAGCCCATTATAAAAAGTATCAATTTGATGTAATTCCGAAAAATCATGGTGTGGACATTCATGTAACATTTCTTTAAAGCGTTCCTATGCCATTGAAAAACTTTCATTATTTCTTTGAACAAATCTTGAAATCTCATTTTTCAAATGTGTTGTTTTAGATGGTGGAAAAAATTTGTTCACAAACTTAGAAACGAGATCACCCCATGTCAAAATCGAATTTGGCGGTTCTTTCTCAAGCCAAATTTTAGCAGGTCCATCTAACGAGTATGGAAACAACATCATCTTAATGGCGTCATGTGGAACATCCTTAAACTTGCTAGTTGCGATGAGACGATTAAAATTCCTAATGTGGTAATGCGGGTTGTCTTTCTCATGACCTCTAAACTTATTAGCTTGCAACATCGACATTAAACCCGTATTAATCTCGAAATTCTCCGCAAGGATAGCGGGAATCACAATGGCCTATCTAAAACCCTCGGTGGGTGCTTGTAGCAACTCCATCATAGTACGATTAGGCATGACGACTTCTTGTTCTATAATAGGTTCAACAATTGGAGTTTGTTCTTCAACCAACGTATCTTGATTGGCTTGCTTTTAAAGACGTTTACGAGCTCGTTTTGCTTGATTACGAGTGATCATAAACTTCACGAAGAATGGGAGGTGAGCAAAGAAGATTCTTTTTGGGTGTTTTGTGAATTTCCAATTTTTTTGTGTTTTTGATTGTTTTTAATTTTTTTTTTGGATTTTGGATGTATCTTCGTAGACAACAATCTACCAAATCTCTCCTCGAATCAAACTCTTGATTAAAGAAGCCTCAAAGGAATGAAAACGATCACGTGGAGTGAACGCCTTCGGATGACTTTAGAACTTTGGTGAAAACCAAATTGTTCAAGAGGGTTTAATCACAAAGAAAACCAAGCAAATATATTATACGTAATAATACTTTGGGCAGCAAAACCTCGATTAGCCTTCAATCTCAAAATACTCACAAGCAAGCGGGGAAACGAGGCGGTGTGAAGCACTTAAGAGCCTTTTTCCTTAGGGTATATTTTATAATACCCGCCTTATACCCACCTTAAAGTTCGTATTTTTCAAAATCGAGCTTCACGAAAGTATTTATCTATTTTTGCCTTTTTCTTTTTGTTTGAGATTCGAATACAATAATTAGGAGATCAAATCCTAATTAAGGTTGTGTTTTCACACTTTTGGAGATATTTTGTATTTATTGTGATACTTAATACAATATAGTAATAATAATTTCACAAGAAAAACCAAAAAACCGATAATACATATAAGTAGATTTCTACTAATACAAATACTATTTATGGTTAATATTAAAAACAAAAGAAAAATTAATCACGACACACCTCCCCGGCAGCGGCGCCAAAATGATTGTAGTGTTTTACCACACCTTTGCTTTAGGAAAAACAAGAGGGGTAAAATAGGGTAAAGTATTAAGCGATGATTTAGGAAAATCAACACTAATGACCCTTGTGATGTGAAAGTTCGTTTCCCAAGAGGTATATATGTGTGAATAATTCGTAATTGGTTTGAGATTAATATTTGTTAGAAGGGGATGAGAAAAGAGGATGACGAAGACGTGAAATTAATTACTACTACACGTAAAACCGTGAAATAAGCTAAAATAAAAATTAATTCTAAAAAATACCAAAAATTCACCAAAAATCAAAATAAATAAACTAAGAGTTTACCAATGATCAAAAATTTTTCAAACCTTTTAATTAACTAAATATTCAATTTTTAAATGCTAATTAAAGCCCTAAAAATCAAATTATATATCATAAAGGCCAAATAAAGATTTTTCAATTGGTAATCCTCTAAAATGACCTAAAAAGATTAAAAACTATTTTTAGAAAATTTTAAACTAATAAAAACTATTTAAAATGATTTAAAAACTATTAAAACTTAAAATAATTATAAAAATTAATCTAAAGATGATAAAATTAATCTAAGAGTTGCAAAAATCCTATTTTAATGTATTTAAGCTAAGAAAAATGTAAAAAGTGCAAAAATGTGAAATTTGAAAAATAATAATAAAATAATATTAAAATAATATTAAAAATCCAAAAATTATAAAAAATTCTAAAAACTTGCAAACTAGTTTATTTTGACCTAATTAAACAGGAAATGAAATTGAAATGACTAGAGTACCCCTATTGGGCCCCCAAATGGGCCAAAACCAAAAACAGTCAACCTTATTGGGCTTTTTAGCCCAAAAGGTCAAAATAAGCCCAAAAGACTTGGAAAAGCACTATCTGACTCAAAATTTAATTCTAAACACAAAACTCTGAAGGACCAAAAGCTGAAAGTGAGCTTATCATAGCTTAATGATCAAACAGCTTATCCTTATTGGGCCATTAAGCCCATTAAGCAATAAGCTAATGCCATAATCTCTAATTTGAAACACAACCTTCTTTTGGGATACAAAAAAGATTCGTAAAAATAAATTTTGAAAAAGCACACTCAATAAGCCAGAAATAAGCAAAGTACAAATCCACTAAAAGACAAAATAGTCGAGTTTGAGTTCTAGGCTGTTTTAGAAGCTCTAGTTTTTTTGCAAAAGCTCACAAATAGCTTAACTAAGAATAATCAATCAAGAAAATCACAAAAAGCCAAGTAGAATAAGCTGTGAGAACCAATAAGCACTCTGAAAAAGCCAAATAAGCTAGTTTCCTAGCAAAAGCTTAACCAAAAGACTTGTAACCTTCCAGACTTGATATTAAGCTGAGAAAAATGAGTTCTATTACAAAAACCAAGTTTTTGCATGTACCAATAAGCAAAACAGATTCAATAAGCTATGTGACCAAGTTTGACCAAAAGTCAAACGTTGATAAGTGAAATTCAAACGCTGACAAGCACAAATTGGACGTTGATAGACTTAATGAAGTGTTTAGACTTTTTTTACCCTGCTGGTCAAGGTTTGAGTGAAAACCTTGTGAATCAAGTCCTACCAGTTGAGTAGACTTGACAAGTTTTGGCACAATTAAGCCAATAAGCCAGTAAGCTTATAAGCTATAAACAAATAAATCCAAATAAATAACCTCACAAGCAGCACACAAATGAGATTCAAGCAACAAAGCAACAATCCTTACACTAAGAATACCAACGCAATCACCAAATGAGGTAGTCACTTTGCTGATGCAAATGACCACTTCAGCCAACTTTGATAAGCTATAACAAACACAATAAGCCACCAAATTCAACAACCAGATAACCAATAGATATCTTATCACCTAAACTATTCCCAAACCTGGTTTCAGACCTTAGATCCAAGTAACAAAGAAGTTATTGGATTTGATGTGTTTGACCAATCTCAAAAGCACTTTTATCAGATTTTAGCAAAACTTCCAATCCTTTTTCCAAACTTTCAGAAACTTAACCAATGACTAAAACTTGTTCAAAATGACTTGTTTAGACTTCCCAAACCCTAAGAACCAATGTGACAACCGTGGTTTTGGGTTTGTCACTTGGTCTTACTTTTAGGTTATTTTATGTGTGCTTACTTGAATTTTGTGTTTACGTGTTTATTTTGTGTGAACGAGGTTGGTGTGGTTATCGTTTATGAGTATAGAGTACTCATAAGTAAATCGAGGACCGGTTATTTCATGTTCATGAGCTCACAAGTGGTGACTATGAAATGAAAATGGTGATATTGTGGTGTTTACGTATACGTATAAGTATTATAGTAGTAGTATTTTTTTTAGGATTTACGGTTTAGCATTTAGAGGTCTCGGGTGAGGTAATTATCCATATGAATATTTTTCGGGATGGTTTTAATTCATTTAGGACTTACTTATAAAGTTTATTTCAAAATTTGAGATTTTTTATAAAAGTGTATATTTTACGTCTTTTACGGTAAAACGCGTAAATTTGACTAATTTTACGGTTGAGGTTTTGGAATCTTTAGGAGCTGAAATAAATTAAGGAAAATTAAGGTAATATTATTAACATAATATTAAATAATAAAAAAAACGAATTTATTGGGTGTTTGGGTCGGTTTAGACGCACCAAAGAAAGGGAAAAAGGGAAAAAAAAGAAAGTTGGGTGTTATACTTGGACTTGGATTTTATGTACACACTATATAAGGTTATCTAATAAATAACCTGGAGACAAAGAAAAATTCGTGGGTTTCATATAGGAGAATTAGGGTTCTTCAAAAAAATTAGGTTTTCTTCATCTTCCATGGATTTAAGGTAAAAACCTTCATTAACCTTTTTAATTAAATTGTTTTTATGTTTAATTAATCATTCTTATGATGGATTAAGGGTTAGGGTTTATATAAAAACATTAGATTAATGATGTATTAATCATAATATGATGATCATATAATCTAAGGCTTGTATTAGAAGGGTTATAGGTTATTAATTAGATCAATTTGTTTAAAACCCGTTTTTAAAAATTGGGCAGAATTTTGAGTCTATTGTTTTGATCATATCTCGAGTTCTAGGAACATTCAAGATGCGATCAAACTAGCCCTGGATAGGTAATTTAGTTGGCTTTCTAAATCAAGAAACGAGAACTAAATTGGAGGTCGGGAAGTGGGTCAAAAACAGGTTACAACAGTCGGAGGTCAAAACAGTTTTGAATTCAGCCTGTTTTCTTTTTACGTTTTGGGTTGTTTGGGATACTTAGGGTTGCATTGGGATCTTCTCACGAACATGAGAGATGGTTTATATATTGTAGTAAGGATCTGAACTTGGGCTAAGATTGTGGCTTAGGGTAAAACCCTCTAATGGTAATGAACTTTTCATACGTTTAAAATCAGTGAATTCTGGATAGGTAGCAATATATATACATATATCTGGGCCTTAACAGTAGCTTTAAGGTTAGGGCAGGTGGGAGGTATTAGCTAACATGTATAAAAGTGTGAATATTCCTTTTACAGAAACCATGGGTATGTTTAAGTGGACGTTTGACTTAAAGTGTTGAGACCTAAAACTGGGACTGTTTTGTGTAAAATTATGAACGGGATAGCTATTAAACTTAACCAAGTTAGGGACTTGTTAAGGAAGGGTAATGGGGTGATTAGAGCTTAAAAATGAGGTAATTATACGGGAATAGACTAGATGTCCATCATAGGTTGATGAGCCATCTTAGTGATTGGTTCATGTATTGATTTCGTGTTTTTGGTTTGTTAGCTTGTTGCTAGTGCGAGGACTTGTGAAGAAGCTATCAGGTGAGTTTCATAGTCCCATGTTTACTATTGATTTTGACTTCCAGATGGGATGGAAGAGATATTGTGTTGAGTTATTTTCTAAATTGATGCTGTGAATGTGTTTGTGATTTGAGATGGACTTGTGTGTACATTATGTGATTAACTGCTATGTGATTTTTGATTGTGTATGATTTGGATCGGGGGACACGTGCCGTCTCAGTTATTGAGGTTTGACAAGGTAGTGGCCTTGAGGTTTGACAAGGTAGTGGCCTTGTGGTTTGACAAGGTAGTGGCCTTGGGATAGGTACATAGTGTGATCATCTATGATAATATGTTGTTTGGCAAAGTAGGAGCCTTGGATTTTGGTTTGGAATGATTGATCTTGAATGCTAGTTGTTAATACATAATTGTAGCACATTGTCCATATGTTATTGTGTTGATGGTTGTTATTCACAGCTTGTAATTGATTTAGCGTTGGAGTCTAAACCTATGACTCTCACCAACTTTATGTTGACGTGTTTTAGTGTCTCTTTCAGGTGATACTATGGTTAAGCATGAGAACATAAGTGGCTATGATTGGAGAAGCTTAGGAATGCATATAGAAGGAGAATCCTCGTTTCCTTCTTAGTTTTTATTTGTTCTTTTAATAAGTGATACTATGGCACACATATATTTGTTTGGTTATGTTATTTGTTTGTCTTGGGTAAGCGGTAGGACTGTTACCTACTTACCTAGACTCCCGAGTCTGATGAGATATTGTCACGACTTTGTGTCTCCATTTTATGACATTTCTTATTTCATATAGTTATCTTTATAGACACGCCATGTTGTGATGATATCCATACGTCGCGCCCCATATTCCGCCATGGTGGGGTGTGACAGAATGGTATCAGAGCCAATGGTTATAGAGAATTAGGTTGCCTAGTCGTGTAGCCTAGTCTATAGCTTAAGGGTTCCTGCATATAGGCGTCATAGGAGTATGTGTGCATTTTATAGTAATTGATGTGTTTGAATATTATTTTCGCAGTATTTGTTAGGTTATGAACTACTATGGTTCATACTTAACTACATGTTATTTTCTTTACGAGTTTTGATTAGTGCGGGTGGAACCATGGTCGTATACGCTAGTCATTGTTGGATTTCGTTGAATTATGTTTTCATGTTCTTTATACATTTTGAATTTTGTCTATGCTGGTTCAGCTGGACTACGAGTTTATGTGTTTCGTGCATTGGCTATGTTATTTTAATACATGGGGTTTTGGATCTTATCTTGTGTGGTTATGTGCTTGTGAGTTGTTGGATTATGTGTTATGTGTAGTATTAATTTCTTATAAGTGTCATCATAGGAGGGAGTACATTGGTGAAAGGGAACATGTATAATTATGGAGGCCTACATAATTATATATGTGTCATAACACCACTGGACTTTCAAGTATGATTGCATGAAAGAGAGTTAATACATGCTTGTATAGTATATGTTGGATGGATTTGAGTGTATGTACGCTTATGCCTATGTATGTAAAATTATTTTCTACTTACCGGTTGTATTCTTGGGATGGTTGCTAGCTCGTTTCTCTTTGAGATGTTCAACTTCTGTAGTAGCGCATTTCTCGGGTCCTCATTTCACGTGTTTGTTTGTACGGTACTTTTGGCGTGAAGGATTTTGAGATGGTGGAGATTTCTTTTTGGGGTAACGATGTCTTTTGTTTCGAGTTATACATGGTAAAAAATAGAACTTGCAAATTGAAAAAAAATAGTTGTTGGTAGTCGATGAAATAAGGAAGTGTCGGGATCATGTTTCAAATAAGGTGGAATATAAATTCTTTAACATATAAGCATGACTCGGTTATTTTAAAATATTTTGGTTTTGATCACCTAAAGTTATTGTTCTTAAGTTAAAAATTTTGTTCTTATTTAGTGAAATATGTTAAAATCATGTAATTAATAGAGTTTTAATTTTCTGGAATTAAAATAAATTAGGTTCTAGTTTTGGTAATTAATGGGGGGTTTTAGGGTTTAAAATCGTTTTTTTTTTTGTATAAATCGGAGTAGGCAGAAACTGTCGCTAAACTGTCAAAATATGTCGCTAACTGTCAGAAACTGTCGCTAATGCCTAGGCAGATTTTGAGAAAAATCGTTTTGGTCATAACTTATTCGTTTTTAAAGGTTTTTGGGTGATTCAAAAACCTAAAATTATGTACTCGGAACATACTTTTCAAATATTCAGAAAGTTTCGTAATTGTAAGTCAGTAGTTTGGTCGAATTAATTGTACAAGTGTTGAGTTCATGGTTAATTTTCGGACAACATGGTTTAAACTCGTGTTTTGGGTATTTTGCGGTAATGAACACTTGGAGGGTTAACATAGAGATGAGTTGGGAAGGAATTTGAGAGTTCTTTAGACCTTATTATACGTGGTTATATTTTGATGAGTTTTGATTTATGGTATTTATGAGTAAGACTGAAATCGGGTTGACAGTTTTAAACCCGTTGAGTTATGTGACGGCTCCTAACTTGGTTTCAAGACAGTTCTTGTTTGATGAGTTGCGAGATTTAGTTAGGTTGGTTACATAAATTTATGGTTTTGATAAGTTTCCTCGCGGACGGTTAAGGCTCATGTGTTGTTGGTTGAGATTATTTTCGTGTAAACTGAGTTCACGTTTGAACGTGAAGGTTTTATCAGGGATATGCATCCTCGTTTGTTTGCTGAGAATAAGTTTGAGTTTGGGAGTGAATCTTGGGACGAGATTTCTATTATGAGGGAGTGATGTGACAACCGTGGTTTTGGGTTTGTCACTTGGTCTTACTTTTAGGTTATTTTATGTGTGCTTACTTGAATTTTGTGTTTACGTGTTTATTTTGTATGAACGAGGTTGGTGTGGTTATCGTTTATGAGTATAGAGTACTCATAAGTAAATCGAGGAACGGTTATTTCATGTTCATGAGCTCACAAGTGGTGACTATGAAATGAAAATGGTGATATTGTGGTGTTTACGTATACGTATAAGT
Source organism: Glebionis coronaria (assembly GCA_025667525.1). Classification (NCBI taxonomy): domain Eukaryota; kingdom Viridiplantae; phylum Streptophyta; class Magnoliopsida; order Asterales; family Asteraceae; genus Glebionis; species Glebionis coronaria. The sequence goes on from CM046877.1 coordinate 26,897,294, forward strand.
ATTATACTAGTAGTATTTTTTTTAGGATTTGCGGTTTAGCATTTAGAGGTCTCGTGTGAGGTAATTATCCATATGAATATTTTTTGGGATGTTTTTAAGTCATTTAGGACTTAGTTATAAAGTTTATTTCAAAATTTGAGATTTTTTATAAAAGTGTATATTTTACGTCTTTTACGATAAAACGCGTAAATTTTACTAGTTTTACGGTTTTGAGGTTTTGGAAGCTTTAGGAGCTGAAATAAATTAAGGAAAATTAAGGTAATATTATTAACATAATATTAAAAATAAAAAAAATGAATTTATTTGGTGTTTGGGTCGGTTTAGACGCACCAAAGAAAGAGAAAAAGGGAAAAAGGGAAAAAAAAGAAAGTTGGGTGTTATACTTGGACTAGGATTTTATGTACACACTAATATATAAGGTTATCTAATAAATAAATAAAAAACATAAATCCCTGGAGACAAAGAAAAATTCGTGGGTTTCATAGAGGAGAATTAGGGTTCTTCAAAAAAATTAGGTTTTCTTCATCTTCCATTGATTTAAGGTAAAAACCTTCATTAACCTTTTTAATTAAATTGTTTTTATGTTTAATTAATCATTCTTATGATGGATTAAGGGTTTGGGTTTATATAAAAACAGTAGATTAATGATGTATTAATCATAATATGATGATCATATAATCTAGGGCTTGTATTAAAAGGGTTATAGGTTATTAATTAGATCAATTTGTTTAAAACCCGTTTTTAAAAACTGGGCAGAATTTTGAGTCTATTGTTTTGATCATATCTCGAGTTCTAGGAACATTCAAGATGCGATCAAACTAGCCCTGGATAGGTAATTGAGTTGGCTTTCTAAATCAAGAAACGAGAACTAAATTGGAGGTCGGGAAGTGGGTCAAAAACAGGTTACAACAGTCGGAGGTCAAAACAGTTTTGAATTCAGCCTGTTTTCTTTTTCCGTTTTGGGTTGTTTGGGATACTTAGGGTTGCATTGGGATCTTCTCACCAACATGAGAGATGGTTTATATATTGTAATAAGGATCTGCACTTGGGCTATGATTGTGGTTTAGGGTAAGACCCTCTAATGGTAATGAACTTTTCATGCGTTTAAAATTAGTGAATTCTGGATAGGTAGCAATATATATACATATATCTGCGCCTTAACAGTAGCTTTAAGGTTAGGGCAGGTGGGAGGTTTTAGCTAACATGTATAAAAGTGTGAATATTCCTTTTACAGAAACCATGGGTATGCTTAAGTGGACATTTGACTTAAAGTTTTGAGACCTAAAACTGGGACTGTTTTGTGTAAAATTATGAACGGGATAGCTATTAAACTTAACCAAGTTAGGGACTTGTTAAGGAAGGGTAATGGGGTGATTAGAGCTTAAAAATGAGGTAATTATACGGGAATAGACTAGATGTCCATCATAGGTTGATGAGCCATCTTAGTGATTGGTTCGTGTATTGATTTCGTGTTTTTGGTTTGTTAGCTTGTTGCTAGTAAGCTATCAGGTGAGTTTCATAGTCCCATGTTTACTATTGATTTTGACTTCCAGATGGGATGGAAGAGACATTGTGTTGAGTTATTTTCTAAATTGATGCTGTGAATGTGTTTGTGATTTGAGATGGACTTGTGTGTACATTATGTGATTAACTGCTATGTGATTTTTGATTGTGTATGATTTGGATCGGGGAACACGTGCCGTCTCAGTTATTGAGGTTTGACAAGGTAGTGGCCTTGAGGTTTGACAAGGTAGTGGCCTTGTGGTTTGACAAGGTAGTGGCCTTGGGATAGGTACATAGTGTGATCATCTATGGTACCATGTTGTTTGGCAAGGTAGGAGCCTTAGATTTTGGTTTGGAATGATTGATCTTGAATGCTAGTTGTTAATACATAATTGTAGCACATTGTCCATATGTTATTGTGTTGATGGTTGTTATTCACAGCTTGTAATTGATTTAGCGTTGGAGTCTAAACCTATGACTCTCACCAACTTTATGTTGACGTGTTTTAGTGTCTCTTTCAGGTGATACTATGGTTAAGCATGAGAACATAAGTGGCTAGGATTGGAGAAGCTTAGGAATGCATATAGAAGGAGAATCCCCGTTTCCTTCTTAGTTTTTATTTGTTCTTTTATTAAGTTATACGGTGGCACACATATATTTGTTTGGTTATGTTATTTGTTTGTCTTGGGTAAGCGGTAGGACTGTTACCTACTTACCTAGACTCCTGAGTCTGATGAGATATTGTCATGACTTTGTGTCTCCATTTTATAACATTTCTTATTTTATATAGTTATCTCTATAGACACGCCAAGTTGTGATGATATCCATACGTCGCGCCCCATATTTCTCCATTGTGGGGTGTGACAACCAAGGGCACAAGGCCACAAGGCCTTATGAACCAGTAATTCCAAGCAGTCCTTAATCAAGCACTTTTCAAAGCAACTTGTGATTTTTAAACACAACCTACTGATTTTATCATTCAAATAGCTACACTAGGTGACAACTAACAGATTGCAACCATAAAACACAAAGCACAAACACAGAATCACCAAATCACATGCCAAAATACAAAACAGGCAATATCATATGATTTTTGAGAGGAATCTTAACAAGAGGTTATACCTGTCCTCCACAACATCCTAGAAGGACCAGCAATTCTCCTTGGACCTTGTTCAACAACTAGAACAAGACCAAGGTACTGCAATAAGAAAGATGGATGAATGCCTTGGTTGATGTTTCAAAGCAGAAACTCAAGGGCTTGATTTCTTCAACATAATGAACAAACAGCCCAACCAAAGACCCTAATCCCTTCACAAGCTTGGTGTCAACAAGCTTGCAAGAGCTTATAGCTTTTGGTTGAGGATTAGTACACAAAAATAAGCAAATTCAGAAACCTCTTTTTAAGCTTTTTCAAACTTGAAAAACCTTACCAAACATAAACGTCCTTGAACCAAATGATTCAAGCACACTTATAACAACAAATGGAACTCAGAATCACCTTTAAACAATACCAACTTTCAAAAACATAAAAAGGAATTAAAATTTTCCCAAAATACCAACTTTTATAAAATTTAAAAAGGAATTACAAGTTTAAAAGGTAAAACTGGAACCAAGAGACTCTCACAGGTTGATGTCTCCTTTTATAGGCAAATGCTAACATACAACTATTCATAAACCCTAGATGTGAATTCCCAAAAGTTCCCTTGAGTACTTGATGCCGTTTGTTGTTGGTGAGCTTTCCAAAGTGATCAAAACCGTTCATTTTAGCTTACTAGTTAAGTAGAGAGTCTAGGCTGTTGATCTTGACACGTGGCAATCCTTGGAGGTGAAGGAATGATGTGATAGGTGGACGAGGTTGAGTGTGGGACCCTTTGGTGAGTGGAAGTGAAGGTTTTATTGTTAGGATGGGTTTCTGCATGTGTGAATCACACATGTGCCAAGGTAATTGAAGTTTACCCTTTGTTTTAAGTAGGGTAAATTATGGGTTCATAAGGATGAATAGTGGTAAGTTTTGATCCGAAAATGGGGGATTGTGTTTGTTTGGCGCGTGTTTGTGTGTTTAAAGTTTGAGAATGGCAGTATGAGTCCTTGGTTTTTGGCAAAACATGCATAATAAGAATTTCAGCCACAAAAACGAATTCCCTTCATTAATAAACTTTGTATTTTCACACTTTTGCCCCAAAACTTTGGCAAAAGGTTTTAAAGGGTTGTTTTTGCCATTTTTCCATAATTCAAGGGCTGATCTTGGACATTCTTGATCTTCAAAGGTCTTTATTGTTATTGTGGCTTCATGAGGGACCATAATTGACAAATTAGATTTGATGAGGGACTAATCTTGCCATTTCTTCAAAGTTGAAGGACCATTTGTGTAATTTTGACAAACTTAAGGGACCAAACTTGTAATTATGATTTCAAAAGGGTTTTAAGTGTCATTTCTTCATTGTTTGAGGATCAATCTTGCATATCTTCAAGTCTTCAAGGGTAAATGTTGGATAATTCATGAACTAGGGCCCGGTTCTTTGTACGGCTTCGTTTCTCGTGTCCGTTTTTCCTTGTTTCTTGTGATCTTTTGTCTTTTTCAAGAAATCCATACCTAAAATACACAAGTAGACAAACACAAGCATATATATGGTATTTTATGACATTTTTATGTATTTAAAGCTCGAAAAGAACGATGAGATCATGTATAAATGCCATCTCATCACCCACCCAAAGGGGCTTCCGGAACTTTCAGTTTTCTTCTTTTCTTATATTTAATTCTATAACGATCGTTATACTTAACTCTTAATTTATTTAACGACCGTTTAAGTTAAGCGCGGTTTAATTTAATAAACATAATAAATATATTTATTAAAATTAATTAACTGTGCAATCCCGTAATCTCGAGTTCGATCCTATCACACGACTATTTTGTTATCCTCAAAATTTTAATATTCATATCATAACTACCAAATGAGAGTACTAACAAGTACAGTGGATCACAAGGTTGTCAAATTTAATATCGAGTTCGGCTCGTTTATGATCACTAGACGAGTACCCGCGCATAGCGGCGGGAAGTTCTAGCGACCGATAATTAACGTTATGCGATTCGTACCCAATTAAGTCTATTCGGTTACTCAGGTCAAAATTTGTGTTCAAATTATTCGGGTCAATCTAAGTAAACCGAATACAAGCAATGTAAGTTGTAGACATACTAATGACAAATAAAGCACACACAAGCAAAAAATCAAGATCTTCACAACTTGATCAACATAATTAATTGGTGTAAGCATTAGTCTTATCAATCTTTGGCGCACAACCTCATAAATGACCACTAATATACCTATTTATCCGACAAGATAAGTGAACCAGTTATATGTACACTACAATAATAAATGAGACTAAATAGTCATTCCAAGTTAGCTTAAATTGTTTCAACCCATACTAGAAGCTACCGATTCTTAACCACTCATACGATTATTGCATTATGATGTAGATCTTGCCGCCACAAGACCGACGACAAGTCCTAGATAAACAAACTGAGTGTTGCCCTTTGATGCATATAAGTAATCACCATACAAACAAATAACCATAATCGACAAGAGGAGGTTATTCAACAAGTCTACAAAAGAAAAAAAATGAAAAAGAAATCAGTTTCCATCTGTGTGTATGAAGATACCATATCGACCATACCACCAGACACTATTTTGAGCACTTTAATGGTGATATTGAATAACCTTGCAAACATGTCACACAAGTTACCGTTTTCTCCCCATTCGCAGATGCAAATTGCTTACTCAGGAATCCGGGTTCCATATATGATATAGATCCTCATCTACCCGATCAACAACTTTGACCGATTCACCTTCTGTGATAAGAGTGTTTTGGACCGTTCTTGACTTAAGCCGTTATATAAAATCAATTGCCCATTCGTCTATCGGGTAACTATGAAAAGTCATCATTTCCCTCGTACTATTCAACCCAAAAGTAGGAATGTATTTTAGTACTGAGTTTACCGACTTGTTAGAGTTGTTCTCGTCTTCTAGGAACCTGATTTTTAACTGGTAGTGATAAAATTCAAGAGCTGTGGAACTCTAAGGCTAGCAATTGCGTCGTTTTCGAGGCAGTGATCCAAGAACCTGAAAAACAACTATTTTTGATGGGTTTGTAGTAACAAAATGCCCAAGGCCATTTTATGAAAATATATGTTACCTCTGCCTTGCTAATATTGAACAACTCTCACTGTTGTAATTTGTAAACTCGAAGATTTGCTGAAACAACATAATTACTTACGATTCATAAGAGCATACAAATTAAGAACACAAATTTACAAAAAAATCACAAGTAGAAATTAGATTCAATAACACAAGGATGATATAATTACTGCATAATCACATACAAATTATGGTCTTATTGTCTATGAGCAATAACAATGTACTTATTTTTATTATCGTTTCTTCCTATATTAAAACAATTGGAACACAAATACAAAACATTGAAACAAAACTTAACAAATACAAACGTGTATTCGAGTAATAGAGGAATGATAATTTTTTCTATGTTCTCTTGATGCTTGCAAAGAAGATTGTGATTGGAAAACCTTTATATAAAAAAGAACGAGATGTTCGCTGCCTGCGCTTCGCTGCGGGGCATTTGTTGACCTTTTTTATGTGTCATTCTCTGTAAATGTTTTTAACCTTGCTACGAAACTATCTTTTGTGCTCTACCCATGTGTTGAAGCAGAACCTTAATTATTGCCATTGAAAGTAACTCGAAAAAAGTTGGTGGTTCCATATAACACCAATCAATAAACTTTGCATATAAATAGTCTCCAGATTCACGAGAATGTATAAACGTATCTTGCCAAATACTACAAAGAACCACTAATATAGTGTGCATCTACTTGCAAAGAACATATATCAGATGGTTGGTTATTGTGTACATCTATTTAGGAGTAATAGAATACTTATTTTCATATTGGTGTAATTATCTTCCTAATGTGGTAAGTTTTGTGACCAATGACTCTAGGGATTGGATGAATAACCAAAGTGGCTTGACATAACATGCACTTCATACACTTGTTTTATCTCCCTGGTGGCCTTGATTCTTTAATATGATGTCGAATTTAATACCAGTCATTACATTTTAAGGGAACTGACCAGAAATGTTTAAAATGGGATCATACTTGTGATACCTATATATGTATTTTCAAAACATATGCATATAGGAAATATGAATGTAATATTCAATCAGGACAAAAATTTGAGTCGTCTCCACAGGGAGGCTTACCCCGTGTACTCCTCCGATGACAATGAAATCTCCTTTAAAGATGCAAAGTAGTCGCTTTACCAACACATATTTTCATAAGATATTCAAGTTTACATATGTCGTTGTCAAGATAACTCCTAATATTTCACACACAAATATGTAAATGCGCGCAAAGTAAAAAATAATGAGATAATAGAGAAACAAACTTACTTCTCCTTGGTAGTAAAATGGTAGCTCATACTGCAGAAAAAAGAGGTACAATGAATAAGCATTAGATCAATATTCTCATTTGTGTTATACCAATTACAACATAAAAAACCAAGCTTACCATTCCTCGTTTATGATCTTTTCCTCTTTTTCTCCTACTAGGAAAATAATCTTGATAGTAAACATTATGAATATAATTATTATACAACTATTCCAATAGCCATGAATGACTTAAGATATGGGGTTTTGCCTGTGCACTTTTTAAGCAGCAATTGTGAGTTGAACAACCAACATTTAATAACCGAAACCATAGCAAAAAGTTAGAAAAAAGCTAGAAACGCACCTGCAAAAAGTATTAGGTGTAGTTTGGCCAATCAACGACTACGATATTTGGCTTGACAGTAGATGTGGGGTTGAAATCCAGTGTTGTATAATTATTGTATCAGCTCTCGTCATCCTTTATCTCACCCAACTCCAGAATACATGCCAAAAGGTCAAATACCGTAAAAGCATTCAAAATTCAGTTTGTTTATTAAACATGAGATATATCATGGCAGCTTATGAAGTTAGCCCCGCCACATTGCGAATACTATCATCTTATAAAGACAATAAAAACAGATGCCAAACCCCCAAATACAAATGGCATCAGCAAGGTAAGTTGCCAAAGATAATCAAAACCCTCAGTAATTTTAAAATTTGTGAAAACTAAAAACAAATACCTCAAACCCTTAGCTGCTAAGAGTGTCTTCTCACAACCTGTATTTCTAATCAATCACTAACTAAAGAAAACATTCAAAAACCAAATCAAGTTTGATATTACTAAACATTAGTTAAGAAACCCTTTAATCCAGATGTCTAAACTGATTACAATGACAAAAAATCAATTGAAACTTATAAAATAAATCAAATTTTTATGGAAAATAATACTAACCTTGTGCAAATAAACTAAATAAGATAATTACAGTTCTAGAATGATTGGTGCCAAACAAAAGATATATACATGTTTAAGTCGCTCAGAGTAAATGTGATGAGTATCAAAGAAGATCGAAAACTTATGAAGAGTCTGAAAGACGTTATTATAAATATATAATTTTGTTGATGCCAATTTTTTGAATTGGTTGTATAAATATACAATTGTCAAGCAAAACAATTCTCCAAACAATATATATACTTTCCAAGTATATAAGCAATCAATATGTCTAGCATGCGTTTCATTTGTAATGTCAAACCTTTCCATGATATCTTTAAGGCTACATTTCACTAATTAACAATATTGCAAAAGAGGTTGTGATAGTAACCGAATATTACGTTTCCTTAATTAAGAATTTTGAAATTTTCAACAATTTTACATAGAGATTACCACCTTTCTTTCCAATGTTAATATGAAATTTTGAAACGCCAAATCAAGGGTTATTAACGAAATGCTGGGAGTTTCAACATTCAAGATGAAACTTATAAGAGAAGCTTTGTTGAAAAATTTCAACTTTCAACAATTGGGATCCCTCCTTTATAGTTAGTATAGATATAGATAAGTCTCATTCAAGCTCATTAGGAGCCTCATGCTATTAGGTCAAGTTTGTCTTATACGAGTCTTGCTTATAAAATCTTGGAAAGATCCGAGCTTAAACGAGCTACAGCTCAAGCCTTGCTTGGGGTAATTTAATAATTCTTTTTTAATCATAGTTTTTATATGCGTTTATCACGTTTATTTTATACATGTACATATGTTATGTATATTTAACGACTATAATAACATATCTCAAGTCGAGTTTTATTTGCTAGTTTTTAAGTTCTATAAAAACGTCTAATTTGTAATCCAACATGTGATCTATAAAATTATGGATTATGCATTGCTCTAAAAAATGGTTGTTTTAATATATATATATATATATATATATATATATATATATATATATATATATATATATATATATATATATATATATATATATATATATATATATATATATATATATATATATATATATATATATATATATATATACTAGTGGCAAAACCCGTCCGATGGACGGGTATGACGTCTGATTGTCGTTTATCTTGTTTATATTTGGTAAACATTTGTTTGTAATGTTCCATTGGCGTGCATGGCTTTTGAATGTTTTTTACTCTTATTTTTTTTGCTAAATATTTGTTTTTTGTTATTTTTATTTTAGTACTCTTTTAATTCTTTATTAGTGCGAATAAGGAATAAAAGGAAATGAATACTAATCCGATAATTAGCGGAATTAAAGCTTAATATGTTATATCTCGTTACAAAGTATATGAAACTGGAAAGATCACGTTCACTATAGTTCATTATGGGTAACTTTCGGTTAAACATAAAACTAACCCCAAAACAGCCCACATAAGAAAAGACATAATGTCAATGTTTTATTTGAAGGATTTGTTTAGAGTTTTGGCTGAGGTGCTCGATTTGAGCGGAGTGTTTGTTCATTGTCACAACTCACATGGAATGTTTTGATTGAGTTTCTTATCCAATTTTTGTGTTTTCTTTCGGTCCTATAAGTGAAAAAATAAGCAGCTCAAACTCGCTTCTATCCTGTTATAATAGAACATGACAAGTCATGATGAACGAAGAACGTTTTCTAAACAGACATTAAAAACATTATTTAGTATATAACCATTTTGTAGAGCAATTTTTTAACGTAAAAATTTTATGCAAGTATGACTTGTACATTTAGTAATAGTAATTAGATAAATAAAAGTTATTATTTTTTAAACATTGTTTTTTTTATTTTTCTATTAAATAACGTTGCCAAATAGGTTGACAACACTTGAAGTTCCTAAAAGTGCATCTCATAATTATTTTTGAACATCAAATAGGGTTAATGTTTACCCGACCACTTAATATTTGTTTAGACTTATGTTTATGACTTGTGATTATTTTTTACAAAACATAATGTAAAGATAAATAAGTTATAAAGATACGAAAATTAGTAACATTTGTCATCGGTATCCGTCGCCGCATTGCACGGTATATTCAAATATTCCTATAATTTGAGTACATATCAATGTTATATGATATGCTGATTTTGTAATTCAGTTCCCTCCGTTTATTTGAACATATTATTACCAAACTTTCCCAACTTATATGATAGCGATTTTACAACACTTTTTATTATTCTACTTAAGAGTGGATCCGTTTGGCGAATGACAAATTTATACAGATAAATAAATTACGTAGTATTAAAAAGAGAATGGGTCAAGTGGATGAAAACTGTTGTTGAAATATACGTAGTTTTTTGTTTTTATCATCATCAAATTAATGGTTTATAATTAAGATACGCAAAAACTGGTTGTGGGCCATTAAACGCAATGAAAATTGTGCAATGGCCTAGTGTAAACGAACATACGACGTAAAACAAATCAAACCAAAACTATTTATAGGATAAACTAAGGTTCCAAATCGATTTTCAGAACCTTAACTGTTCAAGAACTTCTCATACAGGTGTGAAGCTTAACATTCTTCTACGTATCTTGAGTACTGTCTATAACGAAGCATTACGTGTTGTGCCGTTGTGATATGCGATTCTTCAACCGTTGCGTGATACTCAAGCAATTGTAAAAATATCACAACACTCCATCCATAAACAAAGCATTTTTGCAACTCAAGCGACACACAAAGATGGGCAATAGCTTTTAGAGCTGCATCCACAGTTTCTGGTGCGAGCTCTAGTTCGGTACTGGTGTGACCTTCATCCAGAACGTGCAGTAGTTTCATTGCAGTAACCACGCCATAGTGTAACTGGTTTTGCTTCTCTTTTTATACCGATCCAGACTAAACCTGCAAATACAGTTACCAACCAAAAAAACTACCTTCGAAGAAAAATCTGAGGATCCAATATGTTGCTTTTGTAAAAGGTAGGTCTACAAACGAAAATCGTGTCAATTCAACTCAGTCATACATCTCCACAACCTATTAATCGCTACTACATAGGCTTTCAGTAATGTACATTTAAGGCAACATGTATAACTTTTTTAGATAAAAAGTTCCGTGTTCAGGTATGCGACCAAAAAAACTATGTGTGTTTGCTGGTGTCAATTCTGTCCTGAGTGACGCTTGTATGCTCTGATATATGTAGGTGCAGCCCCTTGGTGCAATATACTCAAATTATCTGATCTTCGTATAATTGATCGTGAACTAATAAAAAAGGAAGGTGGTTTACCTAGGAGCAGTTCAGAGTGAATTACCTTCCGGTGGTTTTGCCATTGTTGGATATATTATTGAAGCAAGCGAACCGAATTGTTGAAAACCACCACTCTCCGGCCTGTAATTTTTTTCGGCGATTGTGGTGGAATCTTTTAATTTGTTGCTAGCGAGCTACTAAGATGATTTACACGAGACTGTTCCATCTTTCTCCAGAGGAGTGCTTCCGTCAAGCCGGCCTGAAGATAAACCAAACGAACTTCTAACTAACACATATCTATTTTAACTAATAAACCAAAATAATTTACAAGTTCTTTAAGCTTGAAAAAATAAAAAACCTTCCTTAATTAACCCACATGTACAAGCCTTTTAAGCTTGAGCATTAAAATTGCCATTAAAACATTCCTATTATAACCACTTTTTGGCATAAACCCGGATGGCTGTAAACTATAACCACTTTTCAAAACGCTGGAATAATTTAGGTAATGCTTTTAAGGCATTAAATTTGTAAAACGCGTTTTTAAAAAAATGTGACGCTCCTCTCCTAAAATAAAGCAATCCATAATGTTACCCTAAATCATCAGACTATATAAATCCGTTCCTTGCTCAACACGTTTTCCACAATGCTCGGCCTCATGTTTTGTGCAATCTGTTAGATTCAAAAACTCCTTTCTTAATCTCTATTCTTTGTAATGTTGCCATAGAATGGAATGGATTTAGGTTCATTCCTGCAACAGCATTGGTCAATTGCTTGCACAATAATATGGATTGTTTGATCATTGTGTTGCACAAACAAATCTGTCTTTTTGATCTTCATTCAGTGAAAAATAAGTAATTGAATGAAGATTGATCTCGATTGAGAATTGAATATATTTGACGAGGTAAGTTAAATACGGCGTACTTCCTAAGACGGGTCTTTTTTTTGTTTATATCAGTTTTGTTAATTTGTTGATTTTTTTTTGTTGCAGAAACAAGAACTGGGAGCTTTCACTAATACTTTCTGGCAAGTTTTTTTTTATTTTTATCTAATTCATAAAACACCTCAAACATATATATCTCCCCAAATATCCCAAAAATGGCTCATGATCAGTTAATCCGCAAAACAAAAAATATGATTTTTATCATAATAATCTTATTAATAAAATGATTTTTATGTTTTGATCAAATCAATTCAATTAGAAAAACGCTACAATTTTTTAGGGAAACCTAATATTTTTTTATAATTTGTATGTTTTACATATTGGAATATGTTTATATATTAATACAGGAGAAATTTTGTGTAGAACCATTTTACAGATTGGAATATGTTCAGATCAGTTTAGGATGGGAAGGCTCTTCTGATGGACCTGTTGTTATATCTCCTGTATTTTTCTGTCTTTTTTTTGTAAAGGTAATGGGTTTATTATGTCTGGCTTCTCATTTTTCTGATTTGACATTTGGATAGAGTATATGCCTTTTTTTATTTCTTTATAAAAGATATGAGGGTGAATCATGTTTTGCCGACTAAATGATGTTACAAAAGAAGCGTAATGAATACTCTATATTTCTAAGCCCAAATATAGTATGAAACTATGAATTGTAATTTGATTGCTTTCAACATGTGTTAAGATGATTCGGATGCATGAGCTTTGTTTGCTCCATTTTATCTCATTAGTTTTTAATGCAACAGGTGAGAATCCATATTTAGATATTGTCCAAAACATTGGAGGAAGATGCTTTTAGGCAAGTAACTCTCGATCCCTGAGGCATGTGAATCTTAGCCAATGAATAAGTTGCACCACTATGATGTAGTAAATTTTGTTGTTTGCTTTCTATTTGATCGCTACTTATCAATTCATGTTTTTATACAACATTGAACTGCAGGCCATAACATGGATTTGCTGTCAGTCACCAATGACCTTTGGCAGTCAACATAAGCAGGGTGCATTAAGGTATGATCCATTTTCTTATAATATGATCTAACCAGTGAGAAAATATGTAAGATACATAAATACACATTTTGTTTCTATTTGTCTACTAAAAACTTATTAAAACATATATTATTGATTCAAGTTTTTCTCTTCGTATCGTGGTATTAAAAAAATCGCAAGTTAATTAATTCATGGAGATTTCATTTTTAGTTAATCTTTTGTGTCGTTTTAGTACCTTAGTTCTCTTATATTGCCATTATAGATAAGCATAGTAAAAAATCAAGAACATTTAACCGAATAGTCAAATTCGCTATTACACATCCAAAATTTTGAGACGCCCTCTACATTATATACTCATCCATAGATATTGATATGTCGTCATTGGGTCCCTTCGTGTCGCTGCACCACCATAATTCATCAAATGATTTTTTGGTTAGTAGTTTGATCACACATGTCTGTTTTAGCATTTGTTTCATTTGGTTGTTTATTGTCTTTGTTATGTTGAATTTGTTTCATATGATTTTTGTGATCTAGATAATGAATGATATATGTTCCATAAACTTTTAATGGATCTATTTATACTGAAAAATGTTCTTGATAGTTCATATATAAAATCACCATGAGTTATTTAATTTATATAGTGCTAACGCAATTTTACTTTAACATGAAAAGAGTCTTAATTATTTAAGATCGACACAATACCGTTTGGAAGTGCAACACAAATTACATGATATTCACTGCTCACAAATAATTACTTGCTGCATTTCTATTATCCTCCCCACCACGAACAAAATGGCATAAGCTATACCGTTTGGAAGCTATACTATCATGACATGTAAATAATTTCACATAAGCTATACTATCAGGAAGAAGGTTGTTATCTGGACTTTAAATCGGATTTTAGAAAACACACATACTCATGTTGTACCATCTCCCCTCCATTAACACGATCAAATTGATATGTTGGTTTTTTGGTATATCTGTATGTGCCAGGCTTGACAATTCAGTGTCTACGTGCAGGTATATAATAGAAGTTTGGGCTAGATTTAAAGAACCAGGATGTAGACCCGTATCCATTCAGGTAATAGTTTTGGTTACTGAATTTCTGCTTATGTGAAATTATTTACATTTCCTGATAGTATAGCTTAGAGGGGAAATTTTCATTATGTTGCTTATAATGTGTTCGACTCGAGTGTTTCATGTCTTATGGTCCAAATTGGAAGGCCAATAAAAAAGCTTAAAAGTAAACTGATAAAATAGGTCAAACATGATTAAATAGAACTTTCACCTGAAAAAAGTCTACTTTTTTCTATGTTTGGCAGGTAAACTTATGTTTGATTTTAAGTGTCTTTGGGTGAGTCTATGTTTATTTGCATGTGAGTGTTTAATTTTCGCTTGATGTGACTGTTGAAAATAGTACTGTAATAAACTTATGAATAATTTGTAAGCTCAAACTTTGTGTTTAACAACAATGCAGGAAAATGGACCACCAATGTTTAGTCACAAGGAATAAGATTTATATTTCAAGTTGCAGGTATCATATTATATTTCATGTCTGTATATAGGTAAAAATGGACCACTAATGTTTAGTGACAAGGAATAAAATTCCATGTCTGTATATAGGTAAAAATATAGTCAATCCGATTACGCAAATGTGCAGGAGTTGTCATGGTGAAAAATGATAGCAAATTAGATTATTATACGAGTGGCTTAGTAAGGTTAAAGATGATTGAAAGCTTACTAACGAAAGGTTGTACCTCACAATGAACATTATTAATTGTTTTTTGGTTGCTGACTATATTACAATGTGTTGGCCGTACTGCAATGTTCATTCCATCAAAATACCAACGTTTGAAATCGTTATCATTTTTTTATTCAAATCTTACATATTGTATATACTATATAACCTGAAGACTGTTATACTAATATTTAGTTTCAAGGTAAAATGAATATAATATGTTCGCTTGATACCCGGGTGGCCGGCATGGGTGTATAGAAGTGTATATATGTCCCTTAAAGGTCACAATGTCACATTATTCATTTTAATCAACAACATGGCATTTGCAATGGTTTTTAATGTGATGCATTCTTCTTAAATAAGCAATACAAGACAACCATTTCTATTGTGATCACATTCTCATTTTAATTATATTTTCATTTGACTTTTACGAAATGATTGGAAGACAATTTTTTTAATTGTTACAAAGTTAAACGCTTATCGAATACATTATGTTTCTAATATTAGTGTCTTCATCTATTACCATGATTTATTTCTTTTAACATTAAATTATGTCTATTATTTCTTACAAAAATCACTCATTAAACTAAATTTGGCGTTAGACGGGGTCATAATAACTTTTATTGTTCAGCTTTAAAGTGTTAATGCAATGGGCAATTTATTTTCACTTAATTGGAACTCACATCCGTCATGCCTGAAGACCATAATGGATCGAATGCTTTTTTTTATTATTGTTACAAAATTTAGTAGCTTATCGAATACTTCATATTCTTTATATTATTATATTCATATATTACGAGAAATCGTTTTATTTTTTTGAATATAAACATCTGTTAATTTTTTTACGAAAATCATCCTTTAAACTACTCCCGACGTTAGACGGGTCTTTAAGCTAGTGATTAATACATAACAACAAACCATTACACTTTGTACAAACATTGAATAAGTGACCAAAAACATTTCCACGGGTGAAACAAACTGCTAATTCAGTGGTAAATTTTTTCAACCAAATTCCCCTCATCAGAACCCAATTCAAGATCATTTATAATAAAAAACAAAAGGTCTTAAAAGTATATGAAAATATAACAGTTTAATATAAGGAAAAAAACTTACTTTTGGAAGATTAATATCATAATCTCTAATCTTTTAATATTTTTCTTTTTCTTTCGTCTCCAGAGCCGCCACCTAATCCGGCCACTACCTCCTCTTGTAGCACCCACACTTGATTTTCTCACATGAATCACAAAAAAAACCAAATTAACAAATATATACCCAAAAATGTAAACATCATACCCCCCCCCCCCCCCCCCCCCCCCCCCTCCCACCAGAAAGAAAAAATAAGGATTTGTTACCTCAATTCGATTGCAACCCGATACAATTGAATAAAAAAACTGCAAAAAAGACACAAACATCAATCAACAAAAATATCGACATAAAAAGAAAATAATAAAAACCTAGGTTAGATCTGATCTTAGAAAGAGATATAAACTAAGAAAAATGTTGGTGATAAGATGTTTTGTTTAGAGAGAGAAAAGGTGGGTGGCTGCATATTTATCCGGTGATGACAAAAATGAGAATAAATAACAAAAGTCAAACTTACAACCTAAATGTGATACACAACTTAAACTAATACGGAGTATACAATTGCACGAAACATAAAAGCTAGCATGTGGCTAACATTTCTCAACAAAACTTGTTGATAAAAAGAGCACGTGATATTATTGTTTCTGCCATCTCTCAAATTTTATATTTTCGTTATGATTTGAGCAGTTTCTCTTCCGGTTTGTTTTAACTCATGTATTTCACCAAATTTGAACTTAGCCATTAAAGGTGCGAGAGTTCTTTGAATAAGTCATTCTTGAACAATAGTTTTCTCTTAGTTCTTTCTATAACACAGTATAAACGAAAATAGAGTCGGTACACCTACTCGGCCAAATTTAATAATCGTCAATCCAAAAAAAACACATCCGCCAGATAATAGTAATTCATGATAAAGCACAGACAACTTCGATTAGTTAAATAAAACATTCCTTTGAAAGCAAAAAGAAAAGCAAAATGAGAATACAAAAATATAAACAACCAATTTGTATTGCAAAACTTTATTAACCTGCGAGTGACCAAATTTGCTTGAACATTAATTTGCAGAAATTTACCATTTTTTGGCATTTATGAAAACCCTTATAAAGAATTCCATAGAAAAAGATTGGAATTTTTATTGTCAGAAACTATCAGCATTAGTCCATTTGTAAGAAAACATCATGAACCTAACGTGCAATGTTCACTACTTCCTGAAACATACAAAATCATACTCCTCGGCATCTTTTTAATTAATAACAAAAGTGGCTATAATGTATGGACTAAATTAACATAGCACCAAAATTAATACTAAAATTTTGCAAAACCAAGATCAAAGATATCCCCCCGATGATCCCCTCGATGTTTTCTCTTGCTCAAAGATATCTTTAGCTTTTTGGCCTTTTCTTTCACCTTTGTGAAAATGGATTTCTTTTTTTACTTCGGCGATGAATCAGACGACCAGCTCGATGATCCACCTATGAACACAAATAGGCACAATATAATTCTTTTTTACTTCGATACATATACCTTAAAAAAAGAGAAAATCCAACTTTCAAATGGTGTCCTACACACTTAGTTTCTGATTTTCTTGTTTTTAAATCCAAAACCAAGATCAGTGTGCTCCTGAATATCAAAACCAAAGTAGCCATTTCATTGAAGTTGCGTCTCAAAAGCTTGTTTCCTTAACCTTCAACCCATTTTCCAAGAGTTACATTGCCTTGTCTCCCCTACGCCTAATACCAAAAGACCTCACACTATACCTAGCTAAAAAAGAGCATCAAAACAAATTGCTTGAATATCAATATTAATAATACTGTAAGCAAATTCATCATAATCTATTAAAAGGCGGCCTGTAACCAAGTTGTTTCAGTTAATTACCTGGATACCCTTGAGACCATCATTATTAACCGCTTGTTCCTCTTCCATTTAATCAAGTTTCTTAACTAAAATATTTGGCTTCCATGTAGCATCGCTTTGCTGAAGGAATTTTGTCACTCGCTATCAAAATATTACCAAACCAGATTTTATCTTGCATTGTCCTAATCTTGATTCCAAGGCTCCAAGTCAGGTTTGTCAACTTCAAAGTAGTCAACATTTGGAATTGCAAGAGGCTTCCAAATACCCATGTAATTAGGATTATCGATAGGATGAGCATGCCATTTTCTTTTATACTCTGGGTTCTTTTTTAATGGTCTTTTCCATTATTCACAACATGGTGTAGCTTCATATTTCGGGTTGTCAATCTTGGGAGCTTCCCACTCATCACTTTGATGATTTGAATGTTTTCGCCTTTTGGTGTGATTGTGATGGCTAAGGTTATTAAGGATCGTGACACTTGGTTGAGTAAAGGTTATGGTTTGTGAATATTAAGATGTTTAGCAAGCGAATAATGCTATTGCTGCCATGAACAGTCATCTCCTTGTCGGTACATGAATTGCTATAGACTTGCCGGAAAACCCCCTCAACCAATTGTCCCACCGGGTCCTCCTGACCCACCAATATATTCCTTTGTATCTAGCAGCTAATCAAGTCCATGGGTTGTATCCGTATCAGCAGCCAGCTGCAGGTTCTGTCCATGGTATCCACCACCACCACTTTCTAGCTATGCGTCTTATCAATCCCCACCCCCACCTCCAAGTTCCAACATGTACCCTCAGTTCATGACCCGACCAACACACCCTTATCGTATGTAATATACCCATGCCTGTTGTATCGTCCTCCACGACTTCCTCAACTGATGGTACGTCTGTTGAGCCTAATGCTTCTTATGGTTATGGTAACTCGGTGGCTCAAGATCCACCTAGTGTTCAACCTACATATCCACCGCCTCTATATCCCTATACGTCGTATTATGGTGTACTTCCTTCTCCTGCCTACGCACCTCCTACAACCAATATGGACCAATCACAAATCTTTTGTAATGTTCCATGGGCGTCAAATCCAGCTCCTCCTCCGCCGCCGCCCACTGTACCAGCTAAGACAAATGTATCTGGCGCTGATGAAGAATTTGAGAACTTCATGGCAGAGACGAAATGATAGAACTTTACCCTTGTAACTATATGCGGGCCCCTTAACGAAGGCAAACAAATATGAAGTAAATACCCTGAGATACAAACAGCACATATAAGCTTCTCAGAAGTTGGAATAGTAGAACTTAGAAAATCAAATAATCCGTATATGAAAGTACAATATCATTTTTTAGTAGAAGTTGAGTACCTTAATGGAGCCTGCATAGGAGAAATCCTAGACAAGGAACCCACATACTAACTCTATCACTTGCATAAATAGACAGTTATCATCCCACAAAGTCCATAAACATCAAAAGAGCACGTTTCGGCCCATTTACTTAACTTCGTATGCAGCTTAAAAGTAGAAGATGTCTTTCTTAAAGGTGTACGTTTTTTATGTGGCGGTAGATGCAACTGTCTTGGCTGATGAGAATGAGAGCATATCCTATGTATTCTTTGTCTAGACGCTATGTCAGAATACAATATGTATTTTCAATTATTATGTGTTTTCTTTAATAAAAAGAATATGAAATAATACAACAATGCATACAGTTGTTTCGTTGAATGATCCTGAAAAAATATATCTGGCTGAAGTCATACATATGCAAGAAGCTTTATATCATTATGATTCCTCTGCAAAAGAGGGTTCTATATATAATATAATTGTTACTTAAAGAATGTATGAGATTTCTTATATCTGCTTTTTATTCGTAGATAAGCAATTTGTAACATAATAGTGCTTATTTGCGTGTTTTACACTAATATATAAGCACTTAGAACCACGTAAAGAAATCATCTGAGCAAATTCAATGATACAAAAACCCGAGGAACCTGATAGAAGAGAAGCCAGCAAGACCATGGTCGGCACCAGTTTAAGCTTTCCTACTCTTCGGTAGCTTGTTGTCGCTTCTTGGCAGCTCGTGTCCGCTCCTATGCTGCCCTTTGCTTGTTTGAATCTTATTATTGCTCTTGGCAGCTTGTTTCAGTATGTACTAAATTTCTCACCAACCTTAAAATATATCAGTAATACATAAGACAGATGTAATTTGAAAATTTCATAACTGAGTTAAAATCAGGGTTATTAACAACATGATTTTACATCCTTACGTGAAGTCAAACGAATATAAAATTAGAGGGATTAGCAATCCGACAACTGAATTAGCTTTGAAAAATCAAGGTAACCAATGATGAGAAAGTTGTGTACCAAATCTTGGGGAGTGAAGATTCACTTTTCTTTGTGAGTACAAGCTAAAAAATCTATAACTGATTAAGAATTGTGAAATCAAGGCAGACAAGTATCCACCCAATTGAACTAAGGTGTATACGGCTGCTACTTCTAATAGTGGTTGTCAGACCTAAAGAACATACGCTTAAAGAACCTATAACACGCAAAAAGAGGAGCAACAATATTGAAGTAAGACTAACCTTTACATGGAGCAGCAATATTGGATCAGTGGCATCTTCTATAATCAGAAGGAAAATTTATGCGTGTTTTGAGAATAAGGTATTTGTTTTTCAAACTAATATCACAACATGTGCTTTGTTCCAGTGGTTGAAGCGTTTGTGTTTCGAGTCACAGACTCGAGTTCGAATACGACAATAAATCCCTAAAACGTCATTTTCTAACTACAATATCCAAAATTAACAAATGTGATCTATAAACAATATAATGTGTATAGATAAGTTTCAGGTACCTTGGTCATATTTGATTGTTTAGCACATCGTTCAATATAGATAATTGAAAGAAGTAATTCGCCAGTTTCAGAAACCATCATTTCATTTGACTCATGTTGTCGCTTGAGAAAAGGGACGTCTGTAATAAGACGAAGAATAGCATCAAAACTTATAAGAGCGACATTTTTTTGAAGATTGATAAGAAATAACATAGAACTTACCTTTCTGAATGCATTGCATCAACGTGTATAGTCTAGCTACACCATCACGGACTCCAATAGCTGGAAACATAAGTAATAATTAGCCTAAATGTACTGTTAACATATATTTCAACATGAATAAAAATGGTGAAATAAACTATTAGACGTAAAATATGATCAGTAACCTGGAAACGTGTACCTTGTTCAACACCCTTCCCGAAGGAATCACTGTTCACGTGGTTTATAATGCGTGCCTTTGCTTTCTATATGAACTCATCACAAAGATGTTCATGTACAAATTTTCATGATCCAGCACAATAACATTGTCACTGAAAATACCAGTAGTCATGTAGAATAAAGCGATAACATTTTAAAAAAGAATGCCCCTGCTGGTATAAATGCTACTTAAATCATTTGTCAATCGCAATGTGTAATTTGTTCGCAATGTGTAATATGTGCAAAATTTACAGTAGTGGAAGATTAACCAAGCTTCCATGCTGCTCTATGACTTCAAATATGATTTCAAATAACACTAAAAAGTATGATTTAGGTTGTGTTATTACTTTAATTCTTTTTGACCCAATTGACCAATCAGATAGAAAACATAGTGTAAATCAACTCATTTTTTAGTAATGGGTTGTAGCTAGAATCTCTATTGGCTGCATATATATTTGTTTGGTATAGTTATGGTAACTCTTCCGGAGGTAACTACTAATAAATAAATTTATGTTGTATGATTCATGTAAGGCATAATTCAGGAAAGGGCTTACCATTAAGATAATCTGTATACAATGCAAATGACTACGAATTAGCCATCAACCAACCAGGTACTTCATCAAGTATTACTCTTATAAAACCATGAAAGATAACTAAAAGAGAGTTTTTTCCATTAAGAACATTGAGTAGTACTTCAATTCTCCATATGGATTATATCTTTGTTTTTTTCAACCACCTACAAAGTACATAACCGGATATGATCAAGATTGTTTCAATCAGATATTAACTAATGGTTTTTTCGCAACCACCTACAGAGTACCCTTGTTTAAATAGCACCTAAACACTTTTATGTGGAAACACCTTGAAACATTATCTGTCCAACCACGTGTTATTGAGTCAATCTTCGTACAAAAGAAACAATACTCACCTATCGCCTGGATATCACGTTGGTGCAGCCTACTTTTATAGATCAGTATCAAAAAAATAAGAGACATCAGTTGATCTTCCAATTGTAACCTTGAACACAAAATTTAAACAAAGATGGTATATTTATGTAAATAAAATTAAAAAATTAACAAACGTTGTTGAAGTATATGATCGTGATACAGAATTAAAAGATTTATATGATCACTGGTTAACATATATATGATCGTGATCACTGGTTAACATATTTATCAAAAGATTTATATGATCGGGATACATAATTAAACCTCGAGTGTAGATTTATGAGTTTTTTGTGTAGGTAATGATGGATCTATTATCGTTGATTGCAGATCTTGATGAACTGTGTGTTTTCCTGGGGAGAGTTTGGGATTTGGGGAAAAAGTTTAAGCCCACAATTAAGCCCATAACATAAGCCCAGCAACTGTGCTGACGTGGATTAATGAAATGATGATGTGGCATATCCCTCCTCTTATATATAATATAAAGATATATATATATATATATATATATATATATATATATATATATATATATATATATATATATAGTGTTCTAGACTTGTTTCTTTGCGGGTCGTCACACCTTTTTCGAGTACGTCTAACCATAGGCGGACCTTCATGGGGACCCGGGCTGTGGCCATTCCAAAATTCGGGGTTGATAATGTAATTATATTAAAACTTAAAGGTGTTTTTGGGAAATTTTCTATCTAGCCCTCTTAAGAAATATTAATCGGCCCTCCTAAATATAATTGTATAGTACTAGTTTTAAAGTTTTAGTAGTTTCGTCGATAGTTTTAGACTGTCGGCCCTCCCATTAAAATTGGTCAAGTTCCGTGTATGCCTCTGACCAACATTTTAGAACCTTTCTAGAATCGAGTATATTTACGTATATGTCACATCTCGTTTGGAAAGTTTTATATTTCAATAAATACACAATATATGCACAATATTAGAGTGCTTTTAGTTCATATTAATTTTCGAAAAAAAATTTCCATGCATATATAAAAAAGACACATGATATATAAAAAGCAAAACAAGCACGAACAATTATATTAATTAAGCATACTAAAACAAGTGAGCATATAACACATTTAAACAACTAATAAAATCAATTAAAACACCAATTTAAGACACCCACATCCCATATGATGTCTGAATCATCCTAGTGGTATTCATACATTGATAAAACGTTTGAAATTGGTAATCAGTATTTTTCGTTGAAGCCATTTCAGCAGGTTTGCAAAGGTTAAAAATAAGGTTACAAGGTTAATCTTTTCGCCGATAAGTAGATGATTTTGTATGAGGCTGTTTCTATTATTTTTTTTAGCGTATACACCAGTTTATTTTTTCTTTTAGTGCATGCGAAGGATGCTTAGTTACAGAAAGATTCAGCAATTCCGTCGCAAACCAGCAGACCAAAAATGACTAAAGAGGTACCAGTATCAAAGGAGAGATGGTAATCAGTCATGTCATCGGTGCAAGGCTCAATACAGAAGACAAAAAGGTTGGCTTACCTTAGATTTTTGGTCCTTATGAAAGACGAGTATTTCAACTTAAATTATTTAAAATGAGAATGATCCTTTTTTCAGGGAGCCTAAGATTTGACGGTGATCGTGTGATACGCACCTTACATCTTTGTGAAACCGTCCATGATGTGAGTTTTACATATTTTTCATGCCACAACTTGCAATTTAGATATAGATGTTCAACAACCCTATCGTGTTACAGGAGGCTCATGCTAATGCAAGACCGGTTTAGGCAATAAATGATCGATGGTTGAAGCTTTACAAGACAACGATAAAAGAAACTACATGTTTCGACTATATGGACCTATAGCCTGGGAATAACACATATCATTTGAATTTTGCTGCTTACGGATTTATATTACCTGATCAAGTTAAGGTCAAGGTTAGCTATTTTTCTTCTTTCCTATATCTTATTCTCTAAAACATATCTATGTTAATTTAGGATCGTCAAGAAGTATCCAATGTTGCGCCAACTGATCTTTCACTGCGAACTCTCCACCTTATCAAGTTTGAAAATAATTTTGTTGAGGATTCTAAAGTTGTAGCAAAAGCATTCTCTCATCACTGCTCACATAAAAACAGTAAAACATAAAACAAAGCAGACCATGTTTACATTTTTAAATGCAACTCCATCAAATTTGGAATAGAATCATGACGGCTAGCTTATTTAGTTGGTGTTTATTTGCAGATGGAATAGAATAGCATTGCACCCGATTCACGGATTTTTAAACAAGGGTTAAACCTGTTTTTTTATAATTAAAATGGTGTTGCACACTGTGAATTAGACTCAAACCTTGTGTGATCGGGTTAAACCTGTTTTATACTATTAAAATGATTTTGTCTAGCTAAAGGAACCTAAACCTTTTATACAAATAAACTTAGTTGATGTACCTCTTAAATTATTTTATGTATGTAGACTGTTATACTTTTGTATCTTTGTGTGGGGTACACATCAATTTGAAGGATGCATATCCTATCAATAATCACCCGATGCATAAAGAATCAAAAGTGGGATCTATGATCTTGATTCATGGTTTGGAGTTATGTGCCTTTTCTTATCATTTTACAGGAAACTGATTCGATGTGGGTTTGGTTTGTTGGCAGGGACGGGTGGTGGTGTTGGGATACAAACAGGTGAGACAGAGACGAGTGGTGGTGGTGGGCGACACAATACACAGAAGACAGTAGCGATTATTATCGGAGGATTAGCAGGATTGTTTCTCGGAATTGCTCTTATGCTGGTTTGAAATAAGCTATCAAACATAAAAAGGAGAAACACTCTTATTCAGGTTTGTCAATAATACTCATACTTTGATACATTTGATCACTATTTTGAAGGTGGTTTGAAAATGAAAATCATTTAGGCAAAAGTTTCTTAACAAAAATTTAATATCTATAAATATAATAAGGAAGGAAATATTTCTAATAAATCGAAAACTGAGGATTATAGTGTATAGCCAATGGTTCTTCCTATACTCTTAAAACTGAAGGAAAGATACCAACAAAAATATAGTTACAGACAACTGGTAGGTAGAAGTAATCCAGAAGCGGTACCGGCAGCATATGAGCAAGATGAAACCGCTGGTTTACCCGCGTATACAAGATTGACATCTTTTAATCTTATTCCATTACACGGACTCCCCTTACTACAATCAAATTTCACAGCCACTTGTGTTGCTGATGT
Organism: Glebionis coronaria; assembly: GCA_025667525.1. NCBI lineage: Eukaryota > Viridiplantae > Streptophyta > Magnoliopsida > Asterales > Asteraceae > Glebionis > Glebionis coronaria. The sequence continues at coordinate 26,922,396 of CM046877.1, forward strand.
GCCGTGTACATCCTCATACACTACATTACTAATCTTTACTCCTGAAATATCATTGGGGCAATTTTGTTTGTTTGGGCAATAGTTTCCGTCTATTATGATAGGGTATTTTACGTTCACCATAGTTACTTGTTTGAAAACAATATTCTTTACAAACCCATTGCTACGACGAGCCCATGCCTTTATCCTCACACCATTTTGAGTACCAACAAATGTTGTTGTTTTTACAGTTATGTTTTGGACACCTGCTTCTTGCAATTCCCACCCAAGACTCCCAATGCTGCATCCACAAATTAACTCATTTAAGTTAAATAATTAACAAATCTAGTTAATACACACTCACACACACAACATCTCCAACTATAGCGCTTTAAACCACTCATGTTGTACAAGCGTTAGAATTCTGAGAGTAAAATAAGTCACATGTGTTCAACATTATTTGATGAACTCTAAGTTATCGAGCTTGACATGAATTATTAGGTATTTATAATGTTCCCATATTTAGATATGTATATAAGGTGAATGTAAACAAGTATACATTTTAAATGTACCTTATGCCGTGACCAGGGCCACACAAGACCTTCTCTATCCAGACATTGGAATTGCCAGGGCCTATCGAGACACAATCATCCCCCGTCGAGATCTTAGAGCTTAAAATGGTAATGCCCGTAGAAAGTGATAAGTGGATACCATCTGTGTTGGGGCTGGTCCCGGATGCTAAGATGCTCACACCTTGTAGCTTGGCATTGTTGCATGCATACAGGATCATATGAAACATTTGGCTGTTTAATGACCTTAAGCTGCTAATCACTATGTTTTGGGAATGATAGATGCCAAGTGTCTGTAACACATACAAATAAATCCATGTTAGTTATATTATTTTCTTAAACATAATTGTAGATAGATAAACGTAAGAGGTCATGAAATAAGTATCTTTAGAATATAAATGTGAACAACTTTAAAGAATTTACATTTTACTAATTAGCTGTATATATGGAAAAAAAACTGTGGTTAGCATGTTATTATAATGTATGGTCGTACCGTTGCTCCTTTTGGACATGTCCTTCCTGACGATTTGCATGCCCATAGAGAACCACCTTTTGCATCAAGAGTTCCGCCGGATATCGTAACATGGTTAACCCTGTAGAACTTAATCCATACGTTATCATTGCCAATAGCATTGTAACTAGAGGGTGCCACCAAGGTACCAGATATTTTAAACGTGATGGATTTGCTCTTACATACTTGACCGGAGAATTGGATTGCAGAAGCAATCAAGTACCTACCAGTCGGCACATAGATGATGGCAGGAGTACGGGAGGCACATGACAAGTTCCATGCTTTCAAGAATGCTTTTTTTGTGTCCAAACGACCATCGGCTTTTGCTCCTAAATTGACAACGTTGTATGTAACCTTAGCCGATGAGTATTGGAAGATAAGAAAAAACAAGAATAAAATATGTTTGATTGCCATGATATATGAACTATTGAAGTAGGTAGTGGTTACTTAAGTATGTACAGAATGTACCTGTGATTTGGGTATTTATAGGTACTGATTTAAAAGGACATAAATATAGTTATACGGGTAGTATTATTGATAATGATTGATGGTTGATAAGAAGTAGTCCGTATGTATAGGGGTAAGTACTGATCGAATGTCAAATGTGTACATGAAAAGAATATTAATCATCTAAAACAGATATTATAAATGAAGCTATGCAAAATGAATTTGAATTGTAGTAGTGTTTTGATTCGAATTTATTAGGGGGCAACGAAAACTGCATATGATCTGCATGATTAGAGGAATGTCAACTCTAATAAAGTAATTTGACTTCTAAAAAATCCTTGCCATGTTAGCATTCTCATTCCTGAAATGTAGACAATTTAGATCAACTTTCATCATAAGTTGGTTAAATCATACATAAGTTAATCTTCTGGTTTTATCTTATTGATTAATTTTTCTTAACAAATACTTTAATTACCTGCGAATTAACCTTGTTAAACCATGTCTAATTTGTATCACCCTGTTCTTTGGGATTCTATAGTCAGTTTAATTATGCGGTTAACTATTGTGTAGAAAGGAAATGTAGCCGCTACGACTATTTTTGCCAGTGTCGGAACTAAAGGGTGTCCTGCAGTGTCACGTCTCTGAATATTTTTCTCATGGCAGCTTGTTCTCTTCCTTCGAATTATTTGTAGTTTCACGTCTCTGAATATTTTTTCTTATGTGAGCATTAAATGGTACTATTATCTACTTCTTGGAATTATAGACGTTGAGGCAAATTATCTTGGTATGTTTTTAATTGGAATTAATGGTTGGGTCGTGTAACGGTCAAAAGGGTACATTTTGAGTACCGATCAAATTGGTCCAATCAAAGCCTCATGTCCCTGAAATTGTAGGACACTTAGTCGTCTATTATGATTGAAAAAGTAGAAATTTATTTTAGACTTCTGATTGCTGGAAAGAAAGTTAATTTATTGCTAGATATGATCGATAGATACATAAAAATGCGATTTTCTAAAAGGTTACATGAGATTTGTTTTGCAGTGGTGAAGGCCTATCAGTACACATCATTAACACGTGTCATGCTGCTGGGTTGTTGGTCTATTCCATCGGTCAAAATCTTTATATGGATTTTCTTAAAGACAAAATATAGAACCAAGAAAATTGTGGGTGTTGTCATTTGTGTTGTTGGTCTGGTTCTCGTTATTTTTTCAGATGTACATGCATCATATCGTTCGCGTAAGCATATATATTTTTGTTTCAGTTTGTTCTACATCAAAATTTGAATCAGGATATTTATTACGGATGTATTTGTATATGCTCAGAGAGCGGGAGTCATTCTATTAAAGGAGATCAGCTGGTCATTGCCGGGGCTACACTTTATGCTGTCTGCAACGTTAGTGAGGTGAGCAAAACGGGCTGGTTTATACATAGTTTAAATGTGTTCAAGTCAAAACGGGTATCTTTTGTACATGTCAAAGCGTGTTGCTTTGTGTTGACTTTTGAATATTTTGTTGTCCATTTCTTTGAATTTTTTTTATATGTACTTAACGCTTTCACTAAATTCTTTATCCGAAAACAATAGTGTATCTGTTTGTAGATAATCAACGTTTTATTCTCGGTGATGATCCTTGTGTAGAATTTTTTGGTGAAAAAAGCAGATCAAGTTGAACTGTTGGCGATGTTGGGGCTCTTTGGTGCCATTGTCAGTGGTATTTAAATGTATCCTTTTTTTTGTTGTTTTATCACTTTATGCGCCAGCCGCCGTTATACACTTTGATAATTGTAGTTCTAAGGTTTGTTTTGAATAACATAGAATATTGTGAACAAAAAATGCTTGAAGCGGTGAACTTATTATAAGATTCTATGAGTTACTAAATATTTTGATCATTCAAATCTTACTCGTTCTGTTTCATTGAACTTCATATCTTCTTGTTTGTATACCAACTAACATTGTTTAGTAGTGCATATCATAATTATCTGAAAGTGCTACTTTGTGGTCTTTAACTATGCTTATAGAGGCGTGCTTGAGCGAGAGGAACTTAAAGCTATCCATTCGTCCTCAGGAGCGGTACACTCTCTCTCTCCCTCTCCAAAGTCTACACACGCATACATAAACATACACACAGATGCGGATACACTGTCAGGTTGAACCGACAATACTTTTTAGCATTTTTCTACCTTCTACAAACAGTTACTAATATATTAGAATTGTCATAAAGACCTTTGAATATATTTATCATGGCTTTTGACCCTTTTCATTTTCACATAAGGTTTTTTATTTTAACCCATTTAGGATGCTATATAACTTAAGTTAATCCACTTTTAAGGAATGCGCCAAAACCGCATCTTTTCAGATCACATTTTGTAATAAAAATAATACCATGAAGATGATAAATTTGTTTGTCATAGGTGCTTCCATATGCAGGATTTGCAGCAGCAATGTTTCTGTTTTACTCAGGTGTGCCAATCTTGCTAAAGGTGAGGGCATTCAAGACTTTTTCTATCTACATCACTATAAAACTAAGCACTTAATTTGCGGTTTGCCTATCATGCAAGTAATTGAGAACTTAATTTTGGAAGTTTGTTCATGCCAAAATCAAATGCAGATTAGCGGCTCTACTATGCTAAATCTATCTTTGCTGACATCAGACATGTGGTCTGTATTGATACGCACTTTTGTGTACCACGAGAAGGTTTGTACCAATATCGAGCTTAAGTTATGATTTTGCAAGAAGATTCGCATATGCTATCAGGTAGATTGGATGTACTTTGTAGCGTTCGCTGCTGTTGCTGTCGGCCTCGTGGTTTATTCAGCGTATGATTTTTTATTTCATTCACCTTAGCTACACCTCTTTTGTGCTATATAGCGGATTAGAACGGGCCGGTTGCTAAAAAAACTTACAGGATTTATTGTTTTGGATACCCTTTTGTTGACTTTCGCCTTGTTTGACTTGTTCTAATCGTAGCTAGTTTAAAAAAAAAACCATACACATTAGAGGCAAAGTATAATCCGGATTAACCCCGGTTATCCATAAATGGGTCCAATCTAATACTTTAAGAAACATAAATGTAACAATCATTTTTACACGAAAACTACACAGAAAAAATATAAGCAGAAAAAAGTACATTTTGTATTGGGAATCCGATTATGGCGGGATCTATGAATGAAATGCAATGATCTCATGGATCTCAAGTTTTTAAGCCTATTCCAGGTTCGATAAAGAAGTGAAAGAACCCCATGAGGATGCTGCTGATGAGTCGGAACAAAATAAGCACATTGATCAGGAAGCTGGAACGGCAGCAACTGTGAAGTTAAACACACTACAAAGTATTGATGAGGAAGCTGGTGTGGCGGGTTCAGTTAAGTTAAAGACAACATCTCGGGCATCAAATGATAGTGGCAGGTTCCAAGATCCAATTGAGTAGTTGATTGATCAGATAGTTTAATATCAGAATGTGCTTTTAGCCCGATCAAGTTTAGGATTATCTGTTTCAATATAGAAATGATCTGAGTTTTTTCTCTTCGTATGGACGCTAATGCAAAAACTGTTTCAAGTTTTAACTCGAATTCCTTGTATTTCATATATTTGTTCAAGTTTTAATTCATTATATATGAGGCTTGATGAGAAAAAATTATGTATCTTGGTGAATATTTGTATGAACAAAATAAATGAGTAAAACAACTCTAAACAAAGATTATAGTGTAAAAACCCTATTCAAAATTGACCCGCTGCAACTAGCTACAAATCCAATTGTCCAAAGATGTTCTTACAAAACTAAGAAATTAATACTCGAATTATAGTTATAAACAACTTTTTGGTAGGATTAATCCAGAAGCACTACCAGCAGCAAAAGAGCAAGACGAAATGGCTGGTTTACCCGCATAACGGAGGTTAACATCCTTTAATCTTATTCCACGACACGGGCTTCCTTTGCTACAATCGAACTTCACGGCCACTTGTGTTGCTGATGTTCCGTGTACATCCTCATATACCACATTACTAATCTTTACTCCAACAGCTTCTTTGGGACAATTTATATTGTGGGGGCAATACTTTCCGTCTATTATGATTGGGTATTTTACGTTCACCATTGTTGCATGCGTGAAAAATATATTCCTAACGAACCCATTGCTACGACGAGCCCATGTCTTTATCCTAAAGCCATTTTGAGTACCTATAAACGTTGAGCTTTTTACAGTTATGTTTTGGACACCGGCTTCTTGTAAATCCCATCCTAGACTCCCAATGCTGCAAAAACAAAGGCAATGTATTTACATTTAGTTAGTTATAATGCGAGTGTTTATTTGTTTAACATGACTCGTACTGTCGTGCATAAAAATATACCTTATGCCGTGACCAGGGCCACATGTGACCTTCTCTATCCAGACATTGGAATTTCCTGGGCCCATCGAGACACAATCATCCCCCGTTGAGATCGTAGAGCCCAAGATGGTAATACCGGTAGAAAGTGATAGATGGATACCATCTGTGTTCGGGCTGGTCCCGGATGCTAAGATATTCACACCTTGTAGCTTGGCATTGTTGCATGCATATAAGAGGATATGGAACATTTGGCTGTTTAATGACTTTAAGTTGCTGATCACTATGTTTTGCGAATGATAGATGCCAAGCGTCTGTAACACATAATTATAAACATATGTTAAACAAAGTACGATTAATAGGAGTTCAAGAGAGAAAAATAGTGTAATGAGTCGTACCGTAGCTCCTTTAGGACATGTTTTTCCAGATAACTTGCAAGCCCACAAAGAACCGCCTTGTGCATCAAGGGTTCCACCAGATATCGTAACATGATTAACCCTTTGGAACTTAAGCCATAGATCATCTTTTCCGACTGCATTATAGCTAGAAGGGGCCACCAAGGTGCCGTCTATGTTAATACTAATCCCTTTGCTCTTGCATGTTTGGCCAGAGAATGTAGTCGCCGATGCAATCAAATACCGGCCAGGCGGCACATAGATTGTGGACGGAGTAGTGGAAGCACAAGCGATATTCCATGCTTTTAAGAAGACGGTTTTTGTGTCAGAGCGACCGTCGGCTCTGGCACCTAGTGTGATAACGTTATAAGTTAACTTAGCGGAAGAGTGTTGAAGGATGAGAAAAACGAAGAATATAATGAGTTTCATGAGTATCGATGCTGAAATATACGATATGAACCCATCTATAATTAATGTGTTATTTATAGGCTTGTACCAATCCAGGTAAAAGTACAATAAGGATATCTAACACTCATCAACTCAAATTCGTATTTCAGTTTAGTACGGTTTATCCCGGTACAAAAAAGCAATTTTCTTTCAAACCGCCAAATTTGATATATTTATTTAATATCGCTAAATGGAATTTCTGGTGCCTGAATTGTAAAAAGTGCATCATGATATCGTAAATTTGGTTGAGTGACATTTCTACTACCGTATACTCATTTAATAGTTAAGGCATCTTAATAACATAACTGAGGTTATTTTCAAAATTATACTATACATATATAGTATAAATGTCAATTGAGAAAACAAGCACAGTCGAGCACAAGGTTGCCAAAGCACAGTCGAGCCCAAGGTTGCCAAATTTAATAGTATCAGCCTCGGTTCGTTTATGATCACAAGTCTCGTTTAAGCTCATTTCGAGCCTCGTGCTTTTAGGTTGAGTTTGTGTTAGCTTATAAAAGCTAGGAAAGATCCGATCTTAAACGAGCTGAAGTTTGAGCTCAAGCCTTTTTTGGGGTCATTTGACAATGTGTTTCAAGCCGTGGTTTTTATATGTTTTTATCACGTATATTAATACATGCACATCTGTAATATTTAAATGGTATCAATGTAAGAGCTTGCAAAAATTGACGTAAATCTGATCTATGAATTTTTTTTGTCTTGGGTTGGAATTTACCCTATGTGTGACGAGATGGTAAAAATCAAATGTAAGTGGTGCATAGACTAAAATATTCACATAAGGGTATAAGTTTATAAGACATGTGACAAAATTGTGTACAAAGATGTGGGCAATCATCTTGTGGGTTAAAGCTATAAATTACCTACGAACTTTACTTTTTTTCTCGATATTACAAATATAAAACATAAAATACTTATATAGCCATTGAAACTTGTTGATACCGGCTATTATTAGAAACTAAAAAAATATTATATTCCATGTCATTTATTTTCCCACGTGTCATTGACTTTTACACGAGTTATTGAATTTAATTTTGCACGTCATTTTTTATTTCCACGTGACGTTAACTGTATTATTTTGTGTTTTATCAATGGTTTTCATGTAGAACCTTCAATATAATTAAGCAAGAACAAGCCCATTCCATGACCGACTTTATATATACCATTTCATGACCTTTATGGCTGTGTTTGGTAACGAGCAGTTTGAAGCGTTTTGGAGCGGTAAGCGACAAGCAATTAGAGTTTTTATTGCAAAGCTTGTTTGGCAACTCTCTATAATTAATTTCTTAAACTCATTAAATAAACTTCATGGCTTTCATATTTGCAGCAACTCAAAATTACTCCTCAAAATTTGCAGCAACTCAAATAAATCCAATCACATCTTTCTCTCGTTAGATCTCTTTCTCTGTTTCTCTTTTTTTTTTCTTTTACTATTTAGACGAGGATATGATTCACATGTAGTCTCATGTTCTTTTGATACCTCAAGACTACAGTAGGTTGAAACCACTTGCTGGTAAATCCAATCATATATTTCCGAATGCAATCCCCAACAACCCAAAAACAGAACTCACGAGTGCCAGCCCTGCTGCCACTAGTGCCGCCAGATGGGCCTGACCCGGCTCACCTGCTCCGAGATATGTGATTGTGTTACAAATTGGATTTGGGGAAAAAAATTAGAAGTGTTAGACTGTGACTGTATTAGGAACGTTGCTGAATGATATTGTTAATTATGGTTGCTTACAATGATATTGTAAATTAGGGTTTATGTTTTAAATTTGGGGAAAAAGATTAGAAGTGTTAGATCTGTGAATGTGTTAGGAATTGATTTTTGTTAGTTAAATATTTTAAGAAAAAAGATAATGGAATACTTATGTGGTTTAGGTGATGATGTGTAAGAATGAGGTGGAATTAAATAAATAAAAAATAAGTACTATTGGTGCTTTTTGATGACATGTCGGTATTTTTAACCTTTTAACATGTTATTACCGGTAAATTTTTAGACCGTTTGTAATATTAGAATAGTTTTTAAAGTTTAATGACTATATAAGTATTTTATGTTCTATATTTGTAATATCGAAAAAAAAGTAAAGTTCGTTGGTAATTTATGGCTTTAACCCTCATCTTGTAGCACAAGTTAAGAAAAAACCTTTTGTTAACTTTTTGATTTAAGTGTATTTTACCACAAGAGAACATTAAAGAATGATCAAACCCAAATGAAACTTAATCCAAACATCATCGTTTCTGATAGCATTATATTATTATTATTAGGTTTTCAATAAAACATCATATTATTAGAAATAATGATATTTACAAGAATTTAGTGAGAAGCCACGATACTATCCGAGCTCCCACTCTTCTAGCATAGCAAAACCGTATCCAATTTGTGTACACTTACTCTCGTACTTGAAACAGTTACGTTGTGCAGCCTCAATTATAGCACATACATTATTCCCAGTTTGTGTCAACAACGATGACCCTATCAAATCCACACATACATTATTCCCAATGTCCCATGAGTAAAACAACACATAATTTGGACGTAAGGATATGTCCTGCCCACCATCAAGCCCGATCTAAACTTCTCTGCCAACTAAAATCCCGAACCGAAAACATATGTTGACAAGGATATCTCGTACAAGATTATGTTGATGTTAGATACCAACAACACCAACACATGATACATTATGGCCCTCATAAATATCCCATGAAAACCCTGAAGCGAGAATGGCTTCAAAAAAGAGAATAAAGAAACACCTTATGAATAACATAACAACATTAATAAATCCAACCGTCTATTATTACTATTATTATTATTATTATTATTATTATTACTACTTTATTAAAAACAAAAAGGGATTTACAACAAACTGGATGGGAGTCGAGATACTATCTGCGCTCCCACCCCTTTAGCAATAGCAAAACCTATTCTATGGAAAATATATACAGCAGCGCGCACTCCAATGTCTTGAGCCTTAGAAAATCTATGGATCCGCTTCAGCAACGCAACTGCATCTTCCTGTAACTCACCTAGAGAAGAGAAAGAGAAAGGAAGAAACCCATATCTGAGAGCTGCCACTTAGCCATATACTTGCATCGTTTACGTTGTGCAGCATCAATCACAGCTCGGCCGGGTACAAAGTCATTCATCCCCGTTCGAGTCAAAGGAGAAGAACCAGTCATATCAACACACACATCTTTACCTCCATCCCAAGAATAAAACAAAATATCGGCCGGACGTAAGGCATTATCAAGTCCTCCATCTAGTCCGATATTAACTTCCTTTCCAACAGATATCCCTGAACGATAGCATATATCAACAAGAGTATCACGTACCAAATTGTGACGATGCTTAATCCCAACGATACCAGCACACGATACCGCATGATCCCCAAAGGTATCCCTATCAAATACTCTCGAACAAGCTGAACAGGGCTTCGAAACAGAGAACAAGGGAATACCTAAGTGATAACACAAAACACATCGATAAGTCCTCCCGTTCATAGTCTGACCCAACCCCGAAATAGGGACCGCCCTAAGCCAATCAGAAGTATGATCCTCCCTCTGAGATGCCCATAAAGCAATCTGTCGAGCAGACAAAGCGAAAGTGGATTCTGCATTCTTCGTAACCCGAGTAAAATATATATTTGCCATTTTCTTCATGAGTTTGGCGGCATCGACTTCACTCAGATTACTTAGAAAATCGATCTCCATAACCGAGTTAAACACAGATAAGGCATCATCAAACTGAAGTCCATAAGCTCTAATATCAGTGTGTTAAAGAAACTTAGACTGCAAATCAGCTGACTGTAACCGAGAAGCAAGAAAGGCATAATGAAACACATCACCCGCAGAATAGACACCCAACCCCCCAAAGGTAAAGGGCAACGTAGCAAGTCTCCACTGCCAGTCACCAAACCCCGGTCCAAAAGCAATAACGATACGCTCCAAAGAAGAACGGAGTGTCATATCAAAAGAACTTTGGACAGACTTAAAAGTACAGGGTGAAGATGTACGCATAGAAAAGTATAACATGGAAATACCAGCACAAGAACAAAGAAGCAGCAACTCACATTGAGGGTCATTAATTTTGGCTACAGCATCCATAAGCTCAATAGTCTTAGCCACACGCCTCAACACAAGCTGACTACAAAAATCAAGGTCTACACTCGCAGGCCCCCCGAGTAACTTAACACCGCGCTTAGGCCGAGCAATATTATCTGGGAACACACCAAAAAACTTGCTACGAGGATCCTCAGTCGGCCAAAAAACTTTAGTCTTATCAACATTTAGATGCAAGCCATACACGGGGCCATCCTTCATGATACACTCCAAAAATTTCCCCACAACCAAAGTATCCCCAATAATAGTACCATCGTCCAAATACCAGGCCTGTAAAGAAAGAGAGAAGGAATCCCGAATCTTACATATCAATAGATGAAGTACAAGAGCAAAGAGTAATGGACCAAGAGGGTCACCCTGCTATACCCCGTGACATGACCTTAATACATGCTTCCCATAATACAACCTTGCCATGCTAGAATAACAGAACTCTACCCAAGACGAGATGCGGGGACAACGAGGACGAACCTCTCGCAACATAACCTCTCGATCTACCAAATTGAAAGCATTTTTAAAATCCACTAGTAACATCAACAAACCAACATCATCACCATACCTCTCAAGTAAGCGATTCACAACATGAAGAATAGCCTCACTCCTTCCAACACCCCCACCCCAAACTGCAAATCACCAAAGTACCCTTCCAAAGAATGACCAACCTCATAAGCACATACCTTGGAAACAAGCCGTCTCCAGACAGTACCTACAGCAATGGGAAGGATCCCACCACCAGGCTTAACCAATGGGGTGAGAGGAGCACTGGCGATATACTCACACAATACCTTGGGACATCGCCCATCAAGAAAAAGGTTCACTACTTGGGTAATAGAAGAAACTAAACCATCAGAAATAGCAACCACAGAACCACTCAAACAATCCATAAGGTGCTGGGCCCACAACCCATCCCGCCCACAAGACGTACCTCAGGGAAAACTCTTGATCATGTCAAGAACCACAGATTGAGAAACAACAAGGTGATGAAGATCAAGAGGTATATCTGGTAAAGACGGAGCATGAACAAAAGGGTGCTTATTCTTTAAGTCTACAAGAGTAGTATCATTATAAGGAGCCACACCAGATGAGGAAAGAACTCTGACAACCGCAAAATAATGCCCATCGGAAATCTTCCGTCTACACTGCTTAATATTCTGCTCAACCAACCCACTATCCTCACTAACAACATCAAACAAAGCGGGGGAAGATTCGGCCAACACTCTCTAAGAAGCTGTAAACTACCATCCAACGTCTCCCAAGAAAGAATAGCATTAAGAATATACTCCTCTTGTCTTTGCCTCTTGATAACGGACCTACACTCAAGATTACTTCTCAAACGAAAGGTTTTAAGAAGACAAAGAGGCAAAACAAGCAAACGAACCCAAGAAGAGATGTCATCAGGCTTTTTAACCACCCTGTCAATGGCTCCTTTCAAGGCGCGAGAAAAACCCAAACCACAGTTTAGAGGGATAGATTTAACTGTACGCAGCCCTTTTGAAAATAAGCTATCGAGAGCCCCCAAATTAAAGCCACAATGCAAGTCGCGTACTTCATCATCACCACTAACAAGATGCAGAGGACAAGATGGAACGGGAGGCTTAGGGAGGTCATAAAGAACAAATTGAACAATACCATCACCATAATCAGCAGGTGGTACAAAATTCGAACCCTTACCATGCCGACACTTAGACCGAAACGTGTGCATAGTGAAACAACCACCACATAACCAAATCCCCATACTCTTGAAGGTTAACTCGGCCCTCTCATAAACAACCAATTCAGATAGAATGGATTGTTTTGTACAAGCTAGTGCATCGCCGCTAAAATGTTTATCACGAAGATGAATAGTCAAAGACGTCTTAGTAAGCCCATTTCCACTACCATCCCAACTTCCGTTAAGACCAACAAACAGACAATGAAACCGAATAATCGCCATGACACCACGCAACAACAAACCCTAACCTAACACAACAAGCAGCCACAAAAAATACCACCAAACCACACCAAACGACCCAAACACCATGCCACCATGCCACTCGCCAATCGTCAAACAAACAAACAACCCCTAGCTGCAAACAAAACTACCACCCTAACCTAATCTATAACGAACACCACCAGTCTCCTCAAACAACCTAGCCCAATGAACCAACTAGACCCAAACCAACATCACAACAGCTAACGGATCACAAACTAACCGATCAAAACCGCAAACTGAAAAGTACCACAGCTAAACAAACCTACTGTTACGAAAACCCAAGAAAATCACCCCAGCCAAACAACCCTACTTCCAAACAACCTACTGAACAAATCATGAACGAGCCCAACAAAAGACAACCCGTACAAAACCGCAAACTGAAAAGACAACCCTGTTCAAATGAACACAAAAAACCCACAACCATACGAACCAAACCAGTATTAAGGATCGTATGTGGAAAGAGATAAGTGAAACAGGATTAATATGGGATGGAATCTATTAAAGAACGAGATAAGTGAAACAGATATGGGATTGATATGGGATTAAAACGTGATAAAAGAATGAAAACAGGATGGATATGGGATTGAATCTATTAAAGAACGAGATAAGTGAAACAGATATGGGATAGATATGGGATTAAATCGTGATAAAAGAATGAAAAAAGGAAAGAATAATGGGATTGATAAGGGATTGATACGGGTGGTGGAAGGACATGTGATTATTATTATTATTTAATAACATCACTTTATTAGAATAATAGGATTTACAAAAAGTTAGTGAGAAACCGAGATACTATATGGGCTCCCACTCCTTTAGCTATAGTCAAAACCAATCCTACTAAAAATATGAATAGCAGCATGAGCCCTTATATCTTGAGTCATGGAGAACTTTCGGATCCGCTTGAGCTAGGTAGTTGCGTCCGCCTCTAATTCCCTCAAAGAAGAGAATGAAAAAGGGAGAAAACCATATCCAATAGTTGCACACTTAGTCTCATATTTGACACGTTTACATTGTGCTGCATAAATCACAATACGTCTGGGCACAAAATCTGTCATCCCAGTTTGAGTCAAAGGAGAAGACCCAGTAAGATCCACACATACATCAAGCCCTCTATCCCAAGAGTAATGCAACATATCTGTCGGATGTAAGGGTTTCTCACACCCCCATCCAACCTAATATCAACTTCCTTACCAACAAAATCCCTGACCGATAACATATATCAACAAAGGTGTCACACACAACATTATGACGATGCTTAATACCAATAATACCAGCCATGATACAACATGATCTCCATAAATATCCCCAATAAACACTCTAGAGCAAGTTGGACAAGGCTACGAAAAAGAAAATAAAGGGACACCTAACCGATAACATGACACACAACGATAACTTATTATTTTTTTTAACAAAAAACATTTTATTATTATTTATTATTATTTATTATTATTTATTATTTGTTTAATTATAACATCATTTTATTAAAATAATAGGATTTTACAAAAGATTAGTGGGAAGCCGAGATACTATCTGAGCCCCCACTCCTTTAGCTATAACAAAACTAATCCTATTAAAAATACGAACAGTTGCACGTTCTCCGATGTCTTGAGTTACGGAGAACTTTTGAATCTGCTTCAGTAAATCCACGGCATCCTTCGCTAATTCCCCAAGCGAAGAAAATGAGAAGGGGAGAAAACCATATCCAATATCCGAACACTTAGACTCGTACATGACGCGTTTACGGTTTGCAGCATTGGTCACAGCACGACCAGGCACAAATTAACTGTTCCAGTTTGTGTCAAAGGGGAGGATCCTGTCAAATCCACACACACATCAAGCCGTTTATCCCACGAGTAGAGTACCACATCTGCAGGATGTAGGGGGTTGTCCCGTCCTCTACCAAGCCCAATATAAACTTCTTTACCTGCCGAAATCGCCTACTTAAAACAGATGTCGAGAAGGGTATCACGTACAACATTATGCCGATGATTAATGCCAACCATACTAGCACATGATACAACATGATCTCCATAAGTATCCCCTGTAAAGACCTTAGAGCACGCTAAACACGGCTTTGGAACAGAAAATAACGGAACGCCTAATCGATAGCATGACACAAAATAGTAAGTCTTACCGTTCGTAGTCTGTCCTAAACCTGAAATCAGAACAACCCTAAGCCAGTCAGAAGTGTGATCTTCCATTTGTGATTGCCACAAAGCCATCTGTCGAGGGGATAAAGAAAAGGTGGATTCTGCAGTTTGAGTAACACGTGTGAAATATATATCTGCCAGTTTCTTCATGAGTTTGGGGGCAGCGATCTCACTTGGATTACTCAAAAGGTTAATCTCCATTTTCGTATTAAACGCACACGATGCATCATCAAAGTTAGGCCCAGAAGTAACAATACTAGAATGTAGAAGCATCTTAGATTGCAAACTACCTGACTGCAATCTAGAAGTAAGAAATGCATAATTAACAAACATCACCTGCAGAATAGACGCCAAGATCAAAAAATCCAAAAGGTATGATGGCAAGTCTCCATTGCCAATCACCAAACCCAGGTCCAGAAGCAGTTACAATATGTTCCAGCACAGAACCAAGAGCCGCGTCAAAAGAATGTTGGGCCATCTCAAACACCCGTGGAGAACATGTACGCATAGCAAAATAAAGTTTAGATATACCCGCACAAGAACGAAGCAGCAACAACACTTTGAGGGTCATTAACCCTAGCAACTGTTTCCATAAGCACAATGGTTTTGGCCACTCTCTTCATCACAAGCCCACTACTGAAATCAAAATCCACACTAGCAGGTCCACCAAGTAATTTGAATCCATACAAGGGTCGAGCAATATTAGGCGGGAAAACACCCGCAAGCCTGCTTCTAGGATCTTCTTTTGGCCCAAAAACCTCAGTTTTATCAACGTTAAGATGCAAGCCACAAATAGGTCTATCCTCCATAATTAACTCTAAAACCATTCCCACAACCAAAGTATCTCCAAAAATCATGCCATCGTCTAGATACCAAGCTTGTAGAGAAAGGCTAAAAGAGTCTCTAATATTACATACCAAAGGTTGTAGCACTAAGGCAAAAAGCAAAGGGCCAAGTGGGTCACCCTGTTTCACTCCTTGGCATGATCGACCTAAAGAATATAACCGACCGGATGTAATCGAGGAGAAACATGCTAGATTGCTAAGGCGTTTGCCGGGTAAATATCCGAAACATGGGGGTGTGAAGATTTCTCGCAATGTTACAGTCGAGCTTAACTGGACTAAACGGTCTATTTTTTACGAGCTTGATTATTGGCCTTTTATTTCACTAAGACACAATTTAGACATCATGCATATCGAAAAAAATGTGTTGGAGGCCATCTTGAACATTTTGTTAATGAATGACAAAAGTAAAGACACCGCAAAGGCAAGACAAGACTTGAAAAAGATGGGCATTCGAAGACCTTTGTGGCTAACCGTAAACCACAAGGGGAAGACTGTGAAGCCCCAGGCTGCGTATTCTTTAATAGCAGAGAACCGAAAAAAGTTTTGTCAGTACATCAGAAGTGTTAAACTACCAGATGGGTTCGGATCATGCTTCAAGCACAAATTGACCGATAATGATACAAATATAACGGGCCTGAAGTCTCATGACTGTCATATAATGATGCAACGTTTACTTCCTTACGGACTTCAAAATTACTTGCCCGAACATATTGCAAAACCAATAATCAATCTATGTTCCTTGTTTAAGCAACTATTCTCTACAACTTTGATGGAGGAGGAAATGTTGAAAGCTTCGGTCAAGGTGGTTGAAATTCTATGCGAGCTTGAGCGCATATATCCTCCTGCTTTCTTTGACATTACGATTCACTTGCCCATCCATTTAGCTCTAGAGGCTCTTGAAGGCGGGCCTATTCAACCCTGGTAGATGTATCCATTTGAAAGATTCATGAAGAAGCAAAAAGGTAATGTTAGAAATAAATCTAAGCTGGAAGGTTCGATCGCGGAGGGTTATGTTACAGAAGAAGCATTGACTATAAGTTCTCAATATTTTCGGGGTGTTACCACGAAATTTAATCGTCCCGATCGTAATGTGGACCCCCCTCCCTCAACGTGTGAGTTTCAGGTGTTCCGATCGGTATGCAAGCTGATTGGTTTACTGTCCTTTCCTTATTTTCCTACCGAAGAGTACAAGAAAGCCAGATGGTATGTACTTAACAATAGTCCTGAGATCGACACGTACCAAGACCAGTTCCAGAGGTACGCGTTTTTTTAATTTTGTAACTTTTTTTTCTTCACTTATCATTTCGACGACTTATTCTAATAGCATGAACGTTTTTCAGTTTATTTCCAAGAAAAAAAGAAAAAGACATGCTAGAAGAATTCCCCCACTGGTTTAAGACGCTCGTAAACTAACACTTATTTTGTGTACTTAAGTGTAAAAATAACAATATCATAATTTTTGTTTTCTATCTTATCCTATGTTCTTCATAGATCTTTGAACGTCACGCACAAAATCCCCAAAACCCAGAGTTTAGCCCAACCAACGAGTTATTCGCTTTGGCTAATGGACCATCAAAGGCTCCAATGTCAGTAAACTGTTGCGTAGTAGATGGTGTGAGGTATGTCGTGCAGAGTCGCGATGAACGTCACGTAACTCAAAATAGCAGCGTTTGTTCGGCTGGCCCTGACGGGAAAACTAACACTTATGGTCAACTTTAAGAAATCCTCGAGTTTGACTATTTGTCCTTTAAAGTTGCGTTGCTCAAAGTTAAGTGGTTCGACACTCGCAACAACGTTGGTAGAGTCAAGAAACTTACCGTTAGAAACGGAATGACACAAATCGTCGGCTCTGGTGAGTGGTGTAAAATGAACAATACATTCTCGCAACACAAGTCAAACAAGTCTTCTACCTTGTAGATCCGGCTAAACCCAACGTGAAGGTCGTCGAACATGTTAATCATAAAAAGTTTTTGAACAACGGTGTAATCGTGGTAGAGAACGAACCTGATATTATACATTTGGACAACTCATCTGATCTCCCACCTTCTACTAGTGATCTCCCACCTTCTACTAGTGATCTCCCACCATGACTAGTGGGAATGACTTTGGTAATTACACCTTCTATATAGATTTGCATATAGATGGTGAATCAACTGAGGTTGACGCACCGCCAGATAACGATGATGTTCCTAGCGAAGACGATGATGATGAAGACCCCCTTCCTCATGATTTAGCAGATTCTGATGTTGAAGACCTCATCAAAGATGATGATGGTGTTGAGAAATTTTATTCTAGTGACGAAGAAGATTAACTTTGTGTTGTAACTTGCAAAATACACTTATATATTTGAATGAATGAATGAATGAAATTGTTGTGGATTGTTTAAATGTGTAAATTTATTTTTGATATTTGGATTTGTGCATGCTTGTATTATTTTGTTCATAATTTCTACATGTTATGCGAATTGTACCTGTATACAGATGGCTTATGTTGCACGGGGACACGACGGGGACGGTGGTGGCGAGGATCCTTCACGTCCACGTCCTCCATCATTCAGTTGCGGGGGTTGCTTCGTTAATCGGGGTAAGAATATCTGGATTATTGTAATACGCAAAAGATAACCTGGTTACACCTGTCGGCCCTTACGCAGAGCATTGGGGAAACTTATTCGGGGTGGTCGTTAGGGAAATACCTTTGTATTACCCTTCGTGGAACAAGGTCCCCGAAGGGTACAAGGCGGCGGCCAGGGAAGCTATTGAGGTAAGTTATCATTTTGTGTTTATTTAATTATCGTGTTCATTTATTTAATTGTGTATATTTATTTAAATTCATTTTTTATTTATATCATATAAATAAATAAACAAATTTAAATAAATATATAAATTATATTTCTAACTTTGTTTTTAATGTGTCGTATTGTGTATATTTATTTAAATTCGTTTATTTATTTATATCATATAAATAAATAAACGAATTTAAATAAATATACAAATTATATTTCTAACTCTGTTTTCAATGTGTTGTATTGTGTATATTTATTTAAATTCGTTTATTTATTTATATCATATAAATAAATAAACAAATTTAAATAAATATAGAAATTATATTTTTAACTCTATTTTCAATGTGTTGTATTGTGTATATTTATTTAAATTTGTTTATTAATTTATATCATATAAATAAATAAACAAATTTAATTAAATGTATAAATTCTATTTCTAACTCTATTTTTAATGTGTTGCACTGTGTATATTTATTTAAATTCGTTTATTTATTTATATCATATAAATAAATAAACAAATTTAAATAAATATATAAATTTTATTTCTAAATCTGTTTTCAATATGTTGTATGTGACTGTAGAAAAAATACGATCTCGCGCCGCACAGGAGCACCCCTCGGTGGCAGAATATTCATAATACCATTAATGCCGAGTTACAAAAAACATACAACACCAACAAGGCCACTCTGAAGCGAGATTACTGTATAAAAGACTCCGAGACTGGAGAATACGATGTGGATCGAATTAGGCGGAACAGAACCGACGAGCACTCAACTGAAGAGTAGGAAAACAAATAACGTTTTGGACTGACCCTGGTAACAAGAAGAGATCCTTAACAAACAACCAAAATCGGTCCAAGGCAACACTTCTCTCCCGACATGGTTCTCGGTCGATCCCTCGCACTCGACAGCTCATGGTAATTATTATTATTATTATTATTATTATTATTATTGATTTTACATTACTATTGTTTTTTATTTTTATTATTTTATTATTATTACTGATTTTTATTATTTTATTATTATTATTATTGATTTTACATACATATTATTATTTGCCGTTTTTAATTAGATTGATCTTACTTGCGTGTGTATGTACAGAAAAAGGCGTCCGAAACCCAACAGGAGCTTTCAGAGATCGACATGTTCTATCGTTTGCACACGGATGAAAATGGTGTATTGTGCAGATGAGAACGCTCTCCAGTTGTATGTAAGTATTCTTTTCAAAACACACTTTAATGAATCATTGATTAATAATCTAGCAACCTGAGTAACATATTTACTATCTTGTGTTATTGTCACTACACAGGATCAGATGAGATGAGGGAGCTAGAGGCGACGGGTGAGCACACCACTTCCGAGATCAACATGATGGTACGAGGAGGCAAGTTTTGCGGCCACCGTCCTGGCGTGGGTATGGTATTGTCCGAATACGCCAGTTCTAGTCCGAGCTTTTCGTCACCCCCTGACACTCGTCGGGATGTTGATTTCTTGATGGGCCTGCTGAGAGCCGACGGCAGGTATAAAGATCATTTTTTTGAGATATGAGAGTGCTAGTGCCAGCGGGAGCGAGAGTCGCCCGGGTGATGATGCTGAGGATTGGGAGGGTGGAGAGGATGGTGGCGAGGATGGTGGCGATGACGCGAGCTAGTCGTGTCATATATGTGTTTGTTAGTATGGTACATTGTTTCTTTATGTTCATCTTGACTTGTTTCTCTATTATCCTAAATTAGAACGCTTGTTTCCCTAGTTTCCTTAACTATCCGGACTTATTCCTAGCATCCTTGACTAAATTAGAACGTTATATTATATTTTGGTGCAAGTTTGAACTTATTCCGCATTTGTGTTGATTTGTATTCCAAGTTTACTTTATATGTGTCTTTTGGTGAGTAAATACAGGTTTTTGTTACAGGTTTTGGTAGATTTTTTCCGGAAAAATTCTAGAAAACGCCTGCTGTGCAGGCTATTTATAAAAAAAACCTGCAGTGCAGAGGTTTCCCCGGCGACATGTCGCTTGGGAAACTTTGGAAAATTGTTGACAAGTCAAACACAAAGTGTTGACAAGTCAAACGTATCGAATGTTTCCCCAACGACATGTCGCTGGGGAAACACTAAGAAATCGTGACAAGTCAACCACAAAGCGTTAACAAGTCAAACGTAAGGAAAGATTCCCCAGCGACATGTCGCTGGGGAAACTTTGTAATTAGCTAAGAAGATTAAGTTTAACTTAATTTTTGCTGATTTAATAAAGATTTTCCCCAGCGACATGTCGCTGGGGAAAATCTTGCCACCGTGGCAATCTATTTTTTCAGGAAAAGTCTGTGGGGCCCGCATGTCGCTGGGGATACCTTTCTCATCGAGCGTACCCAGCGAATTTTCCCCAGCGACATGTCGCTGGGGAAACGTATCTCCATCAAAAATTCGCTGGGGAAAAACCAAAATAATCGCTGAGGAAGGAGTCGATTGATGTAGTGAAAGAACAAGAATTAGATTCTTGTGATTCTAGCTTTTTAGGGTTTCTTTCACTTTTAGTTATTATTATGGGAAAAAAGTTTGTTTTGAATGATGGTGAATTTGTTTACAAAGAAGACATTGTTTGGGGTTTTTCTAGGACAGGTTCTTTCACTATTTATAACATCAACTGGATTCTCATCATCTGTGCTTGCTAAAAGAGGTTTGCATTTCATTGTTTATGCTTCATCTGTATTGATACGCACTTTTGTGTACCACGAGAAGGTTTGTACCAGTATCCAGCTTAAGTTATGATTTTGCAAGAAGCTAACATTGGCATATGCTATCAGGTGGATTGGATGTACTTTGTAGCGTTCGCTGCTGTTGCTGTCGGCCTCGTGGTTTATTCAGCGTATGCTTTTTTTATTTCTTTCACCTTAGCTACACATCTTTAGTGCTATATAACTGATTAGAACGGCCGGTTGATAAAAAAAACTTGGAGGATTTATTGTTTTGAATTCCCATTTGTTGACTTTCTCCTAGTTTGACTTGTTCTAATTATAGCTAGCTTTTAGAAAAAAAGCGTACACGTTAGAGGCAAAGTATAACCCAGATTAACCCCGGTAATCCATAAATGGGTCAAATCTGGTACTCTAAAAACATGAATGTAACAATCATTTTTACACCAATAACTACACAGAAAAAAGTACATTTTGCTTTGGTGGTCCCATTATGGCGAGACCTATGAATGAAATGCAATGATCTCATGGATCTCAAGTTTTTAAGGTTATTGCAGGTTCGATAAAGAAGTGAAAGAACCCCATGAGGATGTTGCTGATGAGCCGGAACAAAATAAGCACATTGATGAGGAAGCTGGAACGGCAGGTTCTGTCAAGTTAAACACACTACAAAGTATTGACGAGGAAGCTGGTGTGGCAGGTTCAGTTAAGTTAAAGACACCATCTCGGGCCTCAAATGATAGTGGCAGGTTCCAAGATCCAATTGAGTAGTTGATTGATCAGATAGTTTAATATCAGAATGTGCTTTTAGCCCGATCATGTTTAGGATTATCTGTTTCAATATAGAAATGATCTGAGTTTTTTTCTCTTCGTATGGACGCTAATGCAAATACGGTTTCAAGTTTTAACTCGAATTCCTGTATTTCATATATTTGTTCATCAATACATCATGGATAACAGTATTACCGAAAATACCTACCATTGTAATTCATTATATATGAGGCTTGATGAGAAAAAATTACGTAACTTGGTGAATATTTGTATGAACAAAATAAATGAGTAAAACAACTCTAAACAAAGATTATAGTGTAAAAACCCTATTCAAAATTGACCCGCTGCAACGAGCTACAAATCCAATTGTCCAAAGATGTTCTTACAAAACTATGAAATTAATACTCGAATTATAGTTATAAACAACTTTTTGGTAGGATTAATCCAGAAGCACTACCAGCAGCAAAAGAGCAAGACGAAATGGATGGTTTACCCGCATAACGGAGGTTAACATCCTTTAATCTTATTCCACGACACGGGCTTCCTTTGCTACAATCAAACTTCACGGCCACTTGTGTTGCTGATGTTCCGTGTACATCCTCATATACCAAGTTACTAATCTTTACTCCAGCAGCTTCTTTGGGACAATTTATATTGTGGGGGCAATACTTTCCGTCGATTATGATTGGGTATTTTACGTTCACCATTGTTGCATGCGTGAAAAATATATTCCTAACGAACCCATTGCTACGACGAGCCCATGTCTTTATCCTTAAGCCATTTTGAGTACCTATAAACGTTGAGCTTTTTACAGTTACATTTTGGACCCCGGCTTCTTGTAAGTCCCATCCTAGACTCCCAATGCTGCAAAGATTGATGCAACGTATTTACACTTAGTTAGTTATAATGCAAGTGTTTATATGTTCAACATGACTCAGTACATACAAATAGGGCATATAAGTTGAATCCAAACACGTTTATATTTATAAATATACCTTATGCCGTGACCAGGGCCACACGTGACCTTTTCTATCCAGATATTGGAATTTCCTGGGCCTATGGAGACACAATCATCCCTCGTCGAGATCGTAGATCCCAAGATGGTAATACCAGTAGAAAGTGATAGATGGATACCATCTGTGTTCGGGCTGGTCCCGGATGCTAAGATGCTCACACCTTGTAGCTTGGCATTGTTGCATGCATATAGGATGATATGAAACATTTGGCTGTTTAATGACTTTAAGGTTCTGATCACTATGTTTTGCGAATGATAGATGCCATGTGTCTGTAACACATAATTTTACCCATATGTTAAACAAAGTACGATTAATAGGAATTCAAGAGAAAAAAAATAGTGTAATGGGTCGTACCGTAGCTCCTTTAGGACATGTCTTTCCAGATAACTTGCAAGCCCACAAAGAACCGCCTTGTGCATCAAGGGTTCCACCAGATATCGTAACATGATTAACCCTTTGGAACTTAAGCCATACATCATCTTTTCCGACTGCATTATAGCTAGAAGGGGCCACCAAGGTGCCGTCTATGTTAATACTAATCCCTTTGCTCTTGCATGTCTGGCCAGAGAATGTAGTCGCCGATGCAATCAAATACCGGCCAGGCGGCACATAGATTGTGGACGGAGTAGTGGAAGCACAAGCGATATTCCATGCTTTTAAGAAGACGGTTTTTGTGTCAGAGCGACCGTCGGCTCTGGCACCTAGTGTGATAACATTATAAGTTAACTTAGCGGAAGAGTGTTGAAGGATGAGAAAAACGATGAATATAATGAGTTTCATGAGTATCGATGCTGAAATATACGATATGAACCCATCTATAATTAATGTGTTATTTATAGGCTTGTACCAATCCAGGTAAAAGTACAATAAGGATATGTAACACTCATCAACTCAAATTTGTATTTCAGTTTAGTACGGTTTATCCCGGTATAAAAAAGCAACTACTTTTTCTTTCAAACCGCCAAATATCGCTAAATAGAATTTCTAGTGCCTGAATTGTAAAAAGTGCATCATGATATCGTAAATTTGGTTAAGTGACATTTCTACTACCATATACTCATTTAATAGTTAAGGCATCTTAAAAACATAACTGAGGTTTTTTTCAAAATTATAATATACATAGTATAAATGTGAAAATGTCAATTGAGAATAGAAACAACTATAGTCGAGCACAAGGTTGCCAAGTTTAATACCGACATTGGTTCGTTTATGATCATAAGTCTTGTTTGAACTCATTTCTAGCCTCATGCTTTTAGGTCGAGTTTGTGTTGTACGAGCAGAGGCGGATTTCTGTGGAGACGACTGGGGAGGGCTCCGCCCCTTCCAAAAATTATAACGAATAGTTTAAATATTATGTATTTCGTTTAAAAGTTATTATTAATTTTTTTATTTGGGTATGTAAAAACTAACTCGTTCCTCCCGAAATAAATGCTCAAAGTCCGCCACTGTGTACGAGCCTAACTTATAAAGCCAGAAAAGATCCAAGCTTAAACGAGCTAAGTTTGAGCTCAAGCCTTTTTTGGGGTCATTTGACAATGTGTTTCAAGCCGTGGTTTTTATATGTTTTTATCACGTATATTAATACATGCACATCTGTAATATTTAAATGGTATCAATGTAAGAGCTTGCAAGAATTGACGTAAATCTGATCTATGAATTTTTTTTGTCTTGGGTTGGAATTCACCCTATGTCTGACGAGATGGTAGAAATCAAATGTAAGTGCTCTTAGATTGGATGAGATAGACTTAAAAATTCACATAAGGGTATAAGTTTATAAAACATGTGACAAAATTGTGTACAAAGATGCATGCAATCATCTTGTAGCACAAGTTAAGAAAAAACCTTTTGTTAACTTTTTGATTTAAGTGTATTTTACCACAAGAGAACACTAAAGAATGATCAAACCCAAATGAAACTTAATCCAAACATCATCGTTTCTGATAGCATTATATTATTATTATTATTAGGTTTTCAATAAAACATCATATTATTAGAAATAATGATATTTACAAAAAAATAGTGAAAAGCCACGATACTATCCGAGCTCCCACTCTTCTAGCATAGCAAAGCCGTATCCAATTTGTGTACACTTACTCTCGTACTTGAAACAGTTACGTTGTGCAACCTCAATTATAGCACACACATTATTCCCAGTTTGTGTCAACGGCGATGACCCTATCAAATCCACACATACATTATTCCTAATGTCCCATGAGTAAAACAACACATCATTTGGAAGTAAGGATATGTCCTGCCCACCATCAAGCCCGATCTAAATTTCTCTGCCAACTAAAATCCCGAACCAAAAACATATGTTGACAAGGATATCTCGTACAAGATTATGTTGATGTTCGATACCAACAACACCAACACATGATACATTATGGCCCTCATAAATATCCCATGAAAACCCTAGAGCGAGAACGGCTCCAGAAAAGAGAATAAAGAGACACCTTATGAATAACATAACAACATTAATAAATCCAGCCGTCTATTAATACTATTATTATTATTATTATTATTATTATTATTATTATTTTTTTTTTTAAAAAAAAAAAACTGGAATTTTTTTTTATTATTATTATTAATATTATTATTATTATTATTATTATTATTATTATTATTATTATTATTATATATATATATATATATATATATATATATATATATATATATATATATATATTTTTTTTTTACAAAATTCCAATTTTATTAATCACACAAAATTGGAAGGGAGCCGCGAAACAAGCTGCGCGCCCACTCCTTTTTGAATACAAAAACTAAGTCTAGACATCAAAAAACCGCCACTCCTCGCGTCATTAGAATGACAACCAGCTAACCGCTTAAGACGCGAGAGAGTACCCATCGCCTCCTCCTCAAACTCCCCAAAAGTCGAGAAGACGAATGGAATAAACGAGTAACCATGCTCAACACAAATAGAAGAATACTTCTTCTTCTTCTTCTGAACAGCCGACTGCAAAGCACTCCCAGGAACCCACGAATCCAACCCCGTCCCTGCAAACGGAGAAACCCCAGTAACATCTAAACACGCATCTTTGCCCTGTGACCAATTGTGAAGCAATAAATCTGCTGGCCGAAGATCACGCCCACCATCAGAAACAAAACCCATATCAGCTTCTTTCCTCACCGACACACCAACCTTAGAACAAATATCAAACAACACATCACGAACAAGATTGTGCCGAAACTTAACCCCCAAATCACTAGCGCAATGAACACCATGATCACCCCACAGATCCATCCGATGTACATGGCAACCCGAGCACAAAGAACCGTCAGGAAATAAAGGAATCGACAAACGATAACACAATACCGCACGAAACTGTCTCGGGTTCATCCGCTGTCCCAACCCATCAATCGGAATAGTGAAGAGGTAATCTTGCGCATGAGGAGCACGCACACAGCTGAGAAGTGCCTCCTGACGACGACTCAACCCGAAACGCGACGTCAAACAACCATCAATGAAACCAAAGTAACTCTTTGCCAAAGACTTCATAAACTGGGGGACAGGAGAGCTAGTGGTGACAGAGAGAGGATCGACACCACAACTAGTCGAGAAAGCATCAAGAGCAGACTGAAAAATAGGGCCCGGCGAAACAATCCCAGACCTCGCCAAAATCCGAACCTGCAAATCACCAGACTGTAAACGAGAAGCAATAAAGGCAAATCGCCTGACATCCTCAGCACATAAAACCCCTAGGCCACCAATACTGATAGGAAGAGTAGCAAGACGCCACTGCAAATCACCAAACCCAGGCCCTGAACCCGTAACAATCAACTCCAAAGACGCGCGTAATGCCTGATCAAACTGTGACAAAACACCCTCAAGAAACCCAGGGGGGCAAGTCCTCAAAGCATACACCAACTTAGAAACACCAGCACAATAACGAAGGAGAAGAAGTTCACATTGCGGGTCATCAAGACCCCTAATAGCCTCTAACAAAGAAATAGCCTTAGAAACCCGACGCGCAACAAAATTACCAGCAAAACCTGAATCACGACTAATAGAGCCACCAAGAAGCTTGACACCAGACCTCGGACGAGAAATAGAAGCAGGGAAGAGGCCATCAACCAACCCCCGAGGATCCTCCACCGGCCAGAAAAAGGGATTTACAACAAGTTGGATGGGAGTCGAGATACTATCTGTGCTCCCACCCCTTAGCAATAGCAAAACCTATTCTATGAAAAATATGTACAGCGGCGCGCGCTCCAATGTCTTGAGCCTTAGAAAATCTCTGGATCCGCTTCAGCAACGCAACTGCATCTTCCTGTAACTCACCTAGAGAAGAGAAAGAGAAAGGAAGAAACCTATATCTGAGAGCTGCCACTTAGCCATATACTTGCATCTTTTACGTTGTACAATATCAATCACAGCTCGGCCGGGTACAAAGTCATTCATCCCTGTTCGAGTCAAAGGAGAAGAACCAGTCATATCAACACACACATCTTTACCTCCATCCCAAGAATAAAACAAAATATCTGCCGGACGTAAGGCATTATCAAGTCCTCCATCTAGTCCGATATTAACTTCCTTTCCAACAGATATCCCTGAACGATAGCATATATCAGCAAGAGTATCACGTACCAAATTGTGATGATGCTTAATCCCAACGATACTAGCACACGATACCGCATGATCCCCAAATGTATCCCCATCAAATACTCTCGAACAAGCTGAACAGGGCTTCGAAACAGAGAATAAGGGAATACCTAAGCGATAACACAAAACACATCGATAAGTCCTCCCGTTCATAGTCTGACCCAACCCCGAAATAGGGACCGTCCTAAGCCAATCAGAAGTATGATCCTCCCTCTGAGATGCCCATAAAGAAATATGTCTAGCAGACAAAGCGAATGTGGATTCTGCATTCTTCGTAACCCGAGTAAAATATATATATGCTATTTTCTTCATGAGTTTGGGGGCAGCGACTTCACTCGGATTACTTAGAAAATCGATCTCCATAACCGAGTTAAAAACAAATAAGGCATCATCAAACTGAAGTTCATAAGCTCTAATATCAGTGTGTTGAAGAAGCTTAGACTGCAAATCAGCTGACTGTAACCGAGAAGCAAGAAAGGCATAATGTAACACATCACCCGCAGAATAGACACCCAACCCCCCCAAAGGTAAAGGGCAACGTAACAAGTCTCCACTGCCAGTCACCAAACCCCGGTCCAGAAACAATAACGATACGCTCCAAAGAAGAACGGAGTGTCATATCAAAAGAAATTTGGGCAGACTTAAAAGCACAGGGTGAACATGTACGCATAGAAAAATATAACTTGGAAATACCAGCACAAGAACGAAGAAGCAGCAACTCACATTGAGGGTCATTAATTTTGGACACAACATCCATAAGCTCAATAGTCTTAGCCACACACCTCAACACAAGCTGACTACAAAAATCAAGGTCTACACTCGCAGGCCCCCCGAGTAACTTAACACCGCGCGTAGGCCGAGCAATATTATCTAGGAACACACCAACAAACTTGCTACGAGGATCGTTAGTCGGCCAAAAACTTCGATCTTATCAACATTTAGATGCAAGCCATACACGGGGCCATCCTTCATGATACACTCCAAAACTTTCCCCACAACCAAAGTATCCCCAGTAATAGTACCATCGTCCAAATACCTGGCCTATAAAGAAAGAGAGAAGGAATCCCGAATCTTACATATCAATGGATTAAGTACAAGAGCAAAGAGTAACAGACCAAGAGGGTCACCCTGTTATACCCCCTGACATGACCTTAATACATGCTCCCCATAATACAACCTTGCCGGGCTAGAATAACAGAACTCCACCCAAAACGAGATGGAGGGACAACGAAGACGAACCTCTCGCAACATAACCTCTCGATCTACCAAATTGAAAGCATTTTTAAAATCCACTAGCAACATCGAAAAACCAACATCATCACCATACCTCTCAAGTAAGCGATTCACAACATGAAGAATAGCCTCACTCCCTCCCGACACCCCCACCCCAAACTGCAAATCACCAAAGTACCCATCCAAAGAATGACCAACCTCATAAGCACATACCTTGGAAACAAGCCGTCTCCAGACAGTACCTACAACAATGGGACGGATCCCACCACCAGGCTTAACCAACGGGGTGAGAGGAGCACTGGTGATATACTCACACAACACCTTGGGACATCGCTCATCAAGAAAAAGGTTTACTACTTGGGTGATAGAAGAAACTAAACCATCAGAAATAGTAACCGTAGAACCACTCAAACAATCTATAAGGTGCTGGGCCCGCAACCCATCCCGACCATAAGACGTACCTCGGGGAAAATTCTTGATCATGTCAAGAACCACAAATTGAGAAACAACAAGGTGATGAAGATCAAGAGGTATGTCTGGTAAATAAGGAGCATGAACAAAAATGTGCTTATTCTTTAAGTCTACAAGAGTAGTATCATTATAAGGAGACACACCAGATGAGAAAAGAACTCTGACAGCCGCAAAATAATGCCCATCAGAAATCTTCTGTCTACACTGCTTAATATTCTGCTCAACCAACCCACTATCCTCACTAAGAACATCAGACAAAGCAGGGGAAGATTCAGCCAAACACTCTCTAAGAAGCTGTAAACTACCATCCAACGTCTCCCAAGAAAGAATAGCATTAATAATATACTCCTCTTGTCTTTGCCTCTTGATAACAGACCTACACTCAAGATTACTTCTCGGACGAAAGGTTTTAAGAAGACAAAGAGGCAAAACAAGCAAACGAACCCAAGAAGAGATGTCATCAGGCTTGTTAACCACCCTGTCAATGGCTCCTTTCAAGGCGCGAGAAAAACCAAAACGACACTTTAGAGGGATAGATTTAACTGTACGCAACCCTATTGAAAATAAGCTATCGAGAGCCCCCAAATCAAAGCCACAATGCAAGTCGCGTACTTCATCATCACCACTAACAAGATGCAGAGGACAAGATGGAACGGGAGGCTTAGGGAGGTCATAAAGAACAAATTGAACAATACCATCACCACAATCAGGAGGTGGTACAAAATCCGAACCCTTACCATGCTGGCACTTAGACCGAAACGTGTGCGTAGTGAAACAACCACCACATAACCAAATCCCCATACTCTTGAAGGTTAACTCGACCCTCTCATAAACAACCAAATCAGATAGAATGGATTGTTTTGTACAAGCTAGGTCATCGCCGCTAAAATGTTTATCACGAAGATGAATAGTCAAAGACGTCTTAGTAAGCCCATTCCCACTACCATCCCAACATCCGTTAAGACCAACAAACGGACAATGAAACCGAACAATCGCCATGACACCACGCACCAACAAACCCTAACCTAACACAACAAGAAGCCACAAAAATACCACCAAACCACACCAAATGACACAAACACCATGCCACCATGCCACTCGCCAATCGTCAAACAAATAAACAACCCCTAGCCACAAACAAAACTACCACCCTAACCTAATCTATAACGAACACCACCAGTCGCCTCAAACAACCTAGCCCAATGAACCAACTAGACCTAAAACAACATCTCTACAGCCAACGGATCACAAACTAACCGATCAAAACCGCAAACTGTAAAGTGCCACAGCCAAACAAACCTACTGTTCCGAAAACCCAAGAAAATCACCCCATCCAAACAACCCTACTACCAAACAACCTACTAAACAAATCACGAAAGAGCCCAACAAAAGACAACCCGTACAAAACCGCAAACTGAAAAGACAACCCTGTTCAAATGGACACAAAAAACCCACAACCACACGAACCAAACCAGTATTAAGGATCGTATGTGGAAAGAGATAAGTGTAACAAGATTGATATGGGATGGAATCTATTAAAGAACAAGATAAGTGAAACATATATGGGATTGATATGGGATTAAATCGTGATAAAAGAATGAAAAAGTGAAAGAATAATGGGATTGATACGGGTGGTGGAAGGACAGGTGATTATTATTATTATTATTATTATTATTATTATTATTATTATTATTATTATTATTATTATTATTATTATTATTATTTAATAACATCACTTTATTAGAATAATAGGATTTACAAAAAGTTAGTGAGAAACCGAGATACTATCTGGGCTCCCACTCCTTTAGCTATAGTAAAACCAATCCTACTAAAAAATGAATAGCAGCACGAGCCTTATATCTTGAGTCATGGAGAACTTTCGGATCCGCTTGAGCAAGGTAGTCGCGTCCTCGTCTAATTCCCACAAAGAAGAGAATGAAAAAGGGAGAAACCATATCCAATAGTTGCACACTTAGTCTCATATTTGACACGTTTACATTGTGCCGCATAAATCACAATACGTATAGGCACAAAATATGTCGTCCCAGTTTGAGTCAAAGGAGAAGACCCTGTAAGATCCACACATACGTCAAGCCCTCTATCCCAAGAGTAAAACAACATATCTGTCGGCCGTAAGGGTTTCTCACACCCCTATCCAACCCAATATCAACTTCCTTACCAACAAAATCCCCGACCGATAACATATATCAACAACGGTGTCACACACAACATTATGACGATGCTTAATACCAATAATACCAGCCATGATACAACATGATCTCCATAAATATCCCCAATAAACACTCTAGAGCAAGTTAGACAAGGCTACGAAAAAGAAAATAAAGGGACACCTAACCGATAACATGACACACAACGATAACTTATTATTTTATTAATAAAAAACATTTTATTATTATTGTTATTATTATTTTTTTATTTTTTATTTTTTTATTATAACATCATTTTATTAAAATAATAGGGTTTTACAAAAGATTAGTGGGAAGCCGAGATACTATCTGAACCCCCACTCCTTTAGCTATAACAAAACTAATCCTATTAAAAATATGAATAGTTGCACGTGCTCCGATGTCTTGAGTTACGGAGAACTTTCGAATCCTCTTCAGTAAATCCACGGCATCCTTCTCTAATTCCCCAAGCGAAGAAAATGAGAAGGGGAGAAAACCATATCCAATATCCGAACACTTAGACTCGTACATGACGCGTTTACGGTTTGCAGCATTGGTCACATCACGACCATGCACAAATTAACCATTCTAGTTTGTGTGAAAGGGGAGGATCCTGTCAAATCCACACACACATCAAGCCGTTTATCCCACGAGTAGAGTAACACATCTGCAGGACGTAGGGGGTTGTCCCGTCCTCCACCAAGCCCAATATTAACTTCTTTACCTGCCGAAATCGCCGACCTAAAACAGATGTCGAGAAGGGTATCACGTACAACATTATGCCGATGATTAATGCCAACCATACAAGCACATGATACATCATGATCTCCATAAGTATCCCTTGTAAAGACCTTAGAGCACGTTGAACACGGCTTTGGAACAGAAAATAACGGAACACCTAATCGATAGCATGACACACAACGGTAAGTCTTATCGTTCGTAGTCTGTCCTAAATCTGAAATCAGAACCACCCTAAGCCAGTCAGAAGTGTGATCTTCCATTTGTGATTGCCACAAAGCCATCTGTCGAGGGGATAAAGAAAAGGTGTATTCTGCAGTTTGAGTAACACGTGTGAAATATATATCTGCCATTTTTTTCATGAGTTTGGGGGCAACGATCTCACTTGGATTACTCAAAAGGTTAATCTCCATTTTCGTATTAAACGCACACAATGCATCATCAAAGTTAGGCCTAGAAGTAACAAACCAGAATTTAGAAGCAGCTTAGATTGTAAACTACCTGACGACAATCTAGAAGTAAGAAATGCATAATTAACAAACATCACCTGCAGAATAGACGCCAAGACCAAAAAAATCCAAAAGGTAAGGTGGCAAGTCTCCATTGCCAATCACCAAACCCAGGTCCAGAAGCAGTTACAATATGTTCCAGCGTAGAACAAAGAGCAGCGTCAAAAGAATGTTGGGCCATCTCAAACACCCGTGGAGAACATGTACTTATAACAAAATAAAGTTTAGATATACCCGCACAAGAACGAAGCAACAACAACTCACTTTGAGGGTCATTAACCCTAGCAACTGTTTCCATAAGCACAATGGTTTTGGCCACCCTCTCCATCACAAGCTCACTGCTGAAATCAAAATCCACACTAGCAGGTCCACCAAGTAATTTGAATCCATACAAGGGTCGAGAAATATTAGGCGGGAAAACACCCGCAAGCCTGCTTCTAGGATCTTCTTTTGGCCAAAAAACCTCAGTTTTATCAACGTTAAGATGCAAGCCACAAATAGGTCTATCCTCCATAATTAACTCTAAAACCTTTCCCACAACCAAAGTATCTCCAATAATCGTGCCATCGTCTAGATACCAAGCTTGTAGAGAAAGGCTAAAAGAGTCTCTAATCTTACATACCAAAGGTTGTAGCACTAAGGCAAAAAGCAAAGGGCCAAGTGGGTCACCCTGTTGCACTCCTTGGCATGATCGACCTAAAGAATATAACCGGCCGGATGTAATCGAGGAGCAACATGCTAGATTGCTAAGGCGTTTTCCAGGTAAACATCCGAAACATGGGGGTGTAAAGATTTCCCGCAATGTTACAGTCGAGCTTAACTGGACTAAACGGTCTATTTTTTACGAGCTTGAGTATTGGCCTTTTATTTCACTAAGACACAATTTAGACATCATGCATATCGAAAAAAAATATGTTAGAGGCCATCTTGAACATTTTGTTAATGAATGACAAAAGTAAAGACACCGCAAAGGCAAGACAAGACTTGAAAAAGATGGGCATTCGAAGACCTTTGTGGCTAACCGTAAACCACAAGGGGAAGACTGTGAAGCCCCAGGCTGCGTATTCTTTAATAGCAGAGAACTGAAAAAAGTTTAGTCAGTACATCAAAAGTGTTAAACTACCAGATGGGTTTGGATCATGCTTCAAGCACAAAGTGACCGATAATGATACAAATATAACGGGCCTAAAGTCTCATGACTGTCATATAATGATGCAACGTTTACTTCCTTACGGACTTCAAAATTACTTACCCGAACATATTGCAAAACCAATAATCAATCTATGTTCCTTGTTTAAGAAACTCTGCTCTACAACTTTGATGGAGGAGGACATGTTGAAAGCTTCGGTCAAGGTGGTTGAAATTCTATACGAGTTTGAGAGCATATATCCTCCTGCTTTCTTTGACATTATGATTCACTTGCCCATCCATTTAGCTCTTGAGGCTCTTGAAGGTGGGCCTACTCAACCCTGGTAGATGTATCCATTTGAAAGATTCATGAAGAAGCTAAAAGGTTATGTAAGAAATAAATCTAAGCCGGAAGGTTCGATCGCGGAGGGTTATGTTGTAGAAGAAGCATTGACTATAAGTTCTCAATATTTTTGGGGTGTTACCACGAAATTTAATCGTCCCGATCGTAATGTGGACCCCCCTCCCGCAACGTGTGAGTTTCAGGTGTTCTGATCGGTATGCAAGCCGGTTGGTTTACTGTCCTTTCCTTATTTTCCTACCGAATAGTACAAGAAAGCGAGATGGTATGTACTTAACAACAGTCCTGAGATCGACACGTACCAAGACCAGTTCCGGAGGTACGCGTTTTTTAATTTTGTAACTTTTTTTTCTTAACTTATCATTTCGACGAATTCTAATAGCATGAACGTTTTTCAGTTTATTTCCAGGAAAAAAAGAAAAAGACATGCTAGAAGAATACCCCCACTGGCTTAAGACGCTCGTAAACTAACACTTATTTTGTGTACTTAAGTGTAAAAATAACAATATCATAATTTTTGTTTTCTATCTAATCCTATGTTCTTCATAGATCTTTGAACGTCACGCACAAAATCCCCAAGACCCAGAGTTTAGCCCAACCAGCGAGTTATTCGCTTTAGCTAATTGACCATCAAAGGCTCCAATGTCAGTAAACTGTTGTGTAGTAGATGGTGTGAGGTATGTCGTGCAGAGCCGCGATGAACGTCGCGTAACTCAAAATAGCGGCGTTTGTTCGGCTGGTCTGACGGGAAAACTAACACTTATGGTCAACTTCAAGAAATCCTCGAGTTTGAATATTTGTCGTTTAAATTTGCGTTGTTCAAAGTTAAGTGGTTCGACACTCGCAACAACGTTGGTAGAGTCAAGAAACTTACCGTTAGAAACGGAATGACACAAATCGTCGGCTCTGGTGAGTGGTGGAAAAGTGAACAATACATTCTCGCAACACAAGTCAAACAAGTCTTCTACCTTGTAGATCCGACCAAACCCAACGTGAAGGTCGTCGAACATGTTAATCATAAAAAGTTTTTGAACAACGGTGTAATCGTGGTAGAGAACGAACCTGATATTATACATTTGACAACTCATCTGATCTCCTACCTTCTACTAGTGATCTCCCACCTTCTACTAGTGGGAATAACTTCGGTAATTACACCTTCTATATAGATTTTCATATAGATGGTGAATCAACGGAGGTTGACACACCACCAGATAATGATGATGTTCATAGCGAAGACGATGATGATGAAGACCCCCTTCCTCATGATTTAGCAGATTCTGATGTTGAAGACCTCATCAAAGATGATGATGGTGTTGAGAAATTTTATTCTAGTGACGAAGAAGATTAACTTTGTGTTGTAACTTGCAAAATACACTTATATATTTGAATGAATGAATGAATGAAATTGTTGTGGATTGTTTAAATGTGTAAATTTATTTTTGATATTTGGATTTATGCATGCTTGTATTATTTTGTTCATGAATTTCTACATGTTATGCTAATTGTACCTGTATACAGATGGCTGATGTTGCACGGGGACACGGCGGGGACGGTGGTGGCGAGGATCCTTCACGTCCACGTCCTCCATCATTCGGTTGCGCGGGTTGCTTCGTTAATCGGGGTAAGAATATCTGGATTATTGTAATACAACTTTGATACACATATTGAACTTGTTTGCCTTGAACTTTTATGACTTTATCACTCACTTGATTTTGCAGGAAAAGGAAAGCAAAAGCCCAATTTGGGCGGGAGGAGAGCCGACAGGGAGAATACCCGGGACAAGACTCGTTGCCTGAAATTACTGGATGCGGTGGCCGCGAATCACAACCGGCCAGTCGAGATCGACTTTGTACCCGCTAAAGATAACCTTATTACACCTGTCGGCCCCTACGCAGAGCATTGGGGAAACTTATTCAGGGTGGTCGTTAGGGAAATACCTTTGTATTACCCTTCGTGGAACAAGGTCCCCGAAGGGTACAAGGCAGCGGCCAGGGAAGCTATTGAGGTAAGTTATCACTTTGTGTTTATTTAATTATCGTGTTCATTTATTTAATTGTGTATATTTATTTAAATTCGTTTTTTATTTATATCATATAAATAATAAACAAATTTAAATAAATATATAAATTATATTTCTAAATCTGTTTTTAATGTGTTGTATTGTGTATATTTATTTAAATTCGTTTATTTATTTATATCATATAAATAAATAAAGGAATTTAAATAAATATATAAATTATATTTCTAACTCTGTTTTCAATGTGTCGTATTGTGTATATGTAACATCCCGCCTACTCATATCACAATATTGTCCGCTTTGCCCGCAGGCTCACGGCTTTGCTTTGTGGCCCTCTTGTAAGTACTTCCCGACTGGTCACCCAATCTAGTACTACTCTGACATGAGCACGCTTAACTGCCAGTTCCTAAGAACCCCACTTGCAGTAGACCACAAAACGCGTTGTGTCATGAGAAGGCGACTGTTATCTTATGAACCATGGATCTCTCCTGGCCACAGCCGATGTGGGATTTGCCTGGGGTGTCACAATCACCCCCCCTTCGGGACTCATCGTCCTCGATGAGGTTTGCCCCACCATCCCGAACGGCTCAGGAGTGGCTCTGATACCACTTGTAACATCCCGCCTACTCATATCACAATATTGTCCGCTTTGCCCGCAGGCTCACGGCTTTGCTTTGTGGCCCTCTTGTAAGTACTTCCCGACTGGTCACCCAATCTAGTACTACTCTGACATGAGCACGCTTAACTGCCAGTTCCTAAGAACCCCACTTGCAGTAGACCACAAAACGCGTTGTGTCATGAGAAGGCGACTGTTATCTTATGAACCATGGATCTCTCCTGGCCACAGCCGATGTGGGATTTGCCTGGGGTGTCACAGTATATTTATTTAAATTCGTTTATTTATTTATATCATATAAATAAATAAACAAATTTAAATAAATATATAAATTATATTTTTAACTCTATTTTCAATGTGTTGTATTGTGTATATTTATTTAAATTCGTTTATTTATTTATATCATATTAATAAAAAATTTTAAATAAATATATAAATTATATTTCTAACTCTGTTTTTAATGTGTTGTATTGTGTATATTTATTTAAATTCGTTTATTTATTTATATCATATAAATAAATAAATAAATTTAAATAAAAATATAAATTATATTTCTAACTCTGTTTTCAATGTGTTGTATTTGATTGCAGGAAAAATACGATCTCGTGCCGCACAGGAGCACCCCTCGGTGGCAGAATATTCATAATACCATTAATGCCGAGTTACAAAAAACATACAACACCAACAAGGCCACTCTGAAGCGAGATTACTGTATAAAAGACCCCGAGATTGGAGAATACGATGTGGATCGAATTAGGCGGAGCAGACCCGACGAGCACTCAGCTGAAGAGTGGGAAAAACAAATAACGTTGACCCTGGTAACAAGAAGAGATCCTTAACAAACAGCCAAAATCGGTCCAAGGCAACACTTCCCTCCCGGCATGGTTCTCGGTCGATTCCTCGCACTCGACAGCTCATGGTAGTTATTATTATTATTATTATTATTGATTTTACATTATTATTGTTTTTTAATTTTTATTATTTTTATTATTATTATTATTTATTTTTATTTTTATTATTTTATTATTATTATTATTATTATTATTGATTTTACATACATATTATTATTGCCGTTTATAATTAGATTGATCTTACTTGCGTGTGTATGTACAGAAAAAGGCATCCGAAACCCAACAGGATCTTTCAGAGATCGACATGTTCTATCGTTTGCACACGGATGAAAATGGTGTATTTGCAGATGAGAACGCTCTCTAGTTGTATGTAAGTATTCTTTTCAAAACACACTTTAATGAATCATTGATTAATAATCTAGCAACCTGACTAATATATTTACTATCTTGTGTTATTGTCACTACACAGGATCAGATGAGGGAGCTAGAGGTGACGGGTGAGCACGCCACTTCCGAGATCAACAGGATGGTACGAGGAGGCAAGTTTCACGGCCACCGTCCTAGCGTGGGTATGGTATTGCCCGAATACGCCAGTTCTAGTCCGAGATTTTCGTCACCCCCTGACACTTGTCGGGATGTTGAATTCTTGATGGGCCTGCCGAGAGCCGACGGCAGGTATAAATATCATTTTTCGAGATATGAGAGTGCTGGGGCCAGCGGGAGCGGGAGTCGCCCGGGTGATGATGCTGAGGATCGGGAGGTGGAGAGGATGGTGGCGAGGATGGTGGCGATGACGCGAGCTAGTCGTGTCATATATGTGTTTGTTAGTATGGTACATTGTTTCTTTATGTTCATCTTGACTTGTTTCCCTATTATGCTAAATTAGAACGTTTGTTTCCCTAGTATCCTTAACTATCCAGACTTATTCCTAGTATCCTTGACTAAATTAGAACGTTATATTATATTTTGGTGCAAGTTTGAACTTATTCCACATTTGTGTTGATTTGTATTCCAAGTTTACTTTATATGTGTCTTTTGGTGAGTAATTACAGGTTTTTGTTACAGGTTTTGGTAGATTTTTTCGGGAAAAATTCCGAAAAAAATCTGGAAAACGCCTGCTATGCAGGCTATTTATAAAAAAACATGCAGAGGTTTCCCCAGCGACATGTCGCTGGGGAAACTTTGGAAAATCGTTGACAAGTCAAACACAAAGTGTTGACAATTCAAACGTATCGAATGTTTCCCCAGCGACATGTCGCTGGGGAAACACTAAGAAATCATTGACAAGTCAACCACAAAGCGTTGACAAGTCAAACGTAAGGAAAGATTCCCCAGCGACATGTCGCTGGGGAAACTTTGTAATTAGCTGAGAAGATTAAGTTTAACTTAATTTTTGCTGATTTAATAAAGATTTTCCTCAGCGACATGTCGCTGGGGAAAATCTTGCCACCGTGGCAATCTATTTTTTCAGGAAAAGTCTGTGGGGCCCGCATGTCACTGGGGTAAGTCGCTGGGATACCTTTCTCATCGAGCGTACCCCAGCGAATTTTCCCCAGCGACATGTCGCTGGGGAAACGTATCCCCATCAAAAAGTCGCTGGGGAAAAGCCAAAATAATCGCTGGGGAAGGAGTCGATTGTTGTAGTGAAAGAACAAGAATTAGGTTCTTGTGATTCTAGCTTTTTAGGGTTTCTTTCACTTTTAGTTATTATTGTGGGAAAAAAGTTTGTTTTGAATGATGGTGAATTTGTTTACAAAGAAGACATTGTTTGGGCTTTTTCTAGGACAGGTTCTTTCACTATTTATAACATCAACTGGATTCTCATCATCTGTTCTTGCTAAAAGAGGTTTGCATTTTCATTCTTTATGCTTCATTTATACTTGTACTGGTTTATTGACCCGTGAAATTCACGGAGCGTTAATAAATAGGTAAATTGTGTTTTTATTAGAGACTAATTTATAAGCAACTTGAAATTGATCATATGTAAGTTGATGATACATTATCATTATGTTATTCATTGTTTAAGTGACATACTTGACTCCAATGATCATGTGTAAAATCAGTAATTATAAATTGAAAAACTAAAGCTGATCGAGAAAAGATATTTGGTATGTTAGCGCGAAGAAATATATGGTACACAAATGTTAGGGAAAATTGCATCGATGAACGACTTATTTTTAACATTTGATGTAAAATAGTAACATGCCTTTTGTAACTAACCAATTCAAGCTAATACAAATCTTATTCCGTCGAATGTAACATGTTGCTAACGTATAAGAATTGAGAAAATAGGACTATTACATGACATGTTGTAAGAAGGTTCGTTACATAGAATGACAATAAGGTGAATATTGTTACAAATTCGAGAAATTTTTCCTTATATATAAAAAGAGGTAACTTGTTATTCCTTAAATCTGGTTCGATCGATGGCATGAGTAGCAAACCAAAGAACTGGATTATTTTGACATATGTGCATAGAAGGCGATGGATTCAGAAAATGTTATGCTGATTGATTTTTAATTTGATGGGATGAATGTTCTAATTTATGTCATATTTGTCTAACTTAGGAATCAATGCACCAACTTCCCAATCTCTAGCGAATTATGTGTTGTTGGCGATTTTTTATGGTATCATTTTGATTAGCAGGCAGAAGGGTATGAAGGTTATGATGGTTTATGATCATAACAATTATAAAAACCCTAACATAGATCAAAGAGCATACAACGGAAGCAGATTAACAAGATCTTTATATAACACAATTATAATTAATCAAGGCTAGGGTTACATACCTTTTTCTTAGCAGAACGATCACCAGTAAAGATAGATCAAGAACACCACCAGGATGTAATCTAAAATAAGATCACACCACGATCTTGTACACACGTGATACGATGAGCTAATCGTGAGTCTAGCACGAACAGAACCGAGCCTTCCAAGCCTATGGAATATCTACCCAACAATCCTAGAGAGGGGCTAGGACTAGATCTAAAATAGCTTTTAGAAAATCAAAGATGAACCCTAAAGGGTGTATGTTGGCCGGCGGTATAGAGCAAGAAAGAAGAATAATGGAGTGAAAAATTATGAGGCCTTAAGGTTTGTTTATATACACCTTGGAAACTTATCTTCCAAGGTTTAAACAAGATAAAGCCTAAACTTATCATCCCTATCCTTTGCCTCTAATTTGGCCGGATATACATGTGCTTAAAAGGGGGTTTCCGGAACTTTCCGACACCTTCTTTTAGCTTCTTTAATATTCTATAACGATCGTTTAATACTTAACTTTTAATTACTTAACGATCGTTAGCTACAGTTTGATTTAATAAATATAATAAATATATTTAATAAATAAATTAACTCTTCACGTAATGTGTGCAATCCCGTGATCTCGAGTTCGATCCTATCACACGACCATCGATTTTAAAGTCCATAAACTTTCAGCTCCCACTTGGACAAAATTCGAATGTCGTGATCACATTGATTAGCGTCTAGTTACACTAACAATGTCACTAGTACAACTCGAGTAAGGCTTCCTGGACAAAACCTTTTAATGATATATAATCATTATTATTATCCTCTCATTTCAAATACATTGTTAATAAGGATATGGATCTTAGTCATTCCTTCATTAACTATTCTGTTTCTCGTTTACGGATATATCAAGATTACCAAAACACATTTGGGTGTGGCCACACAAACATCTTACTATTCCCCCGAGGGGCCCAGTTGTATTTATACTTCAAATAATAATTTGAAGGAAACGAATCCCATTTCGACTACAAGCAAAACACATGAACTTTGCAACACCTCTGAAAATAACCCTTATGACTACCAGTTACGTTTAGCGTTAGGTTACCTTACAGAAATGCACTATATTCAATGCAGTTTTCTGGCATTTCAGGTCTAAGGATAACTATTTATGATTTACTTAATGACAAAGATCCATAAAGTAAAATCACATAGTTGGGATAAGTCCAATATTTGATCCATCAAATATCATCCAAAATTGACCAATATACTTTCAAGTATACTCTGTCACTATTTTGAATTGTCTTAATTTAATAATACTCCCATATTATTAATCGACAACGGACATTTAGAAACATCATAATGCTCACGGATTAAAACATGTAAAATAGGATACAAAATCAAATAACAGAAAAATAAACGAAATCCAAACTTTATTTCATCAATTCAATAATGTCTTACATCCTTTATCCAAATACTAATCAACAGATTTATTGCATGAATTCGCTAGCTAGTTGCAGCCCAATTGCCTTGGCATGCTTAACTACCTTTGGCCTAGACAAAGCCTTAGTAAAAGGATCAGCTACGTTATCATCTGTGTGAACTTTTATTAATTTTATTTCTCGAGCTTCCACTTGTTCTCGAACGTAGTGATATCTACGTTTAAAGTGTCTGGCGCCCTTCATGACTCCAGGGTCATTGGCGAATATTATTGCCGCAGAGTTGTCGCAATATATATCAATAGGTTCTTTAATTGAAGGCATCACTCCAAGATCTCCAATAAACTTCCTAATCCAAACAGCTTCCATTGCAGCTTCTGAAGCGGCCATGTACTCAGATTGAGTCGCATGCATAGCAATGGTTTTCTGCTTACTGCTCTTCCAGTCAACTGCTCCTCCATTGATGACAAACACGTAACCCGTCTGAGACTTCGTATCGTCTTTATCACATTGCCAGGACGTATCACAGAACCCTGTTACATTCAATTCTGTGTCTGGTTTACCCCCGAATACCAAAAACATATCTTTCGTACTTCTTAAATACTTTAGAATATGCTTAACAGCAGTCCAGTGGGACTTTCCTGGATTCTGTTGGTATCTACTGACCAAGTTCTGAGCAAACGCCACATCGGGCCTTGTGCATCTTACAGCATACATAATAGATCCTACAGCCGAAGCATAAGGTACCTTCTTCATGTAAGCCACCTCTTCAGGTGATGATGCATCTTTCTCATGACTTAACTCATGCTTAACCTCCATCGGTAAGAAACATTTCTTAGAGTTATGCATGTTATATTTCTTCAATATCTTATCAATATAAGCATCTTGGCTAAGACCAATTAACCGTCCACTCCTATCTTGATAGATCTTAATTTTCAGAATATATGCAGCATCTCCCAAATCTTTCATAGAAAAACATTTACCAAGATAATCCTTAACTTCCTTAAGTCTTGGAATGTTACTTCCCATGATCAATATGTCATCGACATATAGGATTAGGAACACTACATTACTCCCACTAGCTTTGCGGTATACACATGGCTCATCACGATTTTGAATAAATCCAAACTTTTTGATTTCTTCATCAAATCGCTTATTCCATTGACGTGATGCTTGCTTCAAACCATAAATAGACCTTTGAAGTTTGCACACGCGTTTTGGATATTTAGGATCAACATACCCTTCCGGTTGTTGCATATAGATGTCTTCATCTAAGCGACCGTTCAAGAAGGCAGTTTTAACATCCATTTGCCATATCTCATAGTCATAGTATGCTGCTATAGCTATGAGAATCCTAATAGCTCGTAAGTCTGCTACAGGAGAGAATGTCTCCTCGTAGTCTATGCCAAAAGTTTGAGTAAAACCTTTAGCCACTAAACGTGCTTTATAGGATTGTACATCACCATCTATGTCAGTTTTCTTCTTATAGATCCACCTATTTTTCACTACTTTAGCATTTTTAGGTGCGTCTACAAGACTCCAAACATCATTGATTTCCATGGATTTCATTTCCTCATTCATCGCAACTATCCATTTTGACTTTTCTGGATCAGACATTGCGGATCGATAGTTAGCAGGTTCACCAAGATCCCCTACTTCCTCCTCCTCATCCTCTATGTATAGACATAGTTTGTCCGGCGCACGTATAGCCCTTTGAGACCTACGTGGAGGAATTAATTCCGGTGGAACACTCAGACTTTCTGGTTCTACAGGAATTTCATCGCTAGTATTTTCAGAAGGCAATGTATCTTCTTGAATTTCTTCAAGATCATAATTTCTCCCACTGAATTCTTGATTTACAAGATCATTTTCAAGGAAGTCTCCATACCGAGCCACAACTATCTTGTTCTCAGCCGGATAATAAAAGTAGTAACCCATAGTTTCCTTAGGGTAACCTACAAAGATACATTTTACTGAGCGTTGTTGGAGTTTATCTCCAGAGTCACGTTTCACATACGCCTCACAACCCCAGACTTTCAAATAAGACAAATATGGCTTCTTGCCATGCCATAGTTCATATGGTGTCTTATCAACCTTCTTTGTGGGAACCATATTCAGAATACGAACAGCAGTTTCAAGAGCATAATCCCAAAAAGATAATGGTAAAGTTGTAAGATTAAACATAGATCGTACCATATCCAATAATGTACGATTTCTCCTTTCAGATACACCATTTTGTTGTGGAGTATATGGAGAAGTAAGTTTCTGAACAATTCCATTCTTACTTAAATAATCTTTAAACTCTTGACTTAAATATTCACCACCACGATCAGAACGAAGAGCTTTAATCTTCTTTCCTAGTTGTAACTCTACTTCGGCTTTAAACGTTTTGAATGTTTCAAATACCTCATGTTTATGTTTAAGCAAATAAACATAACCATAACAACTATAATCATCCGTAAACGTCAAGAAGTAGCTAGCACCTTTCCTTGACACATGTCTAAGTGGTCCACACACATCAGTGTGTATTAGACCAAGTAGTTCAGTAGCCCTTTCAATATTGCTATTAAAAGGTTTCTTGGTCATCTTCCCAGAGATACAAGATTCACATTTATCAAATGATTTATCATTGATACTTTCCAAAAGCCCATCACGTTGAAGCTTTTGTATGCGAGTCTTCCCAATGTGGGAAAGTCTACAATGCCAAAGATAAGAAGAGTTCTTGTCTAACTTACTCTTCTTATTCATGCTAAAAACAGAATTATTTTTCCTCTTGGGATTTTTATCATGCATGTTAATTTCAAAAACACCATTCACAGAAATTGCATCAAAATAGAATAAACCATCTTTGAAAACAGAAATTCTATTATTATCAATCGTGTGAGTAAATCCAAGATCCAAAATACTAGAAAAGGAAATAACACCCCTAACAATTGTAGGTGCATAA
This sequence comes from Glebionis coronaria, assembly GCA_025667525.1. NCBI lineage: Eukaryota > Viridiplantae > Streptophyta > Magnoliopsida > Asterales > Asteraceae > Glebionis > Glebionis coronaria. The sequence continues at coordinate 26,967,281 of CM046877.1, forward strand.
TGACAATTATTTAAAGACAGTACTAAACCCGAAGGTAAAACTAATTTAAATATTCCTATAGCTTCAACTGCTGCTTGTGCGCCATTGCCCACTTGCAGAAATTGTTCCCCATAGGTAAGTCTCCTCTTCAACTCAAATGCCTGCAGGGTATTACAAATATTAATACCACATCCCGTATCATATACCCAGGAGTTTGATTTGTATGAAAGATTAAATAATTCTATCATAAATAAGTTACCTGAAGATGGTGCTGCAGCAACTTGCTCAACCTTCTTCTTATGTTCTGCCATTTCATGGAGATAGAGAGAGCAATTCCTCTTCCAGTGTCCAGTCATCTTGCAGTAGTGACAAGTCTTATCTTTCAGAGATTTCTTAGCAAAGTTTTGCTTTGGTTTTGATGTAGTCGCAACTTGCTTGCTCTTATCAACCTTGCCTTTGCCTTTCTGCTTCTTATTCACTTGCGGTTTTGGTTTCGACACTCTACCCTTTTGTACATAAAGTACTTGAGGAGTAGCAGTGGGTGCCTTATCTTTCAAACCCTTTTCAAAGTCAATGAGCATTGCATGCAAATCATTAACTGTCTTCCCCGTGCAATGCATATTATAGCTACGAACGAAATCATTGAAGTCCTTATTAAGGGACCTATTGATCAAGTTAATAGCCATATTATTATCAAAGGGTTGTCCTAGTGCGATGAGTTGTTCCATATAACCCCTCATCTCCATATAATGGTCACTTACGGACTTACCAGGAGCTTGCTTGCAACTATGTAGAGCATCAACCAGATCATAGATCTCTACAACTTGCGGCGTTTCATACACAGCCTTGAGTTCATCAAGCATTTGCTGAGGAGAAGCTAGCTCATACTTCCTTTGAAGTGATGGATCCATTCTCCCTAACATTACAGCAGCCACCTCATGGTGCTTCTTAACGTTAGCAGCGTGTTGAAGCCTTTCCGCATCGGTTGCTCCTTCAGCAAGATCCTCCGGAAAAGGAGTTTCCAAGATATTAATGGTACCCGCTGCTCCTAGACCAATTCTTAGTGAGCGGTACCAATCATTGAAATTAGGGCCAGTAAGTTCAGGCCGTTCAAAAAATGCTTTGAACGCCGAGCTTATTGTCAGATTGTTTTCGAGTTGAGCCATTTCTACAGAAATAAGTTCAAACATTAGTATTTTCAATAATAAAATTCAAGAAAATAAAATTACCCCGGTAATAAAACCATAGTATTTTCCTTGAAAAACTAGAATCCATATTGACATAGATTTATCACATCAGTTGATCTGCTAGTGACAAATGTATTCAACACAGTAACTTGTCGAACAATAATTGCCAAATCATATTGCAATTTCTAGATATGTCAGGGATTTACATTGCCAAAACTTTTTGCATTGTAAACATGTTTTATCCCTTCTTTATGCCTTAAGTTTCCAGTTCTCACTGAGTAACTCAATTAAGTCGACTAATCTAAAGAACGTAAAACCTTCATGTGCAATCTTATTCAGTCATGAAGTTTTCTCTCCATTACAACATCGTCCGATATCTTATATGACGACAATTGTAACTTCAAGTGTTCGTCAATTAGAGGGCATATGACTTAAATTTTAGGGTATAGATTTTGGTGTCAAAATCATGTATGGAGAAGCATGCATACATCTCCATAGCATAAGTTTAATAAAACGTTTAGTAAACTTTTTGGTGAGACTAAAAGTTCATCATATATTTGCAAGTTGAGGTATTGGTTAAACCAAACAACCTTAAAGAATTATACCAATAACAACCGTAGGTAATTCCAATTTTTGACGCACAGGCGAGCCGGGAATTTGGTCAGCGCTGAAGCATAACACCTCCTTCCTTAACCGGGTACTTGACCAGCGGTGCGTTATACCCACTTTATAGTTTGTCAAAATTGAGTAGGCCGTTAAGTTGCTATTGCAATTCTAATCAACACAAATCATATGTAATTTAGGTCTCAAAACAATTCATTAATTTTGATAAGATTTAGTCCATATTATTTTTCTTAAAAAAAAATTACCCTTGTTTACAACATACAATTAAAAAAAGCGCATGAAAACAAGTAGTACAAAAAAAAACTAAATCAAATAGCCACATGCAAACAATTTATTCAAAGAACATCAAATCTAGGGTTTTTATGAACATAAAAAGTCTTCCCTAATTTTAAAACTTTGAATCAAATAAAGCAAATAGCAATCAAAATTATATGATCCGTAAAAAACACGCATGTTTATTACGGATCTTCCATATTCTCTTAACAATTAAAAAACTACTACGGATCGTAACCACACATGACATAACAATTAATTCATGCATACATCTAAAGTTAATTACCATGTAATTTTAGGGTTTACAATTTTTTTTTTTTTATAAAAAATCGGCAAAGCCGTTTTAAAAACAATAAAAAAACAAAAGCCTAATTTTTATAAAACCTAAAAAACAACATGTAATTTTAACACAAATCAATATTAGTTAAAAAAAACTTTAGATCTTGATAATTATAATCATGTTAAAACGGCTCTCGATGCCACTGATGGTTTATGATCATAACAATTATAAAAACCCTAACATAGATCAAAGAGCATACAACGGAAGCAGATTAACAAGATCTTTATATAACACAATTATAATTAATCAAGGTGATAGGTGTGTAAACACCCATCCTTTTACCACTTAATTCTGGCTAAAACAAGACCAAAACACGTGTTTAATATCATCTGTTTGGAATTATGCGTGGTTTTTGTGTTTATTGTGTTTTCAGAGCTAACCGGATGAATATTAAAGAAAACATAAGATTGCACGGGATTTATCAAGGAAAAAGACTCAAGATAAAGTCTATTGTCCAAGAGATGCAAAAGATTTGAAGTCACTGGGCCTATTCGAAGATTTATCGAAGAAAAGGACTAAAGACGGAAGATTTTCATAAATCGAAGAAACTCAAGTCTATTTAACGAAGACTTTAAAAGACGAGTTGGATTTAATCGACGACAAATCCCGAATCAGAATCGAAAACGTCAACTTTTCTGAAAAGACGAGAAGACAAGAAGAAAGGGAGAAATCCCACTCACCAACCAACCACTAGGAGTATAAATAGATCTCTCCCTTCACATTTTAGGGAGTTAGTTCATTTTTTCCTTTTTCCCAGTATCTTAGGTTCGTCCTTAACCAACTCCATTAGGGAGTTTGGTGATTTTTCTTCTTTCTTTCAATCTTGTAAGTTTGATTCAATACTCTTGTTACTTTTCCATTAATTAATCCATTTCAATCTTTTCATTCATCTTGTTCATCTCCATTTTTATTGCAAGTTTCTAAGTTTCTTATTTGATTCAAGTTTGATTTCAAAAAGTTGTTGATTTAGTGTTTTTATTGGTGGGATTTGTTACTTATGGTATTTAGATGATTTATGTTTGATTTGGTAAAACCTTTTTGAGTATTGGAGTTGATTTGGAGTTAAATCCGGTTCCCTGTTTTTGCTGTTACTGTAACTGTTCTTCGTGCCCAGACTTTCCGAACAAGACCGATATTCCGAATAGACTAGCTCCAGTTTGCCTTACTCGGAATATTTCAATTATTCCGAGTAGAGGTTTTATTTCTTCTTTATTCGGAATATCCCAGATATTCCGAATAGCTCATATTTTCCGAATAGCATTTTTTTTTTCAGAATAGCCATATTTTTCCGCATAGAACCATACTTTCCGCATTGCCTATATTTTTCCGAATGGAGTTACTTTCCGCATAATGGTGTTTTTCCGAATAGCCCAGTTTTCCGAATTGAAGCACTTTATTCCGCATAGCAATCTTTCCACATAGATCAGACTTTTCCGAATGGCCATATATTCCGCGTAGGCATGTTTTCCGCATAAGGGTTATTCTCAGCATAGGGCATCTTTCAGTAAGAGTATTTTTCCAGTATTAATTCAAGTTTTGCTTTTAATTTGTTGCTTGTTTTAAGTTTACCTCATTACCATTTTATTCACTTACCTGTTTAGTAGAATAGAAAACCAAATTCACTTTTTATCACCAAGAACAAATCATTCCACTTTAAACTGAGATCAATTCGAGAGGATTCCGGGAATAATATTTTGAACCCACACAAAACCAGTGTATCAAATGGCGCCGCTGCCGGCTCCTCTCGTTAAGATCAAAAGTTTTTTGTGAGAACTTGGATTTTGGGATCCGTTCCCCGTGAACGTTACTTTTTCATAAAAACATCCAAAAACACTAAAAATATAAAATTTTCAAAAAATCCTAAAAATTAAAAAACAATAAAAACCAAAAATATTTTTGCTTTGTTTGTTCGTTCTTTTGCAGGTGTATGCGCACTCGATCCACGTCTTATCAAGAGCCCGAGCCTCTCGATAACTTAGACATGGCTGGTGTACAAAACAACAATAACATACCACCTCCGAACAACAATAATAATAACAACAACCCACCTTTCAACAACATGAATAACAACAACAATGAGCCCCTTCCGGATAACCGCCCCATGATTGAATTGCTCCAAGCTCATGTTGATGGCAACACGGATCCAATTGTCATACCTCCAATTGCCGCCAACAATTTCGAGCTCAAGTCAGGCTTTATCCAGATGGTCTCAGCTCAACCATTCTTGGGACGAACCATTGATGACCCACACGACCATATCAAGAGATTTCTACAACTCACCAACACGGTCAAATTCAATGGAGTTCCACAGGAAGTTATAAGGTTACAACTTTTTCCCTTTTCTTTAGAGGGACAAGCCCGGCATTGGCTTGCTAAGGAACCGCCACAGAGTATTCTCTCGTGGACGGATTTGGAAACAAAGTTTATCAACTACTTTTTTCCACCCTCTCGTACTACCGCTTTGCGGAATGAGATTATAAACTTTGAACAAAAGTACGATGAGTCATTCAGTGAATCTTGGGATCGTTTTAAAGATCTTTTAAGAAAATGCCCACAACATGGTTTTACCAAAGTACATGAAATCAATACTTTTTACAATGGTTTAAACATGAGTGACCAAGATTCACTGAATAGTGCCTCGGGGGGTAATTTATTGGCTAAGACTTCCAATGCTGCTTGGGACATCATTGAGAACAAATCTCGTGTGTAAACCAAGAGTGTTAGGACCAATGTTGCTAGTGCTAGCACTCATGACAGCGACAAGCGACTTGACAAAATCACCACGCTTCTTGAATCGCTTGTCACCCACACCGTCAGCAACAGCAACAGCAACAACGCCAAAAACGCACAAGTGAACGCTGTCAGCCAACCTTGTGAGATATGCGGTGGTCCCCACTCTTACACCACTTGTACCGCCACCCAAGATTACCCTGCTGAGAATGTAAATGCGGCATATGGCACCTACCAACAACCTGCTTATCAAGCTAGACCTCAAGGTGACCGTAACTTGCTTAGCTACCGCAGCAACAACTATCTTTCACCACCTGGTTTTCCTCCTACCAACCCAAACCAACAACCAAACCTCAACCGCCCTCCTCAACAACAACAACAGCCTCGACAACCATACATCCTACCTCACAAGCAGCAACAACCACCTCAACGTAACAATCAAGTCTACCAACAACCTGCTTACCAACCACCTGCATACAATGCTCCTTCCAACCAAACCACCATTGCTTTACACCAAGAGGTCGCAACCTACATGAGGACCAATGATGTGATAGTGGGAAATCTCCAAGAAGAAGTGCGCAACTTGAAGGCAGATTTGGTCAAGCAAGGAAATGATTTGAGAGCTGACATGAGAAACACGTTGGATAGCCAGACTAATGACCTGAGGAACATGATGGCTAGTTTCTTCCAAAGTAGTCAACCCTCTTCTTCGGGTACTCTTCTGAGTAACACCGTTGCGAACCCAAGAGGGGAGATGAAAGCAATCACCACTCGAAGTGGTAAAGGTACCAAGGAACCCGAGCTTCCTATACCTCCACCGGTGGTTGTGACTCGGGAGAACGAGTCGCCTGCTCCTATTCCTCCTCCTTCTCCATCCCCAATTTCTCCACCTCTTCTTTCTACCCCTCCTCCACCCGAGCTTGTGAGTGATCCTATTCCCCTAAAGCCTTCCTCTTCTTCCAATATACCTTATCCTTCAAGGTTGAGGAAAGAGAAGCAAAAGAGCAAGGATGATATTCAAGTTTCGAACTTCCTAAAAATGTTCAAGAAACTGAATTTCAATATCTCCTTCGCTGAGGCTCTCGCTCACATGCCCAAGTATGCCAAAATGTTTAAAGATCTTCTGAGCGACATGGAAAAGCTCCTCGATCTCGCCAACACCCAACTTAATGAGAACTGCTCTTCAGTGCTCTTAAGGAAATTGCCAATCAAGCTTGGTGATCCGGGTCGTTTTCTTATCCCTTGCAATTTCCCGGGAGTAGAGAATTGCATGGCCCTAGCCGATCTAGGTGCCAGTATTAATCTCATGCCTCTAAGTGTTTGGAAGCAATTATCTCTCCCAGAGCTAGTCCCCACCAAAATGACTTTGGAATTAGCTAACCGTACGGTTGCTTATCCAGTGGGGATAGCCGAAGACGTCATTGTAGGAGTCGACAAATTCACCTTCCCTGCTGATTTTGTTGTCGTCGACTACGAGATGGACCCCCGTGTGCCACTCATTGTTGGTCGTCCATTCTTGAGGACCGGTCGCACTCTCATTGATGTTGAAGCCGGTGAGCTTATCATGAGAGTGGGTGACGATAAAGTAGTCTTCAACATGGGAAAGTTGTCTAAACAGCCTTATTCATATGAGAGCGTTAACTGTATTGACGTCCTTGATGAGGCTTGTGAAGAACACTTCAAGGATGCTTGTAAAAACATTCCTACCTCTCTTCCCAATGTTGAGACCGTTTCCTCTATCGACTCATCACTATCTCTATTTGGAGAAAGTGATTTTCTTTGGAAAGATTTGAAAGCCACCTTGGAAGATGTGAAGCAAGACAATGACGATTCTACTGCCAATTGGGATGACGACCTCAGTTTCATTGCAAACCTCCTCAAAGAAGACAATCCTTCTCCTCCATCTCCCACTATTATTGCTATCGAGACTACGACTTCGAACACGCCTCCCGTCGACAATCCTCCGGATTTGGAACTTAAGGAGTTGTCACCCCATCTTGAGTATGTTTTCCTCGAAGAAGAGAAGAAGTCGCCAGTCATCATTGCTAAGGATTTGAAGGATGAAGAGAAAGCCCGACTTGTCGCTGTATTGAAAGATCATAAGAAGGCTATCGCTTGGGAAATCTCGGATATTCGTGGAATTGATCCTCACTTCTGCACACACAAAATTCTCATGGAGGACGACTTTAAGCCCACTATTCAAAGCCAACGAAGGGTGAATCCAAAAATCCATGAAGTCATCAAAACAGAGGTTATCAAACTTCTTGATGCGGGTATGATTTACCCTATTTCAGATTCACCATGGGTTAGTCCAATCCACTGTGTGCCCAAGAAGGGCGGAATAACCGTTGTTCCCAATGAACACAACGAGTTGATTCCCACTCGTCTCGTTACTGGGTGGAGAGTTTGTATAGACTACCGCAAACTCAATGATGCCACGAGAAAGGATCATTTCCCTCTACCTTTCATGGACCAAATGCTTGAACGATTAGCCGGTAATGAATATTACTGCTTTCTTGATGGTTTCTCGGGTTATTTCCAAATACCCATCGATCCCCAAGATCAAGAGAAGACTACATTCACCTGTCCCTATGGCACTTTCGCTTACAAAAGAATGCCTTTTGGCTTATGTAATGCGCCCGGGACTTTCCAAAGGTGTATGTTAGCTATCTTCCATGACATGGTTGAACAAACCATGGAAGTCTTCATGGATGATTTCTCGGTCTTCGGGGATTCCTTCTCTGCTTGCCTTGCCAATTTAGAACGTATGCTAAAGCGGTGCGAAGACACTCGCCTTGTTCTGAATTGGGAAAAATGCCATTTTATGGTAAAAGAAGGCGTCGTGCTTGGACATAAGATCTCGAAAGCCGGTCTTGAAGTTGACCGTGCTAAAGTCGATGTTATCGCTAAGTTGCCTCCACCTTCAACCGTGAAGGGTGTGAGAAGTTTTCTGGGTCATGCGGGCTTCTATCGTCGATTCATCAAAGATTTTTCTCAAATCGCTCGCCCGATGACCCACCTCTTGGAAAAAGATACTCCTTTTATCTTTTCCAAAGAGTGCCTTGAAGCCTTCAACTCGCTTAAGGATAAGCTAACTAAGGCACCCGTCTTGGTTACCCCTAATTGGGAGCTGCCCTTTGAGTTGATGTGCGATGCTAGCGATTTTGCAATTGGAGCGGTTCTTGGACAAAGAGTGAACAAACACTTCCAACCAATCCATTACGCTAGCAAGACAATGATTGGGGCACAATTGCATTATACGACAACCGAAAAAGAGCTTTTAGATGTTGTCTATGCTTTTGAAAAATTCCGCCCCTATCTTGTCCTTTCTACCACCATTGTGTACACCGATCATTCCGCGTTGAAGTACTTGTTGACAAAGCAAGATTCCAAACCAAGACTCCTTCGCTGGGTTTTGCTGCTCCAGGAATTTAAAATCGACATCCGCGATAAAAAAGGAGCAGAAAACTTAGCCGCGGACCATCTTAGCAGACTTGAGGATCCTTACCAAGGGGATCATCCGACCAAAGAAATCAATGATTCTTTTCCCTTGGAGACCTTAATGTCTATAAACTCGAAACCGAATGAAACCCCGTGGTTTGCGGACTTTGCAAACTACTTGGCGGGTGGAATTCTCAAGGAAGGGTTGACGTCCCAGCAAAAGAAGAAGTTCTTCACCGACATCAAGACTTACTTTTGGGACGACCCTTACCTATTCAAACAATGTGCCGACCTGATTATCCGTCGATGTGTTGATGGACCGGCAGCGTCTGAAATCCTTGATGCTTGCCACAAAGGACCTACCGGTGGTCACTTTGGTCCCAACTACACCGCCAAGAAAGTGTTTGATTCGGGATTTTATTGGCCCTCCATATACCGTGACGCTCACGATATGGTTAAAAAATGTGATGTTTGCCAAAAACAAGGCAAGATCACACATAAAGACGAGATGCCTCAGAATTTCATTCAAGAAGTTGAAATTTTTGATGTTTGGGGTATCGACTTTATGGGGCCATTCCCATCTTCTAAAGGAAACAAATACATCCTTGTAGCCGTTGACTACGTTTCAAAGTGGGTTGAAGCCAAAGCTTTGCCTACTAATGACGCAAGGGTGGTTTGTAACTTTTTGAAAGCTTTATTCGCTAGATTCGGTGTGCCTCGCGCCATTATTAGTGATCGTGGGACTCATTTCTGCAATGACCAATTTGCTAGAGTCATGGCTAAGTACGGTGTAAACCATCGTCTTTCCACAGCCTACCACCCACAAACTAATGGCCAGGCTGAAATATCAAACCGAGGGCTGAAGCAAATTCTTGAAAGAACCGTGGGAGAGCATCGTGCCGCATGGGCTGATAAACTCGATGATGCTTTGTGGGCTTTCCGTACTGCTTACAAGACCCCGATCGGCTGTACGCCTTATCGTCTTGTGTACGGGAAAGCGTGCCACCTCCCCATTGAGTTGGAGCACAAGGCTTATTGGGCCTTGAAATGGGCTAATTTTGATATAAACAAAGCCGGTGACCTACGCAAGATCCAACTCAATGAGCTGAATGAACTTCGGAATGAGGCTTATGAAAATTCTTTGATCTATAAGGAAAAAACTAAGCTCATTCACGACTCCAAGATCAAAAACCGAGAGTTCCATGTTGGAGACAAAGTCTTACTTTTTAACTCTCGGTTGAAAATCTTTTCGGGCAAGCTCAAATCTCGTTGGTCCGGCCCATTCACCATCGCCCAAATTTTTCCATATGGTATCCTCGAGCTCGCTCAACCTAATGGACCGAATTTTAAGGTGAATGGCCAACGAGTGAAGTTGTACTTTGGTGAGGACACCTCTCAGGAGGTGATTTCATCCCTCACCACGTTCCCCATGAACTAATTTTGGGCCGAGTCAGGCTCGTGACTCGGTTATCAAAAACAAGCGCTCCTCGGGAGGCAGCCCGAGTATCTATCCCTTTAACCCCCTAAGTGTAGGGGAGGACCTATTTTGGTCATTTGTGTTTGTGTGGTGATGTGATTACAGGGATAACTGCAATCTTGGAAATCTTTGAAGAACCGTGCTCCCGTGTTTATCCGAAATCCGGTTCTATCTCTCAACTATCGTGATTCAATTTTCTTCATACTCACATTTGAAATTGATCACTTTAGTCGTCTCTTCCTTAACTCGAGTTAACCAACGTGCACAATGTCATAAGTGTAGGGGAACCTTTTCCCACATGCTTAAACATTGAGGATAATGTTTATCTTAAGTGTAGGGGGGACTTCTATCGAAGTTTTAAGTGGACTTTTCCATGAAAATGCCTTCAAATAACCGGAAAATCCTATTTTTCAACATTTTTCAAATTTTTTATTAACTTTGGCCATTTAGTTGTAATTTTTAAATTTTTATCGTTGCTTTCATATGTATATATCCCGCAATAAAGTTAAATATTAATAAAGTGGTGTAGCTAGTTTAGAAGTCTTTGACATATTAGGCCCGTTGCGTTTATTTTGACTCAACCCGAATAGACTTATCCAAGTTTATTCTAGCTAGTATCCTTAACCATGTAGACCTTAATTGGTTTATTAGGCTAAGTATCCACGAGTCTCATTACTTGAGATTTTAAATTGTGGAGGACGAGAAATGATAGAGTCAATTATAAGTCGGTATTCTTGCGCAAGCTCACTTGGTGTAATTATTTGCCTATTCTCCCATCACTTGCTAATAATTTATCTGCAATAAGTAAGGTCTTACGATTTGAAAAGTTACTTAGCTTCTAGCCCAAGATCGTTTAAAAGTTGCTCGGTAATGATAAGAGTTCATAGCCAAGGCATAACTTATGAAGCGGGGCGCGAAGATTGGCGAGTCCGAAAAGGCCCTAACAAGGCATGAGGATTCAATTTTATTGCTGAAGATCCAAAGTGATGTGAAAAGCATTATTCCTAAAGTCAATATGAAGGATCAAGACTCACGACGAAAAGCAATCAACTCCCATAAAGATCATGGAGAAGTCTATCCGAAAAGACCCTAACAAGGTATGAGGATAAATAGATCCAAGTCCGAAAAGGAGGCGGATCGTTGTATCTAAAAATCCTAATTAGAGATTGAAGAAATAATCATGAAGTCGTGGTCAACAAAGTTGGAGTACCCCTCAAAAGTCTCCAAGTGAAGAAACTCTATTATGATGAGAAGACCATTATCTCAAGAACGTCTCTCGAAGATATGAAGTATGAAGTACATGCCAAATATCGGCCCGAGAAAGGTCTCAAATCGTGAACCAAGTTATGCCAAGATATGAACTTTTTGATATCCCAAGAAGCAGTTTTAAGAGATTTTGTCCTTTAGCTAACTATTGATCAAATCGTCCTACTTTGCTTTCAGCCTTAATAAACTATCGAAATAAGTCCAAAAATGCATCTTCATGATCATTCTAAGACAAAAATAAAATATAAGAGATACACCTAGGAATAAGGGAGTTTAAGCATTTAATTAAGCCATGTGTGTAAGTGTTTGATTTACTAACTTATAATAACAATGATCTCGTTTTTAAGCTTAGTTTGGGGAACGTGAAACTTGAGGGTGATAAATCTTCGCAACACCAAAGCCCTAATGTAAGTCTTTGATTTCTTTACAAGTTATTTCCATCCTTTTGTTTATTTTAAAGTTTTAAGTCCTCTTAGTATTATTTAGTAGAGTTTAAATAAGGCCAAGGTTGATTGATTATGAGAAAAATGTAAAATTGCTTTATCACTAAGCATTGCATGAGGGCATGGCAATGGTTAAGTGTAGGGGATTTGATAGGTGTGTAAACACCCATCCTTTTACCACTTAATTCTGGCTAAAACAAGACCAAAACACGTGTTTAATATCATCTGTTTGGAATTATGCGTGGTTTTTATGTTTATTGTGTTTTCAGAGCTAACCGGATGAATATTAAAGAAAACATAAGATTGCACGGGATTTATCAAGGAAAAAGACTCAAGATAAAGTCTATTGTCCAAGAGATGCAAAAGATTTGAAGTCACTGGGCCTATTCGAAGATTTATCGAAGAAAAGGACTAAAGACGGAAGATTTTCATAAATCGAAGAAACTCGAGTCTATTTAACGAAGACATTAAAAGACGAGTTGGATTTAATCGACGACAAATCCCGAATCAGAATCGAAAACGTCAACTTTTCTGAAAAGACGAGAAGACAAGAAGAAAGGGAGAAAGCCCAATCACCAACCAACCACTAGGAGTATAAATAGATCTCTCCCTTCACATTTTAGGGAGTTAGTTCATTTTTTCCTTTTTCCCAGTATCTTAGGTTCGTCCTTAACCAACTCCATTAGGGAGTTTGGTGATTTTTCTTCTTTCTTTCAATCTTGTAAGTTTGATTCAATACTCTTGTTACTTTTCCATTAATTAATCCATTTCAATCTTTTCATTCATCTTGTTCATCTCCATTTTTATTGCAAGTTTCTAAGTTTCTTATTTGATTCAAGTTTGATTTCAAAAAGTTGTTGATTTAGTGTTTTTATTGGTGGGATTTGTTACTTATGGTATTTAGATGATTTATGTTTGATTTGGTAAAACCTTTTTGAGTATTGGAGTCGATTTGGAGTTAAATCCGGTTCCCTGTTTTTGCTGTTACTGTAACTGTTCTTCGTGCCCAGACTTTCCGAACAAGACCAATATTCCGAATAGACTAGCTCCAGTTTGCCTTACTCGGAATATTTCAATTATTCCGAGTAGAGGTTTTATTTCTTCTTTATTCGGAATATCCCAGATATTCCGAATAGCTCATATTTTCCGAATAGCATTTTTTTTTCAGAATAGCCATATTTTTCCGCATAGAACCATACTTTCCGCATTGCCTATATTTTTCCGAATGGAGTTACTTTCCGCATAATGGTGTTTTTCCGAATAGCCCAGTTTTCCGAATTGAAGCACTTTATTCCGCATAGCAATCTTTCCACATAGAGCAGACTTTTCCGAATGGCCATATATTCCGCGTAGGCATGTTTTCCGCATAAGGGTTATTCTCAGCATAGGGCATCTTTCAGTAAGAGTATTTTTCCAGTATTAATTCAAGTTTTGCTTTTAATTTGTTGCTTGTTTTAAGTTTACCTCATTACCATTTTATTCACTTACCTGTTTAGTAGAATAGAAAACCAAATTCACTTTTTATCACCAAGAACAAATCATTCCACTTTAAACTGAGATCAATTCGAGAGGATTCCGAGAATAATATTTTGAACCCACACAAAACCAGTGTATCACAAGGCTAGGGTTACATACCTTTTTCTTAGCAGAACGATCACCAGTAAAGATAGATCAAGAACACCACCAGGATGTAATCTAAAATAAGATCACACCACGATCTTGTACACACGTGATACGATGAGCTAATCGTGAGTCTAGCACGAACAAAACCGAGCCTTCCAAGCCTATGGAAGATCTACCCAACAACCCTAGAGAGGGGCTAGGACTAGATCTAAAATAGCTTTTAGAAAATCAAAGATGAACCCTAAAAGGTGTATGTTGGCCGGCGGTATAGAGCAAGAAAGAAGAATAATGGAGTGAAAAATTATGAGGCCTTAAGGTTTGTTTATATACACCTTGGAAACTTATCTTCCAAGGTTTAAACAAGATAAAGCCTAAACTTTTCATCCCTATCCTTTGCCTCTAATTTGGCCGGATATACATGTGCTTAAAAGGGGGTTTCCGGAACTTTCCGACACCTTCTTTTAGCTTCTTTAATATTCTATAACGATCGTTTAATACTTAACTTTTAATTACTTAACGATCGTTAGCTACAGTTTGATTTAATAAATATAATAAATATATTTAATAAATAAATTAACTCTTCACGTAATGTGTGCAATCCCGTGATCTCGAGTTCGATCCTATCACACGACCATCGATTTTAAAGTCCATAAACTTTCAGGTTAGTATCGTTTATATAAGATTCAAAGGGTATTTGTCTCATGGCAGCTTGTTCTCTTTCTTCGAATTATTTGTAGTTTCACGTTTCTGAATATTTTTTCTTATATGAGCATTTTGCAGGCAAAATGGTACTATTATCTACTTCTTGGAATTATAGACGTTGAGGCAAATTATCTTGGTATGTTTTTAATTGGAATTAATGGTTGGGTCGGTAGCAGTCAAAAGGGTAGATTTTGAGTACAGATCAAAATGGTACAATCAAAGCCTCATGTTCCCTGAAATTTTAGGATAATTAGTCGTCTAGTATGATTGAAAAAGTAGAAATTTATTTAGACTTCTGATTGCTGGAAAGAAAGTTAATTTGGGAGCTTCGTTCACTACATACGAACTGTTTATTGCTACATCGATCCATAGATATATAAAACAACAAATCAAATCATTAGGCATATAAGTAGGCATCATTATTAGGCACAAGAATCATTTTTATTTTCTTACAGGTTACATGAGATTTGTTTTGCAGTTGTGAAGGCCTATCAGTACACATCATTAACAAGCGTCATGCTGCTGGATTGTTGGTCTATTCCATCGGTCATAATCTTTACATGGCTTTTCTTAAAGACAAAATATAGAACCAAGAAAATTGCGAGTTGTTGATCCCAAACTTAGATCGATTAGCTTTGTGTATACGAGATTAGATCAAGTACTACACGTAGAGAAACCTTTGCTTATGAATAAAGTAACAAAGTGTTATGCGGAATTAACACTTGATCTAAAACACAATGATGTTAAACAAACTTTCACTTGTATTAGAATAATCGTGTTGATTACAATGAAAGGTTTAACTTGCGAATACTATGAAAACTGATATATGAATATTAACCTAAAAGATCTTCTTTTATTGAACAAGAAGTCTTGTACAATAAGCTACGAATCAACTATTCTAGGTAAAGATAAACATAGAAAATACATTGTCATTTCTATCCTTACTAGAAGTAATCTAGAATATAATATACGTGTAGCTCACATCTTCCATCAGTGCTTGTCTTCAATCTGTCAACGCTTGACTTTATCTTGTCAACGCTTATGCTGTCAGCGCTCACTTTGCTCTTGTCAACGCTTGAGTTGTTCTTGTCAGCGTTCAAGTGTTCTGGCCTAAATTTATTCCCAACAATCCTCCCCTAAACTTGATATCCACTCTTATGATCAAGTTTCTGAATAAACATTAAGAACTTGGAGGAGTCTGACAAACCTTATCATATTGGTAATAAATAAATCTGATCAAATTCTTTGCCACGTCACTTGTATAGTCTATCTCCAACTGGGTGTCCTTCATCTTCTCCAAAACAACCTTGGATATGAAATACTGAGCATCTACAAGTAAATACTCAGCAAACTTTGTAGAACTCAAATGGTATACACCTGCAGCTGAATATAACCTCCATTGAAGACCACTGAGGTCATCTTCAAGATCCTTCCATATTTCAGGATCTTCTTCTTTTGTCCCACACATTCTTTTGAATGTGGTCCAAAGTTTTATTCCATTGGCTGAAGTTGGTGCTTCAGCCTCATACTTGGTCTCTAACAACCTCCAAAGGTCTACCAAGTCTTCTCTGTCACAACTTGCAAATAAAGATATGAGAGTGGTAAAAGTGTGTACCTCTTTGCCAAATCTTCCAATTTTCCAGAATCCACATTCATCTTCCTCATAACTTATAATTGGATTCCTGGAATCTAGTGGTAACACATGCACCATATCTGAAGCTTCTAATGGGGAGAGCTTAAGGCTCTTTCTAATGATTGCTTCACTTGGATACAGTTGAGACATATCTTTTGGAAACTCAAGAACAAATCCCTTCTTCACTGGTCTAGGGACTATCATAGCTTTCTTGATTGCCATCTCTTCTACAAGTTGCTCCTTTCTTTCATCTGAAAGAAGTCTGAAAGTGTTCTCTTCCTGCACTTTCACCCAAATAGGATAAGCCCTATGTTCCAACTCATCAAATGTCAAAGCCTTCAGCTTCTGATGTGTCCATCCAACTCCATGACATTTGAGCAACATAAAGTAGAGCTTCCTTCTATCCCTTTTTAACTCAGAGAGAATGTTGCTTGCCCTGTACTTCAACATCACCTTACAATCCTGCTGAACTCTAAGAAGAATTTCCAAACCCCATATCTGATCTGAAATGGTCAAGTCTGGATTATCCATGCAGCTTTCTTCCCAAGAATTGTACATCTGAACTACCTCTGGCATATCAAAATCAATTTGCAACTTCAAATCTCTCAGCCTTTCCTTAGCAAGCTCATCACCATACTCAAGTCTTTCTGGTTCAACAATCATCACACTTGAATCTGAGCTGCCTCCATCACTTTCTTCCTCAGAAGTCACAACAAATGGTGACTTTTCCTTCTCACCTTGTTCCATCATTTGCTCAGCCAATCTTCTATCAAATTCAACCTGAGCTGCATTCTTTGGAACATTTTCTTCTACCAACTTACCCTTACCCTTATCTGTTGGTTCAATTGTTGGTAGGGTAGATGATAACACCTGAGTAGGAACATTTTTGATGATAGATGATGACTGGAATACATCACCTCCATATGCAGATCTGTCAACGCCCAAATTTCCTCTATCAGCGCCCAAAATACTTCTGTCAGCGTTCAAACTTGTCTTATCAACGCTTAAATATTTTCCCTCAGCGCCTTGTGTAACCTCTCTCAGCATATCTGTAAATGATAAATTTAAATTTGTTGGAGAGATTAAGGACGTATCAAAACCTTTTTGTTCCTTCAATGTAGTAAGAGCTTCAGCAATATCAAATGATTGACCATCTTGGCTGCTCTTATCACTCAGATTTCTTGCTTCCTCCCCTTTGGAAGACTCCTCCATACCTCCCCTTGAATGAGCACTCTCCAAAACAACAATCCTCTCCCTCAATTCTTTGAGTTCAAGGCCTTGGTTACTGACAATTTGTACCAAGTCTGCATTTTGCTTTTGCAAGCTAATGCAGACAGCCGTCAATTCTAAAAGCGTCATTGGTTCCAGTCTGCCCTCTTCCAAAATGGGAATTTGACCTCCCAAGTTAGGTTCATTGGGCATGGATGAGGACTTAAATATGGTGGGACTGTCTTGGCCAGCTTCTAAGCCAGAACCAATAGTCTCAGCCTCATCCAGGTCACCAGCCACACTTGTGGTGGTGGTTCTCTCTGCTACATGGCTAGGACCACCAGAGGAGAACACTCCAGCAGTCCTTTGGCGTTTAATCAACCTATATTCTGGTGGTGTGGAAGATGGTGTAGAAGATGGTGTAGATGTAGGTTGGTTAAGGGGTGTTTGGGACTGTGATGGTTGGGTGTCAGCGGTGGAAATAGGCATATCAACGCCCACATTAGATGTGTCAGCGTCGAAGGGATTTTGGTCTATTTGCATTTGGTCAGGTGAGGGTAAAGGTTCAGGAATAGGTTCAAGTTGTGGTTGAGGGTCAATATGAGGTTGGGGGTCTGGTTGGGGTTGTGCTGCTGCAATAACAGCAAGCATGGCTGGGGTTAATGGTAGGTCTCTATGAGGTGGTGAATTCATCTTGGTAAAAATAGCCTTCTTTTGTTCAGGGATCTTATAAAAGTCATTGTGATCCCTTGAACAATATCTTTGAGCATCAAAAACCATTTGCAGAAAACGGGGATAAGCTAAAGTCATTTTTGTCCCCTTGTTTTTACACATTCCTTCAAAAATCATTTTAGACCAATTATAATTTTGCCCTGTTGCAATACACACAATAGCAGATGCAATGGATCTATTGATCTCATTGTGTGCAGTACATTTGGGACTCAAACATTGAAGGAGAATGTGAATTAGGTACTTCCAGGCTGGGGGAAATTCCTGCTTATGGTACTTATTAAGAGTACCTTCATCAGGAATAGGGTATCCCAAAGCCCTAAGCCCTTGTTCTATTTCAGATATGGGAAGCATGGTTATACCATCAGCATCATTAAGATGCAAGGCCTGGCGTACCAAGGCCTCAATAACCACCCAAGGTCTCCCATGTACAATAGAATTCAATGTTGTCACTCCATTAACTGTTGAGGAACTGACAGTGTTCCAAAACTGTTTAATGTGTGTGACTGGAATGAGTGGGGCATGAGAAAGAGCATACCTTAATGGGGATGCATTCAAATACTCCACCATCTGTGTGTATTCAGGGAACAAAGTATTATCAGCAACAAGATAAGCAATCATGTTGTGTTGAGACTTGAACCCCAAATCCAATTCTGCTGAGTTAAATCTTGGTGCCATTGATGAAAGCTGTTAAGTTGATGTATAAAAGATGAAGGTTGATAAGAGAAAAAGTGTTAGACAAGAATTATAGATACCCTGTTTAAAATAGGAGCCAAATTTATAGGAGTGGATGAATGCACGTGATTGGCCCAAAAATAGGCAAAGATTTTCAAAAATCAATCATGAAAATATTGAAAAAGTTTATAAGTTATCCCATGCATTTAATGAAAGTAACAACTCCTAAAATTACGGCTTGAAAATATGTCAAAAAGTTACAACTGGGTAGGTCCCATTGTTTGTCAACGGTCAAATATAACCCATCAACGCCCAACGGCTATAATCCTGTCAACGTTCGCCTAAAGCCATGTCAGCGTCCATTTTGGTCACAACAACGCTTGGAAAAATCTTGTCAGCGTCCAAAAATAAAATTGTTTTAAAAAGTGAACAATGACCTTAACAAGTAATTTATCCTAGAGAAGATAACCAAAAGCTGATAATTATCATAGGGCGGCAAGCACTGTCCAGTTATGCACACTTGCATAAGCAAGATAGACATAACAGTCCTCTAGTGTCCCTTGCTAACCAAAATTCTTAACAACCAAGTTACCTCATAAAATCCTTGTTACTCCCAGGTAAAACCCATATCAAAAGGATTCCCAAGCCTCCCATCAGACCATAACCAATTCTAAGCCAAAAATGTCTTGGCAGCATGCAAAGTTGATATACTATGCATGCTACAGTGCCTCATGGTTTAGTAAAACTAACCCATACTCACCAGTGGACACAATCTAGAATTGTGATGAGAGTATTCTAAGAATACCCAAGAGTCCTAAAGGTTCCTTAAACCTCCCCTTAAACTATGATACATGAGTTCTCAAAATATATATATGAACATTAAAAATTTATGTCAAGATAGGAATATAAACATTCCAACCATCATCCATAAACAAAACATGTCCAAATAGCTCTTCAAAGTTCCATAAGCAACTCTGTATCCAATGGCATAAAGCTACCATTACCTGCACATTTAGATGAAAACCACAAAACTAACACTTGTTGCTGACAGCGTCCCGACAACACTTATCAGCGTTGAAGGAACTCTTGTCAGCGTTAGACAATAATATCTCCAACAATGGCAAAATAACACTTGACAGCGTTGCATTTACCTTTGTCAGTGTTAGAAAAATAATGTGGAAAATCTAAACCATCACAAAGACCAATAACAATGCATTATCCTGTACATACTTTTACAAAAAGGTTCCAAAACACATATTAAGTGAGATTAACCATTCCAATATTTGTTACCAAATATTGAAATCTTCCAGCATCAAAAGGTTTAGTTAATAAATCAGCTACATTATCTTCAGTATCTACCCTATCTGGTTGTATTAAACCTTTCTCAAAGCAATCTCTTATAAAATGATGTCTAATTTCTATGTGTTTGGTTTTAGAATGATGTACAGGATTTTTAATAATGCATAAAGTACTGTTATTGTCTACAAAAATCTTGGTATGCATAAAATTATACCCATAATCCAACAGCTGGTTCTGAATCCATAAGACTTGTCCACAACAAGCAGCTGCAGCAACATATTCTGCTTCAGTTGTAGAGTTTGCCACCACTGTTTGTTTCTTGCATTGCCAAGATATTAATCTGCTCACAAGAAATTGGCATCCACCAGTTGTGGATTTCCTATCAAACTTGTCACCACCATAATCACTGTCTGAATATGCAATAAGGTCCAAAGGAGAATCTTTTGGGTACCACAATCCAAGATCTGGATAACATCTTAAGTACCTAAAAATTCTCTTCACAGCAAAAAGGTGACATTCTTTGGGAGTCACTTGATGGCGTGCACATGCACACACAGCAAACATGATGTCAGGTCTTGAGGCTGTAAGATACATCAATGATCCAATCATTGATCTATAGTGCCTAACATCCACATCCTTTCCAGCTCCAATTTTTCCCCAAGGGTATTGCCTATCCATAGGAGTGGAAGCCTCCTTCTCATGTGGAGAAAAACCATATTTCTTCAAGATTTCAGCTACATACTTGTCTTGGGAGATGAAGATACCATCTTCTTTCTGCTGAACTTGTAAACCTAGAAAGAAGTTCATCTCACCCATTGCACTCATCTTGAATTTATCTGTCATGAGCTTGGAAAAATCCTCACTCATTTTTGGATCAGTAGAGCCAAAAATGATGTCATCAACATAGACCTGCACAAGCAACACATGTTTTCCTTTCTTCTTTGTAAACAGTGTCTGATCTATGGTGCCCCTCTTGAAACCATTTTCCACCAAATAGGTGGACAATGTACCATACCATGCTCTTGGGGCTTGATGAAGTCCATACATTGCTTTCTTCACTCTATAAACCTTGTCTGGATTCTCAGGATCTTCAAAACCAGGAGGTTGCATGACATATACTTCCTCAACAATTGTCCCATAGAGGAAAGCGCTCTTCACATCCATCTGGTAAACAGTAAAGTTCATACAAGAGGCATAAGCTAGAAAAATTCTTATAGCTTCAATTCTTGCAACTGGTGCAAAAACTTCTTCATAATCAATTCCTTCCTCTTGTGTATAACCCTGGGCTACCAAACGTGCCTTGTTTCTGACCATAATGCCTCTTTCATCTTTCTTGTTCCTTAGAACCCATCTTGTCCCAATTGGTCTCACATACCTAGGACAATCAACCAGCTCCCAAACATCCTGTATAGCAAATTGGTGAAGCTCATCCTGCATTGCTTCCACCCAACTTGGTTCTTTGAGAGCATCAAAAATCTTCTTGGTTTCTTCCTGTGACAGAAAACAGGCAAACAAACATGCTTGTACAAGAGGGGTATCAACCTTCTTGTGTATATTGGCAATAAATCCACCAAGACCTTGATGGGATCTTCTTGTCTGAACTGGAGCCATAACATCACCAATGATTTGAGATGTGGGGTGATCCTTTGCTGTGGAAGTGAGAACTCCTTCTTCAAAAAGTCTGGTGTCCTCAA
Organism: Glebionis coronaria; assembly: GCA_025667525.1. Classification (NCBI taxonomy): domain Eukaryota; kingdom Viridiplantae; phylum Streptophyta; class Magnoliopsida; order Asterales; family Asteraceae; genus Glebionis; species Glebionis coronaria. The sequence goes on from CM046877.1 coordinate 26,988,605, forward strand.
TTTCACGCTCCATGTTGCCAATATCTTCTTCAGATTCTTCTTGATCAACAGGAATCTCTTCATGAATATTGGAAGGTCCACCCTGTTCAAAATGGGAAGAGAAAAGCTGTGTAAAGGTGTCTCCAAAGTCTGATCCTTGTTTGTCAGCGTTTGGGCTAACAACGCTTGAACTTGTGTTGTCAGCGTTGGAGCCATCAGCGTCTGAATTGGTCGTGTCAGCGCTTGATTTCCCTTTGTCAGCGCTTGAAGAATCATGCATGTTTGTATTTGGTGGTATTTGAACACCACCATTATCTTTCCTTGCAGCAGTAGCAGCAGTAGCAGCAGCATAATACTCATCTGTCCATATAGGAAGTGTAACATATTCTTGTGTGGGAGATGATTCAACTGCTGGTGGTCCATCCTCCTTAGCAGCCTGTATACCTGAAACATTACCAATTCTCTTTTCCAAAACACTTGAAGTTACCTTCACAATGTCTGGATCAGTAACAGGCATATAATTTAAAGCTCTAGATAAAGGTTCTAAGTCAAACAACCAATTTGGACCACTCTCAGGATCACTAGGTTTACTTTCTAAAAACCTAACATGTACTTTTTCAAGTATACGTTTTTCCTTTTTAATGTATACCCTATATCCTTTACTCTGCACTGAATAACCCATGAAGTAGCCTTCATCACCTTTAGAATCAAATTTACCTAGGGCCTCACTAGTTTCTAAAACAACTACATGACAACCAAATGGCTTGAGAAAGCCAATATTGGGCTTCCTTCCCCAAAGTAATTCATAAGGTGTCTTATTATGTATCTTGTTGACCAATGCCCTATTCTGAACATAACAAGCTGTGTTAACAGCTTCAGCCCAAAAGGCTATTGGAAAGTGGGCATCAGCCAACATGGTTCTGGCTGCTTCAATAAGGGTCCTATTCTTCCTTTCAGCAACCCCATTTTGCTGTGGGGTTCTAGCTATGCTAAACTGCCTAGTAATCCCTTTCTTGGCACAAAAATCATCTAACAACTGATTTCTAAACTCACCCCCATTGTCACTTCTAATAATTTTGACCTCATTACCATGTTTCTTTTCAATTTGGGTAATGAAATTAATCAGACTTAGGGCAGTTTCACTTTTCTTGGCTAAAAAGAAAGTCCATGTGAACCTGGAGTAATCATCAGTAATGACAAAACAATATGATTTACCCTTCAAACTTTCTATATTAGTTGGACCAAAGAGGTCCATATGCAATAAGTGAAGTGGTTTAGAACTAGAGTGCACCTGTTTAGACCTGAATGAGACCTTGTGCTGCTTGCCCTTAAGACATGCAACACAAGAGTGGTCATTGTGGAAAGCCTTTTCAGGCAAACCATCAACTAAACCAAGCCTCACAAGCCTATTAATATTCTTAAAGTTTATGTGCCCTAGTCTCCTGTGCCAAAGATTACTTTCATCTACTGAGGCTTTAGCATACAGACATGACATCTTATTATTTACCTTAATTCCATTAAGATTCACATTATATATGTCTTTATGCCTTGGTGTTCTAAAATCTATGTATTTCTCCTCAGGGAGCTTATAATCTTTGCTTAACACCAAGCACTCAGTATCTGTGAAAAGAACCTTATTTTTGTTATCACACACTTGTGATACACTAAACAAATTATAATCCAGGTCTTTCACCAAGAAGACATTATCAAACCTAAGATTGTTGGTGACAAGGGTTCCTTTTCCTGTGATTGTGCCGTAGCCACCCCCAAAGTATACCTTATCACCATCTTGAATAGGAGAGAAATTGGTCAGATAGTCTTCCTTTCCAGTCATGTGCCTTGAGCATCCACTATCCCAGTATCCATAGTCATTGATCTTCTTCTGAATGCCCTGCACATAAAGAAAACACATTAGTTTTCTTTGGGAACCCAAGCCTTGGAAGACTTGGATTCATTTGGTTGTTCAACAAGAACAGACTTGGTTCTCATAACAACCCCATTTTCATCCCTGTTTGAATGAAATTCCCAGTTAACCCCAATTGGTGTTGACAATGCCTTTGAAATATAATGAAACCTGTTGCATGTCATAGAAATACCAGTATTATTAGGGTTCTGGTCTTGTTTTGGTCTCCATGTTAAGCTAGTAGAAGCTTTAGACCTATTTCCCTGTGGCTGCAAATACCTAGGTTTAGCAGTGTGTCTGTCAGCGCTGAAATTACTCCTGTCAGCGCCCCGATTGCTCTTATCAGCGTTGAACCTAGGGTTTACTACAGGAACCCATTGCCTATTTGACCAAGTATTTGATTTTTGAAAAGGTCTTAGGCCTTGTGTGTTAGACCCTGTTGAAAAGAATGGGGCTGGTCTAACAACTTGTGAACTTTTGTTCACAAAGGTATTGGGTCTGACAGTGTTTGACCTATGTTGACTTTTGTCAGCGCTGAAATGGTTCCTGTCAGCGTTGACATTGGAAGCGTTGACACATTTGTAGGCCAAATGTGAAAAGCTCCCACATGTGTAACAAGCTTTTCTAGACATAGTCTTAGGTCTAGAAGCAAAGAAGCCTGTCCCATGGTTACTAACTTGGCTTTTTGGTGACCTAGAATTTCTATACATCACTGCATATTTAACACTAGGTTTTCTAACATTTTGTGGGCCAAGGTCAACAGGTTTGCCAGTGGTAGGGTGTGTGATCTTAATAGGTTTAGGATCATCAATTGGTTTTGTGATTGGTGTGGGCTCATTTGGACTTTCACACAATAACCCTCCCTTAACAAACAAAGTGTGGTTAGCTTTCTTCCACTCTTCTAGGTCAGTCAGCTTTTGCTGATATTCCTCAACTGGGGAAGTCACTCTAGGTGGAGGAATAAACTCCTCCTCTTGGCATTCTGGCAAGCCAGTCCAAGATAAGTCCTTTGATTGGACACCATAGAAATCCCCAGCTGGTGGTGGAACAACAGTATAATTATTCATCCCAATCCCACTCATATCCTTAGAGTCTCTTTGTTTACTAACACACTCTCCTAGGGTTTGTGTGGCCTTATCAAATCTCTGGATTTTAAGACTCACATTATCTTTATTTTTGTTAGCCTCCTCTAACTGAGCTATCAAATCAAGATTAACCCTATTTACTATATCTTGCACATCTTTACTCTGAAATAACTCATGTTTTAAGATGTTTATTTGATCCTTTAAATCAAACTCCATTTTCTTATACTCAGCTACTGTCTTTTCTGTTTGGGTAAGAGCAATTTGATAGTTAGATACTTTGCATCTTTCAGTACTTGCCTCATCTGATAATTTAACTATCTCTTGTTTTAATTTTTCAGTATTTAAACGACAACCCTTAGAACAGAAAGCATCATCATATACCTCATTATCTGATGAAGAGGAGGAGTGTGCCATGAGAGCATATTCAGCATGCTCTTCTTTAACTTCAGCAACCAAAGCTCTGTCCTCTTCCTCATTCTTAGCCATCCAGCTCCAATCCCATTCTCCAACGCCATCAATTTGTTGAACAACAACCATGGCCTTGGGATCTGGGTTCTTAATCATTTGGCTAGAAGGCTTCCCAGCATCAGATCTCCTTGGAGATCTACATTCCCTCATAAAGTGCCCCATCCTATGACAGTTGTAGCACTCTACCTTGGACTTGTCAAAGCCAGCAACATCCTTAGCATTAAAGGTCATCTTCTTCTTGAACCTTTTATTGAACCTGTTTGCTCTTAAACTTACAAGAGCCATAGTCCACTTGATGTCCATCTCTTCCAATTGTTCATCACTTATCTGCTCAAGATCTTCATAAGTAATCCTTGAATCACTAGGCAAAGAAGCAATGAATGCACACACAGTATCAAGATCAAAACCAGCAGGTTTAATTCTATCAGCGCCATGATTGTGTGTGTCAGCGCTTGAGTACAAAGCGTTGACAGGGTATGATCCAGCGCTGACAGATTGACATCCAGCGCTGACACCTTGAGATCCAGTTGCTGAATGTCCATAGAAGTTCATGGAATCAAATTGGCCTTCACTTTGTGAAAAGAAGGCCATGTTGCTGCTGGAAGATTTGTTATCACTCTCCAATTGCCATTCATTCTCCAACAGCCTTAACTTGTTGAAGATGTCATCAAACCTGGAAGTCTTGTGGGTGTTATTGACAAGAATAGATCTTGTCTCAATCTTCCATACATCACCAAGGCTTTTGAGAAAAGTAGCATTCAATTCAGGGTCATCAATCTGTTTTCCCATGAAGGAAAGTTGACTTGTGATGTCAAGAAGTCTACTTCTCACACTGCTGAGATTCTCATTAGGTTGAGCTTTAAAGACAGCATACTCATGCAAGAGTTGCTTCTTCTTTTCTTCTTTTGTGTCAGCATTGCCACCATGTGCTACTTCAAGAGCTTCCCAAAGCTCTTTTGCAGACTCAAAACGTTTGTACTTATGCTGATTCTCATGACCTAGGGCATGTTTCAAGATGTTCAAAATTTTCATGTCCACCCTCTTCTTGGCTATATCTTCAACAGCTACCGCTCTCCCATCATCAGGCTTTTCCACTTTATCAGCTTCAGGACAATTAGGAACAGCTGTCCTTGCGGCAATAGCAGCAGTAATCTTTGCTGCTTTATCGAATGTGTTCCCATATTCGATAATTTCCCAAAGAGTGTAGTCATGAATAGCTATGTATTGCTCAAAATTGGACTTCCAAAGTTCAAAGTTCCTGGCATCAAACATGGGAATTTTGATACTAGGGTTTGAGAAGTTGTTTTGAAGCAAAGCAGGAGGTTGATTTGTGCCAGACATGATGTTTTTAGGGTTTTGAGAATTTTAGGGTTTTTAGGGTTTGGTGTTTTAGGGTTCTGCGTTACTTAAAGATCAAAAGTTTCTCAACAAGCTCTGATACCACTTGTTGATCCCAAACTTAGATCGATTAGCTTTGTGTATACGAGATTAGATCAAGTACTACACGTAGAGAAACCTTTGCTTATGAATAAAGTAACAAAGTGTTATGCGGAATTAACACTTGATCTAAAACACAATGATGTTAAACAAACTTTCACTTGTATTAGAATAATCGTGTTGATTACAATGAAAGGTTTAACTTGCGAATACTATGAAAACTGATATATGAATATTAACCTAAAAGATCTTCTTTTATAGAACAAGAAGTCTTGTACAATAAGCTACGAATCAACTATTCTAGGTAAAGATAAACATAGAAAATACATTGTCATTTCTATCCTTACTAGAAGTAATCTAGAATATAATATACGTGTAGCTCACATCTTCCATCAGTGCTTGTCTTCAATCTGTCAACGCTTGACTTTATCTTGTCAACGCTTATGCTGTCAGCGCTCACTTTGCTCTTGTCAACGCTTGAGTTGTTCTTGTCAGCGTTCAAGTGTTCTGGCCTAAATTTATTCCCAACACGAGTGTTGTCATTTGTGTTGTTGGTCTGGTTCTCGTTATTTTTTCAGATGTACATGCATCAGATCGTTCACGTAAGCACATATATTTTTGTTTCAATATGTTTTACATCAAATTTGAATTGGGATATATATTACGGATGTATGTGTATATGCTCAGAGAGCGGCAGTCATCCTATTAAAGGAGATCTGCTGGTCATTGCCGGGGCTACACTTTATGTTGTTTGCAACGTTAGTGAGGTGAGTAAAACGGGCTGATTTATACATTGTTTAAATGTGTATATGTCAAAATGGGTATCTTTTGTACATGTAAAAGCGGGTTGCTTTGTGTTGACTTTTGAAGGAGTATTGTGTTGTCCCCTTCTTTGAAAAGTTTTATACGTAATTAACCGCTTTCACTAAATTCTATATCAGAAAACAATACTGTATCTGTTTGTAGATAATCAACGTTTAATTCTCGGTGATGAATTGATGATCTTTGTGCAGGAATTTTTTGTAAAAAAAGCACATCAAGTTGAACTGCTAGCGATGTTGGGGTTCTTTGGTGCCATTGTCAGTGGTATTCAAATGTATCCTTTTTTTATGGTTTTATGTGCCAGCCATCGTTATATTTTATACACTCTATGATAATTGTAGTTTTAAGATCTGCTTTATATAACATGGAATACTGATCAAAAACTGCTTGAAGCGGTGAAATTATATTTGAGTAGTGCATATCATAATTATCTCAAAGTGCTACTTTGTGGTCTTTAACTATGCTTATAGAGGCGTGCTTGAGCGAGACGAACTCAAAGCTATCCATTGGTCGTCAGGAGCGGTACACACTCTCTCTCTCTCTCTCCCTCTCCCTCTCCAAAGTCCACACACACGGATATACCGCCAGATTAGGTTTAACCGCCAACACGTTTTAGTATTTTCTACAAACAATTAGTATACTACAATTCTTATAAATACGTTTGAATACATTTATCATGACTTTTGACCTTTTTCATTTTCACTTAAGGCTACTCCACTTTTAAGAATTGGGCAGAAACCGCATCTTTTCAGAGCATATCTTGTACTAAAAATAATACCATGGAAATAATAAATTTGTTTGTCATAGGTGCTTCCATATGCAGGATTTGCAGCAGCAATGTTTCTGTTTTACTCAGGTGTGCCAATCTTGCTAAAGGTGAGGGCATTCAACACTTTTTCTACCTACATCACTATAAAACTAAGCACTTAATTTGCGGTTTGCCTATCATGCAAGTAATTGAGAACTTAATTTTGGAAGTTTGTTCATGCCAAAATCAAATGCAGATTAGCGGCTCTACTATGCTAAATCTATCTTTGCTGACATTAGACATGTGGTCTGTATTGATACGCACTTTTGTGTACCACGAGAACGTTTGTACCAATATCGAGCTTAAGTTATGATTTTGCAAGAAGCTAACATTCGCATATGCTATCAGGTAGATTGGATGTACTTTGTAGCGTTCGCTGTTGTTGCTGTCGGCCTCGTGGTTTATTCAGCGTATGATTTTTTATTTCATTTACCTTAGCTACACCTCTTTTGTGCTATATAGCGGATTAGAACGGGCCGGTTGCTAAAAAAACTTACAGGATTTATTGTTTTGGATACCCTTTGGTTGACTTTCGCCTTGTTTGACTTGTTCTAATTGTAGCTAGTTTTAAAAAAAAAACCATACACATTAGAGGAAAAGTATAATCCGGATTAACCCCGGTTATCCATAAATGGGTCAAATCGAATACTTTAAGAAACATAAATGTAACGATCATTTTTACACGAAAAATACATAGAAAAATATAAGCAGAAAAAAGTACATTTTGTATTGGGAATTCGATTATGGCGGGATCTATGAATGAAATGCAATGATCTCATGGATCTCAAGTTTTTAAGGCTATTTCAGGTTCGATAAAGAAGTGAAAGAACCCCATGAGGATGCTGCTGATGAGTTGGAACAAAATAAGCACATTGATGAGGAAGCTGGAACGGCAGGTTCTGTGAAGTTAAACACACTACAAAGTATTGACGAGGAAGCTGGTGTGGCAGGTTCAGTTAAGTTAAAGACAACATCTCGGGCCTCAAATGATAGTGGGAGGTTCCAAGATCCAATTGAGTAGTTTATTGATCAGATAGTTTAATATCAGAATGTGCTTTTAGCCCGATCAAGTTTAGGATTATCTGTTTCAATATAGAAATGATCTGAGTTTTTTCTCTTCGTATGGACGCTAATGCAAATACGGTTTCAAGTTTTAACTCGAATTCGTGTATTTCATATATTTGTTCATCAATACATCCTGGATAACAGTGTTACCGAAAATACCTACCATTGTAATTCATTATATATGAGGCTTGATGAGAAAAAATTACCTAACTTGGTGAATATTTGTATGAACAAAATAAATGAGTAAAATAACTCTAAACAAAGATTATAGTGTAAAAACCCTATTCAAAATTGACCCGCTGCAACGAGCTACAAATCCAATTGTCCAAAGATGTTCTTAAAAAACTAAGAAATTAATACTCGAATTATAGTTATAAACAACTTTTTGGTAGGATTAATCCAGAAGCACTACCAGCAGCAAAAGAGCAAGACGAAATGGCTGGTTTACCCGCATAATCTTATTCCACGACACGAGCCCATGTCTTTATCCTCACACCATTTTGAGTACCTATAAATGTTGAGCTTCTTACCGTTACGTTTTGGACACCGGCTTCTTGTAAGTCCCATCCTAGACTCCCAATGCTGCAAAAATAAATGCAACGCATTTACATTTTATAATGCAAGTGTTTATATGTTCAACATGACTCAGTACATACAAATAGGGCGTATAAGTTGAATCCAAACACGTTTATATTTATAAATATACCTTATGCCGTGACCAGGGCCACACGTGACCTTTTCTATCCAGATATTGGAATTTCCTGGGCCTATGGAAACACAATCATCCCCTGTCGAGATCGTAGAGCCCGAGATGGTAATACCCGTAGAAAGTGATAGATGGATACCATCTGTGTTCGGGCTGGTCCCGGATGCTAAGATATTCACACCTTGTAGCTTGGCATTGTTGCATGCATATAGGAGGATATGGAACATTTGGCTGTTTAATGACTTTAAGTTGCTGATCACTATGTTTTGAGAATGATAGATGCCAAGCGTCTGTAACACATAATTATAAGCATATGTTAAACAAAGTATGATTAAAAGGAATTCAAGAGAAAAAAATAGTGTAATGGGGCGTACCGTAGCTCCTTTTGGACATGTCTTTCCAGATAACTTGCAAGCCCACAAAGAACCGCCTTGTGCATCAAGGGTTCCACCAGATATCGTAACATGATTAACCCTTTGGAACTTAAGCCATACATCATCTTTTCCGACTGCATTATAGCTAGAAGGGGCCACCAAGGTGCCGTCTATGTTAATACTAATCCCTTTGCTCTTGCATGTTTGGCCAGAGAATGTAGTCGCCGATGCAATCAAATACCGGCCAGGCGGCACATAGATTGTGGACGGAGTAGTGGAAGCACAAGCGATATTCCATGCTTTTAAGAAGACGGTTTTTGTGTCAGAGCGACCGTCGGCTCTGGCACCTAGTGTGATAACATTATAAGTTAACTTAGCGGAAGAGTGTTGAAGGATGAGAAAAACGAAGAATATAATGAGTTTCATGAGTATCGATGCTGAAATATACGATATGAACCCATCTATAATTAATGTGTTATTTATAGGCTTGTACCAATCCAGGTAAAAGTACAATAAGGATATGTAACACTCATCAACTCAAATTTGTATTTCAGTTTAGTACGGTTTATCCCGGTATAATTTTTCTTTCAAACCGCTAAATAGATTTTCTAGTGCCTGAATTGTAAAAAGTGCATCAACATATCGTAAATTTGGTTGAGTGACATTTCTACTACCGTATACTCATTTAATAGTTAAGGCATCTTAAAAACATAACTGAGGTTATTTTCAAAATTATGATATACATAGTATAAATGTGAAAATGTCAATTGAGAATAGAAACAACTATAGTCGAGCACAAGGTTGCCAAGTTTAATACCGACATTGGTTCGTTTATGATCATAAGTCTTGTTTGAACTCATTTCTAGCCTCATGCTTTTAGGTCGAGTTTGTGTTGTACGAGCAGAGGCGGATTTTTGTGGAGACGACTGGGGAGGGCTCCGGCCCTTCCAAAAATTATAACGAATAGTTTAAATGTTATGTATTTCGTTTAAAAGTTAATTTCTTTATTTTGGTATGTAAAAACTAACTCGTCCCTTCCAAAATACATGCTCAAAGTCCGCCACTGTGTACGAGCCTAGCTTATAAAGCTAGGAAAGATCCAAGCTTAAACGAGCTGAAGTTCGAGCTCAAGCCTTTCTCGGGGTCAACTGACAATGTGTTTCAAGCGATGGTTTTTATATGTGTTTATCACGTATATTAGTACATGCAAATCTGTAATATTTAAGTGGTATCAATGTTAGAGCTTGCAAAAATTGACGTAAATCTGACCTATGATTTTTTTTTGTCTTGGGTTAGAATTTACCCTATGTCTGACCAGATGGTAAAAATTTAATGTAAGTGCTCTTAGATTGGATGACACAGACTTAAAAATTTACATAAGTGTATTATATAAGTTTATACATTGATGCATCTTAATCAATCTTACGTCATAAATCATCTATATATGCCTTCCTATCTTTTGTGATAACTTACATTTACCGTAATATTTTTTGAATTATGCCCTTTTAGATCGGCTCCAAAATTAACTATCGATATTGAAATATTGTCAAAAAGTTCTTTCTTCGGTCAAGGTATTCGTACTATTTTTTTATTCACGATTTATATCAGTGGGGTTTTATCATGGTGATTCATATTAGGGTTTTGCTATTATGATTCATAATAAGGTTTTTGCTTATTTGATTCTTCATTTTAATTTTTATGATTGTCGGATATTAATTTTATTATTTTTTGGTTTTAATTAAAATTATTATATAGGTTTTCCTTAATTTCTATATTCATATTATGGTTTTGTTAATTTGATTCAAAATAATATTCTCCTAGTAATGAACTATTCTTGCAAAATGCATTCTATATCAGGATCCTTTTTACAGGATTTGCGACATCACTATAACATATGACCTCAACGATAGAGGTTTATGCAATAGATATTTGTATTGATACAGAATGCTAGTAATGAAAAGGGAGGTTAGGCAAATCTAACCCTTGGTGGCATCGACCTTAACAGCTCAGACAGGTTAGCTTACGTACATTAGCTGTCTAATCATGGTTAGCACTCCGATATTTTATTTTGTCTCAGCATAGTAGTGATCTCTGTATGTGCTTTCAGTGTGGTTGTGAAAGCGGATAAGAAGCTACTGACTGTGCTAATCGCCGATGGTTGTGATGGGCGATCATTTACTTTTAAGGTGCTTTGTCTAGTTCCACTTCATTATAATTTGAAAAAATAAGCCATAGTTACTCAAGATATAGTGATGTCATGTATTCGTCTTCTCTTATTGTGTTTAGCTAATGTCGCACAATAAATTTTACTTACTATAGGCTGAAACTACAGAGGATTTAAATGATTGGAAGACTGCATTGGAGGAAGCTTTGTAAAATGCACCTTCTGCAGGCACGAGAATGGGACAAACTGGGATATCTATAAACAACAAGGGTGAGAATGCTGATGGTTCTCATGAACAATGTAAGTTTAACTAAATGTTTAAAAATGTACATGTATGTAAGGGATTATGTAAGTAGCTTAGTTTTTCAAAACTGAAGGCATGGACACTAATCTATTTTTTTCGCTGGTTTGTTTATTCCAACAGCAAAAGACCGTGCTTCGTCAAAATCGGTCCTTGGTTGACCAGTCAAAATCTAAGCCCTTAGATACCTAGAAGAATATGGTAAGACTATGGCGAGTCTTATTTCAATGAATTGATATTTACATACTTCTATGAAAAAATATTCTACCCTCATCAAGTTTACCACTAAACTCAACATGATATCTTAAAGAAAATTATGTGATTTAAGATTTTGTATTGTCATTGACTAAACAACAAGTTATGTGCCAGGAATTAAGGTAGAAGGAATATTGCGGCAGGCTGCTTCTGGTGTATAGGAAAAAAGGAGTTCGCAGAAGATGAGGATATAGACATGTTATCGGAGACTGTATCAAGGTACATTACAGTATGTACTTTTGTTCTTCAGGATTTGCCATCATCTCTAGTTCCATCATCTTGCTGCAAAGCTTTGCTACAAGCATATCGTACGTCTTTTACAGTGAATGAACTTGATGATATCAGTATTTATAAATTTTTTATTATAAAGTGCTTGTGCATTGTAACTAAACTATTGACCATATTATGAGCATGAACTGATCGGGGCTCAAGAGTCAATAATATACGCGCAGCTATATGTGACACTTTTCCTGAACCAAATCGCCGTGCTTGATTTTAGCTATTTGATTTTTCCCAGCTTTATCATAACATTTAGGAATTTTCGAGTTAATATTAGATTTTTCCTTTTGTTTATTTATTTTCTAGCATTATTTTTAATCCGTTTTAATTTTAAGTCATTTAAAAATAGATTTAAGTTATCAAAAACTTTTAAAAAATACTTTTTAGTCTTATAATAATATATTAAGGGTTTACAAACCATAAAAACCCAAAGTAGACTTTTTAATATTTTATTTGATTTTAATGTTTTTATTAATCTTTAAAAATGAATGTAAAATTATTTAAAAGGTCTAAAAAAGTTTTGATGGTTTTTATAACTTACTCATATTATTTTATACTTTTTGGTGATTTTTATTAATTTTTTACGAGAATTTATTTTTTCGTCACGTTTTTCGATTTTACGTTTTTAATTAAATAGTAGTTTTTAGTGTTTAAAAATAGAATTAATTAGTGTAAATTTTTGCAAAAATACTTTTTAGATTAGTTGGAATATTTTTGTGGTTTACAAGTTTAAAAATCTTTGTTCGGGCTTTTTGATAAAAATCTTTTTCAAAGCCATTTAGTCCGTGTGTATGTTTTGTATCGAGAAGATGGCGTTACGGTGTACTAAATAAAGTCATTCATAACCACATTTACAAATGTTTGTGAATAATTTAGCTAAAATTGTACCACAAGAGTATGTCATGACCAACAACATTTGCGCCAATAAATAAACATAATCACAGCTGAATAAGATGCATAATAAAATAACGCATAGTTTACATAAGTACAAAACCACATAACCATAAAACACGTACTAGATAACATATAAACTTCCTAAAAAATAAAAAACAAAACTAACCGTAGTAGGTTAGTGTTTCTTGAAAATAAAACCTAATCATAATATAAGTAGTAAACATATCTTACTACCGGTTAAAGACTATATCAGGAATAAACAATCCTAGGTGCATTCCTGAGGCTGTAACGTCTGCCAGTGAGTAATGGTGTGACCAATGTCTCAACATAGGCACGTGTGTCTCGGGCGATCTCCTCTATAATCTCGTAAGTCCTGTTTATAGAGTTATACAAAATAACTTGCTCACCAAAATGAAGGAGAATTCGACCGTCTTCTGTTATAAATAATGGGCGCGTGTACTTTGTCCAACCTTGATGGAAATTAATTCTATGATCAAGACGGTGGTCGGGGTAGCGAATACAATACAATCTGTTCCATTTTTGATTAACAGGAGTGATAGTCAACAACCACACATCACAACGATGAGTGTTTACGAAGTTAGAGAGCATGCAAAGACCTTGTGTTAGTACACTGATAGGTGTGGAAACACCCATCCTTTGATCACTTAATTATAATAATAACCAAGCCAAAACGTGTATTTTATGTCGTAAATATCGGAATTATGCGTGGTTTGTGTTTTTATTGTGTTTTAGGACCAAAAGATGAAAAAGGAGGAAAACACGGGCTTTCACAGGCTTTTATCGATGAAAACGAGAAAAGACGAAGTCAAAAGATCAAGAGTGCAAAAAGAACGGAAGTCCAAGGCCTATTCTGAAGATTTATCGAAGAAAAAGTCTAAAGACGGAAGTTTAATGAAGTCGAAGAACTCAAGTCTAATAAATGAAGAAATTATAAGACGAGTTCAAATAATCCCGAGACAAAGTCGAAAAAGTCGAAGAATTTAGAAGACGAAAAGACGTGAAGAAGAAAGAAAGGAGCAACACATGCTAACCTCCCTAATCACCTATAAATACCCTCCTAATGACACATTAGGAGTTGTTGACTATCTTGACAAAATAGTTCCATTTAATTACTTGCACTTTTCTTAATGTCATTTACTTAATTGTCATTTAATTACCTTGTCTTTCACCTTAAATTTGTAAGTTTCTTTAATTCTTGCTTTTACTTTAATTGTTGAATTTTAATTTTAATCAAGTTTTTAATTAATCTCTCATTCTACCTTTCTTGTTTTGATTTAATCTTTGTGCTTATTATCATATTGTCATGCTTATTTGATTAATTATCATGTTTTTATGTTTATGATTGTATTAGCTTATTGATTTTATAGCTTATTAAGTGCTTTTCTTATTTTTAATTAAGTGCTTATTAGTTAATTTTTATAGAAAGTTGATGTTAAATATTTTTATTATTTAGTGTTTTTAAAATTTTTTAAATTTTGGCTTATTAGCTTTTTCGTAAAAGTATTTTGGTTAAGTTTTGGTTAAGTGCTTAATTGTTTTTAGCTTAATTTTAGTTTTTTACCTTATTTGGATCTTCTTGTTATCCGGGTTTTCATAACCCTAATATTCCGAATAGTAACCAAGTCAATCATTCCGAATAGCCAGCTTGTCACGAATTCCGGATAAGGGTCTGAAGTAGTAGTATTCCGGATAAGCCTTTAGATTCTCATATTCCGGATAAGTGTACAAAGCGAATTCCGGATAAGGAGCTAGGGGATTCCGGATAGTGTTCAAATCTTCGAATTCCGGATAAGCTTCTGAACTTCTGATTCCGGATAAAGGTAAGTAGCAAGATTCCGGATAAGTCCTCGTGTTTCGAATTCCGGATAAGCCTTGGATTTGACATTCCGGATAAGGTGAGCAGTGAATTCCGAATAACAGCAAGATCAAGTTATTCCGGATTGTGGTGACAACAAAGATTCCAGATAGCTTGCATTAGCAAAGATTCTGGATAAGCAGCATAAAGAGAATTCCGGATAAGCTTCTGTTTGGGTTATTCCGGATTAGTGACAGATTAGGGATTCCGGATAGTGGTGAATTTTGGATTCCGGATAAGGCAAGGTTTGTTATTCAGGATAAGAGTAAGATTGAATTCCGGATAGTGACAGTATTTTGGATCGCGACTCAGCTTTTGTTTATCCTCTGTTTTATTTTCAAGCATTTATTTTTCCTGCCTTTTTACTTAGCATTATTTTAACTTGTCTTGTTTTAGTTTTCAATTTCAAGTTTATATTTTTATTACATTGTCAAATATACTTTTCGTCGAGCTTTAATTCTTGTCGTTTAATTAATTACCTTTTAAAGTTTTAATTTTTGCACCATTTACTTTTTAATTAGTTTTAGCTTTAGTTACCCGTCATTTACTTTAAAGCTTTGCAAATTTATTTTATTACAACGACCAATCTAATGTTTTCCACCAAAAGACAGCTGAGTCGCACATTTTCCCTTTTTCAGTTCGAAGAGATCGGACGATAAAAGTTTATACGGGGAAAAGCCGTGTATTAGAAGTCCTACTTCGGAAGATTAATTTCAATGTGGGTTAAAGGAAGGAGATCATTTAGCTCCTTATCTTTTTATTTTGGTCATGGAAACGCTTCATTTATCAGTCTCTAGAGCTATCGTAGCTGGTGTTTTCTCAGTATTAGAATAGATTCTTCTCTTTCGATTTCTCATCTTTTTTATGCGGATGATGCGGTGTTTATTGGTGAGTGGTCGGATAGGAACCTTCTGAGAATTAATCAAATGCTTCATTGTTTCTCATTGGTGTCGGTGTTGAAGATTAATCTACATAAAAGCAATCTTCTTGGAATGGGCGTTGATAGTAACTTAGTTAGTGATGCGGCTACTTCTATTGGGTGTTCGGTCATGAGAGATCCCCTTAAATATCTAGGGGTTATGGTCGAAGGTAATATGTCTAAGGTTAACGCTTGGGATGGGATGGTTGATAAAATGAAATCTAGGTTATCTAAATGGAAGATTAACACGTTTTCTATTGGAGGTCGTCTCACACTGTTGAAATCGGTTTTAGGATCCACTCCCATATATACTATATCGTTATATAAGGTGTCGAAGACTGTCTTACATAAGATGGAATCTCTACGGATTGATTTCTTTAATGGCGTCCAAGATGGAAGTAGAAAGGTGACATGGGTTAAGTGGTCTAAGATTCTCGCGTATAAGAAATATGGTGGGTTTGGTGTTTCTAGTTTTTATCCTCTTAACCGTGCTCTTTTATTCAGATGGGTATGGAGGCTTATTTCGCAAGAGAGCTCGCTGTGGTGTCGCATCGTAACAACATTATATGGGCCTGATACTCAGATTCGGTATCATGTTCCCTTATCAAACTGGTTGAAAATTATTCAGGACCTTGCTGTTCAAAAACAGCAAGGAATCGATTTACTGTCGCATTGCAAACGTCGGGTTGAATCTGGTTTAAAAACTCTTTTTTGGACATATATATGGTTAGCTGACGTTACTCTTGCTGAACTCTTCCCTCGCCTGTATGCGTTGGAATCTATAAAGGTTGCAGTGTCGCGGAAAAACTTCACGGATATGCTACGAGTTTTTTCGACGACAAGTTAGGGGCGGTATTGAATCTCAGCAGCTTGTCAATATGCAGGAATTGGTAAGTATGAAGGTTCTTTCGAATTCGGAGGACATATGTGTTTGGGACATGAATGGTGATGGTATTTTTTGTGTTAAAGACGCAAGGGATCTAATAGATGAAGTTTTTTTCCAAAAGAGAATGCTGCTACGAGATGGATTAAGTTTATTCCTATTAAGGTGAATGTTTTTGTGTGGAAATTATATCTTGATCGTCTTCCTACGCGGTATAATTTAATTAGTTGAGGTATTCATGTGACTCCGTCTATATGCATTCTATGTAATGGTGCCCATGAGGATACGTCCCATCTATTATTCTCATGTGATATGCCCAAGGACACTTGTCGTCTTGTCTGCCGTTGGTGGAACATTGATTGGAGTCCCGTTTCTTCTTATGTCGATTGGATGGAGTGGTTTAAGTCGATTCGGTTGGGTTCTAGTCTTAAAGGGATTATTAAAGTTGTTTTTTATACGTCTTGGTGGTGTGTGTGGATTTTCCGTAATCAACTCCTCTTTGGTTCGTCAAAGCCTCTCAAGGAGGTGTTGTTTGATGATATAGTTTCTCGCACGTTTTTATGGTGTCATTCTAGAAGTAGATGTAAATTTACTTGGGATAGTTGGCTTTAACACCCTTATTTCATTGTTTTGTAATTGTTCTAACTTCTTGCTAGTGGGTTTTTAATATAAGTTTCCATTCAAAAAAATCAACTCAAGAGAAAAATTTATATAAAGAAAAATAGCGTTCGGTTAAAGGCAAACCATTTTAATTTATAAGAGCCGAGCTCACAAAAGAAATGAGCTTGTCAGAAGGACAAGTATAACATGCATTAACAACTTATTTGAAAATTTAGTGTTTAGGTATATACAAATTACACTTCAAAAGTAAAAAAAACTAAAGATGTACATTAACTTGTACTAAGAGTATCTAAAATGGTAAATGTTTTTAAAGACTTTATACTATTCTAAAAAGTTACTTTAAATTTTTTTTAACTATTGTAACAAAAGCTTTTTGGATGAGATTTTTACCAAAATTTGGTGAATACCAAGTATTTGTAAAAGCTTTAGACATTAAAATAGTTTGATAATAATGACATTAAATATATTAAGTTTATAAGACATACATTCTCTAAATTCTAAGGCACTATCTTTTAACTCAAAAAGTGGCATGGTGGTTGAGGTTGTTTGTAGAACAATGATGATCTTTATGAATCAAGAGAGTTGATGTTTTCTAGAGAGAGAAACTTAGAGAGAGAAATGAAAGAAACTATGTGATATTAAAGTGAGAAATGAAACAACCAACACCTCTTTCCATGGTGGAAAGAGGTTTATATACCCAAGTCCTTAATGGACTTGGGCCTCCGGCCCATGAACATGCTCATGGGTCGGGCTATTTAATAAATGTTACTTAAGCACTACTACGAGCCTATAACTATATTGTTGGAGTGACCGAGACTTTCTTTATACGTAAAACGTATTTCCAACAATCTCCCCCAAAAGGAGGTCACTCCAAATTTACAAAGTCCTAATCTAGCATGTTAGATCTTGTTCTTGAGCTCGAAGTCCACTTTCTCTTTCTTTCTTTCTTTTTCTTCTTTTTGTGAATATGTGTTGAATAATATCAACCTTTTGCTTGGAACACGTTCTTTTGGCCTTTCACATGTAGTCTTTATCTTCTTGTGATGTTCGCCTCTTCGTGACTTCATGTCCCACACACTTATCCTTTGTTGAATTCTTGAAAGTTTCAGAGTCGATACAACGGAAGACTTTTAGGTCAAACTTTCTTGAATTTGCAGAAGTATTTGATGTAGAAGGAATAAGCATGTGAGGACGTCTTCAACAGGTACACCGCAAAGCGACCGTCTTCGAATGCAGAAAAATAATAAGACACGAATAAAATGGCTTTGACATTTTATTCTAGTTCGGTAGCATTTTACCTCCGGTCGGTGAAGACCGTTGGACGATATTAGATATCGTACTCGTGACGGATAGTTCCAGTTAAGTAACTTCCTGACAGGATTTCGCGGGTAAACCCGTTCTCTTTATTCGACCGTCCAAAGCTGATTGCGAACATAAAGAGTGAATCATTTGAATTAAAAATCCTTATGATTGAAGCCGTCAATTCATGAAACCTGGAACAAGTGAATTTCAGTTAAGATATTCCCATCGTTGCTTTCCAGTTGTCACAAACTTAATTCAAATAGAATCTTCCTTGTCACCTACCAAGTGCTGTTTGATGTTAACACTAGAAGGATTTCCACTCGTCACTGTGAACACTAAAGAGTGTCACTCTGAGTGTTCTGGCAAGATCATACGATAATGCGTAGAGGCCTGGAACGAGTTTAAGTTCAATTAAGAATTAAACTACTGTTTCTTTCCAGTTGTCACAAGATTGGTTCTTAAAGAACCGCACGTGTCACCTACCATGAGCTTGTTTGATGTTGGCTCAAGCAGGATTTCCATCTTCATTGTAATACTTGCATATCACTCGGATGTTCTGGCAATATTACAAGAATACTACGTAGGACTCATAAAGATCTCTTACTTTTTCACAGTGTGTGAAGAAGCAAGGAATAAATGGAGAGTGTCCTAATGAGACTTTTGATGATCTCGTGTCTCTAGACTCGATAGTGCGTTTTGATTTAGTGAGCGATGGCTGGAGAGGAGTGACACCTATTCAATATCAGTCCATTCAGAGTGAATAAACCAATAGATAACGTGTTGATCTCCGTGTGATTAAAACAAATACCTTTTGAGAGATATTTGAGTTAGCTGGGGAGGGTTGTGCATTGCATAATGTTGGGAATGAATTATAGCCAGTCTACTTGAGCGCTGACAAGAGTAAAACAAGCGTTGACAAGAGTAATACAAACGCTGACAACTCAAGCGTTGACAAGACAAAGTCAAGCGTTGATACATTGAAGACAAGCACTGATGAAAGGATATACTCTACGCGTTTATTGTATTCTAGATTACTTCTAGTAAAGATAGGAACAACAATGTATTTTCTATATTTATCTTTACCTAGAATAGTTGATACGTAGATTATTGTACAAGGCTTCTTATGTCTATAAAAGAAGACCTTTAGGTTAATGTTCAATATAAGTTTTCATACGTAAACTACTTTCATTGTAAGCAAGTTTGATATCATTAATCTAAGTGAAAGTTTGTTTACATCTTGTGTGTTCTTGTTTAAGTGTTAATTCCGCATAACACTTAGATTGTCATATACATATACAAAGGTTTCTCTAAGTGTATTACTTGATCTAATCTCGTATACATAAAGCTAAATCGATCTAAGTTTGGGATCAACAAGTGGTATCAGAGCTTGTTGAGGAACTTTTGATCTTAAAGAACACAAGAACCCTAAAATCACCAAAACCCTAATTTTCTCAAAACCCTAACAACTGCATGTCAAATCCAGAAATAACCTCTTCTTCCTCACCTTTGCCAAACATCAAGATTCCCATGCTTGATGCAACCAACTTTGAATTGTAGAAATTCAACTTTGAACAATACCTGGGGATCTATGACTACACACTCTGGGAGATTATTGAATATGGAATCACATTCAATAAAGCTCAAAAGATTGCTAATGTCATTGCTGCAAGAACAGCTGTTGCTGGATGTTCAGAAGCAGATAAGAAGGAAAAACCTAATGATGGTAGAGCTGTGTCTGCTGAAGACATAACAAAGAAAAGGGAACTCTCTTTGGGACAAGAGAACCAGCATAAATACAGAGGTTATGAATCTGCTAAGGACCTTTGGGCAGATCTTGAAGTTGCATATGGTGGCAATGAAGATACTAAGGAAGAGAAGAAGAAGCAACTCATGCATGATTATGCTGTCTTCAAGGCTCAACCTAATGAAAAGCTTAGTAGTGTGAGAAGCAGATTGCTTAATATTACAAGTAAATTGTCCTTCATGGGGACACAACTTGGTGATGTTGACATTAATGCCACTTTTCTTAAAAGTGTTGGTGAGGCGTGGAAAATTGAGGCAAGATCTATTCTTGCCAATAATACTCACAAAAGTTCCACGTTTGATGATATCTACAACAAACTGAGGCTGTTGGAAGATGAAACTCTTTTGGAGCATGGAAGAAAGTCCACCAACAGTAACATGGCCTTCTTTTCTCATAGTGAAGGTCAATTCAATCAGAAGGACTCCTACATGCATCCAGTTACTGGATCATCATGTGTCAGCGCTGGAACATGTCCTGTCAACGTCTCCTTTTCAGACGCTGACACATTCAAAAGTGACTCACCAAGAGTTAAACCTGCTGGTTTGGATCTGGATACTGTATGTGCTTATATTGCTTCTTTGCCCAATGGTTCAGTGATTACATATGAGGACCTTGAGCAGATAAGTGATGAGCACTTGGAAGAAATGGATATCAAGTGGAACATGGCTCTTGCTAGTATAAGAGCAAACAGGTGGAATAGAAGGTTTAAGAAGAAGATGACCTTCAATGCAAAGGACACAGCTGGATTTGATAAATCCAAAGTTGAATGCTACAACTGTCATCGTATGGGGTACTTCATGAGGGAATGCAGATCTCCTAGAAGATCTGATGCTGGTAAACCCTCAAGTCAAATTGTTAAAGCTCAGGATCCTAAGGCCATGGTTGCATGTCACACTCCCAAAATATCAGAGTATAATGGCAACAAGGGAGTGGTGACATCATGATTATCATACACACAGTTACAAAGAACGACCTCTAAATGAGACGTTCGGAAAATTGATCACTTGCATTTGATAAAATAAAGAGTTTAAACATAGTGCGGAAGCATAAAAACTGGTCACATATACAAAAACATAGTTTTCAAATGGTACAAATGATCTTTATTTTCAATAGAAATGACGGTAGTGCATGAGACCTCACATAGCATCTTCATTCTTAATACCTGAGAAAAACATTGCTAAAGCGTCAACATAAAGTTGGTGAGTTCATAGGTTTAGTTAATTTGAAGTGTTTAATGAACCACAAGATTTCCCCAAACGTGATGACAATATAACAAATACAAAGTCATCATAAAAGCATTTATTATAGTCTAAGCTCGTGACACCGAAGCGTTAACAACACCGGTAGTATAATCATATAAATGTAGCCCAACTGGATGCCTAAACCCACGACATCCTATCTCAGACTCAAATGAAACTGTGCCCGCTTGTCCCCTTGTTGGACAAGACAGACAGGGACGTCAATCCCGATAGATCTATCCATAACATTCGCGCTTACACAAAGTAATTAACGGTTCACGATTCACGGGCCAAAGCAACTGGGTTTTTAGTGGGACTTAGACTAATATATAAATCAGTAAATGTACTTGTGTTCATACGTTAAATCAAGCAATGTCTCACCCCAAAAGCAGTAAAAACAGTTAAACATGGGGCTATAAACTCACCTCGTAAATCAACAAAGTGACAAAGGTAAA
Organism: Glebionis coronaria; assembly: GCA_025667525.1. Lineage (NCBI taxonomy): Eukaryota > Viridiplantae > Streptophyta > Magnoliopsida > Asterales > Asteraceae > Glebionis > Glebionis coronaria. The sequence continues at coordinate 27,010,243 of CM046877.1, forward strand.
GGTAGCTCGAGAGTACGGTTACGCTAGCCGCGACCTATTTAATTATAAAGATCGTGTTACGACGTTAAAAATTATACTAATAAAAGACATGACATCTTAGTTGTGCTTGACAATACTTTTTGTTTACGAAAAACACGATACATAAAAGTCGGGTATTAAGCAATTGAGATTTTACGGGCTAAAAATACTCTTAAGTTAAACAAATTCGTTTTTGGGCCTTAAATAACCCAATATACCCAAACTGGCCCAACAATAACCAATTTAACCCCACCAAGGGTCGGCCCATTGGCCATTTGACCCGGCCCGGTCCAAGGGCGATACAAACAAGAGTGAGGGGGGGTTAATACGTGTTTTATTCTCTCACACAAACCCAAAACACTCAGTCAATCTCTCTCTCTTCTCTCGAAAATACTCCCACCGCCTCCTTTCTCTCTCTCTCTCAAAAACCAACCAGATCTAAGCCACTCCCATGGCTAAAAGGTTTCCAGATTAATAATACCAATTATTTGTGATGGTTTATGGTGATTAAACACGCGTGGGATGTGGGGTTTCATCCCCACATCAAACCGATTTGATTTAGAGGTGTTTTTCCAGGGGTTTAAGTTATTGATTCATCAATCAAAGATAAGTTTTACCTCCTTTTTCCTTTTAAATAGATGGTCTATTGATTTTCGTTTATAAAAAGATGGTTTATGGTTTTAAAACGTTCGTATAAACAAGCTGTGAACAAAGGCTCTCGGATTTAATAAAAAACGAATTAGGGTTTCGAAAATAATTGGGGGTTTTTCCAAATCTCATGTTTAATAACCAATAATTAACGTTTTCTATCATAAAAACATATTAATTTCAACATATAACCGATTTGTAAAAATTAGGGTTTCGGTCAAATTTGGGGGTTTATTCACATCTCGGTTTTAATTAAATTAATTAATTAATTCGTGTTTGGATTGGGTCTAATTAGGGTTTAAATTAATAAAATGAAATTAGGGTTTATATAAATTGGGGGTTTTTGTACACGGTTGATTATTTGTAATTAAATAACGTTTTTGGAACATATAATGTATTAATTTCGTAAATAAAAAGGGTTTATAATTTTTAGGGTTTCGGATTAAATAAAGGGGTTTTATACCCGCGGCTTATTTGAGGGTTTGATGATGTTCCTGTTAAAAAGAAATAGATGAATCTTGGGTTATGGTTACTTTTGAGTGATAAAGGTTTCGGCAGAAACAAAGGGTCTTGGTTTGGTCTCAGTTTGGGTCTCGGTTTGGTCTTGACAGAAAATAATGGGGTTATGGTTTGTGGTCAAAGTCTATGATTTATCTTTACATTTTTGGTTTAAATTGAACCGTAACAAAGACTAATACATTTGTTTTATTTTCGCAGGTTTGGTTACAATGACGAGCACAACTAGGACTTGTACAGAAAAATAAAGAGGTGATTAAAAGACTCACAATGGATGTTTCGTTTCGGTTTGCAGGTGTGGACAGGAAGGAAATGGATCGGCTTTGACACTACTCTTTACTTTCACCCAGGATTTGTGTTTGAAACTGTCCAGGAACAATTTTTGTAATAATTTGGACTGTGGATAATATTTGTGTTATGTTTGGACATTGGATAATTTTGGGCTGTATTTAACTTGTATTATTAGTTTAGGGTTAGACTAAAACTGGAAATGGTATGCTTGTGATGTACCCATTTTGGGTAAACTTGGCATGTGTGCTGGAGTGTAGTGATTAGTGGGTGAATAAACAATGTAATTCTGAATATTGACTCTTGTTGACCAAGTTTTGAAATAAAAGTTCATAAATTAGATTTTTGTACAATTTGTATTATTCGGCCCAGGTATTGTCAATTGTCTAAGTTTTAGACGCACAACCATAATATGAATAACTCGATAACAATCGACACACGACTTGAATCAAAGACGAATATGCGTGATCTCGAGGGATTCAGCAAATAATTCAAATGGACACACGGCAAAAGCATAAAACGTTTAATTAACTCGTACGTTTCACTCATAAACTAATAGACACGAAAAACTCTAGTTGTTACATTCGCTCTCCCTAAAGAGGGCTCTGTCCGCAAAGCAAAGCAAATAATACATTTATAACGACACCTCATTGGTAAATAATTAAGTTACTTCACTATATGAAGAATTAAAGATGAAAATTTGACGGATGTCACAGTATTCCCATGTTTTAGAGATTTCGTCGCGAAATCAAGACGTTGTTGTAGTAGGGTGATTAGCGAAAAGATGAGGATACTTGCTCTTGAATTGATCTTCACGTTCCCACTTGTATTCGGGACCTCTACGCGCATTCCAACGGATTTTTACAATAGGTATACGACTTTGCTTGAGCTGTTTGACCTGACGGTCCATAACTTCTACCGGTTCTTCTACAAAGTTGAGTTTTTCGTCGAGTTGAATCTCTTCTAAAGGAATAACGAGTGTCTCGTCGGCTAAACATTTCTTCAGATTGCAAATGTGGAACACATTATGCACTCGGCTAAGTTCTTGAGGTAACTCCAAACGATAGGCTACGAGACCAATCCTCTCTATGATTTTGAATGGTCCAATGTAACGAGGATTTAACTTTCCACGCTTTCCAAAGCGAATCACACCCTTCCAAGGTGATACCTTCAACATGACTTTATCCACAACTTCAAACTCAAGGGGTTTACGTCTCATGTCAGCATAACTCTTTTGTCGATCTCTTGCGGCTTGCATACGGATCTTGATCTTAAAGATCTTCTCAGTAGTCTCGTGTATGATTTCGGGTCCAGTGAGTTGTGCTTCACCAACCTCTGCCCAACACACGGGTGAACGACACTTTCTACCATACAGTGCTTCGAACGGTTCTGCCTTAATGCTAGTGTGATAACTATTGTTGTATGAGAACTCCACCAGAGGTAGGTGTCTATCCCATCTATTTCCGAAGTCGATCACACAAGCTCTCAGCATATCTTCTAAGGTTTGGATGGTCCTTTCACTTTGACCGTCAGTTTGGGGATGATACACAGTGCTCATATCCAACTGCGTTCCCAATGCCTTCTGCAGCGACTTCCAAAACTGCGAAGTAAATCAGCTATCTCGGTCGGAGATTATAGACACAGGCACACCATGCCTCGTGACTACTTCCTCCAAGTATGTTCTTGCTAACTTATCCGTTCCATCGGTTTCCTTGATTGGTATGAAATGAGCCGATTTGGTGAGTCGGTCGACGATTACCCAAATGGTGTCAAATCCGGCTGAGGTTTTAGGTAGCTTTGTAATGAAATCCATAGTGATCCTTTCCCACTTCCATTCTGGCAGTTCGGGTTGGACCAACAATCCTGATGGTTTCATATGTTCGGCCTTGACCTTGGCACAAGTCAAGCACTTGCTAACGTATGTAGCAATATCCGCCTTCATGTTCGGCCACCAATACAACATCTTCAGATCATGATACATTTTGTCAGATTCCGGATGTATGGAGTATTTTGACTTATACGACTCATGCATAATCAAAGGTCGTAGGTCACCATGGCACGGTAACCAACTCCTATTATCAAGGCACAACGTTCCATCCGAGCGAGCTTCTAACTTCTTTATCATACCTTCAACATCTTCAGTCTTGAGAATTTCTTCCTCGACTGCCTCTTTCTGAGCCTTGTGAATTAAGGATGGAAGGTCTAAGTCAATAGTCATCACCAAGGCCTTCACCCTAAGAACTCTCTCCTTTCGACTCAAAGCGTCAGCCACGACATTTGCCTTGCCCGGGTGATAACGGATCTCGCAATCGTAATCACTGAGCAACTCTAGCCAACGTCGTTGTCTCATGTTGAGTTCCTTTTGATTTAAAATGTGTTGTAGACTCTTATGATCAGTGAATACAACACACTTAGTACCATAAAGGTAGTGTCTCCAAATCTTCAGGGCAAACACCACTGCTCCCAACTCTAGGTCATGAGTTGTGTAATTCTTCTCGTGCACTTTTAGTTGTCTTGATGCGTAAGCAATGACCTTAGTCCTTTGCATCAGTACCGCACCTAACCCTTTTATGGATGCATCACAATACACCACAAAGTCTTCATTACCCTCGGGTAGGGCTAGTATAGGTGCTTCACACAACATCTGCTTCAATGTCTGGAATGCCAAATCTTGATCCTCTTTCCACTCAAACTTCTTGTCTTTTTAAGTTAACTCCGTCATTGGTTTAGCTATCTTGGAGAAACCTTCAATGAATCTCCTATAGTAACCGGCAAGACCTAAAAATTGGCGGATCTCCGTGGGTGTTGTTGGAGTCGCCCAATCCTTCACGGCCTCGATCTTAGCAGGATCAACGTGAATACCACTGCTATCGATTACATGCCCAAGGAATTGCACCGTGTTTATCCAAAACTCACATTTGGAAAACTTTGCATATAACTTCTCCTTCCTTAGCAGCTCTAGTATGGTCTTCAAATGTTCCTTGTGTTCTTCTTCATTACGAGAGTAGATTAGAATATCATCGATAAATACAATCACAAACTTGTCCAAGTATGGTTTGCAAACTCGGTTCATGAGATCCATGAATACCGCAGGCGCGTTTGTCAAACCGAAAGGCATAACTTGGAACTCGTAGTGTCCGTACCGGGTTCTAAAAGCCGTCTTATGAACGTCTTCCTCTCTAACCCTTAGCTGATGTTATCCTGACCTTAAATCGATCTTCGAGTATATGCTAGATCCTTGTAATTGGTCGAAAAGATCGTCAATTCTTGGCAATGGGTAACGGTTCTTTATCGTCAGCTTATTCAATTCTCGGTAATCAATACACATCCTAAAGGATCCATCTTTCTTTTTGACAAATAGGACCGGCGCTCCCCAAGGTGAGGAACTCGGCCTAATGAAACCTTTGTCAGAAAGTTCCTTTATTTGTTCAGCTAACTCTGTCATCTCGGTCGGTGCTAAGCGGTATGGGGCTCTAGCAACAGGCGCGGCTCCTGGTGTAAGCTCTATGTGAAACTCCACTTGCCGTGCTGGTGGTAATCCCGGTAAATCCTCTGGGAATACGTCTGGAAAGTCTCTAACGATCTGTACATCTTCCACTTTCTTTTCGTGATCTTCTTCTCATTCCTTTTGTGTTATTTGAACCAAGAATACTGGACATCCCTTCTCAATGTATCTTTGGGTTCTAATACATGAGATGACTTCCAGTCTTGATCCATTCTTCACTCCACTTCTTTCGCCTTGTATGATTAGTACATCGTTTCCGTAAGGAACACGGACGCACTTCTCATGACATACAATTTCCGCGTGATGCTTCGACATCCAATCCATTCCAATGATGACGTCAAAACTTCCCAATTCTATGGGGAGTAAGTCGATACTGAACGAACGACCTTGTAACCTTATACTACATCCTTTCAGAATAGCGTCGGTGGTTACTGACTTCCCATCGGCTAGTTCTACATTATACTTAACATCTAACGCAGTAGGGGTAATATTTAGGCGTTCACTAAATACAGATGACACAAAACTCCTATCCGCACCAGAATCAAATAGTACTGAAGCATAGTTGTTATTGACTAGAAACGTACCAGTAACAACATTGTTGTCCTGCACCGCAGCTTCAGCACAGAGATGATACACTTTGCTAGGTGCCGTGAATCCTCCAGGAGTACTAGTTGTGGCTCGGTTATTTCCTCCCCGGTTCCCTTGATTCTGCTTTTGGTTTCCTTGGTTGTGATTCTGATTGCCTCGAATCTGGTTACCACGACCTTGGTTCCCACTGCTTGGACACTTGTTCTTGTAGTGACCTTTCTCTCCACATCCAAAGCAAGTGACATTTGCTCCTTGGCCACCTTGTGTTCCAGGTCCTCTTTGGTTAGTAGGACGAGGTGGTGCTCGACATTCCTTTGCCTTATGTCCGGCCTTCCCACAGTTGTAGCACGTTGGGGGACATGCTCCTTCGTGGTGTCGGCCACACTTTCCACAGAAAGGAAGTCTTCCAGCGTAGTTTCCAGTATTACCTTGTCCAGCAGAAAACACCCTTGCTACTTCTTGTCGCTTGTTCTGGTTGTAGTTGTTTGTTTTGTTGCTGTTATTGGTATTGTTGGTATTGTTGTTGTAGTGGTTGCCAGACCACTTCCTCTTATCCCCAGTATTTTCTCCCAACTCTTGTACCACTTGGTACATCAGACTCTGAGCCATGTCGATTGCCTCGTGCAAATCAGTTGGCTTGGATGAAGTCACATTCCCTTTGATGCTCAAAGGTAGTCCTTCAATGTATCTCTCCAACAATCGGTCGTCGTTGGGCACCATTTCGGGACATAACAAGATCAGCTCTTGAAAGCGCTGATTGTAAGCAGTAAGAGCGGTACCCTTGACCTTCAGGTTCCACAGCTCAACCTCCATCTGCTTGACTTCATTTCGTGGGCAGTATTTCCTCACAAACATAGCTTTAAACTCACTCCAGGGCGTCGCTTGGGCAACGTCAATGGTCACAGCACGAGCATAGACGTTCCACCAAGTCAAAGCACCATCCACTAACGTGCTTGACGCAAATTTTAGCTTATCAGCTTCAGCAACATTGCTAATCCCAAATTGGGATTCCAACTTCTCAAACCATCTGGTCAAACCTATTGCTCCTTCAGTACCGCGGAAACTTACTTGCGTAACTGCATGAAATTCCTTGTAGGTACAAGTCCGTGCAATGGCAATAGTAGCTCCTTGGTTGGTATCCTCCTGTGTGCTTGCTGTACGATTCGCTTCAGCTGCTGCGAGTGCCTCAGCCACCCGTTCCGCGATCATTTGACTGAGTATGACGGGATCAATACCACCGGTAGTAGCTGGTGGATTCTGTGTCTCAGATCTTCGAACAGGTGCCATAATCTAAAAGGTAAACAAGATAATAAGGTTTTGCCAGATATAACAATCATGGCACATACGAAACGGTAATGTAATGCTCAACAGTATAAACAAACAAGATATGTGTAAATACCCATAAATAGCCCGTGTTAGGGACATCAACATAACATATAACAATCATTGTTCAAACCACATGTATCCCATATAACATAACTCGGATTTTGTTGTTGCACATGTACCTCATGTAAATATATCTCGTAATTGTTAAATCACATGTATCCCATTTATTGTATATTCTATATTGCTGAATCACATGATTCCAATAATAATCGTTCATTACATATATATATCTCCACATATATATACATACTTAATACATACAATCCGTATGATAATCAACTAAACACATAGCAGTTATAGTCTAGAGTTACTAAATGCAACCTAGTTCTCTATAACCATGGCTCTGATACCAATCTGTCACACTCCCAAAATATCAGAGTATAATGGCAACAAGGGAGTGGTGACATCATGATTATCATACACATAGTTACAAAGAACGACCTCTAAATGAGACGTTCGGAAAATTGATCACTTGCATTTGATAAAATAAAGAGTTTAAACATAGTGCGGAAGCATAAAAACTGGTCACATATACAAAAACATAGTTTTCAAATGGTACAAATGATCTTTATTTTCAATAGAAATGACGGCAGTGCATGAGACCTCACATAGCATCTTCATTCTTAATACCTGAGAAAAACATTGCTAAAGCGTCAACATAAAGTTGGTGAGTTCATAGGTTTAGTTAATTTGAAGTGTTTAATGAACCACAAGATTTCCCCAAACGTGATGATAATATAACAAATACAAAGTCATCATAAAAGCATTTATTACAGTCTAAGCTCGTGACACCGAAGCGTTAACAACACCGGTAGTATAATCATATAAATGTAGCCCAACTGGATGCCTAAACCCACGACATCCTATCTCAGACTCAAATGAAACTGTGCCCGCTTATCCCCTTGTTGGACAAGACAGACAGGGACGTCAATCCCGATAGATCTATCCATAACATTCGCGCTTACACAAAGTAATTAACGGTTCACGATTCACGGGCCAAAGCAACTGGGTTTTTAGTGGGACTTAGACTAATATATAAATCAGTAAATGTACTTGTGTTCATACGTTAAATCAAGCAATGTCTCACCCCAAAAAGCAGTAAAAACAGTTAAACATGGGGCTATAAACTCACCTCGTAAATCAGCAAAGTGACAAAGGTAAAGGTAGCTCGAGAGTACGGTTACGCTAGCCGCGACCTATTTAATTATAAAGATCGTGTTACAACGTTAAAAATTATACTAATAAAAGACATGACATCTTAGTTGTGCTTGACAATACTTTTTGTTTACGAAAAACACAATACATAAAAGTCGGGTATTAAGCAATTGAGATTTTACGGGCTAAAAATACTCTTAAGTTAAACAAATTCGTTTTTGGGCCTTAAATAACCCAATATACCCAAACTGGCCCAACAATAACCAATTTAACCCCACCAAGGGTCGGCCCATTGGCCATTTGACCCGGCCTGGTCCAAGGGCGATACAAACAAGAGTGAGGGGGGGGGGGGGGGGGGTTAATACGTGTTTTATTCTCTCACACAAACCCAAAACACTCAGTCAATCTCTCTCTCTTCTCTCGAAAATACTCCCACCGCCTCCTTTCTCTCTCTCTCTCAAAAACCAACCAGATCTAAGCCACTCCCATGGCTAAAAGGTTTCCAGATTAATAATACCAATTATTTGTGATGGTTTATGGTGATTAAACACGCGTGGGATGTGGGGTTTCATCCCCACATCAAACCGATTTGATTTCGAGGTGTTTTTCCAGGGGTTTAAGTTATTGATTCATCAATCAAAGATAAGTTTTACCTCCTTTTTCCTTTTAAATAGATGGTCTATTGATTTTCGTTTATAAAAAGATGGTTTATGGTTTTAAAACGTTCGTATAAACAAGCTGTGAACAAAGGCTCTCGGATTTAATAAAAAACGAATTAGGGTTTCGAAAATAATTGGGGGTTTTTCCAAATCTCATGTTTAATAACCATTAATTAACGTTTTCTATCATAAAAACATATTAATTTCAACATATAACCGATTTGTAAAAATTAGGGTTTCGGTCAAATTTGGGGGTTTATTCACATCTCGGTTTTAATTAAATTAATTAATTAATTCGTGTTTGGATTGGGTCTAATTAGGGTTTAAATTAATAAAATGAAATCAGGGTTTATATAAATTGGGGGTTTTTGTACACGGTTGATTATTTGTAATTAAATAACGTTTTTGGAACATATAATGTATTAATTTCGTAAATAAAAAGGGTTTACAATTTTTAGGGTTTCGGATTAAATAAAGGGGTTTTATACCCGCGGCTTATTTGAGGGTTTGATGATGTTCCTGTTAAAAAGAAATAGATGAATCTTGGGTTATGGTTACTTTTGAGTGATAAAGGTTTCGGCAGAAACAAAGGGTCTTGGTTTGGTCTCGGTTTGGGTCTCGGTTTGGTCTCGGTTTGGTCTTGACAGAAAATAATGGGGTTATGGTTTGTGGTCAAAGTCTATGATTTATCTTTACATTTTTGGTTTAAATTGAACCGTAACAAAGACTAATACATTTGTTTTATTTTCGCAGGTTTGGTTACAATGACGAGCACAACTAGGACTTGTACAGAAAAATAAAGAGGTGATTAAAAGACTCACAATGGATGTTTCGTTTCGGTTTGCAGGTGTGGACAGGAAGGAAATGGATCGGCTTTGACACTACTCTTTATTTTCACCCAGGATTTGTGTTTGAAACTGTCCAGGAACAATTTTTGTAATAATTTGGACTGTGGATAATATTTGTGTTATATTTGGACATTGGATAATTTTGGGCTGTATTTAACTTGTATTATTAGTTTAGGGTTAGACTAAAACTGGAAATGGTATGCTTGTGATGTACCCATTTTGGGTAAACTTGGCATGTGTGCTGGATTGTAGTGATTAGTGGGTGAATAAACAATGTAATTCTGAATATTGACTCTTGTTGACCAAGTTTTGAAATAAAAGTTCATAAATTAGATTTTTGTACAATTTGTATTATTCGGCCCAGGTATTGTCAATTGTCTAAGTTTTAGACGCACAACCATAATATGAATAACTCGATAACAATCGACACACGACTTGAATCAAAGACGAATATACGTGATCTCGGGGGATTCAACAAATAATTCAAATGGACACACGGCAAAAGCATAAAACGTTTAATTAACTCGTACGTTTCACTCATAAACTAATAGACACGAAAAACTCGAGTTGTTACATTCGCTCTCCCTAAAGAGGGCTTTGTCCGCAAAGCAAAGCAAATAATACATTTATAACGACACCTCATTGGTAAATAATTAAGGTACTTCACTATATGAAGAATTAAAGATGAAAATTTGACGGATGTCACATTGCAGTTTAAGGAATTGATGGTATGGGATGGGATTGGAGCTATTTGGCTAAAGATATAGAAGAGGATAAAGCTTTGGTTGCTGAAATTGAAGTAGAAGAGCATGTTCAATATGCTCTCATGGCACACTCCTCCTCTTCATCTGATAATGAGGTATACGATGATGCTTTTTGTAGTAAAGGTTGTAGGTTAAATACTGGGAGACTTAACAAAGAGGTGTTAAGATTATTAGATGATATGAGCACTGAAAGATGCAAACTGTCTAATTACCAACTAGCTCTCACTCAAACTAAGAAGACAGTTTCTGAATACAAGAAAATGGAATTTGACTTAAAAGATAAAATAAATATCCTAAAACATGAGTTGAATGCTAGTAATGATATTAGGAGTATCATGGAAAGGGTTAATGGTGAGTTACAGGCTAAGTTAGATGCCATTAAGAATAAAGATAATGTTGGCCTTAAAATTCAAAGATTTGACAAGGCCACCCAAACCCTAGGAGAATGTGTGAGTAAACAAAGAGATCCTAAGGACATGACTGGGATTGGGATGCAAGACTACTCTGTGGTTCCACCACCAGCTGGTGACTTCTATGGTGTCCAACAAAAGGACCTATCTTGGACTGGTTTGCCAGAACTCCAAGAGGAGGAATTCATTCCTCCACCAAGAGTTGTCACCCCAGTTGAAGAGTATCAACAAAAGTTGACTGACTTGAATGAATGGAAGAAAGCTAACCCTACTTTATTTGTTAAGGGTGGCTTTCTATGTGAAAGTCCTAATGAGTCAACTCCCATTAAGGTTACCAACCCAATCACTAGTAAGGCTGTTGACCTTGGCTCAAACACTGTTAGAAAACCTAGCATTAAGTATGTAGAGATGTATAGGAATACTAGGTCACCTAAGAGCCAAGTTAGCAATGATGGAACAGGCTTATTCTCCTCTAGACCTAGGGTTGTGTCTAGAAAAGCCTGTTACACTTGTGGCAGCTTTTCACATTTAGCATATAAGTGTGTCAACGCTCCTAAAGTCAGCGCTGACAGGAACAAATTCAGCACTGACAGGAACAAATTCAACGTTGTTAGAAAGTCAAACGTTGTCAGACCCAAACCTTGTGTGCACCAAAGTCCACAAGTTGTTAGACCTTCCCCATTCTTCACTAGAGGGTCTAACACTCATGGACAAAGACCATTTTAAAAGACAAATACTTGGTCTAATAGGCAATGGGTTTCTGTAGCAAACCCTAGGTTCAACGCTGACAAGGGAAATTTCAGCGTTGACAAGACCAAATCCAACGCTGACAGAAACATGACCAGACCTAAATATTTGCAACCACAGGGTAAGGGGTCTAAAGCTTCTTCAAGCTTAACATGGAGACCAAAGAAAGATCAAAACCCTAATGATAATGGGATTTCAATGACCTGCAACAGATTTAACTACATTTCAAAGGTCATTACAAAACCTATTGGGGTTAACTGGGTATTTCATCCTAAGAAGGATGAAAATGGGGTTGTTGTGAGAACTAAGTCTGTTCTTATTGAACAACCAGATGAATCCAAGTCTTCCAAGGCTTGGGTTCCCAAAGAAAACTAACTTGTTTTCTTTATGTGCGGGGCATTCAAAGATAGGTCAATGATTTTGGATATTGGGATAGTGGATGCTCAAGGCACATGACAGGGAAGGAAGATTATTTGACCAACTTCACTCCCATTAAGGATGGTGATAAGGTTTACTTTGGAGGCGGATATGGTACTATCACAGGCAAAGGAACACTTCTCACCAAGAACTTACGTTTTGAAAATGTATTTTTGGTAAAGGAACTTGATTACAATCTTTTTAGTATATCACAAGTTTGTGATAACAAAAATAAAGTTCTGTTTACTGATACTGAATGTTTGGTGTTAAGTAAGGATTATAAGATCCCTGATGAGAAATATATTGACTATAGAACACCTAGGCATAAAGACATATACAATGTGAATCTGAATGGGATTAGAATGAATAACAATATGTCTTGTTTTTATGCTAAAGCTTCAGTAGATGAAAGTAATTTATGGCACAGGAGACTAGGGCACATAAATTTTAAGAATATAAACAGGGTTGTGAGACTGGGCTTGGTTGATGGTTTGCCTGAAAAGGCCTTCCACAATGACCACTCTTGTGTTGCATGTCTTAAAGGCAAGCAGCACAAGGTCTCATTCAAGTCCAAACAGGTGCATTCTAGTACTAGACCTCTTCACTTGCTTCATATGGACCTCTTTGGTCCAACCAATATAGAAAGTTTGAATGGTAAGTCATACTGCTTTGTTATCACAGATGACTTTTCTAGGTTTACTTGGACCTTCTTTCTAGCTATGAAGAGTGATACATCTGACACTTTAATTGATTTTATCACTCAGATTGAGAAGAAAACATGCAATGAAGTTAAAATGCTTAGGAGTGATAATGGTGGTGAATTTAGGAATAAAGTGTTAGATGATTTTGTGCCAGGAAAGGAATTACTAGGCAATTTAGTGTTGCTAGAACCCCACAGCAAAATGGGATTGCTGAGAGGAAAAATAGAACCCTAATTGAAGCAGCCAGAACCATGTTGGCTGATGCTCATTTTCCTATAGCATTTTGGGCTGAGGCTGTTAATACAGCTTGCTATGTTTAAAATAGAGCATTGGTCAACAAAATTCAGAACAAAACACCTTATGAGTTACTTTGGGGAAGAAAACCTAATATTGGTTTTCTTAGAATTTTTGGTTGTCATGTAGTAGTTTTAGACACTAGTGATGCCTTAGGTAAATTTAGTGCAAAAGGTGATGAAGGCTACTTCATGGGGTATTCAGTGCAGAGCAAGGGATATAGGGTTTATCTTAAAAAGGAAAAATGTATTCTTGAAAGGGTACATGTTAGGTTTTTAGAGAGTAAACCTAGTGATCCTGAAAGTGGTCCAAATTGGTTGTTTGACTTGGAACCTTTATCTAGGACTTTAAATTATATGCCTGTCACTAATCCAGACATTGTGAAGGTAACTTCAAATGTTGTGGAAGAACAAGTTGTTGATTTTTCAGGTACACAGGTTCATGAAAAGTTTGGATCACGCGCAGAAAAGTCATCTCCTATACAAGAATATGTTACAATCTACATATGGATAGATGCTTTTGCTGCTGCTGCTGCTGGAAAAGATAATGGTGGTCCCCAAGTACCACCAGTTAACAACATGCATGGTCCTTCAGGCGCTGACAAAGGTAAATCTAGCGCTGACAAGACCAATTCAGACGTTGATGGCTCAGACGTTGACAACAACAGTTCAAGCGTTGTTAGCCCAGACGCTGACAACCAAAGTTCAGGCGTTGACAACACTTTTGCACATCTTTTCTCTTCTACTTTTGAACAGGGTGAACCTTCCAATTTATATGAAGAGGTTCATCCTTATGTTGATGAAAGAGAGTCTGATGAAGAAGATATTGGCAACTTGGAGAATGAGATTGAAGACACCAGACTTTTTGAAGGAGGAGTTCTCACTTCTACTATGAAGAATCACCACACTTCTCAAATCATTGGTGATATTATGACTCCTGTTCGGACTAGAAGATCTCATCAAGGTCTTGGTGGATTTATTACCAATATTCACAAGAAGGTTGATACCCCCCTTGTGCAAGCATGTTTGTTTGCCTATTTTCTGTCACAACAGGAACCCAAGAAGATATTTGATGCTCTCAAAGAACCAAGTTGGGTGGAAGCAATGCAGGATGAGCTCCACCAATTTGCAATTCAGGATGTTTGGGAGCTGGTTGATTGTCCCAGATATGTCAGACCTATAGGGACAAGATGGGTTCTAAGAAACAAGAGAGATGAAAGAGGTATTGTGGTCAGAAACAAGGCAAGATTAGTGGCTCATGGATATACACAAGAGGAGGGGATAGACTATGAGGAGGTCTTTGCACCAGTTGCAAGGATTGAAGCTATTAGGATATTTTTAGCCTATGCATCCTGCATGGGCTGCACTGTCTATCAAATGGATGTCAAGAGTGCCTTCCTCTATGGAACAATTGTTGAGGAGGTATATGTGATGCAACCTCCTGGTTTTGAGGATCTAGAGAATCCAGACAAGGTGTATAGAGTCAAGAAGGCTATGTATGGACTTCATCAAGCCCCAAGAGCATGGTATGGTACTTTGTCTACTTATTTAGTAGACAATGGCTTCAAGAGGGTCACCATAGATCAGACACTATTTACAAAGAAGAAAGGTAAGGATGTGTTGCTTGTTCAGGTCTATGTTGATGACATCATTTTTGGGTCTACTGATCCAAAGATGAGTGAGGATTTCTCCAAGCTGATGACAGACAAATTCAAGATGAGTGCTATGGGGGAGATGAACTTCTTTCTTGGTTTACAAGTTCAGTAGAAAGACGATGGTATCTTCATCTCCCAAGATAAATATGTGGCAGAGATCTTGAAGAAGTTTGGCTTTTCTCCACATGAAAAGAGGGCTACTACTCCTATGGATAGAGAACACCCTTGGTGAAAGATTGGAGATGGAAAGGATGTTGATGTCAGGCACTATGGATCAATGATTGGTTCATTGATGTATCTCACAGCCTCTAGACCTGACATCATGTTTGCTGTGTGTGCTTGTGCACGCCATCAAGTGACTCCCAAAGAATGTCACCTTTATGCTGTCAAGAGGATCTTTAGGTACCTAAGATGCTATCCTAGTCTTGGTTTGTGGTACCCAAAGGATTCACCATTGGAGCTGATTGCATATTAAGACAGTGACTATGGAGGTGATAAGTTTGATAGAAAATCCACAACTGGTGGATGTCAGTTTCTTAGGAGCAGATTAATATCTTGGCAATGCAAGAAACAAACAGTGGTGGCTAATTCTACAACTGAAGCTGAGTATGTGGCTGCAGCTGCTTGTTATGGACAAGTTTTGTGGATTCAGAACCAGCTGTTGGACTATGGGTATAATTTCATGCATACCAAGATATTTGTTGACAATAACAGCACTTTATGCATTATTAAGAATCTTGTAGATCATTCTAAAACTAAACACATAGAAATTAGACACCATTTTATAAGAGATTGTTTTGAAAAAGGTTTAATACAACCAGATAAGGTTGACACAGAAGAGAATGTGTCAGATTTACTAACTATACCTTTTGATGCTGGGACGTTTCAATACTTGGTAACAAGTATTGGGATGATCAATCTCACATAATATGTGTTTTGGAGTCTTTTTGTAAAAGTATGTACAGGATAATGCATTGTTATTGGTATTTTTGAGGATTTAGATTTTCCACTATATTTTTCTAACACTGACAAAGGTTGCTTGAACGCTGATAAGTGTTTTTGTGACGTTGTCAGCAATATATTTGTCTAACGCTGACAAAGCTTCCCTCAACGCTGTCATGTGTTATCGGGGCGTTGTCAGCAACAATGTTAGTTTTGTGGTTTTCAATCTAAATGTGCAGGTGGTGTTAGCATTATACCAATGGATACAGAGTTGCTTATGGATCATTGGAGAAGCATTTGGACATGTTTTTATTTATGGATGATGGTTGGAATTTTTAATTCCTATCTTGACATAAAATTTTTTTATGTTCATGCATATTTTTAGCAACATATGTATCATATTTTAAGGGGAGATTTTAGGAACCTTTAGGATGTTTTGGTATCCATATGATACTCTTATCACAATTCTAGATTGTGTCCACAGGTGAGTATGAGTTATTTTTACTAAATCATGAGGCACTGTAGCATGCAAAGTTGATATACTATGCATGCTGCCAAGACATTTTTGGCCTAGAATTGGTTGTGGTCTGTTGGGAGACATGGGAATGATTTTGTCATGGGTTTTTACCTGGGAGTAACAAGGAATTTTAAAAGATAACTTAGTTGTTAAGAGTTTTGGTTAGCAAGGGACACTAGAGGACTGTTATGTCTATATTGCATAAGCAAGTGTGCATAACTGGACAGTGCTTGCCGCCCTATAATAATTATCAACTTTTTGGTTATCTTCTCTAGGATAAATTACTTTGTTAAGGTCATTTTTCATTTTTAAACATTTTTATTTTTGGACGCTGACAAGTATTTTTCCAAGCGTTGTTGTGACCAATTTAGACGCTGACATGGCTTAGGCAAACGTTGACAAGAAAATAGCCGTTGGGCGTTGATGGGTTATTTTTGACCGTTGACACTCAATGGGACCTACCCAGTTGTTACTTTTTGACATATTTTTAGGCCGTAATTTTGGGAGCTGATAACTTTCATTTAATGCATGAGATAAACTTATTCTTTTTCAATATTTTCATGATTACATTTTGAAAATACTTGCCTATTTTTGGGCCAATCACATGCATTTTCTTCTCCTATATATTTGGCTCCTATTCTTAAACAGGGTACCTATTATTCTTGTCTAACACAATTTTCTCTTATCAACTTCTTCTTTATCAATCATTTTCACAGCTTTCAACAATGGCACCAAAGTTTAAACCATCAGATTTGGAATTGGGGTTCAGAAGTCATCACAACATGGTCGCGTATCTTGAAGCTGATGATACTCTGTTTCCCCAATACATACAAATGGTGGCGTATTTGAACGCATCTCCTTTTAGGTATGCTCTTTCTCATGCACCACTCATTCCTGTCACACATATTAAACAGTTTTGGAACAATGTTAGTTTCTCAACAGTTAATAGAGTGACTACATTATCTTCTATTGTTCATGGGAGAACATGGGTGGTTACTGAAGCTTTGGTACGCCAAGCTTTGCATCTTGATGATGCTGATGGTATAACCACCCTTCCCATTAGTGAAATAGAACAAGGACTAAGGGCTTTGGGTTATCCTTTTCCTGCTCAAGGAACTTTAAATAAATATCATAAACAGGAGTTTACCCCAGCCTGGAAGTACCTAATACATGTCCTCCTACAATGTTTGAGTCCCAAGTGCACTGCACACAATGAGATCAATAGATCTATTGCAAGTGCTATTGTGTGTATTGCTACTGGGCAAAAGTTTAATTATTCCAAAATGATTTTTGAGGGCACGTGTAAAAATAAAGGGAACAAAATGACTTTAGCTTATCCCAGATTTTTACAAATGGTTTTTGATGTCCAAGGATACTGCACAAGGGATCATGATTGTTGGGTCAAAAAGTTGATGTGGCAGAAACTCAAAAACGAAGAAAACATGAAGATATTGTCTAAGCGTTGTCAAGAGCAATTCAAGCATTGACAAGATCACAAACTAAGCGTTGTTGGCTCAAGAGTTGTCGTGTGCAATCCAAGCATTGTCACATGCAATTTAAGAGTTGATAGAAACGTAGACAAGAAGCTTATGGAAGCTTCTATTTAGATAAACATGCAAGATATATTCTGCACAAGTTTATTTAAATAGAAGATTTACTTGTTTATTTGTTATTATCTCATGTAAACCCTAATCCTTACACTATAAAAGGAACCAAGGGTCTTAGGTTTTATACATCAATTTATTCACAATGTAAACCTAAAAGCGTGTGTGCACTAGACGTGGGATTCAATGTATACACGTCTAGTGGTTGTTTATTATTAATATAATGAGCAACCCTTTTGTTTTAATTCATGTTATTGTTCCCTAAACACCTTGTTAATGTGTTATGTTCTTATTCCGCTTTGATTATTTAATCATATGAACATGATGCATTCCTAGTTGCTTCAAAGATCCGGAAACCAAGGTTACCACAATTGGTATCAGAGCCTCGTGGCTCGTGATGCTAGGACCAACAAGGTGTTCGTGTATGGTGAAAAGAAGAAAAATCCGTCTAGGGTTTTTCTGGACGTTTTTGTGTGCGCAGCAGTATTCAGAAGGTTATAACTTTTGATTGAACCGTTGGATCGTCACGAAATTTCTTGTGTGTGTTCTATACACATATATCTAGACATCAACCAGAGGGATTGTCGAGTTTTATCCCCAAGAAAAAGTTATTAAGCGTCAAAGTCAGCAGTGAGTGAATGCAGTTTTCTTTAAACAGCCATGTTCAAAACACGTTTTCTCCTTCGTTAACCGTTGGATCTTCGTGATTTTTGAACTGTAGATTCTTGGCACTTGTGTCTAGCATCTCACCGAAGGGATTTTGGATCTGAGCCCTAATGATGAAGATATTCAGCATCGAAGTTCACTGTTCAAGGTATTAATGTACTTGCTTTATTCACATAAAATCATGAACTAGGGTTTCTTAAACCCTAGATCGAATTAAAGAGCAGAAGAATGAGGTTTGTGGCTGTTGTGATTCAAGTTTAATACATGATCTAGTTACTGTTCATCTGTTAGGGTTTCGCTTAAACCCTAGATACGGTTAAATGGAACAGTAGCAGTTCTAGAACGATTATGATTTTCCATGGTAAACATTATGCCCACATGTGATAATAACAGCAGACGTGAAGATATTTCAGAAAGAAATTAAACGATTCTATATTTGGATGTGGCTATATTTAAAATCACTTGGTGTGATGCAAGAATATTGGCTGATTTTTAGGACTATGGAAATTCGTTTTGTGAGCTGTTGGACGTGGGTTCCTGATTTTCAGCGATAAGCATATATATATATTCTATATTTTTGGACATTATTGTGTTTGAAACAATGGGATATTATGTGCATGGATATTAGCTTTGTGATATAGGGACGTGAAGTAAGTTTACAGCTGTTCAGAGATTAAGCAGATCATGGCAGAATACGACACGGTACTTGTGTTGTGGTCGTGAAGTATAATAGCTGCTAAAAGAAGCAGTATGGGATTAGCTACATACCATGGACCAGCTTTGTACCGATTGGCTATCTAATGTGATCTTCTCACATACAGTAGAACTCTTCTTAGGTTTGGTACAGCAAGCTGGCAAAGACGTGTGGAATACATCATGACTTATGGAAAGAAGCGATTCATATTGCATATTTTCAGGGATCGTGATTGTGGTATGGCTGATTTCTAGGAGATACACACGTGAGAATGAGGATATACATGGGATATATGCTACAGTAAAAGAAAAAGTGATCGTGACATATCAAAGCTGCCAAAGATGTGGAAAATAGTGAAAAGGAAAAGAAACAGGTCGCTATATGGTTTCATACAAGGATCCATGTGGTTCTAGGACTGTGCTCGTTAATGATCTATGTCTACAAAAGATTTGTGATTTAAATATTATCAAAAGGACAGAAAAGCTGCCTATTCACGTGTATGTCTTGAAGGATGAAAATTGAGAAGTGATAAATACTTTTAGGAATACAATGATGGTTTGTTCACACGACACAAGTTCTTTACGTGGGGTAGCACTATTGATCTAAAGACATAAGGAAAAATGACGTTGATACTTATTAATTCAACGTTGACAAGTGAAAAAGACGTGAGGTATTTGCAGTCGATCCATTTATATTGATTAAAATAAGAAGTGTATTTTGGTTTACGTGTAGACAAAGTTTTTGGTTCGATGCTGACAAGGTTTAAAGTTGACGCTGACGTTTGTAATTTTGACGCTGACAAGAATAAGTCAAACGCTGACAGAGAGCGTTGACATGAGTTGTCCGAGAAACGCTTGCTCAAGCGTTGATAGGTGTTGTCCGATATCTGACAATGCATCTGATTAAAGATATTGGACAATGACGGTTCTCGGATGACAAAAGGAATAGCTGCTGTTGAGAAAATTGGTATGTTTTTAGCACACAAAAAGGTGGTATTTACACACGAAGGTACATGGAATCTCCGTTCTTATTTAGAATATCAAGTTGATATTTATGGCTCGGATATTTTTAAAAGGGATTAATGATCTAAAAGCGAGTTAGCAACGATTCATGAAGTAATTTATTGGAGTATGTAATCGGGATAGCCTTATGAAAGAGTTATTCGAAGATATTGACTTGTCATGAAGAGGTATTGGCTTAAGGGGAAGAATTCTTATGGTAAGTTTGATGTTTGAAGAAGATTTTCGCGAGTTTGTGCTCTATCATATCTTAAAGTCGTGAACTCCCAGTCATTGACTTTTAAGGTAACTTGTTCGTGCTTTACATGGTTGGTGATGAAGGCTTGTCATAACACTTGAAGGAGTTACATTATCGTGCTCAGTGTCTCACAAAGGATGAGAATATTGACAAGGGATCGATGTCTACTTATAATTTGCTATAGGTATAAGTTCTTTATCACATGGATAGTACAAGACATGGAACACAAGGTTGGGTTATTCTACTTCTACATCAAGAATACTTTATTTATTTTTCTTCAAGATCATTAAATAGAGCTACATTTGGAGAATCTTCAAAGATTGCATACATTATTTACTTCCCTGTTGATGTGACAAAAAGGGGAAGACATACATGCTACACTCGAGGGGAAGCAATTTGAAGATCATGTACAACTTACAAGAGATACACATAGAGTTTTGCCGACATCAACTAGGGGAAGAATGTTGGGTCAAAAAGTTGATGTAGCAGAAACTCAAAAACGAAGAAAACATGAAGATATTGTCTAAGCGTTGTCAAGAGCAATTCAAGCATTGACAAGAACAAACTAAGCGTTGTTGGCTCAAGAGTTGTCGTGTGCAATCCAAGCATTGTCACATGCAATTTAAGAGTTGATAGAAACGTAGACAAGAAGCTTATGGAAGCTTCTATTTAGATAAACATGCAAGATATATTCTGCATAAGTTTATTTAAATAGAAGATTTACTTATTTATTTGTTATTATCTCTTGTAAACCCTAATCCTTACACTATAAAAGGAACCAAGGGTCTTAGGTTTTATACATCAAATTATTCACAATGTAAACCTAAAAGCCTGTGTGCACTAGACGTGGGATTCAATGTATACACGTCTAGTGGTTGTTTATTATTAATATAATGAGCAACCCTTTTATTTTAATTCATGTTATTGTTCCCTAAACACCTTGTTAATGTGTTATGTTCTTATTCCGCTTTGATTATTTAATCATATGGACATGATGCATTCCTAGTTGCTTCAAAGATCCGGAAACCAAGGTTTCCACAATGATGATTTTTATGAGATCCTTGTGCATAAGAAAGCAATTTTTATGAAGATGAATTCACCCCCACATCGTGACCTACCCCTAACCCCAGCTATGATTGCTGTCATTGATGCAGCTCAACCCCAACCAGACCCCCAACCCCAAATTGACCCAATACCTGAACCTTTACCTTCACCACAACATATGCAAATTGACCAAGAACCCTTCGACGCTGACACGTTCAATGTTGGCGTTGATGTGCCTATTTCAAACGTTGACACACAACCTTCACAGACCCAAACACCCCTTAACCAACCCAAATCCACCCAATCCACATCTTCTTCTCCCCCAACACAATATAGGTTACAAAAACGCCAAAGGAATACTGGAGTGTTCTTCTCTAGTGGTCCTAGCCATGTAGCAGAGAGAACCACCACCACAAGTGTGGTTGGTGTTATGGATGAGGCTGGGACTATTGGTTCTGGCTTAGAAGTTGGCCAAGACAGTCCTACCATTATTAAGACCTCATCCATGCCCAATGAATCTAACTTGGGAGGTCAAATACCCATTTTAGAAGAGGGCAGATTCGAACCAATGACCCTAATGGAATTGACTGCTGTCTGCATGCGCTTGCAAAAGCAAAATGCAGACTTGGTACAAGTTGTCAGCACACAAGGCCTTGAACTCAAGCAATTGAGGGAGAGGATTGTTATCTTGGAGACTGCTAGTACAAGGAGAGGGATGGAGGAATCTTCCAAAGGGGAGGATGAACAAATAAATGTGAGTGATAAGGGCAGCCATGATGGTCAATCTTTGGATGTTGCTGAGGCCCTAACAAGTTTGAAGAAACAAACAGGTTTTTATACGTCTCTAGTCTCTCCTACAAACTTAAATTTATCATTTATAGCCATGTTGGAGGAAATTGCAAAAGGCGCTGAGGCAGGAAATTTGAGCGTTGACAAGGAGAATTTGAACGCTGACATGAGTATCTTGGGCGCTGACAAAGCAGAATTGGGCGTTGACAGACCTACAAATGAGGTTGATGTATTCCAGTCATCATCAATCATCAAGGAGGTTTCTTCACAAGTATTACCATCTACCTTACCAACAGTTGATCCATTAGATAAGGGTAAGGGTATAATGGTAGAAGAAGTTGTTCCAAAGAATGCAACACAAATTGAATTTGATAGAAGGTTGGTTGCACAAATTATGGAACAAGAAATAAAGCAGGTGGGTGAATCCCCTTTTGTTGTCACTGCAGAAGAGCAAGAAGGAAGTGATGAAGCTAGTTCAGACTCAAGTGTTATGATCATAGAACAACCAGAAAGACTTGAGTATGGTGATGAGCTGGCCAAGGAGAAATTGAATGAGTTGAAATTGCAGGTTGATTTTGATATGCCAGAGGTGGTTCAGATGTATCATGCTTAGGAAGAAAGGTGTATAGAGAATCCACATTTGACCATTTCAGATCAGATATGGGGTTTGGAGATTCTTCTCAGAGTATAAAAGGATTGAAAGGTCATACTGAAACACAAAGCAAGCAATGTTCTCTCAAATTTGAAAAGGGATAGAAAGGAGTTGTACTTTATGCTGCTCAGATGTCATGGAACAGGATGGACTTATAAGAAATTGACTGGGTTGACATTTGATGAGTTGGAATGTAGAGCTTATCCCATTTGGGTTAGAGTGCAGGAAGAGAACACTCTAAGACTTCTTTCTGATGAAAGAAAAGAAGAACTTACAGAGGAAATGGAGCTCAAGAAGGCAATGTTTGTTCCCAGACCAGTGAAAAAGGGAGTTTCTCTTGAGTTTCCCAAAGATATGGATCCATTACATCCAAGTGAAGCTGTCATAAGAAAGAGCCTCAAGCTATCACCATTAGAAGCTTCAGATATGGTACAAGTGTTACCACTTGATTCCAGAAACCCAATTGTAAGCTATGAAGAAGATGAATGTGGGTTTTGGAAGATTGGCAGGTATGGAAAAGAGGTTCACACTTTTACCACCCTTATATCTTTGTTTGCAAGTTTTGACAGAGAAGACTTGGTAGACCTATAGAGGTTATTAGAAGCCAAGTATATGACTGAAGCACCAACTTCAGTCAATGGAATAAAACTGTAGTCAACATTTAAGAGAATGTGTGGACCAATTGATAAAGATCCTGCTATTTGGAAGGATCTTGAAGATGATCTCAGTGGTCTTCAATGGAGATTGTATTCAGCTGCTGGTGTTTATTATTTGAGTTCTACAAAGTTTGCTGAGTATCTACTTGTGGATGGTCAGTACTTCATTTCCAAGGAAGTCTTGGAGAAGATGAAGAACACTCAGCTGGAAATTGATTATTCAAGTGACGTGGCAAAAGACATGATCAGATTTATTTATTACCAATATGAGAAGGTTTGTAAGATTCCTCCTAGTTCTTAATGTTTATTTAGAAACTTGATCACTAGAGTAGATATCAAGTTTAGGGGAGGATTGTTGGGAATAAATTATAGCCAGTCTACTTGAGCGCTGAAAAGAGTAAAACAAGCGTTGACAGGAGTAATACAAACGCTGACAGCTCAAGCGTTGACAAGACAAAGTCAAGCGTTGATACATTGAAGACAAGCACTGATGGAAGGATATACTCTACGCGTTTATTGTATTCTAGATTACTTCTAGTAAATATAGGAACAACAATGTATTTTCTATATTTATCTTTACCTAGAATAGTTGATACGTAGATTATTGTACAAGGCTTCTTATGTCTATAAAAGAAGACCTTTAGGTTAATGTTCAATATAAGTTTTCATACGTAAACTACTTTCATTGTAAGCAAGTTTGATATCATTAATCTAAGTGAAAGTTTGTTTACATCTTGTGTGTTCTTGTTTAAGTGTTAATTCCGCATATTGTCATATACATATACAAAGGTTTCTCTAAGTGTATTACTTGATCTAATCTCGTATACATAAAGCTAAATCGATCTAAGTTTGGGATCAACACATAACTGGGTCCATGATGTCTTTCTTCAATATCGAGAATCATTAACAAATGATCTCAATAGCATATGTATTGACCCGGTTTCTGCCTA
Organism: Glebionis coronaria; assembly: GCA_025667525.1. Classification (NCBI taxonomy): domain Eukaryota; kingdom Viridiplantae; phylum Streptophyta; class Magnoliopsida; order Asterales; family Asteraceae; genus Glebionis; species Glebionis coronaria. Next base: position 27,034,612 of record CM046877.1, read on the forward strand.
AAGTTGTAACGAGGGCTTCTTTCTTTACACCCTTTATCTTTACAATTCTTTTTCATTCTTCAACCCCTTCAATGCTTACCAATACGTCATCACTAGCACCTTGTTGTGATTGTTCCAGTGCTAGCTTAAGTACTTGGTCTGCATTCAGCTACGTTCACAACCATTCTCCATCTTTCCTAGGACTTCTAATTCTATCTAGGGAACTGTCCTTGGGAAGATTCCATCGGTTCTGATGAATCATTGGACTAATACCTATACCTACCACCCTTTTGTCATCACATCCGTCGTGAATTAAGTGTGTTTTGGGTAAGTATTGTCACCATGAAAAATCCTTGAAAAAATCACTTAAAGCACTTGTGATATTGTAATCAAAGTTTTTGTGCCTTAAGTGTTTTGATCATCAAAAAACGCTCCCCCTTAACATGTGCATTACACATATTAAGTTGGTTTATCTTTTAAGCATTTTTCATTGTTTAGCCAAATATCATTAAGTCTCTTTAATCCCATTTTCTCCCCTTTCCAAAATGTTAACCATCAATATTTTGGATATTAATGGATTAACCGGTCTTTGGGTACTAAAATGAAATTAGATGTTGGCCATAGAACATATTAATGCCCCCCCTCAAATTAATGAGGTTAGTTGTAGTGCTTGAGTATCATAGATTTTGAAAGATTTAGAATCTCGTGAGAAATTCTTGAAACATTTCATACTTTCACACTACAACAAGCCACAAAAGCACAATATTTACAATATTAACATATTCACAAATTAACCAATATGGAATAGACCTGAGATAGTACGACCCATTAGATGGATCGGTCCACAAGCCTGTGATGTGCTCCATATGGTCTGCCCCCTACGAATCTTTCGATACTGCGGATCAACCGTTGATGCCTTAACTTCGCCTCAATCATCTGGATGGTGTGGTTGGCACTCTTCTTAAATCGGCCTACCCATCTGTACTTTACCTCTGGAAGACCTTGTCCTGAGTTGAGCATCAACAGCTTGTCACGTACATGCTTGAGAGTACCATCGTTGAACTTGTACAGTTCTGAGAGTCGCATGTATTGCATGACCTCAGCTTCATTCAGGTAAAATATGCCCATCTCTGGTTGGAGTGTACCCATGTATGGTTCCTTGGCTTGGTGAAAACGACTCATTGGTGTTGTGTGAGGTCGTTCTAGATTTAGCCTGGATTGATAACTCTCTACTCCAAGTTGTAAGTCTTCAACCCTTTGCTTGATCACAATTCTACGAGTGAATTGGCAAATGTTGGAGTTTAGGGCTATGACTTCATCGGGGTCTAAGTGAGGAACCTTTCCTTGAGCCAAGAGGAGTAGAAAATCTTCAATATCTTCAAGTCGTAAAAATTGAAGATCCCTTTCACTGACACTATGTCTTACCGTCTTCTCGCTTGAACCTGATATCTTTCAAATACGAATATCCGAATATATGGTGAACGCTAACTCCCTGTATGCTTGAGATTCGACGGGTTGCAATTATAGGTGTATCTTTCTTGGTGTGATTATAGAAGTAGTAAGCTGACTTCTTGTTGCCCCACCAATGTGAGATGCCTAATTCCGCATATTGATCATACTCCTTGACAAGCTCTTTGCTCCATAGGTCTGAAACTTTATCTTCAATCCAAGGGATATCCTCCAAATTTACTGCTTTGTCCATTGTTAATGATGTAGCATACTTGTCTGCGCCGTTTTCTAAGAAGTCCAGATCATGGTTGGTAAAGTATTGCATTGGTAGGTGCTTGGCTGCTGCAATAACTGAGGGTGTTAGTGGAAGAAGGATTGGAGCTTGTTCACCTGATGCTGTTGACTTGATTGCTTTCATGAGCTCATTGAAATGATATTCTCCCTCAGTTTCGGCAATCTTCATGGAAGCCCAAAAGTTCTTGTCTTTGATCGTTGTTTGAAGAGTATTTGTATCAATGCTAGGCACTCCATATTTATCCATCAAGAATCCAGAGAAGTCGATAGGATTATTGAGGAATTGTGTGAGATCCGCCTTTTCACTATCAGAAATTGTACGTGCGGTTGCTGCCTGTGTAAGCCATGGCTGCACTAGAACCGTCTCGTAAATAGTGAACGTATCAGCAAACTCAGGATCTGGTTGAGTTAAGTCATCAATATCCATATCGGTGTAGTGCTGAGGTGGAGAGTTATGTATCACAGATGGTATCGGTTCGTCTTCTTGCATAGGTTCGTGTTCTACAGGTGCTGTTGAAGAAACATTAGTAAGAACCGGTGCAGTAAACATACCTGTGTCTGTTTCTGTGTGAGGTTGAACAGGAGTAGGCGGTGGAGAGTGATGTTCCACAGACGGTGATGGTTCGTCTTTAATCATTGGTTCGTCTTGTACCAGTGGCACTACAGGATCTTCTTGTGATACACTAGTAAGAACTAGTTCAGATGACTTACCTGTGGTGTTGTTAGTGGTTTCACCATGCTCGTCAGTGGTGATGTTTTCACTCTCAGCTTGTTTATCGCCAACTTTTTCTTTTGAACGTGCATCACTTTCTTCCTCTTCCTCATCACCGTCCTTGGATTCTTCAGATTCTTCACCATTGGTACCATTACCTTCATCCTTATCACCATCCCCTTTCTCCTTATCCTTACCATTCCCATTACCGTGATCCGCATCACTATCGTCATCCTCGTCTTCCCCGTCATCCTCATCCTCCTCATCGTCCTCATCTTCATCATCATCCTCATCCTCGTCCTCGTCATCATCCTCATCCTCATCCTCGTCCTCTTCTTCTTCATTCTTATCAGAATGTTCTTTCTCCTCCTCATTCTCTTCCTCTTCTTCCTCATTTTCTGCTTCATCGTTATTTTCAGACTCCTGACGTTTCCTTTTCTTGGAAGATTGGGGAACTTCAGTGTCTTCTACTGGTGATGTGTTGGAAGCGTCTAGTATGACTTTAACAAGAGCGTTTTGCAAGTCGTGTTAAGCTTTTGTTTTTGGTAACTCAATGTTGACTAATCGAGTGACCAAAGTTTTCATTAATTGCAAGTCAGTAAGGCCTATTATGAACAATACTGGAAGCTCCTGATTGACACATGACCTAACTTCACGGTGAATGATGTTAGTCATGGTATCATTGATGGAGTTGAGGAAAACACTGTTTTCTTTATCACGTGCTTCCTTTTCGGTAATAAACTTCTGATGTTGGTCTTTAAGTTTTAAAACTCTGATATGAACATCATCAAGTTTGGCTTTGTCGCGTTTCTGTTCTATTACGGCTTTTGAACTAGTAACACGCGACTGTAGCTCTTGAATCTTTTTTGCCTGTTCTTCTAACTGTTTTTGGAAGTGCTGAATGAGAGGGTCACTGGTCGTGAGGAATGGAGTGGAAGTGGATGGTAGTTGTACTGTTGTTGTTGGTGGAGGAGTTACCACAAGTGCTAAAGAGGTTGTGGATTGGATGGTGTTTTGTACAAGTTGTTCGAGGATAGATGGCGATGTTGGTACAATCACTGGGGCAGTGGGTGGTACAAGAGGATCGACAATCGGTGGAGGCGTTGGTGTAATTACTTGGGTGGTGGTTAGTACAGGTTGATGGGTGACCGGTGGTGACGTAGGTGTAATTACATGGATGGTGGTTGATACAGGTTGATGGATGACCGGTGAATGCGTTGGTGTAATTACTTGGATGGTGGTTGATACAGGTTGACGGATGACCGGTGGCGGCGTTGGTGTAATTACTTGGTTGGTGGTTGATACAGGTTGATGGATGACCGGTGGCGGCGTTGGTGTAATTACTTGGGTGGTGGTTGATACAGGTTGAATGGTTTCGATTGTAGGTTCAATCTGCGGGACGGTTGTCACAACAGTGCTGAAGGCTGGTGGTGGAGGGGGTATTTGTTGTTGGATAGGAAACAACGTCAGATGAGCATCGTCTGCTGCTATCATTGTTGAAGGAGTTGGAAGTGGTTTGCTAAGGTTGACGTCCTTGTACAGGATTGTTTCCATATCTTCTCCACCTTCTAAATTTTGGTCTTCAAAATCATAGTTGAAATAATCATCTACATTGTCATCATCTTGGTTTGTTGGGTCTGTGATTTCTTCCTCTAGTCTGAGATCTTGTTCTTCTTCATCGTTTGAGTCGTCTGGATCTCCAAAAGCTTCCAGTGCTAACTCTGCAGGAGTTTTTGATCTGGAACCACTACCGGTTTTCTGTGCCTCCATCCTACTTAAATTTCGTGCTATTCACATCTGTTTTTCTTCAGACATTAGTACTGGAGGATCTTGTTCATCTGCATCTTCATCACGTAGTTGCTCTTTCCCTTTAGCTTTACCTTTGGTTTGGGGTGAGGAAGTCTTTTGGCGTTTGACAACAGTCTTTTTCCTTTACCCTTTTGATTTTCGGATGGATCTGCGTTTGCTTTTTTAAATTGTGTTTCAATGTCCAGGAGCATTTGTTTGTAAGGTTCACTGTCCTTGATCCCGTCAGTTATCATTGTGTCAGGTACTAAAGATGGATGCAGTGAGTACTTAGTGGAATGTTTCTCGTCACCTATCTGATCCAACACATGGTCATCATCTGATGTATGGTAGAAGAAGTTTCCACGCTTGTCAATCGAAGGAACACTCTTCATGAATTGGTTGATGATAAGTTTTGTGAACCTTGGAAACGGAAGATGCAATGATTTCTTCTTGGTACCAGTGAATTGGTAGCAAAATTCTTCCCAAAGAAGTAGAGCATAATCTACTTTAGATGCAGTGTATAGGCCCCAAAGTACATAAGCCTGAGGTGGTCTCATTTGGTCAAAACCACGAGTCTTTGAAGTGAGGCACCTGGTTATGATGGTGACGAGTGCTTTCCATGGTTGACCAACGTGTGAAGTGGAAAACTGAGATAGATTTTGAATGTTACCCTCATAGTTTAGAGCTCTAATTACTCGAAGCAATTCATCTGTGTTTGGAGTGGGCACGAACTTTTCTCCTTTTGCTAATTTGGGAAACTTAAACAATTTCCTGAATTGAGTCAAATCAAGAGTAAAATTTTGTTTGTTGATCTTGAAAGTGATAGATATCTTAGATGCTTGCTTTGCCGCGGTAATCAATGCTGTGGCCCAAAATTCATGAATGTAGATTTCTGGAACTGATGTAGTAGCTCTAAGGGCATCTTTTATAGGTGACATGTCAAGAATGTCCACTGCAACTTTGAAAGCTGCCATGTTTGGATCAAAATCCTCTTTCAGACGAAAGTTGTTCTCTGCAAGTGGTAGTCGGTTACTAAGTGGTACTAACGTGAGGTCTGATTGTTGTTGTTGTTCTCTGGTGATTGACATGGTTCCTACTTAAGATAACACAAACACAATTGATATATACATACATATATATAATATATCCATGAAAATACATAAGATATCATAACAAATGTCGTCATGTAAACCACAATAAGATCATACAGACAATGTTCAAAGGAAGTACAATCATACAATCCGATATAGAAAACCTAAAGGCATGGTGGTGTTACAAAGACATGTTATTCTAGGACCCCAACAACCTAGCTTTAGTTACATGAAGATTTAGGTTTACTGGTTGTCATAACCATTACATCAGTGGGATAACTAGAGTACACGCGACTACGAGGTTCCACAATCACTTCCGTAGGCCTAGGCATTACTACAAGCTCAGTAGGTGTTGGCAAAACCTCAACCTCAATAGGTGTTCGCAAAACCTCAACCTCAGTAGGTGGTCGCAAAACCTTAACCTCAGTAGGTGGTCGCAAAACCTCAACCTCAGTAGGTGGTCGCAACACCTCAACCTCAGTAGGTGGTCGCAAAACCTCAACCTCAGTAGGTTTAAACTCAACGATTGCTTCCATTGCCTGAGAACAAAACACAATAAATAGAGTAAATAATTTTATCTCTTTCGTTTACAGAAATATCAACTTATAAAAATAAGATGACTTTTTGTAATAAGAAACCTTTTAAGTGTTCTTATGAGAAAAAATTAATTACATCCAATCAAAATTATGTTCGTTATAGAAGCCCTAATTCTAAGACAAATGCATAGTGTAAAAGCATGCTAACTTAAGGTGATGATACAACAACAATCTTTCCAAAAATTCTATAAGACCACTTATCTTAAGGACAATCTATCAACACAAAGAACTGATCGAATCGGAATACCCTATTGGAAAGTACCCAATCAGAAAGATTCTATTGGAAAGTACCCAATCGGAAAGTTCCAATCGGAAAGTCTCTAATCTGAAAGTCCCAAACCCGAATGCCCAATCGGAATGTCAATATCCCAATTGGAATGTCTTAATCGGAATGCCTTATCGGAATGACATAATCGGAATGTCAATGCCCTAATCGGAATGTTAATACGCCAATCGGAATGTCCCAATCGGAATACCGTAATCGGAATGTTTATGTCCCAATCGGAATGATCTTGTCGGAATGCTCTAATCGGATTGTCAACGTCCCAATCGGAATGTCCTAATTGGAATGTCCAATCGGAATGTCCTAATTGGAATGTCCAATCGGAATGTCCAATCTGAATGTCCGATCGGAATGTCCGATCGGAATGACCAATCGGAATCTAAAACATAATCTTCATCGGAATCTGGGCGAAGTTTACGAGGTGGATCTTATCTTAACCATTTCTATGGCTTTTAGGCAGTTTTTATCAAATTAGTTCAAAACCAGTGTTTAATAGATGATTAAGATCAAAACCCCTCTATCAAACTTGATGTTTACCACAAGTAAAACTGAAACCCTAGATCATTGATTCTAACGAGACAAATAAGATAAATGAATGGATAAAGCAAGTGAGTAACATGTAGTCAATGATACCTAGTAGCTTAGCACACCAGATAACACGCAATGGACGAGATGAAGCAAAAAAACTTGATCTTGATAGTGGCGGCAGAAAGGTTATGTGGGATGATTTGTGAAAAACAGTCGGGAGAGAAAAACAAACTGGGGGTAGGAAGGTTTTGACTAGAGTCAAACTTTTCTAAACCACTTTTGCCAATATTGCAAATTGGTCCCCCCAATTTTGAAATATGTAAGTAAACTAGTAATTAAAACTAGTTAACAACACAATTTCCCGATTAACAAAACTAGTTAACAACACAATTTCCCGATTTCTTGTGAGTGCAAACACAAACACGCCAATAAAACCTAATGCCTAAATCAAAAAACCATAGAAGGCACACATTACACATAATGCACATAAGGTAAGATGACAGACAAAATTATATGAAGACCAAATCATGTTCAAGATGATTTGATATTTTCTCCCCCTCAAATGGTGACCCGTTTTCTATTTAAAGAGCTGTAGTTATTGCATTTAATAGGACAAATATCTATGAAGACCTGTTCTGTTTAATGATTTTCTGAAACGATTCTAGAGGCAATAAGATTTCTCTTATTTTAACAAAATAAGTGCACTGAAACGTACACTAATTTGTGTTAGACCAAGTTATAAAGTAAACTTAGTCCCTTACAAGGTTTTAATGTAAACCTTCCCAGGAAAATTAATTCCCGTTGTGAGCCAATGTTTTCAAAAGAAATACGTGACTTTAATGCGAAAAGCGGGTTGCAGTCTGAAATAACTACAAGCCATTATGGGCATGTTTTAAAACTTGTACAACTTTTATACGGACTCTATTTATGGCGCCGTGTCAACTTTAATCGAAATTTCGAAGGCCGTAAATATTACCGTACTAAAAGACATGCCCGATTTGAAAATGAAAAAATATTATTAGATTTTCTTGATTTTATATTTTTTATGGATTTTGAATGTTTTATATTTATTATGGTTTTTCTAAGTTTTATATTTTTGTATTTTTCTTTTTGTGGTTTAAATATATACGATAATATACAAGATCACGATCAAAAGATACTCGAGAATAGTTTACCACTACTATTCTTCAGATTCTTCTGCCAACTCCTTAAGTGTCGCTGGTGAGAATGATTTCATGCCTAGCTTTTCGATCAAAAACTCGATACGTCCTCGATCTAATGCCTTCGTGAAAATATCTGCCAGCTGATACTCAGTGTTGACGAAGTACAGTTTGATCACTCCATTTTCTACTTGCTCTTTGATGAAGTGGTAGCGTATGTCAATGTGCTTCGCCCGGGAATGTTGAACATAGTTGCAGCACAGAGCAATTGCACTTTTGTTATCACAGTACATCGGGATTTTGTTGAATCCAAGACCGTAGTCAGTTAATTGTGATCTCATCCAAAGAACTTCTGCACAACAACCAGACATAGCAATGTATTCAGCCTCTGTACTTGATATCGCAGCGCTTTTCTGCCTTTTAGATGCCCAACTAATAAGTCTATCTCCAAGAAGTTGCACACTGTCAGAAGTGCTACGTCTAGTATCTTGACACCCAGCATAATCCGCATCTGCATATGAGATTAGTGCAATAGTGGAATCCTTCGGATACCACAGACTACGATTAAGTGTTCCTTTAAGATACCGAAAGATCCTTTTCACAACATGTAAGTGCTTTTTGGTAGGCTAGCCTGATACCAGGCACACGTGCATATAGCAAATTACAAATCAGGCCTGCTAGCAGTCAGATAGAGAAGGGTGCCGATCATTCCACGGTAAAGTTTAGGATCGACAGCTATCCCTTCCTTATCTTCATCTAACTTGGATCTCTCCACCATTGGAGTATCCACGGGGTCACAGTGTTCAAAATGATATTTCTTTAATGATTCAAGAGCAAATTTGGATTGATTAATGAAGATGCCTCTAGGATTCTAAGAAATTAGCAACCGTAAGAAAAATGAAAATTTTCCAATCATCGACATCTTAAAAAGTGTGGACATAATTTTCTCAAAATGGTCAGACAATCGTTCATTAGTAGCAGCAAATATTATATCATCAACATAAATTTGTACCAGTATCATGTCGTTGTCCTCCTTGAGAATGAATAAAGTTGGGTCCATTTTGCCTTTGGAGAAGCCTTTCGAGATGAGATACGACGATAAGAGATCGTACCACGCGCGTGGAGCTTGTTTCAACCCGTAATGAGCCTTCTTGAGCTTGTACACATGATTAGGATACTCCGAGTTGACGAATCCATTCGGCTGGCTTACATAGACATCTTCCCTTAATTCACCATTGAGAAATGCCGTCTTAACATCCATTTGGTAGACGATCATATTCATGTGAGCATCATAAGCAAGGAATAGTCTAATTGCCTCCAATCATGCAACACGAGCAAAGGATTCTTCAAAGTCAATACCCAAAGCTTGTTTGTAACCTCTAGCAACCATTCTAGCTTTGTTCTTTAGCACTCCACCTAACTCATTGAGTTTAACCTTATATACCCATAACAATGTCATGATTTCAACGTTGCTGGGTAAATGAACTAATTCCCACACTTCAAGACGTTGGAATTCATTAAGTTTCTCTTGCATGGCTTCAATCCAAGATGATTTGGTCATGGCTTGTTGCCAGTTTTTAGGTTCAGTGTCTAAAATAAATGCATCAAAATAGCAATATAATGCATGTTCTTGGAGTTGGTGGCGTGTTAAGACTGGTCGATCGATGTCACCAATAATATTGCGGATTGGGTGATCCTTTGTCCATTTTATGTTGTGAGTTTCAATCCGTGGTGGTCGGGAGTGAACGATTGCAGGAGCTTCCTCTGAGGTAGATGCACCGGTAGGGTCTTCAGGTATATGTGAACCAAAGAAGGGAAGCTCTTGTAAGTAAGCATATTCCAAGTCGTGATCATAGAGATCCTCTTCAACATCATTAGCAACGAGTGGGGGTGATGATTCAGGTGTAGTTTGTGAATTGTTGGGGGATGGGACATCTGGTTCAAGAGTAATAGTAGATGTCTCGGTCTGATTTCCATTATCTTGAGCGACAACTTCGGGAATCGGAGCTACTGCTGCAGGTGCTGGATAATCATTACTTGGTGGATCAAAGAATTCATCAAACATAGGTTGAAATAACTTATCCCACTCGGACTTTGTAGGTGGTATAAATGATGGAGAAGTAGGATTGTTGGGAGTTAATCCGGAACTGGTTGTACCGGTTCCCATCTCATGTAATGCGGGTTCAGAGTTGTGTTGCTCCGAAGCCATCGTTGTCAGCTCATCAAAATCGGCATTTAAAGTTTCTACTATCTTTCCAAGACGACAGCTATAAATTTGGTAAGCTTTCTTTGCAGGAGAGTAACCAATGAAAATTCCAATATCAGCCTTCGGTTGAAGTTTTCCCAGATTCTCACTATTTGTATTTGGATAACACAGTGCACCAAACACATGAAGAAATGAAATATCGGGTTTGTGTCCATGAAGTAGCTCATATGGAGTTTTACCATGGCGTTTACGGATGATGGAGCGGTTTTGGGTATAACATGCGGTTGCCACTGCTTCAACCCATAAGAATAAAGGAGCATTCGCATAAATCAACATAGTTCGAGCAACTTCCATAAGTGTACGGTTACGTCTTTCCACGACACGGTTTTGTTGTGGAGTACGGGCAACAGAAGTTTCATGTGAAATACCTACCTTTTCGTAATAGTCTCGTAGAGTTTGATTAACGAACTCAGTTCCATTATTAGTGCGAATGCAGCGAACAGTAGCATTAAGACGTACTTGGATCATCTTTAAGAAAGTAATGATATACTCTGGTGCTTGATCCTTGGATGCTAAAAATTTTACCCATGTATACCTTGAGAAATCATCCACTATGACGAGGATGTATTTTCTACCACTCACACTAGCCGTACGCATTGGCCCGCAAAGATCCATGTGCAAAAGATATAGTGTTTCTTGGTTGGTGTCTTCAGCTTTAGGTTTGTATGATTTCTTGGTGCTTTTTCCCAAAGAACACGCGGAACATAAATGATCCTTGTCGAACTTAAGTTTTGGAAGACCACGAACAAGTTCGTTTTTAGCCAAATGGTTTATAGCATCAAAGTTGAGATGAGATAACCGACGATGCCACAACCATGACTTGGTCTTAGATGCTTTGGAAAGAAGGCATACAGGAGAGGCGACCATCATGTTTTGAATGGACAGTGTGTAGATATTATCCCCTCGAGAACCCTTTAACAAATCATTTCCTGCAAGATCGCGAATAAAGCAAGTATGTTGTCGAAAAGCCACCTCAAGGTTTGAATCGCAAAATTGTCCCACTGAAAATAGATTGTGACCAAGTCCCTCCACATAATAAACCCTTGAAATCGTAACATTCCCAATTTGGTATTCACCATAACCCATGATCTTCACAATATGGTCGTTGCCAAATTTAACCGTTCCTAGAAACTTGCTGACGAAATTTCTGAGCATCGAGCGATCTCCGGTCATATGCTTTGAGCATCCAGAGTCCAAGTACCAGAGGATGATTTGGACCACCTGAAAATATCACCAGAGAAGGACGATGTATCGGAATCTAGTAGTTCATCTGTGTTAGCAGGTACATATATAATTATCTTAGATTTGATAACCGAAGAATTCTTAGGCTTCCAAACTTGCTTCCTAAATGCCGACTTAGATTCTAGTTGTCTAAGATCCTGAGGTACTTCTTCACTGGTAGGCACAATAGTGGGGGCAGACCTAGTTAAAGGGCGCTTTTTCCATTTCTTAGTGCTAGTGTTCCTATTTAAAGGACGTTGAGACCTAACTTCCGTGGATGTGATCCTAGTTAAAGGGCACTTAGTTCCATTAGCAGTAAAGGTCCTACCAGTGGGTTTCCATTGCCAACCAACTTGGGTGAATTTCTTCCCCGTTGGAATCCATTCAAGGTTGTTCCGAATAGCATACATTTCATTCACGTGATCAACAAGGCATAAATCATGACGCTGAGAAAACATGCATTCATTACAATTCCAACATCGCAAATTCGAATTCACATTTTTCTTAGGCTTCTGCACAGAAGCAGATCCTTTTGTCTTAGATACATGATTCTTTTTATTTGAAACTGAAATAACATTCCCAGGGTGAACTTCTACTTTCTTCTTGGCAGTCCTACTAGTGGAAGACTTGATCCTATATTTCTTGTCTTGAGATCCTTTAGCCTTAGTAGACGTAATTACTCCTGTAGAAGCCATGGGAACATTAGTGACAGATTTTGATGTAGCCTTGATGGATGTGTTTAAAATATGCTTAGATCCTGGATTCTTATTGAATGGAGTAATGGCAATTGTGGGGGTTTGTTGTTTCGGGGGTACAGATATCGGTTGCCCAATGTAATCTAAGTTTGCTAAACCATCCTGAACGTGATCCACATATAAGAAAAGCTCATATAGAAGATGACTTGTGGGATCTAGTTCACGCATTTCATCAACTATCTCTCTAGCAAGATCAACATGTTCTAAGGCATTTTTCATATATGTGGCAAACTTAGTTGGACTATTCTTAAATTTTGGATCCTGATATAGCATACGTGGGTTGGGTTTGGGAGCACTAGAGGTCGAGGCAGAGATGGTGGCTGGATTATCAACAACTTCTTGTCCTTTTAGTTAAAGCGTCTCCTTTAATTCAACCAAAACCATGTTTTTGTCTATAAGTTGAATATTTAAATCAGAGACCTCCTCGCACTTACGGTTCAATTGGTCAACGAGTAACTTTTGCTCTGCCGCGTTAAAAGCGAAGCGTTCTTCTAATGAACCATAAATATCTGAGAAACCCTGCTTTACTTTATCAAGATCCCCTATCATAGAATTAATTCTATCTTCTAGGGCATGGTTCTTAATCTCTGCAGCCTCTAGTTCCAATTTCTCTGCTACTGATTCTCTCTTAAGTCTCATAATTTCTTCCTCTAGAGCCTGAACAACCTGAATCATCTTGTCACTTGTCTCAACGGAGTTTTCACAATCAACTATTTTTGAAAGAGTTTCATTTTTAGATTGATTCTCAATTTTAAGAGATATACAATGTTTTTGAAGCTCATTAAAACGTTTTGAAAGTGTGTCATAAGAATCTTGAAGCTTTAAAAATTCAGCGTTGGATTCATGACAAGAATGATTATCTACATTAATCACAGGCTCAACAATATTCACAGACATATCATGCACATCATCACATATATTCACAGGAGTAGATGAAATCTCATGAGCGTATTTAAGAGTAACAACTTGCATCACTTCGAGAGACACTATATGTTCTAAGAAACGGTCATATTCGGATAATAGCTTTTCCTTTTCAATTAAATGTTGTTCATAAGCATCATCCATTTCATAGAAAACTTTTTGAACTTCACCAATTTCAAAACTTAGATTACCCGCTAGATCAGATACTCCCTTTTTAATATGGTTCACAAATGGAACGATCTCTTTCTCAAACACCGTTTTCATGTGTTCGAAAGCCGATTCTCCAGCGGTTAAAGTCGTTAAAGTCGTACATTCTAGGACGACCTTGTCAAACTCGGTAAGGTATCGCTCAATCTCTTCCAAGCTGAGCTTTACCGTACTTACCGGTGGAAGATTCTTAGGAGTTTCCTTCGATTCGTCCGAGTTAACGAGTGTAGGAATTATACTAAGGCATTCTCTAGTAGGCATGAAAGTGGATGTTTGGATAGTTCTCTTTTTCATATTATATCGAGTTCTGAGATCTATTGTAGCATTTGTTGCATTCATTTGAGCATAGTCATATTCAGGATACGTAGGAAGTAATTTTAACCACTTCTCGTCATATGGTGTCATGCTCTCAGATTCATTCAAGAATACAATCGGATCTAATACCAATCCTAACTTGGTGGCATCATAAAGTCGTGGGTTGTGGTGAAATGCTTGCTTTGCATACCCCGGGTTAGGTGGTAGGTCTATTAGACGCGATAGATTGAACTCTTGAAAAGAAGAATGAAACAAGTGTACTAAGTGTGAAGCAGCATATTGTTTTAAAAGCAAAATTTCAGTCTTTTTAACTCTCTCAGACGCCTTAATTTCCGTTTCAACTCTTTTAGACTTGATAATTTCGAAATTCGTTTGAAGTTTTTGAAAATTATTAACGACTGACTCTTTTTCTTTGATTTCTTTAGAAATATTTGCTCTTAAACTCTCAATTTCTATCAGATTATCCATTTGTACTTGCCTAAACCTATCAAATTCAGGATTGGTTAAGGTAGTGGACAAAGGAGTCAATTCCAAGGTTTAACCTTTTCCTTATGCAAAGCAAGCTCGGCAGATAAAGTCTGATTAACACTGAGGGTTTCAAGGACCGCATTATTCATTTGGCTAAGCAAAGATACTGAGACCATAACCAAATCAGGTTGAGCAGACGAATTTGTAGTCGTAATAGCTCTCGGTTGTGGTTCACTCAAAGTCTGGGGACTTGCATTGATATTGCTATCATTGTTTGTCTCCTTGATTGAGTTACTAACCACCAGAGGCTGTTCCGAATACTCAGACACTTGCTCAACTTGATAAGGTACAATACTAGTATCTGTAGCAGTATTTGGTACCTCAGAAATTGTATCCGCTCCATAAAGTGAAAGATTTGCCATGAGAGCTACTTTGGCGGTGTTGAGATCATCACAGTCAGAGTCGTATGCATCCAAATCATCACATTGATATGTGGCATTGTTTGTGATGGCTGCTGTGAGACCGTCAGTGTCCACCACTCCTGGATCTGCAAGAAATGCCAACTCCTCTTCATCGAGCTCACGTCCTTGGGCTTGAGCATTCAACAAGTAGATCTTCTCTTGAAACCATGTGCCGTCCCTTTTTCTCTTAGGCTGCTTGCACTCTCGGGTTATGTGCCCTTCCCCTTTGCAGTTGTAGCATATAATCACCTTCATTTTACCAGTGCTATTACCTCTTGTAGAAGCAGTGCTAGAAGAACGTGCACCAGCAGTAGATGAATTGGGTCTCCCCTGAAGTGGTTGCACCATGACTCTACCATCCTGAATTCTAGCTTGTTGTCGAGAGTTAGAAGAGTTCCTTAACTGATTGTTAGTTGTTGCTGGACTTCTGTAACCTCGTTTATTCAATGTTTGAGTGAGATAAGCAGACATTTGAGCAAGTATATCAGTAGGACTGTCCCCTTGTCTAAACTCAGGAACAGGGATCTCATCATCACAGTAGAATGCTGGTGCAGACTGAGCTACAAGTTTATTTGATGGAGCACTAACTTGTTGTGAGTAATAGGGTTGTGGAGCCTCAAGTTGTTGATAGGTAACAGCCGTGTTTGTTGGAGGTTGATAAGGTGAGTACTGGTGTGAAGCATAAGGTAACGGATGTGAATCTCCTGGTGATGATGTTGCTGGTTGCTTGAATTGTTGGTGATAAGATGTAGGTGGTTGTGGTAAGATCGAGTACTGTGGGAAGCTTGGTGTTTGATACAAAGGTTGATATGAAGATTGGTGTCCCAAAGCAAGCTGAGAGTTGTGGTATGACAGTGTAGGATGGTTTGCCATTAATGCCAATGGTTCATGATATGATCCATGAGAGAATCGTTTTTGGATCACATGCTTCTCGTGTTGTTGTAAGAAAGCATAGAGTTGATCTAAATTGGACTTGTGCAAATCGCGAATCATCTTAACATCAGTGACATATTGACTCCATTATTGGGGTAACGTGTTCAAAAACTTTGTGTTTAGTTGAAACTGTTCAATCCTTAGATTATACATGTTCATGTCATTCATCAAAGTGGTGAAACGCCAGTAGTAATCGTGAAGAGTCTCCCCTGGAAGGTATGTAAACCTATCAAACAAGTCATACAATTGACACTCTCATTCTTGCTTAGTTAGAGATGTCCCTTGTAACAAAACAGCTAGTCGATCCCAAAGATTCTTTGCCACTGTGTGTTCACTTACCATTCGAAAGATATCGGGTGGAAGGGCTTGAAGAATTGTCTGAACAGCCCTTTCATCGGCATCGGCAATGATTTTGTTAGCATCGGTTAACTCATGATACTCCCTTGCCCTTGTCACGTTGTTGACGGTAACCTCTCCCCAATCTAATGGACCTTTTTCAATTGATTGAAGCATAAGTCGACCACTGGGTTTGCCCATGATGTACGTTCTCATGCGACCTTGCCATGCTTCAAATAAATCTTTGATGAGCAAAGGTGGGAGAGTATCGGTACCCGAAATGATTGAGATATCGGTAAGCGAAGTCATTGTTGTCATATATGAATGCGAATTCATTTTATGATCCCTTGAAAAAAGATTATCAAAAATGATCGAACAATGAAATAAGGTTAAGTGTTTTAATGTTGTTGAAACAAAGATGTTGTGTGTTTTTGTGAAAGATTACAAAATTGAAAAAATCCTCTAAGTTGTGCAAATACTATCTCAATACCCAAACTTCTTAATCTCAAAATCGGCGTAAGTCTTTAAATTAATCCGTCTAAATACCAAAAAAAATATCAATCCTGTCGGAATATATAAGATCCAATCGGAATGTTATCGGAAAACCGTAGTCAGAATGTGATCGGATAAGTCCCTTGTCGGAATGTGATTGGAAAGACACCTTGTCGGAATATATAAACTCCAGTCGGAATGTTATCGGAAAACCCTTAGTCGGAATACCTAAATAACCCTATCGGAATATATATAAACTCCAGTCGGAATGTTGTTGGAAAACCTTAATCGGAATGTAATCGGATAAAAACTTGTCGGAATGTAATCGGATAAGCCCTTGTCGGAATATGATCGGAAAGACTAATCGGAATACTGGTAGGAATGTTTAAACCCTTTTCCGATGCAACTGATCGGAATCACTAAACCCTTTTCCGATTACACTGATCGGAATAATAGTACTGTTACGAGATTTTGAGGTAAAAAGATGATATTTTCGACAAGAAATCCGTGATTTGAACCAACCTAAAACACTACCAAAAGTATTTATAAGATATATGGATCACTTGGAAAGACAAAAACACGAAAAAAAAATTGAAACTTGGGTAAAGATCAATAAAAAACACATGAACACACAAAAGTGAACATGAACAACACAAAACCAACCTTTATTTCATCCCATGCTCTTGATACAAATTGTAGAACAATGATAATCTTTATGAATCAAGAGGGTTGATGTTTTCTAGAGAGAGAAACTTAGAGAGAGAAATGAAAGAAACTATATGATAGTAAAGTGAGAAATGAAACAACCAACACCTCTTTCCATGGTGGAAAGAGGTTTATATACCCAAGTCCTTAATGGACTTGGGCCTCCGGCCCATGAACATGCTCATGGGTCGGGCTATTTAATAAATGTTACTTAAGCACTACTACGAGCCTATAACTATATTGTTGGAGTGACCGAGACTTTCTTTATACGTAAAACGTATTTCTAACATTGTTGTTTCCTTCCAACAATGAATTGCCATTTTTATGTTTATATTATGGAAGGAAAAGCTTTAATGGTGAGCTTTTATGGCAATTTAGGATAAAAGGTTGAGTGCAACTTTGTGAAAAGTTATATAGAAAGAGAACATTACTCTATATTTAGAATGTAATTAGATATAGGTATTCTTAGAATATCAGTAATATCTTTTATTTATTTTTATTCTTTTATTTTTATAATTGAGTTTCTGTTATAAAATAGTGAAATATAAAACAAAGAATTAAAATATAAAATTTGACAAGTCAAAAGTAGTAAAAAAAATATGAACCAAAAATCGTAAAAAACTGTCTTATCGTGTAAGTATAGTGTGTAAAAACGCCAAATAAAAATACATAACATAAAATATAAAATTGGACAAGTCAAAAGTAGTAAAAATCAATATGTATGACGAAAAACCATATAATCTGTCTTGTATGTGAACATCGTGAGTAAAATGGGCTCCCGCCTGCCCTATTATATACACGGGGTCATGGATTGTGCTTGTGTGACGAGCTTGAACCAAGTTTTTGCTTAAGGGAACCTATAGACTAGTATAGGTATCAAGGTATCAGTCCAAGGGCTAAGATACCATTGGCTTTTTAGAGCCAGTAACTTCGTACTGAAAATTAAAAAAGGTCGATAGTCTTCCCCACAAGCACCCAACCTTTTTTTCGCTCTTCCTTGAGGTTGCCGTCACGTACACGCCGCCATCTTTCCGCCTTAGTCCCGCGAAATAAGTCATCAGAGTCACTGGGGCTTTGGGCCCTACTTAGTTCACTGACAATGAAAAAAACGTGCGAAAGTAAGAGCATACCCAATGTAAAAAGCTTTTGATAGCTTTTTACGTTTAAAGCACTAAATGTAAACACATTAATATGAGTAAGGCATTTACAAAAGACTTGAAGTTTTCTAAGTCTTTGCAAAAACATTTATAAAAAGTCTTAAGTGCAATGTTATAAAACACTTTCAAAACCTTATTAAAATAGTAAAAAGTCATTGCATGTTTTGCCCATTATATATGCTCTAAGTAAGATCTTTTGAATTGAATTTAACTAGTCTATCATTCGTGCAAGCCTACTACATACATTTGACTACCAAAGCAAAACATCATCCTATCTGTTTTTTAAGATCAATTCAAAATTTAAACACATAAAATTATAGACTTCCATCATGCACAAAAAGTGGGATAAAGTATATGTACTTCAAATATTTTTTCGAGTCAGTAAAATTTACGGGTAAAAGACCCGTAAAATTTACGGGTATTTTAAAGAGATGGGCCAAACAATAGAGGATTACTGTACATTTATATTATGTAATTAGCATTAGCCGTTAGTAAGAATACGCAAGTATATGCATTCTTGTTAATAATTAATCTTGAAATTTGTTAACCATACATTACAGCATGGTTCACGACACCTAATGCATATAAGGTTAATCCTTAACCAATGATTTTGCTTGTCCAACTCCATGTTAGACCCATTATGGAAATCGACAACGTCTGTAATCAGTGTGATATTCCTTATCAGAAAATGGAAGATGGTTTTGTGACAAAAAACAATGTACCAAAAAGATATAAGGTGGAAATTGGCATTGAATCAAAGTTAAAAATATTTTTCAACGATTTTGAGCCAAACTCATATTAAACCCTTACCTTACTCAACTATTTCGCCACATCTAATATAGTCATTTACTCAGATCAAGCCAATGCAAAGTAATAACAGAAAAATTAAGTTAACATGAATCAACATTTTTAAGAAGGAATGAATTCACATTTACGACCAACATACTCAGAATACACGAGTTCAAGGCAAGAAATTTCATGGCCACTCCGAAATTCTACATATTTATAAACAACATTTTCCAGTTATGAATTACTAAAGAATTGAGCTTAGGAGATGAAAGACACACACAATAAAGTATTATTATCAATCAGTCTATCGAACTTAATTCCTCGAGCAATGGACAATTCTCAAGACATTGTTCAACTAAATCCACGTCCAACCAACCTACTTGGATCAGCTCAAGAGCCCAAAGAAGCTTCAATTTGTGCGGTCTTTATCCTACAAAAATACAATGGTAACTTGCTTTTCAAAAACAATTACAATGATAACTTATATAACTTGCTTTTCAACAAAGAAACTTGAGGTTAAACCATAGATATAGCAAACGTACTTATAAATTGATTAAAAACATACAACATGATTTATAATGTATAAAATCTTGAAAGATTATAATGTAAATAGAGCTTAAATCTGCTTACTCAATCCTTTATGAAAATCTCGTTAAACTACTGAAACATCTTAAGATTAGATTATTAAACTAATAAGTGTATTTACCTATGATCTTGTTTTTCTAATAGTTTATAACATCTTGCCTCTTTATTTTAAATTAAAGAAACACTTCAACCTTCGTAAATTGATAAATGCTTATTTTCAAAGCTCATAAAACTTTAAGATAAGCCTTAAATACCCACGTAGACTAAGAAATCTACATTAACTACCATATACCGTCTACATGGTTTGCCATGTGTCTCTTTCCGCTTGCCTTATGTATTTTGCTTTATTTTCTTTTAACGCCTTGTCCTCTTATCTTATCATGCTCTCGTAGAAATTTTTATATATGTAAAGAATAATAAACAAATAAATAGATAAATAAATAAAATTTAACAATAAAATAATAATTGGCGTTGTACTACTTCTTTTTCCTTCTGTTAGACAGAGGTCTACTCGGAAGCAGTCTCCCTACCCGCGAGTTTCCTTAAAGGTGGGGGTATGACCTGTCTACATGTCACCTCCCCATACCCTTCCCTGACGGGATTGGGTATCGTTGTTATTATTGTTGTTGTTTTCTACATGGTGTTTGTATGCATATTTTCAGTGTGATCATTATTAATTCAATAATAAGACATGAAGTGATTAAATAATATTATATTTATCTCAATGGTCGTTTTTTTTAAAAAAAACTTTTTGTTCTCATAAGAAAAAATATAAAAACTTACCTCGTGCAAAATGGCTAATGAAAAACAACCACTTAAGTATCATTTAGTTTCTAAAGACCTCTGGTGTGACATATCTATAGAAACATAACCAAGTCAAAAGACTTCAAAAATCAACATCTCTCGGTTTTCGTATAGGAAATTGTCTATCTATAATACTTCAACTTCACAACATTGTAAAAGTGATTTGTGTGTGAGAGAACATCGAGTAATTTCCAATAAAAAATAGATTTACATGTTATGTCATGATTTGACATGTTCATTCTTTGTATTACCGTGTTTGTCACTTTCAGTAACTCGCTTATTCTAAAGTCTGCAAGTTTGAGATGCTCATAATCTGCCCGCAAAATTATCATGTTTTATTACGCGCAGAAAATAAAATATTCCACAATTTTGGTGCATAAACAGACTTCGCTGACATGTGTATCTACCTACTAAAAGACAGGAAGAATAGCTATATAATAGTATACGAAGACTAAATAAAACTATTCGCAAGATAACTAACTGTTGCTTAGATTTATGCACTTGTCCAGCTTCTAATACAATCTTATCTTTCCTGCATTTTCAAACATCACATAAAAAAGATAATTGACAAAGTAAAAAGAACAAAAACGAATTTAAATGAAGTTTGTAAATAGCTCATCAAAAGAATAAGGTACCGCTTCAGAATTTATATTAAAATACAACTTCTCCTCTTTGCGGTCAACATATACATTATGTGTAACCAAACATCTTATCGAAAAAGTGTCGACGTGACACAGATGATCAGAAACAACTTATTGGGGCGCCTGAAAATCTTATGTAAACGGCTTATGTGGTATCAAATAACTTTTTGTCCTTTGAAAGATTACATGTAAGTGGCGTTTAACTAACTCTATGGCCTTTGACAACCTACCTTTTACACAACAGAATCGAACATAGAAAACTAATCATAAAACATAATGTCAAAGCTAGCAACAAATATATCTACCAGTTTGTGCACAAGAATCGGCTCAAAAAGAACTTTGGCCTCCCCACTGTTTTTATATTCAATTATGAGAAAAAAGTTGCTCTATATAAATTAAAATGAGCTCCATGACGGTTGATTTAAACTGATGAGACTATAGCAACTGTATATATTTGATTGTAAATTGCCAATCAAGAAAACAATTTGTCTAAAATAAGTTTTGTATCCATATATAAATCATAAAGATTTATAAAAACTCTTAAGTGCAATGTTATAAAACACTTTCAAAAGCTTATTAAAATTATAAAAAGTCATTGCATGTTATGCCCATTATATATGCTCTAAGTAGGATCTTTTGAATTAAGTAGTCTATCATTCGTGCAAGCCTACTACATACATTTGACTACCGAAGCAAAACATCATCCTTTCTGTTTTTTAAGATCAATTCAAAATTTAAACACATAAAATTATAGACTTCCATACATGCACAAAAAGTGGGATAAAGTATATGTACTTCAAATATTTTTTTAGTCAGTTTCGGTCATTACTATTTTCAAATATCAAACACAAGAGTCCTATTAAAACCCTATTTTATAAAACCCTATAGGTGCTCTTTTTATAAAAAAAACAAATGTTTATTATATTCATGACCCCAAATTATAATTCTCATGTGGTTATATATAGTATTTCATTTTCTTACGTACGTAACTTAAAAGAAAAAAAATTCTATATGTTTCTGGTGACTTTTCAAAAAGATTTGTGGGCTCTAAAAACAAGAATTAGGTTCTTGTGATTCTAGCTTTTTAGGGTTTCTTTCACTTTTAAAATTTATTATTGTGGGAAAAAAATAGTTTTGAATGATGGTGAATTTGTTTACAAAGAAGACATTGTTTGGGCTATTTCTAGGACAGGTTCTTTCACTATTTATAACATCAACTGGATTATCAATATATGTGCTTGCTAAAAGAGGTTTGCATTTTCATGTTTTATGATTCATATATATTTGTATAATTTTAGAACGGCATAGTGAGTTGATGTGCAATGACATCCAAGTGGCCAGTATAAATTATACCTAGTTTTTGTTTAGTTGTTAAGGAAAATTGCGCCGAAATGTGATGAATTGACTTATTTCTAACATTTGATGTAACATAGTAACATGCCTTTATTCTGCTACTACTATCCAATTCAAGCAAGTACATATCATTTTCCGTCGAATGTAACATATTGCTACGTATAAGAATTAAGAAAATAGGACTATTACATGACATGTTGTAAGAAAGTCCATTACATCAATGACCATAAGGTGAATATTTTGTTACAAGTTCGAGAAATTTTTCCTTATATTTAAAAAGAGGTAACTTGTGATTCCTTAAATCTGGTTCGACCGACGGCATAGTAGCAAACCAAAGAACTGGATTATTTTGACTTGTGTGCATAGAAGGCGATGGATTTAGAAAATGTTACGTAGAGTGATTTTTAATTTGATGGGATAAATGTTCTAATTTATGTCGTATTTGTCAAACTTAGGAATCAATGCACCAACTTCCCAATCTCTAGCGAATTATGTGTTGTTGGCGATTTTTTATGGTATCATTTTGATTAGTAGGAAGAAGGGTATGAAGGTTAGTAATCTTTAATCTATTTTTCTTAAAGATTGTTTATATAAGATTTGAAGGCTCTTTGTGATGGTTTATATAGTTCATAACAATTATTTAAAACCCTAATATGGATCAAAGAACGCATAGCGGAAGCGATTAACAAGATCATTAATTTAATACAATTATATTAATCACGATTAGGGTTACATACCTTTATCCTAGCAAGATCCACAAGACGACGGAACGAACGGCAACTAGGGTTTATCACGAACACCACCAAGAATATAATCTAAAGGAAGATTATATCACGCTCTTGTACACACGTAATACAACGAGTTAACCGTGAGTCTAGCACGATCAAACCGAGCTTCAACGCTTATGGATTATCTACCCAACAACCCTAGAGAGGGGCTAGGACTAGATAATAAATAGAAGAACGGAAGTCAACGAAAACCCTATGTGGGGGTTATGTTGCGATCGCAGGAAGAGAGAAGAAGGGGAGGGACAAAATTTATGAAGGCCTTGGGGTTGTTTATATAGGCTTGGCATTCCTTGGGCTCCAAGTAATAAACACGAATTAGGAAACAAAAAGTTTCCCTCTCCCCCTCCTTGTTTGGCCGACGGCTACACCACCCCCAAGGGGTGTTTGTGTAGTTTTTCCTACTCCTTCTTTTAGCTTCTATTTAGTTTCCATAACGGTCGTTATAACTTAACTTTTATTTATCAACGATCGTTAGTTAAGCTTAGGTTTGATTTAATAAATATATATAAAATATATTTAAGAAATAAATTAACTCTTTACGTTATGTGTGCAATCCCGTGATCCCGAGTTCGATCCTATCTCACGACTATTAATTTTAAGTCCATAAACTTTCAGCTCCCACTTGGACAAAATTCTAATATCGTGATCACATTGACTAGCGTCTAGTTACACTAGCAATGTCACTAGTACAAACCGGGTAAGGTCTCCTGGACAAGAACCTTTTAATGATTACATCATTATTATTATCCTTTCATTTCAAATACATTGTTAATAAGGATATGGATCTAAGTCATTCCTTCATTAACTATTCTGTTTCTCGTTTACGGATATAGCAAGATTACCAAAACACATTTGGGTGTGGCCACACAAACATCTTACTACTCCCCCGAGGGGCCCAGTTGTATGTATACTTCAAATAAAATTTGAAGGAAACAAATCCCATTTTGACTACAAGCAAAACACATGAACTTCGCAACACTTCTGAAAATAACCCTTATGACTACCAGTTACGTTTAGCGTTAGGTTACCTTACAGAAATGCACTACATTCAATGCAGTTTTCTGGTATCTCAGGTCTAAGGATAACTATTTATGATTTACTTAATGACAAAGATCCATAAAGTAAAATCACATAGTTGGGATAAGTCCAATATTTGATCCATCAAATATCATCCAAAATTGACCAATATACTTTCAAGTATACTCTGTCACTATTTTGAATTTTCTTAGTTTAATAATACTCCCATATTATTAATCGACAATGGACATTTAGAAACATCAAAATGCTCACGGATTAAAACATGTAAAATATGATACAAAATTAAATAACAGAAAAATAAACGAAACCCAATCTTTATTTCATCAATTTAACAATGTCTTACATCCTTTATCCAAATACTAATCAACAGATTTATTGCATGAATTCGCTAGTTAGTTTCAGCCCAATTGCCTTGGCATGCTTAACTACCTTTGGCCTAGATAAAGCCTTAGTAAAAGGATCAGCTACGTTATCTTCTGTGTGAACTTTTATCAATTTTATTTCTCGAGCTTCCACTTGTTCTCGAACGTAGTGATATCTACGTTTAAAGTGTCTGGCGCCCTTCATGACTCCAGGGTCATTGGCGAATATTATTGCCGCAGAATTGTCGCAATATATATCAATAGGTTCTTTAATTGAAGGCATCACTCCAAGATCTCCAATAAACTTTCTAATCCAAACAGCTTCTATTGCGGCTTCTGAAGCGGCCATGTACTCAGATTGAGTCGCATGCATAGCAATGGTTTTCTGCTTACTGCTCTTCCAGTCAACTACTCCTCCATTGATGACAAACACGTAACCCGTCTGAGACTTCGTATCATCTTTATCACATTGCCAGGACGCATCACAGAACCCTGTTACATTCAGTTCTGTGTCTGGTTTACCCCCGAATACCAAAAAACATATCTTTCGTACTCCTCAAATACTTTATAATATGCTTAACAGCAGTCCAGTAGAACTTTCCTGGATTCTGTTGGTATCTACTGACCAAGTTCTGAGCAAACGCCACATCAGGCCTTGTACATCTTACAGCATACATAATAGATCCTACTGCCGAAGCATAAGGCACCTTCTTCATGTAAGCCACCTCTTCAGGTGATGATGCATCTTTCTCATGACTTAACTCATGCTTAACCTCCATTGGTAAGAAACCTTTCTTAGAGTTATGCATGTTGTATTTCTTTAATATCTTATCAATATAAGCATCTTGACTAAGACCAATTAACCGTCTACTCCTATCTCGATAGATTTTAATTCCCAGAATATATGCAGCATCTCCCAAATCTTTCATAGAAAAACATTTACCAAGATAATCCTTAACTTCCTTAAGTCTTGGAATGTTACTTCCCATAATCAATATGTCATCGACATATAGAATTAGGAACACTACATTACTCCCATTAGCTTTGCGGTATACACATGGCTCATCACGATTTTGAATAAATCCAAAATTTTTGATTTCTTCATCAAATCGCTTATTCCATTGACGTGATGCTTGCTTCAAACCATAAATGGATCTTTGAATTTTGCACACGCGCTTTGGATATTTAGGATCAACATACCCTTCCGGTTGTTGCATATAGATGTCTTCATCTAAGCGACCGTTCAAGAAGGCAGTTTTAACATCCGTTTGCCATATCTCATAGTCATAGTATGCTGCTATAGCTATGAGAATCCTAATAGCTCGCAAGTCTGCTACAGGAGAAAATGTCTCCTTGTAGTCTAAGCCAAAAGTTTGAGTAAAACCTTTAGCCACTAAACGTGCTTTATAGGATTGTACATCACCATCCATGTCAGTTTTCTTCTTATAGATCCACCTATTTTTCACAACTTTAGCATTTTTAGGTGCGTCTACAAGAATCCAAACATCATTGATTTCCATGGATTTCATTTCCTCATTCATCGCAACTATCCATTTTGACTTTTCTGGATCAGACATTGCGGATCGATAGTTAGCAGGTTCACCAAGATCCCCTACTTCCTCCTCATCATCCTCTATGTAAAGACATAGTTTGTCTGGCGCACGTATAGTCCTTTGAGACCTACGTGGAGGAATTAATTCAGGCGGAACACTCAGACTTTCTGGTTCTACAGGAATTTCATCGCTAGTATTTTCAGAAGGCAATGTATCTTCTTGAATTTCTTCAAGATCATAATTTCTCCCACTGAATTCTTGATTTACAAGATCATTTTCAAGGAAGTCTCCATACCGAGCCACAACTATTTTGTTCTCAGCCGGATAATAAAAGTAGTAACCCATAGTTTCCTTAGGGTAACCTACAAAGATACATTTTACTGAGCGTTGTTGGAGTTTATCTCCAGAGTCACGTTTCACATACGCCTCACAACCCCAGACTTTTAAATAAGACAAATATGGCTTCTTGCCATGCCATAGTTCATATGGTGTCTTATCTAGCTTCTTTGTGGGAACCATATTTAGAATACGAACAGCAGATTCAAGAGCATAATCCCAAAAAGATAATGGTAAAGTTGTAAGATTAAACATAGATCGTACCATATCCAATAATGTACGATTTCTCCTTTCGGATACACCATTTTGTTGTGGAGTATATGGAGAAGTAAGTTTCTGAATAATTCCATTCTCACTTAAATAATCTTTAAACTCTTGACTTAAATATTCACCACCACGGTCAGAACGAAGAACTTTAATCTTCTTTCCCAGTTGTAACTCTACTTCTGCTTTAAACGTTTTGAATGTTTCAAATACCTCATGTTTATGCTTAAGTAAATAAACATAACCATAACGACTATAATCATCCGTAAACGTTAAGAAGTAGCTAGCACCTTTCCATGACACATGTCTAAGTGGTCCACACACATCAGTATGTATCAAACCAAGTAGTTCAATAGCCCTTTCAATATTGCTATTAAAAGGTTTCTTGGTCATCTTTCTAGAGATACAAGATTCACATTTATCGAATGATTCATCATTGATACTTTCCAAAAGCCCATCACGTTGCAGCTTTTGTATGCGAGTCTTCCCAATATGGGCAAGCCTACAATGCCAAAGATAAGAAGAGTTCTTGTCTAACTTACTCTTCTTATTCATGCTAAAAACAGAATTATTTTTCCTCTTGGAATTTTTATCATGCATGTTAATTTCAAAAACACCATTCACAGAAATTGCATCAAAATATAATAGACCATCTTTGAAAACATAAATTCTATTATTATCAATCGTGTGAGTAAATCCAAGATCCAACATACAAGAAAAGGAAATAACACCCCTAACAATTGTAGGTTCATAATGACAATTATTTAAAGACAGTACTAAACCCGAAGGTAAAACTAATTTAAATATTCCTATAGCTTCAACCGCTGCTTGTGCGCCATTGCCCACTTGCAGAAATTGTTCCCCATAGGATAGTCTCCTTTTCAACTCAAATCCCTGCAGGGTATTACAAATATTAATACCACATCCCGTATCATATACCCAGGAGTTTGATTTGTATGAAAGATTAAATAAATCTATCATAAATAAGTTACCTGAAGATGGTGCTGCAGCAACTTGCTCAGCCTTCTTCTTATGTTATGCCATTTCATGGAGATAGAGAGAGCAATTCCTCTTCCAGTGTCCAGTCATTTTGCAGTAGTGGCAAGTCTCATCTTTCTGAGATTTCTTAGCAAAGTTCTGCTTCGGCTTAGATGTAGTCGCAACTTGCTTGCTCTTATCAGCCTTGCCTTTGCCTTTCTGCTTCTTATTCCCTTTCGGTTTAGGTTTAGACACTCTACCCTTTTGTACATAAAGTACTTGAGGCGTAGCAGTGGATGCCTTATCTTTCAAACCCTTTTCGAAGTCAATGAGCATTGCATGCAAATCATTCACTGTCTTCCCCGTGCAATGCATATTATAGTTACGAACAAAATCACCAAAGTCCTTATTAAGGGACCTATTGATCAAGTTAATAGCCATATTATGATCGAAGGGTTGTCCTAGTGCGATGAGTTGTTCCATATAACCCCTCATCTCCATGTAATGTGCACTTATGGACTTTCCAGGAGCTTGCTTGCAGCTATGTAGAGCATCAACCAGATCATAGATCTCTACAGCTTGTGGCGTTTCATACACTGCCTTGAGTTCATCAAGCATTTGCTTAGGAGGAAATAGCTCATACTTCCTTTGAAGTGATGGAGCCATTCTCCCTAACATTACAGCAGCCACCTCATGGTGCTTCTTAACGTTAGCAGCGTGTTGAAGCCTTTCCGCATCAGATGCATCTTCAGCAAGATCCTCCGGAAAAGGAGTTTCCAAGATATTGATAGTACCCGCTGCTCTCAGAACAATTCTTAGTGAGCGGTACCAATCATTGAAATTTGGGCCAGTAAGTTTAGGCCGTTCAAAGAAAGCTTTGAACGCCGAGCTTATTGTTAGATTGCTTTCGGGTTGAGCCATTTCTACAGAAATAAGTTCAAACATTAGTATTTTCGATAATACAATTCAAGAAAATAAAATTACCCCGGTAATAAAATCATAGTATTTTCCTTGAAAAAACTAGAACCCATATTGACATAGATTCATCACATCAGTTGATCTGCTAGTGACAAATGTATTCAACATAGTAACTTGTCGAACAATAATTGCCTAAATCAAATTGCAATTTCTAGATATGTTAGGGATTTACATTGCCAAAATCATTTGCATTGTAAACATGTTTTATCCCTACTTTATGCCTTAAGTTTCCAGTTCTCACTGAGTAACTTAATTAAGTCGACTAATCTAAAGAACGTAAAACCATCATGTGCAATCTTATTCAGTCATGAAGTTTTCTCTCCATTACAACATCGTCCGATATCTTATATGACGACAATTGTAACTTCAAGTGTTCGTCAATTAGAGGGCATATGACTTAAATTTAGGGTATAGATTTTGGTGTCAAAATCATGTACAGAGAAGCATGCATACATCTCCATATCATAAGTTTAATAAAACGTTTAGTAAACTTTTTGGTGAGACTAAAAGTTCATCATATACTTGCAAGTTGAGGTATTGGTTAAACCAATTAAAGATTTTACACACAACTAAATTCACATCGTACTTTTTCTAGAACATAGTTATAGCACAAAGCAATAACCTTATTCATTGTGTTTCGGATGTGAATTAATGTAGTTAAATCAACCTTAAAGAATTGTACCAATAACAACCGTAGGTAATTCCAATTTTGACGCACAGGCGAGCCGGGAATTTGGTCAGCGCTGAAGCATAACACCTCCTTCCTTTACCGGGTACATGACCAGCGGTGTGTTATACCCACTTTATAGTTTGCCAAAATTGAGTAGGCCGTTAAGTTGCTATTGCAATTCTAATCAACGTAAATCATATGAATTTTACATCTCAAAACAATTCATTAATTTTGATAAGATTTAGTCCATATTATTTTTCTTGGAAAAAATTACCCTTGTTTACAACATACAATTAAAAAAAAACGTATGAAAACAAGTAGTACAAAAAAAAACTAAATCAAATAGCCACATGCAAACCAATTTATTCAAAGAACATCAAATCTAGGGTTTTTATAAACATAAAAAGTCTTCCCTAATTTTAAAACTTAGAATC
Source organism: Glebionis coronaria (assembly GCA_025667525.1). Taxonomy (NCBI): domain Eukaryota; kingdom Viridiplantae; phylum Streptophyta; class Magnoliopsida; order Asterales; family Asteraceae; genus Glebionis; species Glebionis coronaria. The sequence goes on from CM046877.1 coordinate 27,064,302, forward strand.
AAATAAAGCAAATAGCAATCAAAATTATATGATCCGTAAGAAACATGCATGTTTATTACGGATCTCCCACATTCTCTTAACAATTAAAAAACTACGGATCGTAACCACGCATGACATAACAATTAATTCATGCAAAAACATCTAAAGTTAATTACCATGCAATTTTAGGGTTTACAAAATTTTTTTTTTTTTTTTATAAAAATTCGACAAAAGTCGATTTTAATAATAATAAAAAACAAAACCCTAATTTTTCATAAAACCTAAAAAACAACATGTAATTATTAACACAAATCATTATTAGTTAAAAAACTTTAGATCTTGATAATTATAATCATGTTAAAACGGCTCTCGATGCCACTGATGGTTTATAAAGTTCATAACAATTATTTAAAACCCTAATATGGATCAAAGAACGCATAGCGGAAGCGATTAACAAGATCATTAATTTAACACAATTATATTAATCAAGATTAGGGTTACATACCTTTATCCTAGCAAGATCCACAAGACGACGGAACGAACGGCAACTAGGGTTTATCACGAACACCACCAAGAATAATCTAAAGGAAGATTATATCACGCTCTTGTACACACGTAATACAACGAGTTAACCGTGAGTCTAGCACGATCAAACCGAGCTTCAACGCTTATGGATTATCTACCCAACAACCCTAGAGAGGGGCTAGGACTAGATAATAAATAGAAGAACGAAAGTCAACGAAAACCCTATGTAGGGGTTATGTTGCGATCGCAGGAAGAGAGAAGAAGGGGAGGGACAAAATTTATGAAGGCCTTGGGGTTGTTTATATAGGCTTGGCATTCCTTGGGCTCCAAGTAATAAACACGAATTAGGAAACAAAAAGTTTCCCTCTCCCCCTCCTTGTTTGGCCGACGGCTACACCACCCCCAAGGGGTGTTTGTGTAGTTTTTCCTACTCCTTCTTTTAGCTTCTATTTAGTTTCCATAACGGTCGTTATAACTTAACTTTTATTTATCAACGATCGTTAGTTAAGCTTAGGTTTGATTTAATAAATATATATATAATATATTTAATAAATAAATTAACTCTTTACGTTATGTGTGTAATCCCGTGACCCCGAGTTCGATCCTATCTCACGACTACTAATTTTAAGTCCATAAACTTTCACTTTGTCTCATTGCAGCTTGTTCTCTTCCTTCGAATTACTTGTAGTTTCACGTCTCTGAATATTTTTTCTTATATGAGCATTTTGCAGGCAAAATGGTACTATTATCTACTTCTTGGAATTATAGACGTTGAGGCAAATTATCTTGGTAAGTTTTTAATTGGAATTAATGGTTGGGTCGGGTAACGTTCAAAGGGTACATTTTGAGTACAGATCAAAATGGCCCAATCAAAGGCTCATGTTCCCTGGACTTGTCGGATAGTAGGTCGTCTAGTATGATTAAAAAAGTAGAAATTTCTTTTAGACATCTGATTGCTGGAAAGAAAGTTAGTTTGGGAGCTTCGTTCACTACATACGAACTGTTTATTGCTAGATACGATCGATAGATACATAAAAATGCGATTTTCTAAAAGGTTACATTAGATTTGTTTTGCAGTGGTGAAGGCCTATCAGTACACATCATTAACAAGCGTCATGCTGCTGGATTGTTGGTCTATTCCATCGGTCATAATCTTTACATGGCTTTCTTAAAGACAAAATATAGAACCAAGAAAATTGCGGGTGTTGTCATTTGTGTTGTTGGTCTGGTTCTCGTTATTTTTTCAGATGTACATGCATCAGATCGTTCGCGTAAGCATATATATTTTTGTTTCAGTTTGTTCTACATCAAAATTTGAATCAGGATATTTATTACGGATGTATTTGTATATGCTCAGAGAGCGAGAGTCATCCTATTAAAGGAGATCAGCTGGTCATTGCCGGGGCTACACTTTATGTTGTCTGCAACGTTAGTGAGGTGAGCAAAACGGGCTGGTTTATACATAGTTTAAATGTGTTCAAGTCAAAACGGGTATCTTTTGTACATGTCAAAGCGTGTTTCTTTGTGTTGACTTTTGAATATTTTGTTGTCCATTTCTTTGAATTTTTTTATATGTAATTAACGCTTTCACTAAATTCTTTATCCGAAAACAATAGTGTATCTGTTTGTAGATAATCAACGTTTTATTCTCGGTGATGATCCTTGTGCAGAATTTTTTTGTGAAAAAAGCAGATCAAGTTGAACTGTTGGCGATGTTGGGGCTCTTTGGTGCCATTGTCAGTGGTATTTAAATGTATCCTTTTTTGTTGTTTTATCACTTTATGTGCCAGCCGCCGTTATACTCTAATACACTATGATAATTGTAGTTCTAAGGTTTGTTAGGAATAACATAGAATATTGTGAACAAAAAATGCTTGAAGCGGTGAACTTATTATAAGATTCTATGAGTTACTAAATATTTTGATCATTCCAATCTTACTCGTTCTGTTTCATTGAACTTCATATCTTCTTGTTTGTATACCAACTAACATTGTTTAGTAGTGCATATCATAATTATCTGAAAGTGCTACTTTGTGGTCTTTAACTATGTTTATTGAGGTGTGCTTGAGCGAGAGGAACTTAAAGCTATCCATTGGTCCTCAGGAGCAGTACACTCTCTCTCTCTCCCTCTCCAAATTCTACACACGCATACATAAACATACACACAGATGCGGATACACTGTCAGGTTGAACCGACAATACTTTTTAGCATTTTTCTACCTTGTACAAACAGTTACTAATATATTAGAATTGTCATAAAGACCTTTGAATATATTTATCATGGCTTTTGACCCTTTTCATTTTCACATAAGGTTTTTTATTTTAACCCATTTAGGATGCTATATAACTTAAGTTAATCCACTTTTAAGGAATGCGCTAAAACCGCATCTTTCCAGATCACATTTTGTAATAAAAATAATACCATGAAGATGATAAATTTGTTTGTCCATAGGTGCTTCCATATGCCGGATTTGCAGCAGCAATGTTTCTGTTTTACTCAGGTGTTCCAATCTTGCTAAAGGTGAGGGCTTTCAAGACTTTTTCTATTTACATCACCATAAAACTAAGCACTTAATTTGCGGTTTGCCTATCATGCAAGTAATTGAGAACTTACTTTTAGAAGTTTGTTCATGACCAAATTAAATGAAGATTAGTGGCTCTACTATGCTAAATCTATCTTTGCTGACATCAGACATGTGGTCTGTATTGATACGCACTTTTGTGTACCACGAGAAGGTTTGTACCAGTATCCAGCTTAAGTTATGATTTTGCAAGAAGCTAACATTCGCATATGCTATCAGGTAGATTGGATGTACTTTGTAGCGTTTACTGCTGTTGCTGTCGGCCTCGTGGTTTATTCAGCGTATGAATTTATATTTCATTCACTATAGCTACACATCTTCTCGTGTTGTTGTAAGAAAGCATAGAGTTGATCTAAATTGGACTTGTGCAAATCGCGAATCATCTTAACATCAGTGACATATTGACTTCATTATTGGGGTAACGTGTTCAAAAACTTTGTGTTTAGTTGAAACTGTTCAATCCTTAGATTATACACGTTCATGTCATTCATCAAAGTGGTGAAACGCTAGTAGTAATCGTGAAGAGTCTCCCCTGGAAGGTATGTAAACCTATCAAACAAGTCATACAATTGACACTCTCGTTCTTGCTTAGTTAGAGATGTCCCTTGTAACAAAACAGCTAGTCGATCCCAAAGATTCTTTGCCACTGTGTGTTCACTTACCATTTGAAAGATATCGGGTGGAAGGGCTTGAAGAATTGTCTGAACAGCCCTTTCATCGGCATCTGCAATGATTTTGTTAGCATCGGTTAACTCATGATACTCCCTTGCCCTTGTCACATTGTTGACGGTAACCTCTCCCCAATCTAATGGACCTTTTTCAATTGATTGAAGCATAAGTCGACCACTGGGTTTGCCCATGATGTACGTTCTCATGCGACCTTGCCATGCTTCAAATAAATCTTTGATGAGCAAAGGTGGGAGAGTATCGGTACCCGAAATGATTGAGATATCGATAAGCGAAGTCATTGTTGGCATATATGAATGCGAATTCATTTTATGATCCCTTGAAAAAAGATTATAAAAAATGATCGAACAATGAAATAAGGTTAAGTGTTTTAATGTTGTTGAAACAAAGATGTTGTGTGTTTTTGTGAAAGATTACAAAATTGAATAAATCCTCTAAGTTGTGCAAATACTATCTCAATACCCAAACTTCTTAATCTCAATGTAAAATCTCAAAATCGGCGTAAGTCTTTAAATTAATCCGTCTAAATACCAAAAAAAATATCAATCCTGTCGGAATATATAAGATCCAATCGGAATGTTATCGGAAAACCGTAGTCGGAATGTGATCGGATAAGTCCCTTGTCGGAATGTGATTGGAAAGACACCTTTTCGGAATATATAAACTCCAGTCGGAATGTTATCGGAAAACCCTTAGTCGGAATACCTAAATAACCCTGTCGGAATATATATAAACTCCAGTCGGAATGTTGTTGGAAAACCTTAATCGGAATGTAATCGGATAAAAACTTGTCGGAATGTAATCGGATAAGCCCTTGTCGGAATATGATCGGAAAGACTAATCGGAATACTGGTAGGAATATTTAAACCCTTTTCCGATGCAACTGATCGGAATCACTAAACCCTTTTCCGATTATACTGATCAGAATAATAGTACTGTTACGAGATTTTGAGGTAAAAAGATGATATTTTCGACAAGAAATCCGTGATTTGAACCAACCCAAAACACTACCAAAAGTATTTATAAGATATATGGATCACTTGGAAAGACAAAAACACGAAGAAAAAAAATTGAAACTTGGGTAAAGATCAATAAAAAAACATGAACACACAAAAGTGAACATGAACAACACAAAACCAACCTTTATTTCATCCCATGATCTTGATACCAATTGTAGAACAATGATAATCTTTATGAATCAAGAGGGTTGATGTTTTCTAGAGAGAGAAATGAAAGAAACTATGTGATAGTAAAGTGAGAAATGAAACAACCAACACCTCTTTCCATGGTGGAAAGAGGTTTATATACCCAAGTCCTTAATGGACATGGGCCTCCGGCCCATGAACATGCTCATGGGTCGGCCTATTTAATAAATGTTACTTAAGCACTACTACGAGCCTATAACTATATTGTTGGAGTGACCGAGACTTTCTTTATACGTAAAACGTATTTCTAACATTGTTGTTTCCTTCCAACAATGAATTTCCATTTTTATGTTTGTATTATGGAAGGAAAAGCTTTAATGGTGAGCTTTTATGGCAATTTAGGATAAAAGGTTGAGTGCAACTTTGTGAAAAGTTATATAGAAAGAGAACATTACTCTATATTTAGAATGTAATTAGATATAGGTATTCTTAGAATATCAGTAATATCTTTTATTTATTTTTATTCTTTTATTTTTATAATTGAGTTTCTGTTATAAAATAGTGAAATATAAAACAAAGAATTAAAATATAAAATTTGACAAGTCAAAAGTAGTAAAAAAAATATGAACCAAAAATCGTAAAAAACTGTCTTATCGTGTAAGTATAGTGTGTAAAAACGCCAAATGAAATTACATAACATAAAATATAAAATTGGACAAGACAAAAGTAGTAAAAATCAATATGTATGACGAAAAACCATATAAACTGTCTTGTATGTGAACATCGTGAGTAAAATGGGCTCTCGCCTGCCCTATTATATACACGGGTTCATGGCTTGTGCTTGTGCGACGAGCTTGAACCAAGTTTTTGCTTAAGGGAACCTATAGACTAGTATACGTATCAAGGTATCAGTCCAAGGGCTAAGATACCATTGGCTTTTTAGAGCCAGTAACTTCGTACTGAAAATTAAAAAAGGTCGATAGTCTTCCCCACAAGCACCCAACCTTTTTTCGCTCTTCCTTGAGGTTGCCGTCACGTACACGCCGCCATCTTTCCCCCTTAGTCCCGCGAAATAAGTCATCGGATTCACTGGGGCTTTGGGCCCTACTTAGTTCACTGACAATGAAAAAAGCGTGCGAAAGTAAGAGCATACCCAATGTAAAAAGCTTTTGATAGCTTTTTACGTTTAAAGCACTAAATGTAAACACATTAATATGAGTAAGGCTTTTACAAAAGACTTGAAGTTTTCTAAGTCTTTGCAAAAACATTTATAAAAAATCTTAAGTGCAATGTTATAAAACACTTTCAAAAGCTTATTAAAATAGTAAAAAGTCATTGCATGTTTTGCCCATTATATATGCTCTAAGTAAGATCTTTTGAATTGAATTTAACTAGTCTATCATTCGTGCAAGCCTACTACATACATTTGACTACCGAAGCAAAACATCATCCTATCAGTTTTTTAAGATCAATTCAAAATTTAAACACATAAAATTATAGACTTCCATCATGCACAAAAAGTGGGATAAAGTATATGTACTTCAAATATTTTTTCGAGTCAGTAAAATTTACCGTAAAATTTACGGGTAAAAGACCCGTAAAATTTACGGGTATTTTAAAGAGATGGGCCAAACAATAGAGGATTACTGTACATTTATATTATGTAATTAGCATTAGCCGTTAGTAAGAATACGCGAGTATATGCATTCTTGTTAATAATTAATCTTGAAATTTGTTAACCATACATTACAGCATGGTTCACGACACCTAATGCATATAAGGTTAATCCTTAACCAATGATTTTGCTTGTCCAACTCCATGTTAGACCCATTATGGAAATCGACAACGTCTGTAATCAGTGTGATATTCCTTATCAGAAAATGGAAGATGGTTTTGTGACAATAAACAATGTACCAAAAAGATATAAGGTGGAAATTGGCATTGAATCAAAGTTAAAAATATTTTTCAACGATTTTGAGCCAAACTCATATTAAACCCTTACCCTACTCAACTATTTCGCCACATCTAATATAGTCATTTACTCAGATCAAGCCAATGCAAAGTAATAACAGAAAAATTAAGTTAACATGAATCAACATTTTTAAGAAGGAATGAATTCACATTTACGACCAACATACTCAGAATACACGAGTTCAAGGCAAGAAATTTCATGGCCACTCCGAAATTCTCCATATTTATAAACAACATTTTCCAGTTATGAATTACTAAAGAATTGAGCTTAGGAGATGAAAGACACACACAATAAAGTATTATTATCAATCAGTCTATCGAACTTAATTCCTCGAGCAATGGACAATTCTCAAGACATTGTTCAACTAAATCCACGTCCAACCAACCTACTTGGATCAGCTCAAGAGCCCAAAGAAGCTTCAATTTGTGCGGTCTTTATCCTACAAAAATACAATGGTAACTTGCTTTTCAAAAACAATTACAATGATAACTTATATAACTTGCTTTTCAACAAAGAAACTTGAGGTTAAACCATAGATATAGCAAACGTACTTATAAATTGATTAAAAACATACAACATGATTTATTATGTATAAAATCTTGAAAGATTATAATGTAAATAGAGCTTAAATCTGCTTACTCAATCCTTTATGAAAATCTCGTTAAACTACTGAAACATCTTAAGATTAGATTATTAAACTAATAAGTGTATTTACCTATGATCTTGTTTTTCTAATATTTTATAACATCTTGCCTCTTTATTTTAAATTAAAGAAACACTTCAACCTTCGTAAATTGATAAATGCTTATTTTTAAAGCTGATAAAAACTTTAAGATAAGCCTTAAATACCCACGTAGACTAAGAAATCTACATTAACTACCATATACCGTCTACATGGTTTGCCATGTGTCTCTTTCCGCTTGCCTTATGTATTTTGCTTTATTTTCTTTTAACGCCTTGTCCTCTTATCTTATCATGCTCTCGTAGAAATTTTTATATATGTAAAGAATAATAAACAAATAAATAGATAAATAAATAAAATTTAACAATAAAATAATAATTGGCGTTGTACTACTTCTTTTTCCTTCTGTTAGACGGAGGTCTACTCGGAAGCAGTCTCCCTACCCGCGAGTTTCCTTAAAGGTGGGGGTATGACCTGTCTACATGTCACCTCCCCATACCCTTCCCTGACGGGATTGGGTATCGTTGTTATTATTGTTGTTGTTTTGTACATGGTGTTTGTATGCATATTTTCAGTGTGATCATTATTAATTCAATAATAAGACATGAAGTGATTAAATAATATTATATTTATCTCAATGGTCGTTTTTTTTAAAAAAAACTTTTTGTTCCCATAAGAAATAATATAAAAACTTACCTCGTGCAAAATGGCTAATTAAAAACAACCACTTAAGTATCATTTAGTTTCTAAAGACCTCTGGTGCGACATATCTATAGAAACATAACCAAGTCAAAAGACTTCAAAAATCAACATCTCTCTGTTTTCGTATAGGAAATTGTCTATCTATAATACTTCAACTTCACAACATTATAAAAGTGATTTGTGTGTGAGAGAACATCGAGTAATTTCCAATAAAAAAGAGATTTACATGTTATGTCATGATTTGACATGTTCATTCTTTGTATTACCGTGTTTGTCACTTTCAGTAACTCGCTTATTCTAAAGTCTGCAAGTTTGAGATGCTCAGAATCAGCCCGCAAAATTATCATGTTTTCTTACGCGCAAAAAATAAAATATTCCACAATTTTGGTGCATAAACAGACTTCGCTGACATGTGTATCTACCTACTAAAAGACAGGAAGAATAGCTATATAATAGTATACGAAGACTAAATAAAACTATTCGCAAGATAACTAACTGTTGCTTAGATTTATGCACTTGTCCAGCTTCTGATACAATCTTATCTTTCCTGCATTTTCAAACATCACATAAAAAAGATAATTGACAAAGTAAAAAGAACAAAAACGAATTTAAATGAAGTTTGTAAATAGCTCATCAAACGAATAAGGTACCGCTTCAGAATTTCTATTAAAATACAACTTCTCCTCTTTGCGGTCAACATATACATTATGTGTAACCAAACATCTTATCGAAAAAGTGTCGACGTGACACAGATGATCAGAAACAACTTATTGGGGCGCCTGAAAATCTTATGTAAACGGCTTATGTGGTATCAAATAACTTTTTGTCCTTTGAAAGATTACATGTAAGTGGCGTTTAACTAACTCTATGGCCTTTGACAACCTACCTTTTACACAACAGAATCGAACATAGAAAACTAATCATAAAACATAATGTCAAAGCTGGCAACAAATATATCTACCAGTTTGTGCACAAGAATCGGCTCAAGATGAACTTTGGCCTCCCCACTGTTTTTATATTCAATTATGAGAAAAAAGTTGCTCTATATAAATTAAAATGAGCTCCATGACGGTTGATTTAAACTGATGAGACTATAGCAACATAGAATTGATTGTAAATTTCCAATCAAGAAAACAGTTTGTCTAAAATAAGTTTTGTATCCATATATAAATCATAAAGATTTATAAAAAGTCTTAAGTGCAATGTTATAAAACACTTTCAAAAGCTTATTAAAATTATAAAAAGTCATTGCATGTTATGCCCATTATATATGTTCTAAGTAAGATCTTTTGAATTAACTAGTCTATCATTCGTGCAAGCCTACTACATACATTTGACTACCGAAGCAAAACATCATCCTTTCTGTTTTTTAAGATCAATTCAAAATTTAAACACATAAAATTATAGACTTCCATACATGCACAAAAAGTGGGATAAAGTATATGTACTTCAAATATTTTTTTAGTCAGTTTCGGTCATTACTATTTTCAAATATCAAACACAAGAGTCCTATTAAAACCCTATTTTATAAAACCCTATACGTGCTCTTTTTATAAAAAAAACAAATGTTTATTATATTCATGACCCCAAATTATAATTCTCATGTGGTTATATATAGTATTTCATTTTCTTACGTACGTAACTTAAAAGAAAAAAAATTCTATATGTTTCTGGTGACTTTTCAAAAAGATTTGTGGGCTCTAAAAACAAGAATTAGGTTCTTGTGATTCTAGCTTTTTAGGGTTTCTTTCACTTTTAAAATTTATTATTGTGGGGAAAAAATAGTTTTGAATGATGGTGAATTTGTTTACAAAGAAGACATTGTTTGGGCTATTTCTAGGACAGGTTCTTTCACTATTTATAACATCAACTGGATTATCAATATCTGTGCTTGCTAAAAGAGGTTTGCATTTTCAAGTTTTATGATTCATATATATTTGTATAATTTTAGAACGGCATATTAGTGGTTAGTGAGTTGATTTGCAATGACATCCAAGTGGCCAGTATAAATTATACCTAATTTAGTTGTTAGGGAAAATTGCGCCGAAATGTGATGAATTGACTTATTTTTAACATTTGATGTAACTAACCAATTCAAGCAAGTACATATCTTTTTCCGTCGAATGTAACATATTGCTACGTATAAGAATTAAGAAAATAGGACTATTACATGACATGTTGTAAGAAAGTCCATTACATCAATGACAATAAGGTGAATATTGTTACAAGTTCCAGAAATTTTTATATTTAATAAGAGGTAACTTGTGATTCCTTAAATCTGGTTCGACCGATGGCATAGTAGCAAACCAAAGAACTGGATTATTTAGACTTGTGTGCATAGAAGGCGATGGATTTAGAAAATGTTACGCAGAGTGATTTTTAATTTGATGGGATCAATGTTCTAATTTATGTCGTATTTGTCAAACTTAGGAATCAATGCACCAACTTCCCAATCTCTAGCGAATTATGTGTTGTTGGCAAAAAAATGGGTAACTTTGTGAGAGAGAGTGTGTGGGAAAGAGTGAACTTCGACGGGAAAGGGCAACACGGGACTAGAGAGAAATATTGCGGCGAATCTACAAGGGACCGATTTCACAAGGATAGGAAAATCTCGTACGCATCGTTCATGTTCTATAACTACCCAGAAAGTTGGTGCGTGGCAGATCTGTGGAGAATGTTTAAGGGGTATGGGATGGTATTTGATATTTACATGGTAAAGAAGAGGCTAAGAAGTGGACAGAAGTACGGTTTTGTTCGATTTAAGAATATTGCTGATGTGGACTTCTTGTACAAGAGATTGTGTTCGATTGCTTTCTCTGGCAAACAACGGTTAATGATCTTCTTAGCTCACAACAGAAAGTTTGGTGCTGGTGGGGAGAAAAAAGACACCAGCAACGAGATGAATAAGGATAAGGATAGGGTGAAGGTGAAGGACAGGGATGGAAGAAGATATATAGATGTGTTAAGTGGGATGAGTAAGATTGTCAATGAGGAGAATGCTCAAACTGGTAAAAGGAGGCATGTTTCCTATAAGGATGTGAGGGAGATAGAGATCACAGATGAAGATATGGAAGGGGGTGTAATTCAATGAGGGATTGTTGGTGAAGTCAAGAAGGTAGAGTTCATCGAGAAGTTGCTAGAATTTTGTAGTATTGTAGGACTGTGGAACGTAGAGGTCAAATACATGGGAGGTTTAGAGGTTATGGTGGTCCTCGAATCGGAAGAGGCGGTTAAGAATGTCATAGAGAACACTGATCATGGGATTAGGAGGTGGATGTGGAAACTACGGAGAGCAAATGTTCTCAACAGATCTTTGGGGAGACTTACTTGGCTCACGATCATCGGAGTCCCGGTAGTGTGCTGGAAAGAAAGGGTCTTCGAACATATCTCCTCGAGATGGGGAGATACTATGGAATTTCTTAACTGCAACCTTAACGGTTCTCATGGGGTTATAGCAGGTAGGGTGCTTATTCATACTTGGGAAGATAAGCTTATTAGTGAAGAGCTGTATGTAAAGATAGGAAGGAACAGATGTAAGGTTCTGGTCAAGGAGGAAGTAAGAGATATTATGCAATTCAATATAGCCAATCCGTCCGTAAAACCTATGGAAGAGGATACGCATATGTCTAAATTCATGGAAGTTGATGGGCGTGTTCACGTTATGAATAAGCCTGACGAGTCGGATTCAGGCGATGACAATCAAGATGAAGACTCAGATGATGAAGTGGTGGAGGAGACGGCGGAGAACGGTGGTGCTCAGTCCCCAAGGAAATTTTGTGATGTAAGAGAAAAAGGTGGGTTCGTAAGTCCCAACACTGATTACACATCTTCCAAGGATGTTTTGAATAAAAATGTGCCACACAAGGCGGCTGGAATGTCGGATGAGAATGAGACAGATGAGATAGAACAGTTGGAGAAGGATGGGCCTGTGATATTTGGTGAAGCCCATATAGACTTAAATGAGGCCCTTAAGAAACCTAATATTGGGCTTGATGGGGGAGCTCATAATAAAAATGCAGAAGACAACAGCATGCCCATTGATGAACCGACTCTACATACCAATTATGTATCTTATCTTGATAGATTTGTTTTTCAGGGTAAAGCAAATGACATGAGTAACACACAGTGTAAAGACAAAATTGATTGTACAAGAGACGAAGCTCATGGGTTTAAAGAGTGGGATTACAATGAGAAAGCTGAGGATCATCTTGCTGGTAGTATCAATCGCACAGGAAAGAAACGCAAGATTAATGTGGAAGACACATTTACATTGGGAAAAACAAACGTGGATGATCAGGATAAGAATTCCAGTGGATCTCGAAGAAAAAGCAATCAGCAAGCTAAGAAAGTGGCAAGAAGAAGAAGAAGTGGATCTGGTCCGTGTATCAGCAATGTAAACAAAAGTCAACAGGTTGGTGATTCTTCCTCTGGTGTAAATGTGGTTAATGAGAATACCCACTCCAGTGGGGAGAGCTTGGTTTCTTTCAAGAATATGCAGGAAATTGGTGAACAAATTGGAGTGGTATGGGACAAAGGTGAGAATCATTCTTTGAAGGACAATAGTGGTACGGGGGAAAATAGAGGTACGGGGGTCAATCATCAATGAATACATTGATGTGTGGTTAGAGAGTACGTGTGTTTGTATAATTCTTTTTTATGAAGATCATATCGTTGAATATTAGGAGTCCCAAACGAAAAGGTAAGTTTGGGTGGGTAAAAGAAATTATATCGACTGAGAAGCCGTGTGTGATTGGGCTTCAAGAAACGAAGTGTAAGGATATAAGTGATCAATGGATTGAAGACTTGTGGGGGTCGAGGAACATTGGGTTTGCTCAGTCAAATGCACTTGGTCGTTCTGGTGGTTTGTTATTAATATGGGACTTAAATATTTTTTCAAACGTCGTGGTCGTTCGTGAAGATAGATTCATTGCGGCTAAGGGTACTTGGAAAGGGGTCGATGGGGATGTTATGTTGGTAAATGTTTATGGTGCTCACGTGGCAGATCAGAAGCTAGTTTTGTGGGATAGAATCTCAACGTTAATGAACACAGTGACAGTAGGCTGGTGTCTATTTGGAGATTTTAATGAGGTCAGGGAGCCAAACGACAGGTTGAATACAGAGTTTAATGCGAGAGATGCAGATAATTTTAACGAGTTCATCCGTTTGAACTCACTTGTGGAAATTCAGTTGGGAGGCCGAAAATTTACTCGGATTGGCGACGATGGTTTGAAATTTAGCAAATTAGATCGGTTTCTAGTGACACCAGAGTTTAGCGCCAAATGGGACAATCTTTCGGCAGTTTCTCTCGATAGAAAGATTTCTGATCATTGTCCCATCTTGTTGAAGGACATGGACTTAGACTATGGACCAAAGCCGTTTCGTGTTTTTGATTTATGGTTGGAAGATGAGAAGATTAATTTGGTTGTCAAGAATGCGTGGGAGATACCCGTGCGTGGCTCTAGACCAGATTGTCGAGTACGGGATAAGTTCAAAAATGTTAAAGAGGCTCTCAAAAGATGGAGTAAGATCAAGTTTGGAGACACTAAACAACAAATCGAGATATGCAAAAATGAGGCAATGAAATGGGAGAAGGAAGCAGAATCAAGAAATTTGAACAATGATGAAGTAAAACTTTGGATGAAGGCTAGAAAGGAGTGGGTGGATAAGGAGAATGAGATGGGTAGTATTTTACAACAAAAAGCGCGGATAAAATGGGATATTGAAGGAGACGAGAATTCGAAGTTTTTTCATGCGATGGTCAAAAGGAGAAATAACAGGAACAACATCCGTGGTCTAATAATTGATGGGGTTTGGTGCGAAGATCCAGGAAGAATTAAAAATGAGATATTTAACTTTTACAAACAGTTGTTTTCAGCTAGAGGAAATAACAGGCCAAGGTTTACTAATGATCGGGTGCCAAAACTTTCAGTACAGGATGCGGCTAGCTTGGAACTACCATTCTCGGATAAAGAAGTTTGGGATGCGGTCTGTAAATGTGGAGGGAACAAAGTGCCTGGTCCAGATGGGTTTAACTTTAAATATATTAAGTGCTTTTGGGATATTATTAAAGAGGACGTGCTTGCGGCAATTAGGTGGTTTTGGGATAAAGGTGAAATATCCAATGGGTGTAATGCTTCTTTTGTTACCCTCATATCGAAGGTGACGGATCCATTGGGACTCGGGGATTATAGGCCTATAAGTCTGATAGGAAGCCTCTATAAGATTATTACGAAACTCTTAGCAGAGAGGGTTAAAAGAGTAATTGGGAAGGTTATTGGTGAAGTTCAAAATGCGTTTATTGAGGGGCGGTACATTCTAGATGGGGTGCTTATCGCAAATGAGACCATGGAGTTCTTGAAAAAAAAGAAAAGAAAAGTTTAATTTTTAAAGTCGACTTCGAGAAAGCTTATGATAGCATTGAATGGGGATACTTGTTTGAGATTATGAAGCGCATGGGGTTTGGTGATAAATGGTGTAAGTGGGTCAACGCGTGCTTGAAATCTTCATCCATCTCTGTTCTTGTAAATGGTTCGCCCACCAAAGAGTTTATGATGGAACGAGGGGTTAGGCAAGGGGATACACTATCTCCATTCCTGTTTATACTCGCGGCAGAAGGCTTGAATGCCTTACTTAATGAATCTGTTGAAAAGGAAATTTTAAGAGGCGTTCGAGTAGGCGAGGATGACTTGATAGTTTCTCACCTACAATACGCCGATGACACCATTATTTTTGGAGAATGGAGCACAGAAAATGCAAGCAATCTTATGAATGTGTTAAAATGTTTTGAAGAAGTTGCAGGTTTGAAGATCAATTTCAATAAAAGTAAGATTTACGGTGTTGGGGTTGAAAGTGGTGAGTTAGATACTATGGCTCACTTCATGAGGTGTAGTGTAGGAGAGTTCCCGTTCATGTATTTGGGACTTCCTATTGGGGTAAATATGAGGAGAGTGACATCTTGGTATGATGTTATTGAGAGATTTAGATATACACTTTCTGAGTGGAAAGCTAGAGCGATGTCCTTCGGGGGAAGACTAACTTTGGTGAAATCGGTTCTCGGTAGTTTACCGCTATATTACTTCTCGATGTTCCGGGTCCCGTCGAATGTTATAAATGCCCTTGAAAGAGTTAGAAAAAATTTCTTTTGGGGTGGGGTCACGGGGGGTAAAAAAATGGCATGGGTTAAATGGGAGAGAGTTATCTCTTCCTTTGGGGATGGGGTTAACATAGGGTCGTTAAAAGTAAAAAATTTGGCGCTTTTGGGAAAATGGTGGTGGAGATTTAGGACGGAGAGTAACTTTCTTTGGTGTAGGGTTATTAAAAGTATATACGGTGATGGCGGAGGGTGGGGGGTAGAAGGGATGCGAGGTGGCGTGTGGTCGGATATAGTTCGAGCGGGGAAAGAGTTGGAAAATATGGAAGGGGGATTTTTGGGTAACTTTATTAGGGTAACTGGTGATGGGCTAGATACATCTTTTTGGGAAGATAAATGGGCGGGAGAGGTAAAGCTAAGGGAGCGTTTTCCTAGATTGTTTTGGTTAGAAAATAACAAAGATGTGTTGGTAGGTAATAGAGGTAACTGGATTGATGGTATATGGGTGTGGGATTGGGATTGGATTAGACCTCCTCGGGGTAGGGTGTTGGGTGAGTTAAAAGAGATGGAAGAGATGATGGCGGGGATAAGTACAGATCGAAATCGCAAAGATGCATGGAAATGGAAGCTTGATCCAAAAGGCAATTTTTCTGTCAAATCGTTGTCCGAATGTATTGAGCAGCGACGTGTTAGGAGGGAAGCTACTAAGACAGAATGGAACTCACTCGTGCCTAGGAAAGTCAATGTCTTCATTTGGCGTGCGCGGAATGGTAGAATCCCTGTTCGGAATGAGCTTGATAAGAAAGGTATAGATATGGACTCGGTATTATGTCCATGTTGTGAAAAGGTATTAGAATCCGTCGACCACTGTTTAGTGTTGTGTGAGAAAGCTATGTTCATTTGGGAAAATATTTTTGCTTGGTGGGGGATTGTATCAGTTGATGGCTTCACAATAACAGATATATTACAACATCGTGGGGGACGCTCGGTGGGTAAGGAAGTAGAAGCCTTATGGCATGCAGTGAAGTTGGTAGCTCTTTACTATATTTGGAGAAGCAGGAACTTGCAGGTTTTTAAAGGGAAGACGGAAAATGGGACTCAATTGGTCAAGGACATACAACTTAAGGCCTTCGAATGGATCAGTAGGAGGTCAAAGAGGTGGAATTTGATGTGGGAAATTTGGCTTGAGAGACCATATAACTGTGCTCAAATTGGCGTTGATATGTGAATTATTGAGGTCGCAACTGTTGTGTTCTGGTAGTGGTAGTGAGGGTCAGGTGATCATTTCATATATCTCATATGGTAGTTTGGTTTGCTTGAATTAGTGTGGAGTGTTTTATTTTCCATGTGTTTTTGACACAAGAATGTTCTTGTAATCTTTTTGTTGGGTTTAATAAAAGTTTGCTTATCAAAAAAAAAATTATGTGTTGTTGGCGATTTTTTATGATATCATTTTGATTAGCAGGAAGAAGGGTATGAAGGTTAGTAATCTTTAATCTATTTTTCTTAAAGATTGTTTATATAAGATTTGAAGGCTCTTTGTCTCATTGCAGCTTGTTCTCTTCCTTCGAATTACTTGTAGTTTCACGTCTCTGAATATTTTTTCTTATGTGAGCATTTTGCAGGCAAAATGGTATTATTATCTACTTCTTGGAATTATAGACGTTGAGGCAAATTATCTTGGTATGTTTTTAATTGGAATTAATGGTTGGGTCGGGTAATGGTCAAAAGGGTACGTTTTGAGTACATATCAAAATGGTCCAATCAAATCCTCATGTCCCTGAAATTGTAGGATAGTTAGTCGTCTAGTATGATTGAAAAAGTAGAAATTTATTTTAGACTTCTGATTGCTGGAAAGAAAGTTAATTTGGGAGCTTCGTTCACTACATACGAACTGTTTATTGCTAGATACGATCGATAGATACATAAAAATGCAATTTTCTAAAAGGTTACATGAGATTTGTTTTGTAGTGGTCAAGGCCTATCAGTGCACATCATTAACAAGCGTCATGCTGCTGGATTGTTGGTCTATTCCATCGGTCATAATCTTTACATGGCTTTTCTTAAAGACAAAATATAGAACCAAGAAAATTGCGGGTGTTGTCATTTGTGTTGTTGGTCTGGTTCTCTTTATTTTTTCAGATGTACATGCATCAGATCGTTCGCGTAAGCATATATATTTTTGTTTCAATTTATTTTACATCAAAATTTGAATCAGTATATTTATTAGGGATGTATGTGTATATGCTCAGAGAGCGGGAGTCATCCTATTAAAGGAGATCTGTTGGTCATTGCCGGGGCTACACTTTATGCTGTCTGCAACGTTAGTGAGGTGAGCAAAACCGGCTGATTTATAGATTGTTAAAACGTGTTTAAGTCAAAATGGGTATCTTTTGTACATGTCAAAGCGGGTTGCTTTGTGTTGACTTTTGAATATTTTGTTGTCCATTTCTTTGAAATTTTTTATATGTAATTAACGCTTTCACTAAGTTCTATATCAGAAAACAATACTGTATCTGTTTGTAGATAATCAACGTTTTATTCTCGGTAATGAACCTTGTGCAGGAATTTTTTCTGAAAAAAGCAGATCAAGTTGAACTGTTGGCGATGTTGGGGCTCTTTGGTGCCATTGTCAGTGGTATTCAAATGTATCCTTTTTTATGGTTTTATATGTACTGATAGGCCTTCACCAATGTCAGTGCCATCTTTTTTTTTAGAACGGCACCTCAATCTCATTAGAATCCGACCTCGGAGTTATACCATCCATAAATGGGTAAAATCTTCTACTCTAAGAAACATGAATGTAATAATCATTTTTACACGAATAACTACACAGAAAAAGTACGTTTTGCTTTGGTGGTCCCATATGGCGAGACCTATGAATGAAATGCAATGATCTCAAGTTTTTAAGCCTATTTCAGGTTCGATAAAGAAGTGAAAGAACCCCATGAGGATGCTGCTGATGAGCCAGAACAAAATAAGCACATTGATGAGGAAGCTGGAACGGCAGCAACTGTGAAGTTAAACACACTACAAAGTATTGATGAGGAAGCTGGTGTGGCAGGTTCAGTTAAGTTAAAGACAACATCTCGGGCCTCAAATTATAGTGGCAGGTTCCAAGATCCAATTGAGTAGTTGATTGATCAGATAGTTTAATATCAGAATGTGCTTTTAGCCCGATCATGTTTAGGATTATCTGTTTCAATATAGAAATGATCTGAGTTTTTTCTCTTCGTATGGACGCTAATGCAAATACTGTTTCAAGTTTTAACTCGAATTCCTTGTATTTCATATATTTGTTCAAGTTTTAGTTCATTATATATGAGGCTTGATGAGAAAAAATTACCTAACTTGGTGAATATTTGTATGAACAAAATAAATGAGTAAAACAACTCTAAACAAAGATTATAGTGTAAAAACCCTATTCAAAATTGACCCGCTGCAACGAGCTACAAATCCAATTGTCCAAAGATGTTCTTACAAAACTAAGAAATTAATACTGGAATTATAGTTATAAACAACTTTTTGGTAGGATTAATCCAGAAGCACTACCAGCAGCAAAAGAGCAAGACGAAATGGCTGGTTTACCCGCATAACGGAGGTTAACATCCTTTAATCTTATTCCACGACACGGGCTTCCTTTGCTACAATCAAACTTCACGGCCACTTGTGTTGCTGATGTTCCGTGTACATCCTCATATACCACATTACTAATCTTTACTCCAACAGCTTCTTTGGGACAATTTATATTGTGGGGGCAATACTTTCCGTCTATTATGATTGGGTATTTTACGTTCACCATTGTTGCATGCGTGAAAAATATATTCCTAACGAACCCATTGCTACGACGAGCCCATGTCTTTATCCTCACACCATTTTGAGTACCTATAAATGTTGAGCTTCTTACCGTTACGTTTTGGACACCGGCTTCTTGTAAGTCCCATCCTAGACTCCCAATGCTGCAAAAATAAATGCAACGTATTTACATTTTATAATGCAAGTGTTTATATGTTTAACATGACTCGTACATACGAATATAGATATATGTTGAATCTAAGCACGTTTATAGTATAAGTGTACCTTATTCCGTGACCAGGGCCACAAGTGACCTTTTCTATCCAGATATTGGAATTTCCTGGGCCTATGGAAACACAATCATCCCCCGTCGAGATCGTAGAGCCCAAGATGGTAATACCGGTAGAAAGTGATAGATGGATACCATCTGTGTTCGGGCTGGTCCCGGATGCTAAGATGCTCACACCTTGTAGCTTGGCATTGTTGCATGCATATAGGAGGATATGGAACATTTGGCTGTTTAATGACTTTAAGTTGCTGATCACTATGTTTTGCGAATGATAGATGCCAAGCGTCTGTAACACATAATTATAAGCATATGTTAAACAAAGTACGATTAATAGGAATTCAAGAGAGAAAAATAGTGTAACGAGTCGTACCGTAGCTCCTTTAGGACACGTTTTTCCAGATAACTTGCAAGCCCACAAAGAACCGCCTTGTGCATCAAGGGTTCCACCAGATATCGTAACATGATTAACCCTTTGGAACTTAAGCCATACATCATCTTTTCCGACTGCATTATAGCTAGAAGGGGCCACCAAGGTGCCGTCTATGTTAATACTAATCCCTTTGCTCTTGCATGTTTGGCCAGAGAATGTAGTCGCCGATGCAATCAAATACCGGCCAGGCGGCACATAGATTGTGGACGGAGTAGTGGAAGCACAAGCGATATTCCATGCTTTTAAGAAGACGGTTTTTGTGTCAGAGCGACCGTCGGCTCTGGCACCTAGTGTGATAACATTATAAGTTAACTTAGCGGAAGAGTGTTGAAGGATGAGAAAAACGAAGAATATAATGAGTTTCATGAGTATCGATGCTGAAATATACGATATGAACCCATCTATAATTAATGTGTTATTTATAGGCTTGTACCAATCCAGGTAAAAGTACAATAAGGATATGTAACACTCATCAACTCAAATTTGTATTTCAGTTTAGTACGGTTTATCCCGGTATAATTTTTCTTTCAAACCGCTAAATAGATTTTCTAGTGCCTGAATTGTAAAAAGTGCATCAACATATCGTAAATTTGGTTGAGTGACATTTCTACTACCGTATACTCATTTAATAGTTAAGGCATCTTAAAAACATAACTGAGGTTATTTTCAAAATTATGATATACATAGTATAAATGTGAAAATGTCAATTGAGAATAGAAACAACTATAGTCGAGCACAAGGTTGCCAAGTTTAATACCGACATTGGTTCGTTTATGATCATAAGTCTTGTTTGAACTCATTTATAGCCTCATGCTTTTAGGTCGAGTTTGTGTTGTACGAGCAGAGGCGGATTTCTGTGGAGACGACTGGGGAGGGCTCCGGCCCTTCCAAAAATTATAACGAATAGTTTAAATGTTATGTATTTCGTTTAAAAGTTAATTTCTTTATTTTGGTATGTAAAAACTAACTCGTCCCTTCCAAAATACATGCTCAAAGTCCGCCACTGTGTACGAGCCTAGCTTATAAAGCTAGGAAAGATCCAAGCTTAAACGAGCTGAAGTTCGAGCTCAAGCCTTTCTCGGGGTCAACTGACAATGTGTTTCAAGCGATGGTTTTTATATGTGTTTATCACGTATATTAGTACATGCAAATCTGTAATATTTAAGTGGTATCAATGTTAGAGCTTGCAAAAATTGACGTAAATCTGACCTATGATTTTTTTTTGTCTTGGGTTAGAATTTACCCTATGTCTGACCAGATGGTAAAAATTTAATGTAAGTGCTCTTAGATTGGATGACACAGACTTAAAAATTTACATAAGTGTATTATATAAGTTTATACATTGATGCATCTTAATCAATCTTACGTCATAAATCATCTATATATGCCTTCCTATCTTTTGTGATAACTTACATTTACCGTAATATTTTTTGAATTATGCCCTTTTAGATCGGCTCCAAAATTAACTATCGATATTGAAATATTGTCAAAAAGTTCTTTCTTCGGTCAAGGTATTCGTACTATTTTTTTATTCACGATTTATATCAGTGGGGTTTTATCATGGTGATTCATATTAGGGTTTTGCTATTATGATTCATAATAAGGTTTTTGCTTATTTGATTTTTCATTTTAATTTTTATGATTGTCGGATATTAATTTTATTATTTTTTTGGTTTTAATTAAAATTATTTTATGGGTTTTCCTTAATTTCTATATTCATATTATGGTTTTGTTAATTTGATTCAAAATAATATTCTCCTAGTAATGAACTATTCTTGCAAAATGCATTCTATATCAGGATCCTTTTTACAGGATTTGCGACATCACTATAACATATGACCTCAACGATAGAGGTTTATGCAATAGATATTTGTATTGATACAAAATGCTAGTAATGAAAAGGGAGGTTAGGCAAATCTAACCCTTGGTGGCATCGACCTTAATAGCTCAGACAGGTTGGCTTACGTACACTAGCTGTCTAATCATGGTTAGCACTCCGATATTTTATTTTGTCTCAGCATAGTAGTGATCTCTGCATGTGCTTTCAGTGTGGTTGTGAAAGCGGATAAGAAGCTGCTGACTGTGCTAATCCCCGATGGTTGTGATGGGCGATCATTTACTTTTAAGGTGCTTTGTCTAGTTCCACTTCATTATAATTTGAAAAAATAAGCCATAATTACTCAAGATATAGTGATGTCATGTATTCGTCTTCTCTTATTGTGTTTAGCTAATGCCGCACAATAATTTTTTTTACTATAGGCTGAAACTACAGAGGATTTAAATGATTGGAAGACTGCATTGGAGGAAGCTTTGTAAAATGCATCTTTTGTAGGGCACGAGAATGGGACAAACTGGGATATCTATAAACAACAAGGGTGAGAATGCTGATGGTTCTCATGAACAATGTAAGTTTAACTAAATGTTTAAAAATGTACATGTATGTAAGGGATTATGTAAGTAGCTTAGTTTTTCAAAATTGAAGGCATGGACACTAATCTATTTTTTCGCTGGTTTGTTTATTCCAACAGCAAAAGACCGTGCTTCGTCAAAATCGGTCCTTGGTTGACCAGTCAAAATCTAAGCCCTTAGATACCTAGAAGAATATGGTAAGATGATATGAGCTTAAACTCATATCCTTTTATCAACAAATAACCCTAAAACATGAAGCAAAATACCCAATTATTTGGCAAAAACA
Organism: Glebionis coronaria; assembly: GCA_025667525.1. Taxonomy (NCBI): domain Eukaryota; kingdom Viridiplantae; phylum Streptophyta; class Magnoliopsida; order Asterales; family Asteraceae; genus Glebionis; species Glebionis coronaria. Next base: position 27,086,875 of record CM046877.1, read on the forward strand.
GTATTATGTGGTATGTTTGTGTTTGTGTACACTTTTGTAGGTAAGAAGATACATTTTCAAGCAAACAAGGAAAACCCAAGCTTAAATTGATGAAAAAGACAAAAGAGGATCAAAAGTGACAAGACTTTGAAGTTCAAGGACCTATCTTGACAAGTGATGAAAGTTGAAGGACTAGAAGTGCAAATAATGAAAAGTCAAGATTCAAGTCAAACCTGGTCAACTATCAAGTCAACTCAGTCAAAGGACCATTTTGTACAAGTTATGGAAGTTAAAGGACCAAAAATGACAAAGGAATGAAGATACTAGCTTGAAATAAGAATCTGCCAAGTATAGGGACCAAATCTGCCAACTTTGGAAAGAAATGCAAGTTTAATCCAAGTGCCATAGCTCTAAACCAATCAGAAGCAAGGAAATAATATACATGGATCACCACGTCATCCACTACTGCCGCCTTTCATTTATTACACCAAATTTCAACAGTTCAATCCACAACTCTCTCCCTCAACCAATAAAAAGATGACACGTGTCATCTTCTTCACAAAGAAAATTTCCAGAATCGGGATTGAGATTGAAGCCGTTTCATGAGAAGATCAAAACACCAAACTTGCTCGTTTTGAAGAGAGGAATTCAATGGTGCAATCCAATTAACAAATCATCCAGTAAATCAAAAACACCCAAATTTGTTCATCACCTTCAAGTGCCAAATGCAGAATTTTTCCACGTGGCAAGCTATTACTGGTTCTGACACGTCACCAACTCCAACAAACTCTCAATTCTTGCCTATAAATACCTAGACTAGTCTTCATTCTTGAGTGTAGCTTAAAATTGTAAAAACACATAGTTCTTACTTTCCTTTCCATTTTTCCCTCACTTTTCCCCTAACTACTCAAGAGTCTGACAAACTCTTGAGTCAGTTAGTTAGTTGGTAGCTTGTAACAACTTTTGTAACAGAATTCATTCAATAAATTTCAAATTTCCTTTTTCCCGCCAAAAGTGTTCTTATCATTCCAGTTCATTACCTGCTATTGTGTGATCTTATTGTTGCTGTTTGATGTTTGTTATGATCATACATTGATCATAACTGACATTGGTGAAGACTTGTAGCTGTTTGTTCAGAATTCAGTCCATACCATTGTTCATTTGAAGATTTGTAGCAGAATGATGATTATAGATGATTGTAGCTGATTTGATGGTTGATACTTGTTGATTACTAGTGATAGGTGGTGGTTATCACTAGGGCAAGAGAGCTCAGCGCTCCTCTTCTTCCCAAAGGATTTCTACAATAGGTTTTGAAATTCTTGTTTTTGTTCCACTTAACAAGTCTTTGCATGCTAAATTTCCTAGTATAAATTTGATGGCTATATGATATAATTGTTAGTTGCTGTTGTTTGATTAAACTTAGTGTGTTTGTAGCATTAATCTTGCATTCTTGTGTTCTGAGTTGTAGTTTCTGCATAATTTCAGTCACTATTTAGCTTACTAGCTTAATTGAGTTCTAGCCTTGGTTATTGTTTGTTCTAAGCTTGAATACTTTGCACTTAGTCTATTAAAACTAGTCTGCTATAGCCTTTGAATCAGCTTAAGTCAGAACTTTAAAAGCCTTTGTAAAAGTTTGATCATAACAGATAAAGGTGTGTTTGGGAGTAGCTTAAAATCAGTTTTCAAGTGTTGAGATTTGGTGTTTAGAAGTTGATTTCCAGTCATTAGGTGTTAACAATTGGTTTTAGGTCATTTACAAGTCAAATAAATGGTCAATCAGGCAATTGGCATAAAAATTGTTTGGGTTAGCCTTATTTCAGCTTTGTTCTCTAAAACTTCCCATTTTCAATTGCTTGTTTCTCCTTCTTTACTTGATGAAATTTTCTCAAACTTGTTTCTAGTTCTAGCTTATATCATAAACGTTCAGATTCTAAAAGGAAATTCTACAGTTTTAGGAATTAAGCTAGATATAAGCTTTTTGGTCAAAGTCTGAGCATATCTCATTCTCTGATATAAGCTAGTGACTGTTTTCCTAGTTCTCTTAATCTACTTCATAAAAGTCTTGATTTTCTTTCACCAATCTAGTTAGTTAGTGTTGAATAATAAGTTTTGAAGTTTTGAGCTTTTTCCAAAAAGTTGGTCAAACTTGGTCAACATAAGCTCAAAAGAGCTTATTTCAGATTTCTCATTCATTTCTGGATGAAAAACGTTCTAGTTTGATTTCCCCTTCTTTAAATCAAGTGCTTAATCAGTTTCATCACAAAAATCAAGTTGTGACTGATTGGAATAAGTTGTAGCTTATTTTGTGCTTATCAATAAGCACTCATTTGCTTATTTTTGACTTTTAGCTTAAATCCTTGAACACACGTAGCTAAAATTGGATTTTAAGAGTTTTGCAAGTTGTTTCAGCTGATTTGGTTGAGTAATAAGCTCAAACGAGCTTATTCTTGCTTTTGTCCCGTTTTTAGTTAAAAACTTTGCTTATTTGCTCTTTGGTCCTTATTCTTCATTCAGTGTTTACTTTTTGGCTAAACTTCCAAGTAATTAGGGTTTGCTATAGTTTAGTCCCTGGACTTTTAAATTTGTTACATTTCAGTTGTTAAGTTTGTTGGTTTGTTACTATTTGGTTAGTTAGTTATCAATTTTACAAGTTTGGTCCTTATAGTTAACAGTTTTGCATTTTTAGTCCTTATAATTTTTAGGATTTACATTTCAAGCATTTACATTTCATAGAAATTACATTTTCAGTCCTTTTAGTTTTATATTTTGCAATTTTAATTTTGTTTGAATAAAAACTTGGAATTTGCAATTTGTTTTATATATACGTAGTTTAATATTTTTCATTTTTAAATAGTGTTGTTTGAATTAGCAATAGATTACCAAGCAAGCTTGAAAAACCAAGAACAATAATAAATCTGATATTGATTGGACTTTCTATTGGTTAAGAACTGAGAAAACGAACTTGCATTATACCATATTTCATAAGACTATGACGAGTCTTATTTCAATGAATTTATGAAATATGATATTTACATACTTCTTTGAAAAAATATTCTACCCTCATCAAGTTTACCACTAAACTCAACATGATATCTTAAAGAAAATTATGTGATTTAAGATTTTGTATTGTCACTGACTAAACAACAAGTTATGTGCCCGAAATTAAGGTAGAAGGAATATTGCGGCAGGCTGCTTCTGGTGTATAGGAAAAAGGGAGTTCACAAGAAGATGAGGATATGGACATGTTATCGGAGACTGTATCAAGGTACATTACAATATGTACTTTTGTTCTTCATGATTTGCCATCGTCTCCAGTTCCAGCATCTTGCTGCAAAGCTTTGCTACAAGCATATCGTACGTCTTTTACAGTAAATGAACTTGATGATATTAGTATTTAGAAATTTTTTTATTATAAAGTGCTTGTGCATTGTAACTAAACTACTGACCATATTATGAGCATGAACTGATCGGGGCTCAAGAGTCAATAATATGCGCGCAACTATATGTGACACTTTTCCTGAACCAAATCGCCGTTCTTGATTTTAGCTATTTGATTTTTTCCAGCTTTATCATAACATTTAGGACTTTTCGAGTTAATATTAGATTTTTCCTTTTGTTTATTTATTTTCTAGCATTATTTTCAATCCGTTTTAATTTTAAGTCATTTAAAAATAGATTTAAGTTATCAAAAACTTATAAAAAATACTTTTTAGTCTTATAATAATATATTAAGGGTTTACAAACCATAAAAACCCAAAGTAGACTTTTTAATATTTTATTTGATTCTAATGTTTTTATTAATCTTTAAAAATGGATGTAAAATTATTTAAAACATCTAAAAAAGTTTTGATGGTTTTTATACCTTACTTATATTATTTTATACTTTTTGGTGATTTTTATTAATTTTTTACGAGAATTTATTTTTTCGTCACGTTTTTCGATTTTACGTTTTTAATTAAATAGTAGTTTTTAGGGTTTAAAAATAGAATTAATTAGTGTAAATTTTTGCAAAAATATTTTTTAGCTTAGTTGGAATATTTTTGAGGTTTACAAGTTTAAAAATCTTTGTTCGGGCTTTTTGATAAAAAATCTTTTTCAAAGCCATTTAGTCCGTGTGTATGTTTTGTATCGAGAAGATGGCGTTACGGTGTACTAAATAAAGTCATTCATAACCACATTTACAAATGTTTGTGAATAATTTAGCTAAAATTGTACCACAAGAGTATGTCATGACCAACAACATTTGGGCCAATAAATAAACATAATCACAGCTGAATAAGATGCATAATAAAATAACGCACAGTTTACATAAGTACAAAACCACATAACCATAAAACACGTACTAGATAACATATAAACTTCCTAAAAAATAAAAAACAAAACTAACCGTAGTAGGTTAGTGTTTCTTGAAAGTAAAACCTAATCATAATATAAGTAGTAAACATATCTTACTACCGGTTAAAGACTAAATCAGGAATAAACAATCCTAGGTGCATTCCTGAGGCCGTAACGTCTGCCAGTGAGTAATGGTATGACCAATGTCTCAACATAGGCACGTGTGTCTCGGGCGATCTCCTCTATAATCTCGTAAGTCCTGTTTATAGAGTTATACAAAATAACATGTTCACCAAAATGAAGGAGAATTCGACCGTCTTCTGTTATAAATAATGGGCGCGTGTACTTTGTCCAACCTTGATGGAAATTAATTCTATGATCAAGACGGTGGTCGGGGTAGCGAATACAATACAATCTGTTCCATTTTTGATTAACAGGAGTGATAGTCAACAACCACACATCACAACGATGAGTGTTTACGAAGTTAGAGAGCATGCAAAGACCTTGTGTTAGTACACTGATAGGTGTCAAAACACCCATCCTTTGATCACTTAATTATAATAATAACCAAGCTAAAACGTGTATTTTATGTCGTAAATATCGGAATTATGCGTGGTTTGTGTTTTTATTGTGTTTTAGGACCAAAAGGTGAAAAAGGAGGAAAACACGGGCTTTCACAAGCTTTTATCGATGAAAACGAGAAAAGACGAAGTCAAAAGATCAAGAGTGCAAAAAGAACGGAAGTCCAAGGCCTATTCTGAAGATTTATCGAAGAAAAAGTCTAAAGACGGAAGTTTAATGAAGTCGAAGAACTCAAGTCTAATAAATGAAGAAATTATAAGACGAGTTCAAATAATCCCGAGACAAAGTCGAAAAAGTCGAAGAATTTAGAAGACGAAAAGACGTGAAGAAGAAAGAAAGGAGCAACACATGCTAACCTCCCTAATCACCTATAAATACCCTCCTAATGACACATTAGGAGGTGTTGACTATCTTGACAAAATAGTTCCATTTAATTACTTGCACTTTTCTTAATGTCATTTACTTAATTGTCATTTAATTACCTTGTCTAGCACCTTAAATTTGTAAGTTTCTTTAATTCTTGCTTTTATTTTGATTGTTGAATTTTAATTCTAATCAAGTTTTTAATTAATCTCTCATTCTACCTTTCTTGTTTTGATTTAATCTTTGTGCTTATTATCTTATTGTCATGCTTATTTGATTAATTATCATGTTTTTATGTTTATGATTGTATTAGCTTATTGATTTTATAGCTTATTTAGTGCTTTTCTTATTTTTAAGTAAGTGCTTATTAGTTAATTTTTATAGAAAGTTGATTTTAAATATTTTTATTATTTAGTGTTTTTAAAAGTTTTTAAATTTTGGCTTATTAGCTTTTTTGTAAAAGTATTTTGGTTAAGTTTTGGTTAAGTGCTTAATTGTTTTTAGTTTAATTTTAGTTTTTTAGCTTATTTGGATCTTCTTGTTATCCGGGTTTTCATAACCCTAGTATTCCGAATAGTAACCAAGTCAATCATTCCGAATAGCCAACTTGTCACGAATTCCGGATAAGGGTCCGAAGTAGTAGTATTCCGGATAAGCCTTTAGATTCTTATATTCCGGATAAGTGTACAAAGCGAATTCCGGATAAGGAGCTAGGGGATTCCGGATAGTGTTCAAATCTTCGAATTCCGGATAGGCTTCCGAACTTCTGATTCCGGATAAAGGTAAGTAGCAAGATTCCGGATAAGTCCTCGTGTTTCGTATTCCGGATAAGCCTTGGATTTGACATTCCGGATAAGGTGAGCAGTGAATTCCGGATAACAACAAGATCAAGTTATTCCGGATAGCTTGCATTAGCAAAGATTCCGGATAAGCAGCATAAAGAGAATTCCGAATAAGCTTCTGTTTGGGTTATTCCGGATTAGTGACAGATCAGGGATTCCGGATAGTGGTGAATTTTGGATTCCGGATAAGGCAAGGTTTGTTATTCAGGATAACAGTAAGATTGGATTCCGGATAGTGACAGTATTTTGGATCCCGACTCAGGTTTTGTTTATCCTCTGTTTTATTTTCAAGCATTTATTTTTCCTGCCTTTTTACTTAGCATTATTTTAACTTGTCTTGTTTTAGTTTTCAATTTCAAGTTTATATTTTTATTACATTGTCAAATTTACTTTTCGTAGAGCTTTAATTCTTGTCATTTAATTAATTACCTTTTAAAGTTTTAATTTTTGCACCATTTACTTTTTAATTAGTTTTAGCTTTAATTACCCGTCATTTACTTTAAAGCTTCGCAAATTTCTTTTATTACCACGACTGATGTAGTTTTTTTACACACCTTTAGGAAAAGGAGGCAAAATAGGGCAAGCGTTAAGTGTCGGTTTAGGAAAACCAAGCACTAATGACCAATGCGAAGTTCGTTTCCCAAGGAGGCTTGTGTGTTGTGTTAATGAAATGATTAACTTTGTGATTATATTGTTATGAGAAAGAAAAATAGAAATGGGATAAGAAGAGAATGACGGTTACGATGACGGATTACACTAATACGATAAAGGCGTACACGTAAAACCGTAAAAAGCACCAAAATTAAAAGTTTTACTCTAAAAATTCCTAAAAATCACTAAAAATCCACTAAGGGTTTACAAAAAATCAAAACTTGCTAAAACCTTTTAATTAATTAAATATTAATTTTTTAATGCTAATTAAAGCCCTAAAAATCAATATTAACTAATAAAAAGTCCAAATCAAGATCATAAAGTTTGTAAACCCTTAAAATAACCTAATTAAGCTAAAAAGTATTTTTCAAAATTTTAAAACCAATAAAAACTATTTTTAAACAATTAAAAACTATTAAAAGCTATAAAAACTTAAAATAATTCTAGTAAATAACTAAAAGACCCTCAAAATATTTGAAAATTTGTAAAATTCTTAATTAAGTGTCTAGAATCTAGGAAAAATATAAAACTTAGAAATCAGACTTTTAATTCTTAATAATAAAATAATATTAAAATATTAATAAAAATCCAAAAATCCTAAAAAATTCTAAAAAGTTGCAAACTAGCTTAATTTAACCTAAATAATATAGAAATGAACTTGAAATTACCTAAATACCCTTAATGGGCCTATAAAATGGGCTAAACCCAAAACAGACTCCTTATTGGGCCAAAATGAGCCCAAAATGAAAAAGTGGCCCAAATAAGCCTAAAAAAGCACTACTTGACTCAAAATTTGATTTTCAACAACTTTTTCTAAAGGCCCAAAAGTTAAAAATGTGAAATGAGCAAGCTTATACCAAACAGCTTATTCTTAATGGGCTTTTTGGCCCATTAAGCTATAAGCTAATGCCATAAGCTCAAATTAGACACACAAGCTTCTTTTGTCCTAAATAAGACTTCTGTAAAAAGAAATTTGAAATAAGCCAAAGGAATAAGCCTGAAAATGCAAAAAGCAATCTACAGAAAACGACAAAATAGTCGTTTTTGAGTTCTAGGCCACCCCAAGAGCTGATTCAAATTGCAAAAGCTTTTAAATGACTTCAATAAGCTAAATCAACAAAAAGTTTTCAAATAAGCTGACTCAATAAGCTGGAAAAAGCAAATAAGCACTTATGAAAAAGTCAATTAAGTTGGTTTTCTAGCAAAAAGTCAAAGTCAAAGTCCAATAAGCTCCAGTCTAATCAAATGGGTCAAATAATGAAGATCTATTAAAAAAAATAAGTTGTTGCAAGTCTGGATAAGCTAAAATAGCTTATTGATAAGCTGAGTATAAATTAACACTAGCAGGGGCTAGTTTTGGGTGTTGAGCAGTGGGAACTTTTCCCACTGCTTGACTTGTAGACTTTTTTGTCTTTGGTGACTTTTTTGGAGATTCAAGTTTCAACAAGGCACCCAAATGATCATTGGATCATAAGGAGTCAATACAAACAAAGAAATCAACAATCCAACAAGCCAATTTGTACAGTTAATTCAAACAGTCACCAGATCTGTCACAGACTTAGAACAATAAGCAGTTGAGGTTCAATAAGCACTTAGAGCACAATTCAGCCAGCCAAACTTAACCAAATGCATACACAAGCTATATTAAACTCAAATAAGCAAGTCTAAACAGGTTTCATGCAATGATTCAAAGTTTTAAGCAAGATTCAAGCACTTGAAGTTACTCATGAACACAAGAACATGCAGTTTTTACTTTTGCTGATGAAATTGACCAACAAGCCAGATTCAACCACTCAAATCTATCACATATGTTATAATAATGATGTTTAAACAACTTTTAACCCTAAGCATGCACAAATTCTAGATTTCACCAAAATCTTAGGTCAAAAACAGTTAAAATCAACAAGTTATGGCAGATTGTGTGATTCAAGGTTTCAAACTCAAAAACTTGCAACAAAATACTCTCAACCAAGCATATATCAAATAACAAGCATAAATACAAACTTCCACAAACACAATAACAAGTTTTGATCTCAAACAGGTAATCCCAAACACCCCTTACTTTTCAAAATCAAAATTTTCAAATCAAAAGTGAGTTATAAGACCACCCAAGCCCAAATTAACTCAATAACAGCTAAGATAAGCAGATTCAAGCAATATTAAGCCACAAAATACACAAGAACATAAGTCACACACAAATATCACCAAAAATCAAGATTTAAGCAGATTTTGGGATTAAGTATGCAAACCTCATGGATGTACATCCACACCCACGAATGTTAGAGCTTATGTGCTAGCAATAACAAGCACAAGCTTCCAACAGCAACCCTGCTAAGATTCAACAAGGTTAGAAGCACAATATCAAAATCAGAAAAGTGAAAAGCCTTGATTGATGAAACCTTGTTACCCCACATTTGATTATCCCCAAGTTATAAGCCTCACCACACCTTGATAACACAATATCAGGATGCTATGATCAGCCCTATAGCCCAAGAATTCCAAGGTTTGAACAAGAACTTAGCAAAATATCAAGCTTGAAGGAAAAATGTAAACTTTTGCACCCTCCTTAAAAACAGGTTTTGAGATTCAGAATTATCAAACTAAGAACAATAATAAGCAGTTATAAATGATGGCACTTGAGCTTTCTTCAACATTTCAAACACATTTCATTAATTCTGAAAAGGATTTACAGAAAAGTGAACAACTGAAAATTCAAGAGCAAAGTGCAAATGTTGCACCCTAATGCCTTTATGCTGTCTGCAACGTTAGTGAGGTGAGCAAAACGGGCTGGTTTATACATAGTTTAAATGTGTTTTAAGTCAAAACAGGTATCTTTTGTACATGTCAAAGCAGGTTGCTTTGTGTTGACTTTTGAATATTTTGTTGTCCATTTCTTTGAAATTTTTTATATGTAATTAACGCTTTCACTAAATTATATATCAGAAAACAATAGTGTATCTTTTATTCTCGGTGATGATCCTTGTGTAGGAATTTTTTGTGAAAAAAGCAGATCAAGTTGAACTGTTGGCGATGTTGGGGCTCTTTGGTGCCATTGTCAGTGGTATTCAAATGTATCCTTTTTTTGTTGTTTTATCACTTTATGTTCAAGCTGCCGTTATACTTTATACACTATGATAATTGTAGTTTTAAGGTTTGTTTTCAATAACATAGAATATTGTGAACAAAAAAATGCTTGAAGCGGTGATCTTATTATAAGATTCTACGAGTTACTAAATATTTTGATCATTCAAATCTTACTCGTTATGTTTCATTGAACTTCACATCCTCTTGTTTGTATACCAACCAACATTGTTTAGTAGTGCATATCATAATTATCTCAAAGTGCTACTCTGTGGTCTTTAACTATGCTTATAGAGGCGTGCTTGAGCGAGAGGAACTCAAAGCTATCCATTGGTCGTCAGGAGCGGTACACTCTCTCTCTCTCTCTCTCTCTCCCTCTCCCTCTCCCTCTCCAAAGTCCACACACACATACAACACACACGGATATACCGCCAGATTCGGTTTAACCGCCAACACGTTTTAGTATTTTCTACAAACAATTAATATACTACAATTCTTATAAAGTCCTTTGAATACATTTATCATGACTTTTGACCTTTTTCATTTTCACTTAAGGTTTTTTTATTTTGACCCAGAAACCGCATCTTTTCAGAGCATATCTTGTACTAAAAATAATACCATGGAAATAATAAATTTGTTTGTCATAGGTGCTTCCATATGCCGGATTTGCAGCAGCAATGTTTCTGTTTTACTCAGGTGTGCCAATCTTGCTAGAGGTGAGGGCATTCAAGACTTTTTCTATCTACATCACTATAAAACTAAGCACTTAATTTGCGGTTTGCCTATCATGCAAGTAATTGAGAACTTAATTTTGGAAGTTTGTTCATGCCAAAATCAAATGCAGATTAGCGGCTCTACTATGCTAAATCTATCTTTGCTGACATCAGACATGTGGTCTGTATTGATACGCACTTTTGTGTACCACGAGAAGGTTTGTACCAATATCGAGCTTAAGTTATGATTTTGCAAGAAGCTAACATTCGCATATGCTATCAGGTAGATTGGATGTACTTTGTAGCGTTTGCTGCTGTTGCTGTCGGCCTCGTGGTTTATTCAGCGTATGATTTTTTATTTCATTCACCTTAGCTACACCTCTTTTGTGCTATATAGCGGATTAGAACGGGCCGGTTGCTAAAAAAACTTACAGGATTTATTGTTTTGGATACCCTTTGGTTGACTTCCGCCTTGTTTGACTTGTTCTAATTGTAGCTAGTTTTAAAAAAAACCATACACATTAGAGGCAAAGTATAATCCGGATTAACCCCGGTTATCCATAAACGGGTCAAATCTAATACTTTAAGAAACATAAATGTAACAATCATTTTTACACGAAAACTACACAGAAAAATATAAGCAGAAAAAAGTACATTTTGTATTGGGAATCCGATTATGGCGGGATCTGTAGGGTTAATTCCCCACAACCCTGATTACTAGATGCGGAATATCGATCACGAAGAACACATAGAACAGAATCGACAGAAAAGAAAAGCGACGCCACAAGGTAATCCCTAATCGTTTCCGATTAGTTTATTGAAAGAATGCGTAATAGGTTTGTTCCCCCTCACCTCCTTTTATAGAGATAAGGGGGAACCGACTATACAAGTCCTACGGGTCGGGTTGGGCTTAGACATTGCCAACCGACCTTTATTCTTAGCTATTAGGAAACTAGGCTAATCGACACTCTCCCTAGACACGACTTAGGCGAATATAATGACTAAACATAACAATTTCCACCTTAGGCATATATTAGCCTATCCCAACACTCAGCAACTCCAAGCAGTGTTGTAACTTGCGTCCAGGTACCACCTTCGTCAAGGCATCCGCAGCATTGTGTTCAGTACCCACTTTCAGAACTTCAACCGTCTTTGCTTCTAAGACTTCTCTGATAAAGTGATAACGCACATTGATGTGCTTAGTCCTTTCATGAAAAACATGATTCCGCGATAAGTGAATCGCGCCCTGATTATCACAATTAACTGCAACAGTGTTGAGCTTCACGCCCAATTCTTCCAAGAGTCCTCTTAGCCAAATAGCTTCCTTCACAGCCTCCGTAAGGGCCATATACTCTGCCTCTGTAGTTGAAAGAGCCACCACGTGTTGTAGCGTTGCCTTCCAGCTTACAACACATCCTTGTACTAAAAATGCGTAACCAGTGAGAGACCTACCTTTATCCGGATCTTTAGCGTAGTCTGAATCAACAAAACCTGTTACGTCCACATGGTTGCCACGATTTGTCCCATACACCAAACCCACGTTTACAGTGCCCTGCAAATATTTCATAATCCACTTCACTGCTTTCCAATGGAGTTTACCCGGATTCGCCAAATATCTGCTAACTACACTTACTGCATACGCTATGTCTGGCCTCGTGCATACCATCAAGTACATTAAGCTCCCAACTGCATTTGAATATGGCACCCTACTCATTCTTTCAACATCACAATCCCTAACCGGACAATCCTTCAACGACAACTTGAAGTGCCCACCCAATGGTGTCTGAACCGACTTCCCATTGTCCATTCTAAACCTTTTTAAAACTTTAGAAATGTACCCGGATTGTGACACCCTCAGAATCTTGCGACTCCGATCCCTGAAGATCTCCATACCAAGAATCTTCTTTGCTTCCCCGAGCTCTTTCATGTCGAACTCCCTTTTAAGCAAAGACTTGGTAGCCGCGATCTCAGCCTTGCTTTTACAAGCAATCAGCATATCATCTACATATAACAATAGATAGATATACTCCCCTGGTGCATAACTCCTGTAATATACGCAGCTGTCGTAATTGCTACGCTTAAACCCGTTGCTCAGCATATACTCATCGAACCTCTTGTACCATTGCCTAGGTGACTGCTTCAAACCATAAAGAGATTTCTTTAACAAACATACCTTGTTACCTTGTTCAAATCCCGATGGCTGCCTCATGTAGATCACCTCTTCAAGATTTCCATGTAAAAACGCCGTCTTTACATCAAGCTGCTCCAGCTCATAATCTTTACACGCAGTCAATGCAAGTATAACCCGAATAGATGTGTGTCGAACTACCGGTGAAAATACTTCATTGTAATCAATGCCTGCTCTTTGTGTGAATCCACGAGCCACCAGCCTTGCCTTGTACCTAGGCTTTTGAACACCTTCAATCCCTTCCTTTATTTTGCACAGCCATTTGCAGCTCACCAGCTTTTGCCCAACTGGATGATCTACTAACACCCAGGTCTTGTTCTTCTTCAGAGAATCCATCTCTTCTTTCATAGCAGCTTTCCACTTAGAGCTGTCTTCACAAGCAACTGCTTTCTGGTATGTCAATGGTTCATGAGTATCTTCTTCCTCTGCTGCAGCGAACGCGTAAGCAACCATATTACTCTCATCCCGAAACCTTGCCGGTTTCGTTTTTGTCCTTGGCTCTCTATCCCGAACCAATTGATAATCTGTGAGATCCGGTGGATGATCAATCTCTTGAACCCCTGCATCTTCATCATCGCCATCTTCCTGATCTGTCTGGTCTTCCTGATCTGACTGATCTTCATGACCTGTTTGATCTTCCTGACCTGGATGGTCTTCCTCAGGCGTATGATTATTTAACCTCTGCAGTTCCACCTCAACTTGTAATTCCTCAACAGACTTATCTTTTCCTGCACCAGTATCCTTCAACGTGTCTTTGTACATGACACTTTCATTGAAGACCACGTTCCTGCTTGTGACTATTTTAGGCGATTCATTATCAAGCCTATATAGTCTGTACCCCTTCACACCTTCAGGATACCCCAAAAGAACGCATTTTACCGCTCTCGGCTCGAGCTTACCTTGTTTAACGTGTGAATACGCGACACAGCCGAAAACCCTCAACATCCCATAATCACTAGGATGTCCCGACCACATCTCCATAGGTGTCTTCTTCTCAATCGCTGTTGATGGTGACCTATTTATAAGATATGCGGCCGTACATGTCGCTTCCGCCCAGAAGGTCTTGGGCAATCCAGACTGTATTAATAAACAGCGTACCTTGTCCATGAGAGTTCTGTTCATCCGTTCTGCTAAACCATTTTGCTGCGGCGTCCCGGCAACCGTCAAATGTCTAGCAATCCCACTCTCAGTGCATAGCTGATTAAACTCCCGGTTACAGAACTCAAGACCATTATCCGTCCTAAGCTTCTTAACCGTCCTCCCAGTCTGATTTTCTACTAACTGCTTCCACTCTTTGAACTTTTCAAATGCTTCGTGTTTGAACCTGAGAACATAAACCCATACCCTTCTGGAATAATCATCGACAATAGATAAGAAATACCTCTTACCTCCCAATGATTCCACCTGAGACGGACCCCATAAGTCTGAATGAACATAGTCTATCACTCCCTGAGTAGTGTGCCTTCCTACACCGAAACGGACTCGATGTGACTTTCCCAGAACACAATTCTCACAAAAATCGAGCTTACCTAGACTCTTCTTGCCAAACAAACCCTGCTTTTCCAGCACGTGTAGTCCCGCCTCACTGATAGGTCCCAGTCTTTTATGCCAAACCTGCACAAGACTGTCTTTCTCTTCAACACTAGCATTAAGCTCACCGGCCAATGCATGGCCATCCAAAGAGTACACACAGTTCTCCCTTCGGGTTCCAGATATAATAACCCTAGAACCATTAATCACCTTGACTTTGCCCGACTGCAATTTTATGGTATATCCCTCTTTTTCAAGAGTTCCCAGCGATATCAAGTTTCTTTTCAATTCAGGAATGTACCTGACATTGTGTAACACAAAACTTGACCCATCTTTCAGTTGTACCTTTACCTTGCCAATACCCCTGATCTTGCACTCCCTGTTGTCGCCCAACAGTACGCTGCCCCCATCGCATTCCAGAAAATCAAAAAATACATCTAACCTGGGTGACATGTGATATGAACCTCCTGAATCCATGATCCAATCTTGCAGTCTTTCTGCACTCATCGCCATCATCACCTCAGAATCTTCGTAAATCGAACCACTGGAGCTTGGTTGATCATCTTTCTTGACGTAACCTTTTGACTTCTTGCGATTATTCTTCGGACAGTCTCTTCTCAAGTGTTCCTCAGATTGGTAAATAAAGCATTTGAGTCTTCCACCTCGAGATTTCGATCTTGACTTTCCCTTTGACTGAAGCGAATTCTTGCGATCAGTTCTTCCCCTCACATATAACCCTTCACCATCATCCCCCTTCGCCTTGAACCTTTCTTTGATTTCCTTTGAATTTAGTGTGGCCATCACGTCCTCCAAAGTCAAATCTTCCCGTCCATAAAGCAAGGTATCCACAAAGTGTTCGTATGATGCTGGTAAAGACGTGAGTAACAATAAAGCAAGATCTTCATCCTCGAATTTTACCTCAATATTTGCTAAATCAACAACGATTTTGTTGAACTCATCTATATGCTCGGAAATCTTTCGTCCAGTCGGCATGTAGAATGTATACAACTTCTTCTTCAGGTACAACTTGTTGGCCAATGACTTTGTCATGTACAAAGACTCGAGCTTTGACCAAACCCCCGCTGCAGTCGTCTCCCCGGTAACCTCTCTCAGGACCTTGTTACCTAAACACAAAATCATGGCACTGTGAGCATTCTTGTCAAGCTTAGATTTCTCTTCAGCTTCCATATTCGCGGGGAAAACCTCCAGAGCTGCTTCACATCCGTTCTGGATTAATAAAGCACGCATCTTGATTCTCCATAACCCGAAATCGCCAGTTCCATCGAATTTCTCGATGTCAAACTTGGCTCCCGTCATTCTTTATCCCTTTGTTGATTTGCTAAACCTTGTGATAAACCCTCACAATCACAAACCGACAAAGTCCCTTCGATAATTCGCTAAACCTTGTGATACGTTAAACCTCACAATCACGAATTACGAAGTTCCCTTGTGTCAAAAACCCTACAAAGTATTAACCTTTTTTGTTTTATAAATACAAAACAAAAATAAATATAATAAACCTTTATAAATCTGGCCCAATACAAGTCCAAATTTAGAAAAATTTATATAACACCTTAGGCCCAAATTACACTGGCCCAATCAACCCTTGTAGTGTAAACCTGTGTTTGACTTTTAAACAGCCACAACACTTCTTCTTCTTCGTCTGTTTTCTTTCCTGCGACACAAACAAGAAAAAAAAACAGATCCTTGATCTTCAAAAACCAGAAAACCAAGAAACACCCTCTTCAATCAATCGTTTCTGCTGCTACGTTGATGATCTAAACCCGATCACCAATAACCCTTCCTTGATCGATCCTAGTAACCAGCCACTCGCGAACCTAAGCTCTTGATACCACTTGTAGGGTTAATTCCCCACAACCCTGATTACTAGATGCGGAATATCGATCACGAAGAACACATAGAACAGAATCGACAGAAAAGAAAAGCGACGCCACAAGGTAATCCCTAATCGTTTCCGATTAGTTTATTGAAAGAATGCGTAATAGGTTTGTTCCCCCTCACCTCCTTTTATAGAGATAAGGGGGAACCGACTATACAAGTCCTACGGGTCGGGTTGGGCTTAGACATTGCCAACCGACCTTTATTCTTAGCTATTAGGAAACTAGGCTAATCGACACTCTCCCTAGACACGACTTAGGCGAATATAATGACTAAACATAACAGGATCTATGAATGAAATGCAATGATCTCAAGGATCTTAAGTTTGTAAGGTTTTTTCAGGTTCGATAAAGAAGTGAAAGAATCCCATGAGGATGCTGCTGATGAGCCGAAACAAAATAAGCACATTGATGAGGAAGCTGGAACGGCAGCAACTGTGAAGTTAAACACACTACAAAGTATTGACGAGGAAGCTGGTGTGGCAGGTTCAGTTAAGTTAAAGACACCATCTCGGGCCTCAAATGATAGTGGCAGGTTCCAAGATCCAATTGAGTAGTTGATTGATCAGATAGTTTAATATCAGAATGTGCTTTTAGGCCGATCAAGTTTAGGATTATCTGTTTCAATATAGAAATGATCTGAGTTTTTTCTCTTCGTATGGACGCTAATGCAAATACGGTTTCAAGTTTTAACTCGAATTCGTGTATTTCATATATTTGTTCATCAATACATCCTGGATAACAGTATTACCGAAAATACCTACCATTGTAATTCATTATATATGAGGCTTGATGAGAAAAAATTACGTAACTTGGTGAATATTTGTATGAACAAAATAAATGAGTAAAACAACTCTAAACAAAGATTATAGTGTAAAAACCCTATTCAAAATTGACCCGCTGCAACGAGCTACAAATCCAATTGCGCAAAGATGTTCTTACAAAACTAAGAAATTAATACTCGAATTATAGTTATAAACAACTGCATGTTTGGTAGGATTAATCCAGAAGCACTACCAGCAGCAAAAGAGCAAGACGAAATGGCTGGTTTACCCGCATAACGGAGGTTAACATCCTTTAATCTTATTCCACGACACGGGCTTCCTTTGCTACAATCAAACTTCACGGCCACTTGTGTTGCTGATGTTCCGTGTACATCCTCATATACCACATTACTAATCTTTACTCCAACAGCTTCTTTGGGACAATTTATATTGTGGGGGCAATACTTTCCGTCTATTATGATTGGGTATTTTACGTTCACCATTGTTGCATGCGTGAAAAATATATTCCTAACGAACCCATTGCTACGACGAGCCCATGTCTTTATCCTCACACCATTTTGAGTACCTATAAATGTTGAGCTTCTTACCGTTACGTTTTGGACACCGGCTTCTTGTAAGTCCCATCCTAGACTCCCAATGCTGCAAAAATAAATGCAACGTATTTACATTTTATAATGCAAGTGTTTATATGTTTAACATGACTCGTACATACGAATATAGATATATGTTGAATCTAAGCACGTTTATAGTATAAGTGTACCTTATTCCGTGACCAGGGCCACACGTGACCTTTTCTATCCAGATATTGGAATTTCCTGGGCCTATGGAAACACAATCATCCCCCGTCGAGATCGTAGAGCCCGAGATGGTAATACCCGTAGAAAGTGATAGATGGATACCATCTGTGTTCGGGCTGGTCCCGGATGCTAAGATGCTCACACCTTGTAGCTTGGCATTGTTGCATGCATATAGCAGGATATGGAACATTTGGTTGTTTAATGACTTTAAGTTGCTGATCAATATGTTTTGCGAATGATGTCTGTAACACATAATTATAAACATATGTTAAACAAAGTACGATTAATAGGAATTCAAGAGAACAAAATAGTGTAATGGGTCGTACCGTAGCTCCTTTAGGACATGTCTTTCCAGATAACTTGCAAGCCCACAAAGAACCGCCTTGTGCATCAAGGGTTCCACCAGATATCGTAACATGATTAACCCTTTGGAACTTAAGCCATACATCATGTTTTCCGACTGCATTATAGCTAGAAGGGGCCACCAAGGTGCCGTCTATGTTAATACTAATCCCTTTGCTCTTGCATGTTTGGCCAGAGAATGTAGTCGCCGATGCAATCAAATACCGGCCAGGCGGCACATAGATTGTGGACGGAGTAGTGGAAGCACAAGCGATATTCCATGCTTTTAAGAAGACGGTTTTTGTGTCAGAGCGACCGTCGGCTCTGGCACCTAGTGTGATAACATTATAAGTTAACTTAGCGGAAGAGTGTTGAAGGATGAGAAAAACGAAGAATATAATGAGTTTCATGAGTATCGATGCTGAAATATACGATATGAACCCATCTATAATTAATGTGTTATTTATAGGCTTGTACCAATCCAGGTAAAAGTACAATAAGGATATGTAACACTCATCAACTCAAATTTGTATTTCAGTTTAGTACGGTTTATCCCGGTATAAAAAAGCAACTACTTTTTCTTTCAAACCGCCAAATAGAATTTCTAGTGCCTGAATTGTAAAAAGTGCATCATGATATCGTGAATTTGGTTGAGTGACATTTCTACTACAGTATACTCATTTAATAGTTAAGGCATCTTAAAAACATGACTGAGGTTATTTTCAAAATTATAATATACATAGTATAAATGTGAAAATGTCAATTGAGAATAGAAACAACTATAGTCGATCACAAGGTTGCCAAGTTTAATACCGACATTGGTTCGTTTATGATCATAAGTCACGTTTGAACTCATTTCTAGCCTCATGCTTTTAGGTCGAGTTTGTGTTGTACGAGCAGAGGCGGATTTCTGTGGAGACGACTAGGGAGGGCTCCGGCCCTCCCAAAAATTATAATGAATAGTTTAAATGTTATTTATTTCGTTTAAAAGTTTGTGTTGTACGAGCAGAGGCGGATTTCTGTGGAGACGACTAGGGAGGGCTCCGGCCCTCCCAAAAATTATAACGAATAGTTTAAATGTTATTTATTTCATTTAAAAGATATTATTCATTTTTTTATTTTGGTATGTAAAAACTAACTCGTCCCTCCCAAAATAAATGCTCAAAGTCCAGGCTTGAGCTCAAACTTCAGCTCGTTTAAGCTTGGATCTTTCCTAGCTTTATAAGCTAGGCTCGTACACAGTCGCGGCTTTTTTGGGGTCATTTGACAATGTGTTTCAAGCCGTGGTTTTTATATGTTTTTATCACGTATATTAATACATGCACATCTGTAATATTTAAGTGGTATCAATGTAAGAGCTTGCAAAAATTGACGTAAATGTGATCTATGTATTTTTTTGTCTTGGGTTGAAATTCACCCTATGTCTGACGAGATGGTAAAAATCAAATGTAAGTGCTCTTAGATTGGATGGCATAGAGTTAAAAATTCACATAATGGTATTATATAAGTTTATAAAACATGTGACAAAATTGTGTACAAAGATGCACGCAACCATCTTGTAGCACAAGTTAAGAAAAAACCTTTTGTTAACTTTTTGGTTTAAGTGTATTTTACCACAAGAGAACATTAAAGAATGATCAAACCCAAATGAAACTTAATCCTAACATCATCTTTTCCGATAGCATTATATTATTATTATTATTATTATTATTATTATTATTATTATTATTATTATTATTATTATTATTATTATTATTATTAGGTTTTCAATAAAACATCGTATTATTAGAAATAATGATATTTACAAGAAATTAGTGAGAAGCCACGATCCTATCCGAGCTCACACTCTTCTAGCATAGCAAAACCGTATGAAACTTAAACCAAAAAGTTTCATAGCAAAACAAGAGAACATTAAAGAATGATCAAACCCAAATGAAACTTAATCCTAACATCATCTTTTCCGATAGCATTATATTATTATTATTATTATTATTAGGTTTTCTATAAAACATCATATTATTAGAAATAATGATATTTACAAGAAATTAGTGAGAAGCCACGATCCTATCCGAGATCCCACTCTTCTAGCATAGCAAAACCGTATCCAATTTGTGTACACTTACTCTCGTACTTGAAACAGTTACGTTGTGCAGCCTCAATTACAGCACAACTTGACGCAAAATCAACTGTACCAGTTTGTGTCAACGACGATGACCCTATCAAATCCACACATATATTATGCCCAATGTCCCATGAGTAAAACAACATATCATTTGGACGTAAGGATATGTCCTGCCCACCATCAAGCCCGATCTAAACTTCTCTACCAACTAAAATCCTGAACCGAAAACATATGTTGACAAGGATATCTCGTACAAGATTATGTTTAAGTTTGATACCAACAACACCAACACATGATACATTATGGTCCTCATAAATATCTCATGAAAACCCTGGAGCGAGAACGATTTCAGAAAAGAGAATAAAGAAACACCTTATGAATAACATAACAACATTAACAAATCCACCCGTCTATTATTATTATTATTATTATTATTATTTTTTATTTTTTTTAATAATATTATTATTATTATTATTATTATTATTATTATTATTATTATTATTATTATTATTATATATATGTTTTTTTAATGATAACCATCACTTCATTAAAATAATAGGATTTACAAGAAATTAGTGGGAAGCCGAGATACTATCTGGGCTCCCACTCCTTTAGCAATAGTGAAACTAATCCTATTAAATATATGAGCAGCAGCACGTGCCCCAATGCCCTGAGCCATGGAGAACTTCCGGATCCGCTTTAGCAAAGTAACTGCGTCTTCTTCTAATTCCCCAAATGAAGAAAAAGAGAATGGAAGAAACCCATATCCAATAGCCGCACACTTAGTTATATACTTAACATGTTTACGTTGTGCAGCATTAACCACCACACGACCAAGCACAAAATCAGCCATAATAGGATTATTATTATTATTATTATTATTATTATTATTATTATTATTATTATTATTATTATTATTATTATTTAACAACATCACTTTAATAGAATAATAGGATTAACAAAAAGTTAGTGAGAAACCGAAATACTATCTGGGCTCCCACTCATTTAGATATAGCAAAACCAATCCTATTAAAGATATGAATAGCAACACGAGCCCTTATATCTTGAGTCATGGAGAATTTTCGGATCCGCTTGAGCAAGGTAGTCGCGTCCTCCTGTAATTCCCTCAAAGAAGAGAATGAAAAAGGGAGAAAACCATATCCAATAGTTGCACACTTAGTCTCATATTTGACACGTTTACGTTGTGCCGCATAAATCACAATACGTCTGGGCACAAAATATGTCGTCCCAGTTTGAGTCAAAGGAGAAGACCCAGTAAGATCCACACATACATCAAGCCTTCTATCCCAAGAGTAAAGCAACATATCTGTCGGACGTAAGGGTTTCTCACACCCCCATCCAACCCAATATCAACTTCCTTACCAACAAAATCCCCGACCGATAACATATATCAACAACGGTGTCAGACACAACATTATGACGATGCTTGATACCAATAATACCAGCCATGATATAACATGATCTCCATAAATATCCCCAACAAACACTCTAGAGCAAGTTGCACAAGGCTTCGAAAAACAAAATAAAGGGACACCTAACCGATAACATGACACACAACGATATGTTATTATTTTTAATTAAAAACTTTTATTATTATTATTATTATTATTATTATTTAGTTATAACATCATTTTATTAAAAT
The DNA here is from genome assembly GCA_025667525.1 of Glebionis coronaria. Taxonomy (NCBI): domain Eukaryota; kingdom Viridiplantae; phylum Streptophyta; class Magnoliopsida; order Asterales; family Asteraceae; genus Glebionis; species Glebionis coronaria. The sequence continues at coordinate 27,108,746 of CM046877.1, forward strand.
AATAGGATTTTACAAAAGATTAGTGGGAATCTGAGATACTATCTGAGCCCCACTCCTTTAGCTATAGCAAAATTAATCCTATTAAAAATTTACCATTCCAGTTTATGTCAAAGGGGAGGATCCTGTCAAATCCACACACACATCAAGCCCTTTATCCCACGAGTAGAGTAACACATCTACAGGACGTAGGGGGTTGTCCATTCCTCCACCAAGCCCAATATTAACTTCTTTACCTGCCGAAATCCCCGACCTAAAACAAATGTCGAGAATGGTATCACGTACAACATTATGCCGATGTTTAATGCCAACCATACCAACACATGATACAACATGATCTCCATAAGTATCCCCTGTAAAGACCTTAGAGCATGCTGAACACGGCTTTGGAACAGAAAATGACAGAACACCTAATCGATAGCATAACACACAACGGTAAGTCTTACCGTTCATAGTATGTCCGAAACCTGAAATCGGAACCACCCTAAGCCAGTCAGAAGTGTGATCTTCCATTTGTGATTGCCACAAAGCCATCTGTCGAGGGGATAAAGAAAAGGTGGATTCTGCAGTTTCAGTAACACGTGTGAAATATATATCTGCCAGTTTCTTCATGAGTTTGGGGGAAGCGATCTCACTTGGATTACTCAAAAGGTTAATCTCTATTTTCGTATTAAACGCACACAATGCATCATCAAAGGTAGGCCCAGAAGTAACAATACTAGAATGTAGAAGCAGCTTAGATTGCAAACTACCTGACTGCAATCTAGAAGCAAGAAATTCATAATCAACAAACATCACCTGTAGAATAGACGCCAAGACCACCAAATCCAAAAGGTAAGGTGGCAAGTCTCCATTGCCAATCACCAAACCCAGGTCCAGAAGCAGTTACAATACGTTCTAGCGCAAAACGAAGAGCCGCATCAAAAGAATGTTGGGCCATATCAAACACCTGTGGTGAACATGTACGCATAGCAAAATAAATTTTAGATATACCCGTACAAGAACGAAGCAGCAACAACTCACTTTGAGGGTCATTAACCCTAGCAACTGTTTCCATAAGCACAATGGTTTTAGCGACTCTCTTCATCACAAGTTTACTACTGAAATCAAAATCCACACTAGCAAGTCCACCAAGTAATTTGAATCCATACAAGGGTCCAACAATATTAGGCGGGAAAACACCCGCAAGCGTGCTTCTAGGATCTTCTTTTAGACAAAAAACCTCAGTTTTATCAACATTAAGATGCAAGCCACAAATAGGTCCATCCTCCATAATTAACTCTAAAACCTTTCCCACAACCAAAATATCTCCAATAATCGTGCCATCGTATAGATACCAAGCTTGTAGAGAAAGGCTAAAAGAGTCTCTATTCTTACATACCAAAGGTTGTAGCACTAAGTAAAAAAGCAAAGGTCCAAGTGGGTCACCATATTGCACTCCTTGGCATGATAGTAAGGTGTGTTCCCCATAGTATAATCTAGCTGGGTTAGAGTAACAGAATTCCACCCAACGCGAAATAGCAGGACAATGACGGCGAACTTCCTGTAACATAACCCATCGATCCACTAAGTTGAAGACATTTTGAAAATCTACCAACAACATTGAAAGACCAATATCATCCCCATGGTCCTCTAAAAAATGATTGACAACATGAATATAGCCTCACCTCCTCCTGACACCCCAACACTAAACTGTATAGTATCTAAATAACCATCCAAACAATGACCAATCATAACAGCACTAACCTTGGAGACCAGACGCCTCCAAACAGTACCCACAACTATAGGACGGACACCACCACTTGGCTTAACCAACGGTGTGAGAGGGTCACTAGCAATATACTCACCTAACACCTTGGGGCACTTCCCTTCAAGAAAAACATTCACCACTTGGGTGATAGATGAGACCAACTCATCTGAAATAGCAACATCAGCCCCACTCAAGCAATCCATAAGGTGTTGGGCACGCAACCCATCACATCCACAAGACGTACCACAAGGAAAGCTCTTAATCTTGTCGAGAACCACAATTGGAGATGCAACGAGGTGATGATGATCAGATGGTAAAGGAGGTAAGGAGGGAGATGGCTTGAAAGGTTTCTTAGTCTTTAACTCCTCAAAAGTAGCATGATTGTAAGGAGCAACACCAAAAGAAGAAAGAACTCTAACAGCCGCAGCATAATGACCATCACAAATCTTTCTCTTACATTGTTTGATATTTCACTCACCCAAATTAAGGTCTTCCTCGTCAACGTCAGAAAAAGAAAGGGAAGATTCGGCTAAGGTATCTCTTATAAGCTGCAAACTACCAACTAGTAAACTCCAAGATCGAATAGCATTAATAATAATCTCCTCCTAACGTTGTGATTTATTATTATTATTTAATTTAACACCACTTCATTAGAATAATAGGACTTACAAAAAGTTAGTGGGAAGCCGAGATACTATCTAGGCTCCCACTCTTTTAGAAATAGCGATCACGTGCCTCAATGTCCTGAACGATTGAGAACTTTCGAATCCGCTTCAGCAAGACAAGCGCATCATCTTCTAATTCCCCAAAGGAGGAGAAAGAAAATGGGAGAAACCCATAACCAATAGCTGTACACTTACCCATATATTAAACACGTTTACATTTTGCAACATCAACCACCGCACGTCCGGGCACGAAATCAGCCATCTCGGTTTGCGTCAAAGGCGAAGACCCAGTCAGATCCACACATACATCAAGCCCTCCATCCCACGAGTAAAGTAAGATATCTGTTCGCCATAATGATTTGTCGCACCCCTCATCTAACCCGATATCAACTTCCTTACCAGCTGAAATCCATGAACGATAGCAGATGTCGAAAACGATATCGCGTACAACATTATAAAAAGGGAAGAAAACCATATCTAATGTCAGTACACATAGTCTCATACTTGATGTGTTTATGTTGTGTCACTTCCATCATCGCACGCCCCGACATATTATTATTATTATTATTATTATTATTTTTTTTTTTTTTTTTTCGAAATTCCAATTTTATTAATCACACAAAATTGGAAGGGAGCCGCGAAACAAGCTGCGCGCCCACCCCTTTTTGAATACAAAAACTAATCGGATTATTATTATTATTATTATTATATCATTATTATTATTATTTTATTATAACATCACTTTATTAGAATAATCGGATTTACAAAAAATTAGTGAGGGGCCGCGATACTATCTGAACTCTCACTCCTTTAGCTATAGAAAAAACGATCCTATTTAAGATATGTACAACAGCACGTACTCCAATGTCTTGAGTCACAGAGAACTTTCGAATCCGCTTTAGTAAGGCTGAAACATCAATGAACAGGGAATAAAACAATATCCAATATCAGTACACTTAGTCTCATACTTTATGTGTTTACGTAGTGTCACTTTCATCACCGCACGCCCCGACATATTATTATTATTATTATTATTATTATTATTATTATTATTATTATTATTATTTTTATTATTATTATTATTATTATTATTATTATTATTTATTATTTTTTATTTTTATTAAAACATCAATTATTATTATTATTATTATTTTAATTGTCACTTTATTATAATAATAAGATTTACAAGAAATTAGTGGGAAGCCGAGATGCTATCTATTATTATTATTATTATTATTTTTTATTTTTTATTTTTATTAAAACATCAATTATTATTATTATTATTATTATTTTAATTGTCACTTTATTATAATAATAAGATTTACAAGAAATTAGTGGGAAGCCGAGATGCTATCTAGGCTCCCACTCCTTTAGCAATAGCAAAACCAATCCTAGTAAATATATGAGCAGCAGCACGGGCCCCAATTTCCTGAAGCATGGAGAACTTTTGAATACGTTTCAACAAGGTAACCGCATCTTCTTCTAATTCCCCAAAGGAAAAAAGGAAAATGGGAGGAACGTATCCGATAGTCGCACACTTAGCTAAATACTTAACACGTTTACGTTGTGCAGCAGTAACCACCGTACGACCAGGCACAAATTTAACCATCTCGGTTTGTGTCAAAGGCGAAGATCTAGTCAGATCCACACAAACATCAAGTCCTCCATCCCACGAGAAAAGTAATATATATGCTGGACGTAATCGTTTGTCACACCCCTCATCCAACCCGATATCAACTTCCGTACCAGCTGAAATCCCTGAATGATAAAAAATATCGACAAGGGTATCTCCTACAAGATTATGACGATGTTTAATACCAACAATAACAGCACACGATACTATATGATCTCCATAAATATCTCCAGCAAAAACCTTAGAGCAAGCAGAACAACGCTTCGAAACAGAAAATAGGGGGATACCTAACCGATAACACAAAATACAACGATATGTCTTACCGTTCATAGTTTGTCCCAACCCAGAAATAGGGACCGCCCTTAGCCAGTCAGAGGTGTGATCCTCCCTTTGAGATTTCCATAATGCCACCTGTCGAGGGGATAGAGGAAATATGGATTCTGCATTTTTGGTAACCCGTGTGAAATATATATCTGCCATTTTCTTCATGAGTTTGGGGGCAACGATCTCACTTGGATTACTCAAAAGGTCAGTCTCCATAGATGTATTAAACACATGTAAGGCATCATCAAAATTAGGTCCAGAAGCTCCAATACCAGTATGACGAAGAAGCTTAGTTTGTAGGTCAGCAGATTATTATTATTATTATTATTATTATTATTATTTATTTAACCATCACTTTATTAAAAACAAAAAGGGATTATTATTATTATTATTAGTTTTTTTAACCATCACTTTATTATTATTTAACCATCACACAAGACCTTCACTATCCACACATTGGAATTGCCTGGGCCTATTGAGACACAATCACCCCCTGTCGAGATCTTAGAGCTTAGGATGGTAATGCCAGTAGAATGGGCTGATATATACATTGTTTAAATGTGATTAAGTCAATATGGGTATCTTTTGTACATGTCAAAGCGGGTTGCTTTGTGTTGACTTTTGAATATTTTGTTGTCCATTTCTTTGAAAATTTTCCTATGTAATGAACTCTTTCACTAAATTCTATATCAGAAATCAATACTGTATATGTTTGTAGATAATCAATGTTTTATTCTCGGTGATGATCCTTGTGCATGAAGTTTTTGTGAAAAAAGCACATCAAGTGGAACTGTTGGCGATGTTGGGGCTCTTTGGTGCCATTGTTAGTGGTATTCAGATGTATCCTTTTTTATGGTTTTATGTGCCAGCCATCGTTATACTTTATACACTGTGATAATTGTAGTTTTAAGGTCTGCTTTAAATAACATTGAATGTTTACTACTACACAACAGGGCAAATGCTATAAAAATTTGTAACGGAAATTTTCCGTAGCATATTTGCAACGGGGTTGCAACATATTTGCAACGGATTAGCAATGGCACAGAAAACCGTTGTAAACCCGTTGGAAAAATTAAAGTGTTTTCTTTTATACTTATTTTAAAATATTTCGTTGCAAATCCCTAAAGCTTATTTGAAATTTGTAACAGATTTGCAACGGAGTATTAAAGAATAAAATATTATGAGCTTCCACTGCAAATCCGTTACAAATTTTTAATAAATGTTACGGATTAACAACAGAATAACAATAATAATTCAATTTTAAATTATTTTTAATTATCCGTTGCAAATCCTTTGCAAAATCGTAGATGATTTTGACTATAAAAATATAATTTCAGTTTTTATTTAGTTGTCCGTTGCAAATCCATTGCAAAATCATTAATAGATTTGAAACAAAAAGTTAAAATAAATATAAAAAAAGATTTTGTAACAAAACATGATCATGATTCAATTTTTATTTATATTGTGAACAAAAGATGTTTGAAGCCATGACATTATCAATCGAGATTCTACGAGTTACTAAAATTTTTGATCATTCAAATCTCATTCGTTCTGTTTCATTACCAACCAACATTGTTTAGTAGTGCATAATAATTTTCTCAAAGTACTACTTTGAGGTCTTTAACTATGTTTATAGAGGCGTGCTTGAGCGAGAGGAACTCAAATCTATCCATTGGTCCTCAGGAGCGGTACACATACACACTCTCTCTCTCCAAAGTCCACACACACATGGATACACCATCAGATTAGGTTGAACCGCCAACACTTTTTCGTATTTTCTACATTCTACAAACAATTAATATATTAGCCCTTAGGGGAAATCTGATAAAATATATTAGAATTGTTATAAAGACCTTTGAATACATTTATCAGGACTTTTGACCCTTCTCATTTTCACAGGTTTTTTATTTTGACCCATTTAAGATGCTATATAACTCAAGTTAATCCACTTTAAGGAATGGGCTGAAACCCCATCTTTTCAGAGCATATATTGTAATAAAAATAATAACATGGAGATTATAAATTTGTTTGGCATAGGTGCTTCTATATGCCGGATTTGCAGCAGCGATGTTTCTGTTTTACTCAGGTGTGCCAATCTTACTAAAGGTGAGGGCTCTCAAGACTTTTTTTATATACATTACCATAAAACTAAGCACTTAATTTGCGGTTTACCTATCATACAAGTAATTGAAAACTTACTTTTGGAAGTTTGTTCATGCCCAAATTAAATGCAGATTAGCGGCTCCACTATGCTAAATCTATCTTTGCTGACATCAGACATGTGGTCTGTATTGATACACACTTTTGTGTACCACGAGAAGGTTTGTACCAATATTGAGCTTAAGTTATGATTTTGCAAGAAGCTAACATTCGCATATGCGTGCTATCAGGTAGATTGGATGTACTTTGTAGCATTTGCTGCTGTTGCTGTCAGCCTCGTGGTTTATTGAGCGTATGATTTCTTTTTTCATTCACCTTAGCTACACATCTTTTGTGCTATATAGTGTAGGTTTATAAAGCTCATAACAATTACGCAAAACCCTAAATAAGATCAAAGCACACATAGCGGAAGCGATTTAACAAGATCATAATTAATAACATAATTATAATTAATCGAATTAGGTTTACATACCTTTATCCTAGCGAAGATCCACAAGATCACCAATTGAATCAACAATTATTGTTTATGAAGAACAATACCGAGATATAGTTTAAAGTAAAACTATATTACGCTCTTGTACACACGTAATGCAATGGGCTAACCGTGAGTCTAGCACGTATAAACGAAGCTTTAACACTTAATAATCTACCCAACAACCCTAGATAAGGGCTAGGACTAGATTCAAGAAATCAAAACCAAGAGGTTAAAAGGAACCCTAAAAAGGGTGTTAGCCTTTTGGTTTGATTGCGGGAAAGAAGAGAGAGGGATCGAAAAATTATGAGGGCTAAGGATTGTTTATATAGGCTAGCAAAACTTGGTTTCCAAGTCATAAACAATTTAGGAAAAAAAATCTTTTTTCCCTTTCCCTTTTTTCCCTTGTAGCCGACGGCCAAAAGCCCACACATAGGGACTTTCGGAACTTTCCGTTTTCTTCTTTTCTTCTATTTAATTCCATAACGATCGTTATACTTAACTCTTAATTTATTTAACGACCGTTTAAGTTAAGCTCGGTTTAATTTAATAAACATAATAAATATATTTATTAAAATTAATTAACCCTTTACGTATTGTGTGCAATCCCGTAATACCGAGTTCGATCCTATCACACGAGTATTTACTTTTATGTCTATAGACTTTCAGCTCCCACTTGGACAAAATTCGAATATCGTGATTACATTGACTAGCGTCTAGTTACACTAGCAATATCACTAGTACAACTCGAGTAAGGTCTCCTGGACAAAACCTTTTAATGACTCATCATTATTATTATCCTTTCATTTCAAATACAACGTTAATAAGATATGGATCTCAGTCACTCCGTCATTAACCATTTTGTTTCTCGTTTACGGATATAACAAGAATACCAAAACAAATTTGGGTGCGGCCACACAAACATCTTACTACTCCCCCGAGGGGCCCAGTTGTATTATACTTCAAAATAATTTGAAGGAAACAAATCCCATTTTGACTACAAGCGAAACTTACGAACTTTGCAACGCTTCTGAAAATAACCCTAATAGCTACCAGTTACGTTTAGCGTTAGGTTATCTCACAGAAACACACTACATTCGTGACAGTTTTCTGGTATCTCAGGTCTAAGGATAACTATTTATGATTTACTTAATGACAAAGATATAAAGTAAAATTATATAGTTAGGATAAGTCTAATATTTGATTCATCAAATATCATCCAAAATTGACCAGTATACTTTCAAGTAAACTCTGTCACTATTTTGAATTGTCTTAGTTTAATAATATTCCTATATTTTTAATCGTCAACGGATATTTAGAACATAACAATTTATTTAGGGATTAAAACATGTAAAATAGGATACAAAATCAAATAAAAGAAAATAAACGAAACTCAATCTTTATTTCATCAATTTCATAATGTCTTAACATCCTTTATCCAAATACTAATCACAGATTTATTGCATGAGTTCACTAGCTAGTTGCAGCCCAATCGCTTTGGCATGCTTAACTACCTATGGTCTAGGCAAAACCTTAGTAAAAGGATCAACTACGTTATCGTCTATGTGAACTTTTATTAATTTTTTTTTCACGAGCTTCAACTAGTTCTCGTACGTAGTGATATCTACGTTTAAAGTGTCTGGCACCTTTCATGACTCTAGGGTCATTGGCAAATATGATTGCAGCAGACTCATCCCAATACATATTTATTAGGTTTTTATTGCAAGTATCATTCCCAAATCTCCAATAAAATTCCTAATCCAAACCACATTTAGTTATGTATATGGCTACCCTTTGAATACCAAAAAATTTCTTTTCGTATTCCTCAAATATTGTAGAAAATGTTTAACAGCAACCCAGTGGAGCTACCCTAGATTCTGTTGGTATCGACAGACCAAGTTCTGAGCAAACGCCACATCAGGCCTTGTGCATCTAACAGCATACATTATAGATCCTACAGCCGAAGCGTAAGGCACCTTCTGCATGTATGCCTCCTCTTCAGGAGTTTGATGCATCCATCTTATGACTCGGTTTATGCTTAACTTCCATAGGTTGAAAACCTTTCTTGGAATTATGCATATCATACTTCTTCAATATCTTATTAATATAAGCATCTTGACTAAGACCAATTAACCGTCTTTTCCTATCTCGATAGATTTTAATTTTCAGAATATATGCAGCATCCCCCAAATCCATCATAGAAAAACATTTACCAATAATCCTTAACTTCCTTAAGTTTTGGAATGTTACTTCCCATGATTAATATGTCATCGACATATAAAATTAGGAACACTACATCACTTCCACTAGCTTTGTGATATACACATGGCTCATCACGATTTTGAATAAATCCGAACTTTTTGATTTCTTCATCAAATCGTTTATTCCATTGACGTGATGCTTGCTTTAAACCATAAATAGATCTTTGAAGTTTGCATACGCGTTTTGGATATTTAGGATCAACGTACCCTTCCGGTTGTTGCATATAGATTTCTTCATCTAAGCGACCGTTCAAGAAGGCAGTTTTAACATTCATTTGCCATATCTCATAGTCATAGTATGTTGCTATAGCTATGAGAATCCTAATCCGGAGAAAATGTCTCCTCATAGTCTATGCCAAAAGTTTGAGTAAAACCTTTAGCTACTAAACGTGCTTCATGGGATTGTACTTCACAATCCATGTCAGTTTTCTTCTTGAAAATCCAACTATTTTTCACTACTTTAGCATTTTTAGGCGCATCAACAAGAATCCAAACATCATTGATTTTCATGGATTTCATTTCCTCATTCATCACAACTATCCATTTAGACATTTCTGGATCAAGCATTGCGGATCGATAGTTAGCAAGTTCACCAAAATCCCCTACTTCCTCCTCATCATCCTCTATGTTAAGAGATAGTTTTCTTGGCGCACGTATAGTCCTTCCAGACATACGTGGAGGAATTAATTCCGGTGGAGTTCCCAGACTTTCTGGCTCTATTGGAATTTCTTCGCTAGTATTTTCAGAAGGCAATGTATCTTCTTGAATTTCTTCAAGATCATAATTTCTCCCACTGAATTCTTGATTTACAATTTCATTTTCAAGGAAGTCTCCATACCTAGCAACAGTAACTTTGTTCTCAGGCGGATAATAAAAGTAGTAACCCATAGTTTCCTTAGGGTAACCTATAAAGATACATTTTACTGAGCGTTGTTAGAGTTTATCTCTAGAGTCACGTTTCACATACGCCTCACAACCCTAAATATTTAAATAAGACAAATATGGCTTTTTGCCATGCCATAGTTCATATGGTGTCTTATCAACCTTCTTTGTGGGAACCATATTCAGAATACGAACAACAGATTCTAGAGCATAGTCCCAAAAGGATAAAGGTAAAGTTGTAAGATTAAACATAGATCGCACCATATCCAATAATGTACAATTTCTCCTTTCAGATACACCATTTTGTTGTGGAGTATATGGATAAGTAAGTTTCTGAACAATTCCGTTCTCACTTAAATAATCTTTAAACTCTTGACTTAAATATTCACCACCTTGATCGGAACAAAGAGCTTTAATCTTCTTTCCTAGTTGCAATTCTACTTCCGCTTTAAACACTTTGAATGTTTCAAATACCTCATGTTTATGCTTAAGTAAATAAACATAACCATATCGGCTATAATCATCCTTAAATGTTAAGAAGTAGCTAGCATCTTTCCTTGACACACGCCTAAGTGGTCCACACACATCAGTGTGTATCAAACCAAGTAGTTCAGTAGCCCTTTCAGTATTGCTATTAAAAGGTTTCTTGGTCATCTTTCCAGAGATACAAGACTCGCATTTATCAAATGATTCATCATTGATATTTTCCAAAAGACCATCACGTTGAAGCTTTTGTATGCGAGTCTTCCCAATATGGGCAAGTCTACAATGCCAACGATAAGAAGAGTTCTAACTTTCTCTTCTTATTCATGCTAAACACAAAATTAATCTCTTGGAATTATTACCATGCATGATAATTTAAAAAACACCATTCACAGAAATTGCATCAAAATAGAATAAACCCCCTTTAAGAACAGAAATTCTATTATCATCAATAGTGTGAATAAATCCAAGATCCAACATACTTGAAAAGAAAATAACATCCCTAACAATTGTAGGTGCATAATGACAATCATTGAAATGTTCCTATAGATTCAACCGCTGCTTGTGCCCCATTGCCCACTTGTAGAAATTGTTCCCCATAGGTAAGCTTCCTTTCCAACTCAAATCCCTACAGGGTATTACAAATGTTAATACCACATCCCGTATCATATACCCAGTAATTTGATTTGTATGTAAGATTAAATAACTCTATCATAAATAAGTTACCTGAAGATGTTGCAGCACTAAGCTCAGCCTTCTTCTTTATTTCTCGCAACTCATCGAGATAAAGAGGGCAGTTCCTCTTCCAGTAACCACTTGCTTTGCAATGGTGACAAGTCTCATCCTTCTGAGATTGATTATTCTTGACAAAGTTTTGCTTAGGTTTAGAATATGTCGCAACTTGTTTGCCCTTATCACCCTTGCCTTTGGGTTTCTTCTTGTTCGCTTGCGGTTTTGGCTTATTCACTCTACCCTTTTGTACATAAAGCACAAGAGGAGTAGAATTTGATGACTTGTCCTTTAACCCCTTTTCATAGTCAATGAGCAATGCATGCAAATCATTAACTGTCTTCCCCGTGCAATGCATATTATAGTTTCGAACAAAATCATTGAAGTCCTCGTTAAAGGACCTATTGATCAAGTTGATAACCATATTATGATCATAGGGTTGTCCTAGTGCAATGAGCTGTTCCATATAACCCTCATCTCCATATAATAGATACTTACAGATTTTCCAGGAGCTTGCTTGCAACTATGTAAAGCATCTACCAAATCGTAGATCTCCACAGCTTGCAGCTTTTCGAACATAGCCTTGAGCTCATCAAGCATTCGCTTAGGTGAAAATAGCTTATAATTCTGTTGAAGTGGAGGAGCCATTTTCCCTAACATTAAAGCAGCCACCTCAGAGTGCTTCTTAAAATTAGCAACGTGTTCAAGCCTTTGTGCATTAGATGCTCCTTCAGCAAGATCCTCCGGATAAGGAGTAGTCAAGATATCGATAGTATCCGCACACATAGTGGAAGCGATTTAACAATATCATAATTAATAACACAATTATAATTAATCGAATTAGGGTTACAAACCTTTATCCTAGCAAAGATCCATAAGATCACCAATTGAATCAACAATTAGGGTTTATGAAGAACAGTACCAAGATATAGTTTACAGTAAAACTATATTACGCTCTTGTACACACGTAATGCAACGGGCTAACCGTGAGTCTAGCACGTATAAACGAAGCTTCAACGCTTGTGGAATAATCTACCTAACAACCCTAGAGAGGGGCTAGGACTAGATTCAAGAAATCAAAACCAAGAGGATAAAAGGAACCCTAAAAAAGGTGTTCGCCTTTTGGTTTGATCGCAGGAAAGAAGAGAGAGGGATCAAAAAATTATGAGGGCTAAGGATTGTTTATATAGGCTAGCAAAACTTGGTTTCCAAGTCATAAACAATTTAGGAAAGAAAATCTTTTTCCCTTCCCCTTTTTTCCCCTTGTAGCCGACGGCCAAAGGCCCACCCAAAGGGGCTTCCGAAACTTTCCGTTTTCTTCTTTTCTTCTATTTAATTCCATAACGATCGCTATACTTAACTTTTAATTTAGTTAAAGACCGTTTAAGTTAAGCTCGGTTTAATTTAATAAACATAATAAATATATTTATTAAAATTAATTAACCATTTACGTATTGTGTGCAATCCCGTAATCCCGAGTTCGATCCTATCACACGACTATTTTGTTATCCTCCAAATTTTAATATTCATATCATAACTACCAAATGAGAGTAATAACAAGTACAGTGGATCACAAGGTTGCCAAATTTAATATCGAGTTCGGCTCGTTTATGATCATAAGTCTCATTCGAGCTCATTTCTAGGTTCATGCTTTTAGGTCAAGTTTTCCTTATACCAGTCTTGCTTGTAAAATCTCGGAAAGATCCAAGCTTAAACGAGCTACAGCTCAAGCCTTGCTGGGGGTACTTTAATAGTTCATTTTTATCCATCGTTTTTTATATGCGCTTATCACGTTTATTTTATACATGTACATATGTTATGTATATTTAACGACCATAATAACATATCTCACATCGAGTTTTATTTGCTAGCTTTTAAGTTCTATTAAACGTCCATTGTAATTTATAATCCAACATGTGATCTATAAAATTCGGGATCATGCATTGCTCGAAAAAATGGTTGTTTTAATATATATAGTGTTCTAGACTTGTTTCTTTGCAGGTCGTCACACCTTTTTCGAGTACCTCTAACGATAGGCGGACCTTCATGGAGACCGGGGCTGTGGCCATTCTAAGATTCGGGGTTGATAATGTAATTATATTAAAACTTAAAGGTGTTTTTGGGAAATATTGTATCTAGCCCTCTTAAGAAATATTAATCGGCCCTCCTAAATATAATTGTATAGTACTAGTTTTTAAGTTTTAGTAGTTTTGTCGATAGTTTTAAACTGTCGGCTCTCCCATTAAAATTGATCAAGTTTTGTGTATGCCTCTGACCAACATTTTAGAACCTTTCTAGAATCGAGTATATTTACGTATATGTCACATCTTGTTTGGAAAGTTTTATATTTCAAATAAATACACAATATATGCACAATATTAGAGTGCTTTTAGTTCATATTAATTTTTGAAAAAAAATTTCCATGCATATATAAAAAAGACACATGATATATAAAAGCAAAACAAGCACGAACAATTATATTAATTAAGCATACTAGAAAAAGTGAGCATATAACACATTTAAACAACTAATAAAATCAATTCAAACATCAATTTAAGACACCCACATCCCATATGATGTCTGTATCATCCTAGATCTTGTGGTATTCATACATTGATAAAACGATTGCAAAGGTCTTCAGTATTTTTCGTTGAAGCCATTTCAGCAGGTTTGCGAAGGTTAAAATTAAGGTTACAAGGTTAATCTTTTCGCCGATAAGTAGATGATTTTGTATGAGGCTGTTTCTATTATTTTCTTTAGCGTATACACTAGTTTATTTTTTCTTTTAGTGCATGCGAAGGATGCTTAGTTACAGAAAGATTCAGCAATTCCGTCCCAAACGAGCAGACCAAAAATGACTAAAGAGGTACCAGTATCAAAGGAGAGATGGTAATCAATCATGTCGCCGGTGCAAAGCTCAATACAGAAGACAAAAAGGTTGGCTTACCTTAGATTTTTGGTCCTTATGAAAGAGGAGTATTTCAACTTAAATTATTTAAAATGAGAATGATCCTTTTTTGAGGGAGCCTAAGAGTTGGCGGTGATTGTGTGATAGGTGATTGTGTGATACGCACCTTACATCTTTGTGAAACCGTCCATGATGTTGTTGAATCCAAGATCATTAGACTCAAACTGTAAAAACCGTTTTATCTAGGTTGATCATCATTCATATGATAACATAGCGGAATAAGAATAATGATCATGAACAAGATGTTTAACAAGATGAAAGATTCCCAACGAGTTTGTATTATTTGATTAACACAAACTACTCTAGGTGTGTGTACATTGAATCCCACACCTAGAGATCATAGACACTGTAGGTTACATTTTGTATATGGAAGATATGTATAAAACCTACGGTCTGGTGTTCCTTTTATAAGTTAAGGAACCTAGGGATACATGGAAACTAAATAAAGTAATAATGACTAAATCAAAACTGACTTATTCATTCTTATCATGTGTTGACCAAATCTTCATATTTATCACTAGCAGTGGGAAGTACACTAGCAGGGGCAAGTACTCCAGCAGGGGAAACTTACTCTAGCAGGGGAAAGTACTTCAGCAGGGGGAACTCTAGCAGGGGGACTCCAGCAGTGGGAACTCTAGTAGTGATAATGTCCTATTTGGTCTTTCTTGTTTCCATAGTGTTTGACTCATCAACTTTTAGCCCAACAATCTTCCCCTAGTTGATGATGTCAAAACACTTCTCCTTAAGCATACAACATCAATGATCAACAGGCTGAACATTCTCTGTAGACAACTTTCCCTTTTTGACATGATCAAATAGGGGTCTTCTATGTGAGCAACCTTAATTTTCAACTACTACCAACCAATACCATACTTCTAACCCAAGCATTCCATCTTTCAAAATACCCTCCATGAAGCACATAGGCCACAGATCCTAATAAAAAATGATTTTTAGCAGTAGATACCCACATTAGTTGTAGTAATACCAATGAGCAGTAGCGAAAACCTTCACCTCAATGTCATATGTGAATGACTAACACTTTATCAAATGAGTTTCCCCTAAAATTTTGCTAGTCATTTATGAATCTCCAATTCTGTAAGCTTTGAAAGTAATAATCATAAGTGAAGAAAATTCAGTATCACCTATTTGATGTAGTAGTAGAAAAACCCGAATCTGTGTATTATACCATGTAATATTCACAAAACAGCGAATGTATACATCTCAGAATGTATAGGGAGTGGATTAGGCTCTTGACAAAAACCAACATCATAGCAAATATGAGTATAGAGCAACCCAAGAAAAATCTCATACCTTTGCGTATTTTTGTCAATGCATCATTATGGAATAAAGCATGAATAGAACACATACTCAACCAATTCTACTTCATCTTCAAATAGCTAATAGTCAATTACCTTCATGATCATGTAAACAATCAATATGAAAGCCTTTTATACCTTTAAGACCAGTTGCTGTGAATAAACCAAACTTCAAACATTGTTGTCCCAAAAACCATATCTGACAGCAGGGGGAACTTTCAAAAACAGTGGTAATCCATTAATGAAAGTAGGGAGATCTATTGAAGGCAGGGGGATCGCAGCAGTGAAAACTTTTAATGAAAGCAGGGTAAACTTTTTCAAAAGCAGGGGGATCTTTTAATGCCACTGTTTTTGTTATTAACTGTGCCAAACCCACACATAGTAGGAATGAATTTATAACAGTGGAATAAAAAAAGTGAACTAAAAATATACCCTACAAAAAAATATACCTTACTGTGAATATCGTTTCACTGTCTTTGTTTCCTCCTACGTATATAGCAAATCATGGACCACAACCGCTAGGGACCACAACCTGCTTTACTACTTTTGATGTACTCAAATAACCCATTAGGATTATTAATATCAAAAGAAACCATATTAACTCCTCACGTGATGATGAATTTGCCAATTGGTTTCTTAGGACCAAACGAATATGACAAACAAATTGATTTAAATGTCATTTTCAACTTTCTTTAATACATCATGAGGACACCCCCTCCTTGAACCGAATAATCATTGAACACACCAGGGACCACACGATTATTTGTTGTATTCAATAGTCACAATTCACTTTGTTTCAATAAACAATACAAACTGCGCAACAACAGTGCCCTATACGTGATCAATTTATTCCAAACAGTAACATTATTAACCTTGGCTGCGAATAGTACGAACATCCATTCCTTGCGGGACCACAACAGACTTAAATGTATCTTCACATCTGCTGTTGTCACATGAAAAATATAACAGCCGCATATAACCATGACTTTGAACACAAAACCCCATTAATGATATACTTTAATCAAAAGTATATTACTTCTCTTTGACGGACACAGTAGCCACAAATATCTCAGCGCACATCAATTAATTGTCTAGGGTTTCCACATAAACCCTAGATCTTCACAACAACGAACTTAAACACCTTAATTCTCCTAGATATCAAGAGCCACCCTCTCTGATACCACATGTTGAATCCAAGATCGTTAGACTTATACAGTAAAAACCGTTTTATCTAGGTTGATCATCATTCATATGATAACATAGCGGAATAAGAATAATGATCATGAATAAGATGTTTAACAAGATGAAAGATTCCCAAAGAGTTTGTATTATTTGATTAACACAAACTACTCTAGGTGTGTACATTGAATCCCACACCTAGAGATCATAGACACTGTAGGTTACATTTTGTATATGGAAGATATGTATAAAACCTACGGTTTTTATAAGTTAAGGAACCCAGGGATACATGGAAACTAAATAAACTAATAATGACTAAATCAAAACTGAATTATGCATTCTTATATGTGTTGACCAAATCTTCATATTTATCACTAGCAGTGGGAAGTACACTAGCAGGGGCAAGTACTCCAGCAGGGAAACTTACTCTAGCAGGGGAAAGTACTTCACCAGGGGGAACTCCAGCAGGGGGATCTCCAGCAGTGGGAACTCTAGTAGTGATAATGTCCTATTTGGTCTTTCTTGTTTCCATAGTGTTTGACTCATCAACTTTTAGCCCAACAGATGTGAGTTTTACATATTTTTCATGCCACAACTTGCAATTTAGATATAGATGTTCAACAACCCTATCATGTTACAGGAGGCTAATGCTTGGAAAGATCAATAGGAGAAAACCGTCACGAGCCTGACTCGACCCAGAACTAAGACCGGTTTAGGCAATAAATGATCGATGGTTGAAGCTTTACAAGACAACGGTAAAAGAAACTACATGTTTCGACTATATGGACCTATAGCCTGGGAATAACACATATCATTTGAATTTTGCTGCTTACGGATTTATATTACCTGATCAAGTTAAGGTCAAGGTTAGCTATTTTTCTTATTTCCTATATCTTATTCTCTAAAACATATCTATGTTAATTTAGGATCGTCAAGAAGTATCCAATGTTGCGCCAACTGATCTTTCACTGCGAACTCTCCACCTTATCAAGTTTGAAAATAATTTTGTTGAGCATTCTATAGTTGTAGCAAAAGCATTCTCTCATCACTGGCTCACATAAAAACAGTAAAACATAAAACAAAGCAGACCATGTTTACATTTTTTAATGCAACTCCATCAAATTTGGAATGCATACAGAATCATGATGGCTAGCTTAGTTAGTTGGTGTTTATTTGCAGATGGTATAGAATAGCGTTGCAACGGATCTTTAAACAAGGGTTAAACCTGATGGTTTATAGAGTTCATAACAATTATTTAAAACCCTAATATGGATCAAAGAGCGCATAGCGGAAGCGATTAACAAGATCATTAATTTAACACAATTATGATTAATCAAGGCTAGGGTTACATACCTTTATCCTAGCAAGATCCACAAGACGACGGAGCAAACGACAACTAGGGTTTATCACGAACACCACCAAGAATATAGTCTAAAGTAAGACTATATCACGTTCTTGTACACACGTGATACGGCGAGTTAACCGTGAGTCTAGCACGAACAAACCGAGCTTCCAAGTCTATGGAAGATCTACCCAACAACCCTAGAGAGGGGCTAGGACTAGATCTAGAATAGCTTATTGAAAATCAAAGAAGAACCCTAATAGGGTGTTTGTTTGGCCGGCGGTTAGAGCAAGAGAAAGAGAGATGTGAGGTGAAAAATTATGAGGCTTTAGGTTTGTTTATATACACCTTGGAAAACTTCTCTTCCAAGGTTAAACAAGATAAAGCCACAAAATCTTTTCTCCTTATCTTTGTCTCCTCTATTTAGGCCGGATATATACATGCTCCAAAAGAGGTTTCCGGAACTTTTCCGACTCCTTCTTTTAGCTTCTTTAACCTTCTATAACGGTTGTTTAATACTTAACTTTTAATTACTTAACGATCGTTAGCTACGGTTTGATTTAATAAATATAATAAATATATTTAATAAATAAATAAATTAACTCTTCACGTAATGTGTGCAATCCCGTGATCTCGAGTTCGATCCTATCTCACGACTATTAATTTTAAGTCCATAAACTTTCAGCTCCCACTTGGACAAAATTCTAATATCGTGATCACATTGACTAGCGTCTAGTTACACTAGCAATGTCACTAGTACAACTCGAGTAAGGTTTCTTGGACAAAACCTTTTAATGATTAAATCATTATTATTATTATCCTTTCATTTCAAATACAACGTTAATAAGGATATGGATCCTAGTCATTCCTTTCATTAACCATTCTGTTTCTCGTTTACGGATATAGCAAGATCACCAAAACAAATTTGGGTGCGGCCGCACAGATATCTTACTACTCCCCCGAGGGGCCCAGCTGTATTATACCTCAAAATAAATTTTGAAGGAAACGAATCCCATTTCGACTACAAGCAAAACTTATGAACTTTGCAACACTTCCGGAAATAATCCTTATAGCTACCAGTTACGTTTAGCGTTAGATTATTCCACAGAAATGCACTAGATCCACGACAGTTTCCTGGTATCTCAGGTCTAAGGATAACTATTTATGATTCACTTGATGACAAAAATCCATAAAGTAAAATCATATAGTTGGGATAAGTCCAATATTTGATCCATCAAATATCATCCAAAATTGACCAATATACTTTCAAGTATACTCTGTCACTATTTTGAATTGTCTTAGTTTAATAATACTCCCATATTATTAATCGACAACGGACATTTAGAAACATCATAATGCTCATGGATTTAAAACATGTAAAATAGGATACAAAATCAAATAACAGAAAAATAAACGAAATTCAATCTTTATTTCATCAATTCAATAATGTCTTACATCCTTTATCCAAATACTAAAATAGATCAATGCATAAAACTGGTACATGCATCATGCCTCTAGTAATGACATTCATACTTGTTTGGCAAAGCATAAAATAACCAATCTTGACCTATTGAAATTTTGAGAATACTTTCTTCAAGAATTCAAATCATTGAAACTCTTGTACATGTGCATCCAAACGATTTGATATTGCCACATAGTATCAAAATTGTGAAACATCCTTGATCACCAATTTCCTAAACTTCCAAAACACATTTGAAGTTCAAAGTATTCTAATTCTTTAATGTATAATGCAACTTTAATCAACATGTCATCTCCAAAGATCCCATGACTAATATTGAGTGTTACCTCAATTATATCTTTTCAAGTTTTACAACTTGTCATAAAAGATACAAAATACGTTACCATTAATATCTATTATGTAATGTTTGATTCCAACCAAAACCTTCAAGTTTGTTGGCTATGATAATTTGCACAACGATTGACAAATTATCCATCTATAGAATATGGAAGCCGATCCAAGATTTAGGATGTTATTCTATTTCCAAACATATTCCTTCAGAATATTCATTACACAAGTTATTCAATAACTTCTTAAATAGATTAATATATTCAAATCATCATGTATTTTAAGCATGATATAAATACAACACGACACACATGAAAATTTCTCAAACCAGATTTAGATTTCTTCATGTCCTAAATATCCACGTAAACATACTACATGGCATATTACGTTGTATTTCCACCGCATAAATAAATAAATTTATTTGTCCCAAGGTTATGTATATCTTATTTTCTAAATCTCCAAAGTAAAGTTTCATCTCAAATCTAAACCAAATCAACATTTAATTTGAATGAAATCTCACTTTCTTACATGTCTATTTGACACATATAATTTAAGAAAATAACCATAATACTCCCACTAGCTTTTAGGAATACTCAGAAACCATCTTATTTAAATTTAAAACCAAACTTGGATTTCAAAATAAACATAAGAATAATCTCCTAGATGCATGCTTTTATCTATTCATGGATAATTGCATTTTGTACTTTTCCAAAGATTTATATTTTGAAGTAATAAACTCATTTCGATTACTTAAGTGCTTTCTCAAGTAGTCATTCAAGAAATGGTTCATACATATCCAAATTTGTCAATTAAAATATGACCATCAAAATCTTTATATATTTAATGTATTTAGGAAAGAATACTCAATCACAATTAATTACTTAAATGTGACTAATAATCTATTCACAATACATACATTAAATATGTGTACAATTTTGTCCATATAGTTTCGACACAAAGATTAAACCACTACAATTGGCGTTTTTCTTCCTTTGACGAAACTCATCTTCAATTTCTAGTCAAACTATTTAAGATAAACCAAATCTAAAATTTGATTACCTTGTTGGACAACATCTATAACAATCATAGTATGAGTAGTTTACCCAAAACAATATTTGGTAACAAATCATAATTCTCAGCATATAAATGGCATATCCGAGATATCCTTACGGACCTATGACATAAATTCCTTTATCTTGAGAGTTAGATTTTACAAGCCTTCCTCATGATAATTACTAGTGTATTTTAGAAGATCGTGTATCTTGTAATTTTATCTTTTAAGATCAAAACTCCCACTTGCTTTTAGTAACTTAAAATTACTCTTTAAATACATAGCAAATAGATCAACACTCCAACGTTATCTATATGGGACATTACAAAACACAATGACAGTTCCATACTCTTTATTTTCTAAACAATCCACTTCATAAGTAGTTTAGCAAAATCCGAACTTCATTTAAGATATAATGTGATTCATCACATTCCATATATAATGGTATCTTATTAATCTTCTTAGCTCAAGTCATACTAACCTTGATATCTTTTGGAAGAAAAGGAAGATATAGTTATCTTGAATCAATCATCTCCATCAAATTGAGAGTTTTGATTCTCCTAATGAACATACCATAACAATGATGTATTTCATTTAGGGAAATATTGTAAGTCAATCTTAACAATATTAAGATAAATATATATCTTTCGGTTTACCTATATACCAACTAAATCATCTTAATGGTATTATAGATTTTCTAACCATTTTGCATGCTTTATAACTCAAGTACTTTTAATACAAAGTCACTTCATAAAAGTTATAAGTCCATTACACGTTACATGTATATGTCTTTAGTGAAATAGAGACAATACATTAACGTCTTACTTTATATTATACGTCTTCCAAGACTTTATGTTTCTGACTTTATACAATAAATCATAAACATGTATAACTAAAGTAAATCATGAACACCACTAGGTTTCATTCATCTTTTCAAGTTAATTTACTCCTATACTATTATATGAACACCACTAGGTTTCATTAGTAGTATAAGATTACTCTATGTATCTTATGTCATTCAAGAAATTTGTCCTATTTTAAGAAACTTCAAAACATTCCACGCCCGATCTTACGCCATGTGGATATTTTACCCTTGTGTGTACAATTTAGTCCAAGCTCTTACATGACTAAATCAAAACAACAAGTGTTTCTTAATGTGAATGATATATATACTTTTAAGTAGTCTTTTAATCATATTGACACATGATCTAAATATTAATTAGATTGTTAGTCTCTTATCCTAAAGACAAGAGAATCATATCTTTATGAGTTGTTTCTTGCACACAATGTTCATTTCTCCCACTTGTGCATGGAACAACCTCATATATAAGATAAACATCACGTCTAACGTTCGTCTATACAAAATATGATTGTGCCACATATATTAGCTTTTACAAGTAGATGTAGAACCACTTAATCAACAAGAATCAGTACATAACTATCTTTGAAGATATTAGTGTCAACAATTCGAAAGTAATTATCTTAGGACATACTAAAGATAACATGGGTTATTACCAAGACAACAAAGCTTGTAACTCCCACTGACTTAGAGAATGTTTTAATAGACTCAAAATCAGTAATACAACACAATTCTCCCACTGAACTTGACAACATTGAAAATGTTTCATAATTGGTGAAAATAATTAGTGTTGTGTTTACTTTCTTACACTTTTGAAAAAAAAAACACATTCGTAACAATTACTTATAGTGTTGAAGAGTGTACTCTATTTCGTAAATGATATCCATCAAATGCTTTTTAACTTGAAAGACTTGACATGCAACTTCTTCCTTAATAGGTCTACCAACCCTACAATGGTATGTAGTGCCTATAAATGGTCAAAGCACAACTACTAGACAAATATGCTAGTTTGCCTTATAACCAATTTGCGGTAACTTTAAATAACTCAAAATATGCACTTTCTTAACTATTAAAGTTTGCTATGAGTTACGGATTTGAATTTGACATTTCTAAAATCCTTATTACTCCTTCTTTACTCATGAAAAAGAGTTTTAGGTTTATATTTCATTTGTAATTTGACTCTATCCTCAACCATATGGTTTGTAGATCAATAAATGAATAAACCACGTTTACGGTGTAACGTTGCATTAATACATTTGCAAAAGAATTTACAAAATTCAATTTTTAGTATTTTCGATAATACCATTCAAGAAAATAAAATTACTCCGGTAATAATAACCATAGTATTTTCCTTGAAAACTAGAATCCAAATTGACATAATTTCATCACATCAGTTGATCTGCTAGCAATGAAAGTATTCAAGATGGTAACTTGTCGAACAATGATTGACAAACAAATTTGCAATTTCTAGATATTTAAGGGATTTACATTGCCAAAAGTCATTTTGCATTGTAAACATGTTTCATCCCTTCTTTATGCCTTAAGTTTCCAGATCTCACTGAGTAACTCAATTAAGTCGACTAATCTAAAGAACGTAAAACCTTCATGTGCAATCTTATTCAGTCATGAAGTTTTTCTCTCCATTACAACATCGTCCGATATCTTATATGAAGACAATTGTAACTTCAAGTGTTCGTCAATTAGAGGGCATATGACTTAAATTTTAGGGTATAGATTTTGGTGTCAAAATCATGTATGGAGAAGCATGCATACATCTCCATAACATAAGTTTAATAAAATGTTTAGTAAACTTTTCGGTGAGACTAAAAGTTCATCATATATTTGCAAGTTGAGGTATTGGTTAAACCAATTAAAGATTTTACACACAACTAAATTCACACCGTACTTTTTCTAGAACTTAGCTAAAGCACAAAGCAATAACCTTATTCATTGTGTTTCGGATGTGAATTAATGTAGTTAAATCAACCTTAAAGAATTATACCAATAACAACCGTAGGTAATTCCAATTTTGACGCACAGGCGAGCCGGGAATTTGGTCAGCGCTGAAGCATAACACCTCCTTCCTTAACCGGGTACATGACCAGCGGTGCGTTATACCCACTTTATAGTTTGTCAAAATTGAGTAGGCCGTTAAGTTGCTATTGCAATTCTAATCAACGCAAATCATATGTAATTTAGATCTCAAAATAATTCATTTATTTTAATATGATTTAGTCCATATTAATTTTTCTTGAAAAATTACCCTTGTTTACAACATACAATTAAAACAAAACGTATGAAAACAAGTAGGTACAAAAAAAACTAAATCATAAACACATAATAACAATTTATATGTGCAATAAATAAATCAAATAGCCACATGCATATGATTTATTCAATAAATAATATCAAATCTAGGTTTTTATATTCATATAAAAGTCTTTCCTAATTTTAGATTTATTGAATCAAATAAAGCATGTAGCAAAAAAAAACGTAACAATTACCACATAAAACATATGATCCATGAAAAACATGCATGTTCATCACGGATCTCCCACATATCTTAACAATTAAATCTCTACGGATCGAAACATGAATTCACACAACATAACAATTAATCATGCAATTCATCAAAATTCCACCCAAATCACTTAACAATTAATGAAATCACTACGGATCGTAACCACGCATGACATAACAATTAATTCATGCATACATCTAAAGTTAATTACCATGTAATTTTAGGGTTTACAAAAAAAACTTTTTTTTTTTTATAAAAAAAAATTCGGCATAGCCGATTTTAAAAAATAATAAAAAAACAAAACTCTAATTTTTATAAAACCTAAAAAACAACATGTAATTTTTAACACAAATCAATATTAGTTAAAAAAAAACTTTAGATCTTGATAATTATAATCATGTTAAAACGGCTCTCGATGCCACTGATGGTTTATAGAGTTCATAACAATTATTTAAAACCCTAATATGGATCAAAGAGCGCATAGCGGAAGCGATTAACAAGATCATTAATTTAACACAATTATGATTAATCAAGGCTAGGGTTACATACCTTTATCCTAACAAGATCCACAAGACGACGGAGCAAACGACAACTAGGGTTTATCACGAACACCACCAAGAATATAGTCTAAAGTAAGACTATATCACGTTCTTGTACACACGTGATACGGCGAGTTAACCGTGAGTCTAGCACGAACAAACCGAGCTTCCAAGTCTATGGAAGATCTACCCAACAACCCTAGAGAGGGGCTAGGACTAGATCTAGAATAGCTTATTGAAAATCAAAGAAGAACCCTAATAGGGTGTTTGTTTGGCCGGCGGTTAGAGCAAGAGAAAGAGAGATGTGAGGTGAAAAATTATGAGGCTTTAGGTTTGTTTATATACACCTTGGAAAACTTCTCTTCCAAGGTTAAACAAGATAAAGCCACAAAATCTTTTCTCCTTATCTTTGTCTCCTCTATTTAGGCCGGATATATACATGCTCCAAAAGAGGTTTCCGGAACTTTTCCGACTCCTTCTTTTAGCTTCTTTAACCTTCTATAACGGTCGTTTAATACTTAACTTTTAATTACTTAACGATCGTTAGCTACGGTTTGATTTAATAAATATAATAAATATATTTAATAAATAAATAAATTAACTCTTCACGTAATGTGTGCAATCCCGTGATCTCGAGTTCGATCCTATCTCACGACTATTAATTTTAAGTCCATAAACTTTCAAAACCTGTTTTTTTACTATTAAAAGGATGTTGCACATGGTGAGTTAGACTCCAACTTTGTGTGATAGGGTTAAACCTGTTTTATACCATTAAAATGATTTTGTTTAGCTAAAGTAATCTAAACCTTTTTATACAAAAAACTTAATTGATGTATCTCTTAAATTATTTTATGTATATTACTTTTGTATCTTTCGCATCAATTTGAATGATGCATATCCTATCAATAATCACCTGATGCATACATCAATTTGAATGATGTATCTCTTAAATTATTTTATGTATATGATCTTGATTCATGGTTTGGAATTATGTGCCTTTTCTTATCATTTGACTAAAAGGAAACTGATACAATGTGGGTTTGGTGGTATTGGGACACAAACAGGTGAGACAGTGACGAGTGGTGGTGGTGGGCGACACAATACACAGAAGACAGTAGCGATTATTATCGGAGGATTAGCATGATTGTTTCTTGGAATTGCTCTTATGCTAGTTTGAAATCAGCTATCGAACATAAAAAGGGGAAACACTCTTATTCAGGTTTGTCAATCAATACTCATATTTTGATACATTTGATCACTATTTTGAAGGTGGTTTGAAAATGAAAATCATTTAGGCAAAAGTTTCTTAACAAAAATTTAATATCTATAAATATAATAAGGAAGGAAATATTTCTAATAAATAGAAAACTGAGGATTATAGTGTATAGCCAATGGTTCTTCCTATACTCTTAAAACTGAAGGAAAGATACCAACAAGAATATAGTTACAGACAACTGGTAGGTAGAAGTAATCCAGAAGCGGTACCGGCAGCATATGAGCAAGATGAAACCGCTGTTTTACCCGCGTATACAAGATTGACATCTTTTAATCTTATTCCATTACACGGACTCCCCTTGCTACAATCAAATTTCATAGCCACTTGTGTTGCTGATGTGCCGTGTACATCCTCATACACTACATTACTAATTTTTACTCCTGAAATATCATTGGGGCAATTTTGTTTGGTCGGGCAATAGTTTCCGTCTATTATGATAGGGTATTTTACGTTCACCATAGTTACTTGTTTGAAAACAATATTCTTTACAAACCCATTGCTACGACGAGCCCATGCCTTTATCCTCACACCATTTTGAGTACCAACAAATGTTGTTGCTTTTACAGTTATGTTTTGGACACCTGCTTCTTGCAATTCCCATCCAAGACTCCCAATGCTGCATCCACAAATTAACTCATTTAAGTTAAATAATGAACAAATCTAGTTAATACACACTCACACACACAACAGCTCCAACTATAGCGCTTTAAACCACTCATGTTGTACAAGCGTTAGAATTCTGAGAGTAAAATAAGTCACATGTGTTCAACATTATTTGTTGAACTCTAAGTTATCGAGCTTGAGATGAATTATTAGGTATTTATCATGTTGCCACATTTAGATATGTATATAAGGTAAATGTAAACAAGTATACGTTTTAAATGTACCTTATGCCGTGACCAGGGCCACACAAGACCTTCTCTATCCAGACATTGGAATTGCCAGGGCCTATCGAGACACAATCATCCCCCGTCGAGATCTTAGAGCTTAAAATGGTAATGCCCGTAGAAAGTGATAAGTGGATACCATCTGTGTTGGGGCTGGTCCTGGATGCTAAGATGCTCACACCTTGTAGCTTGGCATTGTTGCATGCATATAGGATCATATGAAACATTTGGCTGTTTAATGACCTTAAGCTGCTAATCACTATGTTTTGGGAATGATAGATACCAAGTGTCTGTTACACATACACATAAATCCATGTTAGTTATATTATTTTCTTAAACATAATTGTAGATAGATAAACGTAAGAGGTCATGAAATAAGTATCTTTAGAATATAAATGTGAACAACTTTAAAGAATTTACATTTTACTAATTAGCTGTATGAAAAAAAAAAACTGTGGTTAGCATGTTATTATAATGTATGGTCGTACCGTTGCTCCTTTTGGACATGTATTTCCTGACGATTTGCATGCCCATAGAGAACCACCTTTTGCATCAAGAGTTCCACCGGATATCGTAACATGGTTAACCCTGTAGAACTTAATCCATACGTTATCATTGCCAATAGCATTGTGACTAGAGGGTGCCACCAAGGTACCAGATATTTTAAATGTGATGGATTTGCTCTTACATACTTGACCAGAGAATTGGATTGCAGAAGCAATCAAGTACCTACCAGTCGGCACATAGATGATGGCAGGAGTACGGGAGGCACATGACAAGTTCCATGCTTTCAAGAATGCTTTTTTTGTGTCCAAACGACCATCGGCTTTTGCTCCTAAATTGACAACGTTGTATGTAACCTTAGCCGATGAGTATTGGAAGATAAGAAAAAACAAGGCTAAAATATGTTTGATGGCCATGATATATGGACTATTGAAGTAGGTAGTAGTTACTTAAGTTTGTACAGAATGTACCTCTGATTTGGGTATTTATAGCTATGATTTATAAGTAGATAATACAGTTAAGGATTTGTACTATTGATAATGATTGATGGTTGATAAGAAGCAGTCCATATATATAGGGGTAAGTACTGATCGAATGTCAAATGTGTACATGAAAAGAATATTAATCATCTAAAACAAATATTATAAATGAAGCTATGCAAATTGAATTTGAATTGTAGTAGTGTTTTGATTCGAATTTATTAGGGGGCAACGAAAACTGCATATGATCTGCATGATTAGAGGAATGTCAACTCTAATAAAGTAATTTGACTTCTAAAAAATCCTTGCCATGTTAGCATTCTCATTCCTGAAATGTAGACAATTTAGATCAACTTTCATCATAAGTTGGTTAAATCATACATAAGTTAATGTTCTGGTTTTATCATATTGTTTAATTACCTGCGAATTAACCTTGTTAAACCATGTCTAATTTGTATCACCCTGTTCTTTGGGATTCTATAGTCACTTTAATTATGCGGTTAACTATTGTGTAGAAAGGAAATGTAGCAGCTACGACTATTGTTGCCAGTGTCGGAACTAAAGGGTGTCCTGCAGTCTCACGGGACCATGATAGAATTATGTTTTGTAGCGTTAATATTCGGCTCTGATATAGTCTAAGTAAACACGGTTCAAGAAATCGTGTCACCTTAATTATATTACAGCTGAAATTATCTGTGCACTAGTCCCTTTAAAATCTAATTCTACCACTAATTGTTGCCTTTCAAACTTAATTAGGTTTCTCTGACACATGAATATGTCAACGGATAAGGGTATTAAACTAAATTTTCAAGCTGTCCTTACCAATTACAAAGAGATGCAAACCAGAATAATGTAAATTTGCAACAAGAGTAAAAAATTTGTTAGTTCAACCAGCTGTTATATCCAAAAAAAATCCTCCTTAGTTTCTCAAGATAGTATAAACTTTTTAGGGGCTAAAAATGAAGGGGAGAAGTATGCACCAAGTCTGCCCGCATAAGAAAGAGTCTTTGCCTTCCATTGAGCACGTCTTATGAACACTTATCGAATATCGGTTTCTAATTGGTTGTTTTGTTCATGTTAGCAACTTAACGATGGGAAGACCAAGATAACAACATGCTAAGGTTAAAGGTTGGCAATTCAACACCAAAGGGAGGTTACCGGTTTCAAAGTGAGAAACACCTACTCCAGAAAGTTTACTTTTGGAGAAGTTCACTTGCAACCCGGAAGCTAAGCTGAAACATCTTGAAATACAAAAAACATTCCTAGTATTTTTAAGAGATAATTTCTTTAAGGATAAGAGCATCTGCGAATTGGAGGTGTGAGATGTAAATTTTGTTGGAGCCTAGCTACTTTTATGCCCTCAAACAAGCACGTAGTCTTAAGTTCTTGAAAGGTGACGTGGAGAGCTTTAACTGCAAGAATGAATAGGCATGGTGATAAAGAGTCACCTTGGCGATGTCCATGTTAGATAATGAAGCCATTAACCATAACCAATCCGAAATCCCATGAGAGGCAACCATGAATCTACATACTCCATTTATGAGTAAAACCCATTTGTTCCATAGTGATGGTGTCAAAGAAGTTTCAGTTAAGTAAATCAACTTTAAGAATAAAGAGTTATTTCTCCTTTAATAAAATTTGTTTGTTTTTTTGGTTAAATGGATTCCCTGATAAATTATCTTACTCCGAAGAACGTTAAGTACAACAGATAGTGAATCCCATATTTCAGCTCAAAACTAAGCAAAACAAACGCAATTGTGTTTCAAACCTAATATTGACAACCTAACCTCGTTTAATAAAAGACGGTTGTACATCACTCACAATCGAGTTAATCACTTGTTGTAGTCGATTTGCAAGAACTTAACAATGACTTCATATTGACAACCGATTAGATTAATCTAAACATATTCATAATACATTTATATGAAAAATATAAATACTAATATGGTTAGCTAGATTTAGGGGCGTAACAAGCCTTTTTCTTGTGATATGTAGAAATTCTGTTTCACGGTTAAATAAAACTATAGAATTCTAACTGAATCAACATGTAAGATTCTTAACTTAAGAAGCCAAAATTTATAATAACCTTGACTAATGACACGCTACATCACATTAGCTTATGTAACCGCTGGCACGCCATGTTAGCATAGCCACAACATTTCAAAAGAAATCGGAAAATGAGTGAAATATATATACAAATAGAACTACATCCTCAATGGGTCCTAAACTCTTATAAAACTAACACAAATACCAGAATTAATTAGTTACAAACAGCTTGATGGTAGAAGTACTCCTGAAGCAGTACCAGCAGCATAAGAGCAAGATGAAATTGCAGGTTTACCCACATATGCCAGGCTAACATCTCTTAATCTTATTCCGCTACATGGGGTAACTTTACTACACTCAAATTTTACAGCCACTTGTGTTGCAGATGTTCCGTGTACATTTTCAAATGCAACATTGCTGATCTTTACTCCTGAAACTTGATCATTTGGGCAATTTCCTTTATTGGGACAATATTTTCCGTCTATTATGATTGGGTATTTCACATTCACCATCGTTGCACCTTTGAAAACAATGTTCCTCACGAACCCATTGCTTCGTCGAGCCCATGTCTTTATCCTAAGACCATTTTGAGTACCAATAAACGTTGTGGTTTTCACGGTTATGTTTTGGACACCTGCTTCTTGTAATTCCCAACCTAGACTTCCGATGCTGCATCCACAAATTATATGTAATGTTACTTTAGTTTGTGATAAGTTTCAAACTGAATCAAATTAAAAACACATTCTATTGATGTTGTTGTAGCCGTATCCTCACGATAGTTCAGATTTTCATTCACCGGAACCCATTTTCTAAAACTTAAAAAGAAGACCCTTTTTCTAGAGTT
This sequence comes from Glebionis coronaria, assembly GCA_025667525.1. Lineage (NCBI taxonomy): Eukaryota > Viridiplantae > Streptophyta > Magnoliopsida > Asterales > Asteraceae > Glebionis > Glebionis coronaria. The sequence continues at coordinate 27,139,720 of CM046877.1, forward strand.
TCTTAATAATTCAAAAATATTCTTGGTATAGAAATACATTTTTTCATGAACCACTAACTTATTCAGTGAACAATTTGGAGAAACATGATTAGTTGAATTTAGATTACATGACATGTGCTAATGAGAATACATGGATATGCATATAAGTCAAGCCGAAACATATATGTCTGAAAATGTTACCTTATGCCATGACCAGGCCCACATACGACCTTCTCTATCCAGACATTGGAACTGCCAGGGCCTATCGAGATGCAGTCATCACCTGTCGAGATCTTAGAGTTCAAGATGGTGATGCCGGTGGAAGATGATAGATGGATACCGTCAGTATTCGGGCTGAGCCCAGATGCTACAATGTTTACGCCTTGTAGTTTGGTGTTGGTGCATGCGTAGACTGAGATATGAAACTTTTGGCTGTTTAAGGATCTTAATTTACTGATCACTGTGTTTTGGGAATGATAGAATCCAAGTGTCTGCAATAAGATACCCATATATACATGTCACTACAAATATTTTATAATAGTAAATTTTTTTTCTATAAAACATATGAAGTTAGTTTAGATTTATAAGTTTAAAGTTCAGTTTACTACATACTAACTTAAAAGGAAACACCAGAAATTTAGGTATAGCCAATTTACCACTACACTTAAAAAGTGTAAGTAACAAATATGTAAGCTTATAAGTGCGAATATTTTTAAGGCGCGAGACATAAAAAAGGTTGTGTTTATATATGTGAACATTTTTATGCGCCTATAGGTTTAAGCGACTTGACTACAAATCACACATTTACGGAAATAGTGTAGATAAAAATGTTAAATATAATGCCTTAATTTAGTGTAAAACATGTAAAGTCGTACCGTAGCTCCTTCTGGACATGTTTTTCCTGAGGATTTGCACGCCCATAGAGGACCACCTTGGGCATCAAGGGTTCCTCCGGATATTGTAACATAGTTAACCCTGTAGAACTTAATCCATACTTCATCATTTCCAATAGCATTATAACTAGAAGGTGCGACCAAGGTGCCGTATATGTTAAATGTGATGGCTTTGCTTTTACATGTTTGGCCAGAGAATGTGATCGCAGAAGCAATCAAGTACCTACCAGACGGCACAGCGATGATGGCGGGGCTTGTGGAGGCGCAGGCCAAACTCCATGCTTTCAAGAATGCATTTTTTGTGTCTGAGCGACCATCGGCTTTGGCTCCCAAAGTGACAACATTGTATATAACCTTAGCCGATGAGTACTCCAAGATGAGAAGAAGTAAGATTATGATATGTTTGATAACCATTATATATTTGATTGATGCAGTTAGTTTGTTGTATTTGTTCTGAAGTATGTACTCTTGATGTTGTTATTTATAGCAATGGATGTGTAAGTACGAAACATGTATACAACGTTATCAAGACTTCTAATGATAGGGGTTTGTATAATTGTCTATTATTGGGAATGATTGATAAATGAAAAGTACTCCGTATGTATAGGGTTGCAAACTGATTGAATGTCATGTGGGATGCAATATGAAATGAATATTAATCATGTGATGATAATATTCTCCTTGGTATAATTTTAGTTCATCAACTTATTTTATGTATTGTATTTTAGTTTGAGACAAATGGCCTTATTCAAATTTTGTTCAAAATAAGTTAGGAGGTGCGGAATACACACTCGTCATAGTTAGCTTGATACCGCCACTGATAACAAATTAGAAGATCGATCTGTTAGTATCTCATGAATACTCCGAGGTTATGAACCTTAATAGTTTTCATAGTATTAATAAAGTTGTAGTGTATTACTTTAGCGGGTCAAGGAAGTGCTTATGATTCCACATGGCGTATAATGTCAAAGCTAGTATATACTATTCAAAATCTACAACCGTACCCGTTTCACATACATACCAAATTATGCTATCATGTGCATGTATTCTCTTGGTGAAATATAGGATAGGATATTTGTGTTAGAGGATAAATACTGGCTTAAGCCCAACTTGTGGATTAAGTACATTAGGGTTTCATTACAAGAAACGAAGGATCAGGTACGTGGCGGCGTTTTCCCCGGCGACAGAATGTCGCTGGGAAAGCCTGTAATTCTTAGCGACACGTCCGACGTGGTACAAAGTCAAGAAGCCTTTTTTTGTCAAAGTTGGACCAGAGTATCCCAGCGACAGGTCGCTGGGAAAACTTCTCCCAGCTTTGACTAAAATAGTCTACCAAAAGAACTAGTGGGAAATTTCCCGCCAAGGTTTCTCGGGCGACATGTCACTCAGGATAGTTAGTCCAAAAATTACATTTGATTAAAATTAACCTTGTTACCTAATAACTTGACTAACTCTTCCCGGTGACATGTCGCTAGGGATAATCACGCAAAACGACAAAACGTTAAATGATTTAGCAAAAACGTTGGCGGGCTTTTACCCGCCAAAGTATCCCATCGACGCGTCGCTGGGGATACTTCTTGTTATAAATTAATATCTATGTTTACTTATTATTTATTGTTTTTTAAATATAATTATTACAGTATTATTTATAAAATAATAATTATAATATATCGACTAGTTGATTATTTTTTCTTATTTACAATATAATTAGTATTAAAAAGCCAATACAATTATTTTTTTTAAAATAAAGTGCAACTGTATAACTACTGTGTCATTTTATTTTCGCGACGTTTATATACTACAAAATGAAACCTTCATACAACAAACAGCTATTTATTCATGTGCTTAATTAAACATGGATATTACAACGATATTACAATGATAATATACTCTTAATTAAAAATGGATATTCGACACAAACACTTAAACATGCGCTTAATTAAACATGGATACTACAACGATAATAGACTCATAAACACGAAAATGAACACATCACAAACTAGTTCAAACTAATGTTCCCCAAGTCATCAAAAAGGCCGTGAAGTATTACAGCTGAATCTCTTGTGTGCCTCTTGGGATGACTATAAACTTCTATTGTTTTCTGAAGTACATTTATCTTTTCATTCAAATATACACAGTTTGCACACGTAAAACTACATAATACAGTTATACGGGTAGAAACATCAAATAGGGATTAGTATGATTTATAATGATTGATGGTTGATAAGAAGTAGTCCATATGTATATGGGAAAGTACTGATCGAATGTCAAATGGGTATGAAAAGATAATCAATCATCAAAAACAAATAATATATACTAGTAACAAGGCTTTTCAATTATTAAATCTTTAGAACCATTTTTATAATATGATCAGCTATGGAAAATGAATTTGAATTGTAGTGTTTTGATTTGAATTTATTAGGGGGGCATGCAACGAAGTGCATAACTGCATATGATCTGCATGATTAAAGGAATGTCAACCCTAATAAAGTATTTGACTTCTAAAAATCCTTGGCATGTTTATTAAAAATAGCATTCTCATTAACTTTAGCCAATTTTTCTTAACCACTATATCAATACTTGTTTCATTACCATTGAATTAACCTTGTGAAACCATGTCTAATTTGTATCACCCTTTGCTTTGGGATTCTATAGTCAGTTTATTGGGTTAACTATTGTGTAGAAAGGAAATGTAGCAGCTACTATTGTATGTGGGAACTAACGGGTATCCCTTGGTGTCACGGGACTATGATAGAATTATGTTTTATAGTGTTAATATTCGGGAAAAAACTCTGATATAGTCTAATTGAACCTGGTTCAAGAAATTGCATGCCCTTATAACTATATATTACAGCTGAAATTATCTGTGCACTAGTCCCTTTAAAATCTAATTCTGTCACTAATTGTTGCCTTTGAAACAATATTAGATTTTCTTTGAAACATGAATATGTCAATGGATAACGGTATTAACTAAATTCTCAAGGTGTTCTTACCAAATTGCAAAGAGATATATTCAGATGCAAACCAAGATTGTAACCAGAAAAGTAAAAACTGAAAGAGTCAAAAGTTTGTTAATTCAACCAGCTGTTATATATGGATCCACCTAGAAAAAAAATCCTCCTTAGTTTCTCAAGATAGTTCAAAACTTTTTTAGGGCTAAAAATGAAGTGATGAAGTATGTACAAAGCGCACCAAGAACCGGTTTTAGAAGAGCAAGTCTTCCCCCCATAAGAAAGAGTCGTCTTTGCCTTCTGTTGAGCAAGTCTTGTGAAAACTAATTGAATAACGGTTTCTAATTGGTTCCTTTGTTCATGATTGCACCAATGGGAAGACCAACATGACAACATGGTAAGGTTGAAGCCTAGGTTGGAAATTCAACACCGAAGGGAGGTTAACAATGTCGAAGTGAGATACACCTACTCCCATGCAACCCGCAAGCTAAGCTGAAACATCTCGATATATAAAAAACATTCCTGGCATTTTTAAGAGATAATTTTAAGGATTAGAGCATCATCCGCGAATTTGAGGCATGAGATGACAACTCTGTTGGAGTCAAATTTTATGCGCTCAAACAAGCACGTAGTCTTACCTTCTTGAAAGGTGACATGGAGAGCTTAATCGCAAGAATGAATAGGCATGGTGATAAACAGTCACCTTGGCAAAGTCCACGTTAGATACTCCTTTGTTGGAGAGTCGTTAACAATAACCAATCCGAAATCCCATGAGTGGCAACCATGAATCTACATTCTCCATTTATGAGTAAAACCCATTTGTTCCATAGTGGTTTCAAAGAAGTTACAGTCAAGTAAATGAACTTTAAGAATAAAGAGGAGTTCTCTCTTCTTCAAAGCCTAAGAGATCACCTCGTTTAGCATAAGAGAACCATCAATTATTTGTCTACCTCTAATAAAAGTTGTTTGTTTTTTTTGTTAAATGGTTTCCCACGTAAATTATTATCTTACTCCAAAAACAGTTAAGTAGAACGGATATAAGTGAAACCCATATCTCAAATGTGCTTCAAACCTAACCTCGTTTAATAAAAGATGGTTGTACATCACTCACAATCGAGTTAATCACTTGTTGCAGTCGATTTGCAAGAACTTAGACAATGACTTTATATTGACAACCAACTAGATTAATCTATATGTATGTATAATACATTTGTTACGAAAAATATAAATACTAGGGATATATGATTACCAAAATTTATAATGACCTTGACTAATGATACACTACATCACAGTAGCTTATGTAACCGCTGGCACGCCATGTTAGCATAGCCACGACATTACAAAAGGAATTGAAAAATGAGTGAAATATATATACAAATAGAACTACATCCCCAATGTGTCCTAAACTCTTATAAAACTAACACAAATACCATATTTAATTAGTTACAAACAGCTTGATGGTAGAAGCATTCCAGAAGCAGTGCCAGCAGCATAAGAGCAAGATGAAATCGCAGGTTTACCCACGTATATGAGGTTAACATCTCTTAATCTTATTCCACTACACGGGCTCCCTTTACTACAATCAAATTTTACAGCCACTTGTGTTGCAGATGTTCCGTGTACATTTTCAAAGGCCACATTGCCGATCTTTACTCCTGAACTTTGATCTTTCGGGCAATTCCCAGAATTGGGACAATATTTTCCGTCTATTATGATTGGGTATTTCACATTCACCATCGTTGCATCTTTGAAAAAAATGTTCCTCACAAACCCATTGCTTCGTCGAGCCCATGTCTTTATCCTAAGACCATTTTGAGTACCAATAAACGTTGTGGTTTTCACCGTTATGTTTTGGACACCGGCTTCTTGTAATTCCCAACCTAGACTCCCGATGCTGCATCAACAAATTATATGTAACGTTATTTTAGTTTGTGATAAGTTTCAAATTGAATCAACATTAAAAACACATTCAAAATGGATGTTGTGGTAGCCGTATCCTGATGATAGTTATAAAAGCCCATTTTCTAGTGTTTTTTAGTACTTCAGAAATATTCTTAGTGTAGAAATGTATTTTTTCATGAACCACTAAATTATTCAGTGAACCATGTCGACTACAATTGGAGAAACATGATTAGTTGGATTAAGATTAGCAATCACGTGACATGAGCTAATCAGAATACATGGATATGCAAGCCGAAACATATTTAGGTCTGAAAATGTACCTTATGCCATGACCAGGCCCACATACGACCTTCTCTATCCAGACATTAGAATTGCCAGGGCCTATCGAGATGCAGTCATCGCCTGTCGAGATCTTAGAGTTCAAGATGGTGATGCCGGTGGAAGATGATAGATGGATACCATCGGTATTCGGGCTGAGACCAGATGCTACTATGTTTACGCCTTGTAGTTTGGTGTTGGTGCATGCGTAGACCGAGATATGAAACTTTTGGCTGTTTAAGGATCTTAATTTACTGATCACTGTGTTTTGGGAATGATAGAATCCAAGTGTCTGCAATAAGATACCCATATATACATGTCACTTCAAAAAATTTATAATTTTAGATTTTTTTTTCTATAAAAAATATGAAGTTAGTTTAGATTTACAAGTTTAAAGTTCAGTTTACTACATACTAACGCAAAAGGAAACACCAGAAATTTAGCACTTAAAAAGTGTAAGTAACAAATATGTTTATAAGTGTGAATATATTTTTATGGCACGACAAATAAAAAAGGTTGTATTTATATATGTAAACTTGTTTATGCGCCTATAGGTTTGAGTGACTTGACTACAAATCACACATTTACGCAAATAGTGTAGATAAAGATGATAAATGCCTTAATCTAGTGTAAAACATGTATAGTCATACCGTAGCTCCTTCTGGACATCTTTTTCCTGAGGATTTGCAGGCCCATAGAGGACCACCTTGGGCATCAAGGGTTCCTCCGGATATTGTAACATGGTTCACCCTGTAGAACTTAATCCATACTTCATCATTTCCAATAGCATTATAACTAGAAGGTGCGACCAAGGTACCGTATATGTTAAATGTGATGGCTTTGCTCTTACATGTTTGGCCAGAGAATGTGATCGCAGAAGCAATCAAGTACCTACCAGACGGCACAGAGATGATGGCAGGGCTTGTGGAGGCGCAAGCCAAACTCCATGCTTTCAAGAATGCATTTTTTGTGTCTGAGCGACCATCGGATTTGGCTCCCAAAGTGACAACATTGTATGTAACCTTCGCCGATGAGTACTCGAACATGAGAAAAAGTAAGACTATGATATGTTTGATGATCATGATATATTGAATTGATATAATGCAGAGTTAGTTAGTTATGTTTGTTCTGTAGTATGTACCTCTTGATGTTGTTATTTATAGCAATTGATATGAAAGCACATAAAAACAGGTATACAACGTTATCAAGAGTTCTCAATGATGGGGGTTTGTATAATTGTATATTATTGGTCATGATTGATAAATGAAAAGTAATCCGTATGTATAGGGGTGCAAACTGATTGAATGTCATGTGGGTTGCAATATGAAATGAATATTAATCATGTGATGACAATATTGTCTCCTTGTAATAAGTCAATGTTGGTAATTTTAGTTTTATCTAACTTATTTTATCTAATTGTATTTTACTTTGAGACAAATGACCTTATTCAAGTTTAACTAAAGACATGTTAGGAAATGCGGAGTGAACACTCATTAGAGTTAGCTTGATACCGCCATACTTAACAAATTAGAAGATCGATCTGTTAGTATCTCATGAACACTCCTAGGCCATAAACCTTAATAGTTTTCATATTACTTAAGCAGGTCAAGGAAGTACTTTTGATTCCACATGGCGTATAGGAATGTCAAAGCTAAGTATACTATTCAAAATCTACAACCGTACCCGTTTCACATGTATACCAAATTATGCTATCATGTGCATGTATTCTCTTGTAGAAATATAGGATAGGATATTTGTATTATTCTTTTGTTTGATCTAAATCACAGCATCACAAGCAAATAGATAACTAGTGATCAGATATATGCACATCCAATGATCCTAATATACTCCTTTAAGTAGGAAAACAATACTAAAACGTAGTTACAAACAACTTCTTGGTAGAAGTAATTCAGAAGCAGTGCCAGCAGCATAAGAGCAAGACGAAATGGCTGGATTACCCAGGTTAACATCCTTCAATCTTATTCCACGACATGGGCTTTCTTTGCTACAATCAAATTTCACGACCACTTGTGGTGCTCATGTTCCGTTACATCCTCATATACGACGTCGCTGATCTTTACCCCCACAACTTCTTTGGGACGATTTGTAATGTGGGGGTAATACTTTTGCTATAATGATTGGTCATTGTTGAAATAACCTTTGTAATCTGATATTGAAAGTATTGTTACTTATTTTAGCATTTGAGTATTTGCAGGGACTTGTTCTGCCACTCTTGGAAAGTGTTGTTGAGCTTTGGATCTTTGGGCTTGGCTTCTGGACTTATGAAGACGAAGGCCCATCTTGTGTTTTGGTTTTGTGACCGTTGTAATAAGTAGTATAATACCCTAACTCATTGTGAGTTAGGGTTAAGGGTTCAGTGTGTGTGTGTTAGCCGTCAAGGCAATATACTCTCTCCCTTCATATTCGTGGATTTGTTTACCTTGTTCTTTGCTTTTAATCCTGTAAAACTATTATCATAAGTAGATAATAGATCCACACCAGCTTTATTCTGTGGTGGATGTTTATTGTTTCTTGGATCTTTGATCCTCAGTTGTTTATTTTGATAATATAAAACGTTTAGATCTTTATATCCTATTTCTCCACATGGTATCAAAGACAGGTTATCTAATGCGACTCTTTTATCGTTAAAGGTTTTTTGAAATCTATAAGTTTTTTCTACCTTTTTAGTTTTTCTCTTAAAATATATATGTTTTTCAAAATCTGCTATTGAAATTGCTTAATATTGCATGGATTAATAAAGCCCCAACTTTTTGAAAAAAAAATTAGGGTTTGAATTTTTTGGGAATCTTTGATTCAAGGATTCCGATGGTTGATTGGTGCTATTGGTGTTCAGATCTGGTGCTTTCTCTATCTTTTATGGTGAACCCCTAATTTTTTCCGAAAATTAGGGTTTACTTTTTGAGGTTCGTTCCCGTGGTTACTATGACGTTTTTTGGTAATCTTTGTGGCGGATCTATTTATGTGGGTGACTTACCCTAATTTTTCCCGTGAAGAACTCCAAAAATTAGGGTTTACTGTTTGAGGTTCGTTCCTGTGGTTACTGTGACGTTTTTTGGTGATCTTTGTGGCGGATCTATTTGTGTGGGTGACTTTCCCTAATTTTTCCCGTGAAGAAAAATTAGGGTTTGTCTCCTTGGAGGTTCTGATACATCCTAGACTAAGTGAATCTAGGAGTATCAGTTCGATTGTCCTTGTTTGCGTTCACTGTAACACCTCTCTTTACTCTCTCTTTATTTGCTAAGTGATCTTGTGATTATTTGGTTTATATTTCTATGTTTATTTGTTGGGGTTGGTTGTTTTTACTCTTTTACCATATTACTTGGATCCTCATCCTCTGCCTTTCCCTTGACCTACCACCTTGAGTGGTTTGGAAGCCTGAGAACTTTGTTGGCTTTGGATTGAGTACTTTTTTTACCTTTGTTGACCTTCACCATGTCTGATCATGATAAGTATGTACATGGTGAATCTGATACTAGGAGTGTGACTGATCAGTCACACTCATCAGTAAGCTTGACTTAAGTGACCTTTTGCATTTACACCCTAATGATACTGATGTGTTAACTGTTGTCACTGTAAAACTAAAAAGGACTGAAAACTATCAAGTTTAGGCTAATGTTATGTTGTTAGCATTAGAAGGTAAAAACAAGATTAGTTTTATTGATGGTACCTATAAAAGGTCCATAACTGATGAGATTTTGAGAAAACAATGGTATAGGGTTAATGTTGATGTTCTTGGTTGGATTTTAAACTCCATCTCTAAGGAATTATTCCTTGGTCTGATTTTTTCAAAAAAGCGCTAAATATGTTTGGAATGAGCTGAAAGAAACTAATCATAAAGTTGATGGCTCTTCGATTTTCAATCTTCATCATAAAATTAATACTCTTAAGCAGAATGGTTCAAATTTGTCTGATTACTATCATAAATTAAATGCTTATTGGAAACAATATGATGCTATGATTGAATTTCCTAACTGTTTGTGTACTGCTGCTGGTGAATTTAAGAAACATAATCAATTGATGAAACTTATGCAGTTCTTAATGGGTCATGATGATTCTAATATGAGTATTAGGAGCTCTATTCTTTCTGGAGAGACTTTACCACATGTTAAGGATGCCTATGCTATAATCTCTAGTGAGAAATCTCACAGAGTAACTTCTAGTGCTCTTGCTAGATCCTCCAAAAGAACTCAGACATCTGCTTTTCTTTCTAATGGGCCTGCTAGAAATAATTTTCAAAGAAGTTAGAACACTAACAGTGGTAATTTCAGACCCAACAATAGCAACAATGTGAACTTTAGACCTAGCACTAGAACCACTGGATTTAGGCCTAATAACCCTAACAACAATGTGTTTAGACCTTATGGGAATTCTAATGCTGAAGTGGTTTGTGAGAACTATGGTTACGATCGTCATACTATTGATAGATGCTTTAAAATCATCGGGTACCCTACTGATTTTGAGAAGAAAAAAGGGGGGCAAAATTTCAAAGGTAAAAATGTTTTTAAAATTTCTGTTGAGACCTCTTCTTCATCTGGTTTCACAAATGAACAACTTTCCTCCTTGCTCTCTCTCTTATAAAAGATAACAAGGGTAATGCTAATGATTCTGGAAAAGGTGTTCATGCCAATATGGCAGGTATTTATTGGAATAATAGCAAAAGTTTTAATGATAATTTTGGAAAGTTTTTTTGCTCTAACACTAACATCAAATCAAAACTTGGGTACAATAGGAAGGTTGTTGATTCTGGGGAAAATCAACATATGACCAATAATGATAATGAATTGGAAAATGTGTTTGATATTTCTCATCTTAATATCAAGGTTGCTCATCCTAATGAGACTGAAGCAATCATCTCTAAAATTGGCAATCTCAAACTTTCAAATGGATTAGTTTTGTTAGATGTTCTTGTTATTCCTGATTACTGTGTTACTCTGATTTCTGTGCATAAAATAGCCAAGGATAATAAGATACTTGTGGTTTTTGATGAAAACAAATGTTTTTTTGTGAATCAGGATTTGAATCTCAAAAATGTTTTGGGGACTCGTAGGCAGTGTGGTGGTTTGTACTATTTAGATATAGAAGGTACTAAGTGTGTGAATCATTCTAATGTGCTTAGTTGTCCTCTGTCCAAATATGGTAGATTAGGTCACCCAGTTGACCTTTCTCTAAATAACAAAAAATCTCTTTGAATATAAACAATTCTGATCAATCTGTTTTCTGTGAAATATATTGATCATAAAACAAAAATGCTTGGTGAACTTGTTCATTTAGATTTGTGGGGTCCTTATAGGGTGGTCAGTCACACTGGTCATAGATATTTTTTGATTGTTGTGGATGATTTCACTAGAGCTGTTTGGGTGTATTTGATAAAATCTAAAGATGAAGTTGGTACCTTTCTTGAAGTTTTTTACAATCTCATAAAAAATAATTTTAAAAGGAATATTAAGATTTTCAGAAGTGATAATGTGACTGAGTTTGTAAATCAAAATTTCTCACAAGTTTTGTAATGAGAAAGGTAATTTACACCATACCTCTTGTGCTTATACCCCACAACAAAATGGGGTGGTTGAAAGGAAACATAGGCATTTGTTGAATGTTACTAGATGCCTTATGTTTCGGGGAGATACCTTTGAGATTTTGGACTGAATGTGTTCTAACTTCTACTTATCTTATTAGCAGATTACCCTCTTCTGTGCTAAATGGTAGATCCCCTTATGAAATGATTTATAATTCACCCCCTAATCTCTCATATTAGAACTTTTGGTTGTCTTTGTTTTGCCATTATTTTAATAGTCATGATAAACTCACCTGTAGGTCTAAAAAATGTGTTATGATGGGTTTTCCTAATTCTCAAAGGGTTATAGACTTTACAGTCTTGACATACATTAGTTATTTATATCAAGAGATGTTAAGTTTTTTGAATCTATTTTTCCTTTTAAGGACTGTTTCAAACAAAAAGAAGTGTGATAATAAAATCTTGATGTTTTTTAAAATGATAAAGTGTTAACCTTTTTTGACTTAGAAAACCCTAAGCTTCTTGATGATGATGAGAGAGTAATTGAAAAACATAATGGTGACCTTGGATCACTAAGTGATAGTAGCCACCCTTCAAGTCTAGGTGACATTGGGAAATTTGCCTTTGTCAATGATTCCAGTTTGAATGAGGATGAGGCTTCCACACTTGATGATAATCTAAACTTTGAGGGAAACATAAAATTCAATCTCAACTTTCCCACCCATGATCAAAACATAGGAGAAAACTTGGTGGGAAATTCTAACACAAATGCTCAGGGTATTCAAGTTTTGAGAAGGTCCTCAAGACCTTCTATTTTTCCAAAAAATATAATGATTTTGTTGTTAATTCTAAAGTCAACTGTGGGATTGAAAAGTTTGTTAGGTACTATAAACTCAGTGGGGATGTTTTGTGTTTTGTTACTCACTTGAATAAAAGTAGTGAACCTAGGAATTTTTTTGAAGCATCTCAAAGCCTTCATTGGGTTGATGCTATGAGCTTAGAATATGCTGCTTTGCTTGAGAATGATACTTGGGACTTAGTTGAATTACCTGCTGGCAGAACTGCTTTAAATTCTAAATGGGTTTGGAAACTTAAGTTTAAATCCAGTGCTGAAATTGAAAGGTATAAAGCTAGGCTTGTTGCCATGGCTGTGCCCAAAAGGAGGGAATTGACTATGAGGAAAATTTCTCCCCTGTTATTCAAATGGTGACTATTAGGTGTTTAGTTAACTTGGCTGTTAATCAATCCTGGCCTATTTATCAACATGACATCAATAATTCTTTTTTGTATGGTGAGTTGGATGAACCTGTCTATATGAAACCACCTCAATGGTTTTATACTGGAAATGATAATCTTGTTTGTAGATTGAAAAAGTCCATTTATGGACTTAAACAATCTCCTAGACAGTGGAACTCTAAACTCACATCTGTTCTTGTTGAAAATGGGTTTGTTCAATGCAAGTATGATTATTCTTTTTACATAAAGTCTAGGGATAATAAGTTTATTGCTTTGCTTGTTTATGTGGATGATATAATTGTCACTAGAAATGATGAGAAGGAAATTGACAGTTTCAAAAGTTTTTTAAAAGGAAAATTCAAAATCATAGACTTGGCAAAACTGCAATACTTTTTGGGTATTGAAGTTGTTAACACGAGTTCTGGTGTGTGCTTGAACCAAAGAAAATATTTTTTAGATCTATTGTCTGGATATGGTATTCTTGCCTGCAAACCATCTAAGACTCCTTTATTGACCAAACTGTCAATTTCCAATGAGCCTAATGAGAGTGATCCCTTACTTGTGAATGTAGTTGATTACCAGAAACTTATGGGAAAATAAATCTACCTAACCAATACTAGGCCTTATATTTCCTATGTTGTACATTGCTAAGTCAATTCATGCATTCACCTTGGGAATGATATATGAAAATTGCATTTAAAATCTTAAGCTACCTAAAGGGTTCTCCAGGTCGTGGTATTCATGTTGCAAAGAACTCTAGTATGTCTCTTAAAGATTCTTTTTATGTTGATTGGCTAAATGCATTGTTACCAGAAAATCTGTCACTGGTTATTGTGTTTTTCTAAATAATAATATGATTTATTGGAAGAGTAAGAAGAAAAATACTCTCTCAAAATCATCTGTAGAAGCAGAGTAAAGAGCTCTTGCTTCTGTTACAAGTGAGGTAATATGCATCTAGAAAATCTTAAAAGATTTAAATTGTGATAATATTTTGTCTGTTGATCTATATTATGACAGTAATTCAGCAATTAAGGATTGCTGCCAATCCTATATTTCATGAAAGAACTAAACATCTTGAGATTGAACTTCACTTCGTAAAGGAAAAAATCTTGAATTGTGTTGTTAGAACCAAAAAGGTGGAATCTACAAATCAGATTACAAATATCCTAACCAACGGATTGGATACAATACAACATGAAAACCTGGTTAAAAAAACTTGGCATGTTTGATCTGTTTAAAATATTAGATTAAGGGGGATGTTGAAATATCCTTTGTAATTTGATATTGAAAGTATTGTTACTTATTTTAGCATTTGAGTATTTACAGGGACTTGTTCTGCCACTCTTAGAAAGTGTTGTTGGGCTTTGGATCTTTGGGCTTGGCTTCTGGGCTTATGAAGACGAAGGTCCATCTTGTGTTTGGGTTTTGTGACCGTTGTAATAAGTAGTATAATACCCTAACTCATTCTGAGTTAGGGTTAAGGGTTCAGTGTGTGTGTGTTTATCCGTCAAGGCAATATACACCCTCCCTTCATATGTGGGATTTGTTCATCTTGGTCTTTGCTTTTAATCTTGTAAAACTATTATCATAAGTAGATAATAGATCCACACCAGCTTTATTCTATGGTGGATGTTTATTGTTTCTTGGATCTTTGATCCTCAGTTGTTTATTTTGATAAATATAAAACGTTTAGATATTTATATCCTATTTTTCTATAGTCATTTCACGATCATCATCGTTGCTTGTTTGAAAAATGCTGAAATATCTCTTTGACTTTGGTCAAACACATATATACTTGATGGACTGGCTTTGTATTTACATTTAACTCCTAACGTTTGGTGTATGTTTTGTAAGTTTCTAATGTGCAGCTCATTGCTGGGCATATGCATATAACTTATTTTGGGATAGGGCACAATATGAAACATATTATGCACATATGCCTCTGAGAGGTCGATGAGACGTGAGCATAATGGCCACTAGATTGATGTATCATCTTTGGCTCTATATAAGGTAGAAGCCTTGCCCAAGCTTATCACTCATCCCTTTCTATCTAAACTTCTCGCTATTCTCAGTATATATCTAACATTCTAAACTATCTTGTCTATTCTATTCTTGCTTGTGATTTAGATCCTTGTTCATATAAATATTGGTCAGGAGAAATCTCTACTCTAAGCTTTGATCCTTCAAGGCTTCACATTGCGTGAATGTGTTAAGTGTTACATACACAATCACCATTGTTGTACCCATTCATCTATCTACTTGTATAAAGTGTAGTTGGTGTTATAAACCACAATTGTAGAAGTATATAAGGCGTTGTTGTGCCTTTGTAAAGAACGAGACATCTTAGCTTAGGTGTCGTTAAAGATTGTAAGCTAAAGTGTAAAGGTTTCTCCACCGGTGTAAAGGAGAGTCATTTACTAGTGAAGTAGAACTCTCGAGTGGATACTCGAGGAGTGTAAGTAGGGGCAAGAAAAGTGAGATCTTGCTAGGACGAACCACTATAAATCATTGTGCATTGTGGTTTGATTCCTTATTGCTTCAATTCATTTTATTTATTATTTCACACTTCGTCTATATCTACTTGCAATCACGAAAAATGTTCTAAATAATTAGAACTAATCGGTAAAAACTATTCAACCCCCTTCTAGTTTTCTACAATTGGTATCAGAGATACGTACTCAAAATCTTTAAAGTATATTGTACTTTAAAACTTGAATCAATCCATGGATTCTGAAAATTGCAAAGAAGGGCAGTATATGCAAAGACCACCACTCTTTGAAACCAATGGTTTTTTATTGGAAAAATCGTTTTGAAACTTACGTGAAGTCCAAAGATATAAACCATTGGTATATAATCATTGAAGGTGATTATGCACCAATAGTTAGAAATGTTACCACTTACCAATTTGAGTCGGTTCCTCGCGAGAAGCAAGCCGATGATCAAAAGAAAATGTTGGCTAAAAACAATGAACCAAAATGATTCTTTACAGTGCTCTACCTAAAAAGGAATATGAAAGAATATTTATGTGTCAAACCGCCAAAGAAATTTGGCATTCACTTATAGTCACACATCAAGGAAACTCGCAAGTCAAGGATAATAAAGTTGATCTACTTGTTCAGCAATATGAAAAATTTTCTATCCTTGAAAAAGAGTTAATTGATGTGAGATTTGCTCGGTTTAACACTATCATAACATCACTCAAGGCACTTGACGAATCTTCCTCCAACAAGAACTTTGTTAGGAAATTTCTAAGGGCTCTCCATCCAAAATGACGAGCTAAAGTCACGGCGATTGAAGAATCTAAAGATCTCCCAAGCCTATCACTAGATGAAGTCATCGGCAACCTCAAAGTACATGAAATGATGATGGAAAAAGACTTCGAAAGAATCAAAGGTAAGAAAGATAAACAAAGATCACTAGCTTTGAAAGATCGAGTGGAATCTAGTGACGATGAAGAGTCTGATAGAGATGACGAAGAATATGCCATGGTCGTACGTGACTTCAAGAAATTTTTTAAAAGGCGAGGAAGACTCGTAAGGCAACCACTCGACAACAAGAAACTGTCTCGAAATCCATTTGATATTAAGAAGCCTAAAGATGAAAGCAAATGCTTACAGTGTGGTGATCCTAATCACTTTATTGGTAGTTGTCTAAAGGCGAAGCCAAAGACACAAAGAGCTTTCGTAAGTGGAGCATGTAGTGCTAGTGATGATGAAAGTGATGAATCAAAAAAGGAAGAGTTAGCTCTTATGGCACACGAAACAAACGAGGTACATTCCGAATCCTCTTATTATTTTTCCTCACTAGATGATGACACACTAAAAATTAAGTATAACAAAATGTGTGAATTAAGCCTTAAAATTATAAACAAACATAAACTCTTAAAAGCTAAAAATGGAAGCTTAGAAATGAAGTTTGTGAGTTAAAGGCTAAATTACTAAGACTAGATAAAGGTAAATCATCCAAAGACAAATGTGAAAACTGTCAAGAACTAAATAGTGAAATAGACAAACTAAAAACTAGTCATGAAATGCTAACCAAACAAAGTCTAAAATTGTAAAATTTATCAAAAACGTAAATTGCATTGATGAAATGCTCAACTATCAAAGAGATAGCATGGATAGAACGAGGTTGGAGTTTGACAAACAAATGTAGCTTCTAGCTCAAAGACGCCACCACAAAACAACATTTCAAAAATTGCACTCTAAGAGGGCCACGGACCCCTTTGCATAAGGTTTTGGCCCATGTGAAAGGGTCTGTAGCTCTGCCTGATGAGCAAAATAAAAATCGTGTCGAATTTGTAGTTGTGTCTAGAAAACCCAAACCATTTAATCTAGAGAGATATAATACAAGTTTTAGAAATGATAAAGCAAATGGAAGAACTAGAAACATACAAACTCGAACAAGACCTTCTTATCCCAAATGCCCATTTCCGAAAAGGAACCAAAGTGTTCTAGGTAGATATAGTTAAGTATCATTTAACTATGATTATCACAACCAATTTTCAATGGGAAATTTGGAACCTTGGGATGTATTTGGCAAAACTCCAATCGGAATTGCCATGAGAAGTATGTTTAACTCAAACGGACCCATGGGACGATGGGGACCAAACGTTTGAGTGTTGAAATGTGTAGGTATACTTGAAGGTTGGACTTGAACCGGATGAATGGATCAAGGACAGCGGATGTTCAAGACACATGACGGGTAATAAGAATCTCTTCAGCACCTACACACCAATGGATGGAGATAATGTTATTTTTTGTGGCAACGTCAAAAGCAAAATCATAGGCAAAGGTATGATTTCTAATGACCACATTACCATTGATAATGTTGCTCACGCCAAAAACTTAGGATTTAACCCTTGCTTAGTATTAGTCAACGTTGTAGTAACAAATACAAAGTTTTATTTGAAGAAAATGGTAGTAAAATACTAAAAGACAGAATAACAATAGCAAAAGGAGTTAGAAAAAATAACATATATTTCATGAAATTTGACTCATCAAAAGACGCTATTTATTTTACCACCATAGAGGACACCTCCACCCTTTAGCATAGACGACTTGGTCATATAAATATGGGTCTTTTACAAAATCCGGCTAATAAAGATCTTGTGAGAAATTTACTAAAAGTAAATTATGATCAACACTTTTGTGATGCATGTAAAATTGGTAAACAAACACACGCAAGCCACAAGGCTAAAAATATAGTCACCACAACCGAATGTCTATAACTTTTACATATGGACTTGTTTGGCGCGGTACAAAGTTTTGGAGGTAATTTTTACACTTTAGTTATCGTGGAAGAATACTCAAGATTTACTTGGACAAAGTTTTTGAAAACTTAAAACTAAGCTTTTGATCATTTTGAGATTTTAAGTAAGAAAATTGAAAATTAATTAAATTTTCAAATTGTGTCAATTTGAACGGATCATGGTCGGGAGTTTGACAATAAAGTGCAATTTGGAGCCTTTCGTGACACCAAGGGTATCACTTACAATTTCTCGGCTTCAAGAACACCTCAATCAATTGAGGTAGTTGAACGCAAAAATAGAACACTCCAAGAAGTGAGTAGAACTATGTTAAATGAATCAAACGTGCCTCAAAAGTTTTGGTGTCATGCGGTTGATACCTCAACATATATTTTAAATCAAGTTTTAATTAGGTCATTGCTAGATAAAACTCCATATGAAATATTAGAAGAAAAAAACCGACTATTGGATATTTTAAAGTGTTTGGAAGTAAATGCTTTATTCTTAACACAAAGGATTATCTCACTGAGTTTGACCCAAAGTCGTACGAAGGAGTATTTCTTAGATATTCTCAAAATATAAAGCTTATATTGTGTTAAATAAACAAACCATGTGTGTCGCGGAATCGTTAACATAACCTTGGACGAAAGACCACCTACCTCTAGAACATCACATTTGGTATATGATGATCTAGTTGAAGGCCAAACTAATAACCAACCAATTGATCTTGAAAAGAACAAGAGAAATGAACAATTAAAAAATTGAACCTTTAAACATGAAGGAACCAAAAGGACATTCTTTAGAAAATGTTATCGGTAAATTAAATGAACGCACCTTAAGGTCTCAAGCTAAAAATGAAAGTAAGTTATTTTGCTTCGTATCTCAATAGAAACTAAAAATATTGATGAAGATATAATTGATAAAAGTTGGGTTCTTGCTATGCAAGAAGAATTAAATCAATTTTGTGATTAATGATGTTTGGTACTTGGTACCTAGACCTAAAAATCAAACGATAATTGGGACAAAATGGGTCTTTCGAAAAAAAACTAGACGAAAATGGTATTGTGTCGAGAAACAAGGTTAGGCTTGTTGCTCAAGGTTATAGCCAACAAGAATGTAGTGACAATGATGATACCTATGCCCCGATTTCACGTCTTGAGTCCATAATAATTTTACTTGCTTATGCTTGTGCTCATGATTTCAAACTTTATGAAATGGATGTTAAAAGTGCATTCCTAAATGGTTTTATAAACGAGGAAGTGTATGTTGCATAACCTCCCGGTTTTGAAGACTATGAAAAACCTAATCACGTTTACAAATTTAAAAAGGCTCTTTATGGTCAAGCAAGCATCCAAGGCATGGTATGATCGACTTAAGTAATATCTAATTAAACATAAATAATTAATGGGTCTAATGGACAATACCTTGTTCACTGAGAAAAAGGGGTCACATATAATTATTGTTCAAATATACGTCGATGACATTGTTTTCGGGTCTACATGTCAAGAACTTTGTGATTAATTCTCTAAAATCATGCATGACGAATTTGAAATGAGCATGATGGGCGAACTTAACTTTTTCTTGGGTTTACAAATTAAGCAAATGGAAGACGGGGTCTTCTTCAACCAATCTAAATATATAAAAGAAATGCTTAAGAAATTTGGCCTAGAAGAATCTAAGCCAACAAACACTCCAGTGTCAACCGAAACTAAACTAACCAAAGACGGTGTAAACAACTATGTCGATAGCACAAAATATCTTGGTATGATTGGTAGTTTAATTTATCTAACGGCTAGTAGGCCAGATATTATGTTTAGTGTTTGTATATGTGCACGTTTCCAAGATAATCCGAATTTGTCGCATCTTGAAGCGGTCAAAAGGATTTTTAGATACATCAAAGGAACAACTCACCTTGGATTATGGTATCCTAAGGTCACGGGAATGGAAACCGTTGTCTATGCGGATGCGGATCATGTCGGTGACTATGTCGATAGAAAAAGTACAAGTGGTGTTTGTACAATTATCAGATGTTGTCTAACCTCATGGTTCTCAAAGAAGCAACTGAAGCCGAATATGTGTCGGTGGGCAAAGCATGTCAATAAGCATTATGGATGAAAGAAGCACTTGTAGATTACGGAATTGAGTTGGAATACATTATAATCTTGTGTGACAACAAGGGAGCCATTAATCTTAGATAAAATCTCGTGTTGCACTCTCGAACCAAGCACATCAAGATTCGACATCACTATCTACGTGACAACGTCCAAAAAGGTAATATTTCCATTAAAAAGGTATCTTCGAAGGATAATATAGCCGACATTTTAACTAAACCACTTAAATGTGAGTCCTTTAACCTTTTAATACTAGGTTTAGGCTTAATGTAAATTTCTTGTTAAAACAAGAGACATCATGTCATCAGACCAGTCGGAGCCTGTCGCACCCTTTTCCCCTTTGGGTCCGTGTAAGGGTCCGTCTGTCTGATACTTTGTAAAAACAGCATATCAGTTAAAACAAACACTCACATCACAAGCACAAAACCTCTCTTTTATGTAAAACACGACTACCACCATCAAAAACTCATCTCTCTACCAATCCTAAGGCGAATTTATATATTTTCTTTGTGCAAATCAATCACTTTAATTATATCTATCTCATTTACTCTCTCATATCATCACATTATCCTAATTCTGAGTCTAGGGTTCTTTTTAATTGCACAACATTGAAATTGGAGATTCAATTAGGTTAGTGAAATTAGCCAATTTATTGTTTGATTATGTTATGAAAACACTTTGTATGCATAAACCCATCAACAAAATTACTAGGAATTGCTAGGAATCCCTATATGATCATAGAAGTTTTTGTCAATCATTCTCACTACTAAGGTCATGCCGAAAATTCGTTTTTCAAGCATTGTAAATGACAACCATCCAAAAACAAGTTTTAATCATGGCATTGAGACTCAGGAACGCTAAAGGAATTGCATAATCAATATGCACTTTCGGGTACGTTCATTTGAAGCTACATTGAACATAAGGAGCGTTTGGGTTATCTCAAAAACTATGCATTTCATAATCTCAATAAACAATCTTTGGGTCGAGATAACCGCACCTCCACATTTGTTGCATATAGGCACACACTATGCACTTGTCGGTTTATATCTCAAGAATTTGACTAACTTGTGAAAATATATGCCTTAGGATCAAAATGCCTCCAGCATGGACATATGACCACAAGGATACCGCTAGCTATATCCCTAAACACCATAAGTCAAAACACTTCACCTCCACACAAAAAGACTTGTGCAAGGAGCTAGAATTCCACACCTTTCACGAAGGTCGCCTTGCCCACCATTCCTTCACGGATGTAACCGACATTCGTGAAGTCTTCTTAAAAATCAACTTTGATTGTCTCTTGGACATAGATGAACAAATTTGTCCCGAATTTGTTCTATAATTCTATATGTCCATGAGGGTAACTTTCAATGAAAACCACGTCCTATTTGTAAACTTTAGGGCAAATGTTATCAACTACTCATACTCATTAGACCAATTTGCTCACACCCTTAGGATCCCCAACCAAGGAGCGTGCTTTTACTCCGATCTTCATTCTCTCAGTGCCCTTGAAAACACTAACATACCTAGGGATGCTCAACATATGTACAATACTAGATTAGATGACAAGGATCTAGTTAAAACCACCCTTTTTAAACGTCGGGTTGATGACACTAGAATTTCCAACACAGGGAAACTTATTAACAAGGACCTATACGGCATGGAAGCCAAAGAGCTCAAAGATAAATATGAGAAATGGGAAAGGATCTTGAGATTCAATGTCATGTGTTTAGTAGGAAACAAGGACCACATCAATGCATGTGAAAGTTACATGCTATATTGTCTAGAAACGGAGAAGCCCTTTAATCTTGCTTACTATATTGCAAATATGATGTCCCATATCCGAAGTCTTCCCACTTTCGTTCTTCCATATGGGATGTTGCTCACTCGCCTCTATCACTCGATAACACCTATTCCTCCTAGTCCTAGTGGACGAAAAGGAATCTATCATCTTGTTGATTGGGTCATGACTCCCATACGTGATGAAAGAGTGTATAGACTCTTAGTAACACAATCTAGGGGAAAAGGAAAAAGGCTTCAACATCCCACTAGTTCCTCATCCTCGGGAGTGACAATGATGGTCTCCCTAAATCTAGACTACCACATTTAGAATATCTTAGTAGATTACTCGAGATCCCAAATGCATCCGCTGAGCTCAAACAAACCAAGGGAATGTTCAAGTGCCTTGGAAGATTTCTCACCAAGATAGAGAAGAAGAAAGGCAGGTGAAGAACGATAGAATGAATGGGTGCTTATGAACTTGTTCCAAAGTTTAAACAATGGTGTCATGTAAAACACTTTAACACTTATGTTTGTTTTTCTTTTCTTGTCACGCTAACTATTTTTGGTGATTGATGCTAGGATTATCAAAATGTTTTGCATGATACATGGATTATCAAAAGGTACATTCTCTTACCCCCTATAAGTCAATCTACAACCAAACCTGTGTGAAACAATAACACTCATCATTATCAATCTTAAAAACACCATGTCACGGGTCAAAAATTCTTCATTGGTTCCCTATCAAAATTTCTGGTCACAGACGGGTTCGGATCCCGTCGGACCCTTCACAAAAGGGTCCGGTCGGGTCCGGGTAGTTCCCTCCAAAAATAAAATTTTAAAATCCTACCCATTTTCTGTCGGACCCCTACCCAAAGGGTCCGACCGGTTTCGCGTAGTCAGCAAATACATGCAATTTCTCATTATTATCTTCCATAAAATTTTTCAATTACCTAAACACTCTTCCTTCTCTCATTTGTGTTTGTTAAATCTTTGGATGCACATTTAACCACCTACACATCTTGCTCATTTCTTCAAATCCAATCTCATATCATTAATTTCTCCATTAACCAAAACACCCCTATTTAACCCCAATCATCCCTCATCTCCTTCACACAACCTACTCTCTTACTAAAAACCACATAACCTCAACCTCTCTATCCTCATTATCATCATGACTAAGAACAACTTCCAAATCACATAATCTAAAACAACAATCTGACTTCGTGCCAAACCATGTTGCATCACCACTCAAACCTCTTCACCACCATCACCTTCCCACACCTCTGCCATCACTTCACCACAACGCCTTGAAATACCACAAAATCTAGGAACATATCTCCAATAACCTAGATCTCTAATCACACCTCCTCTTACAAAAACACCCGTTGCCACCACTCCGCCACCCGCACCAACTCACACACCCACCATTATCTCAATCATACCTAGGAGCACAACCCTTCTACCAATGGAAATCTTTGCAACACCTCCAACATCACCAAACCCATTTTTGGATGCACATGAAGATGTCCCACCAAGATCTTCGCACTATTCTATCTCAACCACTTCCACCCACTTTTAAATACACATCCTATTCACCGGATCTCCAACCTATGGATGGCCTCTCTTTGCCATTGGAGGACTCACCTTATATTCACTCTTTTAGGGGAATACACACCTTACCATGATTCGAATCCTCTCCTATCAAAACCTCCATTCCCACCACTCACTCACCTTGCTCACCCACGAGTGTGCTTCCACCCCTCAAAAAAGGCAAGCACGCATAGATGAATTGAATCATCTATATGCCTTTAATGATATGATCAACATGCGTCTCCATGAGGATGAACGTCTTCGATATCTTACAAACCCCTCCTCCTTTGCAACCCATAAAAATATCTCTTCAAAAACCACACCTCATACATGCGACCATTGTCGCTTTACATAAACTACTATCACGGAATTTCGTGATGAAATGCGGTTTGTTTTTAACAATATTCTTCAGAGTGTCAATGCACTACTGCACCCTACTTCTCAGTATTTTTTCCAATTTCAACACTCCCGAGCATCACCCATTTTTCTGTCTCCAGGGTGCCCGGAACCCGCCAGACCCTTTACCCCTTGGGTCCAGCAACCCAAAGGGTCCGTGGGTCTGTCTGTCTTGCATTTGTCTTTATTTTTTCTCAAATGTAACTCATTATCTTACCAAATGTTTCACACGCTTTTCAAGCTGTAATTTTACTTTGGGGCAAGATGAATGAACCCTTGTTATTCAATTTATGATTTGTCCTAATATAATATATGTGTGAATATTATGTGATAATGCTTTAATTTGTCTCGACTCTTTTTGAGAAAACTAACTTTTTATTTCAGGAATTATTACACATACGGGCATAAAACAAGGGGGAGTCTTATTAGACTTCATCAAATGATCAAAAATTCATTTACATATTTTAATTTTTCTCATCTAAAAATGTGTAAATTCATATAGTCCATTGTTGGGCTAATTCATGTACATGTAAAAATGTTTAGTGGTTCTCTAACATCTTTCTTGTAGGATTTTCATAATTCATGGACCCCGGTTCTCTAATTTAGGGGGAGTATGAACCTAGGGGATTCATGGAAACATCATTTTCTATATATATTTCTTATATCACAATAACGCAATATCTCTCTCAAACTCCTTTTTCACTAACAACCTTCCCTTTTTCTTTTGACAAAAAGGGGGAGAAGAGAAATATAAGTCCATATTTCTAAAGAAACTTATATGTTGATGTAATTTCCAACTAAAAATAAGTTAATGTTTGTCTTCAACAAAAATGGGGGAGATTGTAAATGCAAATATCGCACTGACACGATATTTACTTTTAATCATATTTAACGTTTTGTTAACGACAAAACATCAAACATATTTTTATGTTTGAACTACACGAATCGTATATGTTATCTTTGTCCATGAACTTATACACTAAAGCTTTTTATAAAAGTATACAACTTATTTAAGCATAAAAAGTAAAATGAAAATGGATGGCATAAGTTGACTTTGACTTGTATTTTCAGATATATTAAGTCAAACCAAGCAAGATATGATTGTTTCTTGTGATCTTAGACAAACATTTAATAGGCGAAAAAAGTCAGACCTGCCGGACCCTGGCGGACCCAAAGATGAAGGGTCTGACGGGTTCCGTGAGGTGTGGCAGCTTGCCTATTAATAGCAGCCTTGCCCAAGCTTATCACTCACCCCTTTCTATCTAAACTTCTCTCTATTCTCAGTATATATTCAACATTCTAATCTATCTTTTCTAATCTCTTCTTGCTTGTGATTTAGATCCTTGTTCATATTAAGATCGGTCATGAGAAATCTCTAATCTAAGCTTTGATCCTTCAAGGCTTCACATTGCGTGAATGTGTTAAGTGTTACCTACACAATCACCATTGTTGTACCCATTCGTCTATCTACTTGTATAAAGTGTAGCTGGTGTTATAAACCACAAGTGTAGAAGTATATAAGGCGTTGTTGTGCCTTTGTAAAGAACGAGACATCTTAGCTTAGGTGTCGTTAAAGATTGTAAGCTTAAGTGTGAAGGTTTCTCCACCGGTGTAAAGGAGATTCATTTACTAGTGAAGTAGAACTCTCGAGTGGATACTCGAGGAGTGGAAGTAGGGGCAAGATAAGTGATCTTGCTAGGACGAACCACTATAAATCATTGTACATTGTGGTTTGTTTCCTTATTGCTTCAAGTCATTTTCTTTACTATTTCACACTTCGTGTATATCTACTTGCAATCACGAAAAAGTTTCTAAATAATTAAAACTAATCGGTAAAAATATTCAACCCCCTTCTAGTTTTCTACAGTGTGTCCATTAAACCATAATTCTCACAAACTAACCCAGAACCCCCATTAGGTCTAACATTACTATAATTATTAGGTCCTTGATTTAAAAATGCGCACATCATTGAGCAAATTGCACCCAACAATGCGTTGCATTAAAAAATTTTGCATCAATGCCTCATGCAATGGCATCCCAGAATGCGTTCGCATTAAACCGCAATTTATCGCATTTGTGTAATGCTAGAAACAATAGCAATTATCGCAATCTAGTACTTAGGTCATTTTTGTCAAACTTTAACCATTTAAAAAAGACCTACATATTTTAATGGCTTTTAAAAAAAAATACTTTTTTAGAAAACATCTAAAACAAACAGAATAACAAAAATATAATATCTTGAATTTTGTTAAGTGCTTTTGTCAAACTTAACTTTCGATTTATTTGTTTTACAAGGGATTATAGGCCTAAATTCCCATATGCTAGTAAATTATATTGTAACTTTATTTCATTTACTTGGTACTTATATAATTTTTATACTTGTTTAGACTAAACGTATCACGTCTAAATTGCGCTCGCAATCGCATCAGGCATCACGTAATGCCTTTTGGGACTTTTAGCGCAATGGATCGCAAAACGTATTTTTAAACCAAGATTAGGTCTGTAGTTAGAAGTATTAATAAGTCTGGCATTAATATTATTAGTCTGATTTTTGAAAGTTATTTCTGTTACGCACATCAAACACAAATGCAGAAGTTTGAGTGCTTTGAGAAGACCCATATTACTACAAGAAGCAACCTTGTGAGATTCCTCACTAGAGATAGTAGCATGGACACTTTCGAAATCAGGTAAAACCTCTCTAGAGAAAATAGAATTTCTAATACTCGTATAAGAATCATCAAGACCCATTAAAAACTGCATAAGTTTCATAAGTTAATTATTATTTTTAAAATCATCAGAAGCATGAGAAGTACATCCAGAAAATTCAATCAAAGAAATAAATTGTTTCCACAAAGCGTTTAAACTATGATAATAGTCAGCAAGAGTTGATCAATTCTGTTTTAAAGTATGAATTTTATGATGCAAATTAAACGTAACATAACCATCAACTTTATCACCTCAAACATGTTTAGCCATTTTTGAAAAAATATTGACCAAGAAATAACTCCTTTGAAATAGAATTCAAAATTCACCCAAAACAATTGCATTAGCTCTTTCCCATTGTCTACCAAGAACCTCGTCAGTATTAGACCTTTTACAAGTACCATCAATAAATCCAGTCTTTTTTCCTTCTAAATGGAGTGACATAGCATAAGACCACACTTGATAACTTTTAGTCTCTTAAGTTTCATAGGATAATAAGAGCATCAAAGTCATTAGGGTGTAAATATAAAGGGTCACTAACATCCAATTTACTAAATAAAGTAACATTAACTCCAATACTAACATTATACTCATCATCAATATAACTATGAAGAAACAACATGATGACAAAATAACCAAACAATAACCAAGAAAAGAAAAAAAACGAAACACAACAAAACTATAGCAGCAACTTAGCTAAGTCAAACTAAGTTCATAGGCTTCCAAACCACTCAAAATGGTCGATCAAGGAAAATACTTATCTAAGTATCCGGATATATAATAAAAAAGGGAAAAAAGAATAATACAAACAGTAACACAATCAACCTCTATCTATTCAAGAAACCAAAAATAAAGAAGATAAAAACGAACAAGAGGTGTTACAATGTTATCCTAATCAAAAACCAATAGAAGACATTTCTTATTACCCTTTGATTCACTTAGTCGAAGTCGTAACAAGAAACCCGGAACCTTATATACCCAAATCTCCAAGATCCAACACCAATCAACCACCAATGGGTCACAACAATTAACGAACTCACCAGAACCTTTAAAGATCAAAAGCCCCAAATTATACAAACCATAATTTTTCCAAAAAAATTAGGTTTCAATAGAACTAGTAAAAAAATTACCAAATAAGTAAAAGTTAATCAGTTAATCAAAGTTTAATACACAAGAACCAGTTTAATAAATAAACCCAATTTTGAAAACCCGAATTCCCAATCGAACTGAGCAAGAAGAAAATACCGTAAAATAATTCTTATTAAAACGATTAACACAATTTTGAATCATAATTAAGATCAAACAACACAATCTGAATACAATAGTTGATCTCAGTCAACTAAACGATGACAAGTCAAAGAGTACCCCATCTATTCTCTTGTACTCTTATCGATAATAAGTCTATTACAACTAAATCACAAGATCAAGACAATCAAATAGATCAAAACTAGAGAGAGAAACAAATATACAATAGTTGATCTTAGTCAACTAAACGACGACAAATCAAAGAGTATCCCATCTATTATCTTGTACTCTTATCGATAATAAGTCTATTACAATTAAATCACAAGATCAAGACAATCGAATAGATCAAAACTAAAGAGAGAAACAAATATAGAGATGAACGATTTAGGGTTATCACCAATAAGCTGGTCAAACTCCTTTATATAGAAAGATTGAAACTTTGGGAAGATGGCAATAATAGTCCTTTGACTTTTAACAGCTATCCAAAAGCAGCCATAAACTATAAACATGTTATAGAAATAAAACAATGATAAACTAGTCCTTAAAGTTTATATTCAAAGAATAAGATTATTTGAAATATATTGAGGTGTATTGTATGTGTGATTTGTATTTCTGTGTTGCATCCGATTCTCTATTGTACTTACGGGTTAAGACTCATATGAGGTCTAATATGATATAGCTTTATTAATAAGGATACATCATTAAGAAATGGTTGGTTGAGTGATAATTTGGAGTATTTTAGGTAACAGGTTGTCAGTTTTTACAAAAAGCAGCTTATGCCTTTATCCTCACACCATTTTGAGATCTATGCATGTCGAGGTTTTTACATTTATGTTTTGAACATCAGCTTCATGCAAATATTTGTATTTAGTTAGTTATAATAGATAATAGACATATGAAATCACCAACTATAATGCTATTTGCAGGATACCAAAATGTTATACTCGTATAATTTAACAACTTATTCTTAATCGTTTTACGTCATGAAGTCATTGACTTGAGGTGTTATGATTTTTTACGTAAATTTATATCATGCTATCTTATAAAGCATTTTGCACTTTTATTTTTATAGTTGAAATATCAACTTACAATATATAATACTATTTGTACAAGCAAAACAAGCATACATATTAAAAGTAGAAAAGTTATAATATGTTACATTAAAAATTATAATTAATAACATTAAATTCTATAATTAAAACACCCTCTCACCTTATTTTACAACTAAAACAGCACATAGTACAAGTAATAAAACATCTTTCAAATGTAATTAATAGTATATAATAATTAGAACTTGGCAAGAGCAAGGGACTTTAAGTGAGTGAAAACCAGAAGGAGGGGACAAAGGTCAGTTCTATAAGGCAAGAAAGCAAGATCAGAAGAACAACAATACAAATGTAATTAAAACCTCACAATTAAAATACCATACTTACAAATATATGTGCATAATGTACAATGCATACGAACATGACTAAAACATTAAACATACAAACATAATCTCATATTTAAAACATCCCATTATATGAATATCGAATCATAACTACACATTTTACAAGTATAAGAAAGCATAAAAACTTTTTAAGCATTAAAATTTTCAAACTTCATTTTTCATAAGAGACAACTTTTTAATATATTAACAAAATACACATTCGAAATTACACAATTTCATTATTTAAAAATACACATAATTATATTATATGTACAATTAACCAATGTAAAACACACGCTTTTTAATGTTATTCTTAAAACATATCTTAATACATAAACAAACTAATAATATTATTTTTTTAAAAACACCCATAAAATAAGAAGTACATGTAGTTATGCACATTATGTAAACTAATAACAAACACAAATAGGGGTGTCAAAAAAGTTGACCCAACCTGAACCAACCCGAGTGTATTCGGGTCGGGTTACTCGGGTACAAATTCTCTGGGTTAATCAGGCCAACCCGACTAACCCGAATTAAAAATCGGATGGGTATCCGGCAATTTATTTTTTGTGTAACTCGGGTTTGGGTCAACTCGATTGACCCGAGTAAGATTTTTTTTTATTTAAATTATATATAAATTATATTTAAAAAGGGTAAAAAAAAGTTTTTGTTTTACCCAACTCTGTTGACCCGAATTGACCGACCTGAGTAGACCCGACACGAAACCTTGTAACCCGAGTTCAAATCCGGTCAGGTCTGGGTAACTTATTTTCAGCCTTGACCCGAATTGGACCCGACCTAATTGACCCGAACCCGACCAACCGCCCCGATTCCCACCTTTAGACACAAAGTTTTTAAAATTATATCCTAATTTATATAGTTGTGAAAATCAAACTAGACCATATATTCAAGAAGGAACAAGAGTGGCCACCGGTTTGGATGTCAAATAAAATTTGTTTGAAAACGATCCGATGAAATTCGTTCGAAAATTATAAAAGTAAGTGAACCGGACCTGATTGACATTATTTTCAAACAGGTCAATCACAGGGTACCCGCTGCCACATCACGCGTGTAATACCGTGCTAGTTTATTTAATTTGTTTAACATGCATGGCTTGTATTAATGCATGCAATTGCATCCCTAAAAAATTTATGACACTTGCTTAGTAAATTAAATGTGATAAAAATGAGTAATAAGGAGACGTTAAAAGTTTTTTTTATCAATTTATTAACTTTTAATGACTTTTTTTAGTATGCAAAAGGGTAAGCAAAAATTGTGGATTTCTTTTAGCTACTTTTATATTCATTGTATTTTAGTAAGAAAAAAAAGTTATAATGACTTAAAAAATAATAAATTTTATTAATAAACAAAACTTTTAATAAATAAATGTTATTTTTATTTCTTTTGTACACGTATTATAAACTTCATGACTTATTACTACACGTTCACTTATTTTTTATATGGTCGTTCGAAATATGCTATATTTGTGAGTTATAATAGTTTCCATACGTCCACTTTTGAATTTGTTATTTATAAGCAATTGATATACAAAGAGAATAGTCAAAAGTTATTTTGCAAACTTGTTTTTTCTAAGAAACTAAGGGACTTATCTTGATCCTCCATTCACCTTTTCATCAAATAGCTAGGATTAATTTAAGATTTAATCAAGAAAACCTTATTATATATTTTTTTTGTATGAACGGAAAAAAAATAATTTTTTTTCCGAACGGAATTTTTTTTTTTTCGAGCGGCAAAGAAAAAGAAAAAAGAATACACAGTTACCCTTATATCTAGATATAATTTTTATATATCCAGATATACTTTATATATAGAGTCAAGTTATTTTGGATACCATATCTATTATGGATACTAAGGGACTCATCCCCACCATCCATCCTCATCATATCTAATGGTTGAGATTAAAAGTATTTAATTATTTCACTTATTTTTAAAACTTAAATATCTTTTAAACCGTTAAATGTTAAACGGAAAAAAATATATCATCGCGACGAGCATTTAATTAGCTTTCTACAGATATGCAATATGATATACTTTTGAAGAAAAAAAAAATCGTTTTTTTTTTAATTTGCGTAAAATATCATATATGATAATAGTGTTTTATCATATATGATATTAGTGTTATGTTACAAATTATTACAGAATCATATATGATATTGGTTTATATCATATGATATTGGTTTATATCATATGATATTGGTTTATATCATATATGATAAGTTATATCATATATGATACAAGTGTTACTATCATATATGATATTTAGTATCATATATGATAAATTACGGAAAAAACAAAAAAAAATAATTTGTCGAAAGTATATCATATAGCATATCTGTAGAAAGATAATTAAATGCCCGTCGTAATGGTATATTTTTTTTCGTATAACGATTGACGGTTTAAAAGATATTAATGTTTGAAAAAAAAGAGGAAATTGGTTTTATGTTTAATGTTATCTATTAGATTAAGATGGACATGAGTGGTGGAGATTAGTCCCTTAATATCCAAATAAAGTTTGGTATGCAAATGAACTTAAATCTTATATATATCTATATATACTTTGTATATATCTAGATATACTTTGTATATATCTAGATATACTTTATATATATCTGATCCTAATTATTAAATGGACCCTTAATAAAGTGACATTAAAAAGTTAAAAATGTTATATCTAGATATACTTTATATATATCTAGATATACTTTATATATATCTATATATACTTTTTATATATCCAGATATACTTTGTATATATCTAAATATACTTAATATATATTTAGATATACTTCATACGTACTATATATATAGGGATATAAATAAAAAAATATATTATTTGCAGTTTAGTCTCTGAATAGTTTTGATTATTTGCAACTCAGTCCTTCCGTTTTTTTTTCTTAAAATGTGGTCTTAACTAATGGATGACTAGGATTAATCTCTTAGTTTCCATGAAAATCCAATACAATAAGTTTCACGACCATGATGTATATATCCATGAGATATCACTATTTTGTGAGTTATGCTAGATTGTGATGCGATAGCTTATGGCAGTTAAATACTATGTGATATATAATTAAGTACAATACGGTTATATACGGCAAGGGCAATACAATAAGAATTTGTATTATATACATGATAGATGATAAGTGGTAGTGCGTATGCAAAGGGGTATGTACTGATCGAATACTAAATTGGTTACAGGTTGCAACATGTATTACTATATATTCTGGTAACAATTCTTTTCAATTATTGAAGTTGTACTAAATTTATGGACAAATTTGAATTTGATATGGGGGCAAAGACATGCATATATATGATGATTCCACATGGTTTAAAGGAACGTCAACCCTTCACATGTATGTAAACAATATTAATTGTCATTCTTGTAACATGCATACTGAATTTTAACTTAATATAATCACCAAAAAGACAAGTTCAACAATTTTGATTTGCTTAATATATATAATAATCATATAATATTACAAATATTTAATATATTAGCTTTGCTAATATAATTTCAATGTTCTTTTTCTTTAATCTATTATATAATTTGTATTCAGGGCGGGGGCCGGGGAGGTTTTCGATGTTCACG
Source organism: Glebionis coronaria (assembly GCA_025667525.1). Classification (NCBI taxonomy): domain Eukaryota; kingdom Viridiplantae; phylum Streptophyta; class Magnoliopsida; order Asterales; family Asteraceae; genus Glebionis; species Glebionis coronaria. The sequence continues at coordinate 27,172,652 of CM046877.1, forward strand.
AGAACCCGATGACAGTTTGTCACCAAATGTAAACTTTTGCTAAAATTCATAATTTATATAAAATGAACCAGATGTCAAATATGTGTGTTACGGAAATACTTATTTTATTTTATTACTACGGCTAATATGTCAAGAAAAATTATAATCAAAATCTAATATTATTAATAACCCAGTAAAATTAAATGAAAAAAATTAATTAAATAAAAATATTTTAGTTAAAAAAATAATAAGTAAAAAAACTAGATGATAAATTGATACCCCTATAACTAATCAAATTACCTTAAAAAAACTAATAAAAAATACCACCAAGGTACAAATCATAATTGCTTGCACCCTAGTATGAATGTGATTGTCATTATGTCATTTATGTGAATTGTGATTGAAAGTTTGAGACATTAAGATTTGATATAGTTTAGGTTGTTTTATTAGTGAAAGGAATCATAAGAGCACTCAAGGAGACAAGAGCATCAATTTTTCCTTCAATTTTAATGAATGTAATTGTGTTTTGCGAATTACATGATATTTAGATGGTCAATATGAGTGAATGTCATTCAAAAAGCCGAAGGAATAAAATTATCAATCAACATCATTTTGAAGTTGATATTTTTAATTAGAGGTGGCAAATCTTACCCATTTTGATACATATAGGCACTTTTTGCCCATTTTCAAAAAAGGATGGGGCACTTTTTGCCCATTCTTTATAATGAATGGGCTAAACGGGCGTATATGTAAGAAACTAAATGGGCTTAACGAGCTCACTTGTAAAATACAAATTAGTATACTCGACGAATATTTTTAATTAAATTTTTTATCCCGACTTTCAAACAAGTATTTTTATTTTTTATTTGTAGGTTTTTATATGTTTTTTTCCTTTTTTAGCTTGCGCCCGTTTAGCCCGCCCGTTTCTCCCGTGCCCGTTTAGCCCGCGCCCGTTTAGCCAGCCGCCCGTTTAGCCCGTTGCCCGTTTAGCCCGCCGTCCGTGCCCGCCCGCCCGCCCATTTTGCCACCTCTATTTTCAATACAGTATTGGATATGCAAATTCAAATGTTTGGTGATCGTTTTAGTGAGGTAAGTACCGAAATGCTAGAAAATATGGCACCGCTGAGTCCACATAATTTATTTTCTAACTTCAATGTATCAAAGTTGGTCAAACTTAGTGAGATATATCCCCGTGATACTTATATGGAGAGGTTAAGGCTCCCTACTGATCTTGTTGTTTACTATCATATTATGAGTAACGATAAAGAATTTACTGAGTTGTCTAGTATTTCTGAACTTTCTAGGTTGATGCAAAGAAGAATAAACACAACTCTCATCCTTTGGTCTATCGTTTGTTGAAGTTGGCTTTGATTTTGCCAGTTGCAACCGCCATTGTTCAAAGACGCTTTTCTAAAATGAAGCTTTGAAGACAGATTTACGTAATAGGATAGATGAAGAATATTTTGATGGTGCGCTAATTTGTGCCGTATAGAAAGAAGAACTTATGAAAGTTACTAGTGAGCTTGTATGTAAACGATTTTTCAGTATGAAAGATCGTAGATGAACGAATTAGGAGATATTTTCTTAATTTATTTACTACTCTCAATGGAGTCATATATTTTAGTTCATTTTTATTTCTTTTGTAATTTTGAAAAAAAATTATGCATTTGATGGCTTAATGTTCTGGGTCCGTCCCTGTTTGTATTACACATAAATTATTTAAACTTTCTAATTCTAAAAAACTTGAAAATGTAACTTACATCTAATAATACATTGTGTACAACAAAACAAACATAAACTTTTTTATAATTATAACTAATATTAAAACTAATTAACACATAATAATATGTATTACACATAACATAATACTCATATCACAACTAATTGATACATAATGTTAATACACACTTTAAGATTAAAAAATTAATACTGATTAATAGATAATTTACATACCGAGTTACTTAAAAATACAATTATATAACAACTAAAAACATATATCTACAAAAATCATTAGAAAAGAGATTCAACCAAGAACAGTGGCCATCGATTTAGCTAGCAACTAAAAGCTACCCGGAAACAAACCAACTGAAGCATATAGAATTAGTGAACCGGGTCTAATTGAGATCACTTTATTTTTGTTATTTTCCGGTTAATCATATAGTATCCGTCGTCACATCGCAGGGACTTTTCTAGTCGAAGATGAAAGAAGCAAAATGCATAGGCCTTTTATCAAGGGTATGTGTGACAAAACTAGTTTTACATTTTAAACAGTATGTTGTAAGCTGTAAACTGCAAAGATATTGACATGAACTACAATGAAAATGTTGTAAGTTACTTGTTGATTGTATATTAAAAATGTGTAACAAAAAACATATTTAAATAAATTATAGAGTAAAGTGTAAAAATCATGCATGTGGTTTGTGAAAAGTCTGAATTACATTCCTCGTTAATACTTCGCACAGTATACATCCTTTTGGTTGTAAAATGATGCACCATACACGGATGATGCAAATAGGTTTTAGTTAAAGTTAAAATTGTTTGTTATCTTAAAGGTATTTTAATCATTTTACACCACAGGAATGATTTTTGCACTTGACTTTCCAAAAAAAAATCCTGAAAAAAAAATTCATAATATTTTCGGAAAGGGTTTTCTCCCAATAAATTTTCGAAATAAAAAATTTCAAAATTTACTTTTTTTGAAAAAAAATTCCAAAAAAAATTAAAACCTTTTAAAAGTTAAAAAACAAATATAAAACATATTATGTTATTTATAAAATAAAAAAGTAAGTTTTTGTTTGGAAAAAAATATTTTAAAATTTAAAAAAAAATAAAAGTTTTTCTAGAAAAAGTAAATTTTAAAACAAAAATTCTTAATTTTTTTTAAAATAAACATTTTTTGAAAATTTATTAAAAAAAGCTTTTTTTTTTGAAAAAAAAAACATTCATGGGCTTTAAAGGACTAAAACATCTTTATGGTGTCAAACAGTTTTTTAAACCCTTAACTGATAATTATTTGCATCATCCGTCCTCAGATGTATGATGCACCATTTTATAACCATAAGAATGTATGTTGCGTGACGTATTAACGAGGGATGTAATTTAAACTTTTGACAAACCACAGAAATAATTTTTGCACTTTATTCTAAATTATAATATGATTAAAAGATATATCAGTAACTTATAATTTTAACAGCTTTTAACAATTTGAAAATATTCATGAATTAACTTTTTATTTAAAAGTTATTTATTTAAATTAAAAGCTTAAAATTAATGTGTCCAAACAAAACTACTCATTTTATAAGAAATTAATTTTTTTTTAAGTGATAAAGCTTAAAAAAAACTTCCATCGAACAAACTTTCAGATGATATTTTTTATTACTTTTAATTGTTTTTTAATTATTATATGAACTCTTTTTGTAGTGAAACGACCATTTATTTTTCAGTTTAAGTCTGGGTTGTGATCCGAAACAAAGCTACTTATTTTGTAGAAGTACCGGATAATGCGGCAACGATTATTTGGTGACGATTTTTAAGGCGATAAATGTTACATTCTTACTCATAAAATTTGTATTCAACAACATTAAATTTGTATTAAAAAATTAAATTAAAATAAAATAAACTCTCAAAAATTAAGAAATTTTTTTATCTATTTTATATAATAAACCAAAATTAATTTACAAGTATTTTAATGCATGAAAAATTAAATTAGTTTCCTAATATGGCTACAATATACAAGATTTTTGATGCACAAACCATTAAATCAGTTTCCTAATTTACCATATACAAAGGAGCGTCTGTTTGGGACTCATTCAAATTTTTTTAAAAATTCAAACTTTCAAAACGCTAGTTTATTTTTAAAACGCGTTATGTGTTTCAAGCCTGACGCTCCTCTCCTAAAATAGGCTAACCATAAAAGCTATATAAAGTCCTCCCACACCATATCTGCAAAAAAAAATCACAATATTCGGCATCCACGTTTGTGCAATCTCTTGGATCCCTAAAACTTTATTCTTATTCTCTTTCTTTTGTAATGCTGCCAAGAATTGAATGGATTTAGGTTCATTCATGTAAAAGCATTGATCTAATTGCATATGTAACACAAAAAAATAATGTTGCAGATATGGTCGTCCATATTGTTGTGCAATTTGTTAGATCCCAAAAAACTATATTCTTAATCTCCTTCTTTTTAATGCTGCCAAGAATTGAATGGATTTAGGTCCATTCATGCAACAGCATTGATCTAATTGTTTGCACATATAATATGGATTGCTGATCATTACAATGCTGCCAAGAATTAAATGGATTTAGGTCCATTCATGCAACAACATTGATCTAATTGTTTGCACATATAATATGGATTGCTGATCATTACAATGCTGCCAAGAATTGAATGAATTTAGGTCCATTCATGCAACAGCATTGATCTAATTTCAATCTGTTATAATGGAGATTAAGACTGTTTAATCCCTTGGCTGATAAATCTTCATTCAATGTTTTTGTTAAATGCAGGATATAGGTGGATTTGATGATCAATGGCTTTTTGGTTGTTGCATATTATGATTCTGTTAATTCTGTTAATTACAGGAAAATAGGCTGATTCATAATCAACATTACTGTTGGTGAAATCAAACATGATACAGTTGGAATGGATGGATCAATGCTGTTGTGTATCATCAGACTTTGCAATGTAAATTTATTCAATTTTATATGCATACTGTAATTATGATTGTTGTATTAAACTTATTCACAGCATTATCCATATTGATGTATAAATTTATCCAATTTTAAGTTTATAAATATTGCATGGATACTTCTCTTATTATCGTCCTCATCATAAGGATTGTGTGGTTACAACTGTCATTGTTACAATAACATTGCACTTTATAAACGCTATTTATAAAATTGCGTTTTTTAATAGTGTTTTCTGAACGCTATTCACTGTAATTTCAAAATTTGTGTTTTAAAATGGTTATTGAATACCAATATTGATCCATTTAGAATATTCCTTGTACATCCATTAAACAGTGATTTTCCTGAATGCGAACTATTAAGACTTTATCAAATATTATATATCCATTGGACATTATAATACTTTTGTAAATTCAATTATACTGGTAAGATTTTAATATAGTGTGATGCAGTTTTACAATGTTTAAACAAAATATAATTATGACTGAATTTGAAATAACTGATGGTTGCAATTTTTAAGCAGTAAATACAAAGATAATAAATTTAGTTGAATTAACTATGTTTACACATTTTAATGCATTTAACATTAAACTAAGATTTTTCTTAGAAGTTTACAAAATAATTATTACATGCATGCATATAACTTCCTGTAACCATCTACTATGCATGTTCATATTCTTTGATCAGATTATATAAACACCTCATTGGGTGCAATGGATATCTCGAAATCATTGTTCAAACAATCCATACACTCTTCAATTATTTTTAAAAACTTTCAAAAATGTCTGGATCTTACAAGAGAAACTCATCTTCTGCGAATCAAGAAGAAATCCAAGCCAATAACAACAAGTAAGTTTATTTAATAAGCGTAATTTGTTTTTCATATATTAAGAATATCTTATATTTTGTGTTTTGTGCTTTCAGGAAATCGTGTTTGGATTCTACGCAACAAGACATATTAAGATCAGTAACCCAAATTCTGGATCAAGTTCCCTGCAATGATACAACCATCCTAAACCATGATGATCCCTATGATGAGCATGAGTACTATGTCCAGGAAGCTGAGTTGCAACAGAAATGGAGGTTGGAAGACGAAGAAAAAGCGCGTCTCGAACAGCGAAGGTTGGAAGAGGAAAAAAGCGGTTATTGAACAGCAGAAAGAAAGATATGAGGAACAAATTTTTGCGCAACTTGAAAAGGAGGAAAGGGAGGAACCTGTTGTGGTTAGAAGGGAACTAGATGAGGAGGAGGAGGGTGAGGATGACTTTTACTATCATTACAACCCATATGAATCAGAAGAAGAAATCGACATAGAAGAAGATGATTTTGTGGAGTCTCACGATTATGATGAATTGCATCATTCATTTGACCCTGAAAGATCTCCTAAGTTCAATTTCTATATTTATGTTTTAAAATAATGTAATGAACATCTTCTGTAATTGTTCAATTAATTTTAAGGAATATTCAGTGCAACTATGTTTATTTATGTTAATTCAATTCAATATAATTTAAATCCTACTTTTTAATAGTGATTAATTTGCAAACAGTTTAATCATTAGCAATGGAAAGCCCAATATTAGTCATTAGGACTTAAGCAGATTAGTAATTTCTAGATTTATCTTTATTTTTTATTTTCGTTCTTCATATTTTGCTTTACAAATCATGTAATGGACATCTTGAATTGTTCAAATTATTTTAATGAATATTCAATGCAACTGTGTATGTTTATGTTAATTCAATTACTTTTTAATAATGTTTATGATGCAAACAGTTTAAACTTTAGCAAGGGAAAGCCCAATATTAGTCATTAGGACTTAAGCCCAATATTAGTCATTAGGACTTAAGTATTTTTTGTAAAATCAGTGCACCTGTCTTTAATCTACAATAAGTCACATACCAAATTTCTGATTTAGTAAAAAATGTGATCATGTTATGATATTAATGTTGTTTATATAAATGCTATTATTTTAAGTTTAAAAATCTTTGTCAAATGATGTTTCTATAATCTCGGGATGATTATAGAAAATATTTTAACTTTGAAAACACACTTATCTTTCAAAAGTTATTTTTGTACAATGTTGAATTGAATTATAAACACATTTAATGGTTTGTTGTATCAAAACACGTTGTTTCTCTAATTATGAGAAGGTTGTTATGATTTGGTAAAATAATAAGTTTTCAAAATCAGGCTAAAAAATATTAGGATTACACCAAATCATACCAATTTCATCCTTATATAAGTCAACCTAGACTCTTCAACATATGCACATCATACCTTACTTATCTTAAAATTTAGTGCAATAAACTTCTGTTAACAATGGCTACCTACGTGCCTGGCTACATCAATGATCTTTCTGATGTTAAGGATAACGTGTTGTTTAGGGTCCGTGTGCTTAGTACGTGGATGCAGTAGGTTTATGGAATAACTAACATAAAAAAATATGGAGGTTTTGATTATGGATGAGAATGTAAGCCAATACCATTACAATGTGTAGTTATACGTTAGTTTTTTAATTAATATATCCATAACTAATGTAGTTTATGTAACTTTTTACTTTGCAGAACTCAAGGATGCAAGCCACTGTTCGTATGGGATTAGTAAACGTCAAGGATAAGCTGGTGGAAGGAAAGTGTGTTGTTATAAAATGATACACTTTGGGAGAAATCCAACTAAGGTTAAGAATGGTTGACAGGGTTTGCGGTTGAGTTTTTTGTCTAACACAGAAGTGGAGACATGTACTGACTACACTAGATCTCTCCATGGATTTGCATTTAAGGATTTTCAATCCATTACTACTCTAACTCAAGAAGAGCATGGACAGTTTGGTATGTAATATCACACTTCAAAACAATTTTTTAGTGTTGTCTATTCAATTCGTTAAGTCATTTGTTAATTATGTTTTTACAAACTGTTTACAAGATATCATAGGCCATATACGTTCCTGTGAGGATTTAAATGCATATGATAAAAATGGTAAACAAGGGAAGAAGAAAATATCCATGTTAGTCGATGCAGAGTAAGTAACAATAACATATTTAGGCTGAATAAAACTAGATGTTATTAGAGGTTTAATTTTTTGCACTTCTTCTATGATTCAGAGTTAATGAACTACGTGCTACCATGGTGGGAGAATATGCTCAACAATTGAGTGACTTTTTGAACAAATGCTCTAGCCATGCTAAGATTGTGATGGTCGTTCAATTGGCCATGATGAAAACATGGGATGGTAAGTAACATAAAAGTTAACATTTAGTATTAAATAATACGTTGTATGGTTGTTTTTAATTAAAAAACTATACTTATTATGATTTTGTACTAAAATTACTGGACATATGTGCGTTCAGAATGGATACCATGCAACTAAGTTGTTCCTGTTCGACTGTTCTGAACCAATTACTGATAAGAACTTTGTTGACGTGAAAGAATATTGTGGAAGGTATTTTACAAGTTTTTTAAAACTATTTGTTTTGTATTTATATGCGTACGTGTTGCAGTTTCATGTATTCATATATTTTGTGATCCTGTTACAGGCTGTTTTCTAATGACAACAAAGAGGAATCTGAAAATACGGTTACCCATATCTCCACTGCTTCAAAGAATTCCACAAAGGACGTTTTCGTCACTGGATTCCCTCCTAGAAATATCACTTAGCTTTTGGATGTCGAACATGTAATAAATTATAAAGTTATTTAAAAAATATGTTCATCATAAATAAGTGCAACAGGTTATAACCATGTCTTCATTTTTTTCTTAGGATGTTTCAAGCATCATAATTGGAACTATAATAGTCATTCACGAAGAGGAAGGCTGGTGGTATCTCGGATGCAAAGCATGTAAGAAGAATTTTGTCAAGTCGTCGGATATTATTGATCTAGATACGGATGTAAAACCTACAATGTCATTGGATGGAAAAGACGAATGGCGTTGTCAAAAGTGCAATATCGTTCTGGTGATTAAAACATTGTAAGTAATACATAAATAAATAGATAAAAGAATTTTTGTCAATTATTTATTTTGAATATTGTTTTGTTGTGTAGTTTCAAGCTTCAAATCAGAGTCCAAGACGAGAGTGGCACAATGTCATTGACGTTGTGGAACGATGAGGTACAATCGTTGGTTGGAGTATCAGCCTTCTTTTGTGTGAAAAATTTGGCAAGGTATTTATTAATTTATGTAATACAACTTTCCACATGGTTTAATGGTAACCATAAAATAATTCTACATTTCTGTGTAATATAGCTGGATGTTTTCCCCCCGGTCATTACTGGGTTGGTGGGAAAGAAATTTTCCTTCAAGGTTAGCAGAGACGAATTCAATGCTAAGAAGATGCTCCCTGTCTTTACTGTTTTACGACTTACCGGAGATGTGGACATTATAGAAAGTCTTCGTCCAACTGCAACACCTATAAAGGTAAATAGTTTTTTTAAAAACATTGCCCATATGTATTAATTTTGATAGTCAATGTAATTGTTAAATTGTGTTGTATGTAAACAGGAGTCTGAAGCCACAAGTTCTGCCGTAATTGTGGCCATTCCTTTGGTAATGAAAACATCTAAATTATTGGTCACTTATATTCTTTGTCATATAAAATTTTGTAATTTAATATTTTATTTATTCATATGTCATAGGATCTTGAGTCTCAAACACAGATGAGAATCACACTTCATTCTCTTCTAAAAACGTCGGTGCTCCAAGTCCTGGTGACAAACGTGCTGGTGAAGACGACTTGGGAAGTGCAAATTCAAATGGAAAAAAGAAGGTTCTTGAAATTAAGATGGAAAAGAATCCTTGAAGTTCTCTATGATTTGCAACCTTTAACAAGGAATGGCTATTATGAATAATGTCATACTATATAAAAATGATATTTTGACACTTTTCGAGTGTTTTTGTAGTATGAATATGATTGTTTTCTTTTTGATTGGGGAGTCCCAATCTTAATTTGTAACACCCCCAAATTACCACGCAGCGGAATACCACTTTGGGGCGCTACTCATAGCACATCACACACAATCATAGAAAACGACCTCAAAAGAGACATTAAAATATTACACAATCTTGTCTAAAAAGTTTCCCATCCCAATATATATTAAATCAGAGTAGCGTTTTGTCCCCAAAACCGTTACCAATACATCACATTCATTAAAGACTTTAAAAGTCATTCATTTCATTTCAAAGGATGGAAAAATAATATAAAGTTTAGACAAGTAAGCACCAACTTCCTCCATGCATGCTCCGCTGCTATCCATCTTGATTACCTGAAATACATGCTTAAAATCATCAACACAAAGGTTAAGCAAGTCAATAGGTTTTACAAATCATTATTTGAACACAAGAATTTTAATCATCTCTATCTTGTCACACAGACAAGTCATATATTTATCGATAAATGCCTTAAGCTCATGCTACTGAACCTTAACCAACACGTCAACCCGTCTCACTTACGGCGCCCCTACTGAAAGGTAATATTGTCATATACCAGCAACCTCTTATACATAATATCCCTTTCAGGTGCTCATAAGGATACATACCCTAGGATAAGGTTTGTCAAACTCAAATAGATCTACCATATGTATTAGCGTTTACCTCGCAAGGTAATTAACAGCACATGAAATTCAGGGACTTCATAAGACAATGGTACTTAGGCATTTATCATCATATTCGGGTCCAGCATACCGAAAACAACTTGTGTTCCTTTTATAAAAACAAGCATGTATTCCCCCTCGCGGGTTAAAATCATTTACAAGATAATAAAAAAAACGAGGCTATAGACTTACCTTAATAAGAAGTAAGAAACAATAAGTTCTTCGAGACGAGTAGACGAATGCCGACGAATCAACCACGACCTATAATAGTTGCGTGTACTTAATTTCACATTCAAAATAATATAACACAGAAAATGATATTTTACACTTGTATATATATGTATTAACATGTATTACAAACCAATGCTTAAGAATCCATGTCCAAAATCTAATAAAAATGCATACTTTGAAAGATTTGACAACTTTAACTTTCTGGCCAACTTTGACTTTTCTAGTCATCTTTGACCTTCAGGTCTGACCTGATTAATTGACCAAATGAACGGTGTTTTCATGATTAAAGACTGAAGCATTTTGATGCAAAACGACATTTAGGACAACTTTCTATTTATACCCGAGACCTGAAACTTAACAAAAACGGACCAAAATGCCCCTGCAAGTTTTGTGCGAAATTACAATTTTGACGTTAAAATTCCAGATTTTACTTGTAACTTTTACCCCGTTGTTACTCGTTTTCAGGTCTGATTCTCTCGCGGTAGAGGTAAACAACATTCTGAACAACTTTTGTGTTTCGGCCGAAGGCCGAAACGGACCAAAAATGACCGATTTACCCCTCGCATCAGATCTGTCAAAAACGACGATTTTTAGAAAAAACGCAGGTTTTAAATTAGCTAGAAGACCCCTAAATGTTCAGTTTCAAGACCACTTTCCTCGAGGTAGACGTAAAATGACATTTTAAACAACTTCACAGTTTTACTCGAACACTGAAACGGAGCAGAAACGACAGATTTACCCCTCGCATCAGATCTGTCAAAAACGACGATTTTTAGAAAAAACGCAGGTTTTAAATTAGCTAGAAGACCCCTAAATGTTCAGTTTCAAGACCACTTTCCTCGCGGTAGACGTAAAATGACATTTTAAACAACTTCACAGTTTTACTCGAACCCTGAAACGGACCAGAAATGAACGATTTTGCCCCTGCAGATTCTGCACAGCAGTTAATTATTTTTATAATGTAAAATCTGATTTTTAACTTTTACAACTTACAAATAGACGCCAAAACTTCATTTTTGAGAGCTAAGAGTCGTGCCATACATCGAAACGTTCGTATGGACGACGCCTAACATATTCCAAAACTGAAAATCATTTTAGAACAATTTCAATTTACCGAAATAATCAAAAACTTTCTGCCTAAATTTAGGTATCTCTCAACCCCTCAAATCAACAATTCTCATCGCCAAAATCAATTTAACACAACCAAACTATCCTAACATCAACACCAATCAACTAGAATCATCAAGAACTTCAAAACACTAACATATATTAATTCCTATGGATTCTTAAACATGATCAAACTACATGCACATACATAATTGACCTAATGTATTAAAAAAATAAGCAAAAGACTAACAAAAACTTACAAATATCAAGATGATCAAAATCAAACAACCGTAGTGGGTTCTTGGTTGCACCCGGCTATATCCAACACCAATAGAGGATCAAAAATTTTGATTTTTATAATACCCACTTGTTTTTAGCAATATTTATCAATCCTTAGCACTTCCCAAACACAAAATTCGGATTACATCATCATTGATGATTTCTTGAAAATTTTAATTTTTCTAAAACACATGCATCATGTTAAATTGATGGTGGGGATTTGAATAGGAATGATAAGTGAATGATTTTGAATGATTTAATTGTGTTTTTATTGAAGATTTTTGATGATGGCAATGATGGTTGTTGTTTCTGAGTCAAACCAGAGAGAAAGAATAACAACAGCTCTTTTTTTTTTCTGTGTATCTCTGGTTTTTTTTAAGTAGTGATAATAGTGAGTAAGGGGGTGTTTGGCAACAAGTTTTGCTAGACATCATAAAAATAAAGTAAGGGTGTGTTTGGTTTAGTGTTGCGCTACCGGTACGAACCAAGACAAAAGGGCTTCGGCCGGTTTTTACCATTTTAAAAATGACTATAATTAAATCTCGAGCCCGATAATTTAATTAATGCATAACAAATTATAAGAACACGCTTTCGACTCGTTTACAACCGAATACGACCATAAGTCGAAAAATACTAAAAATAAAAATAATAGCTCTCACGGCTAAAATATGGCATTCGTTGTCTTCTCGATTATTTATTGGGTAAATTCCATTCGTCAAAACATCAAATAAAGGATCATTCACCGGTTTCCACTTAAACCGTCAAACAATACAATACTTACATTCACCTAGAAATTCAAAATCGGTAACATAGTTAGGGTAAAATAATGGCGTTAAATTCGGGTTATTACATTCTCACCTCCTTAAAGGAGCGACGTCCCGGCGCTCGAATCACTTCATACTCGTATTGTGCACTACTCGGAAGGATGAAGGCACTTCTTTCTAAAGATGTCCTCACGTTCCCACATGAATCTTGATCTACGTCTCGAATTCCATCAATACTTCTTCAAGCTCGACACACGTGAATTACACGAATTGCACGAAGCTCATCCGACGACTCCAATTTTATATTTCGTCAAAAGCGAGTTCATCGATACGGACATCATTCGGCGTATACATTACTCTATCGGACGCATTACGATCTAAATCAAAACACAAAAAGAAATCACTAGGGACGTAAAATCAAGTCACGACATATTTGGAAAATAACCAAACCATGCCAAATCAATAAATTCAATCGTGTTAGCTCATGCTTGCTAAATAGCCAAGCCATGATAAATAAGAATACTTGACAAGACCTTCGGGTAAATCCAGTCAATTGGAAGATTGCAAGTTAAAGGATATCCACTGGCCGGATAGCTACGGACGCATATTAAGAAGAAATAATAAGAAAGTATTTTCGTCATCGTAGGGCTCACACTCGGATCCATACGCAAAAGATAATACAAGAACACCATCTCACTTCCGCCCACGCGCATCAAAGTCTCAATAAACATTGTCGTTGAAGGTCAAAAAGATATTACATGGTACGTGTTCTCAATGATCGGACGTCATTTGACAATGTCGTCTCAAGTTCTCACAACTTACGATCATTCGACTAGATCACATACCACATAAGTATCTAAATGCAAAGGTCGAACATAAACATCAAATACAGATTTCCACCGTTGATCATCGTGAAAACCTTGAATGAACCATTGATAATACAACTTGATCTCCAAAGTCTTTACACTTGCGGTGGCGGCTTCAACATACTCCTCGAAGTGATAACGAATTTATTAATTCCAATCATTAAGAATTTTGGTCCATTGGCGAAGATTCGCAACATATCGGGCGTACCATTAACTTCTGCTCTAGTGTTAAACATACAAAAGCATCCCACCAAATTCTTCTTCAGCATTCATCATACAAGGCGCCCCAATAACTTCTACTTCAGTGTTCAAGGTGATGCATCATATTCCTCATTTAGTTCATCATACTAGCCCCCAAGAGTTTCGTCATCAAGTGAAGTCTTCTGTAACCTTTCGATAGTAGCAAGTAAAATTACAAGATCTTCATATCCACGATAAGTTGTCGTTGATAACTTGATCCTCAATCAATCCACAAATACACGCATAAATCCTGATGACGCTTAAACAAGTCGCCTATACTCGAAACGGTTAACGGTTCTTAACAATCTGCTTATAAAGCTTGCTATCATCGAGACACATTAGAAATGGTCCATCAAAATAGATTATAACTCGAGAGAAGTCCAACGGTTTATTCGTACATAGATAATAATCGGCGATAATCATAATGACGACACCGAACGATTCATATCAACGAAACACGATTCGGAGAATGACGTATGCACACCAAACATCCACAAATCGAGCCAGACATACTTGAGCCCACTCATTTATAACTCCTTGTCTACATCAAAAGGCGTCCCCCTCCATGTATACAAGAGTTTACAAATTTACAGTTCGGGAACTTATAACTTTCTTCTTCAAATGAAAAGGCGTCCCAATCCATTTCAACGAGACGATTATAAGTCATCCTACTCAAGTATTACTACCTCTCAACACGATATCATATCCAAATACCATAGTAAATACAAGGTGTCAATAAACTTATATCATGATTTTCGTATTCAAACGTCCCATTCCATTTGCATAAGGAAACACGACAATCTAAGGTCCAGTAGTTTAAAATTTTCTTATTCAAATGTCCTAATCCATTTAAATAAGACAACCTTAAACAACTCTTAGTCGGGCGAGTTAAAATCTATATATCTAAATGTCCCATTCCATTTAGATACAAGGCATTAAGTCACTCAACCGAATGACTACTACGAGCATATCTTTGTTGTACCCAAACTATATATATTTGATTAGGATATATATATCTTAGGTCCAACATTGGCATCCTCCTTTTCGTCAATAAAACGCAGTCATATAAAAATCAATTCACACATCACATTACATAGAAGATTTCGCCTCGGATAAATGATTCTTCAAAATCATAAGAAGTATTCAGAACACGAATATCACATCAATCAACTACATTTCGAAAGGAGATGTCCTAAAATGGCACATTACGATACGATGACAACAATCGAACTTAAACAAGTCGATATGTGATAGATTACGAAACAATATACATAGTTAAAGTATCAAACGAGTTTCACACTCGTATTCAGATAATACATAATTATCAAGATCGGTGATTGGCGGTGATGCCAAATCCGATACAAAACCGTATTATAAAATGTACGCCAATCGTTCAAATACAATTGCTTCGCGTGCAATGTCTTTAAATACCATAGTATATTCATACATATACATATTACCATTTCTACATACACATAGGTTCACATAATCATAATCAATCATAAAGTAATGCAAGAATAGCCTTACCGGAGCCATGCGGAGTAGTTGCGTGCTTAAAACTTTTTAAAACATACCAAAAGTTATAGTTTAGGACATTCTCAAAATCGACCTAGTTCTCTATAACTTGTGGCTCTGATTACCATTTTTGTAACACCCCCAAATTACCACGCAGCGGAATACCACTTTGGGGCGCTACTCATAGCACATCACACACAATCATAGAAAACGACCTCAAAAGAGACATTAAAATATTACACAATCTTGTCTAAAAAGTTTTCCATCCCAATATATATTAAATCAGAGTAGCGTTTTGTCCCAAAAACCGTTACCAATACATCACATTCATTAAAGACTTTAAAATCATTCATTTCATTTCAAAGGATGGAAAAATAATATAAAGTTTAGACAAGTAAGCACCAACTTCCTCCATGCATGCTCCGCTGCTATCCATCTTGATTACCTGAAATACATGCTTAAAATCATCAACACAAAGGTTGAGCAAGTCTATAGGTTTTACAAATCATTATTTGAACACAAGAATTTTAATCATCTCTATCTTGTCACACAGACAAATCATATATTTATCGATAAATGCCTTAAGCTCATGCTACTGAACCTTAACCAACACGTCAAACCGTCTAACTTACGGCGCCCCTACTGAAAGGTAATATTGTCATATACCAGCGACCTCTTATACATAATATCCCTTTCAGGTGCTCATAAGGATACATACCCTAGGATAAGGTTTGTCAAACTCAAATAGATCTACCATATGTATTAGCGTTTACCTCGCAAGGTAATTAACAACATATGAAATTCAGGGACTTCATAAGACAATGGTACTTAGGCATTTATCATCATATTCGGGTCCAGCATACCGAAAACAACTTGTGTTCCTTTTATAAAAACAAGCATGTATTCCCCCTCGCGGGTTAAAATCATTTACAAGATAATAAAAAAATGAGGCTATAGACTTACCTTAATAAGAAGTAAGAAACAATAAGTTCTTCGAGACGAGTAGACGAATGCCGACGAATCAACCACGACCTATAATAGTTGCGTGTACGTAATTTCACATTCAAAATAATATAACACAGAAAATGATATTTTACACTTGTATATATATGTATTAACATGTATTACAAACCAATGCTTAAGAATCCATGTCCAATAATCGAATAAAAATGCATACTTAGAAAGATTTGACAACTTTAACTTTCTGGCCAACTTTGACTTTTCTAGTAATCTTTGACCTTCAGGTCTGACCTGATTAATTGACAAAATGAACGGTATTTTCATGATTAAAGACTGAAGCATTTTGATGCAAAACGACATTTAGGACAACTTTCTATTTATACCCGAGACCTGAAACTTAACAAAAACGGACCAAAATGCCCCTGCAAGTTTTGTGCGAAATTACAATTTTGACGTTAAAATTCCAGATTTTACTTGTAACTTTTACCCCGTTGCTACTCGTTTTCAGGTCTGATTCCCTCGCGGTAGAGGTAAAACAACATTCTGAACAACTTTCGTGTTTCAGCCGAAGGCCGAAACGGACCAAAAATGACCGATTTACCCCTCGCATCAGATCTGTCAAAAACGACGATTTTTAGAAAAAACGCAGGTTTTAAATTAGTTAGAAGACCCCTAAATGTTCAGTTTCAAGACCACTTTCCTCGCGGTAGACGTAAAATGACATTTTAAACAACTTCACAGTTTTACTCGAACACTGAAACGGAGCAGAAACGACAAATTTACCCCTCGCATCAGATCTGTCAAAAACGACGATTTTTAGAAAAAACGCAGGTTTTAAATTAGCTAGAAGACCCCTAAATGTTCAGTTTCAAGACCACTTTCCTCGCGGTAGACGTAAAATGACATTTTAAACAACTTCACAGTTTTACTCGAACCCTGAAACGGACCAAAAATGGACGATTTTGCCCCTGCAGATTCTGCGCAGCAGTTAATTATTTTTATAATGTAAAATGTGATTTTTAACTTTTACAACTTTCAAATAGACGCCAAAACTTCATTTTTGAGAGCTAAGAGTCGTGCCATACATCGAAACGTTCGTATGGACGACGCCTAACATATTCCAAAACTGAAAATCATTTTAGAACAATTTCAATTTACCGAAATAATCAAAAACTTTCTGCCCAAATTTAGGTATCTCTCAACCCCTCAAATCAACAATTCTCATCGCCAAAATCAATTTCAACACAACCAAACTATCCTAACATCAACACCAATCAACTAGAATCATCAAGAACTTCAAAACACTAACATATATTAATTCCTGTGGATTCTTAAACATGATCAAACTACATGCACATACATAATTGACCTAATGTATTAAAAAAATAAGCAAAAGACTAACAAAAACTTACAAATATCAAGATGATCAAAATCAAACAACCGTAGTGGGTTCTTGGTTGCACCCGGCTATATCCAACACCAATAGAGGATCAAAAATTTTGATTTTTATAATACCCACTTGTTTTTAGCAATATTTATCAATCCTTAGCACTTCCCAAACACAAAATTCGGATTACATCATCATTGATGATTTCTTGAAAATTTTAATTTTTCTAAAACACATGCATCATGTTAAATTGATGGTGGGGATTTGAATAGGAATGATAAGTGAATGATTTTGAATGATTTAATTGTGTTTTTATTGAAGATTTTTGATGATGGCAATGATGGTTGTTGTTTCTGAGTCGAACCAGAGAGAAAGAATAACAACAGCTCTTTTTTTTTCTGTGTATCTCTGGTTTTTTTTAAGTAGTGATAATAGTGAGTAAGGGGGTGTTTGGCAACAAGTTTTGCTAGACATCATAAAAATAAAGTAAGGGTGTGTTTGGTTTAGTGTTGCGCTACCGGTACGAACCAAGACAAAAGGGCTTCGGCCGGTTTTTACCATTTTAAAAATGACTATAATTAAATCTCGAGCCCGATAATTAAATTAATGCATAACAAATTATAAGAACACGCTTTCGACTCGTTTACAACCGAATACGACCATAAGTCGAAAAATACTAAAAATAAAAATAATAGCTCTCACGGCTAAAATATGGCATTCGTTGTCTTCTCGATTATTTATTGGGTAA
The DNA here is from genome assembly GCA_025667525.1 of Glebionis coronaria. Taxonomy (NCBI): domain Eukaryota; kingdom Viridiplantae; phylum Streptophyta; class Magnoliopsida; order Asterales; family Asteraceae; genus Glebionis; species Glebionis coronaria. The sequence goes on from CM046877.1 coordinate 27,191,000, forward strand.
ATTCCATTCGTCAAAACATCAAATAAAGGATCATTCACCGGTTTCCACTTAAACCGTCAAACAATACAATACTTACATTCACCTAGAAATTCAAAATTGGTAACATAGTTAGGGTAAAATAATGGCGTTAAATTCGGGTTATTACATAATTTTTTATGAACACAAAATAATATTTCCTTTAAAATATTTGCTGAGGAGTCCCAACATAGACGTTTTCTATAATTTTCTCATATTTGATTGCATTTGTGTTATAGGTTATGTGTTTGGACTAATAACTTATACTCAGGCATTTTCAAGAAAATCAGTCATCAGATCATTCTACAGCTTGGACTGGAACAACAGTTTTTAAGCAGAGGTTGTTCAAGACAATGATTTTTAAAAGAGGTTCATCATAACTTTTTTGATCAAGACAATGTCGCGTTTTTATCATTCAAATAAGCATGTAAATACATGTACCAGTGTTCTATATTGTTTGTTTGTAAACATTGGTTTAATAAAATGTCGTTATACTATTTCAAACACAAATTTAATAACACACTTTTCACATGTTCGTATTCCTTAAGTAAGTATAACTAAGTTTTGTTGAACAATTGTTTCTTCGTACGAATCACAACATGAAAGTGATGTTGATGATGATGGTTAAATAGAGGTTTATGATTACGATGAGCTTTATTTGGCATATGATGGCGAGAAATCACCAAGATTTCATTATTTTGTTAAGTTTAAATGTTACTTCAATATGTTACCGATTACAAAAAAATGTATACAAACATATGAATCCAGCCAAATCAAATCATTTTAATTTTTCTTTAAAGTTTTTGAAAGATATATATTTTAGATGAAAGCCCAAATGTTATGTATATTAAAGCCCCAATTACATATATATGAAAGCCCAGTTTTAAAGCCTATAATGTGAAGCCCAAATTTATGTAGAATTTTAATAATGGAAAGCCCAATATTAGTCATTATGACTTACGCAAGACTAATGATATATTTTTATACGGCCCAACTTTGATAATTGCATACATTAGACATAAATTAGGTAATTACATAATGCATACAACCTGCTAACACATTATGACACAATTTGACCATTCCATACATTAAAACACAAACATCCACATCATAAGTATTCAAAGTTACCAAAAGCACCATGCTAGCAATGAACATAACAACCAAAGTTTTGACCTAAACCTAAAAACAGACATTTAAACAAAGTCTAAACACAAGCATCACAGACAAGGTTCATGAACAAGTAATCCATAAAAATGTTCAGCAGCAAAAGACATACAAATGTGATCAGCAATCACAAGTGTCATTTAACATACTTGGAATAAGGAAACCTGCATGTTTTCACCTTCCACCGCCTCTTGAACAACATCCGTTAGCTTAATCCTCATCATTTTGGGTGTCTTGCAAGTTTCTCCAAATACCCTCCACTTCCCAGCCATTTTGACATGGCATAATCTTTCTAGACGAAGGCGGTCCGGAATCATTCTCAGTTTCATAATGAACCTTACATCATCATGAACAAGAAGTGCTCTGGTGTATGTATGCATCATATGTGTTGCGCAAAAATCAGCCGGCAATGCCTGATTAAGACATATATTAAATACACAATATCAGTTAACACTACTGCCTACATTCGATTTACTACTACATACATTCGATTTAAAAAGAATTAAACCTCTATATATCTTCTTAAACTACTACCAACATTCAATTTACTAAAGTTGAACTTTGATGTTCACCAATTGAGAAAGGTCATACACAGGAGCATTGAGCTCAATATGTAGACAACGTTCACTTCATTGTTGTGAGTAGTATGTCCTCCCATCCACAGAAATTCCTTGCTCTTTTATCTTTCATGATATGTACATGTAGCAATTACCACAAGTAGACAACTATATTTCTAAAAACTTTAGTACAAATACAATGTACATACCTTTAGAAGCATAAAGTGGTATCTCACGAGCCGGAAGCCTCAACATTGTTGGGTAGATATGAGCATTAAACTTTGATATCCCATTGTGCTTAAAGACAGATACATGTAGCCTATAGTTACTCATGTTTGTAAAAACCAGATTCTGTCTTTCTTGAATTTTTAGGTCATCACCGAGCCTATCCCACATGTTCCCGAATAGGGAGTTTGATCGTACAACACTATTTGGGTCTGTTTGAATCCTCTCATGGTTGAGTTTGTACCTTGTGTGGTTGGTGTACACCTTAAATCTGGTCTTCCAAATGTCTTGCAAAAAATCTCCCGGAAGAACCTGTAAAAAAAAGAAACATTTGTTTGATTCTTTCCACTAAAGGTTTTCAGTTCAACCATCATTGTAAACAAGATCTGCATATTATATAATGTGTACCTGCCCTCCGCACGTAAATCTTACAAGACATCTGACAACTCGGTTCCCCACAGCACGCTGATCATAACCTTTGGATTCACATCCGCCATTCACACATCCTGTTGCGTAAAACATGTCATCCCCTTCTTTAATAAAGTGAAGCATACGCACATTATCATCCAAATTATCTTTTGCAAATGCTTCCCATTCGTCCCAATACAAATGCAACTTTTTTCCATCTCTTCTTATTAAGCATACGTAACGATCCTTGTTGGGTCCGTTAACAAAAATGTATGGCTGACCATTGAAGAACCTGACTTTGAATACTTTTGGTAATACCTACAACATAGATGTCTCATTTTACTACTATGTAAACCAAGTTGTTGTTAGTAAATAACTAACACGTGTTTAATGAAAACGTAACAATACGCACCAAAAAGATTTTGTATTCTTCAGTGCACAATGGGAAAATAAATTCATCATCCATGATAGCCTGAAACAAATTAAATAGCTGAATATATTATTGAAATTTTTTATAAGGCATGTACTATAAACGCGTTAAACACTTTTCCTCACTGAATCATATGGAATACTTTTAGTTAGTTTTATTTACTTTCTAAATGGGTAATGGCTAATAATGGTGATTTACCAAACTTTGAAGGACATACCATATGGCCTGATATGGTATTTTCTATGCATCATTATATCAGTTCACTTTTTAAAAGTTTAAAACACAATGGCAAATATTTAAACAGACAAGCTATGATCCATGTTGTAATCAATAAAATATAGTAATCCATTCAAAAAGTTCTTTAGGTTTGAACCTGAATATCATCTACTATGATTAATATAACTTTTAATTCATCATTATCCACTTTAAATTGAACTTACTGTACGGATCAAAAAGACATGCAGAACATAAAAAATGGAAAACTAATTAGGAAACTTGATGATCAAACTATTAACATCTTGATTTAAAGTGACATAAACATTAGTCAAATCAATGATCCGTTCGAATAACTGTTGCATTAATATGTACATGAATCATATTATCTGCTAATGTTAATCAAAACGAGATGACCTATATCTTTGGGTATTGTTAACAGATAATAGTATGATTTTAATCACTAATAACAGATCATATAATAAATAACATTCAATCTCTTTACAAACATCTCAGAACATAAAAATTAAATTTATTGCACTGTTCAGTTATATTAGATGATGCATGTGTTTAAAGATGATCAATTGACTATGAAAATTAATTAAAAAAGATAATGACTTTACCTTGAGTTGTAGATAAGTCTGAAGAACAATCGAGTGTGACTAATTGTGTGTGTTTCTGATCATCCGTTTTGGGGTTTCTGTGTTTTTGATAATTTTGATATGGATAGAGTGTTTTGATAAGTGAGATATCATATTTATTATGGTTATACGGTTCCCACCTATAGCCTATATTTTTTTATTTAATTAAATTGGATAATTAATAAAATATATCATTTATTTGGTAAATATTATCAATGTTTAATGAGAAGTTTAACAAGATCCATATGTTTGTTGCATGCATTATGTAATTTATATATTTTGTATAGTTTTTGCATGCATTATGGAATGTGTATGTTTTTGTTTTTTTTCATAATCATGAATTATTTAGTTGATTTTGTTGTCATCTAAAAGCATTGTTTGTAAAAAACATGTTTATTACATTCAACAACAAGTATTATTTTTATTAAAAATACATTTATTTTGAAGATCAATTACATGTTTAGTAAAATTTTCTCATTCCTATAAGACCTAATGATTTTCATTTTAAAAAACACATGAAAAAACTATTTCTTATAATCAAAAACCTTATACCACATCATCTAAGGTAGTAATGTGTCTTTGATAAGTCCTTATTATATTTTTCATGTATGTTTTATCAATCAGTATTTTGATATTATGTTTGTTAATTTTATTTGTTGTAGGATTTTATATACTCTGAATATGAAGGATTCAGGAGAAAACAAGTCGTAAAACACCGACAATAAAATGGTAATTGATCTATCCGATGATGATGATGTTTGTTTTACAATATAATTATCATATCAATTAGATTAAATAATTATACATATTATATACCTTTATACATAGCAAATTTTTAACAATTTTGTTTTTTTTTCAGCCCTTCAAGGATATCAGTGATGATGTTAGTGTTAAGATCATCCATAACATATCATTTAAACAAATTTTTATACATATGTTTAAAGTTAGATGTCTAATTTATTATTTGTTGAGAATACAATTTTGCAACCCTACAAAGATCTGAGTGAAAATGTCGTTGGTCAAACCTTGATGATGAAGAAGTTATTCATCTTGCTAATTCTGACGATGAAGATGTTGTTCCACTGGATAAACAGAACAATAACGTTGATAACGAAAAAAATGACAAAAAGTAACAACTCATTGCTTTCATTGATTATGTATACATAATTTTATTTTATATTATTTGTACTTTTGTTCATGTTGCATTTTTAGGTTAATGATGAGGACGAATATTTTTCATTTACCTGTTCAACAAAAAAGCAAGGACTTTACCCTCTACTTCGGAACCTTTACATCTTATTGACGAAACCACGGATGAGGACATTCCTAACAGTGACACCGCTTATTAACATGACACAATCGGAACCTTTACATCTTTTTTACGAAACCACGGATGAGGAAATTCCTAACAGTGACACCGTTATTAACATGACACAAGGTGTTGTTAACGATGCCCTTTATGAAGCAACTGATGAAGAAAATGGCATTGGTTTAGAAGATTCAAATGATGTTACTGAAGAGTTTCCAGAGAAGACTACTAATGATTTAGATTTTATTGATGACGAAGGTGCAACAAATGATGATACTGATGAAGAATATGATCCAAATAACGATGTTTCGGATGACGAAGATTACAAACCTGTGGGTAACGATGCAAGTGATGAGGAGTATGATCCCGATAATGATAGTACGGACGATGAAGATGACGATAATTGAAATATTGCAAAAACAGGTTTAGTGCGGTTTTTCGTTAAATAAGTATGTTTTATTTTTATGTTTCGGTGCTCATTTTTTTTTTGTTTATGTTTTTTTAACCTATTAAGCTATAAATAAACATTGTTTTAATTATCATTTTTGTTAATCGTTTAATTATATGTTGTGTAACATTTGTTTAGCTTAAAGAGTCATTATAATTGTCTCATTCATGACAATTGTATTTTTTGCATGACTAAAAGTGTAAATAAGGGGCCTAAACACTCTTATATATAGAATATTTGTTAATCCCATATAACACACACAAAAAAACCTATTCGTCCATGAAACCCTAAAACTCATTCGATATTCATTCAGTAATTTCATAAACCTCCAAATCATAACATATAATAATCATGGCTAATTTGAAACCTGAAATCTTTCAAGATTCGTCTAAACCAATAACTGACGAACCAAATGAAGAACAACAACCGAAACAGAAGGATGAGCAAGGAGATGTCAATGGTAGTAAAAACATTGGTGTGGCTCAACAACACGCACAAAAAAATAATCAAAAGGTTGATGATGCGATTTCATTCCTTTTTTTGTCTTAGAAAAAGTTGAATTCACCAGAATTGGTATAGTTACAATTCTAAATAGTTTCATTATAGTTTTGTATAACCAGTGTGTATGTTGATCGTCATAAATATTTTTTGTTTACAGCTGATTTGGAAACCTCTGTTATGGTTGACTGGCTAAAACTGAATGTTGGGGATCATAATGATTGCCAAGAGGTCTTGAACCGCGTGAGTGCGAGGTTTATTAAGGTCGATAGCATGATTCAGGAATTTCGTGCAATGGGACTTGAGTTAGACGATGACTGCTATGTTGACATCAACTGCTTCCGTGATAATTAAACATACATGGTGGAACTATGGTTATCAAAAAATGTTTGTCTTATGTTTTTGAGTAATAAATTTAATGTTTTAAGATTTGTTAATGAAATCTTTCATTAATTGTATTTGATTTGAATTAAAATTGGTGTTGATCTATTATTAATTGTGCCATTTTCAGTTACAATATTTTTAGTAATTACCATAAATGTGACTTCTACAAATAAATCATCTAATTTATGAGTAATAACTAAGAATCCTTAAAATCATGCATATTAAAATGTAACATTTATAAATACTGTTTGTTCAATGTTGTATGCAAGTACACAGATTCATAAACACAAAAAAGTTCTCCACGTCTGTACTAGTTCATTAAGATGGACGATAACAATCAAATCGAATCAAGAAAGCGTACAAAAAAGTTGTTGTGAATCAAAACACGCTGCATTCAAATGAAAACTCTTCATGTCAACATGAGCCGGGAACATTCAAATCAAGTTGTTCCTACATCAGAAAAAAGTACATCGGCTCCAAAAAGAAGAGTATCACTTGCTGAAATACTCAATTGTAAGTTGGTTGTTCACATTAAATAATTTATTTGTTTTTTTGCATATTAATCAAGATATTGATTTGTTTGTTCTTATGTTATTAGATGATCCACTTGATGGAGGTGCTCCAAAATACAACATTGCTTTCACAGGACAAATCAATATCACAGGTTTATGAAACTGTCCTTTAAAATACTTTATGCTAAGTAGTTGTCCTTATAGTTAGAATGATTTACAGATGTATGAAAAAATATGCATTCTAATTATTTGGTTTGAACGGTATAGGTTCTTCTACGCATACTGGGAAACAAACAAGGCTTCCTTTATCAAACGTTAGTAACTGTAAGTTAACCTGTCTGTTGTGTAAAGTATTTAACTTTTAGTTATGTTAATACACGAGTGACGTTTGTTTAACCAACGAATGACATACAAACCTCTTGCAATGAAATGAAGTAACAGGTTTGGGAATAAATAGGAACACATTTGTAACTCAATGATCACCATCATTGGGCAATATTCCTCCAGTTAGGCAAACAGGGTTAACAATATCTGAATCACATACAGGTTAGTTCATATTGTTGTTAGTCGTATATTTGTCTTCAGGTTTCCTTACATAAGCATTGGTTAGACTAAACTTATTATCTGTTTATGAGTAGGTTCTTCAACACAGCATACAATGTCCCAACAAGCAAGCAATAATCGGTAACTACTTTCTGGCTTTGGTAATTATAAGTATGTAACCTTAAAAAGGCATATTTAGTTTTATTAGCACATTGGTATTTTTTAAAGTAAGCATAACATCTCTGTTTATTTATCATGTGACAGATTTCTCATAAAATATAACCTCCATGCCAAGTCTATCACCATTATTTCATAATGACCCTGCACGGTTTATACAAACATTACTTCAAACTAATCAATCACAATCAGGTGTGTTATTTACTTACCTTAGTAACAAGTTTTGTTGGTTAACATGACTATGTAGTATGTTTTACATTTGATTCATTATAAATTATGTTATATTATGTTAGGTTTAAATCAGCAATTTGTTACAAATAATGGCAAAAATAGTGTTAATGCAAATGGTAAGACACCAAAAAGCGCGTTACGTCTGTGCAAGATAAACAAACAAACATTATGACACCAGTGGTTGGTAGAGGTAGACCAAGGAAAAAACGAAAGGTTAATACGCCTCATTTGTCGCATGATATTATTACTAATCCAGCATCTGGAAACTCAACCGGTAATGTCACATAAAGTTCATTACACTATTGATATGTTTGTAAAATATATACATTACATTTTGAAAGCTAATCTCAGAATCATATTTATGCAGTGTCCCAAAGTCCAATACTTACCAGCACCAACATCAATTTTAATCGTTTTATAAGCCCTACAAATAGTCCGGTGTCACGCGGTATACAAGTTTTAACAGTTTCATCAACACGTGTCCCACAATCTCAGTTGAGTGATGTTACGAATGGTAAGAACTTTATACATTTCATGTATAAATTAGTTAAAACATCGTTCAAAGAAAAATACATTTATAAACATATTGAATATTTGTTTCAGTAACGATGCAACAACCCAAAATTGGTCGAGGTAGACCAAGAAAGACAGCGAATGCTACTACGTCTCATGTTGCGTATGGTATTACCAAGGATCCATCAGGTGCATGTTCATCAACGTGTGTCCGACAATCCCCCTTGAGTGATGTAACAAACGGTAACAACTTTATACATTTCAATCTTACCATATGTTTATTCAATTATTATTTACTATCAATCAACTGATTCATTGTCACATATAATAATTTTCAGTTATTTTTGAAACACCTGTCGCTCAAAGTGTCAGGAAACCAGTTAGAAGTAACTCTAATTCCGGTGTTACAAAAAACATGCAATCTCTATCAGCAAATAACTCAACATACGAAGTCGGTGAATCATCAAGGTTGCCAACAAAAAATAAGTGGATCTCGCGAATACCTCAAACTCTGGTACGATTTAATCTTGGTGGTGACGATGGAAATGTCAGAAAAGTCTATGATAAATACGTTGGAATATCTAAAGGTATTAACATAGCGTTACTACTTAGGTCACAATGAAAATACTTTCCGTTATTTACATTTTGCTTATTATTTTTGTTCATGCCCAGAATACTACGACCATGGCGACCCTATATATGAGTGCACAGAATGTCATGCTTTGGTATGGGAGAAAGAAGCTAGAACAGGCAACTACAATCCAAACAACAAACCTTATAGTATATGTTGTCAAAAGGGGAAAGTTTTTATTAAATAACCCCCGCCGGATCCAAAAACGTTGGTTGATTTGTTTAATAACAACGATGCAAAGAGTCAAAATTTTAAAAACAACATCAGATCATACAACAGTATGTTTGCTTTTAATTCCATGGGAGGGTCGGTTGACGACTCAATAAATAAGAACGGACACGGACCTTATGTGTTTCGCTTGCACGGCCAAACATATCATAAAATTGGGAGCTTGCTTCCCGAGAATGGTGAGACGCCCAAGTTCGCACAACTGTATATCTATGATACTGAGAACGAGGTAGATAACAGAGTAAAAGCATTAAGGTAATTTATTCGTTTCACTATTTGCATGTTCTTGATATTGTTTTCATCCAAAGTTGGCACACAGTTTATATTATTGACATGTTATGTATAAATTACAGCGGCTCTAACACATCGTCGGCTCCTGCTAACGCTAAGCATCCTATTGACAGAAACATAATTCGTGAAGTTAAAGATGTTTTGGACACCTCGAGTAATTTGGTTAAAACATTTAGAAGGGCGCATGACAGTTACAATCAAGACACCGAGCAAAATATTAAAATAAAGTTGGTAGCCAAATGTGGTAAAGATGGACGGAACTAAAATCTACCAACTGCCAACGAGGTCGCTGGACTGATTGTAGGTGACTTTGATACTTGCGTAAATCAAAGAGATATTGTCATCGAAAAACGTAAAGAAGGTTTCTAACGTATCAACATTTTCCATCCGATGTATCTTCCTTTGCAGTACCCTTTGTTGATGCCGCGTGGACAAGATGGTTATTATCTTATAATGCCTCATAAAAAAAGTTTGTCCAAAGAATACCGGACCCGGCTGAAGAGGAGAACAAAGACGAAGAGGAAAAACAAAAAATGTTAGTATGCGTGAGTGGTTTGCTTTTCAAATACAAGACAGACCGAATCAAGAAAAATTATTTGTTCGTGGGGGTCGTTTGTTTTAGCAGTTTCTTGTGGATGGTTATACAATGGTGGAGACTGAACATTTGTATTTCCACCGGTCCAATCAGTCTAAACTAAGGTGTGATACATACTCGAACATCCGTAAAAGCATTGCATCTGGGAATACCGACCCGGCAGTTCTTGGGAAACCGATAGCCTTGCCTTCTACGTTTACCGGTGGTCCAAGGTTCATGAAGCAGAACTATATGGACGCCATGGCATTATGTAGATGGTACGGATGCCCGGATTTGTTCATAACCATAACATGTAATCCAAACTGGCCAAAGGTTGCATGATTCATGCGTGATAATAACCTTACATCTTCCGACAGACCGGACGTTCTAACAAGAGTTTTCAAACAAAAACTTGACCTGCTGGTGAAGGACGTGAAATATATGCGATTGTTTGGGCGTACCCAAGCAGGTAAATATAACAAACTATTAGCTTAAAGATGTCCATTAATAACGAAACATTTCTTTGGCTATTAGTGTAATTTGTATTCAACTTTGAGTATTGTTCTTCTTTTAATAGTTGTGTACACGGTAGAATTCCAAAAGAGAGGTCTCCCTCACGCGCATCTGTGTTTGTTCTTGCATAGGGACAACAAGGTGCCAAACGCTGAGCAAATTGACAAATACATTTCCGCGGAGATACCGGATAAAAAAGAAGATCCAGAATTATACAAATTGGTTTCTGATTTTATGATGCACGGTCCTTGCGGTGCGGACGAGCCTAAACAGGTTTGTATGGTCGACGGTAAATGTAGCAAATGTTTCCCATTTAAGTTCTGTGAACGTAGCTCCGTTGACGCTGATGGCTACCTGTTAGGACCTTTGGAATAGTTATTTGTAATAGGTAGACTAGGAGGTATGTAGTTCCTCCTGGTCCTAGTAGTAGTAGGAGCAAGACGTGCTCCTAGTCTTATAGAAAGTAAAACTTTATTATTTAAAGATTACTCTGTTAGGATATGCATGAGATATGTTAGGAAAGGATATGCATATCAGTTTTATACGTTTTGGTTTAATGATGTATTAGGGTTTCCTTGTAGTATAAAAGGAACCTTAGGCAGAAGGGTTCAATACACCTTCATCAAACATTATTCTAGTTCATATTAATATTAGAAACCCTTAGTAAAGGATCAAGTCGTTATAGTTACTTTGTTTTTCTTGTTCATAGTATTTGTATTCCGCACTTATACTGTGTGATTTATCTAGAGTCTCTCTATGAATAGACTTGTTCTTACAGAAGTCGTTCACCATCCCTAACAGGCTGCAAGATCCACATCTAGTGGACCCAACAAGTGGTATCAGAGCCTGGGAGAGTCTCTGTACAAGAAGAATCAATTTTTCTTATCACTAACATCTTTGTTTAATTATGTCTGCCTCAAGTTCTACTCAAACAGGAGAAGATAGCATCCCTAAAACACAGCAACCTCAACAGATCATTGCTACGGTTTCCAACACAAATGGTAAGTTTCCTCTTCTGAAAAAGGATGAGTATGATAGCTGGGCAATGAAGATGGAATGCTGGATCACCAACATTGATCAAGATCTTTGGAAGATTATTCTGAATGGAAACAGCTTGAAGTCTACTGGAAGAGACAAGAATGGTAGTATTATTCTTCTTGACCCTAAAACTCATGAAGAAATCACAGCTGTTCAGAAGGAGATCAAAGCAAAAACTATTTTGCTTCAGTCTCTTCCTGATGATCACATGGGTGACTTTTATCATCTGGACGATGCTAGAGAAATCTGGAATGGAATAAAAGCAAGGTTTGGTGGGAATGAGGAGTCAAAGAAAATGCGAAGATCCATGCTGAGGGATGAATTCACAGACTTCAAGATCTCAGAAACTGAAGGTGTCCATCAAGGCTATGACAGGTTCCAAAAGATACTGAGCCAGTTGAATTAACTTTGGTCGAAACCTGACAATGGAGATATCAATGCAAGGTTTCTTAGAGCCTTACCCTACTCATTGAATCAGGTGGTAATCTCTCTCAAATCAAAAGGTGGGCTTGACTATCTTAATTTTGATGATTTGTTTCATAAGCTCAAAACCTTTGAGCCTCAAGTGAGAGGATACTCAAGTGATTCTTTTCCTACTCCTGCTAACTCTGCCTTTGTGAGTTACATGGGATCTAGTCCCATGTCTTATGCGAGTAGCCCAAACTATATTGTGTCTTCTCAGCATACTTCTACTCCTGAACCGAAAGACAAGTCTGGTAGCATGGTAGAATTTGTTCTTCACTCTTTTGTTACTGACGTTGATCCTCAACAGCAACTTGCTTTTGATGACTTCAAACAGGTTGATAAACTTGACCTGGATGAAATGGATCTCAAATGGCAGATGGCCATGCTCACTCTTAGGGTTCACAAGTTTGAGAAGAAAGCCGGTCGAAAGTTTAACTACAACCTAAGAGAGCCAACAAGGTTTGACAGAAGCAAGGTTAGATGCTATAACTACCAGCAGCGAGGTCACTTTGCTAGGTAATGCTCCAACAAGCATGACCATGAGGAGAGCAGGTATTCAGCTTTCAAGATTTAGGAGGTGAAGGATGACAAGAAGGCTTTGGTGTCTGTTGACTCTATGGTCAACTGGAATGATCATCAGAATGCTGCCCTGGAAACAGCTGAACCTTCTACTGACGTGTTTGCAATGATTGCTGGCAATATGTCCGATGCCGAGGAAGCAGAAGAGTTTGCTCTTATGGGCATCTCACCTCAGGTACAACATTGTCCTCTTGGTTGTCATGATAAATATTCAGAATTGTTGTCTCAATATAATGACTTAAATGAACAAAATGATAAGTATTTTTTAGAGGTTCAAGCATATAAGAATTCTTTAAAAACATTAGAACATCAAAAGAGGTGGCTTCAAGACACACAACGTGAATATGAAGATAAAATTAGAATTCTGAATATTGATTTAGAAAAACACAACAAATATGCTTAAATACACTGAAAAGGTAAAAAATGAAAGTATCAAGGATAAGCAGGACATGAAGGCAAAATTAGATGCTATATTGTTAAGATTTGAAAAATGGAAAATGCACCTAAGAATCTTTCAAAGTTAATTGATAGTAGCATGTCTGGTAGGACTAAAAGAGGGTTAGGATTTTATAAATATATTGATTCAGAAGATGTGTTTGATCTATCTTTTTCAAGTGTCTTTGATCCTGACAAGGAGGAAGAGGGAAAACCTTGCTACAATAGGTTTCAACCAGCTACAGCAATGCATGTTGTCCCTCCACCTCTTACAGGAACTTTTATGCCCACTTCTAGGCATAATGACTTGGATGGATCACAGATGCATGAGTCCCCAAAAAGTTCTACTAATACTAATGAATTTGTCTCTTGTACTTTCAGTGACAAAGCCAGTGACTCTGCATCATGTGGTTCAATTGAAGAGTCGAGACCTACAAGCTCCAAAACAAATGACCATGCTGCTACTAGTGCTAGGAAGAGTGAAGAGAGAGTTGCTGCTACTTCAACTGTGTCTAGTTCTAGTTCATTGAGTACTAGGAATAATGTTTCTCCTAGAATTATGTGTAATAAAGTTAGCAGTATGAGACAAGGTCATTTGAATAGAAGATGTTTTCTTTGTGGCAGTACATTTCATTTGATTAAAGATTGTGACTTTTATGATCAACATCTTTCTATGTATCAAGCATATCCTGCTCCTGGTCCACCAGGAGTTGCTCCTTTTCTTCTAGAAGACTTAACCCTTGTGCCCAATCTTTTTCTTCTTCTAGAAGGACCTCTCCTTTAGCTTCTGATCATTGGAGGAACAATGGTTTAATCCCTAATAGACCAACCAGCAACTACTTTCAGAACTTTAATCAGAATTATGCATTTAATTCAGGCCAAATGTATTTTGGGATGGGAAATTTGGGTGCTGTTGTATATAAAAGATGTGATAACGATAGGTATGTGGAAGCTGCTAAAGGAGTTCAGCTCCATAAGGTTATGTTATACTGTATAATGCCACTCTTCTAATACGATATCAGTGTCACATTAATGTAGAGTGGTGCAATCAGATCGGATCTATAAAGTATTTGTTTAAGTACATTAACAAAGGACCAGATAGGGTCTTGGCACAGTTGTATAAACCGGGTACAACGGAAGACGGTGAACAAGTTGAAAAACCTGTAGACGAAATCAAGGCTTACTTAGATTGTAGATATCTATCCGCGTGTGAGGCGGCGTGGAGAATATTTGGTTTTGAGGTTCATTACCGAACACCTGCTGTTGAGCAATTGTCGTTTCACTTACCAGGGGACCAGCAAATAGTTTACGACGAGAACTCAGACCTTGAAACAGTCATTCACAAGTCTACTGTTGGACATAGTATGTTTGAAGGTTGGTTAAAAACGAATGAAATCTACCCGGTTGCACGAGAGCGTACGTATGCTGAGTTTCCAACAAAATTTGTATGGAACGCATTTAAAAGAATATGGACCTTTAGGAAGAAAGGAAGAGCGATTGGTAGAATTCATAATGTGCCTATATCTACAGGAGACACCTACTACTATAGGATGTTGTTAAATAGTGCGAAAGGTTGTATAGACCATGACGGGATAAAAACAGTTAACAAGATTTTTTATCCTACATACAAAGAAGCTTGCTATGCGGCTGGACTTTTAGAGGACGACAAGGAGTATGTCTAGAGTATTAAAGACGATGGACATTGGGCACCTCCTGATCAAATTCGTGAGTTGTTTGTTACATTGCTGACGTAAAAGGAACTCACCAAACCTTTGGAAGTTTGGTTTGAAACATGTCACTTGATGGAAGAGGATGTGCAACGCAAGAAGAGAGACCTTTTGAACGATCCATGTAAACCTTTATGCTCATGTATTTAGTACACAACATGTAATTTAAAATTTGAAGAATGATTCCCATATGCTTATTTTCGTTTGATAAACTTTATTATTTTGCAGATTTGATTGTCGGCGATGAAGAAAAGAAGAATGTATGTTTGTTCATAGAAGAACTTATACGGTCCAGAGGTTATTCCCTACGTAGTTGGCCTGAGATGCCTTATCCAGACGACAGATACATGACTGCATTTGGAAATCGTCTTATATATGATGAGACTGATTATGATCCCGTTGAGTTGCAGAACGAGTATGAACGCCTGTACACTTCTTTAACCACAGAAAAAAGGCGTTTATGACACTATCATGGGTTCTATTGAGGAGGTAAGCGGAGGAGTGTATTTTGTTTACGGATACGGAGGTACAGGAAAGACTTTCCTATGGAAAACACTAGCCGCTGGTATTAGGAGACGAGGATACATCGTGTTAAACGTTGCATCTAGCGGTATTGCGTCTTTGTTGATACCTGGAGGTAGGACTGCACATTCCCGGTTTTGTATTCCGATAAATGTAGATGAAACGTCTACTTGCTTCATATGTCCTCAAAGTGATCTTGGGCAGTTGCTAAAGAAATGTAAGCTTATTATTTAGGACGAGGTTCCGATGGCTAACAAACTTTGTTTTGAGGCTCTCGATCGCACGTTAAAGGACGTACTGAGGACAAACAGGCATGAAATGAATCAAAAGCCATTTTGAGGCAAGACAGATGTTTTTGGAGGAGATTTTAGGCAGGTTCTTCCCGTTGTTCCAAAAGGCTTGCGTCAAGACATTTTAAGTGCCTCACTGAAGCAGCCCTACTTGTGAGATCATTGTAGAGTGCTTAAGTTGACAGCGAATATGAGACTTACAGTTGGTTCAAGACCAGAGGATGTTGGCGAGATACAAGATTTTTCCGAATGGATACTAAAGTTAGGAGACGGTGAACTTGGGGAAGATAATGACGGAGAGGTTGAAATAGATGTGCCTGAAGATATTCTGATAGACACGACTGACGATCCAGTCACGTCTATTGTGGATTTCACGTACCCGAATCTTCTTGACAACATAAATGATGCTTCCTACTTCCAAGAAAAGGCAATTCTGGCGCCAACTAATGAAATTGTGGAGTCTATAAACGAGAAGTTGTTGGAAAGATTTCCTGGCGAAGAGACTGTCTATTTGAGTTGCGACAGCATAGACAAAGCTGATCGTGGTGCTTCAATCGATGAATCTGTTTCTCATCTGAGTTTATAAATGGATTGAAGTTCTCAGGTGTCCCGAATCACAGGTTAGTATTAAAGGTGGGTGTGCCTATAATGCTTTTGAGAAATATCGATCAACCAAACGGATTGTGTAATGGAACAAGGTTGCATGTACTTAATCTAACGAGAACTGGTATCAGTGCCAAGATTTTCAATGGAACACATTTTGGAAAGGTAGTTATCCTTCTCAGGTTAAGAATAACTCCATCTGACAAGCGTTTACCGCTAAAAATTATCAGAAAACAGTTCCCTATTTCACTCTCATTTGCAATGATCATTAATAAAAGTCAAGGACAATCACTTTCTAAAGTCGGTCTCTACTTACCATGTCCAGTTTTTACTCACGGTCAACTATATGTAGCTGTCTCTCGAGTAAAAAGCAAGAAAGGGTTGAAGGTTGTTGTATGTGACACAGACGGGAATGTATGTAAAACAACTACAAATGTTGTATACAAAGAAGTGTTACATGGTCTTTGACGAAGTTTATAATGGTATGTAATCTATTTTTTTAAATAAATTTTAAGTCTTACTTAAAGTTCACGTATCCATTTGTTATCATTTTAACTTTAAACTTTCAGGTGTTAACGTCATGGACAGTTTCTTTTCAATCAATTGGGACTCACATATGTCATACGTGAAGACCAAAGCGGATTGAAGGCTTTTTTTTATTGTCACAAACTTTAATATGGCCAGGAATGCTATATGTTCTTTCTTTTATTGTCCTCATCTATTACGAGAACACATTTCACTTTTTTAAATATAAACATACTTTCATTTTATTTTACGAAAATCACTCTTTAAAGAAGTCTCGATGTTAGACGGGTCTTTAAGCTAGTTTAAAATATATCAAAATAGATATGGAATCAAAGTGCACAAATGTTTATGAAATATGATGATATTAGATAATGAAAAAAATGATTAAATAAAAAAATCGATTTAAAAATAATATAGTTTTTTAGTAGGTTGTTATTGGGTTGATCCGGCCGGTTGAATCGGTTGATCCGTGAATCAGCTCGGAGACCGGGCCGGATGTGACCGGGTTTTTGCTTGTTTGAGAACCGGATTGAACCATCGGTTTTTCGTTGACTCAGGTTGACCCGGTTTGATAAACCCTGCCGGGTCACGAATTTTTATAAAAAATATTTCAAAAACTTTGTTTTCATAAACATTTTATAAGTTTTAAAGATAAATTGAAGTGATAATGATTAATGTTAGTTTAATTAAAGTTAAAACTAACTTATAACATTAACTAAATATTATTTTATTATGATCTATTACATATTATAATAATAAATTAATTATTTTTGCATACCTTTGCTATAATGTTATAAATATAAAACTAAAAATCATGAGTAAAGAATACATATTTTTTATCGATTTAATTGAACCAAAAATAATTATAAGATGATACAATACTACATATTAAATATAAGAATATACATATATATACATATATAGAACGGGGTTGATCCGGGGGTTCAACCGGTTGAACAGGTTGACTCGTAAACTGGTCATTAGACCAGATCAACTAAAAAACTGGGTTTTAAAACATTGGTTGTTACAAAAGAGATATGTGGAAAGTCTTAATTTTTAGACTTTCTAAGTATAGAACGTCCTAAATGCTTTATTGTATTACTAGCATGGTATTCACACAATGCATTGATGGGTACCTGGTGATGATTTATAAGGCGAACAAATGTTACATCCATCAATTTCAATTTTGTATTAAGATTAAGGTTGAATTTGTAAAAATTGAATCGAAATAAAATAAAAACACTAAAAACAAAAAAAAACTAAATGTAGTAAAATATATAAAAAGGGATGTTGGATTAAAGAGAACGATATTTTAATAAATATGGCAAAATTAGATTATGAAAAAAGAAAAAAAATAGTAAAAGATATTTCAAAATTTAAAATTAAATAAATTTGTAATACGTTGTTTGGCAAATCATTTCCATATGTTTAAACTTGGGCTATATGAATCTTTTTTTTTAACTAAATGGGTATTATCTTCTATTTTAGTTTGGCTATTTGGACAACACAAAATTATTGGATTGAATATATGGGTACTATGGACAACAAGTGATTGATATTTTTTGCCTATTAATAATCATGAGTCCATTTGTTGCTCCTTTAATATAAACCAAAAATTTACACCATTTGCCCATGTGACCCAAGACCGTTTGACCTATGTCCATTTGGTCAAGTATTAATAATTTCTCATTTAGTCTGTGTCTATGGACCAACACCGGTTTGACCCATTGCCCATATCCGCTCTACCCGTCTATTTAGCCACCTCTAAGTTGTTATAAAAGGTTGTTACAAAGGGGGTGATTATTAAAATTGCACATCATATTACAAATGAATATTTCTATAACAATTATTTAAAAAAAATCTTAATTTTCAGACTTTTTAAACTTATAATTGTCCCACATGCTTTATATTATAGTAAAATAAGATAAGAATTAAGAAAATAAGATAAGATAATAAAATAAAAAAAGATAAGATTATTTAAGTACAAAGCATGTTTGGTTCACAAGGCTAAACGAGTCTAGCATTTTACATACGAGCTTATTGACGATTATAAATAAGATATATTACGAGCCGAGCTCGAGCCCGTCTAACATACCACGATCCGAACTCGAGTTTAAACAATAAGGTTCGAAACAAGCCGAGCTTGGGCTGTGGCAGGCTCGGGCTCGTCTCGTTTCCACTACTTTTATGCATCAGTGAAAACAATCGATAGCTTACGTAAGTGTTCGTGTGTATGTCCGGATGACACGCACCGGACGATACACTACCCAGCAGTATGTGCTTATGTAAATTTGAAAAATCTAAGTGAGCTCAAATCAAGTAGACCGATGACATGATTAAATGTCATAAGCTCAATCTGATTAGCCATACAAATATTTTTTGAATAAGGGACCTAATCAGACTTTCTAAATCTATATAAACTTATGAGCCCGGTAAATAAGGTGACACAGGCACCCTTAGAATACGTTAAGAGATGATACCGACAGCGTAAACTATTTACATTAAACTTTCATAACCTGCCGAATCATTACAATTTTGTTTATTAATCAAGTTATTATTGTTTTCTTAGAAATACTGAAGGATAAACATATTTACTCGAGAAACACTTGAATCCTGTCTCCCATTGAGTCGGTAAAATCTAGCAATAGCTTTCCTCCAACTTCATATGACGCGTCATCTAATAATGCCTTGATGTTTACACCTCCTAAAGCTGCGTGACAGCGGAAAAAAGTTTATAAGCAAATGAAATGTGTGACAAGGCCATAAGGATTTGGTTTATTACAAGCTAAAGTAATGATAAGTTCCGGTAGAGATATAATACCTGGGACGATATTTGTGATGCCATCCAAGAAACCAGCCTGCGGAAAATTATAGGTTAGATATAATAGGACATGTGTACATCATTAAGTAGTTCATCCTACAACTACAAAGATGGTAAAGCTAGAAATATTCAGTACATGTCAATTCAGGTCGGGTTTGCGCAACAACTTATTTGTCTATTTTTATAGAAAATATATAAATGATTTTGACTATAGGTTTTCCGAAGCAATGACATACGGGAATTCGGACATCAAGTTTTTCGAAGCCATCTCGCCCAATGATTTTGACTCTCAACGTACGGGACCAGATCCCTGAGAATGGATTACTTCCATCCCCTGCACCGTACTTATCTGGGCTTAACACTTCGACAATGGGCTCAGTTGGACCTTGACTTTTTTTATTTGTATCATCCTGACCGCTTCGTTGGATACTGTATGGGTTGCTGCTACCTGAGAAACAAATATACCATGTTTACAGTTAAAGGGGTAGAAACAAGATAAAGCTGCACAAGAAAAAAAGCTGTGATATATATTAGTGTTGATAAATAATTTACGCGTGATCTATAATTACAAAAACAATATAATCTAAATTGTTTAACATAATCCTTTAGAAGATCACTTTAAACCCAATCGGCATGTTTACCATTTGGATAAACTTTTTGATTAAGACCATTTGATATAAAACAATATCGAATAGACCCATTCATGGTAAATGGGTCGAAACTAAAAATTAGTCAAATTCTGCGTGTATCTCAGTATGAAATTCTGGCTTTTCACAGACCTGTTTGCCGCACAAACTGATTGCTTTTGGTAGCATAACGCTTTTCTTCTTCATAATAGGTGTTGAAACCTAAGACTTCTTTAACTTCATCAAATGATGGCATGCTTCCAGGGGGAGGCACACGTCCCCCCTTTATTGCAACAAGTGCATCCTGCAGATGCCATACATAGAGGCTAAAAAGGGTGATGACTTTATAGATGATCTTACACGGATGTTTTTTGCAGCAAACACATCAGAGTTCATACAAAAAATTCCAAAAACAACGCATCGCGAGATTAAGAAATTATGGACAAAAGATCAGTCATATGATACTTCTTTTTGCATTCATATTTTTGTTATCTGTCCAAAATCGATCATCCTTAAACCAAAAATCAAATTGAAAATTCGTATAGCAGTTCTCTATAGAACATAGTAAATAACTGACCTCCATTGCACGGATAGATACCCCCATCAAGGAAAGAGGATAGGCTACAATTTTATATCCAATATCCTCAAGTTCTAAAGGAGTGAGTATTGGCGTTTTTCCTCCACCTTCGAGCATGTTGGCCTACAAAGGAATTAAACAGCCATAGTAACTATCTAAACCAATTGTCATGAGAATAATCTTATTTTTGGTAACGTAAAACAGACATGCTAACCATTTTAGGAACAGAAGTAGCGACTTCACAGAATGCTTTCATCTCTTCTTTTGAAGCAAGTGCGTCGACAAAAAGGACGTCCGCCCCAGCCTCAGCAAACGCTCGTGATCTCCAGAGAGCTTCTTCTATGGACAATGCCTGACGAGAATCTGTTCTTGCCACAATGACAATATCGGAACCACTTTCTTTTCGAGCATCAACAGCAGCTTTTATCTTCATCACAGCTTCCTCTCTTGATACCACTTTCCTGCCTTGTGTATGACCACAAGCTTTTGGAGACACCTTTCAGTTTTGAGCATTTTTCAGCAACAAATCTATAGGCTGATAGAAACGTGAATAAGGGTTTGCAGGTGTGTTTGAATGTGTGTTTATAACTTTATACTTTAAACTAGTGTTGGGCAAAATTCTATTATGTTTTACTGATTTTTACTTTTTATACTTTCAGGCCAATTTTACCAAGTTGGCGAAAAAAGGAAAGATAAAAGTAATTCAGCGTCTGAATCTGATTACAACTATTTGAATAACAATGCTCAATTTGAAATGCTCATCCAAACACCCCCCCCTTTCTTCATGCATACTAAAGTTACAAAAACTCGATAGTAGCGCTAGACTCGTGACTTAAGTATGTATATATACAACTAATGAGCTTTATTCCATTATGATTAGCACGAGTCGCAGCTATTCTCACCATAAAAGTTCTAGTTTAATCATTTGCACAAGTAGTTACCATTTTACTAACATGACTAAGTAGCTTAATATATGAAAAATTAATAGAGAATAAATGGCATATTTTCGACAGATGGCTATTCTGGTGTTAGTTTTAATCTAGGAGCAATATATGTTGGTTCCTATCAAGTACATATTGAGAAATGAACCTGATCTTCAAGAAGTATTCCTGCAAAGCCCGCTTTCATAAACCCCTTAACGGTTCTTTTCACATTCATGGCATTTCCATACCCATTATCCCCATCACCTATGACCGGAATAGACACCGCTTCAGTAATAAGTCTCCCTTGATCCAGCATTTCTCCATAAGAAATTAATCCAGTGTCGGGCAAGCCTAACCGAGCAGCCGATATTCCAAATCCTAGCAATAGAAAACAGATACAATTGTAGAATCCTAAACATCTGTTTACTTTGACTTTTTAAGGTCAAAGGTTTCACTGTCCAATTTCAAAATAGATAAACATTTGGTAAAATATTTTACGCTGACATTGTCTTCTATTCTAAAACGTACTAATATTGTTAAATGATGTTCCCTTTGTTTCAATAAGTAAAGAATGAACTTCCATGACTCGTGAAGTTTGAATTTCAGAAAGTTGACCATCAACATCAAATAACGACCCATTCATACCCTTTACCTTCCTACTTTAAACTTATGTTATTAGAAATGATAATTGGTCAAGTATTTTAGTCAAATCTAAGGTCACCAATTGAAAGGGAACAGCATAAACCCATAAAAACCTGATTATTACACCTCAACTCACGTGATTCGCGAAAGTTAGATACACTTCTCCAAACACGTGAACTTAATTGTAAAGACCTGGACCTCCCAACATAAACTCGGCGTTTAAACAACACTAGTCTTAACGAGCTTAGGGTCGCTAGTATCAGAACAAACTCCAAAACCAACAACACACTAGAAGGCCCATGATACATTACATTAGGGATGCATATTTTAGTAGATTTCCTAACGGTGGAATTCCAAAGAACAACCTCCTCAGTTTATTTTACCAGAAACATGATAAGATTCGCGGAAACATATAATTCCGGGTCAGGAACCAACTATTGATGGGAACCTAAGTTCGTTGGGAGCAGCAACTGAAAACTGTGGTCGGGGAAATTATTGTTAAGATTGTGTGTGATGATCTTTAATGAACTTTGAACTATCGATTAGAGACTTCCATTGTTTTGAAACGGATTGGAATCGAACCAGGATTTCCTCTTGGATATTGAAAGGTATGTGATCTGAGGATACTGATTTTGAGCGTGCAGGTGTGATACTTAAACCTCTGTTTATTGGTTCTTTGGACTGCGGTTAGGCTTCATATGCTAAGATCAAACAGGACACTTTAAAATAGTATTCATTTAAGAATTTACTTTAAAGCCAGCTCTTAAAAAACTCAGAAAAATCAAGATAAACCCCTGTGACATTTGGAAATCGCACGAGCTGGTGTGTGCAGGTTATCATCCAACCATTTTCATTACGAAGCTTTCTGTTGGAAAAAATAAACTTTT
Source organism: Glebionis coronaria (assembly GCA_025667525.1). Taxonomy (NCBI): domain Eukaryota; kingdom Viridiplantae; phylum Streptophyta; class Magnoliopsida; order Asterales; family Asteraceae; genus Glebionis; species Glebionis coronaria. The sequence goes on from CM046877.1 coordinate 27,214,165, forward strand.
ATTGTGATCATATTTGCAAGATGACAATGATGAAAAAGAAGCGAGAAAGACTAATAGTTTTATCACATTTATCAAATTTGGATGAAAGAAAAACACAAAGTATTGTGTTGATGTTTTGTCTGTGTTCTCCAATCGCAGATAAGCGAGAATAACATGACATTTTACAGATGAAAAAGAAAGGCTTTACGTGGTTTGAGTCTGGGATTCAAGTAATCAACCTTTCGGATATAAATCGGCCAAAATGTCAGAAACCATGGGTACAAAAATAAATGAATGAATACGTTAAAATAAAAATCAAATAAATTCTCTAGACCCATATTACATGGGAGTAAACATAACAAAGTTCTTGGGTATCTCCGGAACTCTCCAGTCTCTACATACAGCACCACAAAATACTCCAAAGAAAACACCTAAATTATCTTTCACTTATGACATATCCATATATCAATGTTTTATAAGAAAAAGATAATTTGCTACCCTTACGGGTAGCAAATTTGACTCAATTTGCTACCTGTACTCTATCCCAGAGTTACTCAATCCCACGACCAGTTTACCCAATCCCATGTTCGTACCAATCCCACAGTTACTCAACCCCATGACCCGCACTCAATCCCACAGTTACTCAATCCCATGACCCATTGACTCAAATTGCTCTTTGTAATGTGTTCTCGATTTACACGCACAGTTACTCAATCCCATGACCCATTGACTCAATTTTCTCTTTGTAATGTGTTCTCGATTTACACGCACAGTTACTCAATCCCATGTACCCCATGAACCATACTTGAGTCAAATTTGCTACCCGTACGAACGGATCATGGGATTGAGTAACGAGTCAAGGCAGAGTAGGGGTAGCAAATCTGTAGAATTACTAATAGTTTACTTATATGTGTATCTTCTTCACATGAATTCTAAAACTTGTCTTTTGTCTGGTTATTTGAAGATATATTTATGATGATGATTCCCCATCGACACAATAAAAGGGATTTTTCTTCTTTATGATTGGGTACCTATCTCCGGTACCCTCCACATATAGCGCCACAATATACTCCAAAGTTTCACACCACAAACTCAATTAGAATTGACAAAATAAAGAGATCATGGGATTGAGTAACGAGTCAAGGTAGAGTATTGGTAGCAAATTTGACTCAAGTATGGGCAGACGATTCAGTCTGACAATATGGACAGATCACTTTATAACATATCTAAGAAAACTGCAGTAATACTTATCACATATCTACCCGTTTTCTTGTTCAATTAATATTGATTATATTTGGGCGATTTCAGTGCCTTGTTGAATATCAATGTTGCTGCTTATTCGATGCATCATTTAATTTGCCAAGTAACAAATTTGTGTTGCCAAAAGTAGGTTATTCAAAAGTCCAAGCTTATTTAGTCATAACTTTTGTAAACTCTGTTAATTCTTTGGCAGATTCAGTGAATTTTGAGAGAGTTGAGGCAAAACTGTGAAATCAAGTATCAAGGCTCCTATTTATGGCTGCACCCTGCAACACTATCACAGTTAACCGTTTTAATCCTAATGGGGACAGTCTTGTTGGAAGGTCAAACAAAACCAACTTGACCCGTTTATTCCAACACACTTTCACAGTTAACCGTTTTATTCCTAATGGTGATTGTTAGGATTAGGGGCTGCTTATTTAAAAGTAAAACATCAGCAAACAACAACAATATTAGACGATGGGAACAAACATCAGAACATGGGAACAAACATCAAAACAGAACAGAGAGTTTTGGGACAAAAGGTTGGATTCCATTTATCACGGGTCCAAATACAAAGTTACATATACAAGTTCTATATATAAGAGATAAACCGACCTACAGGTTTCCTACATCTGAAGATACTAGCAAAAGACTAAACTACCCTTAGTACCAAATTAACAAAATACCATTAGGAGGTATAAGTCAAATTTCCAACAGTGATAATCTTATTGGAAGGTCAATCGAAAGCAACTTGACCCGTTTACAGCAATACTTTCAAAGTTAACCGATTTATTCCTAATGGTGATAATCTTGTTGGAAGGACAAACAAAACTAACTAGACCCGTGTACTGCAACACTTTCAAAGTTGACCATTTTGGTGGACTTTCACAGTAAATATATTACAAAACCATAATAGTTGGTCGAAAATCTCTACCAACAGAATGAGATAGATTGTCAAGTATAGAACTGAAGACTGTTATATTCTAAACATTCAAACCACTGTCACTTAAAATAGAAAATCATCCATGAGATCAAGAACACATACTTAAAATAGAAAATTATCGTCATTTAAACTGGAAACATGACAAACTAAAAACTAACTTGTAGGTGCTATTTAAAAACCAAAAGTGATCTCTCTCTACCTTGCAATGTTGCCATCGTCAGCGTAATCAGTGAATGATGGAATCAGACTCATCAAGTAGAAGTAGTGTTTCCATGTGAGAGCTCACGAAGAACGAACCATAATCTCCATCAATCCCAATATCCTTGATGCTTCCTGAGGAGATATCAATAACTTCAAATATACCGTGACCTTTTATTTCTATTACAGGTTCACCGGTCTTCCTAAACCCCAATACTCCATCATACAGTGATTTACCCGGCACCTTAACAGTGAACATCTTACTAAAATCTTTAGTAACACCATCATCGTTCATCCTCCATACACCGCAAACTGTGATCTCACCCTCTTCATAGTATTCAAGCAAAATTAGACACCCCTTTCGCTTAGATAACTTCAATTTCCTAGAGTGCACAAAACTATCGGGAAGATACACTTTACCAAATTCTTCACTCCTTAAATCAAAATAAACAATCAAATTAGACCTAATTGGTCCCTTTCCAAGCCAATAAATGAAACCATCTAAAGAGACTTGATAATCAAACATTTTACTATAAGACTCGAATGGAGGAATATTAGATACACGTTTCCAAACACGTGTACTTAATGTAAAAACCTCGACATCCCAGTGGAGATTTTCTTTACAAATACCATTAATCTTAACAAGCTTAGGGTCATTAGTGTCAGGACAAACACCAAAACCGATCCTAGTACTACCCTGCGGCAACACATTAGGGATAACAATACCAATACATCTTCTAGCCGAAAGATTCCAAAGAACAGCCATTTCATTTCCATCACATCTATTTTTATAATAACCGTACAAACATAACAACCCATGTATCAAAGAAACTACTGATGCGTCCTTAAGAGAAGCGGGCGGAGTTAAGGAAAGCTTATGTAAGGGGAAAGTAACATCGTCCGAAATAGAAACATAGTTTTCGGTAGTAGCACCTACTAAGTACTGCACGAATAGATTATGTTGAGGCTGATGTTTATGGTATTTATTAATAAATTCAGAGCTATCAATAAGAGATTTCCAAGATTTTGTGACGGATCGGAATCGGAGAAGTGATTTGATAGGGAGCTTTTCGATGATTTGTGTCTGGATCTCGAAAGGAATGTTGTCTGACATTTGTTGAGAATGTTTGTTTAGGGTTTGAGAAAGAATGCCGAACTGGAACATGTATGTACTTGTGTGTGTTATTGATTTTTGCAATTGGGCTTCCTATGCGATGCATGGTCCAAAAATAGTTAAAACATGATAGTCTTATGTTAGCCCACCAGCTTGTACATAATACAGCTGTGTGTAAAAAGACAAAAAGATTGGTGCCGTGTCTAACTTTTGGCAAATGAAGTTCCCTTTGTTTAAATAAGTAATAAATGAGAACTTCCATGACTCGTGAAGTTTAAATTTCAGAAAGTTGACCACCAAAGTCAAATAACGACCCATTTATACCATTTACCTTCCTACTTTAACATTTCAGTAAATTCTACGATATATAAAGCTATAAACTTACTTTGCAAACTGTCCAGTTTGGTAGCTATGACTTCTTATGTGCTAACATGGTAATCAACATTACGAAAATAAGTTAGTTTAGTAATCAAAGTGTCCATTCCTGGTAAGTAAATCTATAAAAGTTGAGACACATAAAAATCTATAAGTAAATTATATCCTATATTAGATAGTTGTGACGTTACTGCATATAAAACATTTCACACTTTTTTTGTCGATGTTGCATTGCCAGTACCCTACTAGTCGATACTAACAATGATATTATAGATTAGGGGCTAAATTTTCATAAGCTCGTTAATTTTAACCATCTCCAAGGTGGGCTAGCGGTATGTTGGTCCCGAAGTCTTAGTCCTTCAAAACCTAGCTTGCTATTCATCTTAGTCCCAAAGACCGAAAACGGGCACATTTTTTCAAGAAGAGTGATGAAAACTTAATTTCAGATGAAAAATGAATTGTTGAGTTTTTTGTTGACTGATGAAAAACTATGTTTCTATTTCGGACGATGATACTTTCCCCTTACATAAGGTTTCCTTAACTCCGCCCGCTTACCTTAAGGACGCATCAGTAGTTTCTTTGTCGCATGCGCGCTTTTATGTTTGTACGGTTATTATAAAAATAGATGCGATGGAAATGAAATGACTGTTCTTTGGAATCTTTGGAACCTTTCAGCTAGAAGATGTATTGGTATTGTTATCCCTAATGCGTTGCCGCAGGGTGGTACTAGGATCGGTTTTGGTGTTTGTCCTGACACTAATGACCCTAAGCTTGTTAAGATTAATGGTCCTGGTAAAGCAAATCTCCATTGGGATGTCGAGGTTTTTACATTAAGTACACGTGTTTGGAAACGTGTATCTAATATTCCGCCATTCGAGTGTTATAGTAAAATGTTTGATTATCAAGTCTCTTTAGATGGTTTCATTTATTGGCTTGGAAAGGGACTAATTAGGTTTAATTTGATTATTTATTTTGATTTGAGGAGTGAAGAATTTAGTAAAGTGTATATTCCCAATAGTTTTGTGAACTACATGAAATTGAAGTTATCTAAGCGAAAGCGGTGTCTAATTTTGCTTGAATACTGTGAAGAGGGTGAAATCAAATCACAGTTTACGGTGTATGGAGGATGAAGGATGATGGTGTTACTAAAGATTTTACTAAGATGTTCACTGTTAAGGTGCCGGGTAAATCACTGTATGATGGAGTATTGGGGTTTAGGAAGACCGGTGAACCTTTAATAGAAATCAAAGGTCACGGTTTATTTGAAGTTATTGATATCTCCTCAGGAAGCATCAAGGATTTTGGGATTGATGGAGATTATGATTCGTTCTTCGTGAGCTCTTACATGGAAACACTACTACTTGGTGAGTATTATTCCATCATTCGCTGATTACAGTGACGATGGCAACATTGGAAGGTAGAGAGAGAGATCAGTTCTGGTTTTTAAATAGCAAACTTAGTGTTTAGTTTGTCATGTTTCCAGTTTAAATGACGATGATTTTCTATTTTAAGTATGTGTTCTTGATCTCATGGATATGAAATTTGGGCTAATGGTTTGAATGTTTAGAATATAACAGTACTTTACCAGTAGTAAAACAAAACCGAAAGCCAGCATTCTCCACAAGCTTAGCATTAAGAGCATTAAAACGCGAACCACTGGTCGCTAGTTGCTTCAAAACATTCCTAATCGCTTACTACCAAATAAAGTATATACAACATATCTTATCTAACCAAACGCGTATCAAAAAATCTAAATCTTTTACGAAAATTAGCAATACCAAACAAAAATTCATCGCCTTTCGCACTCCGAAACCAATAAAGCCAAAAAACAAGAAACTTACTCACCAGTTGTAAAACAAAACTGATACCCAGCATTTTCCACAAGCTTACTACGCCTATCTTCGTCAAATATATAGCTACTACTATACGCACAATCTTATCTAGCCAGATACACTTTTCAAAAAGTCTGAATCTTTTACTAAAACTAGCAATACCAAATAAAAATTCATCGCGTTTCGCGCCCCGTGACAAATAAAGCCAGAAAATCAAGAAACCAAGAAACATACCAGTAGTAAAACCTCCACAGGCATTTTATGCAAAAGGATAGTCGCTTCAAAACATTCCTAAACGCTTACTACCAAATAAAGTATATACGGCTATACGCACATATTTCATTTAACCAAATGCATTTTTCAAAAATTCTATACCAAATAAAATTCATTGCATTTCGCACCCTGAAACAAATAAAGCCAAAAAAAACAAGAAAATTACTTACCAGTAGTAAAACAAAACTGAAATCAACCTTTCTCCACAAGCATTAAAACGAGAACCGTTAGTCGCTAGTTGCTTCAAAACATTCCTAAAACGCTTACTACCAAATAGAGTATATACGCACATATTTCATTTAACCAAATGCAATTATAACTGTTAAATTTCAAAAAGTCTGAATCTTTAACAAAAACTAGCAATACCAAACAAAAATTCAGAGCTGATCGCACCCCGAAACAAATAAAGCAAATAAAAACAAGAAACCAAGAAACATACCAGTAGTAAAGCAAAACCGAAACCCATCTTTCTCTGCAAGCTTAGCACTAAGAGCTTTATCCACAAGCTTACTACGCCTATCTTCGTCAAATATATAGCTACTACTATAGGCACAATCTTATCTAACCAAATGCAATTTCAAAAAGTCTAAATCTTTTACGAAAACTAGCAATACCAAATAAAACTTTCATCGCGTTTCGCACCCTGAAATAAACAAAGCCAAAAATCAAGAAACATACATACCAGTAGTAAAACAAAACCGAAACCCGGCATTTTCGACAAGCTTAGCACTAAGAGCATTAAAAACAGCAGGACCCTGATGAACACCAGGTGTATCAAGCACCTCCCTCAGTTTCTTCGCCGGAGAAGAAACACCCAACCCACCACCACCACCACCACCACTACTACCACCAGTAGTGTTGTTATATGAAGATGATGAAGAAGCTGCTACTGTGATGGAAGTGGAGTGGATTGAGCGTTGTGGGTTCTTCAGTTTATGAAATATTTTGGGTATTTTGGTAGTGGTGAAACTGGAGGAAGGTGGTGGGTTTGGTGGTGGTGTAAGGTGGTTGGATACGGTGGTCGTGGGTGTTGTTGGGATGTTCATGTTTTGTACTTTTGTTTTTGTACTTCTACAAATGTTAGATTTTATATTTTTAAGAAAACAAAAATACTACTCTAATTGCATTTAATAATGTTTCTTTTTTATTTTTATTAATTAATTAAAAAAAATATTGTAATTACAATTTTAAACAAAAGTAATATATTAAACATAATTAAACATACCAACTCATTTTTAGAAGTTCATGATCGCGTGAAAAAAATAGGTTTATTCACCACTTTATGAAAGTTAACAAAATATATCAGTGGAAACCGAGAACTTTTACTGTTGATTTTCTAATTGTTCAAATTTTTTTACTTTTCCAATGAAATAGTTAAGGTTACAGACAAAATGTTGGTGTTTATATTCGTCCCAACCAGGGTAAGATAATCAAACATAGCTATATACCAAAACTATGGTTATCGGATATCATTTGGAATCGTGTAATCACTTTCCAAAGTAAATTATTCGACCCTAATGCCTGGGTATCACGAATACCTATTTGGGATAAGACCAAATGCAGTTAGTGATTTAGGCACAAATCTCTAACCCTTTTGTTGTTATGTGTTTATGTTTCTGTGTATATTTCATGCAAGTTATGGCCACATATTTATAGGTGGAGTACTCAACCCTAGTCAATGGTATTAAAAGGATTTAACGGCTCATTAACTCCTCTTAATATTCTCCATAATACCAGGTCATAGTGGTTACAAGACCAATTAAACGTGGTCTTTAAAGCACTTGAATTGGTCAAAGACCCTTACAAGCATCATGTTCAGCTCCAGCATGAGTCTATCCTTCAGTCCCACTGAAACATCAACAAACCCCTGAAGGGTGTTCCTGCTGAAGCCTTCAGCATTGAAGAGGGCTTGCTGAAGAGTACCTTCAGTCCAGAGTTATACTCTCTGAAGAGTTAACTCACTGAACATTATCAACAATACTGAACAACATAGTAACCACTAAAAGAGTCAAGGTGTTCAAAGACTTATGGGTGTACACTCCGTATCTCTTTACCCATTCAACAGTATAAATTGAACCTTCAATTGAACTATATTTTCAACACAAGACACTATATGGGCGGTATGTTGCTTTTAAAATACCAACGATCTACTATGATTGTTTGTCTCGTGTCTCAGCTGTCTCAAGTCTCCTATTGGGGGCATCAAAAACCTTGTTAAGCCTTGTTGTATGAACTAAGTTTGTAAATTTGAACATACCATCTCTATTGGGGTACACAGTTGTTTATCAACACAACTACCCTCATCGGACTTTTTGCATTCATTTTTTTCTCTTTATTCTTTTGTTGTACTTTCGTTTTTTTTTTTCCTTTCAAACTCTAAAGTTAATATTTTTTGGAAAATTTGCAAAAGTTATGGGAGATATATGTGTTTTGTTACGGGACGGAGTCTGTTTGTGGCATTTTTATAATTTTGTTACCTTTTTTAGAAGTGAAGTAGTAAATTTTCCGTATTAAGTCTTTAAGAGTATCTTTTTTATTTTATAATTATTGTCTACTCTTAGACTTTTTAACTTTTTATATTAAAAATTTGACCTTAAATACTTGTTTTGTGTTACATATTACTAGACAATTACCCGCGCATAGCGGCGGAATTACCTAACGACATATAATTAACGATATGCTAATTGATCCGGTGGTTGAACCGGAAATCCGGTGACTCGGTCGAGTTGAACCGCTGGTCGAACCCTTGCCCGGTGACTCGTCTGGGTTGACCCGTTGGTCGAACCCGTGACCCGGTGACTCGGCCCGGTTGACCTGGTGGTCGAACCGTGACTCAGTAACTCGATCGGGTTGACCCGATGGTTGAACTTATGACCTGATGACTTAACCGGATTGACCCGGTGGTTCAACCCGTGACCATGTATTAAATGTTTGACTTCATAATTATTGCATTCTACTCTACATAAATTTTTTTAGTTTTTCACTATTTTCTTATTTATCACATTTTTCACTTTCAAGAATCATGTGTAAATGCTTTATATATTGTATAGATTTGATAAAAATTATACTAATAAAAATATATTTAAAATCTATCCATTTATATATTTTGTATCAAATTTTATATAACACAATGAATAATAAATAATGTCAAAGTTACAAAATAAAAACTTCAAAAGTCAATACTAGACAATAATTTTAAGACAGATGTAGTAGTATTTTGTTGCAAAGTTAGTCAGTCTTTAGGTTAGCATTTTGTTGCAAAATAAGTCATACCAACTTTACAAAAGACGCGTGACAAAAAAAACAATTTATATAGTTAGGTAATAAAAAAATTTGATGCAACATCTTACAATATCAATTCTCGCAATAGCAATTTTGATTTGTTTTAAATTTATATAAAAAGAGGTGTTTGAAATTAACAAAACCAAGTCTCGCAATAAAGAAATGAATTAATGTACCATCTCGTAATACTAATTGTGATAATAATAATTTTGAAATTGTTTTTAATACATGTGACAGGGGAAGTTTGGCATTAGCAAAACCAGGCATGCCCAAAGCAAACCCGATAAATGTATGTATAGTATAATGATACTCTCTCATCCCAAAATTGTTACAAATTTATATTTATTCTTGTTTTTTTACAGAATTATGACTTACCCTTAACTAATCACTAATTAAGGTTTTTTTGAATTTTCTAATTACAATTTAAAACAAAAGTATTATACTAATAAACTTGGTCAAACTACTTATTATTTTTATTAGTAAATAATTAATTTAGAACAACTAAAAACACATGAACAATAAAAATGAGACACAAAAAATACTTTAAGAGTATATTTATTTTCATTTTCATTAAATTTTGTGTCGTTTCAATAATGATAAGTACATTTATTTTCAATTTGACTAAATTTTGTGCGGTATTGATAAAATGATGATTCATGTTTACTTTTCTAGGCTCACTAAATATTTATTACTTTATTTACTAACCTATTATGATTTGATACTCGGTCTTATCTCATTGCAAATAACGGTCATTCATACTATTTACGTCCATCTTTCCGAAAATTACGTACATTTTCCTCACCGCCGTCTCATTTTGTTCATGTTTTTTTACTTATGTTTTGTACTTCCACACTCTAAACTTAATACTTTTAGCAAAATTTGCAACAACTAGTGTTTTGTCGTGAGACGGAGTCGAGTAAGATTGTTTATGACATTTTTATAATTTTTTATGGGTTTTTCTTTTTTTCGTGTTAGAAATGGAGTAGTAAATCTTTTGTATATTGTCTTGGGTTAGCGTTTTGTTGCAAAACTAGTCAACCCTTACGTTAGCGTTTTGTTGTAGAGTTAGTCATTAAGAAGTAACTTTGTAAAAGACGCGTGACAGAAAAAACCATTTATGTAGTTAAAAATAAAAGAATTTAATGCAAAATCTGGCAACATTATTTTTTATTTTTTTTTAACTTATGTAAGAGAGCAAAACAAAGTCCAAAAGAAATGAGTTAATGTAGCATTTGGTAATAGTAATTTGAACAATAGTAATTTGAAAATGTTTTTAAGGCATGTTAAAAAAAAGTTTGGCATTAGCAAAATCGGGCATGTCCAAAGCAAACCCAAAAAATGTATGTATCTCTCTCATCCCCAAATTATTAAAAATTTATATTTATTACTAATTAATTTTTTTATATTTTATAATTACAATCTAACAAAAGGATTATACTATTAAACTTAGATCAAACTACTTATTATTTTTATTAGTAAACAATTAACTTGGAACAACTAAAAAACATGCACAATAAAAATGAGACGAAAAAAATACTTTGAAAGTATACTTATTTTCAATTTGATTAAATTTTGTGTCGTTTTACAATAATGATAAGTACATTTATTTTCAATTTGACTAAATTTTATGTGGTATTGATAATATGATGATTCACATTAGAAAGTTGGAACAATAAAACCTGTTAGTGATAAAACTCACATTAGAAAACGCTCAAAATCTAAGGGTCACACAAATGTTAGCAATTCTGATAATATTATATTTGTATCTGCTAACACTCTGGAACCAATAGTTTCCAATGCATTGTCTACTGTTGTTGTTGAAAACAGGTGGTCCAAATTGTTCTCTGGTATTTGGACTCTGGTTGCTCTAAACATATGACCGGAGATCGCTCTCAGCTCAGAAATTTCGTCAGCAAGTTTCTTGGTACGGTTCGATTTGGAAATGATCATATTGCAAAGATAATGGGTTACGGTGAATATCATATTGGGAATGTTATAATTTCAAGAGTGTATTATGTGGAAGGTCTCGGTAACAACTTATTTTCTGTGGGACAATTTTGTGATGCAAACCTAGAAGTTGCTTTTCGAGAGCATGCCTGCTTCATTCGTAATTTGGAAGGGGTTGTTGGGAATAAATTATGGGTCAGTTCACTAGACGCTGATAAGAAGAATGTCAACGCTGATAAGATGACATTGGACGCTGACAGCCAAGCGTTGACATTGAAGAAGTCAACGCTGATAGCCTTGAAGATTAGCACTGATGGAATATATCTTCATACGAATCTTTTTGTTTATTTGTTTCTTTATTTGTGTATGGTAAAGATAAGCTCGACATTGTATTTTCCATTATTATCTTTACCTAGAATAGTTGATTCGTAGCTTATTGTACAAGACTTCTTGATCTATAAAAGAAGATCTTTTAGGTTAATGTTAATCATCAGTTTTCATAAGTTTTCACAAGTTAAACCTCTTTCATTGTAATCAAGTTCGATCATTCTAATACAAGTGAAAGTTTGTTTAACATCTTTGTGTTTTAGATTAAGTGTTAATTCCGCATAACACTTAGTTACTTTATTCATAAGCAAAGGTTTCTCTACGTGTATTACTTGATCTAATCTCGTATACACAAAGCTTAATCGATCTAAGTTTGGGATCAACAAGTGGTATCAGAGCTTGTTGAGAAACTTTTGATCTTTAAGTAACGCAAGAACCCTAAAACACCAAACCCTAAAAACCCTAAATCTCTCAAAACCCTAAAAACATCATGTCTGGCACAAATCAACCTTCTGCTTTGCTACAAAACAACTCCACAAACCCTAATATCAAAATTCCCATGTTTGATGCCAGGAACTTCGAGCTTTGGAAGTCTAATTTTGAGCAATATATAGCCATCCATGACTACACTCTTTGGGAGATTGTTGAATATGGGAACACATTCAACAAAGCTCAAAAGATTGCTAATGCTATTGCCGCAAGGATAGCTCTTCCTAATTGTCCTGAAGCTGATAAGAAGGAAAAGCCTGAAGATGGAAGAGCTGTATCTGCTGATGATGTAGCCAAGAAAAGGGTGGACATGAAAATCTTGAACATCATGAAACACGCCTTAGGTCATGAGAATCAGCACAAGTACAAACGCTTTGAGTCTGCAAAAGAGCTTTGGGAAGCTCTTGAAGTAGCACATGGTGGCAATGCTGACACAAAAGAAGAAAAGAAGAAGCAACTCTTGCATGAGTATGCTGTCTTTAAGGCTCAACCCAATGAGAATCTCAGCAGTGTGAGAAGTAGACTGCTTGACATCACAAGTCAACTTTCCTTCATGGGAACACAGATTGATGACCCTGACTTGAATGCTACTTTTCTCAAAAGCCTTGGTGATGTATGGAAGATTGAGACAAGATCCATTCTGGTCAATAACACCCACAAGACCTCCAGGTTTGATGACATCTTCAACAAACTAAGACTGTTGGAGAATGAATGGCTTTTGGAGAGTGATAATAAATCTTCCAGTAGCAACATGGCCTTCTTCTCACAAAGTGAAGGCCAATTTGATTCCATGAACTCCTATGGACATCCAATCACTGGATCTCAATGTGTCAACGCTGGATCACAGCCTGTCAGCGCTGGATCATATCCTGTCAACGCTTTATACTCAAGCGCTGACACTCACAACTTTGGCGCTGATAGAATTAAACCTGCTGGTTTAGATCTAGATACTGTGTGTGCATTCATTGCTTCTTTGCCCAGTGATTCAAGGATTACATATGAAGATCTTGAGCAGATAAGTGATGAACAATTGGAAGAGATGGACATCAAGTGGACTATGGCTCTTGTAAGTTTAAGAGCAAACAGGTTTAATAAAAGGTTCAAGAAGAAGATGACCTTTAATGCTAAGGATGTTGCTGGATTTGACAAATCCAAAGTTGAGTGCTACAATTGTCATAGGATGGGGCACTTTATGAGGGAATGTAGATCTCCAAGAAGATCTGATGCTGGTAAGCCTTCAAGCCAAATGGTTAAGAGCCAAGATCCCAAGGCCATGGTTGCTGTTCAAAAAATTGATGGCGTTGGAGGATGGGACTGGAGCTGGAACTTTATGGCTAAGGATGAGGAAGAGGACAGAGATTTGGTTGCTGAAGTTAAAGAAGAGCATGTTGAATATGCTCTCATGGCACACTCCTCCTCTTCATCAGACAATGAGGTATATGATGATGCTTTCTGTTCTAAGGGTTGTCGTTTAAATACTGAAAAACTAAATCAAGAGATAGTAAAATGATTAGATGAGGCAAGTACTGAAAGATGCAAAGTATCTAATTATCAAATTGCTCTTACCCAAACAGAAAAGACAGTAGCTGAGTATAAGAAAATGGAGTTTGATTTAAAGGATCAAATAAATATCTTAAAACATGAGTTACATCAAAGTAAAGATATTCAAGATATCACAAACAGGGTTAATCTTGATTTGATAGCTCAGTTAGATGAGGCTAACAAAAATAAAGATAATGTGAGTCTTAAAATCTAGAGATTTGATAAAGCCACACAATCCCTAGGAGAGTGTGTTAGTAAACAAAGAGACTCTAAGGACATGAGTGGGATTGGGATGAAAGATTATACTGGTGTTCCACCACCAGCTGGGGATTTCTATGGTGTCCAATCAAAGGACTTATCTTGGACTGGCTTGCCAGAACTCCAAGAGAAGGAATTCATTCCTCCACCTAGAGTGACTTCCCCAGTTGAAGAATACAAACAAAAACTGACTGACCTAGATGAGTGGAAGAAAGCTAACCACACTTTGTTTGTTAAGGGAGGGTTGTTGTGTGAAAGTCCAAATGAGCCCACACCAATCAAGAGCCATGATCCTACACCTATTAAAATCACACACCCAACCACTGGCAAAGCTGTTGACCTTGGCCCACAAACTGTTAGAAAACCTAGTGTTAAGTATGCAGAGATGTATAGGAATACTAGGTCACCAAAAAGCCAAGTTAGTAACCAGGGAACAGGCTTCTTTGCTTCTAGACCTAAGACTATGTCTAGAAAAGCTTGTTACTCATGTGGTAGTTTTTCACATTTGGCATACAAATGTGTCAACGCTTCCAATGTCAACGCTGATAGGAACCATTTCAGCGCTGACAAAAGTCAACATAGGTCAAACACTGTCAGACCCAATACCTTTGTGAACAAAAGTTCACAAGTTGTTAGACCAGCCCCATTCTTTTCTAGAGGGTCTAACACACAAGGCCTAAGACCTTTCCAAAAGTCAAACACCTGGTCCAATAGGCAATGGGTTCCTGTAGCAAACCCTAGGTTCAACGCTGATAAAGGCAATCGGGGCGCTGACAAGAACAATTTCAGCGCTGACAGACACACTGCCAAACCTAGGTATTTGCAACCACAGGGAAATAGGTCTCAAGCTTCTACTAGCTTAATATGGAGACCAAAACAAGACCAAAACCCTAATTCTACTGGTCTTTCTATGACATGCAACAGGTTTCATTATATTTCAAAGGCCATGTCAACACCAATTGGGGTTAACTGGGAATTTCATTCAAAAAGGGATGAAAATGGGGTTGTTATGAGAACCAAGTCTGTTCTTGTTGAACAACCAGATGAATCCAAGTCTTCCAAGGCTTGGGTTCCCAAAGAAAACTAATGTGTTTTCTTTATGTGTAGGGCATTCAGAAGAAGATCAATGATTATGGATATTGGGATAGTGGATGCTCAAGGCACATGACAGGAAAGGAAGACTATCTGACAAACTTCACTCCTATTCAAGATGGTGATAAGGTATACTTTGGAGGGGGCTATGGCACCATCACAGGAAAAGGAACCCTTATCACCAACAATCTACGGTTTGAGAATGTCTTCCTGGTAAAAGAACTGGATTATAATTTGTTTAGTGTATCACAAGTGTGTGATAACAAAAATAAAGTTCTTTTCACAGATACTGAGTGCTTGGTGTTAAGCAAAGATTACAAGCTCCCTGAGGAAAAATACATAGAATTTAGAACACCAAGGCATAAAGACATATATAATGTGAATCTTAATGGAATTAAGATGAATAATAAAATGATGTCATGTTTTTATGCTAAAGCCTCAGTAGATGAAAGTAATCTTTGGCACAGGAGATTAGGGCACATAAACTTTAAAAATATTAATAGACTTGTGAGGCTTGGTTTAGTTGATGGTTTGCCTGAAAAGGCTTTCCACAATGACCACACTTGTGTTGCATGTCTTAAGGGCAAGCAGCACAAGGTCTCATTCAAATCTAAACAGGTGCACTCTAGTTCTAAACCACTTCACTTATTACATATGGACCTCTTTGGTCCAACTAATATAGAAAGTTTGAAGGGTAAATCATATTGTTTTGTCATCACTGATGATTTTTCCAGGTTTACATGGACTTTCTTTTTAGCCAAGAAAAGTGAAACTGCCCAAAGTCTGATTAATTTCATTACCCAGATTGAGAAGAAGAATGGTAATGAGGTCAAAATTATTAGAAGTGACAATGGGGGTGAGTTTAGAAATCAGTTGTTAGATGATTTTTGTGCCAAGAAAGGGATTACTAGGCAGTTTAGCATAGCTAGAACCCCACAGCAAAATGGGGTTGCTGAAAGGAAGAATAGAACCCTAATTGAAGCAGCCAGAACCATGTTGGCTGATGCCCACTTTCCTATAGCCTTTTGGGCTGAAGCTGTTAACACAGCTTGTTATGTTCAAAATAGGGCATTGGTCAACAAAATACATAATAAGACACCTTATGAGTTACTTTGGGGAAGAAAGCCAAATATTGGCTTTCTCAAGCCTTTTGGTTGTCATGTAGTTGTTTTAGAAACCAGTGATGCCCTAGGTAAATTTGATTCAAAAGGTGATGAAGGCTACTTCATGGGTTATTCAGTGCAGAGCAAAGGATATAGGGTTTACATTAAAAAGGAAAAACGTATACTTGAAAAAGTACATGTTAGGTTTTTGGAGAGTAAACCTAGTGATCCTGAAAGTGGTCCAAATTGGTTGTTTGACTTGGAACCTTTATCTAGAGCTTTAAATTATATGCCTGTTACTGATCCAGACATTGTGAAGGTAACTTCAAGTGTTTTGGAAAAGAGAATTGGTAATGTTTCAGGTATACAGGTTGCTAAGAAGGATGGATCACCAGTAGATGAGTCATCTCCCACACAAGAATATGTTACACTTCCTATATGGACAGATGAGTATTATGCTGCTGCTGCTGCTAGAAAAGATAATGGTGGTTTCCAAATACCACAAAATACAAACATGCATGGTTCTTCAGGCGCTGACAAAGGGAAATCAAGCGCTGACAAGAGCAATTCAGACGCTGATGGCTCAGACGCTGACAACAACAGTTCAAGCGTTGTTAGCCCAAGCGCTGACAAACAAGGTTCAGACTTTGATGACACCTTTGCACATCTTTTCTCTTCACATTTTGAACAAGGTGGACCTTCCAATGTCCATGAAGAGATTTCTGTTGATCAAAGAGAGTCTGATGAAGAAGATATTGGCAACATGGAGCGTGAAATTTGTTGATCCCAAACTTAGATCGATTAAGCTTTGTGTATACGAGATTAGATCAAGTACTACACGTAGAGAAACCTTTGCTTATGAATAAAGTAACAAAGTGTTATGCGGAATTAACACTTGATCTAAAACACAAAGATGTTAAACAAACTTTCACTTGTATTAGAATGATCGTACTTGATTACAATGAAAGAGGTTTAACTTGCGAATACTTATGAAAACTGATATCTTAACTTTTAACCTAAAAGACCTTCTTTTATAGATTAAGAAGTCTTGTACAATAAGCTACGAATCAACTATTCTAGGTAAAGATAATAATGGAAAATACAATGTCGAGCTTATCTTTACCATACACAATAAAGAAACAAATAAACAAAAGATTCGTATGAAGATATTCCATCAGTGTCAATCTTCAAGGCTGTCAGCGTTGACTTCTTCAATGTCAACGCTTGGCTGTCAGCGTCCAATGTCAACCTATCAGCGTTGACATTCTTCTTATCAGCGTCTAGTGAACTGACCCATATTTTATTCCCAACAATCCTCCCCTAAACTTGATATCTATTCCAATGATCAAGTTTCTGAATAAAAACTTAAGGCTTAGGAGGAATCTTGTAAAAACTTCTTATGTTGGTGATAAACATGTCTAATCAAGTCCTTGGCCATGTCACTAGTATAATCAATCTCCAAGGGTGTCTCTAGCATCTTCTCCAATTGCTCATCACTTATCTGCTCAAGATCTTCATAAGTAATCCTTGAATCACTGGGCAAAGAAGCAATGAATGCACACACAGTATCTAGATCTAAACCAGCAGGTTTAATTCTATCAGCGCCAAAGTTGTGTGTGTCAGCGCTTGAGTATAAAGCGTTGACAGGATATGATCCAGCGCTGACAGACTGACATCCAGCGCTGACACCTTGAGATCCAGTGGCTGGATGTCCATAGAAGTTCATGGAATCAAATTGGCCTTCACTTTGTGAGAAGAAGGCCATGTTACTGCTGGAAGATTTATTATCACTATCCAAAAGCCATTCATTCTCCAACAGTCTTAGTTTGTTGAAGATGTCATCAAACCTGGAGGTCTTGTGGGTGTTATTGACAAGAATGGATCTTGTCTCAATCTTCCATACATCACCAAGGCTTTTGAGAAAAGTAGCATTTAATTCAGGGTCATCAATCTGTGTTCCCATGAAGGAAAGTTGACTTGTGATGTCAAGAAGTCTACTTCTCACACTGCTGAGATTCTCATTGGGTTGAGCTTTAAAGACAGCATACTCATGCAAGAGTTGCTTCTTCTTTTCTTCTTTTGTGTCAGCATTGCCACCATGTGCTACTTCAAGAGCTTCCCAAAGCTCTTTTGCAGACTCAAAGCGTTTGTACTTGTGCTGATTCTCATGACCTAGGGCGTGTTTCATGATGTTCAAGATTTTCATGTCCACCCTCTTCTTGGCTATATCTTCAACAGCTACAGCTCTCCCATCTCCAGGCTTTTCCTTCTTATCAGCTTCAGGACAATTAGGAACAGCTGTCCTTGTGGCAATAGCAGCAGCAATCTTTTGTGCTTTGTCGAATGTGTTCCCATATTCGACAATCTCCCAAAGAGTGTAGTCATGAATAGCTATATATTGCTCAAAATTGGACTTCCAAAGCTCAAAGTTCCTGGCATCAAACATGGGAATTTTGATACTAGGATTTGAGGAGTTGTTTTGTAGCAAAGCAGCAGGTTGATCTGTGCCAGACATGATGTTTTTAGGGTTTTGAGAATTTTAGGGTTTTTAGGGTTTTTGGTGTTTTAGGGTTCTTGCGTTACTTAAAGATCAAAAGTTTCTCAACAAGCTCTGATACCACTTGTTGATCCCAAACTTAGATCGATTAAGCTTTGTGTATACGAGATTAGATCAAGTACTACACGTAGAGAAACCTTTGCTTATGAATAAAGTAACAAAGTGTTATGCGGAATTAACACTTGATCTAAAACACAAAGATGTTAAACAAACTTTCACTTGTATTAGAATGATCGTACTTGATTACAATGAAAGAGGTTTAACTTGCGAATACTTATGAAAACTGATATCTTAACTTTTAACCTAAAAGACCTTCTTTTATAGATTAAGAAGTCTTGTACAATAAGCTACGAATCAACTATTCTAGGTAAAGATAACAATGGAAAATACAATGTCGAGCTTATCTTTACCATACACAATAAAGAAACAAATAAACAAAAGATTCGTATGAAGATATTCCATCAGTGTCAATCTTCAAGGCTGTCAGCGTTGACTTCTTCAATGTCAACGCTTGGCTGTCAGCGTCCAATGTCAACCTATCAGCGTTGACATTCTTCTTATCAGCGTCTAGTGAACTGACCCATATTTTATTCCCAACAAAATTGAGGACACCAGACTTTTTGAAGGAGGAGTTCTCACTTCCACAAATAAGGATCACCCCACATCTCAGATCATTGGTGATGTTATGGCTCCAGTTCAGACAAGAAGATCCCATCAAAATCTTGGTGGATTTATTGCCAATATACACAAGAAGGTTGATACCCCTCTTGTACAAGCATGTTTGTTTGCATGTTTTCTGTCACAAGAAGAACCCAAGAAGATTTTTGATGCTCTCAAAGAACCTAGTTGGGTGGAAGCAATGCAGGATGAGCTTCACCAATTTGCTATATAGGATGTTTGGGAGCTGGTTGATTGTCCTAGATATGTGAGACCAATTGGGACAAGATGGGTTCTAAGGAACAAGAAAGATGAAAGGGGCATTGTGGTCAGAAACAAGGCACGTTTGGTAGCTCAGGGATATACACAAGAGGAAGGTATAGATTATGAAGAAGTTTTTGCTCCAGTTGCAAGAATTGAAGCTATAAGAATTTTTCTAGCTTATGCCTCTTGTATGAACTTTACTGTTTACCAAATGGATGTGAAGAGTGCTTTCCTCTATGGAACAATTGTTGAGGAGGTATATGTCATGCAACCTCCTGGTTTTGAAGATCCTGAGAATCCAGACAAGGTTTATAGAGTGAAGAAAGCTATGTATGGACTTCATCAGGCCCCAAGAGCATGGTATGGTACATTGTCCACTTACTTGGTGGAAAATGGTTTTAAAAGGGGCACCATAGATCAGACATTGTTCACAAAGAAGAAAGGTAAGGATGTCTTACTTGTCCAGGTCTATGTTGATGATATCATCTTTGGATCAACTAATCTAAAGATGAGTGAAGACTTTTCCAAGCTTATGACAGATAAATTCAAGATGAGTGCAATGGGTGAGATGAACTTCTTTCTAGGTTTACAAGTTCAGCAGAAAGAAGATGGTATCTTCATCTCCCAAGACAAGTATGTCGCTGAAATCTTGAAGAAATATGGTTTTTCTCCACATGAAAAGGATGCTTCCACTCCTATGGATAGGGAACACCCTTGGGGAAAAATTGGAGCTGGAAAGGATGTGGATGTTAGGCACTATAGATCAATGATTGGTTCATTGATGTATCTTACAGCCTCAAGACCTGACATCATGTTTGCTGTGTGTGCTTGTGCACGCCATCAAGTGACTCCCAAAGAATGTCACCTTTTTGCTGTGAAAATAATTTTTAGGTACCTAAGATGCTATCCAGATCTTGGCTTATGGTACCCAAAAGATTCTCCATTGGAGCTTATTGCATATTCAGACAGTGATTATGGTGGTGACAAGTTTGATAGGAAATCCACAACTGGTGGATGTCAATTTCTTGGGAGCAGATTAATATCTTGGCAATGCAAGAAACAAACAGTGGTGGCTAATTCTACAACTGAAGCAGAATATGTGGCTGCAGCAGCATGTTGTGGACAAGTCTTATGGATTCAGAACCAGCTGTTGGATTATGGGTATAATTTCATGCATACCAAGATTTTTGTAGACAATAACAGTACTTTATGCATTATTAAAAATCCTGTACATCATTCTAAAACCAAACACATAGAAATTAGGCATCATTTTATAAGAGATTGCTTTGAGAAAGGTTTAATACAACCAGATAGGGTAGCCACAGAAGATAATCTGGCTGATTTATTAACTAAACCTTTTGATGCTGGAAGATTTCAATATTTGGTAACAAATATTGGAATGGTTAATCTCACTTAATATGTGTTTTGGAACCTTTTTGTAAAAGTATGTACAGGATAATGCATTGTTATTGGTCTTTGTGATGATTTAGATTTTTCCACTTTATTTTTCTAACACTGACAAAGGTAAATGTAACGCTGATAAGTGTTATTTTGCCGTTGTTAGAGATATTATTATCTAACGCTGACAAGAGTTCCTTCAACGCTTATAAGTGTTGTCGGGACGCTGTCAGCAACAAATGTTAGTTTTGTGGTTTTCAATCTAAATGTGTAGGTGGTGGTAGCTTTATGCCATTAGATACAGAGTTGCTTATGGATCTTTGAAGAGCTATTTGGACATGTTTTTGTTTATGGATGATGGTTGGAATATTTATATTCCTATCTTGACATAAATTTTTAATGTTCATATATATTTTGAGAAACTCATGTATCATAGTTTAAGGGGAGGTTTAAGGAACCTTTAGGACTTTTGGGTATTCTTATAATACTCTCATCACAATTCTAGATTGTGTCCACAGGTGAGTATGGGTTAGTTTTACTAAACCATGAGGCACTGTAGCATGTAAAGTTGAAAAAAACTATGCATGCTGCCAAGACATTTTTGGCCTAGAATTGGTTATGGTCTGATGGGAGACTTGGGAATAGTTTTGTTATGGGTTTACCTGGGAGTTACAAAGAATTTTATGAAATAACTTTGTTGGTAAGTATTTTGGTTAGCAAGGGACACTAGAGGACATTTGTGTCTATCTTGCTTAAGCAAGTGTGCATAAATGGACAGTGCTTGCCGCCCAATAATTATTATCAACTTGTAAGATATTTCCCTTAGGATAAATTACTTTGTTAAGGTCTTTTTCTTTTTAAATATTTTTATTTTTAGACGCTGACAAGTTTTTCTCCAAACGCTGTTACGTCCAATCGTGACGCTGACAAGGCTTTAGGCAAACGCTGACAAGAAAATATAGCCGTTGGGCGCTGATGGGCTATTTTTGACCGTTGACACCTAGTGGGTCCTACCCAGTTGTTATTTTTTGACTAATCTTTGGCCGTAATTTTGGGGAGTTGTTACTTTTAATTAATGCATGAGATAAGTTATATTTGATTCAATATTTTCATCATTACTCTTTGAATATAACTGCCTCATTTTTGACCAATCAAACTCATGCATCTCTCCTATAAATTTGGCTAACTTTTTTTATTCTGGGTATTCATATTTTCTTGTCTAACATTTTTCTCCTAGATTTTTCCCATATCACATAACCTAAACAGCTTTAAACATGGCACCAAAGTTCAACTCAAGCAATCTGACATTGGAGTTCAAGAGCCAACATAATATGGTAGCTTACTTGACTGCTGATAATGACTTGTTCCCTCAGTATTCACAAATGGTGGCATTTTTAAATGCATCCTCATTAAGGTATGCGCTTTCTCATGCACCATTAGTCCCTGTCGCACACATTAGACAGTTTTGGAATAATGCTAGTTCCACAACAGCTAATGGAGTGACCACATTAACATCTACTGTTCATGGAAGAACATGGGTGGTCACTGAAGCCTTGGTTCGCCAAGCTTTGCGTCTTGATGACGCTGATGGTGTGACTACCCTTGCCATTGCAACAATAGAACAAGGTCTTAGGGATTTGGGTTATCCTATTCCTGCTGGTAAAACTTTAAATAAATATCATAAGCAGGAATTTCCCTCGGATTGGAAATATTTGATACATGTCCTTCTCCAATGCTTAAGTCCAAAATGTACTTCTTTTAATGAAATAAACAGGTCAATTGCAAGTGCTTTGGTTTGTATCACACGCGGGCTTAAGTATAATTTTTCAAAAATGATTTTTGACGGGATGTGTAAAAATAAGGGAAGTAAAATGACTTTGGCTTACCCAAGATTTTTGCAAATGGTCTTTGATTTACAAGAATATTGTACTAGGGATCATGACACTTTTTATGAGATCCCTAAACAAAAGAAAACCATTTTTGACAAGATGAGCTCCACAAACAGATCCATACCTCTCACCCAAGCTATGCTTGAAGTAATTCAGGCTGCTCAACCACAACCAGACCCTGCACCCCAACTTGAGCCTATCCATGAACCTTTACCTTCACCAGACCACATGGACATTGACCAACCCAACGCTGACACTCAAAATGTTGGCGCTGACACAGCCAATCCCAACGCTGATGCCATCCCTGAACAATCCCAAACACCCCTTAATCAACCAACACCCACACAATCTACCTCATCTTCCACTCCATTACAATCTAGGTTGAATAAACGCCAAAGGACTACTGGAGTGTTCTCCTCTAGTGGTCCTAGCCTTGTAGCAGAGAGAACCGCCTCCACAAGTGTGGCTGGTGCCATGGATGAGGCTGGGGCTATTGACACAAGCTTCGATGCTGGTCAAGACAGTCCCAACATCATTAAGACCTCATCCACGCCCTATGATTCTATTTTGGGAGGTCAAATCCCCATTCTAGCTGAGGGCAGATTGGAACCTATGACATTGAATGAATTGACGGCTGCTGTCATTAGCTTGCAAAAGCAAAATGTCAGCCTTGTACAAATTGTCAATAATCAGGGCCGTGAACTCCAAGTATTGAGGGAGCGGGTAACTGTTTTGGAGAATCCAAGTAGCAGGAGTAGGATGGAGGAATCTTCCAAAGGGGAGGATGAAGAGGATGAGCTGATTCATACAGCCAGTGAGAAGAGTTCACAATTTAGTGAATCTTTAGGTATTGTTGAAGCTCTTACAAGTCTGAAGCAGCATCCTGTTATTGATACATCTAAGGTGACACCATTAAACTTGGAAGGATCTTTCACAGAAACAATGGGCGCTGATACAGGTTTGAACGCTGACACATCCAGCGCTGACAAAGGTAATCGGGGCGCTGATAAAGGTAACTTGAACGCTGACAAAGTTGCAGGTGGTGTTGATGTATTCCAGTCATCAACAATCATCAAAGATGTGTCCACACAGGTTTCTTCTTCTACCTTACCTATTATTGATCCAAAAGACAAAGGTAAGGGGATTCTGGTTGAAGAAGATGTTCCAAAGAAAGATGCAGCACAAATTGCATTTGATGAACAGTTGGCTGCACAACTTTTGGAAAGAGATTTGAAGAGGAGTGGTAGATCACCATTTGTTGCCACTTCTGAGAGTGAGGAAGAAAGTGGTGATGAAAAAGAAGGAGATAGTTCAGATTCAAGTGTTCAAATTATTGAAGATCCAGAAAGACTTGAATATGGGGATGAGTTAGCAAAGGAAAGATTGAGTGATTTGAAGAATCAGATTGATTGGGACCTTCCTGAAATCACCAGAATGTACCATGCTTGGGAAGACAAAGTAATGGACAACCCATGAATGAGCTTATCAGATCAAATTTGGGGGTTGGAAGTTCTTCTCAGGGTACAAGATGATATAAAGGTGATTTTAATGTTTAATGCACAAGAGGTCAAGACTTGGCTTAAAAGAGATAGAAGGCAATTATACTACAAGTTACTTAGATGCCATCAACCTAGATGGACATACAAGAAGTTGCTGGCTTTATCTTTTGAGGAGCTAGAGTATAGGGCACATCCTATTTGGAGGAATGTGCAAGAAAATAATGTCTACCAGTTTCTTTCAGAAGAAAGGAAACAAGAGCTTGCTGAGGAAATGCAGATCCAAAAGGAGATGAGGATTGCTCAAAGACCAGTGAAGAAAGGAGATCCTTTCCAATTTCCTAAAAATATGGATGTGTATTTTCCAACTGAAAATGTTATAAGGAAGCATCTCAAGCTTTCTCCATTGGAAGCTTCAGATTTGGTTAATGTAGTACCTCTAGATGACAGAAATCCAATCATAAGTTTTGATGAAGATGAGTGTGGATTTTGGAAGATTGGCAGATTTGGAAAGGAGGTACATACTTTCACTTCAGTTATTTCTATCTTTGCAAGCATAGACAGAGAAGACTTGGTGCATCTATGGAGGTTCATAGAGGCCAAGTATACAGCTGAAGCACCTACTTCAGCAAATGGAATAAGACTATGGAACACATTTTTGACTTTGTGTGGTCCAAAGGAAGCAGATCCTGCCATATGGAAGGATCTTGAAGATGATCTCAGTAATCTTCATTGGAGGCTTTATTCTACTTGTGGTGTATTTCATTTGAGCTCTACAAAGTTTTCAGAGTATCTACTTGTGGATGCTGACTATTTCTTGTCCAAAGAAGTATTGGAAAAGATGAAGGAGACACCCTTGGAGATTGATTATACTAGTGACGTGGCCAAGGACTTGATTAGATATGTTTATCACCAACATAAGAAGTTTTTGCAAGATTCCTCCTAAGCCTTAAGTTTTTATTCAGAAACTTGATCATTGGAATAGATATCAAGTTTAGGGGAGGATTGTTGGGAATAAATTATGGGTCAGTTCACTAGACGCTGATAAGAAGAATGTCAACGCTGATAAGATGACATTGGACGCTGACAGCCAAGCGTTGACATTGAAGAAGTCAATGCTGATAGCCTTGAAGATTAGCACTGATGGAATATATCTTCATACGAATCTTTTTGTTTATTTGTTTCTTTATTTGTGTATGGTAAAGATAAGCTCGACATTGTATTTTCCATTATTATCTTTACCTAGAATAGTTGATTCGTAGCTTATTGTACAAGACTTCTTGATCTATAAAAGAAGATCTTTTAGGTTAATGTTAATCATCAGTTTTCATAAGTTTTCACAAGTTAAACCTCTTTCATTGTAATCAAGTTCGATCATTCTAATACAAGTGAAAGTTTGTTTAACATCTTTGTGTTTTAGATTAAGTGTTAATTCCGCATAACACTTAGTTACTTTATTCATAAGCAAAGGTTCCTCTACGTGTATTACTTGATCTAATCTCGTATACACAAAGCTTAATCGATCTAAGTTTGGGATCAACAGGGGTTGATTTATTGAAAGGTACTCGAGGGAATAATTTGTACACTTTGTCTCTACAAGACATGATGGCCGCTTCTCCCGTATGTCTTCTCTCCAAAGCATCGAAGACTAAGTCATGGTTATGGCATCGACGGTTATCTCATCTTAACTTTGACGCTATAAATCATTTGGCAAAAACGAACTTGTTCGTGGTCTTCCTAAACTTACATTTCACAAGGATCATTTGTGTTCCGCGTGTACAATGAGGAAAAGCACTAAGAAATCATACAAACCCAAGACTGAAGACACTAACCAAGAGAAACTTTATCTGTTGCATATGGATCTTTGTCGGCCAATGCGTGTTGAATGTAAAACCCGCATGCTTTTACCATGAATAGTACCCTTAAGATCGTACGTACTAGATTAAAACTTTCCTTTTATAGTACGATTACGTTTACGTGTTAGGATTTTATGTATTACGTACGTGTTAGAACACGATAAGTATAAGTATTTATTACGCACGAACACACAATAATTATTTAAACAATAATTAATCACGAACATGCGATCATGAAATCATGAACGTAATTAAATCACGAGCTAATATTAATTACGTATATATATAAATTATTACGAACACGAATAAATATATTAAGTCACGATCGTAAACGGATTAAATTACGTAAACTGGATAACACGTAATCGCGGACATTTAAACGATCATTATTATTACTACCTATCTTAAATTACACGACAAGTAATTACGTACGTAATATATACTTTTGTCACGTAGATGAATAAACTATGAAAGTCGCGACATTTAATACTCATTTACGCGTACTATTTTACCAAGATGCGATTTAATAAAAAGTATAAAGTTATTCGGGTTGTTTTAGACAAAGATGAAAAAGGGAGGACTTAGGCTCAAAGCCCAAGTGTGTTGATGCGTGTATAACCAAAAGAACGGGAGGAGTATTGTATTATTGGACAAAGAGCAAAATCCTATCAAACCCTAAATCTAATAAATCAGCCGTATGCTTTCTTCCTTTCCTTCTTTGCTGCCGACGGGTAAACATCAAGAAACAAGGGATGTCATGCGTTTTCGGATTCAAGGGATCGTGATGATTCATGTTTTGTTACTCCTAAACCCTAAATAACATGTAAGAAACCCTAAATCTCATTATTTATTTATTTTTATTTTTTTTAAATGATCACGAATAAAACTTGATTAGGGTTGGATCTGATTGTTTTTGGTTCGGCTTGCACAAAACCGATAGTCTATGACTCTCAGTGGTGGGTTTTCTTTCGAGCCGCTGCAAACCAAACGGCCAGTAGGCCTTTTTCTTCTTCAGCCGCAACCCCTGCTGTCAACAGGGGTGCGCTTGGCTTAACAGTGGGAACGGAAGCCCAGCAGGGGCGTGTATGTACTAACAGTGGGAACCGAGACCACCAGGTCTCGGTGGGTTTTTATGCCAACAGTGGGAACCGGCTATTGATGGTGGCACCATCACCACTGCCAGTGGAAACTGGCAGTGAGGGGGCTGTTTGGTTTTGGGTTTATGGCCACTTAAGGGTGCGTTTGGCAGTCAGGTTAATAAGACACAATTAAAGGGCTCTTTGGTTCGGTTTATAGTTAATTAACACGGGTTTTCACGGTTTGGTTTTCAACACGCTTTTGTAAAATAATATACGGGTTCGGGGTATTATTTTACGAGGTTAATTAACTTAACATGTATATTAATTACGAGACAATTGGACTAATATCACGACTTATTATTACGAGAGTAATTAAATTAATTAATCATGTATATATAATTAATTTAATTTAAACCATGACTTAGGTTAATTATTTTACTAATAATACATAGTTAAACCTAAGTATTTTAATCATGAAAATTTGACTAAGTAATTAATTAATTATTAAAACCATGACCTATATTTAATTAATTCTCATGACTTAGGTTTATTATTATAAATTAATAATACATGATTTAACCTAAGTATTTTTATTTTTTATTTATTTAATTTAGACTATAGTAATTAGTTAATTATTAAACCATGACTTATAATTAATTAATTTACATGACTTAGGTTAGATTATTAATAGTTATTAATACATGTTTTAACCTAAATATTTAACTTTATTTAATTAAAAACATGTTATACTTTAATTAAATATTTTAACCTATAGTTTATTTTAATTACATGAAATAATTAATAAACTATACATTATATGATATGACTTAGAAAATAATCATGAAAACACTTAGGCTTATATACTTAGCTTATTTAACCAGCTTATTTCTAATTATGGAAACTTCTATTTTTAGAAACTTATTTATTTCAGGCATCTGATCTATTTGTGGAAACTTATTTAAATAAGGCAACAAATCTATTTATGAAAACTCTCTATTTTTAGAAATTTATCTATTTTAAGCAGTAATTCTATTTTTGAAAACTTT
The DNA here is from genome assembly GCA_025667525.1 of Glebionis coronaria. Lineage (NCBI taxonomy): Eukaryota > Viridiplantae > Streptophyta > Magnoliopsida > Asterales > Asteraceae > Glebionis > Glebionis coronaria. The sequence goes on from CM046877.1 coordinate 27,242,403, forward strand.
CTATTTTTGGAAACTTTCTATTTTTGGAAACTTTCTATTTTTGGTAACTTTCTATTTTAGGAAACCTGCTATTTTTGGAAAGTTACTTATTATTACACAGTAAGTATAATAGTACATGAAATACCAGAAATACTTAATCAGATTAAACAGAATATACGATAAACACAGTTTAAGGCTTTAAAACAGTAAAACATGATAAGAACATATAAAATAAGCTAAGACATGACATAGAACCAGTTACGTATTTAGTAAACATATACTTATTCATGTATGTATTTATGTAGCATTAGTGATACGGGAGTAGGATTCCTCTCAGTTCATCTTCTTCGTTCACTGGATATAAGGTACGGATTCCCGTCCTTTCAGTATGGACATTCTTTCCTTATTAGGATTCCCCGTATGCAGCCAACTGTTTTCCCGTAGTATAAGTTACGTGTTTGATTGCTTATGTTTAGTTAAGATTACCTATATCCACATACATGCATGACCAGTTTCACCTAGTTATGGAGGTACCATAACCATAACATTAGAGGCACTGATGTTATGACTTCACCACGGCGGAGTGATTGCTCGTGGCGTCCCTTCAGCTTTTGGCCATTTATATTATATTTATCATGTGGGGCGTATGGGTGCATCCTAGTTACATGTTTTCAGTCAGGATTTCATGGTGAATGTGGTGTGTGCCTTGCATCCTTCACAAGGAGCTGATCCCTCCTACCCAAAAACCAGTGTATTAAATTAGAGGCAACCCCTCTAATTTGCATGATGAGGTCACCCCTCCAAGTATTCATGCACGGTGGATTTTCATGACCTATATTGGCTAATGGTAAAATATGTTAAACAGTTTTCATAAGATAAACATAAGGCTTTTCAAACTATAAAAACCAGTTTTATGAACATGTTCCAGGTTTTCCAGGACTTATACATTTCCGCTGCTATTAAGTCTCTATTATGTTTTAGTCACTTATACTATGTCTATATCCGTGCACTAAGCATTTTGCTCAGCCGTTACTTTCCTTTCCATGTCCCAAAACGGCAGGTACCCTAGGAAAGACTCGAGCATTTGGAGGACGTGCATAGGATGGAAGATGCCAGAGACTTCTTTTCCTTTTTGCCTTCATATACTTATGCTTGTTTAGTCTTTCATTCATTTCCTTGGCTTTATTATGTTTTGGGCTTATGTTTGGGAACCGATGTTTGATTCCGGTTTACCCTATGGTCATGTAATGTTTTAGACATTTATCCTTGTATGCTTTGATGACACGCCATAATTACGCGTGACATTCCATTATCAAAATGGGGTGTTACAATTATGTTATCAGAGCCAAGGCTTCGACCTGTAGGCTCTAAAACTCGACCTGTGACTAGTGGGTAGTCACCAGAAGCTTCCTAAGCCAACGTTTGTTATTCCACGTATTGATGTTTTCAGCGCATTGTTGTTTTAACCATGATGTTTTCAGCACCTTGAGGTTTTAACCTTGATGTTTTCATCGATATTGTTTTACTAATATGGATGGACAAACGTCATTCATATTTAGTTATGTGTCATTGTTTCATGCATAATGTTCCTCGTGAACTGTGACTATGTGGACTGAACCCCAGTAGTTCATAATTAGTCACATAAAAAAAATTTCTGATAAGTTTGACAGATGAGTTTCATTTATTTATGTTTCATGTATCATTGTTGCAGGGATTATGACTAAGTAATGGTTGGTACAAGACTGGCCTTATTTAGTCGCATGTGCTTTTATCGAAACTTTTAACTTTGGGACCGACCCATAGGCGTCCCCTCGCCATGTCTCTTGTTTTGGAACCGACCCATAGGCGTTCCCTCGCACATATAAAGGTTTTATAAACTACATTACGCATTCATGCACTGTTTTTCATGCATAAAATTTTTCTCATGATTTAAATTGGCATAAATTTTTTTTCATGTCCCCTCATAAGTTATTATGTTTTTATGTCAAGTATGTTTTCATACTGTCATGGTTAACTTCAGTTTCATGCTGATTATGTTATACACTTCTTTAGGATAGACTGTTTTATGTTCCTTCATGATAATTCCGTCTTCATGTTGATTACGTCTTACGCCTCTTTGTTATTTATGCTTTCACGCAAGACATTGTTGGATTTCATTGAATTCTGCTTCCATGATAGGCATGGTCGGTTTTTATTAATCAAGCTGTCAGGCAAATCATCGTTGAATTTTGTGTAACCACACTTTAGCGTTTCTCAATGAAACCAGAATGAGGTATATACTGGCATTGCCAGGTTATCATGATGGTTTTCCTAACCGTTTAACCGATATACCTTCCTTAAATCATGATAAATGATCGACCCCATACCGATCATTTCATGTGCATTCCACGTGTACTCCACGTACCGTATTACATGTGCATTACACGTACCTTAATCCATGTGTATTTCACTTGCAATACTGCACGAGTATTCGCTAGTCGATTCTGAATCATCTCAGGCATATGTCCACTTGCTAATACTCTACAAATTGCTGATGCCGCTCATAACTTGGAAATGTTACTAAAGGTTGATGCTGCTGATGTTCGGAGATGCTACGAGATGCGGATGCTGTTCACAACCTGGAGATCCTACAAGACGAAGACAAAGGCGTCTTAGCAAAGCAATTGGACGAGAAGATGCTTCACCATCAGACGATTCCCATCAATCATTGTCCCTAATTCTTAGTTACATATCACACGTCATTCGGCTGTCATTTCAGCCATATGAGTGCAAACCGGTACCAGCCGGCCACTCAGCTGAATAGTTACATGAATCACGGTCATGAGAATGACCATCATGGAACTGACAGACAGGACGATAGTAACCACTACTATGACAACAACTATCCTAGAAATCGCAACCAAAACTCTGGCCACGGACGTGATCAGAAATACAAGGATTAGTAGTCCAACCGATCCGCCAAGTCTGGCATAATAACCTAATATTGTAGTTCTATTGTTTTACGTCTCGTGACACATGTCAAGACATCAGTCAAGACACATGTCTCATGTATACTTTGTGTCCAACTATGGGACATTTCTAAGAAATTCAGGGTACCCTCCAAGGGTATATCCATTTTGTTGTGCCATGTATTAATCAGGCCACAAGAATTTCAATACCATTACCGGCTCATCAGTGAGAACTGTCACGTTGCCGATGTCACTTTCATTCTTGTAACCATAAATCATTGATTCATGACCATGCGCCTTTCGTATTCCCATGTGTAGAAACTAGAAGGGGGGGGGGGGGGGGGGTTGAATAGTTTCTCTTCGATTGGTGACCAAATTAAAATTACTTTCAATTTGGTTTGTATCAAAACTATCTTTTACTTCAGGCTAAGTTGCATAATGATTAGGTTCAATTCAAATGCACTAGAAAAGATAATAGGTAAGTGCAATGATAATGAAATAAGTAAAGAGTAAGGAAGGAGACAACCTAGTGGGAAGACACCAAGATTTATAGTGGTTCGACAACGAGGCTCTATCCTCGTTTCTACTCCACTCCTCGAGTACACCTACTCGAGATTTCCACTATATCCACAAGCTCCCTTCTCGGCGGAGAAAACCTTACATCGTTGCTTACATTATTTTCCGACACTAAGCTAAATGTCGAGACCTAATCTTTAGCTAAGACCAATCTACACAACGTTGCCTACTTCACAATTTAACGACACAAGGCTAGATGTCGAGTTCTAATCTTAAGGTAGAACCAATCTTCACGACGTTGCCTACTTCACCATTTTACGACACAAGGCTAGATGTCGAGTTCTAATCGAAAGCTAGAACCAATCTTCACGACTCTTCACTTTGAATCTAAGTGAGAACTTCACACAACACAACTACTAGTCACTTTATAGTTTAGTGAGAACTCACAAGACACAACCACATCACTTTATAGTTTAGTGAGAACTCCTAATCAAATCTATTACAACTCAACTAGACTTATCCAAGTACACACATGTAGCTTGGATTTACACAACACAAATCCAAGCAAACACAAATGCAATGGATGTACACAACAAATCCAAGTATCCACAAATAACTTGGATGAACACAACTAGTCTAAATATTCATAAATACATTGGATTGACCTAAAACAAAAAGGGTATCATGATGAATATGACTAGCTCATAGATTCATCTTTCTCACAACACTAGTGAGTGAGTGATCTTCTCATTGGACAAGGTAAAGGAGGGGATCAAGAGGATAATCATATGTAAACATCCTTAACAATTTAAGTGATCATTTACTAATGATTATGCTATATAAAATAGAAAGAGGGCTGAGAAAAACGTCCAAGAGGCTTATTGGAAAATGAGATTTGACCCACTATTTAAAGGAGACAAAGTATAACGGATCTATAACGGCTAGCTGTGCGCGGTACCTTATCTCACCCCGTGGTTCCATATCGCTAAGGAACCGCGTAGGTACTTAAGGTACCACCACTAGACTCCGCTCCGTTTTTTGTCTTTTAGTGGGGTGGGAATATCTGAGGTATTTGAAACCTTCAAAGGATATTCTAACAGCATTTGGAATATGCTATTTTCAAATTTTCATTTTCCATTTTAATAAAACATTTTCTAAAAAAGAAAGTTTATTTAAAAAATCTTTTGTCATATTAACAAAAGTGTGTTTTAAGGATAATCATTTTGATGATCACTAAGTATGATTAAGAAAGGTTAGTGACATGATTATTACCTTGATGATAGTGTTAGTTAAATAATTCATTTTGTGTTTTACACTAAATGTGTTGTATGGTTTGTTGTGATCAAAACTAAGAAAGATTAGTTAACACTAATAATGTTTTTAGGCATCACTTGCATTAACAATCTCCCCCTTTTTGATTACGACAAACGATAAACTCATTCACGTAGAAACACAAAATGAGGAATTATTAACTAGTTTATCACTATCATTTCTCCCCCTTTGTCGTAGCAAAAAGGTTAGCACAAGTCCTTGAAGAACATCGAACTTTGCTAGTAGCTCCCCCTTGGTGGTTGCTCCCCCTTGCTTGGGGCACCAAGTTTGTGAGCTAAGGTGGCATGCTACACAAAGGTTAGTAGAAAGGAAAGAAACACCAATGTATATATGATCACTACCTACTAAGTAACTTGAGAGAGAGAGAGAGAAGAAATCTCAAATTAGAAGCAAGTATTTTGCTAAGTATGTCCAAAGAGATAATTGACAAAATCAAGCTTCAATCCGATGAAGATGATAAGCTTGTCAATGGGTTAAAGTTTAGAATTGATGGAATCACCCATAAGCAATTGTAAAAATTAACCATGATCAACTCAAAATAGAACTAATGAAATAACACACAAACAACACAAAGGTTACATAAAAGAAAAAAGACACAACAAAAAAGATAGTCATACACACAATATGAGTATCTAAAAGCAATAAATATGGAAAATAAACCACTAAGCATAAGCTAGTCTAATAGTGATATTTTCCAAGATTGCTAAAAAAATAAAAGACTAAAAAGACGACGATGCATCATTCGAAGTTTTTTCCACCAGAACGAAAACTTGAAATAGGAGGTCGAGTGAGGAGGAATTCAAGAAAATTTAACTTCTCATACACATGAGCAAGTTCAATTTGTTAAAATCGGCAACAATCACACGAGGATCCATGATGCAACACAAAATCGTTTGATGGGGATATGGCATCAAACTTAGGGTTTGGTGGTGGTGGGGTTATAGGTTTGGGAATGTTTTCACAATGCCTTTTGAGGTTTGGGAAGGTTGAAAGGTCATTGAGTTGAGGGGTGTTGAAGGATTGTGGTGGTGGGGGAACATTTTCTTTAGCTCCGGTGATGGGGTTAATGGTATAAGTCTCATTCCAATACTTGATTGGAGAGAAGGTAGGGTTTTTGGGTGGTTTGGAGGAAGATGGTTCATTCTTCTTAACCCAAATAGGTCGAACCGAGATTTTCGGTTTCTTTGAAAGCTTGGATGAGGAAGATTTGGGTGAGTGGGGTTGTGACAAAGAAATGTCAAGGTTAGGAATGTAGGAGTTAGGCATTGTGAGAGTGTGAGAATGAAATCTCAAGGTTATGTGAGAATGAATTCTCAAGGTTGGGAAGGTGTGAGAATGAAATCTCAAGGTTGTGTGAGAGTGAATTCTCAAGGTTGGGAAGGTGTGAGAATGAAATCTCAAGGTTGGGATATAAGTAAAATGTAATCAAGGTAAGAATTTGAATACAAAATGTGAAGTGTCAAGGAATGTTTAGTCAATTTGAGTAAACAAGGAATCTTGACAGGGTATAGGGTTTTAAAAGTTTTGACCAAAAATTCGTCAAAGACTGATTTCTGCCCGCGGTACCTTAAAGGGACCGGCGGTTCCTTAGCACATAAGGAACCGCGCGACTTTATTGAGCCGCGTCCAGTGGACATGAAACCATGTTTTTCCTGGGTTTTGGGAAAAACTAAGACTTTTTCAGAAAGTTGCAAATCTTGGAATTTTACCTCTATTAGCATCAAATTATGCTAGGGTTGCAAAAAGCAACACATTCACTAAGAATGTCTTGACAAAGGGTGACAAAATAATTTAGATATCATTTTGAACCAATTTTAGTCAAGTTTTTAGAGGTTGTGATAGATTTAGGTTCAATTTTAATTTCAAATTAAAGTTGATTAATGTACACATAAGGGTAGAAACACACAAAGCTAAATCCATAGATCAACAACATGAAACATTCATGAAGGAAGCAAGTACAATGACAAATAAAACTAACTAATACATAGCTAGCTTAACATTAAATCTAGATAAGTAGTTTTCTTTGGCTTGGTTTTGTTGAAAACTCTTATTAAGAAAACTCCATCATTCATCTCCTAGGAGGAGGCATGGAGAACAAGGCAAGCAAGAACTCTTGCAACCTCCTATGTAGTCCATACATATCCATCCTAAGGTTATGGATGATGTAGTGGTTGTAAAGACAACATGGACAACTAGGACCATGAGTTTGTTGAAACCCATAGTATGGATCACCCAAAAGGAGGGAAAGTGGAACACCCAAAATTGGAATGTTTGATTTGGGTGGAGGTGGAGGAGTCATGTTCTCCAAGGGTGATGTGGGTGAGAGTGGAGGCATGTTCCCTAAAGGGGAAATAGGTGAGTGTGGAGGTAAATTCTCCAAGGTTAGTGAAATGGGTGAGTTAAGAGGGGTAAATGGTGAAGTCACCAAAGTGTCATCAAAGTCATTCACAAAAGGAATACTTTGGATTGGTTGGGGTTGTGTGGTCACATCCAAGGGTGCACTTGGAGTGAAGGGTGAAGAGAGGTCATTCATTCTTGAGTTGAATGAAGAGGAGGTAGAACCAATGGAGTGGTTAGTACCATGGGTGGATGATGTCTTGCATGGTGCAAGAGGTGGGGAAGGTGATGAAGAAATGAGGATAGGAACCATCTCATTCTTAGGTGTGTAGAGGGGTGAGGAGTTAGGCTTAGCTACCTTAATCCTTATTTTGAGTGTTTTCCTTGGGGTGGAGGTCTTGGAAGTGTTTGAGGTTTTGGTACACACCATGGTTGACAAGGGTGGTTTAAGGGTTAGGGAAGGATGTTTTGATGTGTGAAGAACATGACTAACAAGGTGGGTTTAAATGGGTGAGGGGATGATCCAAACTAGTAATGGGTTAAAATCATTTTAGGTGAATAATGAATTTAGGTAACCTAGTTTAAGAAATGTGCAGTTTATTACAGAAAATCATGCAAGGTTTACACAGATTTAAGAAAACAGTGTAAAGCAAAGATGTTGTCGTGCACAGTGGCCGGCGGTTCCTTATCTAGGACCAGCGGTTCCTTATCGATAAGGATCCGCGGGTCGATATGGAACCGCGACCAGTGGTCTTTCAAAAATTTCACCTCCTAAATTTTGGTTAACCAAGATTTTTCCCAAAGGATTCACAAGCCAAAGTTAACTACAAATCATAATCTAATAAGCTAACTATCATAAGGTATGCACAAAGCTATGTAAATCACAAACATCATTGCATAAGCAACATTTAGGATCAAAATAAATAATAATCCAAACATGTAACATAAGTTAATAAACAACTAAACCAAAGTGTTAATAAGCAAATGTTTAAGCTGCAAATGATAACCAAACTTTGACAAAACTCAAAGCCTTCACCTCCTTTTCTTGCCTAAATCCTTGATCATTTTTCCCAGATACTTGTTTCCCTTTCTTGACTCAATCCGGTGTTCATGCAAATCACCTCAGGTTCGAAGATTTTGACGGTAAAGTTCCTCTAAATTGAGATTATTAGGAATGGTGAGGAGGGGAAGCAATGTCATCTAAACCATCCACGAATGAGTTTGTGGAGTGGTGAGAAGAACTCGAAGAGTCAATGGGAGCACTTGTGTCAATGCCATCACCATCACTTGTTGGCATGTCCATGTCCTCATCATTGAACTCTTGTTGGTCAGATTTACAATCAGATCTTGTCTTTCTCTTATATACCTCTTGAATAGGTAGCATGACCCGTTTGACCGGTTGAAACTGAGAAAGGTCAAGATTTGGAAAATCACGGTCAACCCTTTTAAAAAGGCGAATGAGAAGCATTGTGTAAGGGAGGTTTGTTTTAGGCTTGTGAATAGCATAATTGATCCGTTGAGCGATAAAATATGCCAAATTGTAATTGGTGTTGGTAAAGATGCAATATAACATATGCACTAAACACGCCGGAACATGATCCCGGTTTCCACCAAGACAAAACACATTTTCCCTAAGGATATTGGTCCATTGAACCATATTATCATTAAGGTCGCTTAAGAGAACCTCATGACGTTTCACTGAACGTACTTTAGTATGAAGGCTTCTCTTAACGGGTCGATTACGCTTTTTGGAGACAATGTCGACAATGAAGTCAAAGAGAGCACTAAGCTTCCATTTATCCGTGAAGCGACAAGTGCCTACAAATGGGACATCAAGAATTTGACCAAACACTTCGAGAGAGTACTGAATGTGTTGATCTTTCAAGATGAACCTAACAAATATTCCATCATTGTTTTCAATGACGGAGTATGTGCTAAAGAACTCCAATAGGAATCGAGGATAGATGTCTTCCTTAATGTTCAACAAACCATCAAATCCAATGTTTTCAAACATGGACTTGATGTAGACATAATCCTTGATATCCTTTTGGACAACTCTACCCTCATGAAAGCAACGGGATTGAAGAGAGGAAAAAGTATGGGCAAGGTGAGTTGAGTGACAAAAGTCGGATAGGTTTGGCATATATTTTTTGGTGAGTTGATGATCCTTTTGGTATTGTGAAGGCATGATTAGTACCTAAATAAACACAAGAAAATATTTCTCCAATCACTCATATGAAAAATAAAATCAAAGATCAAAAATATGAGAACGTGTTATATCAATTTCTTGACAAACATAGGATTGAATCCATATCATTCTCATGTTCACAATCTGTCTATTCCATCATTAACCAAGAACACATGATCTATGTTAGATCAACAATGGATTAGAACATTGGTTTTTCAAAACAAGGTTTTTAGGTAAGCATTAACAATGTCATTACCTACTTGTTCATGGGTTCATCTCAAATCTATCTTTTAATCAAAAATAATTAATCAAAATTCGGATTTGTTCTACAAGTGGGTTTTAGTGAAATCTTAATGAATATCAACCTAAGGAATCATAGTAAAATGACCATGTCAACCCACATTCCTATTAAGGTTTTAATTTAATTTCAATTTTAAAAATCCCCAATTATGAAAGGATGAATCCTAGAACAAAATAGATGAAATTGAAAGAAAATACTTACAATTAATTGATGTTAGATGATGGATGAGTGAAACCCACAACTTGGAATCAATTAATTTGAGTGATTGAAGGTTTTAGAAGCTTCAACAATGGTGGAAAAAGGGTAAACCGTCGGCTGTGTGTTTTTGGGAGAGAGAGGGTTTGGTTTGAAAAAGAATAAAATAATCAAACTGGCGCTCTGACAAAAGTTACTGCCCACGGTACCTTATCGATAAGGTACCGCGCCTTTGAGCCGCCTAGATAAGGAACCGCCTACAGAGGCAGGTTTTTATCTATGAAAAACGCCAAATTTTGAAAACCAAGTTTTTCTAAAATACTTAAGATTAAATAATGAGCCTTTTAGAATATCATTGGATCATCATAACACTAAGCAATATGCCTTAACGAAGGATTACGAGTTAAATCAATATCGAAAAGAACCGAAACGGACAAACGACTACTCGTAGCAAAACGACTAAGTGGAGAGAAGACAAGGGAAGTGAATCAAGACTAGGACCAATGCTCAAGGGATTATTGACAATCTTCAAATAGTGGTAACGAAGAGCTTGTGTCATATATAGTGGTTTAAGACGTGCCTTTCCGGCGAAACGTTAAACGGCTTTGGTAATGAATAAGCACAAAGCAATTATTCAAGTATAGACTAGGATCACTTTCAATAATAGTCTTAGTCTAAACCAAAATATGAGCAAGGTATTAATTCACTTTCTCTCCCACAAAGGGCCTACTAACCGTATGGGTGCAAACCATGGAAATCATGCTTGATACTTTAAGCTTCTACTAACTCACTCTACATCACCATAGTGAGTCAAGTATCCAAGCAATGAACGTTTGAGAGGATAAAGGAAAAGAAACACAAACCACAAATAAATGTCAAGGCAAGGATGCCGAGAACAAGCACATAGTCAAGTAATGATCAAAAGAATGATCAAAGGGCGTGTGGAAGAACGAAAGCGTACCTTGGCCACAAAGAGCAATCCATGAAGGAATAAGTGCTATGCCCAATCAATGACTATGATGAGTACTAAGTCTTCAAGGACTAGTATCATTCCCAATCATCTTGGTATCATCATTCAAAGATGTTAAAGATCAATGAAGATGAGTCTTCTACAAGTGCAAGTAACTCAATCCACAACCAATTAAGTGATTGATCTTCATGAGTACCTACACAAAGCAAGATGCAAACTAGTAGATACATTTCAAGAGTATATCTAAAATGCATAAAGGCTACTAATCTTAAGTGGGATGCAATATTCTTAATTAAAAGACCTATTTTCAAAGAAAACATAGTTTTGACCAAAGAGAAACTTTAGTATAACTTGACCTTCTAATTTGAGGAGACAATGGATCGATCCAAGTTTCAAAGTACAATATACTTCAAAGATCTTGAGTGACCATCGCTCTGATACCAATTGTAGAAACTAGAAAGGGGGGTTGAATAGTTTCTCTTCGATTGGTGACCAAATTAAAATTACTTTCAATTTGGTTTGTATCAAAACTATATTTTACTTGAGGCCAAGTTGCATAATGATTAGGTTCAATTCAAATGCACTAGCAAAGATAATAGGTAAGTGAAATGATAATGAAATAAGTAAAGAGTAAGGAAGGAGACAACCTAGTGGGAAGACACTAAGATTTATAGTGGTTCGACAACGAGGCTCTATCCTCGTTTCTACTCCACTCCTCGAGTACACCTACTCGAGATTTCCACTATATCCACAAGCTCCCTTCTCGGCGGAGAAAACCTTACATCGTTGCTTACATTATTTTCCGACACTAAGCTAAATGTCGAGACCTAATCTTTAGCTAGGACCAATCTACACAACGTTGCCTACTTCACAATTTAACGACACAAAGCTAGATGTCGAGTTCTAATCTTAAGGTAGAACCAATCTTCACGACGTTGCCTACTTCACCATTTTACGACACAAGGCTAGATGTCGAGTTATAATCGAAAGCTAGAACCAATCTTCACGACTCTTCACTTTGAAGCTAAGTGAGAACTTCACACAACACAACTACTAGTCACTTTATAGTTTAGTGAGAACTCACAAGACACAACCACATCACTTTATAGTTTTGTGAGAACTCCTAATCAAATCTATTACAACTCAACTAGACTTATCCAAGTACACACATGTAGCTTGGATTTACACAACACAAATCCAAGCAAACACATATGCAATGGATGTACACAACAAATCTAAGTATCCACAAATAACTTGGATGAACACAACTAGTCCAAGTATTCATAAATACATTGGATTGACCTAAAACAAAAAGGGTATCATGATGAATATGACTAGCTCATAGATTCATCTTTATCACAACACTAGTGAGTGAGTGATCTTCTCATTGGAAAAGGTAAAGGAGGGGATCAAGAGGATAATCATATGTAAACATCCTTAACAATTTAAGTGATCATTTACTAATGATTATGCTATAGAAAATAGAAAGAGGGCTGAGAAAAACGTCCAAGAGGCTTACTGGAAAATGAGATTTGACCCACTATTTAAAGGAGACGAAGTATAACGGATCTATAACGGCTAGCTATGCGCGGTACCTTATATCACCCTGCGGTTCCATATCGCTAAGGAACCGCGTAGGTACTTAAGGTACCGCCACTAGACTCCGCTCCGTTTTTGTCTTTTTGTGAGGTGGGAATATCTGAGGTATTTGAAACCTTCAAAGGATATTCTAACAGCATTTGGAATATGCTATTTTCAAATTTTCATTTTCCATTTTAATAAAACATTTTCTAAAAAAGAAAGTTTATTTAAAAAGTCTTTTGTCATATTAACAAAAGTGAGTTTTAAGGATAATCATTTTGATGATCACTAAGTATGATTAAGAAAGGTTAGTGATATGATTATTACCTTGATGATAGTGTTAGTTAAATAATTCATTTTGTGTTTTACACTAAATGTGTTGTATGGTTTGTTGTGATCAAAACTAAGAAAGATTAGTTAACACTAATAATGTTTTTAGGCATCACTTGCATTAACACCACGTATACGAAGGTGTTCCTTCAGCTTAATGATGAGATCCAAGCTGCTAACGCATTTCCTCGGACAGACACGAGATGAATTTTATCCTAATTATGTACTATGAACAGCACACCATGCTACGATTCATAATTATGTACATTAATGTTCCGGCTCCTGAATACATTCAGCTTGATTTTCCATCGGGAAAATCTATACAAATTATCTATGCTTACAAGCATGTGCGTTGTTAGCCATGGTCGCTAAATTTTTCTTGTTAGTGATTATTCCAAAATCTTCCCATACAAGGAGAAGGACGGTACCATAAGATTATGTGTCGACTACCGTCGATTTTAAACAAACCACCATTCATGACCGTTATTCTCCTCCATGTATTGACGACATGTCCAATCAACCGTATAGTGTTAATCACTTTTCCAAGATCGAACTCATGATCATGCTGCCAACAGTGACGAGTGGAAAAGCAGGACATGTCCATGACTGCTATTCGTACACGACTCGGTCATGCTAGATTTATGATTTTGAATTAGTATCATCAATGCTCCAACGGCATTATAAAAATGAGTTTCCATGAACTCAAAGCAAATTCATCAGTGTTTTCATTGAGGGTAACCTGATTTCCTCTAAGCCTAGAGAAGAACAGGAAGACCATATCTGCACTATGTTGCAAATTCTATGACAAGAGAAATTCTACCCTAGAAATGTTTCCAATATCAATTCTGTTGGATTACAGTGACACACTGAATCACATGGGTTTCTATGGTTAATCTTACCATGACTCAGCTTATGCGTAAAGGAGAGAACCCTACACTACATTAGGTGTTCTAGGAAATCCTACGCTAGGAGAAGTCTAGATTCAGAGACTCAGAGTTTTGCAACCTTCTATGTATCAAGTTTCTACGAAGCAGGATACAACTACGTCCATATCTTTGTACCTGACATACCAACAGGCTAAGATAGGACACCAACAAACTGGGATGTTTCATCATCTGGAATTGTGAACTAAAATGGGACAAGATCTTCACGGATTTTGGTTACCAGATTAATGCAAACTCAAAAGAAGCATGATGCTAATTGGGTAATTGCAAACAGTTTGATCAAGTCTACAGAATCCTTACATCCGCAAGGATTGCAGAACCAACAGATTGATAGGACGTGTTCCAGCCAAGGCTCATCCGATCACTTGGCAATTCCTCAGTTATCGGGCCAGACAAATATTCATAATTGTGCTCCTTATTTAATTCACGTCCTTGTTCTAATTTCACGACTTGCTTTTGCACTCGCATTCATGACACTATTCACATTCATGATGGTATCTGGGCTTACAATTTTACGTTCATTTTTGTTCTGGGAAGTTTTGCAAGAACTTGAGAGACCAGACCCAAGTTTAGTATAACTCTCCATCATCAGATAGACGTTTCACGTCATATTCTACGTCTCACCTTGTAGCGGTTGGCGTTACTGCCGTTATATTCTATGTTCACGATATGTTTCACATGTCATGTCATTCCACGTTCCTCATATCAGGATCAAGATATGTTACACGTATCATGGATCACGATATGTTTACTCATACTACACTCGCCATATCTCCACGTAGCACGTTCAAAATTTTTCACGTATCACGTTCAAAATTTTTCACGTACTACGTTTCTTTATGTCTCGCGCATCGTTTCTAATTATCAGTTAAGTCAGATTGTCTTGCATCGTAACGTTTCAGTTACCCTAGCACATTAACTCTTATTTTCCTCGATCGAATTTAGGGGATCTACCTTCCGTTGATAACCAAGAATTTCTTCGTATTTCAAGTCAAGGTCAGGAGGACCAAGATTTATCATTCGTGTCAAGATCTTGTAAAGGAACCGTTCTAAGAGGGAGGCCACTTGGAAACGGACAAGTCCATCCGGACTTCCTATCCGTTTTTCTCTTATCAATTAGATATGTCCTTTCAGTCACGTCACGTTCCATGTCACGTTCCGCGTTCCTTCTACCATGTCACCTGTATGTTCATTAATCTTACATACCCTCTTACTTGATTCGGGTATGTTTCTCTTTCAGTTACGACATCTATAATTCGGGGACGAATTATTCTTTTTAGGGGGGAAGAGTTGTAAACCCCGCATGCTTTTACCATGAATAGTACCCTTAAGATCGTACGTACTAGATTAAAAATTTCCTTTTATAGTACGATTACGTTTACGTGTTAGGATTTTATGTATTACGTACGTGTTAGAACACGATAAGTATAAGTATTTATTACGCACGAACACGCCATAACTATTTAAACAATAATTAATCACGAACATGCGATCATGAAATCATGAACGTAATTAAATCACGAGCTAATATTAATTACGTATATATATAAATTATTAAGAACACGAATAAATATATTAAGTCACGATCGTAAACGGATTAAATTACGTAAACTGGATAACACGTAATCGCGGACATTTAAACGATTATTATCATTACTACGTATATTAAATTACACGACAAGTAATTACGTACGTAATATTTACTTTTGTCACGTAGATGAATAAACTATGAAAGTCGCGACATTTAATACTCATTTACGCGTACTATTTTACCGAGATGCGATTTAATAAAAAGTATAAAGTTATTCGGGCTGTTTTAGACAAAGAAGATAAAGGGAGGACTTGGGCTCAAAGCCCAAGTGTGTTATGATGCGTGTATAACCAAAAGAACGGGAGGAGTATTTTATTTTTGGACAAAGAGCAAAATCCAATCAAACCCTAAATCTAATAAATCAACCGTATGCTTTCTTCCTTTCTTTCTTTGCTGCCGACGGGTAAACATCAAGAAACAAGGGATGTCATGCGTTTTCGGATTCAAGGGATCGTGATGATTCATGTTTTGTTACTCCTAAACCCTAAATAACATGTAAGAAACCCTAAATCTCATTATTTATTTATTATTTTTTTTAAATGATCACGAATAAAACTTGATTAGGGTTGGATCTGATTGTTTTTGGTTCGGCTTGCACCAAACCGAGAGTCTATGACTCTCGGTGGTGGGTTTTCTTTCGAGCCACTGCAAACCAAACGGCCAGTAGGCCTTTTTCTTCTTCAGCCGCAACCCCTGCTGTCAGCAGGGGTGCGCTTGGCTTAACAGTGGGAACGGAAGCCCAACAGGGGCGTGTATGTACTAACAGTGGGAACCGAGACCACCAGGTCTCGATGGGTTTTTATGCCAACAGTGGGAACCGGCTACTGCCGGTGGCACCATCACCACTGCCAGTGGAAACTGGCAGTGAGGGGGCTGTTTGGTTATGGGTTTATGGCCACTTAAGGGTGCGTTTGGAAGTCAGGTTAATAAGACACAATTAAAGGGCTGTTTGGTTTGGTTTATAGTTAATTAACACGGGTTTTCACGGTTTGGTTTTCAACACGTTTTTGTAAAATAATATACGGGTTCGGGGTATTATTTTACGAGGTTAATTAATTTAACATGTATATTAATTACGAGACAATTGGACTAATATCATGACTTATTATTACGAGAGTAATTAAATTAATTAATCATGTATATATAATTAATTTAATTTAAACCATGACTTAGGTTAATTATTTTACTAATAATACATAGTTAAACCTAAGTATTTTAATCATGAAAATTTGACTAAGTAACTAATTAATTATTAAAACCAGGACCTATAATTAATTAATTCTCATGACTTAGGTTTATTATTATAAATTAATAATACATGATTTAACCTAAGTATTTTTTTTATTTATTTAATTTAGACTATAGTAATTAATTAATTATTAAATCATGACTTATAATTAATTAATTTAAATGACTTAGGTTATATTATTAATAGTTAATAATACATGTTTTAACCTAAGTATTTAACTTTATTTAATTAAAAACATGTTATATTTTAATTAAATATTTTAACCTATAGTTTATTTTAATTACATGAAATAATTAAAAACATCTCTATTGGAGTACACAGTTGTTTATCAACACAACTACCCTAATCGGACTTTTTGCATTCATTTTTTTATCTTTATTCTTTTATTGTACTTTTGTTTTTTTTACTTTCAAACTCTAAAGTTAATATTTTTTTGGAAAATTTGCAAAAGTTATAGGAGATATATGTGTTTTGTTACGGGACGGAGTCTGTTTGTGGGATTTTTATAATTTTGTCACCTTTTTTTTAGAAGTGAAGTAGTAAATTTTCCGTATTAAGTCTTTAAGAGTATCTTCTTTATTTTATAATTATTGTCTACTCTTAGACTTTTTAACTTTTTATATTAAAACTTTGACCTTAAATACTTGTTTTGTGTTACATATTACTAGACGATTATCTGCGCATAGCGGCGGAATTACCTAGCGACATATAATTAACAATAGGCTAATTGATCCGGTAGTCGAACCGGAAATCCGGTGACTCGGTCGAGTTGAACCGCTGGTCGAACCCTTGCCCGGTGACTCTTCCAGGTTGACCCGTTGGTCGAACCCGTGACCCGGTGACTCGACCCAATTGACCTGGTGGTCGAACCGTGACTCGGTAACTCGATCGGGTTGACCCGATGGTTGAACTTATGACCTGGTGACTTAACCGGAGGTTCAACCCGTGACCATGTATTAAATGTTTGACTTCATAATTATTGCATTCTAATCTACATAAATATTTTTTGTTTTTCACTATTTTCTTATTTATCACATTTTTCACTTTCAAGAATCATGTGTAAATGCTTTATATATCGTATAGATTTGATAAAAATTATACTAATAAAAATATATTTAAAATCTATCCATTTATATATTTTGTATCAAATTTTATATAACACAATGAATAATAAATAATGTCAAAGTTGCAAAATAAAAACTTCAAAAGTTAATACTAGACAATAATTTTGAGATGGATGTAGTAGTATTGTAAGATTTTGTAACACACGACTTATAGAATAAGAAATATAGATGAATAAGATCAAGATTAAAACTAAGAATGGAAGATTAGATTAGATGAACAAGAAAGAGAAAGATACAAGAAGTGTGTTCCTAGTGAGAGAAACTAAGGAGAGTTTCTCTCTCTAAAACAAGAAGGAAGGAAAAGTATTATGAGAGACACCCACACAAATGAGGGAGGATGGGCCTTTTATACTAAGGCTTACAAGGTTAGGAGGCCTTCCTCATTTGTGTGTTCGGGACTAATTCCCGTTACATACATAACAATAACATAGAACTCTCGACTCCGTTGAATAGCATTTTCCACGAGCTTCGCAACGGTATATTATATGACCATCACTTTAAATACTTCTAACAATCTCCCCCTAAGGGGTGGTCATATAATATGTGACTTCACTTCTTTGACCATCACTTTAAATACTTCTAACAATCTCCCCCTAAGTGGTGGTCATGTAATATGTGACTTCACTTCGTTGGTGTTGCAGACTTTGAAGCTCGTTGTCTTGAGAGTTCTTTCATTGATCCTTTCATGACTTGTGATCTTGGATCTTTGATCTTTGCCTTGACTTGATCTTGTAACTTTGCCAGCTTGTGTTCTTGTGTCTTTGCCCACATACTCATGTTTTGTGTTGTCATGAAAGCTTGTTAACAATCTCCCTTGATCATCAGAGTAGCGGAAGTCTTTGTCTTTAGATGTTCTTGAGCTTTCTTCAATAATCCTGAATATGTGGCCTTGAATTGCGACTCTTGAGATAACGCCACCGTTTGCATTCCACCGGTTTCCCGTTATACAGTACGAATACTATACCTGTGATCAGGTAAGTTCAAAGAACTTCCTTGATAGGATTTCCAACTGTGGTAGCCGTTCTCAATACTTGAAGATATCGAAAGATAATTCAAAGTAAGGAGTGAATCATGCAGTTCCATTCTGCTGATTAAGTCGTCAATTCACTTTCCTGGAACAAGTCTGAATCAATTAAGAATCAAACCATCGTTGCTTTCCAGTTGACACAAGTTTGATTCATATAGAATCGCACAAGTTACCTACCGCAGTGCTGTTTGATGATGACACTGGAAGGATTTCCATTCGTCACTGTAAATACTGAAAAGTATTACTCTGAATGTTCTGGCAAGATCATAAAGATATTGCGTCGAGACCTGGAACGAGTTTGAATCAATTAAGAATCAAACCACTGTTGCTTTCCAGTTAACATATGTTTAATTCAAGTGAATCTTACATATGACCTACCGCAGTGCTGTTTGATGTTAACACTGGAAGGATTTCCATTCATCACTGTGAATACTAAAGAGTATCACTCTGAATGTTCTAGCAATACCACAAGGATAGAGCGTAGGACTCTGTAAATCATCGCTTGTGTTCTAATGATGAACAACAATTGATCTATGGAATAAGTGTCCTAATGAGATTTTTTGATGAATCTCGTTGGCTCTAGACTCTATAAGTGCACGTTTATTTGGTAATCGGAGGCTGGAGCAGACTGCCACCTATTCAATATCTACTATCTCGGAGTGAGAAAGTTGATAGAAATGAGTTGAACTCCGTGACAATAAAACAAACTTCTTTTGAGAGAAGCTTGAGTAGGCTGGGAAGGGTTGTGCATTGCATCACTGGGTCCATGATGCTTTGTCTTCAGTATCAGAAATCATCAAAATGATTCTGATAATAGATGTATTGACCCGGTTTCTGCCTAAGTTGTATGGAGGGGTTCTTTCTTTACACCCTTTATCCTTACATTTCTTTTTCATTCTTCAACCCCTTCAATGCTTACCAAGACGTCATAACTAGCACCTTGTTGTGATTGTTCCAGTGCTAGCTTAAGTCATTAGTCGGCATTATTCCCGTACACTCAACTACTCCATCTTTCCTAAGGACTTCTAAGTTCTAATGGATTGTCCCTGGGAAGATCCCTCCGGTTCTGGTTGGATCATAGGACGAATACCTAACCACCTTTTGACACCAATACCATCGTGAATTTATGTGTTGAAGGGTATAGATATCGTAACCAGAAAAATCATTTGAAAATGTAGTCAAGGTGTTGATGAAATCAATGTTTACACCTTGAAAGTTTTCTATATCACCAAAAACGCTCCCCCTACATATGTGCATCATAAAAAGAAAGGCTTTTTGCACATATTAGGAAGAGAAAGCACTTACATCAAAGATATTATCCAAGACAACACATTTTAATCACTATTCTCCCCCTCAAAAATTGCATGAAATTGAAATTTTTGTGAAATTAGTGATGAAACATGGAGAGAATAATGTGTCATGAAACTTTGGAACAATTGTTTATGAAATCATTATACTCCCCCTCGAAAAGAGATTCTATTTAAATAGGGGAGTATATGAGAAAAATTGTGTTCATGAGCTTAAAACTTTGAATGTTGTGATATAAGCTCATGACCGAGAAAAATGAATTTCTCGTTGTTGAGGATAAGTCGAAGACTTTCCTTTATTTAGGGACCGGGTTATAGTCTGACATGTGACTATAAGCCATTATGAGAAGAAAAATAGAAAAGACATGTTTTGAAAACATTTGAACTCTCATTCGAACTTTATGTACGTACCCGTGTCGTTATTGAACAACATTTCTAAGCACGTCCATATTATCGATGCTGAGAGACATGTCGGAGAAGAATATTTTTGGTGTTTTTTGAAAAGTTTTCTCATTTTTTATTTTGTTTTTATAGGTTTTATATTTTTGTATTTTGATTTTCTGATAAATATATACAAGATTACTGCGAATGTGCAAGACGTTCAAGTTCATCAGGAGTGAAACTACGCATACCAAGTCGACGAACCAAGAATTCAAATCTGTCTTGAGGAAGAGCTTTGGTGAAGATGTCGGCTAGTTGGTAGTCCGTCTTGACAAAGAACAGTTCGATCGTTCCTTTTTCCACATGCTCCTTTATGAAATGGAATCGGACAGCTATGTGCTTGGTCTTGGAGTGTTGGACCGGGTTGCAGGATATGGCTATGGCTGATTGTGAATCACAATAAATAGGGACTTTGTTAAAGAAAAAGCCATAATCCGTGAGTTGTGTTCTCATCCAAAGGACTTGAGCACTACACACGGATAGAGACACATATTCTGCTTCCGCGGTTGACAACGCCGTACAGTCTTGTTTCCTTGATGACCAGCTCACTAGCTTCTCGCCTAAGAATTGTGCTCCACCGGAAGTGCTCTTGAATGTATCCTGACACCCTGCATGATCGGCGTCTGAAAAACCAGTGAGATTAAAACCAGAATCCTTCGTATACCAGAGACCCATGTTAATGGTTCCCCGGAGATAACGAAAGATCCTTTTAACCTCCTTGAGGTGCTTCTCGGTTGGCTGAGCCTGGTACCGAGCACATAAACAAGTAGCATGCACAATGTCCGGTCTGCTTGAGGTTAAGTACATAAGGGACCCGATCATACTTCGGTATTTTGTAGCATCTACAAATGTCCCTTTCTTATCCAAATCAAGCTTGTGTTTAGTGTCCATTGGAGTACCAATAGGATCACAGGTATCCATACCAAATTTCGTTAGAATCTCAAGCACATACTTGGACTGATTTATGAAAATACCACGGGGGGATTGGTGAACTTGGAGACCAAGAAAAAACGTCATTTCCCCCATCATGGACATTTCAAATCGACTTTTCATAAGGTCGGCAAATAATATGGAATATTTTGGGTTAGTAGAACCAAATATAATATCATCTACATAGACCTGAGCCACCAAGATGTCGTTGCCGTAGTGCTTGATAAATAACGTTGGATCAATAGTTCCTTTGCTGAAGTGATTTTGTAGAAGAAATGATGATAATTCGTCGTACCATGCCCTCGGTGCTTGTTTCAAACCATAAATTGCCTTTTTCAACTTGTAGACATGGCTTGGATGTTCAGTATTGATGAAACCTTCAGGTTGACATACATACACATCTTCTTTTAACGGCCCATGCAAGAAAGCCGTCTTCACGTCCATTTGATACACTGTGAATGATTTGTGTGCAGCGTATGCCAAGAAAATCCTAATAGCTTCCATCCTAGCAACCGGGGCGAAGGACTCGGCGAAATCAATTCCCTCCTGCTGTTTATAACCTCTCACAACTAACCGAGTCTTGTTCCTAATGACCGTTTGCTCCTCATCCATCTTGTTTTTGAATAACCATTTCAGGGTAAGCGGATCGATATTGTCTGGTCGAGGTACTAACTCCCATACATCAAGCCGGATGAACTGGTTGAGTTCTTCTTGCATAGACTCAATCCATGATGCATCGGTCATTGCTTCTTTCACACTTGCTGGTTCCATTGTGCTGACTGATAGTGCATAGATACACATATCACCATCGGTACGCAGCTGATTTCGTGTTGAGACCGGTCGTGAGAGATTGCCAATCACTTGAACCAAAGGATGATTCTTAGTCCATTTGTGTTCATGTGGAAGTGTATGAGAAACTTGATGCGAGCTCGACGGATCCACATATGGTGCTGAAGGCTGAGTAGTGCTTGTGGAAGCCGCAAATGGATTAACAAACTCGTGTTCGTTGAGCATCGCATTGTTTGCATTTTCAGCAACTATTTCATTCTGAAGATGAACATGAGTAGGAATTTGCTGAGAATGTTGTTGAGTTGCGTCAGCAATCGGAGAAGTGGTTGGAATGTTTTGAGGTACTATGGTTGAGGTTGACGTAGATGGTGCAGAAGTAGATGCCGATGGTGTAGATGCAGTCGGAGGTTCTTGAACTACCGTAGCATGTGCAGCCGGGGCATTTTGAGGAACACCAAATGACGAAGGACCCTCCATATATTCATCATAAATAGGCCCAAATAAAACTTCCAAGTCACGTTCCGAAGGTTGTAACGATGAGATTGCTGACGGCGCAAATTGAAGCGCGAGTCCTGAACTTACGTGTCCAGAAGTCTGACCTTGAAGCTCGGGATGTGAGCTTCTATGCTGAGAGGCCATACCCGAGAGTTCATCAAAGGTAACGTTCATAGTCTCCATTACCTTTCTTGTCCTTCGATTATAAACCCGGTAAGCACAAGCAGTTGAAGAATAACCAATGAAAAAGCCAATATCACCTTTAGGTTCAAGTTTACCGATATCTTCACGATCATTCTTCGGATAACATAATGCACCGAAGACATGTAAAAATGAAATATCCAGTTTTCTTCCATTAATGATCTCATAAGGTGTTTTGTTGAAACGGGTGTGAATAATGGAGCGGTTTTGAGTATAACATGCAGTTGCTATAGCGTCGGCCCAAAGGAATAATGGTGCACTAGAGGAGAGAAGCATCGTTCGAGCAGCTTCAACTAACGTACGATTCCTCCGTTCCACAACTCCATTCTGCTCTGGAGTTCTTACCGCCGAAGTTTGATGAGAAATCCCAACTTCGTCAAAATAAGCTTTCAATTTCTGATTTGTGAATTCTGTACCGTTATCCGTTCTCACAATAATGACAGGGGCTTGTAGTAGAACTGATGTTTTCTTCAAGAAGTTAATAATTACATCAGGGGTTTCATCTTTTGAAGCAAGAAAATGAACCCATGTGTAGCGAGAATAGTCATCCATAATGACAAGGACATACCGCTTTCCATTAATACTTTTGATTCTCATTGGGCCACACAAATCCATATGTAGGAGATGTAACCTATTCGTTGAGTTGGGAACAGGTTTGGGTTTGTGAGGCTTCTTCTTACTTTTACCTTGCTCACATGAAGGACAAAGATGGTCTTTTGTATATTTGAACTTTGGAAGACCGGTAACGAGATCATCTTTCGCGAGATGGGTGATGGCATCGAAATTGAGATGAGATAACCTTTGATGCCATAACCACGACTTTGTTGATGTGGCTCGGGCCATGAGACAAATTGGAGAAGCAGCAGACATTTGAAAAAGATCAATGGTGTAAAGGTTGGTAGTACGATTTCCTTTCAACAGATCAATTCCTTCAAGATCTCTTACAAAACATGTATGACTTCTGAAAGCGACCTCCAAGTCTGAATCACAAAATTGCCCAACCGAGAACAAGTTATGTCCCAAGCCATCAACAAAAGAGACTCTGGTGATGATTATATTTCCCCAATGAAGATCACCATAGCCTAGAATTGCTGCAACATGATCATTTCCAAATCGAACAGTTCCCATGAAACGCCATACAAAGTTCTTGAGAAGGCTTCGATTCCCAGTCATATGTTTGGAACAACCCGAGTCCACGCACCAGAGACAAATTTCAACAGCCTGCCAATGATAAGAGAAACAAATATTTTGGCAACCGATGAAATAGGTTCCTGTAGGGTTAGAAGATAATTAAGCCGTATCACATACCGACGTTTGACTGTCAGTATGAGATCTACTAGTGTCAATAATTTTGCCACTACAGTCAAAATTTCTACCAGTAGGCAACCATTTAGAGGTGAGTCTAGGGCTACTAGGCTTAGCAAGACTTTCTGTGGACCCTACATGCGTACTTTTTGGAACATACACCTTAGCCTTAGGAGTGCGTTGTTGTTCACTGACTGACAGCTTGTCAATTCGAGTGTAACCACCATAATTCAAACCATTCATAGTCAAACCACAAGCATCATGACTAAAAGTAAAGAAACATTTATTACATTTAGCACAAATAACTTCAGATTTTTCATTCCGAATAGCAAGCTTAAAGTCATTACATTCAGATGAATTAGGTTTCTGATTATGATTAAAAAGCGGTAAATTCCTAGGGTGTTCTTCTACTTCCACATTATTGATCTTGGGGCGACTACTTCTAGAGGCAAAAGGGACCCTATCATTCCTTGTATTGCTCGTAGGCTGTGGCCTTCTGCTCTTAGTGTAGTTGTTTATTCCTGTAGAAGAAGACACGCGTCTATTAGAATTAGCACTTTTTAAATCAATAACTTGTGGTTGAGTTATAGTGATCGGTTTTGTCCTAACGCTTGCTGTACGTTGTTTACTAGGCACAGAGGGAGAACTAACACGAAACATTCCTGGGGCAATCATAGCAGTTTTCGTTCCAGCAACCTTGGGAAAAGGAGTCACAGCAATACGAGTGGGTCCCGAGGTTGCTGGTTTCTGGATCATCGTATCCACAATCGAGCTAGGTTCAGAAGTCTTATCTTTTAACAAGGCCTTTAACTTACAGTTCTCACAGATTTTATCAATAAGTTTCTGATAGACAGACTTACTTTGTTCAACAGCCCGCTTATATGAAACAACAACAGATTCTAAATCTGCAATCTTAGCCTTAAGCTTCTGAACATTACCACCACTAGCACTCTCTAACCTAGACGAGGCCAAATTCGTTTCTAAAACCCCTCCTAACTGAGCCTGCAACCGTGCGATAGTTTGTTGCATTTCATTGTGAGCTTTTTCATACGAAATCTTGTCATATTTGCATTCATCACATTTTTTGACAAATTTATTCCAAAGATCGGTGAATTCTTTATCCTTTTTAATGACATAAGATTCCATCTTCTCTTTCATGAGATCAAGCTCAGTTTGGAGGTTTTCATTATGCGACATAGAGGTACCTAACTCAACAGGGCTACTATCAATACAATCACGAGCTTTAGAGAGGCGTCCAAGATCGTTTTCCAAAACTTTAATTTTATCAAGAGATTCATCAGCTTCCTTCGTCAATGATTTAAAGTCTTCAACAAAGTTGGCTAATTCTTTTAGAAAAGCGTTTTCCAAATTTCCTAACCGAGCATCAACTTGATTAATAATTGGATTAATATCGTTTTGAAGAATTTTTTGAACCTCAATCTGAACAGGTGATGTAAAATTACCTCCAGTTATTTTTGAATTAACAACCCGTTTAAGGATGACAAAGTTATCTTTAAGCTCGTTTAGAAATCGGCGAGTGATACTCGGTTTAGGAGGGTCATCAGACAATTCCTCACTTGGTAGCAAAAGCATTTCAGTACTCGTTTTAGACCGAACAAAAACAGTTGGAGGATTAACTTTCGGATAATAAACGGGTATCACTTCTTTATCAAGCTTTTTCATTCTTAAACGAGACTCTACAGCGAGTTCAGTAGTTTCCTCGGAATCATGCACACTAGGAGGATCATGCTCATCAGACAATAGCACACTACCATTATATAAAGTTTCATTAGTGGCCTGAACTTTCTTAAGGTATCCTGGATTAGGGGGAAGAGGACAACCTAAAGCCATTTTGTATCGAGTGTAATTTATCTCATTCACTTTTGGTGCGAGCATATTTATCGTCTGCATAGTTTGGCCAACTTTTACTAAAAGGTTGTTTAATTCTCTAATCCTATCCTGCGCTTTGCAAAAATCCTCAAGAAGCCCATCTTCTCGAATTTTGAAATCATGTTTCAGCTGTTTTCTTTCTTCTTTTAAATCAGAAACAATAGATTTTTCAGTTGAAAGCTGTTTATTAAGAGAAGTGATTTCATCATTCAATTCGCTTATCTTTTTAGCACTACTTAAGTGTAAGGTATTTAACTTCTTAGTGGTGCATTTTTCTTGATAAACCGATGTAGCATGAGCTTGTTCAAGTTCCTTGATTTTTTCATGATGAATCTCAAAACTTTTCTCCCGTTCCTTATATCCCGCAAGCTCAGTGGTCAATTTGGCATTAGTTTCTCTAAACTTATTATTAACCACCGTAGCATGATCTACATCCTTAGCAAGCTTATCAAATAGAGATTTATAATACGCATGTGTCTCATCAGGAAGGGTTGTAGGCTGGGCAACTTGATCTACACTAAGGTCCACACTAGGCTCATTTGAGATAATATTACTAGTATTCGTTTGATCCTCGTGTGTCTCAATGTAGGGCTCAAGCATCTCAGTATACTCTTCCTCCTGATTAGACATATTATATATATCATTATCATCAAAACTTGGGTGTACCTCAGAGGGACCGTCTGCATCATAAACGGGAGCTCTGTCATCATGCATTCCTGAGGTTGATGCTTGCTGTAAGTTTGCCATCAAGATGTAGTTGGCATTCACCTCTTCTTCCTCGTCATATTCTGCAGCAGAAGCCATAAGATCAAATTCCTCAGCTTGAAGTGGGATTCCTGCCTCTCCTTTTTATGCTATGAGAAGCTGAGTCTGAAGATAAGCAGCATCCCTCTTCTTTTTGGCTGTGCAATCACGAGCATAATGACCAAATCCCCTGCAGTTGTAGCACTGAACCTGACGATTGTTGTTTCCATTTCCCGTACCAGTATTCTCAGCCCTTGCAGCCACAATGTTTCCCATCTGGTTACCAACCGCTGGCACAACAATTAACCCATTTTGATTACCCGCATTCGGAACACCCGGATTTTGACCACGGTTTTGACCATACTGATTTCCTGCATTGCCAACGGTCTGCCCAGCATTCTGACCATATTGTTGAAACTGAGTCCCCGTGTTTCCAGCAACTACCAATTGGCGATCTTGATTCGCATTCATGAAAGGTTGAGCAATCTGCCTATTTCTAGTGTTTGAGGAGATTCTCTGATTGTTGTTGGTGGGGTTAATGGTGAATTTGAATGCCTTAGCAAGAAGGGCAAGACCAGTATTAATAGCATGAGTAGGATCGGTAATGTCATCAAAACAGGCAATGGGTTGTTGTAAGTAATTCATAGCAGCAGGATGTTGATATCCATAAGCAGTGAGTTGTTGTTGTTGTTGTTGTGGCATGAAGTTACTAGATGAGGGTTGATGGTAGGGTACCATGGGATATGACATAGATGATGGAGAGTTTGCCATAAAAGCCAATGGATCTTGTGTCTTGGCGCGTCTTTCTGCCCTAACTCCGTTAGCTTCATCTTGATTCATCTTCAAATAGTCATAAACTTGAGTGTAGTCCACAACATGAAGATCCTTGGTTTGATTGACAAGAGTGACATATCGTGACCATTCTGAAGGAAGATTATCAAGAAATTTGATGTTGGCAGCAATTTGTGCAGGTTCATGTTTGTTTCTTCTAAGATGGTTCATGAGGGTTGAGAACCGATGATAATAAGGTTCAATTTGTTCCCCTTCAGTAGACGTAAATTTCTCCCATTCACGAAGCAACTTAGTTTCCTTTTCTTGTAAACCGATTTCACTGCCCTTCATCATTTTCTGAATCCTAAGCCACATCTCGTGTGCGGTTTCACAACTATCGACAGCAGCATAAACATCTTCAGGAAGTCCCATAAGAATGACTTGAATTGCTTGATCATCAGCGTCGAGTTGTTTGGATTCAGCTTCAGTTAATTCTTCATCTGTTTGCTCATGACTTGAATCAGCTACTGGGTTAGCATTCGTAGGGTCCCCAGGCACAATAATTGTTCTTCTAACATACGGACCCTTTTGAATCGAGTTGACAATCAACTTTCCCAGAGGTTTACATTTTGCATAACGAAGGAGACGACTAGCCCATGTAGTGTAGTTCTCCTTGGTAAGCATGGGTGGACGATTCTCAGTACCCGCAGCATAGATATCTTGTTGAGACGTCATCGTAGAAGTCGTGTGAACAACAGGATCTCAATTCGTAGAAAGCGTGTGGTGATGTTGAAATTCCGAAACTTCCGATTTTTTTTTTTTTTCTCAGTCCGACAATAAATTCCTCAGTCCGACAAAACGGTAAGCTGAAAAAATTATGAATCGCCAAATTTTGAAATTGAGTTCGAGATAGCCAAAAACTAGTAGGGAAAAAGTTTGATTTTACTTGACCTAAAAATTTTAACTCTTTCTTTTTTTTTTTTTTTTTTTTTTTTTGATCTTCGTGTAAACTATGTTCTGAAACTAGTCTAGATGGTGGCTAAGACTAAAAATTACTCAAACAAAATTTCCATCGGAATTCCCATCGGAAAATTCTATCGGAATGTTCTATCGGAATGTCCTTCTATCGGAATGTTCTACGATCGGAAAGTCCTTCTATCGGAATCTTAGATGATCTGTCGGAATGCTAGATCGCAATGATGATCTGTCGGAATCTTCAGATCGGAATAACTTCAGATCGGAATGTGGCTAAAATCAATTTGGCAGAGTAACGACTCAAAGTTCCTGAAGAGCCGTCGGAATCCCAGATCGCAAAGAACGATCGGAATGTCCAGATCGGAATAAGGTATCGAAATGTTTAGATCGCAAAGTGGAACCTAAGGTTATTGCGATCTGGCCTCACGTGCTTTGTACTTTCCGATGGAGAAACTTGCAAGAATTTCGGAAAGATGAACAAACACGAAATTTCTCAACTTTTGATCCAAAATACTTGTTTTTAAGCCAAAACCAAGATGCCCAAATCACTACTACACGATTTAAAGAAGGTATACTTCTTAGAAACACAAACAAACACGAAATTTGTTTGATGTTTTGACGAAAAACAATCAAAATCACACGAAATGCTCAAATACGAATCCCTTGGCGAATGATACCACTTGTAAGATTTTGTTACACACGACTTATAGAATAAGAAATATAGATGAATAAGATCAAGATTAAAACTAAGAATGGAAGATTAGATTAGATGAACAAGAAAGAGAAAGATACAAGAAGTGTGTTCCTAGTGAGAGAAACTAAGGAGAGTTTCTCTCTCTAAAACAAGAAGGAAGGAAAAGTATTATGAGAGACACCCACACAAATGAGGGAGGATGGGCCTTTTATACTAAGGCTTACAAGGTTAGGAGGCCTTCCTCATTTGTGTGTTCGGGACTAATTCCCGTTACATACATAACAATAACATAGAACTCTCGACTCCGTTGAATAGCATTTTCCACGAGCTTCGCAACGGTATATTATATGACCATCACTTTAAATACTTCTAACAATCTCCCCCTAAGGGGTGGTCATATAATATGTGACTTCACTTCTTTGACCATCACTTTAAATACTTCTAACAAGTATTTTGTTGCAAAGTTAGTCAGTCTTTAGGTTAGCATTTTGTTGCAAAATAAGTCATACCAACTTTACAAAAGACGCGTGACAGAAAAAACAATTTATATAGTTAGGTAATAAAAAAATTTGATGCAACATCTTACAATATCAATTCTCGCAATAGCAATTTTGATTTGTTTTAAATTTATGTAAAAAAGGGTGTTTGAAATTAACAAAACCAAGTCTCGCAATAAAGAAATGAATTAATGTACCATCTCGTAATACTAATTTTGATAATAATAATTTTGAAATTGTTTTTAATACATGTGACGGGGGAAGTTTGGCATTAGCAAAACCAGGCATGCCCAAAGCAAACCCGATAAATGTATGTATAGTATAATGATACTCTCTCATCCCAAAATTGTTACAAATTTATATTTATTCTTGTTTTTTTACAGAATTATGATTTACACTTAACTAATCACTAATTAAGGTTTTTTTGAATTTTCTAATTACAATTTAAAACAAAAGTATTATACTAATAAACTTGGTCAAACTACTTATTATTTTTATTAGTAAATAATTAATTTAGAACAACTAAAAACACATGAACAATAAAAATAAGACAGAAAAAATACTTTAAGAGTATATTTATTTTCATTTTCATTAAATTTTGTGTCGTTTCAATAATGATAAGTACATTTATTTTCAATTTGACTAAATTTTGTGCGGTATTGATAAAATGATGATTCATGTTTACTTTTCTAGGCTCACTAAATATTTATTACTTTATTTACTAACCTATTATGATTTGATACTCGGTCTTATCTCATTGCATATAACGGTCATTCATACTATTTACGTCCATCTTTCCGAAAATTACGTACATTTTCCTCACCGCCGTCTCATTTTGTTCATGTTTTTTTATTTATGTTTTGTACTTCCACACTCTAAACTTAATACTTTTAGCAAAATTTGCAACAACTAGTGTTTTATCGTGAGACGGAGTCGAGTAAGATTGTTTATGACATTTTTATAATTTTTTATGGGTTTTACTTTTTTTCGTGTTAGAAATGGAGTAGTAAATCTTTTGTATATTGTCTTGGGTTAGCGTTTTGTTGCAAAACTAGTCAACACTTACGTTAGCGTTTTGTTGTAGAGTTAGTCATTAAGAAGTAACTTTGTAAAAAAGACGCGTGACAGAAAAAACCATTTATATAGTTAAAAATAAAAGATTTAATGCAAAATCTGGCAACATTAATTTTTTTTTTAACTTATGTAAGAGAGCAAAACAAAGTCCAAAAGAAATGAGTTAATGTAGCATTTGGTAATAGTAATTTGAACAATAGTAATTTGAAAATGTTTTTAAGGCATGTTAAAAAAAAGTTTGGCATTAGCAAAATCGGGCATGTCCAAAGCAAACCCAAAAAATGTATGTATCTCTCTCATCCCAAAATTATTAAAAATTTATATTTATTACTAATTAAATTTTTTATATTTTATAATTACAATCTAACAAAAGGATTATACTATTAAACTTAGATCAAACTACTTATTATTTTTATTAGTAAACAATTAACTTGGAACAACTAAAAAACATGCACAATAAAAATGAGACGAAAAAAAATACTTTGAAAGTATACTTATTTTCAATTTGATTAAATTTTGTGTCGTTTTACAATAATGATAAGTACATTTATTTTCAATTTGACTAAATTTTATGTGGTATTGATAAAATGATGATTCACATTAGAAAGTTGGAACAATAAAACCTGTTTATGATAAAACTCACATTAGAAAGCGCTCGAAATCTAAGGGTCACACAAATGTTAGCAATTCTGATAATATTATATTTGTATCTGCTAACACTCTGGAACCAATAGTTTCCAATGCATTGTCTACTGTTGTTGTTGAAAACAGGTGGTCCAAATTGTTCTCTAGTATTTGGACTCTGGTTGCTCTAAACATATGACCGGAGATCGCTCTCAGCTCAGAAATTTCGTCAGCAAGTTTCTTGGTACGGTTCGATTTGGAAATGATCATATTGCAACGATAATGGATTACGGTGAATATCATATTGGGAATGTTATAATTTCAAGAGTGTATTATGTGGAAGGTCTCGGTAACAACTTATTTTATGTGGGACAATTTTGTGATGCAAACCTAGAAGTTGCTTTTCGAGAGCATACCTGCTTCATTCGTAATTTGGAAGGGGTTGATTTATTGCAAGGTACCCGAGGGAATAATTTGTACACTTTGTCTCTACAAGACATGATGGCCGCTTCTCCCGTATGTCTTCTCTCCAAAGCATCGAAGACTAAGTCATGGTTATGGCATCGACGGTTATCTCATCTTAACTTTGACGCTATAAATCATTTGGCGAAAAACGAACTTGTTCGTGGTCTTCCTAAACTTACATTTCACAAGGATCATTTGTGTTCCGCGTGTACAATGGGGAAAAGCACTAAGAAATCATACAAACCCAAGACTGAAGACACCAACCAAGATAAACTTTATCTGTTGCATATGGATCTTTGTGGGCCAATGCGTGTTGAATGTAAAATCCGCATGCTTTTACCATGAATAGTACCCTTAAGATCGTACGTACTAGATTAAAACTTTCCTTTTATAGTACGATTACGTTTACGTGTTAGGATTTTATGTATTACGTACGTGTTAGAACACGATAAGTATAAGTATTTATTACGCACGAACACGCAATAATTATTTAAACAATAATTAATCACGAACATGCGATCATGAAATCATGAACGTAATTAAATCACGAGCTAATATTAATTACGTATATATATAAATTATTACGAACACGAATAAATATATTAAGTCACGATCGTAAACGGATTAAATTACGTAAACTGGATAACACGTAATCGCGGACATTTAAACGATTATTATTATTACTACGTATATTAAATTACACGACAAGTAATTACGTACGTAATATTTACTTTTGTCATGTAGATGAATAAACTATGAAAGTCGCGACATTTAATACTCATTTACGCGTACTATTTTACCAAGATGCGATTTAATAAAAAGTATAAAGTTATTCGGGCTGTTTTAGACAAAGAAGAAAAAGGGAGGACTTGGGCTCAAAGCCCAAGTGTGTTATGATGCGTGTATAACCAAAATAACGAGAGGAGTATTTTATTTTTGGACAAAGAGCAAAATCCTGTCAAACCCTAAATCTAATAAATCAGCCGTATGCTTTCTTCCTTTCCTTCTTTGCTGCCGACGGGTAAACATCAAGAAACAAGGGATGTCATGCGTTTTCGGATTCAAGGGATCGTGATGATTCATGTTTTGTTACTCCTAAACCCTAAATAACATGTAAGAAACCCTAAATCTCATTATTATTTTTTTTAAATGATCACGAATAAAACTTGATTAGGGTTGGATCTGATTGTTTTTGGTTCGGCTTGCACCAAACCGAGAGTCTATGACTCTCGGTGGTGGGTTTTCTTTCGAGCCGCTGCAAACCAAACGGCCAGTAGGCCTTTTTCTTCTTCAGCCGCAACCCCTGCTCTCAGCAGGGGTGCGCTTGGCTTAACAGTGGGAACGGAAGCCCAGCAGGGACGTGTATGTACTAACAGTGGGAACCGAGACCACGAGGTCTCGGTGGGTTTTTATGCCAACAGTGGGAACCGGCTACTGTCGGTGGCACCATCACCACTGCCAGTGGAAACTGGCAGTGAGGGGGCTGTTTGGTTTTGGGTTTATGGCCACTTAAGGGTGCGTTTGGCAGTCAGGTTAATAAGACACAATTAAAGGGCTGTTTGGTTCGGTTTATAGTTAATTAACACGGGTTTCCACGGTTTGGTTTTCAACACGTTTTTGTAAAATAATATACGAACGGAAGCCCAGCGGGGGCGTGTATGTACTAACAGTGGGAACCGAGACCACCAGGTCTCGGTGGGTTTTTATGCCAACAGTGGGAACCGGCTACTGCCGGTGGCACCATCACCACTGCCAGTGGAAACTGGCAGTGAGGGGGCTGTTTGGTTTTGGGTTTATGGCCACTTAAGGGTGCGTTTGGCAGTCAGGTTAATAAGACACAATTGAAGGGCTGTTTGGTTCGGTTTATAGTTAATTAACATGGGTTTTCACGGTTTGGTTTTCAACACGTTTTTGTAAAATAATATACGGGTTCAGGGTATTATTTTACGAGGTTAATTAACTTAACATGTATATTAATTACGAGACAATTGGACTAATATCATGACTTATTATTACGAGAGTAATTAAATTAACTAATCATGTATATATAATTAATTTAATTTAAACCATGACTTAGGTTAATTATTTTACTAATAATACATAGTTAAACCTAAGTATTTTAATCATGAAAATTTGACTAAGTAATTAATTAATTATTAAAACCATGACCTATAATTAATTAATTCTCATGACTTAGGTTTATTATTATAAATTAATAATACATGATTTAACCTAAGTATTTTTATTTTTTATTTATTTAATTTAGACTATAGTAATTAATTAATTATTAAACCATGACTTATAATTAATTAATTTACATGACTTAGGTTAGATTATTAATAGTTAATAATACATGTTTTAACCTAAGTATTTAACTTTATTTAATTAAAAACATGCTATACTTTAATTAAATATTTTAACCTATAGTTTATTTTAATTACATGAAATATTTAATAAACTATACATTATATGATATGACTTAGAAAATAATCATGAAAACACTTAGGCTTATATACTTAGCTTATTTAACCAGCTTATTTCTAATTATGGAAACTTCTATTTTTAGAAACTTATTTATTTCAGGCATCTAATCTGTTTATGGAAACTTATTTAAATAAGGCAGCAAATCTATTTATGGAAACTCTCTATTTTTAGAAACTTATCTATTTTAAGCAGTAATTCTATTTTTGGAAACTTTCTATTTTTGGAAACTTTCTATTTTTGGTAACTTTCTATTTTAGGAAACCTGCTATTTTTGGAAAGTTACTTAATATTACACAGTAAGTATAATAGTACATGAAATACCAGAAATACTTAATCAGAGTAAACAGAATATAAGATAAACACAGTTTAAGGCTTTAAAACAGTAAAACATGATAAGAACATATAAAATAAGCTAAGACATGACATAGAACCAGTTACGTATTTAGTAAACAGATACTTATTCATGTATGTATTTATGTAGCATTAGTGATACGGGAGTAGGATTCCTCTCAGTTCATCTTCTTCGTTCACTGGACATAAGGTACGGATTCCCGTCCTTTCAGTATGGACATTCTTTCCTTATTAGGATTCCCCGTATGCAGCCAACTGTTTTCCCGTAGTATAAGTTACGTGTTTGATTGCTTATGTTTAGTTAAGATTATCTATAGCCATATACATGCATGACCAGTTTCACCTAGTTACGGAGGTACCATAACCATAACATTAGAGGCACTGATGTTATGACTTCACCACGGCGGAGTGATTGCTCGTGTCGTCCCTTCAGCTTTTGGCCATTTATATTATATTTATCATGTGGGGCGTATGGGTGCATCCTAGTTACATGTTTTCAGTCAGGATTTCATGGTGAATGTGGTGTGTGCCTTGCATCCTTCACAAGGAGCTGATCCCTCCTACCCAAAAACCAGTGTATTAAATTAGAGGCAGCCCCTCTAATTCGCATGATGAGGTCACCCCTCCAAGTATTCATGCACGGTGGATTTTCATGACCTATATTGGCTAATGGTAAAATATGTTAAACAGTTTTCATAAGATAAACATAAGGCTTTTCAAACTATAAAACTAGTTTTATGAACATGTTCTAGGTTTTCCAGGACTTATACATTTCCGCTGCTATTAAGTCTCTATTATGTTTTAGTCACTTATACTATGTCTATATCCGTGCACTAAGAGTTTTGCTCAGCCGTTACTTTCCTTTCCATGTCCCAAAACGGCAGGTACCCTAGGAAAGACTCGAGCATTTGGAGGACGTGTATAGGATGGAAGCTGCCAGAGACTTCTTTTCCTTTTTGCCTTCATATACTTATGCTTGTTTAGTCTTTCATTCATTTCCTTGGCTTTATTATGTTTTGGGCTTATGTTTGGGAACCGATGTTTGATTCCGGTTTACCCTATGGTCATGTAATGTTTTAGACATTTATCCTTGTATGCTTTGATCACACGCCATAATTACGCGTGACATTCCATTATCAAAATGGGGTGTTACAATTATGGTATCAGAGCCAAGGCTTCGACATGTAGGCTCTAAAACTCGACCTGTGACTAGTGGGTAGTCACCAGAAGCTTCCTAAGCCAATGTTTGTTATTCCACGTATTGATGTTTTCAGCGCATTGTTGTTTTAACCATGATGTTTTCAGCACCTTGAGGTTTTAACCTTGATGTTTTCATCGATATTGTTTTACTAATATGGATGGACAGACGTCATTCATATTTAGTTATGTGTCATTGTTTCATGCATAATGTTCCTCATGAACTGTGACTATGTGGACTGAACCCTAGTAGTTCATAATTAGTCACATAATTTTTTTTTTCTGATAAGTTTGACAAATGAGTTTCATTTATTTATGTTTCATGTATCATTGTTGCAGGGATTATGACTAAGTAATGGTTGGTACAGGACTGTCCCTATTTAGTCGCATGTGCTTTTATCGAAACTTTTAACTTTGGGACCGACCCATAGGCGTCCCCTCGCCATGTCTCTTGTTTTGGAACCGACCCATAGGCGTTCCCTCGCACATATAAAGGTTTTATAAACTACATTACGCATTCATGCACTGTTTTTCATGCATAAAATTTTTCTCATGATTTAAATTGGCATAAATTTTTTTTCATGTCCCCTCATAAGTCATTATGTTTTTATGTCAAGTATGTTTTCATACTGTCATGGTTAACTTCAGTTTCATGTTGATTATGTTATACACTTCTTTAGGATAGATTGTTTTATGTTCCTTCATGATAATTCCGTCTTCATGTTGATTACGTCTTACGCCTCTTTGTTATTTATGCTTTCACGCAAGACATTGTTGGATTTCATTGAATTCTGCTTTCATGATAGGCATGGTCGGTTTTCATTAATCAAGCTGTCAGGCAAATCATCGTTGAATTTTGTGTAACCACACTTTAGCGTTTCTCAATGCAACCAGAATGAGGTATATACTGGCATTGCCAGGTTATCATGATGGTTTTCCTAACCGTTTAACCGATATACCTTCCTTAAATCATGATAAATGATCGACCCCATACCGATCATTTCATGTGCATTCCACGTGTACTCCACGTACCGTATTACATGTGCATTACACGTACCTTAATCCATGTGTATTTCACTTGCAATACTGCACGAGTATTCGCTAGTCGATTCTGAATCATCTCAGGCATATGTCCACTTGCTAATACTCTACAAATTGCTGATGACGCTCATAACTTGGAAATGTTACTAAAGGTTGATGCTGCTGACGTTCGGAGACGCTACGAGATGCGGATGCTGTTCACAACCTGGAGATCCTACAAAACGAAGACAAAGGCGTCTGAGCAAAGCAATTGGACGAGAAGATGCTTCACCATAAGACGATTCCCATCAATCATTGTCCCTAATTCTTAGTTACATGTCACACGTCATTCGGCTGTCATTTCAGCCATATGAGTGCAAACCGGTACCAGCCGGCCACTCAGCTGAATAGTTACATGAATCACGGTCCTGAGAATGACCATCATGGAACTGCCAGACAGGACGATAGTAACCACTACTATGACAACAACTATCCTAGAAATCGCAACCAAAACTCTGGCCACGGACGTGATCAGAAATACAAGGATTAGTAGTCCAACCGATCCGCCAAGTCTGGCATAATAACCTAATATTGTAGTTCTATTGTTTTACGTCTCGTGACACATGTCAAGACATCAGTCAAGACACATGTCTCACGTATACTTCGTGTCCAACTATGGGACATTTCTAAGAAATTCAGGGTACCCTCCAAGGGTATATCCATTTTGTTGTGCCATGTATTAATCAGGCCACAAGAATTTCAATACCATTACCAGCGCATCAGTGAGAACTGTCACGTTGCCGATGTCACTTTCATTCTTGTAACCATAAATCATTGATTCATGACCATGAAGCGTGTAGAAACTAGAAGGGGGGGTTGAATAGTTTCTCTTCGATTGGTGACCAAATTAAAATTACTTTCAATTTGGTTTGTATCAAAACTATCTTATACTTGAGGCTAAGTTGCATAATGATTAGGTTCAATTCAAATGCACTAGCAAAGATAATACGTAAGTGCAATGATAATGAAATAAGTAAAGATTAAGGAAGGAGACAACCTAGTGGGAAGACACCAAGATTTTTAGTCGTTCGACAACGAGGCTCTATCCTTGTTTCTACTCCACTTCTCGAGTACACCTACTCGTGATTTCCACTATATCCACAAGCTCCCTTCTCGGCGGAGAAAACCTTACATCGTTGCTTACATTATTTTCCGACACTAAGCTAAATGTCGAGACCTAATCTTTAGCTAGGACCAATCTACACAACGTTGCCTACTTCACAATTTAACGACACAAGGCTAGATGTCGAGTTCTAATCTTAAGGTAGAATCAATCTTCACGACGTTGCCTACTTCACCATTTTACGACACAAGGCTAGATGTCGAGTTCTAATCGAAAGCTAGAACCAATCTTCACGACTCTTCACTTTGAAGCTAAGTGAGAACTTCACACAACACAACTACTAGTCACTTTATAGTTTAGTGAGAACTCACAAGACACAACCACATCACTTTATAGTTTAGTGAGAACTCCTAATCAAATCTATTACAACTCAACTAGACTTATCCAACTACACACATGTAGCTTGGATTTACACAACACAAATCCAAGCAAACACATATGCAATGGATGTACACAACAAATCCAAGTATCCATAAATAACTTGGATGAACACAACTAGTCCAAGTATTCATAAATACATTGGATTGACCTAAAACAAAAAAGGTATCATGATGAATATGACTAGCTCATAGATTCATCTTTATCACAACACTAGTGAGTGAGTGATCTTCTCATTGGACAAGGTAAAGGAGGGGATCAAGAGGATAATCATATGTAAACATCCTTAATAATTTAGGTGATCATTTACTAATGATTATGCTATAGAAAATAGAAAGAGGGCTGAGAAAAACATCCAAGAGGCTTACTGGAAAATGAGATTTGACCCACTATTTAAAGGAGACAAAGTATAACGGATCTATAACGGCTAGCTGTGCGCGGTACCTTATCTCACCCCGCGGTTCCATATCGCTAAGGAACCGCGTAGGTACTTAAGGTACCACCACTAGACTCCTCTCTGTTTTTTGTCTTTTAGTGGGGTAGGAATATCTGAGGTATTTTAAACCTTCAAAGGATATTCTAACAGCATTTGGAATATGCTATTTTCAAATTTTCATTTTCCATTTTAATAAAACATTTTCTAAAAAATAAAGTTTATTTAAAAAGTCTTTTGTCATATTAACAAAAGTGAGTTTTAAGGATAATCATTTTGATGATCACTAAGTATGATTAAGAAAGGTTAGTGATATGATTATTACCTTGATGATAGTGTTAGTTAAATAATTCATTTTGTGTTTTACACTAAATGTGTTGTATGGTTTGTTGTGATCAAAACTAAGAAAGATTAGTTAACACTAATAATGTTTTTAGGCATCACTTGCATTAACAATCTCCCCCTTTTTGATTACGACAAACGATAAACTCATTTACGTAGAAACACAAAATATGGAATTATTAACTAGTTTATCACTATCATTTCTCCCCTTTTGTCGTAGCAAAAAGGTTAGCACAAGTCTTTGAAGAACATCGAACTTTGCTAGTAGCTCCCCCTTGGTGGTTGCTCCCCCTTGCTTGGGGCACCAAGTTTGTGAGCTAAGGTGACATGCTACACAAAGGTTAGTAGAAAGGAAAGAAACACCAATGTATATATGATCACTACCTACTAAGTAACTTGAGAGAGAGAGAGAGAGAGAGAGAATAAATCTCAAATTAGAAGCAAGTATTTTGCTAAGTATGTCCAAAGAGATAATTGACAAAATCAAGCTTTAATCCGATTAAGATGATAAGCTTGTCAATGGGTTAAAGTTTAGAATTGATGGAATCACCCATAAGCAATTGTAAAAATTAACCATGATCAACTCAAAATAGAACTAATGAAATAACACACAAACAACACAAAGGTTACATAAAAGAAAAAAGATACAACAAAGAAGATAGTCACACACAATATGAGTATCTAAAAGCAATATATATTGAAAATAAACCACTAAGCATAAGCTAGTCTAATAGTGATATTTTCCAAGATTGCTAAAAAAATAAAAGACTAAAAAGACGACGATGCATCATTCGAAGTTTTGTCTACCAGAACGAAAACTTGAAATAGGAGGTCGAGTGAGGAGGAATTCAAGAAAATTTAACTTCTCATACACATGAGCAAGTTTAATTTGTTGAAATCGGCAACAATCACACGATGACCATGATGCAACACAAAATCGTTTGATGGGGGTATGGCCTCAAACTTAGGGTTTGGTGGTGGTGGGGTTATAGGTTTGGGAATGTTTTCACAATGCCTTTTGAGGTTTGGGAAGGTTGAAAGGTCATTGAGTTGAGGGGTGTTGAAGGATTGTGGTGGTGGGGGAACATTTTCTTTAGCTCCGGTGATGGGGTTAATGGTATAAGTCTCATTCCAATACTTGATTGGAGAGAAGGTAGGGTTTTTGGGTGGTTTAGAGGAAGATGGTTCATTCTTCTTAACCCAAATAGGTCGAACCGAGATTTTCGGTTTCTTTGAAAGCTTGGATGAGGAAGCTTTGGGTGAGTGGGGTTGTGACAAAGAAATGTCAAGGTTAGGAATGTAGGAGTTAGGCATTGTGAGAGTGTGAGAATGAAATCTCAAGGTTATGTGAGAATGAATTCTCAAGGTTGGGAAGGTGTGAGAATGAAATCTCAAGGTTGTGTGAGAGTGAATTCTCAAGGTTGGGAAGGTGTGAGAATGAAATCTCAAGGTTGGGGTATAAGTAAAATGTAATCAAGGTAAGAATTTGAATACAAAATGTGAAGTGTCAAGGAATGTTTAGTCAATTTGAGTAAACAAGGAATCTTGACAGGGTATAGGGTTTTAAAAGTTTTGACCAAAAATTCGTCAAAGACTGATTTCTGCCCGCGGTACCTTAAAGGGACCGGCGGTTCCTTAGCACATAAGGAACTGCGCGACTTTATTGAGCCGCGTCCAGTGGACATGAAACCATGTTTTTCCTGGGTTTTGGGAAAAACTAAGACTTTTTTCAAAAAGTTGCAAATCTTGGAATTTTACCTCTATTAGCATCAAATTATGCTAGGGTTGCAAAAAGCAACACATTCACTAAGAATGTCTTGACAAAGGGTGACAAAATAATTTAGATATCATTTTGAACCAATTTTAGTCAAGTTTTTAGAGGTTGTGATAGATTTAGGTTCAATTTTAATTTCAAATTAAAGTTGATTAATGTGCACATAAGGATAGAAACACACAAATCTAAATCCATAGATCAACAACATGAAACATTCATGAAGGAAGCAAGTACAATGACAAATAAAACTAACTAATACATAGCTAGCTTAACATTAAATCTAGATAAGTAGTTTTCTTTGGCTTGGTTTTGTTGAAAACTCTTATTAAGAAAACTCCATCACTCCTAGGAGGAGGCATGGAGAACAAGGCAAGCAAGAACTCTTGCAACCTCCTATGTAGTCCATACATATCCATCCTAAGGTTATGGATGATTTAGTGGTTGTAAAGACAACATGGACAACTAGGACCATGAGTTTGTTGAAACCCATAGTATGGATCACCCAAAAGGAGGGAAAGTGGAACACCCAAAATTGGAATGTTTGAGTTGGGTGGAGGTGGAGGAGGCATGTTCTCCAAGGGTGATGTGGGTGAGAGTGGAGGC
Organism: Glebionis coronaria; assembly: GCA_025667525.1. Taxonomy (NCBI): domain Eukaryota; kingdom Viridiplantae; phylum Streptophyta; class Magnoliopsida; order Asterales; family Asteraceae; genus Glebionis; species Glebionis coronaria. The sequence continues at coordinate 27,283,982 of CM046877.1, forward strand.
ATGTTCCCTAAAGGGGAAATGGGTGAGTGTGGAGGTAAATTCTCCAAGGTTGGTGAAATGGGTGAGTTAAGAGGGGTAAATGGTGAAGTCACCAAAGTGTCATCAAAGTCATTCACAAAAGGAATGCTTTGGATTGGTTGGGGTTGTGTGGTCACATCCAAGGGTGCACTTGGAGTGAAGGGTGAAGAGAGCTCATTCATTCTTGAGTTGAATGAAGAGGAGGTAGAACCAATAGAGTGGTTAGTACCATGGGTGGATGATGTCTTGCATGGTGCAAGAGGTGGGGAAGGTGATGAAGAAATGAGGATAGGAACCATATCATTCTTAGGTGTGTGGAGGGGGTGAGGAGTTAGGCTTAGCTACCTTAATCCTTATTTTGAGTGTTTTCCTTGGGGTGGAGGTCTTGGAAGTGTTTGAGGTTTTGGTACACACCATGGTTGACAAGGGTGGTTTAATGGGTTAGGGAAGGATGTTTTGATGTGTGAAGAACATGACTAACAAGGTGGGTTTAAATGGGTGAGGGGATGAACCAAACTAGTAATGGGTTAAAATCATTTTAGATGAATAATGAATTTAGGTAACCTAGTTTAGGAAATGTGCAGTTTATTACAGAAAATCATGCAAGGTTTACACAGATTTAAGAAAACAGTGTAAAGCAAAGATGCTGTCGTGCACAGTGGCCGGCGGTTCCTTATCTAGGACCGGCGGTTCCTTATCGATAAGGATCCGCGGGTCGATATGGAACCGCGACTAGTGGTCTTTCAAAAATTTCACCTCCCAAGTTTTGGTTAACCCAGATTTTTCCCAAAGGATTCACAAGCCAAAGTTAACTATAGATCATTATCTAATAAGCTTACTATCATAAGGCATGCACAAAGCTATGTAAATCACAAACATCATTGCATAAGCAACATTTAGGATCAAAATAAATAATAATCCAAACATGTAACATAAGTTAATAAACAACTAAACCAAAGTGTTAATAAGCAAATGTTTAAGCTGCAAATGATAACCAAACTTTGACACAACTCAAAGCCTTCACCTCCTTTTCTTGCCTAATTCCTTGATCATTTTTCCCAGATACTTGATTCCCTTTCTTGACTTAATCCGGTGTTCATGCAAATCACCTCGGGTTTGAAGATTTTGACGGTAAAGTTCCTCTAAATTGAGATTATTAGGAACTTCACTAGAGGAATGGTGATGAGGGGAAGCAATGTCATCTTAACCATCCACGAATGAGTTTGTGGAGTGGTGAGAAGAACTCGAAGAGTCAATGGGAGCACTTGTGCAAAATGCCATCACCATCACTTGTTGGCATGTCCATGTCCTCATCATTTAACTCTTGTTGGTCGGATTTACAATCAGATCTTGTCTTTCTCTTATATACCTCTTGAATAGGTAGCATGACCCGTTTGACCGGTTGAAACTAAGAAAGATCAAGATTTGGAAAATCACGGCCAACCCTTTTAAAAAGGCGAGTGAGAAGCATTGCGTAAGGGATGTTTGTTTTAGGCTTGTGAATAGCATAACTGATCCGTTGAGCGATAAAATATGCCAAATTGTAATTGGTGTTGGTAAAGATGCAATATAACATATGCACTAAACACGCCGGAACATGATCCCGGTTTCCACCAAGACAAAACACATTTTCCCTACGTATATTGGTCCATTGAACCATATTATCATTAAGGTCGCTTAAGAGAACCTCATGACGTTTCACCGAACATACTTTAGTATGAAGGCTTCTCTTAACGGGTCGATTACGCTTTTTGGAGACAATGTCGACAATGAAGTCAAGATCAATTTCCTCATGATCATTTGGAGGACAATTGTAGGATTCAAGGAGAGCACTAAGCTTCCATTTATGCGTGAAGCGACAAGTGCCTACAAATGGGACATCAAGAATTTGACCAAACACTTCGAGAGAGTATTGAATGAGTTGATCTTTCAAGATGAACCTAATAAATATTCCATCATTGTTTTCAATTACGGAGTATGTGCTAAAGAACTCCAATAGGAATCGAGGATAGATGTCTTCCTTAATGTTCAACAAACAATCAAATCCAATGTTTTCAAACATGGACTTGATGTAGACATAATCCTTGATATCCTTTTGGACAACTCTACCCTCATGAAAGCAACAGGATTGAAGAGAGGAAAAAGTATGGGCAAGGTGAGTTGAGTGACAAAAGTCGGATAGGTTTGGCATATACTTTTTGGTGAGTTGATGATCCTTTTGGTATTGTGAAGGCATGATTAGTACCTAAATAAACACAAGAAAATATTTCTCCAATCACTCATATGAAAAATAAAATCAAAGATAAAAATATGAGAACGTGTTATATCAATTTCTTGACAAACATAGGATTGAATCCATATCATTCTCATGTTCACAATGTGTCTATTCCATCATTAACCAAGAACACATGATCTATGTTAGATCAACAATGGATTAGAACATTGGTTTTTCAAAACAAGGTTTTTAGGTAAGCATTAACAATGTCATTACCTACTTGTTCATGGGTTCATCTCAAATCCATCTTTTAATCAAAAATAATTAATCAAAATTCAGATTTGTTCTACAAGTGGGTTTTAGTGAAATCTTAATGAATATCAACCTAAGGAATCATAGTAAAATAACCATGTCAACCCACATTCCTATTAAGGTTTTTAATTCAATTTCAATTTAAAAAATCCCCAATTATGAAAGGATGAACCCTAGAACAAAATAGATGAAATTGAAAGAAAATACTTACAATTAATTGATGTTAGATGATGGATGAGTGAAACCCACAACTTGGAATCAATTAATTTGAGTGATTGAAGGTTTTGGAAGCTTCAACAATGGTGGAAAAAGGGTAAACCGTCGGCTGTGTGTTTTTGGGAGAGAGAGGGTTTGGTTTGAAAAAGAATAAAATAATCAAACTGGCGCTCTGACGAAAGTTACTGCCCGCGGTACCTTATCGATAAGGTACCGCGCCTTTGAGCCGCCTAGATAAGGAACCGCCTACAGAGGCAGGTTTTTATCTATGAAAAACGCCAAATTTTGAAAACCAAGTTTTTCTAAAATACTTAAGATTAAATCATGAGCCTTTTAGAATATCATTGGATCATCATAACACTAAGCAATATGCCTTAACGAAGGATTACGAGTTAAATCAAGATCGAAAAGAACCGAAACGGACAAACGACTACTCGTAGCAAAACGACTAAGTGGAGAGAAGACAAGGGAACTGAATCAAGACTAGGACCAATGCTCAAGGGATTAATGACAATCTTCAAATAGTGGTAACGAAGAGCTTGTGTCATATATAGTGGTTTAAGACGTGCCTTTCCGGCGAAACGTTAAACGACTTTGGTAATGAATAAGCACAAAGTTATTATTCAAGTATAGACTATGATCACTTTCAATAATAGTCTTAGTCTAAACCAAAATATGAGCAAGGTATTCATTCACTTTCTCTCCCACAAAGGGCCTACTAACCGTATGGGTGCAAACCATGGAAATCATGCTTGATACTTTAAGCTTCTACTAACTCACTCTACATCACCATAGTGAGTCAATATCCAAGCAATGAAGGTTTGAGAGGATAAAGGAAAAGAAACACAAACCACAAATAAATGTCAAGGCAAGGATGCCGAGAACAAGCACATAGTCAAGTAATGATCAAAAGAATGATCAAAGGGCGTGTGGAAGAACGAAAGCGTACCTTGGCCACAAAGAGCAATCCATGAAGGAATAAGTGCTATGCCCAATCAATGACTATGATGAGTACTAAGTCTTCAAGGACTAGTATCATTCCCAATCATCTTGGTATCATCATTCAAAGATGTTAAAGATCAATGAAGATGAGTCTTCTACAAGTGCAAGTAACTCAATCCACAACCAATTAAGTGATTGATCTTCATGAGTACCTACACAAAGCAAGATGCAAACTAGTAGATACATTTCAAGAGTATATCTAAAATGCATAAAGGCTACTAATCTTAAGTGGGATGCAATATTCTCAATTAAAAGACCTATTTTCAAAGAAAACATAGTTTTGACCAAAGAGAAAATTTAGTATAACTTGACCTTCTAATTTGAGGAGACAATGGATCGATCCAAGTTTCAAAGTACAATATACTTCAAAGATCTTGAGTGACCATCGCTCTGATACCAATTGTAGAAACTAGAAGGGGGGGGGGGGGGGGGTTGAATAGTTTCTCTTCGATTGGTGACCAAATTAAAATTACTTTCAATTTGGTTTGTATCAAAACTATCTTTTACTTGAGGCTAAGTTGCATAATGATTAGGTTCAATTCAAGTGCACTAGCAAAGATAATAGGTAAGTGCAATGATAATGAAATAAGTAAAGAGTAAGGAAGGAGACAACCTAGTGGGAAGACACCAAGATTTATAGTGGTTCGACAACGAGGCTCTATCCTCGTTTCTACTCCACTCCTCGAGTACACCTACTCGAGATTTCCACTATATCCACAAGCTCCCTTCTCGGCGGAGAAAACCTTACATCGTTGCTTACATTATTTTCCGACACTAAGCTAAATGTCGAGACCTAATCTTTAGCTAGGACCAATCTACACAACGTTGCCTACTTCACAATTTAACGACAGAAGGCTAGATGTCGAGTTCTAATCTTAAGGTAGAACCAATCTTCATGACGTTGCCTACTTCACCATTTTACGACACAAGGCTAGATGTCGAGTTCTAATCGAAAGCTAGAACCAATCTTCACGTCTCTTCACTTTGAAGCTAAGTGAGAACTTCACACAACACAACTACTAGTCACTTTATAGTTTAGTGAGAACTCACAAGACACAACCACATCACTTTATAGTTTAGTGAGAATTCCTAATCAAATCTATTACAACTCAACTAGACTTATCCAAGTACACATATGTAGCTTGGATTTACACAACACAAATCCAAGCAAACACATATGCAATGGATGTACACAACAAATCCAAGTATCCACAAATAACTTGGATGAACACAACTAGTCCAAGTATTCATAAATACATTGGATTGACCTAAAACAAAAAGGGTATCATGATGAATATGACTAGCTCATAGATTCATCTTTATCACAACACTAGTGAGTGAGTGATCTTCTCATTGGACAAGGTAAAGGAGGGGATCAAGAGGATAATCATATGTAAACATCCTTAACAATTAAGTGATCATTTACTAATGATTATGCTATAGGAAATAGAAAGAGGGCTGAGAAAACGTCCAAGAGGCTTACTGGAAAATGAGATTTGACCCACTATTTAAAGGAGACAAAGTATAACGGATCTATAATGGCTAGCTGTGCGCGGTACCTTATCTCACCCCGCGGTTCCATATCGCTAAGGAACCGCATAGGTACTTAAGGTACCGCCACTAGACTCCGCTCCGTTTTTTGTCTTTTAGTGGGGGTGGGAATATCTGAGGTATTTGAAACCTTCAAAGGATATTCTAACAGCATTTGGAATATGCTATTTTCAAATTTTCATTTTCCATTTTAATAAAACATTTTCTAAAAAAGAAAGTTTATTTAAAAAGTCTTTTGTCATATTAACAAAAGTGAGTTTTAAGGATAATCATTTTGATGATCACTAAGTATGATTAAGAAAGGTTAGTGATATGATTATTACCTTGATGATAGTGTTAGGTAAATAATTCATTTTGTGTTTTACACTAAATGTGTTGTATGGTTTGTTGTGATCAAAACTAAGAAAGATTAGTTAACACTAATAATGTTTTTAGGCATCACTTGCATTAACAATCTCCCCCTTTTTGATTACGACAAACGATAAACTCATTTACGTAGAAACACAAAATATGGAATTATTAACTAGTTTATCACTATCATTTCTCCCCCTTTGTCGTAGAAAAAAGGTTAGCACAAGTCTTTGAAGAACATCAAACTTTGCTAGTAGCTCCCCTTTGGTGGTTGCTCCCCCTTGCTTGGGGCACCAAGTTTGTGAGCTAAGGTGACATGCTACACAAAGGTTAGTAGAAAGGAAAGAAACACCAATGTATATATGATCACTACCTACTAAGTAATTTGAGAGAGAGAGAGAGAAGAAATCTCAAATTAGAAGCAAGTATTTTGCTAAGTATGTCCAAAGAGATAATTGACAAAATCAAGCTTTTATCCGATGAAGATGATAAGCTTGTCAATGGGTTAAAGTTTAGAATTGATGGAATCACCCATAAGCAATTGTAAAAATTAACCATGATCAACTCAAAATAGAACTAATGAAATAACACACAAACAACACAAAGGTTACATAAAAGAAAAAAGACACAACAAAGAAGATAGTCATACACACAATATGAGTATCTAAAAGCAATAAATATGGAAAATAAACCACTAAGCATAAGCTAGTCAAATAGTGATATTTTACAAGATTGCTAAAAAAATAAAAGACTAAAAAGACGACGATGCATCATTCGAAGTTTTGTCCACCGGAACGAAAACTTGAAATAGGAGGTCGAGTGAGGAGGAATTCAAGAAAATTTAACTTCTCATACACATGAGCAAGTTCAATTTGTTGAAATCGGCAACAATCACACGAGGATCCATGATGCAACACAAAGTCGTTTGATGGGGGTATGGCATCAAACTTAGGGTTTGGTGGTGGTGGGGTTATAGGTTTGGGAATGTTTTCACAATGCCTTTTGAGGTTTGGGAAGGTTGAAAGCTCATTGAGTTGAGGGGTGTTGAAGGATTGTGGTGGTGGGGGAACATTTTCTTTAGCTCCGGTGATGGGGTTAATGGTATTAGTCTCATTCCAATACTTGATTGGAGAGAAGGTAGGGTTTTTGGGTGGTTTGGAGGAAGATGGTTCATTCTTCTTAACCCAAATAGGTCGAACCGAGATTTTCAGTTTCTTTGAAAGCTTGGATGAGGAAGCTTTGGGTGAGTGGGGTTGTGACAAAGAAATGTCAAGGTTAGGAATGTAGGAGTTAGGCATTGTGAGAGTGTGAGAATGAAATCTCAAGGTTATGTGAGAATGAATTCTCAAGGTTGGTAAGGTGTGAGAATGAAATCTCAAGGTTGTGTGAGAGTGAATTCTCAAGGTTGGGAAGGTGTGAGAATGAAATCTCAAGGTTGGGGTATAAGTAAAATGTAATCAAGGTAAGAATTTGAATACAAAATGTGAAGTGTCAAGGAATGTTTAGTCAATTTGAGTAAACAAGGAATCTTGACAGGGTATAGGGTTTTAAAAGTTTTGACCAAAAATTCGTCAAAGACTGATTTCTGCCCGCGGTACCTTAAAGGGACCGGCGGTTCCTTAGCACATAAGGAACCGCGCGACTTTATTGAGCCGCGTCCAGTGGACATGAAACCATGTTTTTCCTGGGTTTTGGGAAAAACTAAGACTTTTTCAAAAAGTTGCAAATCTTGGAATTTTACCTCTATTTGCATCAAATTATGCTAGGGTTGCAAAAAGCAACACATTCACTAAGAATGTCTTGACAAAGGGTGACAAAATAATTTAGATATCCTTTTGAACCAATTTTAGTCAAGTTTTTAGAGGTTGTGATAGATTTAGGTTCAATTTTAATTTCAAATTAAAGTTGATTAATCCTTTTGAACCAATTGTGCTCCTTATTTAATTCACGTCCTTGTTCTAATTTCACGACTTGCTTTCGCACTCGCGTTCATGACACTATTCACATTCATGATGGTGTCTGGGCTTATGATTTTACGTTCATTTTTGTTCTGGGAAGTTTTTCAAGAACTTGAGAGACCAGACCCAAGTTTAGTATAACTCTCCATCATCAGATAGACATTTCACGTCATATGCCACGTCTCACCTTGTAGCGGTTGGCGTTACTGCCATTATATTCTATGTTCACGATATGTTTCACATGTCATGTCATTCCACGTTCCTCATATCAGGATCAAGATATGTTACACGTATCATGGATCACGATATGTTTACTCATACTACACTCGCCATATCTCCACGTAGCACGTTCAAAAATTTTCACGTATCACGTTCAAAATTTTTCACGTACTACGTTTCTTTATGTCTCGCGCATCGTTTCTAATTATCAGTTAAGTCAGATTGTCTTGCATCGTAACGTTTCAGTTACCCTAGCACGTTAACTCTTATTTTCCTCGATCGAATTTAGGGGATCTACCTTCCGTTGATAACCAAGAATTTCTTCGTATTTCAAGTCAAGGTCAGGAGGACCAAGATTTATCATTCGTGTCAAGATCTTGTAAAGGAACTGTTCTAAGAGGGAGGCCACTTGGAAACGGACAAGTCCATCCGGACTTCCTATCCGTTTTTCTCTTATCAATTAGATATGTCCTTTCAGTCACGTCACGTTTCATGTCACGTTCCGCGTTCCTTCTACCATGTCACCTGTACGTTCATTAATCTTACATACCCTCTCAGTTGATTCAGGTATGTTTTTCTTTCAGTTACAAAATCTATAATTCGGGGACGAATTATTCTTTTTAGGGGGGAAGAGTTTTAAAACCCGCATGCTTTTACCATGAATAGTACCCTTAAGATCGTACGTACTAGATTAAGACTTTCCTTTTATAGTACGATTACGTTTACGTGTTAGGATTTTATGTATTACGTACGTGTTAGAACACGATAAGTATAAGTATTTATTACGCAATGGAGATCTTTATCCGGGTCGCACTATTCATCCTATTGAGCAGTAATGGAGACTGCTGCTACTATGGATGGATAGAAAGCAATGCAAAGAGATCTTTATCCGGGTCACACTTCTCATCCTATTGAGCAGTAATGGAGGCTGCTGCTACTATGGATGGATAGAAGGCAATGCAAAGAGATCTTTATCCGGGTCGCACTATTCATCCTATTGAGCAGTAATGGAGACTGCTGCTACTATGGATGGATAGAAAGCAATGCAAAGAGATCTTTATCCGGGTCGCACTATTCATCCTATTGAGCAGTAATGGAGACTACTGCTACTATGGATGGATAGAAAGCAATGGTAAGAGATCTTTATCTGGGTCGCACTATTCATCTTATTGAGCAGTAATGGAGTCTGATGCTACTATGGATGGATAGAAAGCAATGCAAAGAGATCTTTATATGGGTCGCACTATTCATCCTATTGAGCAGTAATGGAGACTGCTGCTACTATGGATGGATAGAAAGCAATGCAAAGAGATCTTTATCCAGGTCGTACTATTCATCCTATTGAGCCGTAATGAAGCTTGCTGCTACTATGGATGGATAGAAAGCAATGCAAAGAGATCTTTATCCGGGTCGTACTATTCATCATATTAAGCAGTAATGGAGACTGCTGCTACTATGGATGGATAGAAAGCAATGCAAAGAGATCTTTATTCGAGTCGCACTATTCATCCTATTGAGCAATAATGGAGACTGCTGCTACTATGGATGGATAGATGCGGGCTTCTCAACGGGGGTCGCGGTTACATCCTTCCAAGAGCTGGGAGAGGACCCATGGCGTTGTGGATTTGGTTAGGAGGGAAAATCCACAACAAATGGTTTCTGGTATGAGGAGGACACGCCACCATGTTTTATATGCTGGGAAAGCTGGGGATGCATTACTTCTACATCCTTTTCACTGGTGAGATATATGTTATATCTCCACACCCGATTGTTAAAATTGGGGGTTGAAGGTAAAATAAAATAAAAAGAATATTTTAACTAGAACCCCTCCTGTGTCAACAACTATACGCGGAAGACTTGCTGCTATACCTCAAGCTTGTGGTATGCAGACATTAGTTGATAGCACTAACTTCTACCCAACAGAGAGGTTAAGATTATTGTTGATGGCGATTGGGGTAGGAAGTTGCAAAGAATCTGCTTCATTCGCAGTGGGGCTGGACGAAAGTGGCACAGAAGAGAAGTACCTCAAATGGTGGAAATAGAGGAAGATACCAAGAATAAAGAAGTGCGCATCTTGCGGGATGTTGCTAAGGGTCGTGCATTCACTTATTAGTGGTTCCAAAATTTGCACAAATTTTGACTTCTAAGGAAAGGAGTCATTCCTTCCAAGGTTTGGTGGATGATGGTATTGTCGAACTAATTGGACCCAAAGAGGGAAAAGGTTTGCCCAGAAGCATGGGGCATTCAGCATCACCTTACGAGGGATGTCGAACACAGCCCAACAAAATACAGCCATTGAGAGTTGGACATGTCTTTTAGGTTTAGGGTTGCCTCCCTCGTCACTTAGGGAGAAACAGGTTAGGAAGACGGGGCATCCTTTGACCAAGTATTTCTGTACTTTGGTGCAAGAAATGACACTAAGTCTAGTGTTGATTACATCGGAGTTACCATCCCCTCGTATAATCAAGGTTTCATTTCCCCAAGGTATACGAACCAGTTTTTGATCGCATATGATAATGGCACGATATTTTGCTAGCCAATCCATGACAATAATGACATCAAATCTACCAAGACTTACCGGAATCAGGTCGATGTTAAATGGGTGATTAGAAAGGTTTAAAGTACAACCTCGAATGATGGTGTCAACCGTCACAACTTTTCCGTCGGCTAGTTCTATAGTATAGTAGGGGTCTAAAACTGATGGAGTGACTTCCAATATTTTAATAAATTCAGTAGATACAAATCTTTGGTCTGCCCCGGTGTCAAACAAGACAGATGCATATCGTTGGTTTAGTAAAAACGTACCGGTGACGATGTTGGAATCTGGATTGGCTTGAGCATTGCCAACCAGGTACACTTGTGATGAAGTTCCCTTGTTGTCCTTCTTCTGGTTGGCCAACTTGGGACCGTCGGGTCTCACGTGTCCAGGGGTTCCACATTCGTAACATACTACAACTCTCTTTGGTCCACTGTTGCTTCCATCTGTGGGGTTTCGGTTTCCCTGTTGCCCACTTCCGCTCCCACGAGCAGTGGACTTGACCTTGTTGCTGTTTCCGGGGTTGTTATTAGGTCGAACCGAGGTAACAACATTTGCTTGACATTCACGAGCAAAATGGCCTTGTTGGCCGCACTTGTAGCATCCCTGGCATTGTCCTCCAACAACATGGTGATAGTTGCACTTTGGACACTTAGGCTTGGATCCTGAGTAGTTCTTGGTGCAGGTTGTGGGAGTAGTATCATCGGCTTGCCCAACGTTTTGCCTTTTGGAAGGCTGCTGGTGCTGGCTATACGAACTTTCATCCGACTTTCTCTTGTTATCCGTTTTCTTTTCAGACAAATTGCGGGCTCGCTTGTTGATCAGCTCAGTCGCGAATTCCATAGCACTTTCAACGGTAGTGGGTCGTGATGCTAGCACACTGTCATGGATGTTGTCAGGGAGTCCACTGACATACTTCTCAATCTTGTCGCTCCTTTGAGGGAACATTCTGGTGCACATCAAGCTTAACTCTTGAAATCTTTGGTTGTACCAAAGGATGTCATTGTTCTTGCATTTTAGATCCCACAGTTCGATTTCCAACTTCTTCATTTCTCCTCTAGGACAGTACTTCTCAGTCATCCTCTCTTTAAGGTTGGCCCAAGTGAGAGTATAAGCAGTGTTATGTCCAAGGGTAGCGACCACATAGTTCCACCAGGTAAGGGCGCTCTCGAGTAGTGTGCATGTGGCAAACTTAACTATGTTCTCGTCAGCACAACTGCTGATGCGGAAAACTGTCTCTAGTCTTTCAAACCATTGCATCAATTCAACAACTCCTTATTTTCCTCGGTAGTATGAGGGTTTTCCCTTCAAGAAGTCGGGGTAAGAGCAACCCCTATTGGTGTTGTTTCTACGCATATTGAGGTTTCGATCATTGTTGACATTTGGATCAGCTTCTCTGGCTGCCATAGCTGCTGTAATGCCTTCACTTATCATTTCCCTGAGTTGTGCAGCGGTGACATTTTGAGTAGCTTCAGAAAATTTGGTATAACGGCGTTTGAAGTGATTGCATTATTAGGATTTGATCGCGTAATCACCATTTGTCTATAATCATACACAAAGTGAGATTATTAGTTCAAATGTTAGTAAAGTTTTTATATTATTTGCACGGGGAAAATTCATGCATTGATTTAATAACAATTTGGATAACCTGTCAAGATTTCATAATATAATACATTGCACAACAATATAATAAAGAAAGTGATTACATGCTATTTCCATAAGAAATTTAACATCCATCTAGCATAACAAAATCCAAGTCATAGGCCTGTCAGGCCTTGTCCAGGGTAGTGATACACACAGTCTTTAATACATTACATCAAAAAACACATGTCCGAAAAGAAAAAGGTACAGTACAAGATTACATCACAAAAGCTGAAAAGCAATAAAAGTACAAAAGTCCTATACCATGATAGCTAGGGTACAACCCATGAGCTGATCATGACGTACAAGAAATCTAGTACATCTACTCTACTCCTGCCTAGATGGTCTGCTAGATGAGGCTGGTGTTGGTGGGGCTGATGAAGCTGCAGATGCTCTCCTGGTATTCCATAAAGTCCGAACTGTCGCTCGGGCCTCCTTAAGCATGCGAAATGCTGTCAGCAGCTGGGTCCTAAGTCTGTCGACGGCCCCTCGAAGATAAGTCATCTCTGTAGTAACCCCATCGTGTCGGACGATGGCAAGGTCAAAGAAAATGGACAGAGACTGCTCCTGAGCAGATAGAGCAGCATGGGTCTGATGCTGGAGACTCTCCATGGTCTGGATACGCTGGTGGAGACGATAGTTCTCCTCCCATAGCCACTGCAATGCCTCGTCAGTCTTAGCCTGAACACCTCTGGCTGCCTGTGCCTCTCCCCTCATATTGTGAGTGAGAGAGTCGATACGCTCATGGATGGCAATGTAGCCCAGTTGACCAGCTATCAACAGGCTACGAAGGTCTGATATCTCCCACTCTTGGCGTGCGGCCAGTGCGGCGATCTAGGCCTGGACAGAGTCGGTATGTCCCGCCCCGGAGCCCTCCCCGATCTCGAAAGTAGAGACGGGTATAGACTCGGGAAAATAGCCCGGTGGTAAAGATGAAGGTGCAGAAGATGGTAGGTCAGGAGATACCCGGTCCTCTTCCATAGAGGTGGGGCCAGTATAGCTGATGTCGAAGCAGAAAAAGGGTCCTCGGGAAGTACAGCTTCGATAGTCTGATCATCCTCTGAATCTGAGGCTGATAACCATCCACACTGTACTGATCGTGGAGATGAACGGGTAGCTGGAGCAGGTGCTACCACTGGTAGGAGAGTCGAAGGTGCAGTAGGCGAAGTCATGATGCTCTGAAAATAATATTATTTTAAATTTGAAGTAAGTATAAGTTTACAAAGAAAGGAAAAATATTATTTTTGGTTACCAGTTTTATAAAGTATATCCCTTTTTAAACAATCATCGCAATGTTTTAAGGTTATATATATATATTAATACTTATATATATATCTCATTTAATCACTTTATTTATCAATCAATACACACTTAGTTCACATAGCACAGAATGCCCTACGATCTACATGCTTAACTAATACGGTCCCAAAAAAAAATCCCAAAAGATTTTTATAAAGTTAGAGTCCAGTTTTAAATAAAAGAAAAAATAATTTATTCTTATTTTATTTAAAAACTTATCTGTTATCATAACTAATGCTCTGATACCATTCTCAGTGACACCCCGGGTAGGGTCAAAATATGCGGAATTATCAACGGAGATGTCACAAGGGTGGATCGATAACACATAGTTCATAGAGCATAAGATAAGAGATTATTCAAAACAGATTACATGATTGTTATACAAATTTATAAAAATTGTCTCCAACATGATAAAATTAGATTGTTTATGTTTCCCAAATAGAACCCTTGACGAGTCCTACAATGCAGATTACAATGATGCTTGAGTCCATGCACACACCACGTACTAACTTCATTTTCCTGAGAAAAACATGCTTAGAGGGTCAACATAAAGTTGGTGAATTTACAGGTTTAACAATAATTAGTTTGGACATACAACAATCATAGAAGTGACAATGCACAAAGCATTTTTACTAAAAGTTAGATTACATTTTATATTACTCGAAACTGAAGCTTAACCTTCCATAGTCCTCAACAGATGAGAATGTAGTGTCTTACAAAAAGACACCCAAACCCAGTTCCAACATGGTATACATCTGTTGGCTCGGCCAAGGCACAGTGAGCATGACTCACCCAGATGGGGATGGTCAATCCCTAATAGATCTATTTATAACATTCGGGCGATTTAAATAATTTAACAGTTTCTATAATAGTCAATCATAGTCAAGTTTATATAATTCCGTTATGTCCATTAAAATAGTTGCATATTTTCTCTCCCATTAGAGGAAAAGTTTATCAATAGTTTATATGGGGCTGTAAACTCACCTGGGAGTTGGCAATAGATGTATAATACGAATATACAAATAATGCTCACGCCAAAAGCTATGCCTAATCAAATAGTACAGTCTTAATATATAGTACAAAGATCATATGTGTATGCTTATACAGATTTTTAGTCAGTTCATTAATGCTACAGTATTTATCTAAATAACCATAGTACAAGTATTAACAATATCCATTTTATTAATCCCATTCAATCCATAACACAAGATTTAGTTGATATTTAGAGAGAGAAAGAGAAGAAAGTAGAGAGAGAAAAGAGAGAGAATTGGAAGGTTTATGTTTACTAGAGAGAGAAAGTAAAATGAACCAACACCCTCTTCCACACATGGAAGATGGTATATATACCCTTGGCATATGGGCCGTGGGTTTAGAATCCTTGGGCCGGGCTTGGCTTTGTATTGGGCTTACGCCCCTAACTTATACAATATTAGCTTAAAGTCCAAGCGGTTTTCCCGACTAACCTATTACAATACAAGACCATTAACGACTAAGATGACCTATTACATTCTTGTTCGACTATATAAAATATAGGGCTAACAATCTCCCCCAATGTATCGGTCATCTTAAAAAGCTTAAAAACCATAAGATGGTTGAGTGAATACATTCTTGTAGAGGAGATCTTCCTGCTTTGGTCTTGTATCTTGGTCTTGATCTTGTTTGTAACAACTTTGTTCCTTCATGCTTTCGTGATCTTTATCTTGAGCCTTTGTCATTTGACTTTGAGTGCTTGAGATCTTCATCTGTGCTCCTTGTGACTAAGATGACCTATTACATTCTTACATTCTTAGGTATCTTGAATATCACCATCTTGTGCTCTTGTGACTTCTGAATCGACTTCGGTTACACAGCTACGCCACCTTCTTGATATGCAACAACATATATAGACACGGATAAAATGGCTTTGAACATTTCATCCTAACTCGGTAGCGTTTTACCTCCGGTCGGTGAAGACCGTTTAGACGGTATTAGATACCGTACCTGTGATCGGGTAGATTCGATTAAGAACCTCCTTGACAGGGTTTCCCGGCGGTAGTAGCCAGTTCTCTTTACTCGACCGTCTCAAAGCAGACTACGAACGTAAAGAGTGAATCAAAAAGGATACGGTTATCCGTTTGATTAGAGTCGTAAATTTAGAATTCCTAGAACAAGTTTGATTCTATAAGAATCGCACCATTGTTGCTTTTCAGTTTGCCACAAGCTCGATTCATAAGAATCTTGCATGTTACCTACCGTAGTGCTGTTTGATGTTGACACTGGAAGGATTTCCATTCGTCACTATGAACACTAAAGAGTGTTACTCTGAATGTTCTGGCAAGATCACACGGATTTTGCGAAGAAACCTGGAATCAAGTTTGAATCAATTAAGAATCGAAACTTAGTTGCTTTCCAGTTCTCACAAGTTTGATTCGTGTAGAATCGCACAAGTTACCTACCATGAGCTTGTTTAATGCTGGCTCAAGCAGGATTTCCATCTTCATTGTGAATCGTATCACTCAGATGTTCTGGCAATATCACAAGGATAATGTGTAGGACTCGATTGTGTCCTAATGAGATGATAGATTGATCTCTTTTGGCTCTAGACTCAATAAGTGCATTTTGGTAATCGGAGGCTGGAGCAGACTGCCACCTTTTCAATATTAACTAACTCGGAGTGAGAAAGTCAATAGATACGTGTTGATTTCCGTGACAATGAGACAAGTTTCTTTTGAGAGAAACTCGAATGGCTGGGAAGGGTTGTGCATTGCATCACTGGGTCCATGTTGACTTATCTTCAATAGATGTATTGACCCGGTTTCTGCCTAAGTTACATAGAATATTCAACTCCTTCAATGCTTACCAATACGTCATCATTAGCACCTTGTTGTGATTGTTCTAGTGCTAACTTAAGTAATTGGTCCGCATTCAGCTTCATTCAACTCCATCTTTCCTAAGGACAACTATTTCTAGCCATGGAATGTCCTTGGGTAGAGCCCTCCGGTTCTGGTTGGATCATAGGACTTAGTTTCCTATCCTAAACCACCTTTTGACTCCAACATTCCTTTGTGGATAGTAGGTTGTTTTGTGTATAGATCGTAACCATTAAACCATTGAAAACCATTCAAAATACTTGATAAAAATCAAAACTTTTTAACACTTTGAAAGTTTTACATTTCCGAAAAGCTCCCCCTACACACATGCATCGATATACGAAATAGTTTGGCATGTGAAGGAAAGAGTTGCACTTGAGTCTTTAAGATCACTTGTTGCGATATATTACATTTTAATCACATTTTCTCCCCTATCTCTAATATAAAAATATAATATTAGAGATACCAATTGATTAAAATATGACAATTTTCTAAAAATCGACGGGAGAGAAACATGTGTGCACACATGAATCATGGAACGTTTTCAGTTAGGATGCTCCCCCTCAACAATATATGTGTGTCTTGAGTCAAAATTTGACAAAATTTTGGAGAAAGGACACCACAAAATATGTTGATGTACGGAGATGAGATGCCTTTACCAATAATATATATGACAGATTTATTATCATTTTCGGAATGTGTTGGATACATAAAATATGACAATCTTAGAGATGTACCCAACAACATTAAAAGGCTTGATTTTAAAACGCTCCCCCTCAAATATTGATCAAAATAACATATGACATTTTGAGATATAAAAACCTATTATGAGGAAGGGAGTGTTGAACACACAATTTTGAAAGATTTAGAAAAACCTTTTGAGAAGGTCTTGAAAAATTGTGTTCAATGGTTTTAAAATAATCAAGATATAAGACTTCTCTTCTATTGCTTAGGGAAAGCCCACTGAAACGTACACTCCCCTTTCAGGTCCGTTTTTCATGAGCTCAAAACTTTGATTGTTTTGTGACTAGCTCATGACCGAGAAAAATAAGTTTCCTATTGTGAAGGATAAGTTATCATCCGTGATAAACTTTCCTTAAGTTGAAGTTCGAGTTCTAAGCTGACATTTACTTAGAAATCGTTTTTCATGAACTTAAAAACTTTGAATGTTTTTATGAGAAGCTCATGACCGAGAAATATGAATTTCTCGTTGAGAAGGATAAGTTATCGTCCGAGATAAACTTTCCTTAGTTGAGGTCAGAGTCCTAAGTTGTGATGCGCTTAGAAGTCATTATGAGAGAATATCAAGCAGCTTCATTTGCCAAAACCTCCAAGTCTGCTGGAGTCATATACTTCATACCAAGACGGCCAACGAGATACGCAAACCTATCTTTCGAGAGAGCTTTCGTAAACAAGTATGCCAGCTGGTACTTAGTTCTGACAAAGTATAATTCCACGATGCCTCGTTCCACTTGTTCCTTGATGAAGTGATATCTGACATCGATGTGCTTGGTGCGGGAGTGCTGAACCGGATTGCAAGATATGGCTATGGCCGACTTTGAGTCACAATACATAGGTATTTTATCAAAGTGGAAGCCATAATCCGTGAGTTGAGTTCTCATCCAGAGGACTTAAGCATAGCACGCGGATAGAGCCACATATTCTGCTTCATCTGATGAGAGCGAAGTGCAATCCTGCTTCTTTGACGACCAGCTGACAAGCTTGTCTTCTCCTAGAAATTGTATGCTACCAGAAGTGCTTTTTCGACTATCAAGACAACCTGCGCGATCAGAATCTGAAAAAGCTGTTAGATGAAAACCGGTTTCCCTCGGATACCAGAGGCCCATGTGAATGGTATTCTTAAGGTACCGAAAGATCTGTTTAACCTCTTTGAGGTGCTTTTGAGTAGGTTTGGCTTGATATCGTGCACAATAGCATGTGGCATGATGAATATCAGGCCTGCTGGCTGTAAGGTACATACGTGACCTGATCATACTGCGATATAGCGTTTGGTCTACGGGATACGAGTACAAGTCAGCGTCTAGGGATGTGGTCGACAATGGTGTACCAACGCGAGCACATGAGGTCATACCTTGCTTTTTAAGTATCTCTTGAGCATACTTAGCTTGGTTAATGAAGATACCACGTGGGGATTGATGAATCTAGAGGCCTAAAAAGAATTTTAGCTCCCCCATCATTGACATTTCAAATCTGCTGTGCATTAATCTTTCAAAACGTTTTGAAAGTTTTGGGTTCGTAGAACCAAAAATAATGTCATCAACATAAACTTGCACCAGCATTATGTCATCCCCATATTTATTAGTAAAGAGAGTAGGATCAATAGAACCTTTGGAGAATCCTTTAGACACCAAGAAGTTTGAAAGTTCTTCGTACCATGCCCTTGGAGCTTGTTTAAGTCCATATACAGCCTTCTTGAGACGATAGACTTTGTCAGGATGATGAGGATCGATGAATCCTTCCGGCTGATTCACATACACTTCTTCCTTCAAATGACCGTTGAGAAAAGCAGTTTTAACGTCCATCTGAAAAACCGTGAAGCCCTTATGTGCAGCATAAGCAAGGAATATCCTGACTGCTTCCAAACGAGCGACTGGAGCGAATGATTCATCGTAGTCTATGCCTTCTTGTTGACGGTATCCCTTAACCACAAGACGAGATTTGTTTTTGATGATGGTTTGTTCTTCATCCAGTTTGTTTTTCCAGATCCATTTGAAATCTAAAATTGACATTCCATAGGGTCGGTCAACAAGTTCCCAAACATTTAGGCGTTCAAACTGATGAATTTATTCTTGCATTGATTCAATCCACGCATGATCAGTCATGGCTTGTTTGATGTTTGTAGGTACAGTTGAACTCACGGTGAGTGCATACATACACACATCGCCATCGATTTCGAGTTGTCTGCGTGTTCGAACCGGTTGTGAAGGATTTCTAATGACTTGCTCCAATAGATGATCACGTGTCCAATGGTGAGTGGATGGATATGGTTGGTAGAATGTATGCATGTTGGACGGATAAACATGTTGAGTAGAAGACTCTCCGACTTCGTGTACCGGTGTACCGAACGCATTGATAAATTCTTCTTCGTCAGGTTGTGCATCGACTGCTTGATTGTTGTTTCCTCCTTCAGCATTGACGGTTGGTGATGTTGGTTGTATGACTGTTTCTCGAGTTTGTTGAGTATCCACTGGAATTGTCTCTTGAGCAACGGTTGCTGAAGTAGATGCAGTTGTGTCTTGTTGACTTTGTTCGGGTGCATCAGCAGTATTGACAGCGGAAGGCTTTGACACAACCTCTTTGTTTCCATAGTAATATTCATCAAACATTGGATCATATAAATCAACCAACTCATTTATTTGTGTCGTATCCGTCGAGTCTGCTGTAGGAGTATTTTCTTGACATTCTTGCACGGGACGTACACTGTTGTGTGTAGGTGCCATTGCTGGACATTGAGGTGCGGGGCGATTCGTCAAAGTTCACATGAATTGTTTCGACAATAATCTTTGTTCCCTTGTTATAGACCCGATATCCTTTCGACAATGTCGCATACCCCACAAAATACATGCATCACCTTTTTCTTTCATCTTGTCAAGATTCTCACCGTCTTTAAGAATATAGCATAAAGATCCAAATACGTGAAAGAATTTGACAGTAGGTTTCCTGCCATTGATGATGTGGTAAGGTGTCTTTTCATGTCTAGGGATAACGAGAGAACGATTCTGAGTATAACAGGCAGTTGCAATTACTTCAACCTAGAAGAATAGCGGTAATTTTGAAGCAGAAAGCATTGTTCGAGCTGCCTCAACCAAAGTATGGTTCCGCCTTTCGACAACGCCGTTTTGTTCAGGAGTTCGAGCAATAGACGTTTGATGTTCGATGCCTTCTTCTTGAAAGTAAGATTGCAAGTTCTTGTTTAAAAATTCAGTACCCCTATCCGTTCTTACGGTTAAGACTTGAGCTTGAAGATTGCGTTGTATCATCTTGAGAAAGTTTTTGAGAACCTCTGGTGTTTCATCTTTGGACCTTAAGAAGAAAGTCCATGTGTATCTAGAATAATCATCAACAATCACGAGAATATACTTTTTCCCGTTAATACTCTCTACACGCATGGGGCCACATAAATCCATGTGTAGAAGTTCCAATTGTCCTTTTGAGCTTGGGGTTGTCTTTGTTTTGAAAGACTTCCGTTTTGCTTTCCCCAACTCACAAGAAGAACAAAGATGGTCTTTGACGAATTTTAACTTAGGAAGATCGGTCACAATATCATTCTTAGAAAGCAAGTTGATGGTGTCAAAGTTGAGATGTGACAATCGTTGATGCCATAACCATGCTTGAGATGATGAGGCTTTAGCCATTAAGCAAATTGGATTTGTTGATGATGTGTCTTGAAGAGTGACTGTGTAGAGATCAGAACCACGAGAGCCTGTAAGAAGGTCATTCCCATCGTAGTCTCTAACATAGCAAGTAGATTTCTGAAAAGCCACTTCCAAATCCGCATCACAAAATTGACCAACCGAGAATAAATTATGATTCAGTCCCTCGACGTAATAAACCCATTTTATAGTGATATTCCCTTGAACCAAGTCTCCATATCCGAGTATCGGTGCAAATTTATCATTTCCAAACCGTACCGTATCCAGAAACTTCTCCACGAAGTTAATGAGAAGCTTGAGATTGCCCGTCATGTGCTTTGTGCACCCGGAGTCCATTATGAATAGGATGATTTCGACGAGCTGCAGAAGAATTAGAAGACAATGTAGCATTTGACAAATGGGAGCCCTTGATAGAAACGGGTTCCAAAATAGTAGTGGACCTAGATTCTAAAGGCAAGCTAACACTCATAGACCCAATTAGAATAGGGGTTGTCTTAGGTACCCATTTGTATCCGGGTGGTGTAAATCTTGAATACCCCCGTGTACATGTCCTAATCATGTTCTCATAAAGCTTCTTTAACCTGCTTTGTTTACGTAGAGTAGTGGATTCTAACGCACTTAGTTTCTTAAGTGGTTGATCAGTGGATTGGTTCAAAGTTCTTGTGGGTTCACTAGTACTAGTGGGCACACGAATAGGCTTCCTAGTTCTAGTATTCACGCCATTATGATTAAGAGCACAAGCATCATGATTGAAAGTACGAACACATTTTCCACATTAAACACAAACAAATTCAACATTCGAGGTCTTAGCATTTAAACTGTCATTACATGCAGTTACAGACGTTTTATTCTTAGAAAACTTAAAATTCCTATGGTGGTCTTCTACTTCCAACTTCTTTCCTTGACTATTGTTAGGCATGACCTTATCTTGCATTCTATTGCTCTTAAGCTGTGGTCCGCTAACGCTAGTAGTGGGGATTACTCCTGTAGAAGAAGACACACGTTGATTAGTTTTCCTAATATTCTTAGGTAACTGCGATGTTCCAGTTTGAGTGGGCTTAGTGTTCATCTTATACATTCCAGGTGCTATCACATTGGTACTCTTATCATTTCCTATCTTAGGCAAAGTCTGTGGGGATTGTCCCAAAATAGATGATTTGGGGCATTTAACCGCATTCGGTTGACGAACGGCGGATGGTTTACCCAAAACAGACTTTCCTTTCAATTTCTCAATGAGTTTCTGTAACTCACTTATGGCTATGTCCCTTTCTTTTAGCTGAGCTTTCAAATCATTTATTTCGAAATCTTTTTCATTTAGTAGACGAAACGAAGAAGCTGACATTTCTTGACACTTTTTATGATTATGAGATTTTTCACCTTTTTGTAAAGCAAGTTCAAGAGAAATGGAGTGTTTCTCAAGTTGAGAAAAAACTTTTCGAAAGTTTGTTATATGACTGAATTTGTTTTGAAAGCTCTACTTCAAGATTGCGACATTTCTCGTCCGATTCTGACACTAGACATGCTACATGACAATATTGATCAAGATCGGTATACACACCAAGTATAGCATTCATATGGTGAGCATAAAAGTATTCCTTAGAAAGTCGATCAATTTCGTTAGAAAGTTGGTGTTCTGTTTTTAATTTAGTTTGAAGAAAATCAACTTCATCTTAAAGAGATTTAACATAACTTAAATCAGTTAACATTTCCTCAGTGAGAGCATTATAAATTATTTCCACATTTTTTGAAAGATCATCAATTGTTGGAACAATGCATTGTTGAATGACGACTTCTACTTATGGGTTAGTTTTAATATTCCAAATGGTATCCCTAGAAACTTTTTCATAGTCGACGACACCTTTGTACAAATTTAAAACCCCTTGTTTTATAAACTCAAATTGCTGAACACTTTTGCTTTTCTCATCCCATTTACGTTTTTCATCCGAAATTTGTTTTTCTAACAAAATTGATTGCTTTTTGAAACTCCTTTTTAAAGAAACTTTCTTTTGGGGTTCATCACTTGGTGGTGGAACACTATTGTACATCTTTTGTTCTTTGGAAAGTTCTTTTTGAGAAACAAACTTAATATAATTATCAGAATCAGAAAGGTTTATTAAATCACTTAAGTTTGATCGATTTTCTTCTTGTTGACGAATGATTTCGTCGCAGTCAGGGGAAAGCATAAGAGGAAGATTATCAACATAGCAACCGATATCATAAAGAGCAGGCGTGGTACTTTGAACTTTCTTGAGATATTCAGGTTTGACAAAACTCATTTTCATATTTCTATTGAGCATATTCATAGTTTGAATAGACTGACCCGTTTTGTAAACAATGTTGTTTAACGTGTCGACTCTCTTTTCCAAAGCAAGAATTTTTTCAATATCCTTTTCTTCACGAGTTTTATAAAGCTTAGTTTGTTCTTTGTTAACCGACTCTAATTCAGTAATTTGGAGTTTATGTAGCAGCAGTTGTTCTTCAAGTTCCGATATCTTCTGTTTTGACATATGAATTTCGTGTGTTACTTCAGAACAATATTGTTCGTTGAGCACCTTACGTTCATATACCAAACCATTAGCTATTGCAACCCGTCGATCAACTTCTTTTACATAATCACAATCTTTAAGCCTGTCTATCTCCTCGGCTAAGGATGCGTTTGCTTGCTTCAAACGTTTATTAGCTTCTTTGTTTTCATCATTTCACGTTTTAAAGAGTCAATAATAGACGCAAGCAAATCGTGATCCTCATCTGAGTCAGTATCCTAAACAACTTTTCCGTCATCATTACACATATGCTGTGAATCCGTAGAGATATTGCTATCCTCCGTGTCCATTACATATGTGTCATTGATGCTTTCGGGTTGCTCAGGATGCCGTCTTTCATTAGCAAACACATTATAGTTATCATGTGATGGTACCTTTTCAAGTGGCTCAGAATCATAGATGGGTCCAGAAGTATCATCAGTCTCTGGGATCACTTCTTGAATCTTTGCCATGTACACATAATGTGCCTCTAACTCTTGATCATCGGCTTCATCATCAGTGTCATCACGCCAGTCAACTTCATCTGCTGTGAGTGGAATTCCTGCTTCTTCTTTCTTACACAACAACATCTTTTCCTTGTGATACCCTGAGTCCTTAACCCGTTTTGGCTTCTTGCATTCCCTAGCCATGTGCCCAAATCCCTTGCAGTTGAAGCATTGAATCCCAGTCTTCTACACAACCGGAGTGCCTACAGTATCTCTAGCCTCAACTTGATTCAGCATCCTCTGATTATCATACCTAGCATCACGATCATACCTAGGTGCATGATCAACTTCCTTATATCTAGCATTGGATGATGATCTGAGGTTGTTGTTGGTAGGTTTTTAGATCTTCTTATAAGTTGTGGTGAGTAAATACATGAGTTCTTCAATCTTCTTGTCCCTTGAAGTTTGTTCATCATCACTGTCTCCATCTGACTCGGTGTCATACTTTGGAGGTGGAGTGGGGACAATTGCTTTTGCTTTGTGTTTAGCATCAGCTAGAGGTTTGGTGGATGAGCTTGATGACTTTGAGGAATGAGTAGGTGGTTGTTGACGGGGAACGGGCTTTGTTGAAGTAGCAGCCACAAAAGCCATAGAATTAGCAGACCGTTCTGCCTTTTCAGCCCTTAGTTCATTCACTTCATTCTGATGTTGTTTTAAGATATCATAAAGTTTGTTATAGGAGATGGTCTTGATATCTTCCCTTTGTTTAACCAAAGTCACAAACCTTTGCCATTCCGGTTTGAGTTGAAGTAGAAACTGAACATTGGCATGATGATTGGAGATGGTGCACTGATTTCTGACAAGCTCATTCATAATTTTGTAGAATCTCGAGTAATATGAGTCAATGGATTCACCATCTTTAGATGTGAATTTTCCAAACTCCCAAAGTAGATTAGTCTCGAGATCTTGAACATTGATCGACTCCCCTTGCTTCAATCGATGAATTGCATTCCACATTTCCATAGCATTAGGACATGCATCAACTGTGGAATAGATATCATTATCAATTCCAGTGAGTATGAAGTTTACAGCATCAGCTTCAGCTTGGAGGAGTTTCTTTTTTCTCAGCAGAACATGTGTCAAAATCCTCCATAGCTCGTATAGTTGATGAAGTACCATCCTATGCCTGTGTTGTAATTGGTCTGAATTCAAAAACTGGAGGTGGATTCTCAAGGCAGTGACGAAGAGCATTTCGGTTTTCTTTTCCGTCGAGAAATCTGAGAAAATGAGATCTCCATTGAACGTAGCAACCGGCAGTGAGCACAGGTGGATTACCGTTGCCACCTTGTTCCAAACGAATTTGATTAGCAGTTGCAATGTTGATGTTGTTGTTAGACATAATGAATACTTGTGGATGAATTGCAAATCTTAGTGGATTTGTTGTGATGATGCGTGGTTAAAATTGAAATTACGAAAATTCAAAATTTTTTTCTCAGTCCGACAATAAATTCCTCAGTCTGACAAATCGGTAACCCGAAAAATTTTGTATCGCCAAATTTTTAATTTGAGTTAGAAATAGCCAAAAACTAGTAGAGAAAAAATTTGATTTTACTTGACGTAAAAATTTTAACTTTTTGTTTTTTAATCTTCGTGTAAACTACGTTCCGAAACTAGTCTAGATAGTGGCTAAGTGTAAAAATTACTCAAACAAAATATCCATCGGAATGTCCATCGGAATACATGTCGGAATGTCCATCGGAATACCTTTCGGAATGTACTATCGGAATACCCGTCGGAATGTTCTATCGGAATATGTGATCGCAATACCTATCGCAATGTTACCTGTCGGAATGCTGAGATCGTAATGTGCCGTCGGAATGTTCAGATCGGAATATGGCTGAAACAAATTTGGCAGAGTAACGAATCAAAGATCCCTTAAACCCGTCGGAATCCCAGATCGTAATGCACGATCGGAATATCCAGATCGGAATAAGGTATCGTAATACAGTGATCACAAATTAGAACCAGTTGGTTATTGCGATCAAATCCCTCACACTTGTACTTTCCGATGGTGAAACTAGCTTGAATTTCGGAATGAAGAAAAAACAAGAAATTTTGCAACTTTTGATCCAAAAGATTTGTGTTTTAGCCAAAACCAAGATACTCAAATCACTACTACTAGTATGTAGATGATTTATATCAAGAAAAGACCATAAAAAACACAAAAAGAAATTTTGGGACGTGAGATTTAGATCAAAATAGCCACGAAAAATCAAGAACACGACACACGAATCTTCAATCACCTATCCACTATAGGCTCTTGATACCAAATGTTAATCCCATTCAATCCATAACACAAGATTTAGTTGATATTTAGAGAGAGAAAGAGAAGAAAGTAGAGAGAGAAAAGAGAGAGAATTGGAAGGTTTATGTTTACTAGAGAGAGAAAGTAAAATGAACCAACACCCTCTTCCACACATGGAAGAGGGTATATATACCCTTGGCATATGGGCCGTGGGTTTAGAATCCTTGGGCCGGGCTTGGCTTTGTTTTGGGCTTACGCCCCTAACTTATACAATATTAGCTTAAAGTCCAAGCCTGGTTTTCCCGACTAACCTATTACAATACAAGACCATCAACGACTTAGATGACCTATTACATTCTTGTTCGACTATATAAAATATAGGGCTAACACATTTAACTTGTATAAGTTTCATATTTAAGTAAACATAAAACTGTTTTATCTAAAATATTAGTTTACGTTCATAGTACATGTATTAGAAATAACCAATTAAACTTACAATTAAGTTTCCATATTCAAGTAAACAGAAAATGTTTCACTTATACCATTAGTTTACGTCCGTAATACATGTATTAATAATAACCACTTAATTTTACAATTAAGTTCCATATTTAAGTAAACATAAGGTGTTCTACTTATAATATTTGTTTACGTATTAGTATTCAATTTATTTATCGTTCATATAATTTTATTTCCTAAAAGTATATGATTACATGTATTAATAATACATATCCATATTGTCCGTATAATTTATTTCATAAAGTAAAATATAAATATTTTATTTTTGTAAAGTAAAAATATAAATATTTTATTTAACTTTAAAGTTCCCATAAATTATTTAACATTTATAAAATAATTTATTAATTACAAGTTTAAGAATTTATATTATAAATTCTTATAGTTTAGTGTTTGTCTAAGTTTTACTAAATTTAAAAATAGAATTAGGGTTAGGGTTTGTTAAAGTTTCGGAATATGGCAAAACTAGTCCCTCCATATTTTAAACAAAGTAAAACTTTTGGATTTTACACATTTAGTACCTAGGGCTTGTTAAACTTTCGGGTTATGGCAGTTTTAGTCCCCCTAGTTATATCTAGGTTTTATAACTTTCATAAAATGACAAAAACAGTCCCTAGGGCTTCTTTAAGTTTCAGATTATTACAAAAATGGTCCTTAGGGTTATGAAATGACAAAATAACTTTCAGAAACTTTCAAAAATGGTCCCTAGGGTTTAATATGCCACGGATGGTATTTATTAAGCCCTAGACTTTCGGATAATTATATTTTTAGTCCTTGTGTTTAATAATTTATCAAAACAAGTGTCATATGTCACAGTTTTAGTCCTTAAGTTTCATAAATTGTCATTTTAGTCCAAAAGTTTTTATAAGTTCTATTTTATTACAAAACCTTTATTTAAATATCCAAAACATTAAATGGGCTCATTAAATGGGCTAAAATATCTAATGGGCCATCTAGTAGGCCTAAATATATTTTAAGTCCACTAATTTGTTAAATGGGCCTTTAAGACATTTATTGGGCTTAAATACATTTTTAAGTCGATTAATTATTAAATGGGCCTAAGCATATTCTTAAGTTCATTAAGATACTAAGATTTGTTAAATGGGCTTATTGGGTCCATTAAGTCTTGGACTAATGTTGCATGGGCTTGATTAGTCCATCAATATTACTTTTCATTTATGTAAGTAATAATCTAGGATTTTCTTATAAACTTATCATTAGCTTATCCATATTTAGTTATAAACCTTAATAAAAGAATAAAACTCATAGTTTGTTTTATTTGATGTACCAAATGAGTTCTTGATGTGTTACAAGGTTGCATGCAAGTCATAAGCTCAAATATGAGCTTATAGCTCACGACTATATTTAATTATGGCTTATTAAGACGAGTCAAGACTTGTTTTAAGGTTGCATGTACTAATAAGTGTCCCAAAATAAGATCTAGCTATGCACAAACCAAGAAACCAAATCATAAGTCCATGTATACCTACATATAGCCCATGGCTATAATTTTAATCTTGGTATTTCCAAGATGAGATTTTTAGCTAGTTTTATGTCTTATAAATATTTATGAAATACAACATAATTATCTAGGCTTATTGCATGTTTCCAAGGTTACCACAAATCCAAGAAAATAACATATAGCCCACGGCTATATTGTTTTTCCCTAAAGGTTCCCATAAGATCTTTAAGCTAGTTTTATGTTTATTATGTTGAGTTAAACTCTTAACACTAGATCTAGGTTTTACATAGACATGCATGTACATTTAAAATCCATCCAAGGGTATATATAACCCACGACTATATTTGTACACATAAATTGATTTAGTGATTTTTAGTAGTCCATTTTACATGTATAAATACATATTCCCTTGTTTAAAACTTAGAACATAAATCTTAGGTATCCATTTAATTATGCCGTGACCTTTAAGGTCATGGTTTTTCATGGTTTTGAGTTACACAAGTTTACTTACGAGACTTATGATTATTAGTTAACCAAAATCCCAAAAAGTAAGATTTGTAACCCACGACTTCATTTAAATTCACAAAATGATTCTTATGATTTTTAGTCAAGTTAAAACATAGAATACTAGTCATAGGTTTCTTTATTAAAAGTTTTTAACCATGACTAATGGTATTCATAAACATGCCGTGACCTAGATGGTCATGGTTTTATCAAATCTTGATTTTTAACTAGTTGTTACATGTGTTTATAGGTGGATGTTGATGCATGCAAGTAAAAATGAAGAAGCATAATGAGTAATACCTTTCTTGTTAAAGTTACCAAGGGAGATCTAGAGGACAAAGGAGATTAGAGATCTAGTCTTGATGATGATGAAAACCCTAACTATAACCAAGCCGTGACCCTTAAAGATTCGGGTAGGGCTTGTTATAATGGTTCCAAAGGTGATGATGCTACTAAATGATTAGTAGTTAAGATGAGACAAATATCTAGTGGATTTAATGTATATTCTTGGATGCATATGGCTTAAAACCGAATGATTTGAGAGAGAAAGGAGATGAGAGAATGAGATTTGATTTTTGCATGAGAGAATGTGAAGAGTGTGTGTGTTTTTGGCTTAAAGAAGAAAGATAAGGCAAGGCAAATGGTATGATTGCCTTGGTAAGACAATACATGCCAAGTGTTGGCTTTTCCAAACCCAAGGCAACTCTTCTTCTTCCACCTAGTGGATGAGTGTGTCGTGTATGGCTTAACCAAAGGAAGAGTGGGCTTGGACTTAGGCTTGTTGTGGGCTTGGCACAAAAGAGAATAATGGTCTTGGGCTAGTCCAAGAAGATGTAAGTATGCATATAGTATGCATACATACATACACGACTACATATACAATGTGTAGCATGTTTTCCAAATTTGTTAAGTGTTGTGTATACATAGTTTGTGATACATTTCATTACTTGTTCTCCTAGTTTTAAGTACATGGTT
The DNA here is from genome assembly GCA_025667525.1 of Glebionis coronaria. Lineage (NCBI taxonomy): Eukaryota > Viridiplantae > Streptophyta > Magnoliopsida > Asterales > Asteraceae > Glebionis > Glebionis coronaria. The sequence goes on from CM046877.1 coordinate 27,313,270, forward strand.
TAAGTTATGTAACTTATTACAATAGAAAATGATTGTAGAAGTATAAGTACATAATGGATAAGTTCACACACATCTTATAGAAATATAACACATGAGTGAATGTTCATAAGATCATTGGGTGAAACTTTATTACATTAAATCATAGTAAAATCATGGATTTTACATCTAATATTGAGAAATTTTATTTATTTGGATGATGACAAAGATATGAGAGCTTAACTTCGATTGCTTACTAATCACAGAGCGACTACCCTTTTAAATAGCCCATAGTCAACGCATGTGAACTTTCGTAGCCAATGGAAGATTAATTTCTCTCTAGGGTTCGAACCCAAGACCTCTAGGCACTTTCATCCTAAAAGGCTAAGCATTATTCGCTAGGTCACATCACATCACTAACATTCAAGATACCTTCTCGACTATATTGATCTACCACCAACTAAGAGATTTAAGCCAAACAAGCTTTACCTTGGATTAATGAAGGAAAACATTAATTTTTTGACCCCGCGATTTTAAATTTTGAAGCTAGCAAATTTCATAAATCATAGGTGATATATCCAACTACAAAACTTTTTACTCAAACAACAAGAGCCAACTATCACTAAAACTAGGCTCGTCTAGAGTCTTTCAATTATAACTCGCCAAACTAGAATTCCAACTTCTGAAGGAATTAATTTGTTCCATCTTTTCATTGACACGATGAATGAGAACTTGGTCTAAAGTTCTCGAAAAAACATGTATTTGGCAAATTACATCCTAACTTATTCATAAAGAAACAATATATAAATAACTAAACCGATGTTATTGGCTATCAAAGATATGTTAATAACATCATCACTAATCAGTAAGGTAAAATATGATACTCAATTCCCAGAAATAAATGTTTATATGAAGTTATTAGCCGAAACTAATATGCGAAGTGAAGACATAAATATAATTACTGCACTATCATTTCTATACCTTTCCATCAATTAATGATGGAATCAGACTCACTAAGCAAAAACAGCGTTTCCGTGCAAGAGGAAACACAAAATGAGTTATGTTGTCCTTTAATTCCAATAGCATTGATATGACTTGAGCACGGCTCTAAAACTTCAAGCATGGATGTTACTTCTTTATCACTATTATCACCACCACCATCATCATCTATTATTTCCATTATGACCTCGCCATTCTTCCTAAACCCTAATACTTTTCTATCATACATTGACATGAAAGTGAACATCTTGGTAAAATATTTAGTAACACCATCCGAATTCATTATCCACACACCACATATCGGCATCTTACCCCTTTTGTGGTAATCTAACACAACTAGCGTCTCATTTAGATTAGATATACTCAAATCATCAGAATGTACTAAACAACGAGGAAGAGACACTTCACCAAATTCTTCACTCTCCAAATCAAAAGAAATAATCAAATTAGAGCTAATTCCTTCATCCTGGTTTATGGCGTCATAACCAACCCAATAAACAAACCCTTCTACAGAAACGTGAAACCGCGCCAAACGACATAATTTAAATGGTGGGTTGATGGATAAACTTTTCCAAACCCTCGAGCTTACTGTAAAGAAGTCAACTTCCCAACAGATAATTCCTTTCTTATCAATAACATCAATCTTAACAATCTTAGGGTCACTAGTGTCGCAACAAACACCAAAACCAGCAACAACATTAGATGAACTAATTGTTGGGATTTCAACACAAACTGATTTTCTAACTATAGGATTCCAAAGAACAGCCATTGACAACACTAGATCTTGATGATAACCAAAGAAACATAGCACTCCTTGTGAAGAACCATATCCGAATGAATATTCAAATTTCTGAATAGACTCGGGTATAATATGAGAAAACTTGTGGTTAGGGAATGTAACATCATCTATTAACGAAACGCATTCTGGACCGGCTTTTACATCGTAACTAAAAAAAAGATGCGGTGACTGTGTTTGTGTTTGACGGATGTGGTGATCCTTGATAAACTTGGAGCTATCGATAAGATCCTTCCATGGCTTTGCAACAGACCTGAATCGAATTAGCGATTTGACCGGAAGCCTTTCCATGATTTCAGCTTGGATTTCGAATGGTGTATGATCAGAAAACTTGATTCTCGACATGTTTAGGGTTTGGAATTTAGGGTTTTTTTAACGTGAAGAACCAAAATGGCGGTGAGTTACACAAACCCTTGTTTTTGGTCGTAGGTTATATACTAAGTTTGGGCTATTTGTTTACAGTGTTTGGGCTTTTTGAGTTCGTAGAATATGATATGTGCAAAGAATACATTTTTAGCCTTAAGTATAACTTGATGTTTCAGTTGATAATCAAATTAAAAGCACATAGTCTGTACGTTCTTATAGCACTCATACTCTAACAAAATGTCTAGGATAGCATGGTAAAAAGTCATTGCCACCTTAATCACGGTGGTCTCGGTTGGGAGTTTGCGGGTAAGTAACCAATGCTTGCTCTCCAAATGACGGTGGAGGTTTTAAACCGAGGATAAAACTCTTTGGTGTAAATTGATAAGATCAGTTCATGGCCCCTTATGGTGTTTGACGCTTTTACCTCAAGAAGCAAATCGGGTCCTTTGTTCCAAATAGCAAAGTTGAAAAATGATTTAAGCAAGGATGTTATAGGTCTTGATGTATTTTTCCCAATCCTCTATTGGCTAGACTCTCACCGATTCGGTTGGATCAGTGATCGAGCGGCCCCCCATTGCTTATTGCAGCTACGCTACTGCCCAACAATGTACTATCGCTGCTCCTCATTTCATTTTAATTTTTCACAACCCTATCCAGCCCTCTATCGGGCCTTTGCTGAATGGTAGTTATCCGAATGACCCTCCTGGTCTAGATTTTGTTTGGCCTAGAACAGGACTATTGGATCTCCTGCTGAAACGCAAAGAGAGCAATCTTATCATCTGTCAACTGCACTAGAAACCATAACGAGGCGATGTTTACTCCAAAACGTCCCAAGAAGGATTTTAAACTCCTCTTTTAATTGGATTTCTAATAAGTCTAACAAGTCCTTTTGTAACGGGCTAGAGTGGTTTGTAAACCCATGTAACGCTTTTTCCCACCCCTTGAACTTTCCCGAGCTCCTCGTTTGGAGTTTTAATGTTGTGCTGTTCGGAAAAGAAGTACTTAGCTTGTATCTCTTAATTTAAATTCATGGTTTTAATCCGTCTTTCATTATTATAGTCATGTTTCAATATGCCCATGCCAGTATAGCACTACTCGATTTTCATTTTTTACCAGTGCTATTTTTTTTTAAATAATTACAGTAATAATTTGTGAATCATGATAAACATGTTTCATCTTCATCTCTTACATAAAGAAGTGTCCATATAGAGACTGTTGTGTAAAGAAAAAGTGTGTCTTAAGCCATCACCAAATGGCCTAGCTAGTGGTAAATTTTAATGATCCAGACACAAAAACGATGAACATAACAAACTAACAGCAACATAATTCAGCCACTACTATAAAATCAAAGGAAAGCAGACTAACACTTATACTACATATATCCGACCAATATTATGACACAATTGTCCCAAACACGACTTGAAACCACAACCAGTTGTTTGAGTAGCATCTCACATACCACATGAGTCTTCATCGCTATAACTCGCATCTTGGCATTCTTGTTCGGAAACCAAGATGTCTTGTTCAACAAAATGAAATCAAGAGTTCTGCAGCATGCGTTTGAATTCAGATAGTCAATACATAACACTTTATTCTTTCTTTCTTATGGATCATGATATGATACATTTGACATGTGAGCAAGACAACACGTTTAACAAAACCAGTTTTAAGTTATTTTTTGCATAAAACCTTAAATTAAATTAGATTAGATTAGTGAGAGACTTCAAAGGTGATAGAGTATGTTAATTTTCCATGTCTATACCTTTGCCATCAATGAATGATGGAATCAGACTCGTCAAGCAAAAGAAGCGATCCCGTGTAAGAGGAAAGATTAAACGAAAGATAATCTCCTTGAATTCCAATAGCATTGAAGTCTCCTGAGCATGATTCATATACTTCACGCATGTATGTTTCATCATGGTCCATTATTTCCGTTATTGCTTCACCATTCATCCTGAACCCTAATACTATTCTATCACATGGTGACTTAATGGTGAACATCTTGGTTAAAGATTTAGTAACACAATCGTTCATTATCCACACATCACAAACTGGTATCTCACTCTCATAAAAATACTCAAGCACAACTAGAGTCTCGTGTCGCTTAGATATCGTCAAGTCTCTTGAGTGAACTAAATTATCCGGAAGACACACTTCGCCAAATTCCTCACTCGTCAGATCAAAATAAATAATAAAATTATCGGTAGTTCCAAACTCTCCCATACCAATCCAATATATAAAGCCTTCTATAGGAACATGATAACTGAAATGAAGCAATTTAGATGGCGGATTGATAGATACACTTTTCCAAGCCCTCGAGCTTAAAGTAAAGATCCCAATTTCCCATTGAATGCATGGCTTTTTAGGAATACTAATCTTAACGATCTTAGGGTCACTAGTGTTGGGGCAAACGCCAAAACCAAGACCAAGACTGGTATATGAACCCGATCTTGGGATAACAATGCCGACCGACTTTTTAACAGTAGGATTCCAAAGAACAGCCATATACGAACCAAGATCTCGATTATGATGACTGAAGTTACATAGCACTCCATGTGAAAAATCATATCCGAGTAATAAATTGAATTGATTGATAGCCTTCGGGATCATATGATAAATCTTGTTGTTTGGGAATGTATCATCGTCGATTAACGAAACACATTCTGGATCCTTATTTACTTCGTAGTTTAAGAATATATGTTGTGGCTGTGTTTGTTTTTGATGGATGTAGTGATCGTGGATGAATTCATTGCTACCGATAAGAGACTTCCATGTCTTCGAAACGGACCTGAATCGAACCAATGATTCAACAGGAAGCCTTTTCATGATTTCAGCTTGGATATCGAATGGTATATGATGGCACAATTTGATTCTCGACATGTTGAGGTTTGAAATTCAGGTTTTTTTGAACGAAAATAATTATATATGTAAAAAGGTGGTTACTTATAGGACTTGCTTTAGGCGTGTTTGTGTTGGTGTAGGATATAAAGTTTGGGCTATTTTCTTTTAAGGATTGGGCTACCTAATATGAGGTCGGTTTGGTAAACCAGTAAATGTAATTTGTTTTTTTAACGACTGACCATTTGAGATTCTTTTCAATCTGTTGTGTTTTCAATGAATTACCATTGTTGATCAAACATCAAACGAGCAAAATAAGTAAAATTTACAACACAATATAACATATAAATTTAACTTAAATTCCTCGTGTCGTTTAACAAATAAAAAGAAATCCGAAAACTATAGATTCTTGCAACAAGTTGGCCAAGCTATCACCTTAAACATCATATGAAGAACTACCACGCACAGATGCTGAACTTCATATAGAGATTTTCGTTTTTCAGAATCCATGTGAAAAGTCTTTTGTGCAATTTAACAAGTGAACGAACAGGTTGTGTTCATAAATGGATTATTATTGAAACCCAAACATCAAATCATAGGGTTTTTTTATAATATAGATTCAACAAAACAAGTGCAATGCAACGAGGAAAAAAAGACTTCCCCAAACCGTCGTGATGGGACTCTCATAGTAGAGCCAATTCAAGTGCAAGTGCATAGTATTGTGTGAAAAATATATACAGTATGCGGGATGATGCTATTTTGAAGAATTTTAAAATAAAGTGATTTTAGCGATATAAAAACTAGCAAGAAGCTAGCAAAATAAAGTTACAACATGAAATATAGAGTGTTAATCCAACTATATTCTGCATTACACTATTTGTTCTTTATGTCCTATTTCTAACTCTGTTGCGTGATCTGTAAACCAGTTGGTTAATGATTGCAGTCCTTGAGTTGTTTTTCTGTTGGAAAATGTTTTGCAAAAGATGGTTTTTGCAATACTTTGGACATAATTTTATATATGTATATGTTATATATATTCGTAGTACTTATTAGCTTTGCGTTCTCCTCGAAGAGAGCTTCGCAACGAGCTAAAGTATATCCAATATGGAGTTCGTGTCTCAAAGTGAGTCACGTGAAACACAATATTTGGAAAAATATTTGTCCCACATCGCTTGAAACATGAAGTGAAAACATGTTTATAAAGAAATCCTAGTTTCTACCCTACAATATTCATTTGTGGGTTTTTACTCCCACGCCTACGCGCGCGCAGGGGGGGGGGGGTGCAGAAAGTGGGATTTCTAGGCCAAAAACGGGTTCGAAGCTATTGAACTTGTGCACGAGCGCGCGACCTGTGGACATGAATGCAGCTCCGAAATCTGCTTGGGTGCGAGGTCTAATCTATTTTAGGAATAGATACAAACTTATTAATTAAGTTTACAGAAATCTGAATTTTTCTTAGTCAGAAACACACACTGTATCCGTGATCTTTCAGGCAAGTAAGTCAAGTCCGGCTGTACAACAGCTTTAGACGTTGTACCCTGGGAAACAGACGACGAATCTATTTTAAGGGAAGCGTGTTAAACACGTGCCTCGTCTTTGTTTTACTGCTTTCTTATTACTGTTAATTACATTCTGTCAATTTAATTTCTGTTATTTTATTGTAAATTCGATTTTATAATAAAAGTGTACACCGTTTCCTACAATCTTAAAACAGATTCGTCGTCTAACAGAATTAAAACTTTTATTAAATCGGATTAATAATTTTTATCAGATTTATTATAAACTGTTTCTGCCGAAACCAGGATTGAGTTTCACTGGAATCAGTTTTAATTTTACAGATTTTAATTAACAGATCTCTAACGTTTTTCTTTAAGCAGTTGTTCTTATCAGTTTATATTGAAACCAAGATTGTGTTTCTGTTAAACTGATATATTAGATAATTGCATCTGATTCATTGAAACCAAGATTGAGTTTCTTTGAAGCAGATCCAATATAAGTATATAGAGATCACGATTGAATTTCTTATATAAAGATTTATAACAGTTGTCTAACTGTTTATGTTTTGATCTTGTTTGATCCTTCAGGATGTCTACCAGCACTCCTGTAACTCCTGTAACTCCTGCAACTACTACTGTGAATGTAACTGGTGCGCCAGTTCCCCACACAGTTGCTAATCATGCTGAAAAACCAGAAAAATTCAATGGACATAATTTTAAGAGGTGGCAACAGAAGATGTTCTTCTATCTCACTACTTTGAACCTTGCGAAGTTCTTAAAGGAGACTGTACCTCAGGTGGAACCTCCTAAAGAAGGTGTACCCGAAAATCAACAAGTCGTGCAAGCTGTTGAAGCATGGAAACATTCAGACTTCTTGTGTCACAACTATATTCTGAATGGTTTGGTGGACTCTTTGTACAATGTGTACTGCAAGACTAAGACTGCCAAAGAATTATGGGAGTCGTTGGAACGCAAGTACAAAACTGAGGATGCTGGTACAAAGAAGTTCGTGGTAGCTCGCTTTTTGGATTACAAGATGGTTGATTCAAAGAGTGTGATAACTCAGGTTCAAGATCTGCAGGTTTTGCTACACGACATTCATGCTGAGGGTATGACTTTGAGTGAAACTTTTCAAGTTGCTGCTATCATTGAAAAGTTACCTCCAAGCTGGGTAGAATTTAAAAACTACTTGACGCATAAGCGAAAGGAGATGACTGTTAAAGACTTGGTTGTTCGTCTTCGTATTGAAGAGGACAACAAGCTGGCTCAGAAAAACACTTATACACCTGATTCTGCCAAGGCAAATATGGTTGAGCATGGTTCGTCTTCTTCAAAGTCTAAAGGCAAGATCTTTGGAAAAGGGAAGAATGACAAGAAGAGCAAAGGGAAGTCTGAGTACCTTGCTCCTAAGGCTGGAATTGCGAAGCAGAAGTTCCAAGGAAATTGCTTCAACTGTGACAAGTCAGGTCATCGTGCTGCTAATTGCAAAGCGCCAAAGCGGGTGACTCCACGCGAGGCTAATATGGTGAATGATAATGTGGACATGATTGCTATGGTGTCTGATTTCGTTACCATGATCACTGAAGTTAACCTGGTAGGTTCTAATAATAATGATTGGTGGGTTGATACTGGGGCAACCCGTCATGTGTGTGCTGACAAGAGTATGTTTCACTCTTTCAGAGCGGTTGACAATGGAGAGAAGCTGTACATGGGCAACTCTGCAACTGCTGATATCAAGGGCGAAGGAGATGTTATTTTGAAGATGACATCCGAGAAAGAGCTCAAGTTGACTAAAGTCTTGTATGTTCCAGAGATTCGCAAGAATCTTGTGTCCGGATGGCTTTTGAATAAGTTTGGTTTTCGTCTTGTTTTTGAGTCTGATAAAGTTGTAATTTCTAAGAATCAAATGTATGTTGGTAAGGGGTATGCCTTGAATGGTATGTTTAAGCTCAATGTAATAGTTGTTAAGAGTGATATCAATAAAATGAATTCTTCTGCTTACTTGATTGAGTCTTCTAATGTGTGGCATGGCCGTCTTGGACATGTTAATTTTAATTCAATGCGTCGTTTGATTAAATTTAATGGCATACCAAATTTTCATATTGATTCAAATTATAAGTGTGAAACTTGTGTCGAAGCCAAACTTACAAGATCATCTTTCAAATCGGTTGAACGAAAAACCGAACCACTTGATATGATACACACAGACATATGTGATTTGAAATCACTACCCACAAAAGGTGGCAATAAGTACTTCATCACGTTTATTGATGATTGCACAAAGTACTGCTACGTTTACTTGTTGAAAAGTAAAGATGAAGCTATAGACAAGTTTGTTCTATACAAAACCGAAGTTGAGAATCAACTTGGTAGGAAAATCAAGGTTGTACGAAGTGATAGAGGAGGTGAATATGTGTCTCCTTTTGCTGATCTATGTGCGAAACATGGAATTAGACATGAGTTTACTGCTCCTTATTCACCTCAGCAAAACGGTATTGCCGAAAGGAAGAACCGTACCTTGAAAGAAATGGTTAATGCCATGTTGTTAAGTTCTGGTATGAGCCGGGACATGTGGGGGGAAGCCATTCTAACGTCTACTTATCTTTTAAACAAGATACCTCGTAAGGATAAAGAGGAAACCCCATATGAACTATGGATGGGAAGAAAACCATCATACCAGTACTTACGAGTGTGGGGGTGTCTAGCCAAGGTAGCTGTGCCGACACCTAAGGCCCAAACTATTGGACCTAAATCTGTGGATTGTATATTTATTGGATATGCTAAGAATAGCAGTGCGTATCGTTTCATTGTACATGATTCGAAAAATACAGATATACACAAGAACACAGTTATGGAATCAAGGAATGCGTCCTTCTTTGAAAACATATTTCCTTGTTTAAAGAAGGAAAATGAAAGCACATCTAGAATAGATGATGCAGTTGTCCAAGACAAGAGACAACGAGATGATAATGATCTCCAAGATGAGAGACAAGATCAACCCGAGGAAGAAGAGGCTGAACCTAGAAGAAGCAAACGGGCGAGAACCGAGAAATCATTTGGACCCGATTTTGTCTCTTTTATGGTAGAAAATGAACCCACTTCTTATCAAGAAGCTGTAAATTCCTCGGAAGGGCCTCGTTGGAAAGAAGCAATTAATAGTGAAATAGAGTCTATTTTATAAAATCATACTTGGGAGCTCGTGGATTTACCTCCTGGTTGTAAACCACTAGCCTATAAATGGATCTTCAAGAAGAAGATGAAAGCTGATGGCACCATTGATAAGTATAAAGCAAGATTGGTGATCAAAGGTTTTAGACAACGCGAAGGTCTAGATTACTTTGATACTTATTCGCCTGTTACGCGAATAACTTCTATTAGGATGATTCTTGCTATTGCAGCATTAAGAAATTTAGAAGTTCACCAAATGGATGTGAAAACGGCTTTTCTAAATGGAGATTTAGAAGAAGAAATATACATGAACCAACCTGAGGGTTTCATGGCTCCTGGACAAGAGAGAAAAGTTTGTAGGCTTGTTAAGTCGTTGTATGGCTTAAAGCAAGCTCCAAAACAATGGCATCAGAAGTTTGATCACGCCATGCTAGAGGGTGGATTCAAAATTAATGAATGCGACAAGTGTGTTTATGTCAAAGACACAAATAGTGGATATGTAATCTTGTGTCTTTATGTCGACGATATGCTTATCGTTGGCAGTAACGACAAGATGATTAAGTCTACTAAAGACATGTTGAAATCAAAGTTTGACATGAAAGATATGGGTTTGGCTGATGTGATCCTTGGAATAAAGATCATACGAACTCAAAGTGGACTTGCATTAAGTCAAGCACATTACGTGGACAAAATTCTTAATACTCATAATGCGGGGGATTCCGGCCTAGCTAGAACTCCAATAGACACCAGTTTGCATCTAAATGAAAAATAGAGGCGTAGGTGTTGCCCAATTAGAGTATTCAAGAATTATTGGCATGTTAATGTATCTGATGACATGTACCCGACCTGACTTAGCATACGCTGTTAGCAGGCTGAGTAGATATACTAGTAATCCAAGTGATGCACATTGGAAAGCTATGACTAGGGTACTTCATTATTTGAGATACAGTCGTGATTATGGACTGAATTATGCTAGATATCCATCTGTTATTGAAGGATACAGTGATGCAAATTGGATATCTGACATAAAGGATTCTAGATCGACCAGTGGATATGTGTTTACACTGGGAGGGGCCGCTATATCTTGGAAGTCTTCCAAGCAAACTGTAATAGCTAAGTCTACGATGGAATCAGAATTTATCGCATTAGATAAATGCGGAGAAGAGGCGGAATGGCTACGTCAATTCGTAGAGGACATACCCAGGTGGCTTAAACCGGTAACGGCCATTAGTATACATTGTGATAGTCAATCGGCAATTGGCAGAGCTCATAGCACAATGTATAATGGAAAGTCTAGACATAACCGTCGTCGACATAATTCGGTACGACAACTACTCTCAACAGGAGTTATCTCAATTGACTATGTGAAGTCAAAGGATAACATCGCGGATCCGCTTACGAAAGGCTTAAGCAGAGAGTTAGTTAGTAAGTCGTCTAAAGGAATGGGACTAAAGCCCTTAAAGGAATGAGTTTCTATGAAGGAAAACCTAACCCAATTGACTGGAGATCCCAAGATCTGGGTTCAATAGGACAACCTAATCATAGAATGTGGGGGAAGTCACGTCAATGTGGGGGAGTTACTTAATACAGTAACTTTCCTAGTCCATTCCTAGAACAATGTGACATGTTGAGAGGTTAAACATATGGCTTAATGATTCAGGATGAAATCATAAAGCATAATGATTCAAGATGAAATTATAAAACATATGTTTTTAATGATTCAAGATGAAATCACCTATGTGAGAGAGAAGTGGGGTCGCTTCAAAGGAAATTGTGGGGGCGTAATTTCTAAGAGCTCTTGCAGAACCAGGCGAGTGTTCATGACCATAACGAACACGACTATGAGGACTTGACAAGGTCAGGGAGAGTCTTGTGTGAGTGTGTATTGTCATCTACGTAAACAGAGGCTGAGTTCAAGGACATCGCGTCTACTCAGATCTAGGAGACTAAGTGCATCTCACAAGGGAAGGTTCAAAGGGTTACACCTACCTATCCTATGCAGGACTTAACCGCAGAAATTTTGCCGAAACTTTCGTGTGTTTTCGACCGATTCCCATTCATGTGGGGGATTGTTGGAAAATGTTTTGCAAAATATGGTTTTTGCAATACTTTGGACATAATTTTATATATGTATATGTTATATATATTCGTAGTACTTAGTAGCTTTGCGTTCTCCTCGAAGAGAGCTTCGCAACGAGCTAAAGTATGTCCAATATGGAGTTAATATGAATGAGATATCGTGTCTCAAAGTGAGTCACGTGAAACACAATATTTGGAAAAATATTTGTCCCACATCGCTTGAAACATGAAGTGAAAACATGTTTATAAAGAAATCCTAGTTTCTACCCTACAATATTCATTTGTGGGTTTTTACTCCCACGCCTACGCGCGCGCAGGGGGGGGGGGGGTGCAGAAAGTGGGATTTCTAGGCCAAAAACGGGTTCGAAGCTATTGAACTTGTGCACGAGCGCGCGACCTGCGGACACGAATGCAGCTCCGAAATCTGCTTGGGTGCGGGCAAATTCGGTGTATTTTTTGCTGCTCATTCGAATTTTTCCTTCCAGATTTTTCTAATCTATTTTAGGAATAGATACAAACTTATTAATTAAGTTTACAGAAATCTGTTTTGTGTATTAAAAGATTTGCGAATCTGTGTTAGTAATAACATATTTTCATGTCAGTTTAATTTAGGAGCAAATATTATGTCTTGGTGACCAAGACATATAATGCCTATAAATTAAACTTGAATTTCATTCATTCAGACATCCAAAAACGCAGCTTTTCTGCATCATAGCTCCAGCAATTTTTCTTAGTCAGAAACACACACTGTATCCGTGATCTTTCAGGCAAGTAAGTCAAGTCCGGCTGTACAACAGCTTTAGACGTTGTACCCTGGGAAACAGACGACGAATCTGTTTTAAGGGAAGCGTGTTAAACACGTGCCTCGTCTTTGTTTTACTGCTTTCTTATTACTGTTAATTACATTCTGTCAATTTAATTTCTGTTATTTTATTGTAAATTCGATTTTATAATAAAAGTGTACACCGTTTCCTACAATCTTAAAACAGATTCGTCGTCTAACTGAATTAAAACTTTTATTAAATCGGATTAATAATTTTTATCAGATTTATTATAAACTGTTTCTGCCGAAACCAGGATTGAGTTTCACTGGAATCAGTTTTAATTTTACAGATTTTAATTAACAGATCTCTAACGTTTTTCTTTAAGCAGTTGTTCTTATCAGTTTATATTGAAACCAAGATTGTGTTTCTGTTAAACTGATATATTAGATAATTGCATCTGATTCATTGAAACCAAGATTGAGTTTCTTTGAAGAAGATCCAATATAAGTATATAGAGATCACGATTGAATTTCTTATATACAGATTTATAACAGTTGTCTAACTGTTTGTGTTTTGATCTTGTTTGATCCTTCAGGATGTCTACCAGCACTCCTGTAACTCCTGTAACTCCTGCAACTACTACTGTGAATGTAACTGGTGCGCCAGTTCCCCACACAGTTGCTAATCATGCTGAAAAACAAGAAAAATTCAATGGACAGAATTTTAAGAGGTGGCAACAGAAGATGTTCTTCTATCTCACTACTTTGAACCTTGCGAAGTTCTTAAAGGAGACTGTACCTCAGGTGGAACCTCCTAAAGAAGGTGTACCCGAGAATCAACAAGCCGTGCAAGCTGTTGAAGCATGGAAACATTCAGACTTCTTGTGTCACAACTATATTCTGAATGGTTTGGTGGACTCTTTGTACAATGTGTACTGCAAGACTAAGACTGCCAAAGAATTATGGGAGTCGTTGGAATGCAAGTACAAAACTGAGGATGCTGGTACAAAGAAGTTCGTGGTAGCTCGCTTTTTGGATTACAAGATGGTTGATTCAAAGAGTGTGATAACTCAGGTTCAAGATCTGCAGGTTTTGCTACACGACATTCATGCTGAGGGTATGACTTTGAGTGAAACTTTTCAAGTTGCTGCTATCATTGAAAAGTTACCTCCAAGCTGGGTAGAATTTAAAAACTACTTGAAGCATAAGCGAAAGGAGATAACTGTTGAAGACTTGGTTGTTCGTCTTCGTATTGAAGAGGACAACAAGCTGGCTCAGAAAAACACTTATACACCTGATTCTGCCAAGGCAAATATGGTTGAGCATGGTTCGTCTTCTTCAAAGTCTAAAGGCAAGAGCTTTGGAAAAGGGAAGAATGACAAGAAGAGCAAAGGGAAGTCTGAGTACCTTGCTCCTAAGGCTGGAATTGCGAAGCAGAAGTTCCAAGGAAATTGCTTCAACTGTGACAAGTCAGGTCATCGTGCTGCTAATTGCAAAGCGCCAAAGCGGGTGACTCCACGCGAGGCTAATATGGTGAATGATAATGTGGACATGATTGCTATGGTGTCTGATGTCGTTACCATGATCTCTGAAGTTAACCTGGTAGGTTCTAATAATAATGATTGGTGGGTTGATACTGGGGCAACCCGTCATGTGTGTGCTGACAAGAGTATGTTTCACTCTTTTAGAGCGGTTGACAATGGAGAGAAGCTGTACATGGGCAACTCTGCAACTGCTGATATCAAGGGCGAAGGAGATGTTATTTTGAAGATGACATCCGAGAAAGAGCTCAAGTTGACTAAAGTCTTGTATGTTCCGGAGATTCGCAAGAATCTTGTGTCCGGATGGCTTTTGAATAAGTTTGGTTTTCGTCTTGTTTTTGAGTCTGATAAAGTTGTAATTTCTAAGAATCAAATGTATGTTGGTAAGGGGTATGCCTTGAATGGTATGTTTAAGCTCAATGTAATAGTTGTTAAGAGTGATATCAATAAAATGAATTCTTCTGCTTACTTGATTGAGTCTTCTAATGTGTGGCATGGCCGTCTTGGACATGTTAATTTTAATTCAATGCGTCGTTTGAATATATTTAATGGCATACCAAATTTTCATATTGATTCAAATTATAAGTGTGAAACTTGTGTCGAAGCCAAACTTACAAGATCATCTTTCAAATCGGTTGAACGAAAAACCGAACCACTTGATATGATACACACAGACATATGTGATTTGAAATCACTACCCACAAAAGGTGGCAATAAGTACTTCATCACGTTTATTGATGATTGCACAAAGTACTGCTACGTTTACTTGTTGAAAAGTAAAGATGAAGCTATAGACAAGTTTGTTCTATACAAAACCGAAGTTGAGAATCAACTTGGTAGGAAAATCAAGGTTGTACGAAGTGATAGAGGAGGTGAATATGTGTCTCCTTTTGCTGATCTATGTGAGAAACATGGAATTAGACATGAGTTTACTGCTCCTTATTCACCTCAGCAAAACGGTATTGCCGAAAGGAAGAACCGTACCTTGAAAGAAATGGTTAATGCCATGTTGTTAAGTTCTGGTATGAGCCGGGACATGTGGGGGGAAGCCATTCTAACGGCTACTTATCTTTTAAACAAGATACCTCGTAAGGATAAAGAGGAAACCCCATATGAACTGTGGATGGGAAGAAAACCATCATACCAGTACTTACGAGTGTGAGGGTGTCTAGCCAAGGTAGCTGTGCCGACACCTAAGGCCCAAACTATTGGACCTAAATCTGTGGATTGTATATTTATTGGATATGCTAAGAATAGCAGTGCGTATCGTTTCATTGTACATGATTCGAAAAATCCAGATATACACAAGAACACAGTTATGGAATCAAGGAATGCGTCCTTCTTTGAAAACATATTTCCTTGTTTAAAGAAGGAAAATGAAAGCACATCTAGAATAGATGATGCAGTTGTCCAAGACAAGAGACAACGAGATGATAATGATCTCCAAGATGAGAGACAAGATCAACCTGAGGAAGAAGAGGCTGAACCTAGAAGAAGCAAACGGGCGAGAACCGAGAAATCATTTGGACCCGATTTTGTCTCTTTTATGGTAGAAAATGAACCCACTTCTTATCAAGAAGCTGTAAATTCCTCGGAAGGGCCTCGTTGGAAAGAAGCAATTAATAGTGAAATAGAGTCTATTTTACAAAATCATACTTGGGAGCTCGTGGATTTACCTCCTGGTTGTAAACCACTAGCCTATAAATGGATCTTCAAGAAGAAGATGAAAGCTGATGGCACCATTGATAAGTATAAAGCAAGATTGGTGATCAAAGGTTTTAGACAACGCGAAGGTCTAGATTACTTTGATACTTATTCGCCTGTTACGCGAATAACTTCTATTAGGATGATTCTTGCTATTGCAGCATTAAGAAATTTAGAAGTTCACCAAATGGATGTGAAAACGGCTTTTCTAAATGGAGATTTAGAAGAAGAAATATACATGAACCAACCTGAGGGTTTCATGGCTCCTGGACAAGAGAGAAAAGTTTGTAGGCTTGTTAAGTCGTTGTATGGCTTAAAGCAAGCTCCAAAACAATGGCATCAGAAGTTTGATCACGCCATGCTAGAGGGTGGATTCAAAATTAATGAATGCGACAAGTGTGTTTATGTCAAAGACACAAATAGGGGATATGTAATCTTGTGTCTTTATGTCGACGATATGCTTATCGTTGGCAGTAACGACAAGATGATCAAGTCTACTAAAGATATGTTGAAATCAAAGTTTGACATGAAAGATATGGGTTTGGCTGATGTGATCCTTGGAATAAAGATCATACGAACTCAAAGTGGACTTGCATTAAGTCAAGCACATTACGTGGACAAAATTCTTAATACTCATAATGCGGGGGATTCCGGCCTAGCTAGAACTCCAATAGACACCAGTTTGCATCTATCTAAAAATAGAGGCGTAGGTGTTGCCCAATTAGAGTATTCAAGAATTATTGGCATGTTAATGTATCTGATGACATGTACCCGACCTGACTTAGCATATGCTGTTAGCAGGCTGAGTAGATATACTAGTAATCCAAGTGATGCACATTGGAAAGCTATGACTAGGGTACTTCATTATTTGAGATACAGTCGTGATTATGGACTGAATTATGCTAGATATCCATCTGTTATTGAAGGATACAGTGATGCAAATTGGATATCTGACATAAAGGATTCTAGATCGACCAGTGGATATGTGTTTACACTGGGAGGGGCCGCTATATCTTGGAAGTCTTCCAAGCAAACTGTAATAGCTAAGTTTACGATGGAATCAGAATTTATCGCATTAGATAAATGCGGAGAAGAGGCGGAATGGCTACGTCAATTCGTAGAGGACATACCCAGGTGGCTTAAACCGGTAACGACCATTAGTATACATTGTGATAGTCAATCGGCAATTGGCAGAGCTCATAGCACAATGTATAATGGAAAGTCTAGACATATCCGTCGTCGACATAATTCGGTACGACAACTACTCTCAACAGGAGTTATCTTAATTGACTATGTGAAGTCAAAGGATAACATCGCGGATCCGCTTACGAAAGGCTTAAGCAGAGAGTTAGTTAGTAAGTCGTCTAAAGGAATGGGACTAAAGCCCTTAAAGGAATGAGTTTCTATGAAGGAAAACCTAACCCAATTGACTGGAGATCCCAAGATCTGGGTTCAATAGGACAACCTAATCATAGAAATGTGGGGGAAGTCACGTCAATGTTGGGGAGTTACTTAATACAGTAACTTTCCTAGTCCATTCCTAGAACAATGTGACATGTTGAGAGGTTAAACATATGGCTTAATGATTCAGGATGAAATCATAAAGCATAATGATTCAAGATGAAATTATAAAGCATATGTTTTTAATGATTCAAGATGAAATCACCTATGTGAGAGAGAAGTGGGGTCGCTTCGAAGGAAATTGTGGGGGCGCAATTTCTAAGAGCTCTTGCAGAACCAGGCGAGTGTTCATGACCATAACGAACACGACTATGAGGACTTGACAAGGTCAGGGAGAGTCTTGTGTGAGTGTGTATTGTCATCTACGTAAACAGAGGCTGAGTTCAAGGACATCGTGTCTACTCAGATCTAGGAGACTAAGTGCATCTCACAAGGGAAGGTTCAAAGGGTTACACCTACCTATCCTATGCAGGACTTAACCGCAGAAATTTTGCCGAAACTTTCGTGTGTTTTCGACCGATTCCCATTCATGTGGGGGATTGTTGGAAAATGTTTTGCAAAATATGGTTTTTGCAATACTTTGGACATAATTTTATATATGTATATGTTATATATATTCGTAGTACTTAGTAGCTTTGCGTTCTCCTCGAAGAGAGCTTCGCAACGAGCTAAAGTATGTCCAATATGGAGTTAATATGAATGAGATATCGTGTCTCAAAGTGAGTCACGTGAAACACAATATTTGGAAAAATATTTGTCCCACATCGCTTGAAACATGAAGTGAAAACATGTTTATAAAGAAATCCTAGTTTCTACCCTACAATATTCATTTGTGGGTTTTTACTCCCACGCCTACGCGCGCGCAGGGGGGGGGGGGGGGGTGCAGAAAGTGGGATTTCTAGGCCAAAAACGGGTTCGAAGCTATTGAACTTGTGCACGAGCGCGCGACCTGCGGACACGAATGCAGCTCCGAAATCTGCTTGGGTGCGGGCAAATTCGGTGTATTTTTTGCTGCTCATTCGAATTTTTCCTTCTAGATTTTTCTAATCTATTTTAGGAATAGATACAAACTTATTAATTAAGTTTACAGAAATCTGTTTTGTGTATTAAAAGATTTGCGAATCTGTGTTAGTAATAACAGATTTTCATGTCAGTTTAATTTAGGAGCAAATATTATGTCTTGGTGACCAAGACATATAATGCCTATAAATTAAACTTGAATTTCATTCATTCAGACATCCAAAAACGCAGCTTTTCTGCATCATAGCTCCAACAATTTTTCTTAGTCAGAAACACACACTGTATCCGTGATCTTTCAGGCAAGTAAGTCAAGTCCGGCTGTACAACAGCTTTAGACGTTGTACCCTGGGAAACAGACGACGAATCTGTTTTAAGGGAAGCGTGTTAAACACGTGCCTCGTCTTTGTTTTACTGCTTTCTTATTACTGTTAATTACATTCTGTCAATTTAATTTCTTTTATTTTATTGTAAATTCGATTTTATAATAAAAGTGTACACCGTTTCCTACATTTTCTACATGACGTGTGTCATATATCTATCTGATTCCTTTTTTGCAGGAAAAGTCAAAAGCTTAAGATTGTTGATATGTTGGATGATCGGGTTCCGCTGATCTAAATGCGTATGTTGACTTTCTAGAACAAAAGAAAAAAGAATCTGTTTGCGAGTAGGGTATGCTTTTCTCCAATTATCAAGTTACTAGTGTGGCGTTTTTCTACTAAATGTGATGAGATATCTGACAATATGTGCTGATTCGATCTTTTCAATGTTAAGCATGAGTGGGTCATTGGTTTCCTTAGCAACATGATAATCTTATAACTGCTTTTTTGTTTTAGTTTTGTTAAAGCTTTACGATCTAGATGGAACAGGCTTCATTGAGCTTGTACGTAGAATTATATGTCAATAAGAACCTAACTCTTTGAATAAAATGATATAGAAAGTCTCTTATGCGTCGATAGTACATTGGATGTCTTGTTTGGTACATCTTTACGAAACGATGTACCATAAAAATTTACTCACATGGTTTTAGAACGTGCAATGTTTACAGGAACCAATCAAGCGACGTAACGCTTATGAAGCCCGAGCATGCCCAGTTTTTCTTTTTTAAAATTGTATTTCATTGAATTGTGATAATTATACTTCACATTTGATACAGTGCGTTTCTTGTTTATGGTTTGGAAAATACTTTTGGTCTATCGAGATGTGGTTGAAATAATAAATATATTTAAATCCTAATTTTTTTGTTACTAGGTTTTTTGCCCGCGCTCCGCCGCGGGGAAGATTGGCGCTAGTGGTAAGCTGTTGTGGAAACACATTTTTAGAAAGCAAATTTACCTAGTATATTAAACACAAAAATACACAGTTGGCTGCAATTGTTTGTTATTTGAATTGTAAGATTAAACTACTTTTTCACTGGGTATAAAGGAAACATCTTCAAGGAAGCATCATTTGAGACATCTTGAACCTGCAAATACATAATGAATATTGAGATGCCGTGTAAAGCGTTAAATAACATATATACATAAAAAAATGCAAATTTCTATACTAAACGTTGCAATTTCGCAGCTGAGATAACAGTAGCAGCTGGGGCATAGATCAAAAGATCAATACATGCGCATTTCGAGTGCGCACTTTATTTTGCAGCAGGAGCATTTGGTTAGTGGTTTAACAGCAGCCAAACACCCATTCTGCAGCAAAAAGGGTGTTTGGTTCTTGCTTAAAATCATATACCTAAACACTCTTGAGGTGTTTACATGATTATACTTTTAGAGCGTTATCTAAAGCGAATGACATGTTTGACCCATTTAAGTTTTGCATGTGTTTTTAAATTTGCGCCATCGACAGTTAACTATATCATACATTGACCCCCTTTAGGAAATTTACATGGTTTATATAAGAAGTTAAAGTTTGAGCCATTATCAAACCTGGATAGTGGGATATCATTCTTTTCTTACTCCACATCATCTCATGGTACGTGTCGCCTTTTTCTGCCACATCCACTACAAATGCTGTGGTGAGGACGTCATCTCGGGTTTTTTAGTTTGCTTTTGGCAACTTCTTCATTTGTGTTATTTTCCTGCTCTATATCACCATCATCTACATACATACCTCCCATCCATTCCCCACATATTCACTGCTAGTATGTACGTGATTTGAAGAAAATGACACGTTTGTGGCATAATCGGGATGTAAACGAATGCTAGCAAGAACATATACTTGAGAGGCCCAAAATAATGGGCTTATGGCGAAAATTTGCTCTCCAATGCAGTGAATTTTCCAAATCTGAGGCTGGTTTGCATTTAGGTAGCAGTTATGGGCACGGGTATCCTAATCACATAAAAACCATAAATTGGAATTACAATCACAAAACCCGAACCATAATATGGTATTACGATCACCTGCTAAAAAGTGGTGTTTGTTTTTCTGTTGAGAGGAGGCCCCGTGTATATGTTTGATACATTATGCCTACAAAAGATAAAAAAAACTAAAAAGAGTTGCTGAATATAGATTGTGCAGGATAAAAGGAAGTCACGAACCTCGGATCTGTGCACTGGAAATCATTTGTTATAGTATAAATCATTTGTTACCTTTCTTTCCGCTTACTTTACAATTGTTCTGGAAAAAGACCATCAACCCGCAATGGCTGCAGCCCTAAATGGTTGCCCCGCCATACGGGTTGTTACCATTAAAATGTTTGAACGACCATCAGCCGTCAAAAGATGTAAACAAACAGGGGGTTCAGATAAATGGATAATCGAACAAAGAGGATCATCCGCTATGGCTGCAACAGTAAGGTTACCATGCCAAATTACGGAAAATCTCATCTCTACCAACCGTGTTTATAATCATCATTGCCTCGTACAACGACGAATACCACCAAAAACAGTTATCATGAAGCCATTGTTTGTTTACGGCGGCACGCATGAGATGTAAGTGATACAATCACAAACAAATATCCTGAAGCCAAGAAACATCAAATGTCGCCACCAACATCAGAATACCACAACAAAATAGCATGACATCTAAGTTATGAAATATTATCCGAAAACCAATTAACCCATGAGCCGGCTACATAAACGGAAGCGCTCAAAATTCAAATAAATTTGAGCATCCGAAAATAATAAACCAACTTGCATTTTGAAAATGAAATAATTCCGTACTCTTTATCAGACAAACTCAGTGGACATAACATATATATGAATCATGAAAAGAGGCACATGCCCATGATAATCGTCACACACCGCGAGCAGCCGCCATGGCTTATGGCGACAATTTGCTCTCCAATGCAGTGAATTTTCCAAATCTTAGGCTAGTTTGCATTTAGGTAGCAGTTATGGGCACGTGTATCATAATCGCATAAAAACCATAAATTGGCATTACAATCACACAACCCGAAACATAAAATGGTATTACGATCACCTGCTAAAAAGTGGTGTTTGTTTTTCTGTTGAGAGGAGGCCCCGTGTATATGTTTGATACAATATGCCTGCAAAAGATAAAAAAACTAAAACCAGTTGCTGAATATAAATTATGCAGGATAAAAGCAAGTCACAAACCTCGGGTCTGTGCAGTACAAGAAATCATTTGTTATAGTATAAATCATTTGTTACCTTTCTTTTCGTTTACTTTACTACTGTTCTAGAAAAAGACCATCAACCTGCAATGGTTGCAGCCCTAAATGGTTGCCCCGCCATTCGGGTTGTTACCATTAAAATGTTTGAACGACCATCAGCCGTCAGAAGATGTAAACAAACAGGGGGCTCAGATAAATGGATAATCGAACAAAGAGGATCATCCGCTATGGCTGTAACCATAAGGTCACCATGCCAAATTACGGACAATCTCATCTCTACCAAACTGTGCGTACGATTTAGTTCGATTTGTATAAAAACTATAAGAATATAAAATGCTGTAAAACAGGCATATTGAACAAATGGATAATAAATATACGTGACTGACCTGTTTATGTTTAACTTTACGCAGTAACTTCACGTAGCCAAAAAAGTGGGGTCGTATAGGTTTCATCTACAACAAAAATTTGATAAAATTAGCTCAGATTAATTGATGTCGTGGTTGGGTTTGTGGAGGTTGCTGAATCGAGCGATGCTCGCATTCTGCCATCCTTCCACTTTCCCAGCAAGACACCATACCAAAGGATCATCACAGCCAACCAAACAGAGATATATGCCACCCAAAATATGATGGATCCGATAGTGAGTATTCAGGGATCACATTATATCTTACCGTACCAAAGAATCATCACAGCCAACCAAACAAAGATATACGCCACCCAAAATAAGATGGACCCGATAGTGAGTATTCAGGGATCACATTATATCTTTAATAAAGAAGGGGAATTGCGTTTCCGAATGAGCAGTACCCAACTCACAAACGAAATAAAAAAATATATCCTTCTCCCTCGCATAAGAGTGCTATGTGTGTGGGAAGTCACATCATGTGATAAAATCGGCTCAGCTTAATTGATGTCGTGGTTGGGTTTGTGGAGGTTGCTAAATCGAGCGATGCTCGCATTCTGCCATCCTTCCACTTCCCCCAGACACCGTACCAAAGGATCATCACAGCCAACCAAATAGAGATATATGCTATCCAAAATAAGATGGATATGATAGTGAGTATTCATGTGACAACCCAAAATCGAGGTCATTGCTTAATCTTATTTTACGATTATTTTTGAAATTTTTGGATGAGTTTGAACGATATTTATTTTTGGAGGTTTAAGTTTAAACCGATGTTGGAAGGTCTATATTTTATATTTATTAAGTATAAGGAGTATTAGCAAGCGTGATGTCGATGGATGCCAAATATTTTACGTTTTATTGTCGGATGTTCGATTTTCGTCATTTTCGAGGTTTTATTTTAAATGACGTGTTAAGTCGAGTCGAGAGTCGATATTATTATTTTTGAGGTACGTTTTAAATTTTTAAAAGTATCTTTATGAAACCCGAGCCCTGTAAATATTTTGAAAATTGACTAATAGTTATTTCCCGCTTTTTAGCTAACTATTTACATTTCTAGCCACAACTTTTACTAAATTGCAACTTGTTCCCTACCCCACTATATATAAACTTCAGACAACACACACACATCACATTTTTCATTTTAAAAATTTCACTTTCATCTCTCTCTCTCTCTTGTGTTTGCCGAAACCCACCCACACCACCAAAACACATTAAAGCGTCAAATTTTCTTGAGTTTGAGGTTGATTCAAGCTAAACTAACACTAGAACCAATCTTATATTTGATCAAGGATCATTTTGGTGTAAGAAATCCTTACATGCAAGCAACTTTTTTTTTCTTGATGTTGGTAGGTAGGAACTATGATCATGCATGGCATTATCATGATGATCCATGGTGGTTTTTGCTAAAAATCTTATTAGAAACTTCATTTTGATCTTAAGATTTTTATTTTGATTATAATTTTGATGTTATGGTTGATGTATGATGATATTAGGGCATAGTAATGATCATTTTCATGGTTGTTTTTTTATCAAAAAGTTGATTTTGTACAAGTTTTGAGTAGTCATTTTATAACAGTAAGTAAAAGGTAAAATCCGAATTTTTATGTTTTAAATGGCTTAACTTATAGCCTAGGGTTGTAGATAATTTTCTTAGCTTCGATTTGATATAAGGTAGAGCTTCTAGCTCAAAACGAGCGCGAAGATATGATGTTTTGAATGATCGTGTACCGGGAGACGAGTATCGGCACTACAAGTAGTTGTTGTCGATATTTGGATCGAATCTCGGGGACTCTAAATGGATGTTTTGAAAAATGTAACCTACTGATAATGAGGTGTTTAATTTATAGGTTGAGTATACTTTAAAACCCGAGTGTCGGTTTTGTAAACGGAGTCGTTTAAATAAGTTAAAACGGTTGTAAGAAAAATTAACGTAAATCTGTCCGGATTTCGTAGTTTGAAAATGAGTCGGGTAAAGTACTTTAAAAGTAATTTTATTTGATAAACTTGTAGGAGGACTTTCTATATATAGTAAGTTAGTTTATCGAGTCGTTTCATAAACGGTTGACGAGTTTAAAAGGGGTAAATAAGCTAGTACATGTAGTATGTACCGGCGGACTTTGTAAAAAGTGTAAAATGGTTAAGTAAATGTGTAGTAACGTATAATGAAGTTATTTATATTGTTTTCTCTCGAGTTTATCGTGACTTTATGAGTTTGAGTTTGATATTGTTTTGTATGATTTATTTCTCGAGTCATTATTAATGAACGCGCCTTATTTGATAGGTAGCGGTTCTCGTGTTTGAAAGGCATCCATTATCGTCGACGATCATCTCTCTAGATCTCTTATACTAAGGTGAGTCTATAGCCTCGCTTTCTAATTGTTTTAATGATTTTAATACCCACGAGGGGGATACATGCTATTTGAAAATAAATGAACACAAGTCATGAGTAATTGTTGGACCCGAATGATGCCTAAAGTTGATTTCATTGTATTAAGTAACTTGTTGCTAAAGACCCTAAATTCATGAGTCGTTAACTATCTTCTGACTTGATGTTGTGAGTCGGGAATAGCCTCTTATTCTAATGATAGTACTATTGGGTTGACCACCCTATCTGAGACCAGGGCATTACATTGAGTAACCCGCTGGGAAGGATAATTTTACGTGAATAAGATTGTGGTATTCTAGCAACTGATACCCTAGAGGGGCAATGGTTTTATTCTAGTCATGCCTTCATTTGGCGTGGGTGACTATTTGGTTAAGGGGTCGGTGTCATGAGCTTAAATATAATGTTTGTTTATCATTATTATTACTGCCTTGAATATAGATTGTGTGTACGACAATTCTATAGATGATTATGATTGATTTTCTTCTTGTGTTCAAATGTGATTTGATAAACCTATAGTCTCGCTCAACATTATTGTTGACTCGTTTTATGCATGTATTTCAGGTAATAGGAAGTGATGGAGCATGGAGCTTTGCTGTGGAGGTTGTGGCTTGGCTTTTGGAAGAATGTTGGTCTAAACTGTTTCTACCTTTTAATGTTGAACAATTTACTTTATGTTGATGTACTGTACTAAACTTGTTGGTTGTTGGTCGAGATCCATGGGGACAAAACGATTTACCCTGGTATCGTGTCAGTACAATTTGGGTTGAAATCTATGTTTTAGACCATATATGAAAATCATGTTTATATTTTGTGTAAACGTCTCTATTTGGAGTCGTTCAATATACCTTGTGTGATGATGCTTGTGTCTAACACCCAATTGTGTATTTCCGCTGCGCAATGTAAATTGGGGGTGTTAGAGATTGGTAATCAGAGCTGCAAGTTATAGAGAACTGGGTCGATTTTGAAAATTGTCCTAAACTATAACTTTGGTGTCAAAAGTATTTATTCTTCAAAAGCACACAACTTCTCTGCAACACTCCGGTAAGATTACTTTTAGTTTTGTTTTGCATTGTAGATGTATCCCTCATAACAGAAATGATTTCCCGAGTATTTATTAAGTAAATACTACGATATTGTATTGGAATTATTGAAAGTACGCTGAGTGCTTGTGAGTGTCATATTTATTTTTTTGCGAGCATTGCATAAACATCATTTGCATTGTGTTGCATAGCATGGATAACGTATGATATTTGCATGAGCGTTGCATAATAATTATTATTTTATTAACGATGACCTTAAGTATCCTTAACCCTTATAATTGTAGAAAATGGCTGGTTTACCTCGTGAGGATGGATGGATTGATTTGACTAATGTAGTGGATGGTGAGGAAGTGGATAACTTTGGTGCTAGTAACGATGAGGAGCCTTTTGAGTTTTTAGATGATGGGATTCCACTTACTACAGTTGGTCAGACAGAGACTGAGTTGATACAAGGTAGTTATGTTCCAAGGGTCAATGTTGTGCCACAGACTATTCCAGATTGTCAGCGACCGGTTGTTCGTTCTTCGACTCCTACTTGTGATGTTTATATTAGTAGTTTGCCTGGGATTGCATTTGCTAGGGGTGATGTTCATGTTGAGTCGAGTAGGGCTGCTAGTGCTCGATCTATTCATGATGGTATTCCTAAGGTTTATTGTCCAGGTCCTAGGTCTTATGATGATATTTTCTGGTTTCTTAAGAAGTTTGATAGGTCTTTGTTTGAGAGGTATTTGGTTGAGACTCGTGTGATTAGGAGGTTTGAGCAGAATGAGAAAAAGTTTGACAGGTTTGTTGGTAGTGTGAGGAGATCAGAGTTTGTTAGGGCAAGGGAAATGGATGAAGTTGTTAGATTGAGATCTATGGTGCTGAATTTGAGTGGGCAAGTTGAAAGGTTGCGTAGGGAGCAAGAAAGGAATGCTAGGTTGAGTGCATGGGGTTTGCCGGTGAGATCTTTTCCTAGTCATGGTGTTGTGATTCGTGATGTGCCGAATCAGGTTGAAGCTCAGGTGTCGGTGAAGCCGAGTGAAGGAGGTAGTCGTAAAGGGAAGGAAAAAGTGAAGGAAGAATCTGATGATGATGATAGCAGCAGTGACGACGAGTCGATGTACAAGAAGCTGCGGGGATGTGATGTTTAGTTCTTTTTGTTGTTTTTATTTGTTCTTGTTGTAATAGAACTTGTTACACCCCCAAATTTATACGATTCAATACAACGGAAGACTCGTTGGTGTTACGGGATATCACATTACTCACATCATAGACAACACATAAAAATCGCGTCGTTTAATAATAAAGCATTTCCATTCATAAATATCAAAGTTACATAGGTCCCAAGTCATTGTATTTTATACAGGTTTTACAAAGCATTTGAATGGAAATTATTATTTAAGTGCGGGCCATGAATTCTTGTTTTCTTCCTCAGAATTACCTTCAAGTACGTGAGATAAAACATGTTAAAAGAAAAGGTCAGCGAAAACGCCGAGTGAATTCATAGAGTTTAATAAAACCATTAATATATCATCGGTATATAATTATTACCGAAAATCATTTTGTACAAATCTTCGTAATAGGCCATAAAATAGCCAAAGTCATTTTATACAAATCTTTATCAAAAATCATAATATAGGCTTTCGCCTTCAAAACCATTATACGAACAAGTGTCGTAAAAATATCATACAATACGTTTTATAACGTCGTGTAGAGTTAAATAAAAACCGTTATATGAATTTGGTTATGTAAAACCAAAACACAAACATAATATCAATAGTATGAACCCGTATTGCTAGTCAGGCAATATATCATAATTCGGTGCGTTTAGCAGTATTTCGTTATTTTGGATTATTATAAGCCGCATGACATTGTTACCTTACTACAACAAACAACGGGTAGCTAGCCCGAAACTCAATTTTCCCATCTAAATTAGCGCGTCGTCACAAAGATCACGCTATGGAAATCTTCTCATACATAAATTTGCTTACCAATCAATGTGGCACGACGGGGATCAACCGTCAAGGCGCGAACTGAGGTGATCGTCCCCAGATAGTACTATTATATGCATAAGCGTCTACCAAATCCTGGTAGTTCACAATTCATGCCAATGGGACTTTTAGTGACATAACCTAACTTTAATAATCCATTTCATTTCATCTATCGGGTCATTTAATCATTCATCGGGTCATACAATCATTCGGGTCGAAATCAATAAACAAACAATCGGGACAACTAGTGTCCTATTTCATAAAAACTAACATGTTATCTCCCTCGCGGGTTTATAAAACATTTCATAAAAACATTTAAAAGAGTGCGAGGCTATGAACTCATGTTGATGTGGGAAAGCGGGTTATCGGCAATTCAGATGTACGGTACGTGCTTCAATCACGGAAACCTAGACAAATAATACTCGTCTTAGACTCTTGTCCAATGACTTTATAAAAATAACAAATATACATATGATGATTTTTTACATATGATGATGATCAAGTGGGTTTATATATTCTTATTTACTCATTTTAGTGTTTATGTATTGGTAACTTTTTACTAGTTTACTAGTTTTACCTATTTACATGTTTTAGGTCCAATAAGCCTATTATAAGTTCATTAACTTGTATTAATCCATTTTATACTTGTATTATCAGTATTTATACTTTACATGTTGGGCCCAAATGGGTTAATCCCAATAAGTAATTTTTATAAGTGTTTAACTTATTTAGTTAAATTATTAGTCCAAATATGCTAACTTAGCTCGTTAATGTCCGTATGTCATATAGTTCGGGTTTTATCGGTTTTTACTTGTATTAGGTACTTATACATCAGTATATGACTTTTAAAAAACTTTACATTAGACGGGTTTGATCGTATAAGTTTTAATTGGCGAAAAACGTTATCTTTACGGTAATAGCCAAAAAAGTCGTAAAAATCATGTTTATAGTTTTTATAACTTATAAATCTTATTCAACTACCATTTTTATAAAGTGTCCATTTATTTAACCTTATACATATTTATATAAATGAAATTTATAAGTTAATGGGTTTTAATTCACATTTTATACTATATTAATTTGAGTGCTTATATAATACTATTAAACATTAATTCTTCAAAATCTGATTTTTAGTTTCATCTTCACCTTTTTTTATCATATCTTGAGTTCTATAAGGAGATAGAAGCTCATTTTTTGACACCATAAACTACTTGATATGTGCTACAATTAACTTAGTTTTAGCTACTGCTCAATCCAACTATAAATATCCCTAACAGTTCGTCCAAAACTGACTATTCAGATTGGTACTTCAATTTTGTTTTAATCATATCTCACTCGTTATATTGATTTCATTGTATGGCCAACTCTCACATGTGTACAAGACCTAATACTTACTGTATATTGATTCCACTATACCATTTTATCAGTTTAACATAAAGTTCTTTATGTTTTTATACAGCCAACTATTTTAAGCATGATTTAACCATTTTTACATATAGTTTTCAATCTTTTTATCCAAGTTTATCAACACATGATCCCCACACAATATTTTTATCATCATTCATCATCATATAAATATACATAAATAAAGAAATTACAAGATTACATATTCAATAATAACAAAAGGATAGAAAGAACAATCTCTATACCACCAAAGTGATGAAAATATGGGATTGATGATGAACAAGACTTGGTTTTGGGCAACCAATCTTATGAGATATCAACACCACTTCTAGGATCACCAAATATTTGTAGACTTCTCCAAAAATCAGCCCTTGATCTTCATGGAAACTCCTTGCTAGTTGTTAAAATCACCTCCAATCAACAAGTCTTCAACTAAGCTTCAACATATGTTGATCATAGCTTAAGTTCATGGTTAAATGTTTTAGGATGATGGTGTTTAGTGATGGTGGTGGGACGACAAGATGGAGGTGCTAGAGAGAAAAATGGAGTTGTTGCATGTAACAAATGAGTCATTTGGTTTATGGTTAGTAGTTTTGTGGTTTAATGGTTTTGTGTGTAACTAAGGACAAGTGTCCTTAGTTAGCATGCATATTGACACCTATTGAGGTGTGTTTGATAAGCTTGGCCGGTTATAGTGGGGGTGGGACAAGTGTCCCACTTGTCTCATCTCCACTAATTTACGGGTACTCCTCGATTCTAGTTTCCTCGATTTGCGTGCCCTCGGGTCGTTTTATGAAAAAAGTTTTTATAAATTATGAATCAACGACACAAAACGAATCTAATAAAAATTGTCTCATCAAAAACGGAGTTCAAAAACGTAAATACGTAAACCTAGGGTTTCCGGTTTAGTCGTAAAGGACGTTAAATTATAATCGTAAGTCCTAATGTCTTCTCGTAAATTTGTGAGTTTATGAACCAACACAAATTTAAAATCTCAAAATAATATTCACGGATAAATTTATTTTCTGAAATGTCGGACTGTCACCAAAGACGGTGTATGTAAACGTGAGCACGTAACGTAGAATCCTCCGGTTTAGACGTAGTCGATGCTACTTCAAGACGTAAATCCAAATTTCTTCCCATAAATGAGTGAGTTCATAATATAACATTAAGATAATATTTTCAAATAATAATTGAGAATAAAATATCAACCATAAATTGACGGATTGTCACAAAACTTATGTAGACTCGTACTCTAATTTGTGATGAAACTTAATGACTTTAAGTTGTTATGATGAAGGATTGTAATGACATTACTTGTCACAATTTTGTGGAGATTTTCCAAAGCAATCCAAAATTACCTTCATGACTTATGATTTGTTTTATTAGTTCTTGTGTGAATTGGTTAATGATTCATTGTGAATTGTGTTGTTTGTGCATGTAGTATCCATGTTACATCTTGATAGAGAAATCCTTCTTCTTATCTTAACATGAATACTTACTTGTTCTTTTTCTGTTATGGTTGTACAGGAAGGAGTTGGGAGGCATTTTTCTGACTTTACTAAATTATCGGTTGGTTAGTTTCCTGTAAACATGCCGCCTAAATTGACGACTGCTACTGTTAATACCAAGATTGAGCAAGCTATCGCTAGAGCTTTGGAAGCTGAACGTACTGCGAGGAACCAAGAGGCTGAGAATAGGAATGCTGCTGGTCAGGTTAGAGGGAATGTTGAAAATCAGGTTGGAGGAAATGCTGATGAACAAGCAGAAGGAAATGCCGCGGGACCAGTTGGAAGTAAGGCTATTGTTCAGCAGGTTCAAAAGGAATGTTCTTATGCTAGTTTCATGAAATGTGGACCTACCCAATTTCGTGGTACTGGTGGTGCACTGGAATTAAGGAGGTGGATTGAGAAGATTGAAAGTACTTTTGAAATCAGTGGATGTTCAGAAGCCAGTAAGGTAAAATTTGTTGCAGCTACTTTTCAGTATGATGCGTTGAGTTGGTGGAATAGTCAAGTAGCTACTGTAGGATTTGTTGAAGCTAATGCTAGAACATGGACTGTGACCAAGAGACTATTGACTGCTAAGTTTTGTCCTGAGGAAGAGTTAGGTCAGTTGGAAGATGAATTGAGGCATTTGGTGCTGAGGAATAATGATATTGTAGTTTATACAAGGAGGTTTTCTGATTTATGTTTGTTGTGTCCTGATGCGTTTGCTGATGATCGTAAGAAGATGAAGCAGTATATTAGAGGTTTATCTAGCAATATCAAGGGAGAAACTACTTCGTCAAAACCCAAGTCATTTGATGAAGCTGTTCAAATGGCTCATGCTTTAATGGATGTAAAGCTG
The DNA here is from genome assembly GCA_025667525.1 of Glebionis coronaria. NCBI lineage: Eukaryota > Viridiplantae > Streptophyta > Magnoliopsida > Asterales > Asteraceae > Glebionis > Glebionis coronaria. The sequence goes on from CM046877.1 coordinate 27,344,606, forward strand.
CAGGATCGAAAGGATAGTATTGCTGAAGGGAATACGAGAAAGTGGGAAGCTGCACACTCAAGCCAAGGGCAGAATCGAGGTGGTTATTGTAATAACAATAACCAAGGACCGAATAGGAATCAGCAATACAATTTGAGAAGGAATGATGGTGTTCGTGCTGCTACAGGAAATCAAGTTAACAAGGTGAATCCGAAGTGTGGTCGGTGTAATCTGTATCATGTTAGAAATTGTCCACCTGCTTGCAACAAGTGTGGGAAGGCCGGACATAACATGGCAGATTACAGAAACAAGGGTGTAGCCACTGGGGCTAATGCTGTTAAGGTAGTTTACTATTCTGGATGTGGAGGCCGTGGACATAAGCAAGGGAACTGTCCGGGGCATACGACAGGGAGGCAATGTTGCTACTGGGATTGCTGCTCTAGCCTATGTCGTGGGAGATGCTGACAAACCTCAAGGACCGAACGTGGTGACTGGCACGTTCTTACTTGATGTTTGTTATGCTAGTGTGTTATTTGATTCTGGATCCGATAGAAGTTTTATAGATGTTAGATTCAGTCAACTATTGGATAGAGAACCAGTGAGATTGACAACTAGTTATAATGTGGAGTTAGCTGATGGTAAGGTTGTAAGCACTAGTTTTATACTGAAAGGTTGTTCCTTGAAGTTAGGTAATTATGTGTTTAGTATTTATTTGATGCCCATAGAATTAGGATCTTTTGATGTGATTATTGGAATGGACTGGTTAGTTGGTAATGGTGCAGTAATTGTTTGTGAACAAAGATTAGTTCAGATACCGCTAAGGAATAGGGTATTGACTGTGAAAGGTGATGAATGTACGTCTCGTTTGAGAGTTGTTTCTTGTTTGAAGATGATGAGGTATATAGAAGCAGGTTGTGATGTGTTTCTTGCATAGATAAGTAATGATGGTGTGAATGAAAGGAAATTGGAGGATGTGCCTGTGATTAGAGAGTATCCTGAGGTTTTCCCTGAGGAATTTCCAGGATTACCGCCGCATCGTGAAGTTGAGTTTCGTATTGATTTAGTGCCGGGTGCTGCTCCTGTTGCTCGTGCACCGTATCGTTTAGCTCCATCTGAGATGAAAGAATTATCTGATCAATTGAAGGAATTGATGGATAAGGGATTTATTAGACCAAGTTCGTCGCCGTGGGGTGCGCCTGTTTTGTTTGTTCGGAAGAAAGATGGTTCTTTTAGAATGTGTATTCATTACAGAGAGCTTAACAAATTGACTGTCAAGAATCAGTATCCACTGCCGAGGATTGATGATTTGTTCGATCAGTTGCAAGGTTCTTGTGTATACTAGAAGATCGATTTGAGATCTGGGTATCATCAACTGAGAGTTAGGGAAGAAGATATTCCTATAACAGCTTTTCGTACTCGATATGGACATTTTGAATTTCAAGTGATGCCTTTTGGATTAACAAATGCGCCTGCTGTATTTATGGATTTGATGAATCGTGTATGTAAGCCGTATTTGGATGAGTTTGTTATCGTATTCATTGATGATATTCTCGTTTATTCCAAGAGTGAAGAGGAACATGAGAAGCATTTGAGAACAATTTTGGAATTGTTGAAGAAGGAGAAGTTGTATGCGAAATTCTCTAAGTGTGAATTTTGGTTGAAATCGGTGCAATTTTTGGGGCACGTGATTGATAGTGAAGGTGTTCGTGTGGATCCTGCTAAGATTGAGGCAATTAAGGATTGGTCAGTGCCGAAGACGCCGACTGAAGTTCGCCAGTTTCTTGGTTTGGCTGGGTATTATAGAAGGTTTATTGAGAAGTTTTCGCTAATTGCTAAGCCGTTGACTAAGCTTACGGAAAAGAATCGAGTGTTTGAATGGGGATTGGAAGAGGAATCTGCATTTAGTATGTTGAAAGATAAGTTGTGTTCTATTCCAATATTGTCTTTGCCAGAAGGATCTTAGGATTTTGTAGTGTACTGTGACGCGTCTCATAAAGGATTTCGAGCCGTGTTGATGCAAAGGGAGAAAGTAATAGCGTATGCGTCGAGACAATTAAGGAAGCATGAAGAGAATTACACTACGCATGATTTAGAACTTGGGGCTGTTATTTTTGCTTTGAAGCTGTGGAGACACTACTTGTATGGAACCAAGTGTGTTGTTTTTACTGATCATAAGAGTTTGCGATATATTTTGGATCAAAAGGAATTGAATATGAGGCAAAGAAGATGGGTTGAGTTGCTGAGTGATTATGACTGCGAGATTCGTTACCATCCTGGTAAAGCGAATGTGGTAGCTGATGCACTTAGTAGAAAGGAAAGAGACATGTCTATAAGAGTTAGATCTTTGACGATGTTGGAAAGTGTTGATTTGACAGAAGATATATTGAAAGCCCAAACTAATGGTTTGAAGAAAGAAAATGTTGAGGCAGAAAATTTGCATAGAATGTTGAAGCCATTATTTGAAGTAAGGTCAAATGGATTGAGATATTTTAAGAATAGGAATTGGTTACCGTTGTGTCCATCTACGAAAGATTCGTTAGGGGTGCGAGATTTGGTGATGAATGAATCTCATAAGTCGAAGTATTCAATACATCCTGGATCGGACAAGATGTATCAGGATCATAAGAAAGTTTATTGGTGGCTGAATATGAAGGCGGATATAGCACAATATGTTAATAAGTGTTTAACTTGTGCGAAGGTGATGGCTGAACATAAGAAACCGTCTGGATTATTAGTGCAACCTGAGATTCCTGAGTGGAAATGGGAGAAGATTACTATGGATTTTGTGACAGGTTTGCCAAGGACTGCAAATGGTTGTGATATGATATGGGTGATTGTAGATAGATTGACTAAGTCTGCTCACTTTTTGCCAATGAAGAAGACAGATAGTATGGAGAGGTTAACAACAGTGTATGTGAAGGAGATTGTTTGTCAACATGGTGTGCCTTTGTCGATAATTTCTGATCGTGATAGTAGGTTTACTTCAGAATTTTGGAAGTCTTTGCAGAAAGCGATGGGAACGGAGTTATGTTTAAGTACAACATATCATCCGGAAACTAATGGACAAAGTGAGAGAACGATTCAAACGTTAGAGGATATGCTTCGTGCATGTGTGATAGACTTTGGAAATGGTTGGGATAAGCATTTGCCATTGGTTGTATTTTCGTACAATAATAGTTATCATTCAAGTATTAAAGCCGCTCCATTTGAAGATTTGTATGGACGTAAGTGTAGATCTCCAGTGTGTTGGAGTGAGGTAGGAGAAAGTCAATTGACTGGGCCTGAAATGATATTTGATACGACTGAATAGATAGTGAAAATTAAGAAGCGTTTGTTATCTGCCAGAAGTAGACAAAAGAGTTATGCTGATAACAGAAGGAAACCGTTGGAGTTTGAAGTAGGAGACATGGTTATGTTGAAAGTATCTCCATAGAAAGGAGTAATACATTTTGGAAAAAGAGGAAAGTTGAGCCCGAGATATATTGGACCATTTAAGATTATCCAAAGGATTGGATTGGTGGCTTATAAGTTAGAATTGCCCGATGAGCTTAAGGCTATTCATAATACTTTTCATGTGTCTAATCTGAAGAAGTGTTTAGCCAAAAGGGATGTGGTGATTCCATTGGAGGAAATTCAACTTGATGATAAGTTGCATTTTATAGAGGAACCTGTAGAGATAATGTATAGGGAAGTTAAGAAGTTGAAGCATAGTAGAATTCTGATTGTGAAGGTGAGATAGAACTATAGACGTGGGCCAGAGTTTATGTGGGAACGTGAGGATTTATTTAAGGACAAGTATCCTCATTTGTTTAGGAAGGATTAAGCGTCGCGGACGTCGCTTCTTTTAAGAAGGGGGGGATGTGACAACCTAAAATCAGGGTCATTGCTTAATCTTATTTTACGATTATTTTTGAAATTTTTGGATGAGTTTGAACGATATTTATTTTTGGAGGTTTAAGTTTAAACCGATGTTGGAAGGTCTATATTTAATATTTATTAAGTATAAGGAGTATTAGCAAGCGTGATGTCGATGGATACCAAATATTTTACGTTTTATTGTCGGATGTTCAATTTTTGTCATTTTCGAGGTTTTATTTTAAATGACGTGTTAAGTCGAGTCCAGAGTCGATATTATTATTTTTGAAGTACGTTTTAAATTTTTAAAAGTATCTTTATGAAACCCGAGCCCCGTAAATATTTTGAAAATTGACTAATAGTTATTTCCCGCTTTTTAGCTAACTATTTATATTTATAGCCACAACTTTTACTAAATTGCAACTTGGTCCCTACCCCACTATATATAAACTTCAAACAACACACACACATCACATTTTTCATTTTAAAAATTTCACTTTCATCTCTCTCTCTCTCTCTTGTGTTTGCCGAAACCCACCCACACCACCAAAACACATTCAAACTTCAAATTTTCTTGAGTTTAAGGTTGATTCAAGCTAAACTAACACTAGACCCAATCTTATATTTGATCAAGGATCATTTTGGTGTAATAAATCCTTACATGCAAGCAACTTTTTTTTCTTGATGTTGGTAGGTAGGAACTATGATCATGCATGACATTATCATGATGATCCATGGTGGTTTTTGCTAAAAATCTTATTAGAAACTTCATTTTGATCTTAAGATTTTTATTTTGATTATAATTTTGATGTTATGGTTGATGTATGATGATATTAGGGCATAGTAATGATCATTTTCATGGTTGTTTTTTTTTTATCAAAAAGTTGATTTTGTACAAGTTTTGAGTAGTCATTTTATAACAGTAAGTAAAAGGTAAAATCCAAATTTTTATGTTTTAAATGGCTTAACTTATAGCCTAGGGTTGTAGATAATTTTCTTAGCTTCGATTTGATATAAGGTAGAGCTTCTAGCTCAAAACGAGCGCGAAGATATGATGTTTTGAATGATCGTGTACCGGGAGACGAGTATCGGCACTACAAGTAGTTGTTGTCGATATTTGGATCGAATCTCGGGGACTCTAAATGGATGTTTTGAAAAATGTAACCTACTGATAATGAGGTGTTTACTTTATAGGTTGAGTTTACTTTAAAACCCGAGTGTCGGTTTTGTAAACGGAGTCGTTTAAATAAGTTAAAACGGTTGTAAGAAAAATTAACGTAAATCTGTCCGGATTTCGTAGTTTGAAAATGAGTCGGGTAAAGTACTTTAAAAGTAATTTTATTTGATAAACTTGTAGGAGGACTTTCTATATATAGTAAGTTAGTTTATCGAGTCGTTTCATAAACGGTTGACGAGTTTAAAAGGGGTAAATAAGCTAGTACATGTAGTATGTACCGGCGGACTTTGTAAAAAGTGTAAAATGGTTAAGTAAATGTGTAGTAACGTATAATGAAGTTATTTATATTGTTTTCTCTCGAGTTTATCGTGACTTTATGAGTTTGAGTTTGATATTGTTTTGTATGATTTATTTCTCGAGTCATTATTAATGAACGCGCCTTATTTGATAGGTAGCGGTTCTCGTGTTTGAAAGGCATCCATTATCGTCGACGATCATCTCTCTAGATCTCTTATACTAAGGTGAGTCTATAGCCTCGCTTTCTAATTGTTTTAATGATTTTAATACCCACGAGGGGGATACATGCTATTTGAAAATAAATGAACACAAGTCATGAGTAATTGTTGGACCCGAATGATGCCTAAAGTTGATTTCATTGTATTAAGTAACTTGTTGCTAAAGACCCTAAATTCATGAGTCGTTAACTATCTTCTGACTTGATGTTGTGAGTCGGGAATAGCCTCTTATTCTAATGATAGTACTATTGGGTTGACCACCCTATCTGAGACCAGGGCATTACATTGAGTAACCCGCTGGGAAGGATAATTTTACGTGAATAAGATTGTGGTATTCTAGCAACTGATACCCTAGAGGGGCAATGGTTTTATTCTAGTCATGCCTTCATTTGGCATGGGTGACTATTTGGTTAAGGGGTCGGTGTCATGAGCTTAAATATAATGTTTGTTTATCATTATTATTACTGCCTTGAATATAGATTGTGTGTACGACAATTCTATAGATGATTATGATTGATTTTCTTCATGTGTTCAAATGTGATTTGATAAACCTATAGTCTCGCTCAACATTATTGTTGACTCGTTTTATGCATGTATTTCAGGTAATAGGAAGTGATGGAGCATGGAGCTTTGCTGTGGAGGTTGTGGCTTGGCTTTTGGAAGAATGTTGGTCTAAACTGTTTCTACTTTTTAATGTTGAATAATTTACTTTATGTTGATGTACTGTACAAAACTTGTTAGTTGTTGGTCAAGATCCATGGGAACAAAACGCTTTACTCTGGTATCGTGTTAGTACAATTTGGGTTGAAATCTATGTTTTGAGACCATAGTATGAAAATCATGTTTATATTTTGTGTAAACGTCTCTATTTGGAGTCGTTCAATATACCTTTGTGTGATGATGCTTGTGTCTAGCACCCAATTGTGTATTTCCCCTGCGCAATGTAAATTGGGGGTGTTAGAATTCAGGGATCAAATACACAACAAATCGTGAATGTATATCGGATTATAATACATTCAGAAGGATCATCACAGCCAGATAGAGACTTTGGCATTACAAACACCCCTTACAGCCTATCGTCGCCAGGCGTCAACAGCGGAACTAAAAGGACAATTGGTCACTATCATCGCCTGCTATGAATAGCGGCAACGAAGCTTCAATTGAATGACTATATACCGTCGCCTGCTATGAATAGGGGCAACGAACCTTCAATTGAATGAGTATACTTCTTTTTAAAAACAACTTATAAAACACCTCTTATCCCGAACCCAAAAATCAGGTTTCCAGCAAACCCCAAAATAAGGGGTTTCAATGAATTACATAGCTAATCGTTATCAGAACCATAACGGTTTCAAACACACATTCCAAGGTGGTAACCATAGGCCAATGAGTCAGGTTGGCAGTAAAAGGAAACAACCACCTACCCTAACCGTCGCTACATACCGACAAATAATGTCGCACACCATGAACGGTGGTAACAAATAAGACGGTGGCAACAAAGAGGGTCGTGGGTATGTGGTTCAAACCACGAAGAATAAATACTCTATCAAACCATAAAAAACACAGATTTCTCTATTAACTTATAAATCAGGATGAATCAAAGCAGAAAACTCACCAAGCGCATCCATTAAAAGCGAAATCCCATAAAAAATTAGGGTTTCCATTATAAAGGGTGAATCAAAGCAGAAAACTCACGAAGCTAGAAGTAAAGCATCCATTAAAA